>CM070776.1:101880954-103374079 GCA_036346955.1 Dipus sagitta
TTCCCTACCATATTTTAAAAATTGTTTGGGTTTTTCAGGTTTTGTTTTTCACTTTTTACTTGCTCTTAGGAATGAGGAGCTACTTTTAAAATTTGCTACAACATATGAAAGTAGAAGACAGAAGTATAGCTTAGAATTTTAGAAATGTGGTTATTATCCTCTGTTTCACACTCTAACTTTACTATGGATTTCTTTCTCTTTTGAGGTGAGAGTGGGTGTTATAGTCTCTCTGTGTACCTCAGGCTTCTCTCCAACTCCATCCTACTACTAGGTTACTTACTTACTACTGCTTCCTAAGTGATGGGATTGCTAGTTATGCCACCATGACCAGCTCCATAGATCCCTGAGTAAAGCTACTAGGCTGCCACTTCACCATTACAACTACCTAGCATCCTTCTGAACTCATCATACTGATGCAAGATTTTGGGGTTCAGGAGGGGGTCTCCCACACTTATAAACCCCTATTTTTGGTCCTTATCCTCAAAATGAGGAATTACAAAAACCAAAGATTTGATAAACAGACTCAAGAAGGATACATTATGAATTATTGAGTTTATTTACCAAGAAATTATAAATTGTTGGGTTTATTTAACAGAACTAGAGGCCTAGGAAGAGACTGAAGAAGGGCCACAAGCACATGGAAGATAGAACCTAGGAACTGATGTAGGGAGGTTTAAAAGAAATACATGCTTGTTTGAAAAGCATAGCATCCATCTTGAGCCTCCCCATGGAAGAAAGTTAAGAATAAGTTGTGATGGTTTAAGAATAGAAGAGAGAAAGTACCAAAACATAGACTAGGAAATTCAGGGGAGAAATGGGTAGCAAAGCAAGTTCCACCTGTAGTTACCCAGAGTTTAGAGAAGTTACACAGGTGGTAGGTCCAGAGTTTAGAAGGAATTCCCATTTGGTAGATCTAGAGTTTAAAGGAAACACAAATGTGTAGACTCAGATCAGAGGAAAATCATACATGTAATTAAAGTGAGAAGGTACCCTGAAATATAATGTGGATAGAAGATAAGCAAAAAACTACCTAGTCCAAGAAGCAGTGCTCTGTTGTCCCCCCAACCACTCTGGCTGGGTTGGGGGAAAGCCACTTACCTGTATCTAGACAGAGATCACAGGGCAGAGAGAGAACAGAGATCAGCATGGACAAACCTTTATATACTATTGAAAAGACATTCTTTCATGAGACTCAGGATATGTAAGGAGAAGACCTGACTTGTTTGTAGATTCAAAGGGGGCTGACACAAAGGTAAGCCCACCTAGGTAATATGGTAGACTATTGAGGCAGCAGGGGGAACTGCAACAGTTAGTGATGAAACTGGATCAGACATGCGTTCCACTCTTGCCAAGGCAGGGTGGTATCCTCTGGTTCTGTCTGTGGGTTCCTGAATTTAACTGAAACTATCTAAATAAATAAAAAACAAGCTTTCCCTTGAGTCTCATTAATTACTTTGCACATTTTAAAAATTTTGGCTCCAGAGTATATTGATTCAAAGTTAGATGTGCTTCATTCAGTTGTTTTCTAAAGGAGAAAACTTAATATTTATGAAGCTTCTGTGACATTGTGTCACAATTTTTATACAGTTATACTGTTACTATTATTTCTTTATTTCTTTTTTGGTTTTTTGAGGGAAATATTACTCTAGTTCAGGCTAACCTGGAATTCACTATGTATTTTGAGGGTGGCCTCGAACTTAACAGTGATCCTCCTACATCTGCCTCCCAGGTGCTGGGCTTAAAGGCATGTGCCACCACACCTAGCTAACTACTATTCTTATCTTTATTAGAATTTTATGAAATAGTAATACTATCTTTGGGGATTTATTTTTATGGTGGGAAAATATACTTTTGTAAGGGAAGTAATGTTAAAGAAGTGATTGCTAAGAAACTCTCATGTCCTCATGACACATCTTCACTAATTAGTTTCCCTTGATTTGAACTTATTTTCATTATTACTGAAGGAGGTAGAAGGGAAGGGGAAGGTTCAGAGGGTGACTGAAGGAAAAATCAGTATGAGAAAGAAGGTAGAAGAAAAATCCAAAGTGAGTTAAATGCTATTATCCTGAGATATTATCAAGGTATGTCATAGACAGTTCCAAGGTTGCTGGGATGAATGTCTAAACAGACACAGTTTAGGGGAGGAAAGGATTTATTTCAGGCTTACAGATTCAAGTGAAGTTCGATTAATGGTGGAAGAAACTGGTTCCCTTTCACAGATCCTAACATAAACAACCTAGCCAGCAAACATCAAAAGGCTCACACCTCTCTGCATACCTTTGGACTGAAATTCAGATCCACCTCACGTCACAAGGTAATAGGAGTCAGCCTGGTAGGGCTTTGAGCTGCAATCTCAATTTTAATAAAATATCTGAATCCACAGGGCCATTCATTCAAACTATCACAAAGCATAAACAAAGATTTAAAATCTCCCCTTTAAGCTTTAATTGTCAAAGAATTCAATAGGTTATTAAACTAAATACATATTCTGTTTATCTCTTTTATCCATTTTAAAGAAGGTATTTATCAGATGTTTATGTTCAAATATTTTATTCTTCTGCATATTGTTTTATTACAAATAGAAAGATTTTTTCTGGGCTAGACAGATGGTTTAGTAACTAAGGTACTTGATTGCAAAGCCCAACAAACTGGGTTCAATTCCCCAGTACCTATATAAAGCCAGATGCACAAAGTGGCACATGTACCTGGACTTCATTTGCAGTGGCAAGAGGTCCTGGCATGCCCATTCTCTCTCTCTCTGACTCTCTTCTCTCTTATCTCTCTCTGCTTGCAAATAACTAAAAATTTTAGAAATATTAAAAGAATTTTTTTTCTTTTTAAATGAACTTTGCTCAACCCCACCTATAAAAACTAGAGGTGTCAAGTGATAAACTGTGAAGGTGGGATAGAACAGTTATGCAGGAGAAGCCTAGATATGTGAGGGGAAACCCCCAGATTCCTTCTTGCTTTAAGAAGTAAAACCAGTTCTCAGTAATTGAAAGTTCTGACTCCTTGACTTCTCAGCTGTGCACATGAGAGTTCAAGACTAAATCTATTACTTTAAGAAGAATCAATAGGTCTCATAAAATTACTAGTCTCCTCAGGAACACAAAATAGCATTTCTGAAAGAAAACATGATTTGTTGTTCTGTTCTACATGCATATTTATACAAATCGATAGGATATTTGGAATAACCAGAAAATTCATTGGTAGCCCAGATAAATCACTTTTCTTCCAATTTAGAGAGTCAGAAGTGGTTTATATTTGGTTTTGATTGTTTTTTAAATCTGGGATTTCCTGAGTGAATTTACGCTAGCTTCTTTAGACCACAGATATGATACAGTAATCCAAGGCCTGTTGTTTTATATAACTTTTAGCCTGTCCTTTGATCTTCTAGACCCAACATAAGCCATTCAATATACTGACTAGGCCATTTTCTTGTGACTCAGACAAAGGCACAAGTATCCCTAGAGTCTCTGTGACAGACACAGCTATTATATTAACTATAAATGTCAGGATGGTATTTAAAGCTTCTGAGCTCCTTAGTAGATAGGCTGTTCTTTGGATTTGCCATTTATAAAACAACAATAACCAATGTCATTCACATATTAATAGTACCAGATGGAGATGATGAACAAACTTCACAGAAAAGCCTCCAAATTTACTAAATCCAAATACATAGTCTTTAGTATTTGTCAGGTACTAGATGATTCTACCTGTTTTCCTATCTCAGCCAACCAAACTTTCTATAACTTTGTTTTCCAAACTTTGTTTGGAATAAAAAAAATCTAAGAATTGGGCTGAAGAGATGGCTTAGTGGTTAAGCACTTGCCTGCAAAGCCTAAGGACCCCGGTTCGAGGCTCCATTCCCCAGGACCCACGTTAGCCAGATGCACAAGGGGGCACATGCATCTGGAGTTCATTTGCAGTGGCTGGAGGCCCTGGCGTGCCCATTCTCTCTCTCTCTCTCTCTCTCCATTTCTCTCTTTTTTTCTGTGCCTGTCACTCTCAAATAAATAAATTAAAAAATTAAAAAAATCTAAGAATCAACTGAAAGGTAGAAAATAGACAGAGAGATGCAGCAAGAATTTATTAAAGGGCTGGAGAGATGGCTTAGCAGTTAAGTGCTCTCTCTCTCTCTCTCTCTCTCTCTCACTCTCTATCTGCCTCTTTCTCTCTCTGTCTGTTGCTTTCAAATAAATAAATAAAAATAAACACATCTACATTGTAGCATTTAGGAATAATGAAATATAGTAAGCTTTAAAATAATGAATTCTTGGTCTGGAGAGATGGCTTAGAAGTTAAGGCACTTGCCTGTGAAGCCTAAAGACACATGTTCTACTGTCCTCTAGATCTCACAAAAGCCAGATGCATGAAGGTGAGGCAAGCACAGGTAGCACATGCCCACTAGGTGGAACAAGTCTTGAGTTTGATGACATTGGCTGAGGCTCGGGCATGCCAATTCTCTCTCTCTCTCTCTCTCTCTCTCTCTCTCTCTCTCTGTAAAATAAAATAAAAAAGTTAATGAAGTCTCTTTTTTCCCCCAAGGAAATGGGATTTTTATTTTATTTTATTTATTTTTATTTTTATTTTTTTCCTTTATTAGTTAGTTTTTGTTCAGCAAATACAGTCAGTTTGGTACCATTATTAGGGTCATCCGTGACCTACCCCCTCCCCTTGGGCCCTCCTTGTTGAGGTATATGGGTCTTGCATTGTGGAGTTAGCCCACAGTTATGGGTAAGCTAAATGTCTCTGCATATCATGACCCAACATGTGGCTCTGACATTCTTTCCGCCCCCTCTTCCGCAAAATTTCCCTGAGCCATGTTGGGTTCATTTTTGGTCTGCTTCAGTGATGAGGTGTTGGGTGCCTCTGAGGCTCTGGCTCTCTGATTTGGTAGGAGATGATTGTTCTCTGTGTTGATTTCCTTCCCCCTTATTCTGGTATCCGATTCATCAGGAAAACAGCACCCTTGCTTGTTTCTCCAATTTCTCTTAGTTTCAGCCGGGGCCCTTTGGAGGTATGATGGGGTAGCTCTCTCCTTACGATCTACATCTATCTGAAAAAGAGAAGCAGATTCTCCAACAGAGAATAAGTTAGCACCAGGACAAAAGAGATAACCCTTACTTTTTTATAGAGAATTTAATAGGTGCATGCCCTCTTGTAGCCCATGATTGATGGTAGCTTGATATTGGTGAGTGGGCTTATGTTTGGATAAGGTTCTGACTTGTTTCCCAGCTCCAGCTATGGGTCCTGTACCACTGAGATCAGTTAGCCAAATTAAGAGCAGTTGGTTCCCCACCATGTCTGTGTGCCAATATTGCACTTGTGTGATCATCACAACAAGTTATTTGCTGCTAAGTAGGTTAGACCATGAGTTGCTTGGACAGATATTGGTCATTTTTCCCCAGTCGCCCTTGTAGCACCTTCTGGCATTAGATGCGCTGACTGTCTGGGGACTGACTCTCTTCCAACTTCTAGCCATGCCATTCTATTTTGCATGTCAACCACATAAGGTGTCTTCAGCAGTAGGGTCTTACCACTAACCTTTGGTGTGTCACCACGTACTCTGACAGAAATCTGTCTGTCTTTTAGGAAACCTTGTAGGTCTCTCTGATCAAAATCTCATTGTGGATGATAGCCCCATGCTCATACTGGGAGTTACAGGCAGGTGCCCACTAAGAAAATGAGGAAAAAGATAATTAATATAGAAGAGTTAGAGAGAAGAAAGAGGGAGAAGGAGGGAGGGAAGATGTAGAAGATTAAGGTTAGTCTTGATCCTACCCTCTCCAGTGTCTTGTGGTTCAGGTGTTCCCTGTAAGGGCCTGGTGAAGGATCAGCCATTTGGTCTGTCTTTTAGTAAGTAGAAAATTATGGTACCATTGCCGTTTGGGTCTAGATTTGTGTTCCCCACCCCTTTGATGCCCTCCCCTCCTTCCCCTTCCATCCTAGTGTCTAGTCCATGAGATGCTTGCTGGGTATGTAAGGTATCTTGGGTAGATTCAGGTTAGGTGCTGTAGGTGAGTGAGACTATGTGGTGACTTTTTTTCTGTGATTGGGTAAGTTAATGAACTCTTAAAAAATTGATATTCTTATGGAACACTGAACCAAGATGTAAGCCCATTAGTGTCTTTTTAATTTCCTCATGGTCCACATCAGTAGAACTAGACTCACACTTGTTCTTTTATAGTTAATGGGAATTGAACTCAGAGTCCTATGCATACTACCACATCATCTACCACTGAGCCACACACCTGAGTCCCTACCACTTTTATGTATTGGTGATGGGGATTTAATACAGGGCATCATGTGTGCTAAGCACATGCTCCACCACTCAGTAACACCTATAGTCCCTCATGCCAGTTCTTAATATATTACTGATAGAGTCTTAAGGGGTTTTAGAAGATTAGCTCACATCTATGCTACTAATCAAAGACACTGTATAAGGAAAACTGGAACATAGCTTTGCTACCAAAACACTACATACTTATGGTGAGGGTAATAGTTAATATTTAGTATTCCTTTGCCTTCTGCAGTGATTAGCAAAACCAGAACAAGCTACTCAAAATAATGATTTATAACACTGTTGATAAAATTGACTCTCTGTGGCTTATAATTAGATTGACAGACATTATAGGTTATGCTCCTTTTCCTTAGACTCACTCAGACTCCATTATTTTCTTTCTCATGGTCTTAATCATCTTTCTGGAAACACAAAAGCCTAAAACAAGACAACTTCATGCTTTCAAATGATACTCTTCTTATACCAGATACATATTTTTAAAATCTGTCTATGTACTTAGAAAATACATTTGTACATGTAAATGATTAAAAGTCACATAATGAAGTCCGTACTTTATATGCTAATTTGAAAACCAAAATACATGCAAAAAAAGAATAATAGAGGAACACTAGGGTCCTTTAATACCCTGCACTCCAATCACAAATGCACTTGAGGAAACATAGCCCATTATAATCCATCTACTACAAATTTACCCAAACCCATTTGATGGCTAATATGTTAGTGATCCCTAAAAATATGATCCCATGGTTTGTCCCCTTGGGTAACACAGGTTCATCTCTAGATCATTTTGATGTAATTTCTTACTGATCTTTTGGGGGGGCTGTTTTTTATTACTTTGAAAAGAAAAGAGATCATATGGCTTAGGGACAAGTTTCTATGGGATAGTTATGGAAGGCCTTCTGGCAGACTGAATCCCTGAGGCCTGCTGGCAGGTCACAACCAGTTTCCTTTGCAACAATATATCCTCAGAGAAGACAGGGATCCTTGACAGCCTGACAAACACTTAAAGTGTGAATATGAATTAAAGATATATCACTCCTGGTGGGTATATTAAAAAAAAAACTGTCAGTTGAAGTAAGCAGTATTCTAAAAACATACAGTACCATATCAGGGCTAGAGAGTGTTGGATAGAAAAAGCATTGGCAGATGGACAATTTTTGAAAGTCAGGTCTATGTGGATGTGAAAACCAAGCTGAGACGAAGTTTGTTAGTTCTCATCTGTTGCCCTGGTTTGAAATCCATATTTGGAAGTTTAGATTTCATTCTCTTAGACGTCTCTAAAGCCTTCATTATTAGCCATGAGTTAGACTAGTTTATAATCTAGGTCCTGTGTATAATGGGAGTGGTGACAGGCACAGAATTCTAGCCAAACCATCTTACTTACTAACTGTTGCTTTGCCAGCAGTTCTACCACCAGACCCTCTTACTTGGAGAACATACTACTGCTGAGACAACTCAAGGGAAGAGAAACTTTCAATTTACTCAATCATGGCTGAATTTTCTGCCATTTGTGGTTTTTTAAGAGTATTGGGAATTGAAGGTCAGACTAATCCAGGTGAAATGTAGGGTACAGAAAAGCAAAATCAGAAGTCATGTACTATCTGCTTCAAACTCTCATAGAAATAGTTGAGGACATTCATCCAACCTTTATCTGATACAAACCTTTGCTTCAAAACATTCCCATGAAGTATTCATCCCATCTCTTGTGATAAAGATCACCTTTCTTAGTGGAGATGTCCACTCCATTAAGCAGTTCTTACTATTAGAAAGTTCTGTCTTAACATGAATTCCAAAGTTACTTCCTTGTTTTTTCAACAGTATGATTTGTAAAGGCAGGTTTCCTGATCCCTACCTCTAATAAAACTCTACTCTTATGTCTTACAGCATTTCTCAGAAGATATGGGGATAAAAATGATAGTGAAGATCAAATAGTAGAAAGAACCAATGGCCCATGGCCTTCAGAACCATATGTAAAATCACATGCATACAAAATGCTAAGACTAAAAGTGCCAAGCATTGGGCAAGGGCATAAGATTGCAATATACACTATTACTGAAAATTCAAGCAAAATGGGACAGTCACTGTAGGAAATAGTTTACACTTTCTTATAAAGTTAAACAGACTAAACTCATCATCCATTCCTTCGTATTGAATCAAAGAGAATGACTGTGACCAGAATTTTACCACGTATGTTGATATCAAAACATGTTGTACAACTTAAATATACATAGTTATTATTTGTGAAGGGAACCCCAGTAAATCTGTGTATCAGTTACTTTATGCCTTGCTATAACAAAATATCTGACTTAAAAAAGGGAGGATTTATTTAAGTTTACAGTTGAGGATTCAGTCTATCATAGAGGGGTAGCATGGCAGCTAGTCACACTGTATACACATCAGGAAGCAGAGAGCAATAAAGGCAAAGCTCAGCTAGCCTTCTCCTTTTTATCAAATCTAGGACACCCCCAACACACACACAGTTAAGTTGGATCTTCCCACTTCAGTCAACCTAATCAACATAAGTCCCTCATAAGCATACCCAGAGGTTCATTTCCTAGGTGATTCTAGGTCCTGTCAAGTTGACAATCAGTAGAAACTATCTCAATCTGGATAAAAGAAAATATGCACATGCAGCCAGAATTGTCCATAAATGTTCATAGGGACTTATTCGTATTTGCCTGAAACTGGAAATAAACCAAATGTTCATAAATAAGATGAAGCAAAATGTGGTATATACATGCAAATATACATATTTGCAATAAGAAGGAATGAAATATTGAACTACAATATAAGTAAACCTTGAAAACGTTCTAAGTGAAAGAAGGTAGAATAGTTCCACTTATACAAAATGTTTAGAAAAAGCAAGTCTAGTGGTTGTCTGGGGTCAATGATAGGAAAATTGATTACAAAGTAGTATGTCATAATCTGGGTGGTGATAGCAATCTTCTATATTGTCAATGTGGTGGAGTTTACACAGATACATCTATATTTATTAAAGCTAACTAACTGTATTTTTTCAAATGGATTAATTTTTTGTACATGAATTGCACACCTGACAAAACAGATATTTTTCAAGTCAACATTATTCATAGAATGAGGTCTCATTACAGCCCTATTTAATGAAAGCAGTTTCTCGAATGCAGAGATCAGTAAGGACACAGGAATACAAGTAGGCGAAATAGAGAGCTAAATCTTATTGGTAATATGACCTATTAGCAAGATGAAAGAAGTGGACATTGACTTTGTCAGCCTGGGGATCAGGCTAGAAGGGTTTGGAAAAGGGGACATTGCAATTCTGTTTTAAGCAATGACCATATGTAAAGTGCCAGTGTATTTCACAAGTGATAGATGTAAACAGGGAAGTTGTTTGCTCATTACCTATAAAGTGGCTTTCTCTGGTATATCTGTACTTAAAATGTGACACATTATTGGCCTTTCTGAAAATGCTTCTTCAATTTACTTTCCTTTTTGCTCTTGCAAATTATAAGCAGCTCAAGAGATGCTTTTCCTTGCAAGACATTTTATTTTATTATTATTTTATAAAGAAATCCCACTTTATTTATTTATTGTTTAAGAGACCGAGGTGGATAAATATAAAGAATAGGTGCACCAAGGCCTCTAGCCACTGTAAATGAACCCCAGACCCATGTGCTACCTTGTGTATCTGGCTTACATGGGTACTGGGGAATTGAATCTTGGTCTCAAGGATTCACAGGCAAGCGCCTTAGCTGCTAAGCCATCTCTCCATCCCTATTTTGTTCTTCCTATAGTCCAGGCTGACCTAAAATTCACTATGTAGTCTCCAGCTGGCCTCAAACTCATATCAAGCCTCCTACCTCAGTCTCCAAAGTGCTGTAATTGAAGGCTTGGGCCACCACACCTATTGATATTTTATTTTTTTATCATATATCCTCAATTGTTAGCCTCTAAAAGAGGGAAAACTTGGATAGGCACCAAACTTATACAATGTTATGACTATAGTTGAAAAATTAGGTGTGTAAAGTTTTTAAAAAGTGCCTAAATTCTCAGAGAAGAGCTACTAATGGTAAACCAGAACTGACATCCAGATCTGATTCCAGGGCCTAGGCTCATAATTTCCTCATATCTCAAGAGTAACAAAACAACATATATCCCTTGTTAAGTGGATGTTATGAACCATATACTGAAATAAGTAGTTTACATGTATTATTTCAATAATTCCAGAATGGCTGTGCTTCATGAAAGCTCATTAATACTTTCACAATACCCAACATAGTGCCTGTCACAAAACAGACATCCACTAAAGATTTATTAAAAAAAATTATCAAACATCTGTGATGAATACTGTAGGCCCACTTTATGGGCTACAAAATGAAGTTTAAAGAAATCAATATACTAAATAACAAATGCCTATGCCTAAGCAACTGGTAGAGTCCAGCACTGTACCTAAATCAATGAAAAGTGCTTAACGAATGTCATGAAAGTAAAGGAAGATGTCTAGTAGTAAGGATGGAGAACTAGAGTTGATGTGTATTGAATACCAAGAGAACCCCTCCCGATTCTACCTTGTCTTTTCACATTCTCCAGAATCTCTTCAATTTTGTGGACCAAACATACATGGAGGGCAAGCTATGAGAGGTAAGTCATTCTCTACTTTTCATCTAAATATTGTTTAAATTACTGTCTTTAGACAACTCTTGTCTGGATTAATTTGCATTTATTTTCTTTCCAAGCCTCTAGTTAATACTTAGGACCTTTTATAGTTTTAATGTGCTTAATGCTGATCACAGGGTGATACATAAAGATATTTTCATATATAATACAGTATTCTTTATGGAGATAAATATTGTATGAAAGATGCCCATAATCTCCTTATTTTGGTCTGTTTCATGTGGATATGCAATTTAACAAAGATTATGTTCCAATAACTTTAGGAATTGTTTGAAGGTACCAGATACTTTCATGAGTTCTTTACTCTAGCCTGTCAACAGCATGAAGGGAAATGTGGGACTGGGATTATTTCTTCCATCACAAAAACTTTTCCCATGACATGCAAAGATAATTACTGGCAGGTTATTAGTAGAGTAAAGAATTAGAATTTAGTTCTCTAAACTCAAAGTGTGTTTTGAAAGCATAAATATCCCATATCCAACAAAATAAGGATTTTCTTCCTAAATTATTGTAACTTCTCTGATGGCTACAGAAAATTTTTACATAAATTGAAACTTTTTTCTTCTTACTGCTGTATAAAATTCCATTGTGTAGTTATACCAGATCTTAGTTATCCATTCTTCTAGTGATGGACATCTGGGTTGATTCCAGCTCTTAGCTATTACAAATTGAGCCGCTATAAACATGGTTGAGCACTAAGAAAAATTGGAGAAACAAGCAAGGGCGCTGTTTTCCTGATGAACCGGATACCAGCACAAGGGGGAAGGAGATCAGCACAGAGAAAAATCAACTCCTACCAAATCAGAGAGCCAGAGCCTCAGAGCCCCCCAACACCTCATCACTGAAGCAGACCCAACATGGCTCAGGGAAATTTTGCGGAAGAGGGGGTGGAAAGAATGTCAGAGCCACATGTTGGGTCATGATATGCAGAGACATTTAGCTTACCCATAACTGTGGGCTAACTCCACAATGCATGACCCATATACCTCAACAAAGAGGGGCCAAGGGGAGGGGTTAGGTCATGGATGAGCCTAATAATGGTACCAAACTGACTGTAAAAAAAATAAAATGAAAAATAAAAATGAAAAAAAAATAAATTGAAACTTTTAAAGATATATTTGATGCTCAGGATAACACAATAATTGTAAAGAGGGGTAGCAGCCACAAACTAAGCTACGCATTCATCCAAACAAAACACAAGTCAAGAGTATCTATCCTGGGCTGGAGAGATGGCTTAGTGGTTAGGCACTTGCCTATGAAGCCTAAGGACCCTGGTTCGAGGCTCAATTCCCCAGGACCCACGTTAGCCAGATGCACAAGGGGGCGCACACATCTGGAGTTCGTTTGCAGTGGTTGGAGGCCCTGGTGTGCCCATTCTCTCTCTCTCTCTTTCTCTCTCTCTCCCTCCCTCCCTTTCTCTCTCTGTCTCTCTCTGTTGCTCTCAAATAAATAAAAATAAACAAAAAATTAAAAGAAAAGAGTATCCATCCTTTCTTCTCACTGCTTTGGATAAGGTCACTGAAGTGAGTATGGAGCTGGGACATCTGCCTCCTAAGATTTTCAAATATATATATGAATATATATAACTTTTTGAAACATAGACTTTGCAGATATGAAAACTAATGCCTATAGAGAGACAACTTTCTTAAGTTCTCATTGACTTGTTTTAATTTGCACTGAGATTTTTACTCCAAAATTCACCTCATTCCATAGCACAAGATTTTTTTCCCACTGTTTCAAAATGTTTTGAAGGACAGAGTTGTATTAGATGCATGTGTTGAGGATTCAAGTCCCACATCAAATATTAAATAATTGTGTTTCTTTAAATAATGTTTTCTTTATCAGTTGGTGAGAACATTGAATTTGTGCCTTGTCTATTTCAGTTTATTGAAATTATAAATGAAATAACAGGATAAATATTTAAAGAACATAAAATAATCAGTGCATGAGTGAGTCATTACTATTTAGGGAATAACAGTAATGTACCAAATATTAAGTGGTGTTATCTAGTTGATAATCCCTGTATCACTCATTCACTACCAGTTAAGCCTTAGCAAGGACAGAAAGACTAATTGGGTAGGTTTGGGGATTAGACTTTAGCACAAAGGGTCATAAACATGATTCAAATGAATTTCTATTTCCTGAAGCTCACATTCTTCATCTGTAAAGTTGGAATTTTTCTCTAATTTGAGGCTTTTAGGAGACTGCTGGCAATAAAAAAAGCATTAAATGTACTAAGTTGCTTATGTGAAGCTTTTTCCACCCTGAGCAGGGCAGCAAGCATGTTGCCCAAACAGCAAGAAACCAGGGAGTGCAAAAATGTTTAAATCTAAGTGGACTAGGTTCTGTCAGCTTATCAGTTGCAAGTGGTGTTCAGCACTAAGTGAATTGCACTTAATGAATTAGAGATGAAAAGGACAGCAGGGAGCACAAAAGCAGAAGACCTTTCATTTCAAATTTAAAGGGCTCCCTTTATGACTATTTGGGACCCACATATATGATTTTTTTTCACTATTGTCCTAATTGTTTACTTGAAACAGCATGTACTGTTTGAAATGATTTGAGCTTTGGGGACAGAGAAACTGAACAATGCCTTCAAATTGGTAAACGGGGACCACTGTATTTTAGCCACCATGTCTTCCTCATAAATGGTGACTGTGGAGTAGAGGCACAGTTGGTGATATTCAGGTTCCCTATAGAACTGCAAGTCAGATTCTAGATTACACATTGCAGTCAGCTCCACTTCCATGTTTTAGCTGTGTGCTCAAACAAATTATAGAACCTGTGAATTGGAAAAAAGGAGATCATTTGTGTGTGTGTGTGTGTGTGTGTGTGTGAGAGAGAGAGAGAGAGAGAGAGAGAGAGAGAGAGAGAGAGAGTCTCTCTCTGGTCCAGTCTGACCTAGAATTCACTATGTAGTCTCAGGGTGGCCTTGAACTCACGGAGATACTCCTACCTGTGCCTCCTGAGTGCTGGGATTAAAGGTGTGAGCCACCACGCCCAGCTGGAGATCATTTTTTGATGCTTCCCTTTTATCTGATGTTAGACTCCGTGTTCTAACTCCCTGCCAGGATGAATTGTAACAATGCTTATCGTTGAATGATATAGAACTCAGACTTTCTCTCATGGAGATAATCATTTCATCTCTATCCTCACACTATCAATCATAACTTGAAATAGTTGCTTTTTCTCAGAGAATAAGATATATGGGGTCATTTGGAGACAATTGTTAATACTTCAAACTTCTCTGTTGCTCCTTGACTTGGGTTAATGTCTCACTGGTTTGGTTTATGACTAGAAGAAATGAAAAATTACAATGAGAAAGAATTGAAATAATGAACATGAAAGTGGGGTTTTTGCATGTATATGTGTGTGATATCTGCAGGTATGCATGTTCATATGTATATGAGCATAAGTTTGTATATGGATATCATGCATATTTGTATGCATGTGCATGAAGACCAGAGGTTGATTTGAGTGACTTCCTCAATTCCTCTCCACCTTATTGTTTTTGAAATAGGGTCTCTCACTGAATCTGGAGCACATCCATTTGCCTAGACTAACTAGTCTGTCTCTGTCTCCCCAGAGCTGGGATTACAGATGCATGTTTCCATGACTGGTTTTTAGGTGGATGCTAGGGATTCAAACTCAGGTTCCCATGCATAATCATCAGGCACTTTAGTGACTGAGCCCTTTCCCCAGCCCAAGAAGTACTTTGTGAGAAAATTAAATCTCTGTAAATGTAGAAGGGGAAACCCATATAGCAGGAATGCTGATCAAGCAAGTAGAGCTCTGTAATATAGTTAAGGCTCATCATAGAGGAAAACTAGGAAACTGTTATAGAATATATGCAACACTGTTAACATCACAACAAACAAGGTTTTGTATCCAACTAATGTAGAAGAAAGATTGAAAATAAAAGGAAAGTCTGTTCTTTTTTTAAATTTTTTTTGTTCATTTTTATTTATTTATTTGAGAGTGACAGAGAGAGAGAGAGAGGCAGATAGAGAGGAGAGAGAATGGGCACGCCAGAGCCTCCAGCCACTGCAAACGAACTCCAGATGCTTGTGCCCCCTTGTGCATCTGACTAACATGGGTCCTGGGGAATCGAGCCTCGAACCGGGGTCTTTAGGCTTCACAGGCAAGCGCTTAACTGCTAAGCCATCTCTCCAGCCCGGAAAGTCTGTTCTTGATCATATCAATAATGACATTGAAATCATCTCCATCTGAGGATAAGTGGATAACTTATCTGTTATTCATAGTCAGCAAAGAACAGAATGCAGTGTCCTTTTCAAAGAGTACCACAGGTCCCCAAGGACCAGAGAACCTCAACTGCAGCTTACACTCTCTCTAAACAAGCTGAGTGTTACATACCCAAACCAGGCCTGCATTGACCCACTCTTATGGAAATCATGGGGCACTATTAGCAGTCTTGGAAGAAAGTAATCCATATATCATGCACTGTAGGGTCTGCTTTTGAGACCCCATATATATATATATATATATGGAGAGAGAGAGAGAGAGAAGGTTATGGTGGTACACACATGTAATTCTAGTACATAAGAAGCTGAACACAGGAAGGTTTTGAATCTATCCATGACTTCCTAGTAAGTTCCAGGTTAGTTAGGGCTGTATAGCAAGGACCCCTAAAATGCAAATAATGCTAAAAAAATAGTTTGTTTAGAGAGTCTTCAACTTAGAGCTTCTTGAAAGTATTGTTAAATGGAACCTCTGCAATAGATCCCTTGTACTACTTATTTAAAATTCAGATTACCAATTCTAAAATCAGACTCTATGAATTTTACTCCCCATGAATTAAATCCAAGAGCCTGCATACTAAACTCCCAGGAGATGCTAAGGTACCCTATACCTTAATAATTTCTGACAAATGTTGAAACTTTGTGTTGTCTGTCACCAATACTTCCAATGTCAAATCTAACGACCACTTACCTCAATATTACCTGGAATTCCTATAAAATTCTCTTCCTGAGTCTCCTGCTAACTCCTTTTCATCAGAATTTCTGATGTGTTCTAAAGTTTAAGGAGGCTAATATAATCATTGTGCAGATAAAGAAACTTAGCCCCAGAGAGAAAGAGTGACTTGCCCAAGGTTGTCAAATGAAATGATGGAAGAGACAAACCCATACCTAGCTCTCCAAACAAGTCTAAATACTATGCTCCTCTCACCGCCCTTGAAGGGAGATTTATTTCTCAAATTAGTTTTCATGACCACAGAATTTCATGTACATTCTGAAGCTCAAGGATGAGAAATGTAACTTCTTTGGGTGATTGTAGGATCTCAGAGCAATACTAATCCTCCAATTATTATAAAGAATAGCTTGAAATTAAAATAGTATAAGGTTATAACACCCTTTTATGAGGAACATGGTACTGTAGGACAGGCCCCAGTTATTCAGCTTTGTGGTACTGTAAAATGTGCATGAGATAATCAACTGAAAAGAGGAAAGGCCACTTTTGGCTCACAGTTTTGGAGGTTGCAGTCTACAGACAGTTGGCATTGTTGCTTTTGGGCCATTGTGAGGGCAGTATAATGTTCATAGAAGTACATGATATCACAAGCTGCTTGTCCCATGGAGGCCAAGGACTCAAAGGAAAGAGGTAGAAGAAGGACTTTGAGTCCAGTATTCTCTTTAAAAGCTTGTCCCTAATGATATAAAGCCTCCCACTAGGCCCTATTGCTTAAAGGTATTCATCATATGCCAATAGTGCCAAGCAGAGGACCAAGCTCTAAACACATGGTCCTTTGGGTAACATTCCATCTCCAAATTATAGCAAGGCCCTTCTGTTGTCTCAAAGCATTCTAGAATGAAGTGTACCCAGTGAAAATATTCATCATGGCTTTGAGGCAACTGAATGGAACTATCAAAGTGTTATGCAATAAAAAATGGTATGCAATAGTTTAGTAAACTCATTTGTTATTCTTGTTTGTATAGTTCAAAAAAATCAACCTACTAAGCAAAAGCTTAAGTCTATGCAGCTTTATCAGATCTGGTCCATTAATGCAAAACTGATCCTCTAAACCTATGCATTTGAGATGCCTGCTATATTTCTGCTATATCTCTTTGAGGTTAGATTCTCCACGCTGGCAGCCATTACCCCAGAATTCTCTAGGGAAAATACAATAGAAAGCTGCTGATCTCTAGAAGGAAAGAAATTTCCCAAATTATAAGGCAAGGATAATTTTCTTTGTGGGATTAAGCAATTACCATTGATGATGGTGAAATTGTATGTTTTGCTTGTGGGCTAATGCTTACAATTTTAGCAAGTGTTTCACCAATGCTACATAATTCATAATATTAAATGCCATGCCACCTTGAATACATAATTCTTCACAGAAACAGAAGAACTCAACAAACATTGAATTGAGTGTGGTAGGAAAAGGCAGAAGGCAGACACAGAAAGGAAATGCTATAATCCCATCCTTCCAATGAAAAGAAAAGTTTGCTAGAGGTCCCTTACTTCAGTGCTTAAATCAAAAGCTCTCTAAGATGGAAGTCATTCTTTTCATTAATTTGATGCCAAAATCCATTTGGCAGCAAAACTTGACCTGAATTGACATGAATTTAGTTTTTATCCCTTTAGTTATGAATATTCAGACTTTTTCCTGCTAAAAATTTAATGATTTAATTATGGGATTTTTCTCCAGACACTGTTGGAAATGTTATATAATAAACAATAATGCCCTGTGTTATCTCTCTAAAATCTGAAAAAAAGTTAAATTTTAATGATGAAACATAGCGAGTGACTATGGCTCTAGAAAAATAACTAACACTTATAGAGCACTTTCCATCTGCATGAAGATGCTTTAATCTTTACATTTCATTTAATGACCATAAACAGTATAAATCAGACAGTATAAAATATATCAGTTTTAAAGTTTGGATATTGATTCTCAAAGAGAGTAAATAACTTGCGCAGAGCCACCCAGGTTTTTTTTAAAATTAGTTTTGTATTCAGTGAATACCGTCAAGGTTGGTACCATTGTTAGCCTCCTCCCTTTCCTCCACTCACCCTCTGGCCCCTCCTTGTTGTGGTATATGGGTCATGCATTGTGGGGTTAGCCCTCATTATGGGTAGGAGGAAATGTCTCTGTGTATCATGACCCAACATTTTTGATCAAACCAAAATTTTGAACCATGTCTGTACACCCTGGGCACTTAACTCTTATATCCTCCTACCTGAAAGAGGTGAGGTGTTGGGAATGACAACATGAGTTCTTTGTAGTCTTTTTGCAAAAGCAGAATAGTCACTTGAGAAGCAACTTCTTATGTCAGAGTATTTCAACTTCCTGTCCATAATTCTCTCTGTCACTAGTAATATGGTTTTTTTCCTTCAGGTGTTGTGTATTCCCCAGGGACCATCTACATCATAAATCAAAAGACCAGCTTGTGAAATGACAGATTCCTAGGATCAACCCCCAATTACTAAAGCAGATTTGCAAATAATTTGGACTGAATTAATTTTTATGTATATTTAAGTCTGAGTAAAATTAAATATCTGGAAATAAACTAATCATTAATAACAATTAATATCTTACTATCTTCCTACTAGTTGATACCTAGCTAGAATAGCAGGAAATAAGTCCTAGATGGGCACCTGGAAAGTAGAAGTTGTTCAGACAGTAGAATAGGATTCTAGAAGGGTGAGGTATGGAAAGTAATCAGTAAAGGAAGTACAACTATATCTTCCTGTTTTAACAGTGTGTGATGAACATAAAACCTCATAGTTGGTGATTGTATAGCTACATTTTAACAATTTTTGAAATAATCCTCTCATTTTTGTTACTCAGTGCCTCTATCTATTATCACATTGGCACACATTAGGGTAAAAAAGGAAACAGAGTAAAATAAGTACTTCATGTTCAAGATTGATTCACATTAGTGTTTGGTCAGTTCCTGACCCCCTAGTGTGATATCATTTCAGTTTTCTAGTAATTGCTTTCATATATCTGAATACTAGGAAGCATTAAATGAAACATAAGAAAACAAGTCTTTCCTTCTTTCTTTCTTTAATTTTATTTTATTTAGAAGCAGGGTCTTACTATGTAGCCTAAGCTTCCCTGGACTTTGGTAGGTAACCCAGACCAACTTCAAACTCACAATCCTCCTACCTTAGTCTCCCAAGTGCTGGAATTATGTACATGTGCCAACCCTCCCAAAGAGACTTATATTCTGGAAGATTCAGTGATATATTTTCCCCATCATTGGCCAATTCAAATATATTTAAATAATATGCCCCACAAGGAAGGGCAATGACAGGAACTGAAGTGCAGAATCGCTCAACTGACATGCCATATGTTTAGGGATTATTTTTAAGTTTTATTGGTTGCTTTATTCTTGTTATCAATGCTGGAAGGACTGTTGAACATTTTGATCTTTATGCTTTTAAGAATATTCAGTTCTTGTTTGTAAGGTTCTATGTTTTACCTCTTCATGTTGCCTACGATGTACTAATTATTTCCATGGCAACAAAATGTGACCTTAAACAAGGACATGGTAGCCAGAAAAAAAATTGATTAACTACCATCACAGTATTCTGATTCTCATAGCAATATAGGCCTGGAGTACTGAGTATGAAATTCAATGAGTAATTATTATGATTTAGACAATATGCTCTCACAGGACTGTTTCTCAAATTTGAATACACATTCCAACCACCTTGGGAATCTTGGTAAAGTTTGAAAAGTGACTCAGTTAGCTCTTGGATAGGACACTGGAGTCTGCATGTTTAAGAACCTCCTGCATGAGGCTGAAGATCTCTGTCCCCAGGTCACATTGCCAGTAGCAAAATGTCTGAACTATCATCATGCTCAAGCACTATGTGCAAATGAGCACATTTGTGATCCTGTAGGAAGTGACACTTTGGAAAACATCCCTGATGAACATATGGGGTCTGATACTAACTAGCTGGGTGACCTTGATCAGACATCTTTGTTTCTCTGAGTCTGTTTTCTCATGTATGAAATTAAAATATTGGCTGGGTTCATCTCTAAGATCACTCAATTTGAATTCTAAAATCCTTTTCCTCTGAGGACAAAAGCCATTTTAGAAGAAAGCATTAACATAAAGCCTAAATGTCCATATATTTGTAAGAAAACTGAAAATATTACTGTGGATATATAATGTCTTCATAATTCCAAATCCTCTATGTGTTCTAATTTAATATTTTTTCTGAATGTGCAGAACATTGGCATTCTCCATGAAAATGTGACAACACTGAGTAACAGACAACAATTTTTTGGCATCTCTCCACCTCAACTCTCAGCAACTTCTAGTGACTTTCATATTTAATAGCTTTGACTATTTGCAAGTGTCACTGCCTCTCTGATCACAGAGCAAACTACGGTGTGTCCACTGGACTTCAATACCAGTACTGAAATTCTGCACAGTCCCACCTGATTCCAGGAGACGCAATGGAGAAGTGCACAGAATCACCACCTACTGTACAGGTAGAGGCTTCCTTTCTAGGTGGAGACAACCTGACCTTGCAGCCACAAATGCAGCATCTGACTGAGGATAACACTGCTTTGAGAAGGCAAGGCATGCCTGTCCTGAACAACCCTATGATGCCTGTGTCCTATGTACTTGAGCATCTCTCCAGGTTGCATGGTGACCCTTCTAGTCTCTCAGGTTTTCTTGCTCAGGTGACTACTTACATGACAGCTCTCAAGATCTCAAATCCTGCAGATGATGCCAAGGTCAAGCACTTTTTTGAATACCTTTCTCAGCAGATGCAAAAGCATGGGGTCATATCTGAATCCAATCAGAATACCCTACTGGAACAGTATGAGAACTTTGTTCTTGAATTCCAGCAGTCATTTGGTGAGCCCATGCAACAAGAAATGAACCCTCTGATGAACGTTAATGTCAACAAAGGAGACAAGATCTCTCATCAGGATGCTAAGACATCCCAGATCCTTGCTCAAAATCTGAGCTATAATGAAACTAATCAGAATGATTCATTGCAAGAGAGACTGAATGACCCAATCCAGGATGAAGAGATCACAGATATAATGGGCAACCTACCAGACTTAATCACTCAGTGCATTCAGCTGGACAAGAAAGTGAGTAACAGGCCAGAACTCCTACAATCAGAAACCCATGTCCCAACATTTGCTTCCTTGATTCACCACCAATCCATCATTCCTGTACCTACTGCTCCACCATCCAAGGAAGAATCCACACAAGTTCGAGGAGCTCAGCTGCCTCTAACCCCAGCTAAAAGGGTCCGTCAGCAAGAAACTCAGTTATGTTTCTACTGTAGCCAGGCTGATCACTTCACAAGAGATTGCCTTGCCAAACGTTCTCGAACTCCAGCAAAGACAAAATACGCAACTCACCAGTAAGAGGAGTTCAGAAAGCCACTTTGTAAACTCATGTTCCCCTCACCATTGGCCTTACTTGTTTAGTTCCACCTCTGAATTCAAAATACAAGTGAAGAATGGTGGTACCACTTTATAGACCAAGAATTTAAGCAAGATCTTATTCATTGGGAGCTGACCCCTCACCAAATTGACCTAACAACAATGAAGACAATTTGCAGGCACTTCATATTTGGACACCTTCCTCCAAGTGTTCTGAAAGTCTGAAGGCAAAATTCTGCCCAATCTGAGCCAATAAAAATAACCCTGACAATATATTAGCATTCTCATATCCTCCAATGGATGCAACCTGGGTTTAATTTGTTGGTCCAAGTCCTGCAGCTTGTGTGCCTAGGCTTGAGCCCAAAACTTTCATCTTCATCTGCCTTGACCTGTATCCTAGTGTCCTATTGGTTTGGATTAATTTTTTTGTAAACCCTAGTTACATTTCCATATCATACAAGTGTTCTCCTCCTAGGGCTCCTAGAACAAAAGCTGGATTCTGCTTCACTTATTGGCCATGTCCTAGCTCCATTTATTGGCCAGGATCTAGCTTTGATACAAACCAACCCTCCTGGAACCACAGCCCTGACACCCTTCCATGCAACTATGTATTTTGTTTCCACCTAAAGACTTCTGCTTGTGCAACAAACCAAATCTCTTGGCTATTTACAAATCAGCTTGTATGCCCATTTGAACTGAACACTGTCTGGAACTACTACTGGTACCATTCTTTGAGAAATAGCCCTTCTGGAAGTTAGGTTCCAGCATATCTATGGCTAAGTCAAAATGGTTTAGGATAATGATCCCTGAATGTTACTTATTTACAGTTGGGGAGGGTGGCACATCATAGTTACTGTGTTGTAGCATGTTCTTGCTGCTTTGATTAGGAAGCTGGCTAAATCAATCTCCACCAAGGACTAAGGTTCAGGCCCCACAGTAGTTCCTGATTCTTAGGGCCTCAGTTTGCCACCATTTATGATCACTGTCATTTGCTACCGAACCCTACTTTTATGGGATTCCTCACCTAGGTGGGGATCTTGATGAGTAATGGACAGCATACAACTTTCTGAACCATCTGTGCAAAGAATTCAAGAAGTGGGATGTTTGGTTGCTTGTCATGTACTTGACCTCTAACAGCTCTGTGTATAGATAGAAGCCTCTGTTAAAAAGGAATGCTCTTCTAGAAAGGAATATTTTCTTTAAAAAATGTTAAGGATACTCAGTGATGATCAGTATTTGCTGGTAATTTCAGTCCTCTCTTCCTGTTTGTTAGTGCTGATGTATTTTACCATGTGAGATCTCCTGAAGATCAACAATTCTATATCCCTTAGCAGCCACCAGGGCCATTTTACTTTGGCCCTGTTCCTGGAAAATCATACTTAATTTTCAATACTTAATCCCAGATAGAGCCTTAGCTATTCTCACCCTGAAGCACCAACAAACATTATTTCACCCATCAGTGCCTAGCTAACCACTGTGCCAAACCTTAATTGCATTCACAAGGACTCTCTTTTTATCAATAGCTTGCCATACATCTACATAACTCCATACACTACCAAAATAGAGAGACATGAATGCACATATTCCAGTTATGCTAAGAAAGTCTTACTATTGTACTGGGATTGTATGAGATGCTTTAAGAAGTAGGTCTATTTGAACTTTGAGTAACTCTGGGATTACTGGAAGGTATCCTGATCTATTTTTACTAATTCTATAATAAAGGACTAACCCAGTAGCCTCCAATCACTTTCTTTACTGACTCTAATGTAGTCTTGGAATGTCAATGAGAGCATTCAGTAGACTTGTTTGCCAATCATTCCTTATCTAAGGGCCATCAATTTTTCATTGTAAGCTCTCTCACCTTGTTTCTTGTCTGGATCTTCCATTTTTAGCAACATGTACTTCACAAAAATCTTTGGACTTCATAGCTTTCTGGAAAAGATATTCAATTCAGGGGTATGAACTTCCATTCATTTCCCCATTCTAGCAGTCCCTTATTGAAATTTTCCCAAAGATCTCTTGTACACTATGTGCTGTCGGAAAGCATCTTGGCTTAACAAACTAATGGGAATTTGTGATGACACTTTATTGTTAACTAGCTAGAAGACTAGAAGACATTTTTACTACTACAAAATTTTTGTTACAGTGACACCACCTATATATAGCCTATTGATTTCAACTGGAATGACACATTAGTTAACATAAAGAGAGTTGCAAAAAATGAAACTGTTTAGAGTCTACAGAGAACAGATGAGAAAGAACTTCCTCAAAGATATAGTCTGTAACTGTAAATTTGGGAACCCATAGGTCTAATCAGGGATCCAGTTTTAGGAAGGGAAATCTGCTAAATAATTGATACCATCCAGCACATTAAAACCTAATTACATCATGATAAGTGGGAAGAAGGATTTAACAAGAGAAGGGTCTGCATGGAGCCTATAAAGAGATGTAATGAAAGAAACATAGGATGACAGAAATCTCATTAGCCTCGGTGATAGAATATTGACCAGAAGAACATTTGACAGGTTTATCTCTACAGGAGGATTGAGTCACCAGGCCATTCAAATTTGTGTCAATTTCCATTATTATTATACCTAACTCTCTCTACTCTGATTCCATGGTCTCCAAGTAATCTGATTATAATTGCTTTCCTATGTCAGCTTCATTATGGGGAGAACATTTACTAACCAGTTGGCATGAATGGTCTAGCCTATTTGGTAGTTGCTTACACAGTGGTTTCTTTTATGTTTATAGCAACAATCTTCTACATCAAAATTACCTCTGAGAACAGTGAAAAAATTCAAGACGCTTACTGTACTGACAGACACTGGGAGGAAGGGAGAAGTATATGATTGACTTTAGTCTCACTACTTCCATTTTATCCAGATGACAAAACACAAAATGCATGCCACTGTACTCACTTCTATCCATGATGATATGATACACCACCCTTTACTTGATTCGAGCATATTATCTCTAAGGAATGTCTTTTTCTTATTCCCACAGTAGTGGTCTCTGAAGCAGAATAGTGAATTTAGGTTATATAGAATTTCCACCATAATCTTGGCAAACTCAAATGCAGTTAGGATAACTTTAGGAGCTTTTGTTATATCTGAAATTTGTGACCTATTTCAATACCTCCCTATGAAGCTTCAGATATCAGCTGGACAAAAGAATGAAAAATACAGTTTCCATGGAATGATGTCCTATGAGTCTTCAATGTCATCATGCTCCAAGAACCAACTGTCCACATTTATTTATTTACTTTTTGCTTGGGTTAATCTTTTGAAATTAGTTAAGTACACAGTTTATATACAACCATGTTGATACCATTGTTAGCCTCCTCCCTGTCCTCCCCCCTCTGCAGGGACCTCTTCATTGGTGAATGTAGGTCATGCATTATGGGGATAGCCATCAGGTATGGGTAAGAGGCATTGTCTCTGTGCATAATATCCCAACATTGGACTCTAACAACATTGGACTCTTTCTGCCCCCCTCTTCCTCAAATTTCTCTGAGCCATGTTGGGTGCATTTTAGGTCTACTTTGGTGATGAGCCTCTGCCTCTCTGGATATCAGATTTGGTAGGAGTTGAGTGTTCTCTGTGTCTATCTCCTTCACCCTTGTGCTCATACCAGGTTCTCCAAGAAAGCAGCACTCTTGCTCATTTTCCCAATTACCCTTGGTTTCAGCTGGGGTCCTGTTGAGGTGTGATGGGCTGATTCTCTCCTCAGGATCTGTGTCCATCTGAAAAAGAGAAACAAATTCTCCAAGGGAGAGTGAAGTTAGCACCAGATAAATAGGATAAACATTATTATTTTAGAGAGAATGTAATACGTGTAGGCCCTTTTGTAGCCCATGATTGGTGGGAGCTTGATAATGGAGAGTGGGCTCATTTTTTGGATATGGTTCTAACGTGTTTCCCAGCTCCAGCTATGGGTTCCATTCCACTGAGCAGATCAGTTAGCCAAATCAACAGCAGTTGGTTAACCACCAAGGCTGTATGCCACTATTGCACTTGTGTGAGCATCACATCAGGTTGTTTGCTGCTGAGTAGCTTAGACTACAAATTGCTTGGACAGATGTTGGTCATTTCCCCCAGTTGCTCATGTAGCACCTTCTGGCACTAGACAAGCTAATTGTCTGGGGACTGATGCTCTTCCAGATTCTATCCAGGTCACTCCATGTTTTGTATCAATATCATATGGTGTCTTCAACAGTAGGGTCTTACCACTAACCTTTGGTGGGTCATCAAGTACTCTGACAAAAATCTGTCTTCTTTTGGGAAACTGTCCAAGTTTTAAAAGCAGAAAGCTCCACATGTAACTTATACCATTTAGCAGAGTCAGTAGAACTATTTTGGAAAATGTACCATATTATTTAGCCCATGCTGTCCAGTTATTGATCATGACTATAGCTTTGAACATTCATGCACTAAATTATTGCCTCCTAGTAGTGGCTTTGATTTTGGGCTCTGTTTGAGCTTGCTTCCCACTCATTGATTTCTAATACTTAGATTAAATGGTACTGGTTCTCCTATGTATCCCACTGAGTGAGAAATAAGCTGTGACTATATTCATCAAATACATTTACTTTGAAATAACCTAGTGGAGTACTATGCAGTCTTCCCTGTATATAGAAAACTCATCCTTTTGGGCATAATCTGGCTTTGTGTATGCTTAGAAAAGGGAATTGATAATTTGTGAATACCTATTTCATGCCACACACTATGCTGAGTATTAAAATTTGTAAATGATACTCATTTTACTACAAAATGGAATATTCATTTATATTATTTAATGCTCACTGCATCTTAATGAGGTAGATGATATGAATTCATCTTGCATATGTATTTTGAAAGAAGATAACTTATCTACCCCAGTCGGGCAATTTGTAAGTGACTGGGCTTTCTTTATTTCCCTCTCTCCCTCCTTCTCTCCCTCCATCCTTTCCTCCCTTCCTTCCTTCCTTCCTACCTGCTTTTCTTCCTACCTCCCCCTTCTTGCCATTCTTACCATCTCTCTTTCCAGTGCTAGGAATTGAAAAGATGCCCTCACACATGACTAGAAAGTGCTCAAACACTGAGCTACAACCCCAGACTCAAAGCATGTCATGTCATTCTGATGCCAGAGCCTTGTGGTTTCTGATGGAGAAGGGAGGTGCTTTTACCTGAACCCCTCATGATTACCCTAACTGGCAGGTTTACACCTCACACAGCCATCCACACAGATCATTCATTCTAATAAGTGGTATTCACATAGCCACTGATTGAAAATTATTTTCTAGACAGCAATCTATAAAGAAAGCAAAGAACAATTAACTCCTTCTAGGACTTTGAAATTTCATTTGTGTTTATAATTAGAGAGGAAAAAATTTCTTGACACATCTAAAAATACAGTGTATTTGCATTATCTGGTTGGGTGGGCTCTTTTTGTTGAGTTAGCATTCTAACAAAAGGCTTCTAACTAACAAAAAGCCTTTGTATTTCCACAGATTTACAATTAAAACTATTGAGACTTTTTGAATAATAATGTTTACAGTTGCTGCATAATGCCATAAGACAAGGGCAATGCTAAATTCTTCTGATGGTGGTTATCTGCCATCATAATGGGTAAATCATGGTTAAAATTAAGAGTTTCATTAATTCAGATATATGTTAGCACTTTCAAGTTGAGAAGCACTTTTACTGGGGTTGATATAGTAATCCAACGATTTGACTCTAAGAAAAATTTGTGGGAAGATAAGCCTGCTCTCTTTGACATTAACCCTGAGTTTAGCAAATACTGTCAAATAGCATGTTTCCCTTAATTATCTATGATCCTGTAATCCCTGAATCCCTTTAAATCCAGTGATTTTCAGCTTGTAACAGCTAACAAGGCAAAGGAGAGTATCAGATTGCATTCTGTCATTTAAATAAAATTTCCCTTCACATTGATTAAATCTACTTACATGCAATGTATAGGCAATGATCTCCCAATTCAATTGTTTCAGGATAAGAAAAGGTCTGACTAGACACTAGGATGGAAGGGGAGGGAGGGAGGGAATCAAAGGGGTGGGAAACACAAATCTAGACCCAAACGGCAATGGTACCATAATTTTCTACTTACTAAAAGACAGACCAAATGGCTGATCCTTCACCAGGCCCTTGCAGGGAACACTTGAACCACAAGACACTGGAGAGGGTAGGATCAAGACTAACCTTAATATTCTACATCTCCCCTCCCTCACTTTCCCTCTCCCTCCCTCTCTCTCTCTCTCTCTTGTCTCTAATTCTTGTATATTAGTTATCTTTTTCCTCATTCTTTTAGTGGGCACTGACCTGTAACTCCCAGAACCAGCATGGGGCTATCTTCCACAATGAGCTTTTGATCAAAGAGACCTACAAGGTTTCCTAAAAGACAGACAGATTTCTGTCAGAGTACTTGATGACCCACCAAAGGTTAGTGGTAAGACCCTACTGCTGAAGACACCTTATGTGATTGACATGCAAATTAGAATGGCATGGCTGAAAGCTGGAAGACAGTCAATCCCCAGACAGTCAGTGCGTCTAGTGCCAGAAGGTGCTACATGGGCGACTGGGGGAAAATGACCAATATCTGTCAAAGCAACGCATGGTCTAACCTACTTAGCAGCAAATAACTTGTTGTGATGCCCACACAAGTGCAATAGTGGCACACAACCATGGTGGGGAACCAACTGCTCTCAATTTGGCTAACTGATCCCCTCACTGGTATGGGACCCATAGCTGGAGCTGGGAAACAAGTCAGAACCATATCCAAACATAAGCCCACTCTCCAATATCAAGCTACCACCAATTGTGGGCTACAAGAGGGCCTACACCTATTAAATTCTCTATAAAAAAAGTAAGGGTTATCTCATTTGTCCTGGTGCTAACTTACTCTCCGTTGGAGAATCTGCTTCTGTTTTTCAGATAGACGTAGATCCTAAGGAGAGAGCCACCCCATCATACCTCAAAAGGGCCCTGGCTGAAACTAAGAAAAATTGGCGAAACAAGCAAGGGTGCTGTTTTCCTCATGAACCAGATACCAGCACAAGGGGGAAGGAGATCAGCACAGAGAAAAATCAACTCCCACCAAATCAGAGAGCCAGAGCCTCAGAGGCCCCCAACACCTCATCACTGAAGCAGACCAAAAATGAACCCAACATGGCTCAGGGACATTTTGCGGGAGAGGGGGCGGAAAGAATGTCAGAGCCACATGTTGGGTCATGATATGCAGAGACATTTATCTTACCCATAACTGTGGGCTAACTCCACAATGCATGACCCATACAGAAGGGGCCAAGGGGAGGGGGTAGGTCACGGATGAGCCTAATAATGGTACCAAACTGACTGTATTTGGTGAATACAAAATTAACTAATAAAGAAAATAAGTTAAAAAAAATAAAAGAAAAGAAAAGGTCTGTATTGATGCTCATTGCTGTAGTTTGGAAAAGTGACTTCTATCTACACCATTTGTTAATGACTTGGTAACCAGCTTCTAGTTCTTGGAACATGACCAGAAGCAGCTTATGGAAGGAAAGTATTTTTTCAGGCTTACACTTCCAAGGAGATGCTTCATCATAGTATTGGAATTCATGGCAGCGGAGATAATATGGGTATCACATCTCCACACAAAGCAAGGAGTTAATCTGAGTGAACCATCTCCCAACACCCAGTGGGGCTGAAATAAGCAATCCCATATTCCACCCTTAGTGATTCACCTTCTCCAAGAAGGCTTGATCTCCCAAAGGCTTCATCAGCCAGGGACTAATGGGATGCTTAACTATAAACATTAGAGCTATAGGGGACATTTTAACTTTAAACCATCTCACAGCATGTAGCCCAATTCGGAGATGAAAACTTCAAGATGTGGGACTCAACAGAAGAAAATTAGGAAACTGGGAGCATACCAATGCAATATGTACTGAATTCTTAACCTCTTTGTTCTTCTCTCAGTTTGATTCTTGGCTGACATTAGGTGAGAATTTTCCTCTGTGACCTACTCCTACTGTGATATACTGTCTTCCCACATGCTCAGAAAAACAAGACAAAAACCAAACAACAACAGCAGAGAAAAACAAGCAGGCAAGTAGACAGGACCATGGACTGAACTCTTTGCCACTATAAACCAAAACAAACCTCAGCTCTTTTTAAATTACATTGTTTTGGGTATTTTGTCATACAGTGATGGAAAGCTGAATAATACATTGATTATCTGAAACATGATCTTAGGGCTCCAGATCAGGGTAATCACTAAATGCTTACTATGAAACAAGGATGACTCTGGTGGGTGGATATGTATAATCCTCACAATAGCTCCGTGAAGAAGGCACCACTATCCCCAATCCTCAGGTGAAACAAGTAAACTCATAAAATTTAAGTGACTTATCCAAGGCCACAAGCTAGTAGGATTCATGCCCAGCTCTTATGGAAAAGGCTATGTTGTGGCCACTATGCTACATATTCTTCCCAGATTGGTGTTCTCAGTTTAAAAAGTTTAATGTTTCCTTTAAGCTTTAATTATTTTAGTAATTCCTAATGTGTTCATCCATGTAGAACAGTAATCCAGTCAACCTGCCCTTTCCAAATCTCCAGTTTGACACAGTCTTTAGTGGAGGATAATCATTACAAATTTACCCAGAATTCATGTGTGGACACAAAATAGATGTGAACAAAATAAAAATTTCCCTTTAATTACCAATACCAAATAAATGTTATCTGAAAGCTGGGAAGATGCTCAGTGGTTAGAGCTGATATCTGATAACATTTTAGAACTTTGCAGGCCTTGTCACCATTCTACCCCTAGCTCTAGAACCAAGGCCAAGTCAGTCAGTCAATCATCACACATACTTGGTCTGGCCACTGTGGCTTTTGCAGGACACAAGTTTGTAACCTAAACTTATCCACATAGAGTAAATTTTATGACTTTTCCTGAGAATATTGGAAAAGTGATCTTATATTTTTCTTCCTACTGGAGTGTTCTATAGAAGGCCAGGGCTGAATTCGACTAATAGTCAATATTCTGGTAAAGGGAAGAAAACCAGTTTATTAAGATAGAAAACCCCCCAGAAAGCAGAGCTGAGGGGTCGGGATGAAGAAACCAAACCTGGTTAATGTCTTAACGAATCATTGTCTTCAGGCATACCTCAATGTGGCTAGCCATTTTGCTAATAATATCTTTTTAGTAAAGCACCTTAGGCAGGTTTTTCTCTCTTTTTCATCCCAAAGACTCCTGATACAGTGATTTTTTCCAATTACAGCAATATTATTTTTAGCACAACCACTGTTATCAACTTGGGGAGTGACAGCAAAAAAAAAAAAAAATGTTGTTAGTTGCCTAGTAACAGTAACAAAGTTCCCACATTGTAGTGACGATATTGGACAAAGGACATCAATCAGTCTTATGTATTTTATTCCACTTTTAACTCTAATAAAGACGTTCTTATCTTCTTTGCTAGTTGAAGCTTTGCAGAATCCCCTGCATTCATGAGTTTTAGTTTTCCCCATTTGGCAGATATATATTGGTTGTTTAGACCAATCACCTTCCAAAATGATGATAAGCTTCTGCCCCATGACTTAATAAACACACAAGAGCGTGGAACATGGAGGGCAGGTTGTGACTGGGATCTTTCTTATTATCAACTCTTTCATCCTTTCTTTCAAAGTACTCTGTGAAATATTAGAAAACAATGCTTAAAGGTGAGTATTGTGTGACACTCTCCTCTGAGAAAAACTATCATAATGTTTATCACAAGCAGCTGTGACCACTTGAAAGAGATCCTGGAGGTTGGGCCTGTTGATGTTCTAAAACAAAAGGTAATTGCAGGGGGGTCATCAGACCAACACCAGAGATCTCAGCTGGCACTGTGCTAGCTGTATGCAATGATACATGGGGTCAAATGGCTTCTGTGGGGATAGACTATATAGAGGGTGAAAGATCAAGGGAGCTCCATTTGTGCAACTATGAGGAGGTCACAATACATGTTGGAATGACACCTTTAAAAATATGTCTGTTTTGGGGTCTACATGCTCCTGTAAGTAACCCATCACCCATGCTCTGTTAAAAAGCACAATAAGGGCTGGAGAGATGGCTTAGCGGTTAAGGTACTTGCCTGCAAAGCCAAAAGATCCCGGTTTGATTCTCCAGGACCCATGTAAGCCAGATGCACAAGGGGGTGCATGCATCTGGAATTCGTTTAGCCGGGCGTGGTGGCGCACGCCTTTAATCCCAGCACTCGGGAGGCAGAGGTAGGGGGATTGCCGTGAGTTCGAGGCCACCCTGAGACTCCATAGTGAATTCCAGGTCAGCCTGGGCTAGAGTGAGACCCTACCTCGAAAAACCAAAAAAAAAAAAAAAAAAAAAAAAAAAAAAAAAAAGCACAATAAACTCATTACTTCACCAGATTGAGCTTTGGTGACCTTGTACTTTAGTCTTCCATGGGTGCCTTTCCCAGTGCTTGTTGGCATCTCTACAGAAGATTTCATGTTACTGGAGGGAGGATGCTGCAGCAAGACTACACAAATTTAAAATGCTGCCTATGCTTTACACTACCTGTATGATACTTTGCAGTTCCATTAACCTAACTGTGTCTCACTTTTCCAAACTGTACAGAGTTGTTGTGAAGGCTAAATAAATTAATATATAAATGTTAACATATTTTCTGACACACAGTAAGTATTAAGGGTTTGTTAAATTAGTAAATAATAGAAAAGATACTATGAACAATTTAAATACACATTCATAGATTCTATCAAAGGTTTAATGGTCTCAAACCATGTACCACATGATGGACACAGTAGAATATACAGGAGATGGGAAATAAAACAACTGGAAACATAAAAGAGGCATTATTTTTGGCAATCCTATATTCCAATGGGCTCTTATTTTATTCATTAGGACTAGAGTAGACATGGTCTTATTTGGAGACTACACAAAGACAGATGCCAATATAAACTAAACATATAGTTTCTTCTTTTATCACATGGAAATACATTCTGCTTCTCTCCCTTTATCTGAAAAGGTATTTAATTACCAGAACTGTGCTTTTCTTTCATTTTAGAACCTATGAAGTTCTATGTGGAGGATCTTCACAATTCTTCTGAGGTAGACTATGTTCCTTACATTCCCTGGATCCCAGCACAATCCCAATTCATGTAATCATTGAACACTGAAAATGTGTGCCTAACATACTACTACAAGGTGTATGGGATTCAAAAATGTGAAAGCTAAGGTCTTAGAACTAAAAGTGTTACGTTACAGAATGGGTGAGACAACAATAAAGAAAGAAGTTATGAAGGGATATATCTTTGTAAACTTACCAGGTGTTGGAGTCAGGTTTGCATAGCTGGCAGAACAAAGCCTGACCAAGACCAGCTTGTAGGGAAAAAGAGTTTGTTTTGGCTTACAGACACCAGGGCAAGCTCCATGTTTGTAGAGGAAAATGATGACATAAGCAGAGGGTAGACATCACCTTCTGGCCAACATCAGACAGACACCAGTAACAGGACAGTGTGCCAAACACTGGCATGTAGAAGCTGGCTGTAAGACCCATTACCCCTCCCCCAACAATACACTGTCCTCTGAGGGCTTTAATTCCCAAATTGGCATCAGCTGGGAACTTAGCATTCAGAACACCTAAATTTATGGGGGTCACCTGAATCAAACTATCACATTCTGCCCCTGGCCCCCATAAACTGATAATCATCCATGATGTAAAATGCAATGCATTCAGTCCAATGTTTAAAATCCTCATAGTTTTTTTTTTTTATCAATCCTAATGATGTTCAAACATCCCCGTAATCCAAGGTCTTTTAATTGAGCCATAACACACACACAAAGAAAATCCCCAATAAACACATGACACAGAGTAGTCACACTGCAGAAGATGGCATTGAGTATAGCAAAAAAATATTCAACCAATACAAGATTTAAACAGGGCAAACAGCATACTCCTGTAGTTCCAACTCTAACAACCTTAACCAGTGATGAGTCTCCAAGGCCAATAATTCTGATCAGTAACAAGTCTCTGGAGTTCCAATCCCGCCCATCCAGCTAAACTACTCACAGTCCCTGAAAACTTCATCCAATGCTGGCCACTCTCCTTGGAAGCCATCCCATGGTTCTGTCATCTCTACTGGATCTTCACTGCAACCTATTGTTCATCCTCATGGCTCCATTGGGCTCCATACAGGTAAAGCAACAAGCCTGGTTCACATTGCCCATTGTCATTTCCAACACTCAAAAATATGATGCAAATTCAATGACTTTCTTTTTTCCTGCATTTGTTATACTCCGTAATACCCGGTGGGATAACAATTTGTTAATCTGGGGGTGGGGGTGTAAAGCAGACTTTGAAGAATGGGATACTCCTTCAGAATTCAGGCTCCTTCAAAAGAGTCTGCATTCTTCCTGTTGTCCCAGTGCTGGTTAGCTGGCCCAATATCAATGGTTGTAATCTCTCATACATTTGTAGCTTAACGGGCAGCAGTTTTAGCCCAATAATTTCATTTTTTGTGCCATATCCCTCTGCTCACACCAGTCCATTTCTACACAAAGAAACCCTGCACAAGTTCTCAGGACATGAATGTAACAGCAAGTCTCTGACAAAAACTACTTCTAGCCCAGTCCAGGCAAAGCTCTTTCTCACCCTCATAAGCCAAACCTCACAGTCCATAGTTCTTACTAAATTCAAGTTTTTCACCTCTGACCAAAATGGTCCATCAAGCTGTACTTACAGCACTACAAGGTATCTCCTAGGCCAAGGTTCCAAATCCTTACATATTCCTCTCAAAAATCAGCTCCAAAAGGACAAAAGCCACACAGTCAGGTTTCTAGCAGCAGTGATCCCACTTTTCGGTAAAAACTTTAACAGTTGCAGTCAGCCTCAGCATTGCTGGCATAAAATGCCTGCCCAAGAGCAGTTTGTGGGGGGAAAGAGTTTATTTTGGATTACAAACTTGAGGGAAAGCTCCATGATGGCAGGGGAAATGATGGCATGAGCAGGAACAGAGGGTGGAAATCACCTCCTGGCCAACATCAGATGGACAACAGCAATAGGAGAGTGTGCCAAACACTAGCAAGGGGAAACTGGCTATAATACACATAAGCCCACTCCCCAACAATATACCACCTCCAGGAGGCATTTATTCCCAAACCTCCATCAACTGGGGACTTAGCATTCAGAACACCTAAGTTTATGGGGGACACTGGAATCAAACTACCACACCAAGGGATCAAGGTCCATTGTCAATTATGCCAAGTTTTCAGATCCTGAAACTACTATCTATCCTCTTACTTGATGCTTGCACTAACCAATACTTAGCATCCTAGTTATACATTCCCTTCAACACCATGACTATTTATATAATTCATGGGGACCAATATGAGATGAATATGTGCAGTGTCTACTATTGAAAGCAGTAAACAAGAAGTATAATTTGAAGTACAAAATATAATACCTCTTTGTTTCTTATACATTCTCTTTCTTGGTCTGGAAGAGAAAGATTATTTCCAAAACTTTTTTGAAATATTTCAAACCTACAAAAAGACTAAAAAATGTTTGAGTATACTTGCATTAGTTTGCAGAGGCTGTTACATCCAGTAACTATAATTTGGTAGCTTTAAATGACCACAATTTAGTCCTCCAAAATCCTGGAGAAGTCCAAAACTAACATGGAATAGGGCCTGCATCTCTCCAAGGAGTAAATATCTTTCCTCTACCTTCTAGTTTTCTGTAGTGTCTGGTTTGATTTGGCTGGTGGCAATGTAACTGGAGTCTCGGCATCTGACTTTGTAGGGATCTGCACTTTATACCCTTGTGTCCTTACTTTTATCCTATAAGTTCACCAGTCATTGGATTAAGGACCTACTCAAAATCCAGGATGATACCATCTTAAGATCCTTAACTTAATTCCATCACCAAACAACAACTTTCCTAACAACTTTCACAGATATAAAACAGTTAGGATATGGATATGTCTGTTAGTGGTGGCATTTTGGACATATATGAAATGAGGAATTTTCCATTGACACAGAACATTTAACATTAATATAAGATTTATTATACTATCTATAATGAATGACTTTATCTTAAGATTATCTTTTATATATGCTCTCATTCATTCTTTTACCTGATGTTTTTATCCACCATTGGTTTTCTATGCTGATTACATTACAGCACATAATTGTAGCTTAGTAATGTTATCATCCCTTCCACATTCATTTGCTGGCATTTTTCAGTAAAGAAGAGCTCCTACTCACCTCCTATGAAGGTTCAAACATGAAATGTTCCTCATGGGCTCATATGTTTAAACATTTGACCCCCAGTTGGTGACCCTTTTTATGAATAGTATGGAACCTTTAGGAGGTGGTGCCTTGCTGAAGGAAATGTGTCACTGGGTGATGGGTCCTTGAGGTATTTATAATAGCTCATCCCTGCTTGTTCTCAGTAATTTCTCCCTGCTAATGTGATGTCGTCACTTCAGCTTCTGCTCACACCATGCTTTCCCTGTCATAATGGAACTCCTCCCTCAGAACTGTAAGCCAAAATAAACTCTTTCCTTCTAGAAGCTGCTCCTGGTTGAGTATTTTGTCCAACAATGAGAGAGTAACTGATAGCTCCCACACTTACATGTACTCTTTCACTTCTGTCTGTCCTATCAATACGAGCACAAGAAATCTTTTACTATTCAATATGATATGAGCTTTCTTCCTTCCTGACATAATATTCTTAATTTTCATTATGTTTAAGTTGCAATCTTTAGCCATCATTTTTAAAAAACATTTTATTGACAACTTCTATACTTACAGACAATAAGCCATGATATTTCCCTCCACTGCCCCATTTTTTTCCTTCACAACTCTAATCTCCAACTTATCCCCTCCCTCTCTCTGTTAGTTTCTCTTTTATTTTGATGTCATTGTCTTGTTCTCCTATTATGAGGGTCTTGTGAAGATATTGCTAGACACTGCATGGTCTTGGATATCATGGCCAATTTCTGTCTAGGGAATTGCATTGTAAGGAGTGGTGTCCTTCCTTTGGCTCTAACATTCTTTCCACCACCTCTTTTGCAATGGAAGCTCTTTAGCCATTGTGGTGGTTTGATTCAGGTGTCCTCCATAAACTTAGGTGTTTTGAATGCTAGGTTCCCAGCTGATAGAGATTGGGAAGTTATACCTCCTGGAGGGAGTGTATTGTTGGGGGCGGGCTTATGGGTGTTATAGCCAGTTTCCCCATGCCAGTATTTGGCACGCTCTCCTGTTGCTATTGTCTACCTTATGTTGGCCAGGGGGTGATATCCACCTGCTGCTCATGCCATAGTTTTCACTTGCCATCATGGAGCTTCCACTTGAGCCTGTAAGCCAAAAATAAACCTCTTTTTCTCACAAGCTGCTCGTGGTTGGGTGATTTCTATCAGCAATATAAACCTGACTGCAACAGTAAAGTGGCACCGAGGAGTGGGATTGCTGCTAGACACCTGAGTGTGTGGCTTTGCCCTTTTGGAGCTGATTTTCAAGAGGAATGTGGAATGATTTGAAACCATGGCCTAAGAGATGTCTTGAAGTGCTTGATGGACTATTCTGGTCAGAGTTTAAAGACCTGAATGCAGTAAGAACTATGGACTGTGAGGTTTGGCTTATGACAGTGAGAAAAAGCTTTCCTTGAACTGGGAAATCAGTTTGCATGAGACGTATTGTTATTCCCATGTCCTGAGAAGTTGTGCAGGGTTGCTTTGCATAGAAATGAACTGATGTGAGCAGAAGGATATGGCACAGAAAGAAAAATCTTTGGATGAGTTGCTGTCCATTCAGCTGCAATTGAGAGATTACAACCTTTGAGATTGGGCCAGCTGACCTGCACTGGGGCAACACAAAGAATGTAGACTCTCTTAAAGGGGCCTGAGTACCCAAGGAATGTCCTATTCTTCAAAGTCTGCTTTATTTCCTCCTGGATTAACAAATTGGCACCCTACCTGGTATTGTGGAGTATAAGAAATGCAGGAAAGAGATCATTGGGTTTTCAACATGGTCTTGTGTTTTGGAAATGGCCATGGACAGTGTGAAGCAGGTTTGCTGGATGTCTGTATGGAGACCCAACAGAGCCAGTTATGAGGATGAACTGTGGATTGCAGTGGAGACCCAGTGGAGATGCCAGGACCACTAGATGGCTGCTAAGGAAAGCTGTCGGTCCTGATGAAGTTTTCCAGGACTGTGAGTAGCCTAGCTGGAAGGGTGGAATTGGAGTTCCAAAGACTTGTTGCTGGTTAGGATTATTGGACTTGGAGATTTGTCACTGGCTAGAGTTGTTAGATTTTGGAGTTACAGAGATTGGTGTTCGCCTTGTTTAAATCTTGTACTGGTGAATTTTTTTTTTTTTTTTTGCTATGCCCACTGCCATATTTTGCAGTGTGAATGTTATTTCTGTGCCATTATACGTTTTCTGGAGGAGTTTTTTGGTATTGACTCAGTTAGAAATTCTTGGACTGTAGTGATATATGAACATCATTGGAATTGGTAAAAATTTTGGTGACTTTTAAAGTTGGATGAATGCACTGCACTTTACATCATGGATGATGTTATCAGTTTATGAGGGCCAGGGGCGGAATGTGGTGGTTTGATTCGGGTGTCCCCCATAAACTTAGGTGTTCTGAATGCTAGGTTCCCAGCTGATGGAGATTTGGGAATTTACACATCCTGGAGGGAGTGTATTGTTGGGGGTGGGCTTATGGGTGTTATAGCCAGTTTCCCCATGCCTGTATTTGGCACACTCTCCTGTTGCTATTGTTCACTTTATCTTGGCCCAGGGGGTGATGTCCACCCTCTGCTCATGCCATCGTTTTCCCCTGCCATTGTAGAACTGTAGAACTTCCCCTCGAGCCTGTAAGCCTAAATAAACCTCTTTTTCCCACAAGCTGCTCTTGGTTAGGTGATTTCTATCAGCAGTGCAAACCTGACCGCAACAGCCATCTTTTAAGAAAAAAAAACTGATGACAAAATTTCAGTATTCATGTTTGCCAAAGAATGTTTTGATTGGCCCTTCATTTCTTAAGTACAATTTTCCTATACATAGTATCTTAAGTAGACAGTTCTATTATTTCAACATTTAAATAATAAGTGTGATTTCCTTCTGGCTTGTGTATGGTTCCTGACAATAAATCTGCAGTCATTTGAATTATTTTATTCCCTCCACACCTTAATAAACTATTGTTTCTCACTGATTTTGATAATTTTTTCTGTCTTCAGTTTTCCAAAGTTTGCCTTAGATGTGTATTGGAGTGAATTTCTTTAAGTTTACTCTGTTTGGGGTTGCACAATTTCTGAAACTTATTTCTGGCAAATTTGGAAAGTTTTCATCATTGTTTCTTCAAGTCCATTTTCAGTTTTGCTACTTTTACTATATTAGACTCTTAGAACATGATTATTAAGTATATAGTTATATACTGAGATCATGTTAACTTTTTAAAAATATGTTTTCTAGCTGGGTGTGGTGGCACACTCCTTCAACCCCAGCACTTGGGAGGTAGAGGTGGGAAAATCACCATGAGTTCAAGGCGAGCCTGAGACTACATAATGAATTCCAGGTCAGCCTGGGCAAGAGTGAGACCCTACCTCAAACAAGACAAAAAAAAAAAAGGGTCTGGAGACAAGGCTTAGCGATTAAACACTTGCCTGTGAAGGCTAAGGACCCCGGTTTGAGGCTCCATTCCCCAGGACCCAGCTAGCCAGATACACAAGGGGCGCACGCATCTGGAGTTCGTTTGCAGTGGCTGGAGGCCCTGGCGCACCCATTCTCTCTCTATATATATCTGCCTCTTTCTCTCTCTGCCTGTCACTTTCAAATAAATAAATAAAAATAAAAACAAAAAAATTAAATAAAATTATTTTGTTTGTGTTGTTTGGGTTAGGTAATTACCACTGTTACCTATTTTCTAGTTTTCTGATTACTTTCTCTGTCCTCTCCATTCTGCTGTTAAGCCCACCCATCAATTTTCTGTTTTGAATTCAGTTTATATTTTTTAGATGTAAACATCAACTGGGTCTTTCATGTCTTCTATTTTTGCCAATACTTTCTTTACTATTTCCTCTTCCATTCATTTGTTTCCAGCATGCTTAAAAAGTGCTTGCTAATGTATTTTTATGATGGCTGATTTAAAATTCTTTTCAGATAATTCTAACATCTCTGTGAGCATGATAATGTCATGAGTTGATATATTCTTGTTCAATTTGAAATTTTCCAGGTTATTTTCAAACTACTTTTTATTGTGTTCTGGACAGTTTGTGTTTTCGAAAAAACAATATTTATTTGTGTGTGTGTATGTGAGAGAGAGAGAGAGAAATGGGCACATTAGGGCCTCTGGCCACTGCAATCAACCAGGTTCCAGTGCCATTTTTTACATCTGGCTGCACATGGGTACTGGGGAAATGAACCCAGGCTAACTGGCTTTGCAAGTAAGTACCTTTAACAGGTGAGCCATCGCTACCCTGACAATTGTTTTTGTTAAGACTGCTGTTAAATTCTGTGCCCATTGGTGTGTCTTAATTATTGTTTCCAGATTGGTGGTCTCTCAGACTCCAGTCTGGGTTATATGAGACAAAAAGAAAACTCAGGTAGCTCAATATCACATATCTCCTAAGGTCCTAAACCCCTAAATTGGTCTGCTTACTTTTCATATATCAGAGTTAAATATATATATATATATATATATATATATATATATATATATATACTCACATATGTATGTGTTTTGTTTCCTGACCTCACTGAAGAGAACAGGGAAGAATGAATGTACTCTGTCTTTATCAGAAGTGAAGTACAACACCATGGTATTTTTCCTCTACTGTTTAATTCTATGTTTCCTTGAGCATGGGGATAGATGTCAATGTGTATAAACCTTCAAAAATGCTTAGGGAACTTTCCTTGTGAGATTAACCCTCCTACTACCACATACTTCACTCCACCTGGGGACAGAAAAATCAATCTCCTTTCTCAGTTCTGCTATCTTGACTGAAACTGATTCCCAGATGATGGCACAGTTCCACAGTGGGAGGTAATTTGTTCCTGAATTGAAAAGGATGTGAGGTTTATCCCCAGGCACCTACCAAATATGCCATGATGATCCCACCTCAGGGTGGTATACCTTTTTCCATGTCATTGCAAGATAAATATACTTGTTTGTTTCTCCATGTGCTTATGCCCATCCCCCAAATAGGAATGAGGAAAGGTGATAGTCACTGATCAGGGGTAGAGAGGGAGAGAACAGGAAGAGCTCATAATACCAGGGAGCAGGACAGCTCTTCCCCAGGAATAAAGAAGGGTGGCAGGAAATGGAAACTCACGCAATCCAAGGCATTTAATCCAGCATATGCTTCAATGCCCTGCCATACTTCAATTATGAAACACATGCTCCAAGATGAAATTAAGAATTTTAAGAAAGAAACTACAGACAATTAACACCAAACATATGTCCCTTCTGAAGGTAGCATGCTAAAAGATGGCACTGATTGCATGTCATAAAGTCAGCTTAATTTGCCATCTATCTAGCAGATATTTGGATAAGAATTTTCTCAGCCTCATCCAGTGACTTCCCTTAAATTCTATATGAAATTTACAGTTTCAACATTATGAAATCGAGTAGGAATCCCTTGAAATACCAACATATGACAAGGGTTATTTAATTTAATTTTTATTTATTTATTTAAGAGAGAGAGAGAGAGAGAAAGAGAGAGAGAGAGAGAGAGGGAGATGGGCACACCAAGGCCTCTGCAATTTTTTTTTTTTTATGAAAAAGCACTATATCCCATAGTATGGGATTGGGGTGGTGGCTAGGCAACGGCACAGAAACAGCAGGCAGGATATGGGGAAATCAAACTTTCCTATGTCTTGCTATTTGCATTGAGTACCCAGAACCCTGTCCTTTAATCAGAGTCTCAGAGTTTGTGCTGATTGCTGTTGAACTGACAAGGATTTTCTGTTTCCCCACAGCCGTATCTCCCTGGTAGAAGTTCCTATCCCATTTATTCTCCTGAGTAAAACATTAAATAGGACACTGAAAGTGGTCATGTCCAAACATGCAGGGATTCTTTGTATAGTGTCATTTTATTGATATAAACAATTTCATCTCCAAAGTACAGTGCATTATTCCCAGGATAGCATAGCAATCTTTCAGCCCAATTCAGCGTTTAATCAGGAAACAGGTTTCCCATCTTTAGAATGCCTTTTTAAATTTTATCTTCCTATCAAAGACTGAGTCTAGCACCTTACACATCCTCTGGATGTGAATTTAAGCACTATCATTGCAATTTAGAATTGTTGTGGCAAACATTTTTGGAAATATCACCCCAGTGGCAGTCTCTTTTTATAGGAAACATTATATGCATTTATGTATTTGTCACAAGTAGGGATTTTAATAGACTTACTGATCATTTGGATAACTTAAATTAATTTTGGATAGCCTCAAGACTGGTTCATATTCTTCATGTGTCAGTGCATATTTTTGATATATGGCCTTGATTAATAGCCAGATATCTTGGTATACAGGCAGTGGAGAATGAGGGGTTAAGGTGAAGTTTAACAGTCATGCAGTTACCTTCTCATTGCTGGGTCAAAACACCTGACCACAAGAAGCTTGTGAGAAGAAAGGGTTTATTTCAGGCTTACAGATTTTTAAAAAATATTTTATTTATTTATTTGCAAGGAGAGAGAGAGAGAGATTGAAAATGGGTGGGCTGGAGAGATGGCTTAGCGGTTAAGCGCTTGCCTGTGAAGCCTGAGGACCCCGGTTCGAGGCTCGATTCTCCAGGACCCACGTTAGCCAGATGCACAAGGGGGTGCACGCATCTGGAGTTCGTTTGCAGTGGCTGGAAGCCCTGGCGCGCCCATTCTCTCTCTTTCTCTCTATCAGCCTCTTCTCTCTCTGTTGCTCTCAAATAAATAAATAAAAATGAACAACAACAAAAAAAAAATTTAAAGAAAATGGGTGTACCAGGGTCTCTAGCCACTGCAAACAAACTTCAGATGCATGCACTGCTTTGTGCATCTAGCTTTACAAGGGTACTGGGACATCAAACTTGGGTCATTAGGCATTACAGGTAAGAACCTTAAGCACTGATCAATCTCTCCAGCCCAGACTTACAGTTTTGAGTAGGCATTTAATCATGTCAAGGAAAGCATGGCATGAGCAGGAAACTCACTCGCATATGTGGGTAGAAGTAGTTTGAATGAGTTAGCTAGCAATGGCAATCTGGGTTAATAAATCTAAGGATCCACAGTCACTGAAATGCATCTTCCAGGAAGGTTTCACCTCCCAAAATTCTACCAAATAGTGACTGAGTATAAGATTAGGCTCAACCACAAACACACGAGGCTATGATGGACACTTTACATTCAAACTACCACACATGATCTCCTTTTATGGTGAAACTTATACGCAATTCCAGCAATTAACCCACCTTGAGGGTTGATTTTGTACCTGGCAGGCAGGGAAGGAGATGCTAAATAGGTAAGTCATGGCTATTGCCTTTAATTCAGAATTTTAACAAGGCAGGAGATGTGAGTTGTCCTATGATCATGATAGCTATGATGATGATAAATACCTTTAGCTATGTGTTTACTTTCTCTCAGCATTGTGTTTAGTGTTTAGTAGGCATTATGCCACACATTCTATCTAATGACCTTTTCAGGTCTGTACTAATGTTCCTATTATGTAGATGCAGAAATTGAGGCTCAATCAGTAAACACATATCACACTCCAAGGATACCATATCTGGATTTCTTTGACTCTAAAGCTTTTAGTTTTAACAACCGTGTTATGGTTTCAGTATGAAATATCACCCCAACAGGTTCATTTGCAGATGGCTTGGCTCCCATTGCAGTATTCAGAGGTGGGCCATAGGAAGTGATTGGATCATGAAAACTCTGAGTTCATCAGTTGATTAATTCATTGATATGTTTGTACTTTGATGGTGTCAACCAAGGTGGAAATTAAGATGTGCTGCCTACTTGGAGAAAGCAAGCTACTGGACATCTAGTACCTCATTTTCTCCTCCTTCCATTCTCCTCCTGCTCTTCCTTTCCCTCTCTCTTTCTCCTTCCAGCCATAATGAGCTAAGTAACTCTGCACCACTACGACTTCTCTACCATGATGTTCTGCTTCACCACAGTCCAGAAACAATAGGGACAATTGGATTGATAACTGAAAACATGAGCCAAAGTAAATATTTCCTCCTTTTAAATGATTTCCCTCAGGTATTTTTCACAATGACATATAGCTGAGTAATACACTGTGACACACAAAACTGAGCCATAAAATGACTCAATGCTAGGAGATAGAATTTTATATATATATAATATATATATATGATATATATAATATACATATATTTATATAAATATTATATTTATATATATCATATATATATATATATATATATATATATATATATATATATATATAAAATTCTGGTCAGCCAGTCCAATTTTTTTTTCCAAACTGGGAAATTGTGACAGAGGGGGCCAATTAGAGATCCTAAAACTGGAGTGTGAGTGATAGCTATGATGCAGAAGTTAAAGTAATTCTCTAACTTAACACAGGGAGCAAAGCTAGCTAGCTTCCCTGACTTCCTCTTTCCAGTATGCTCTACTCATGTTCTCCCAAGAAATAAGGAGACTAGAATCCTGCAAAACAGGCTGCTATTAGCTCCATTGGTGCAAAAAAGCAAACAAACAAAAATAACTTCAGACTTTAATTTTGCAGACAGGACCTTCCTTCTCACTTATATGTATGTTTGGAAATTTTTTATTAAACAACTATTGGCAAAGTGTTGTATGACACAATTGTAACACAATAGTAAATATAATGAGGGATAAAACATGGTCATATATTTAGATTATTTTTCTAGACAAAAATCAGTAATTATTTTCCCTTAATGATTCAGAGTTCCAATGGTGAAATTGGCTAGTATTCAGTACTTATACAGACAAGTACTGAGTAAGAATGTAATATATCATTGAGATTTGGCCAGATATGTGGTCTTTGCCACAGACTAGTCAACCCTGTTACCATTATGTCAAGTTAACTACATATAAATATAAAATTCTGCTTCTGGGTGTGGTGGTGCATGACTTTAATCCCAGCACTCAGGAGGCAGAGGTAGGAGGATCCCTGTGACTTTGAGGCCATCCTGAGGCTGCATAGTGAATTCCAGGTCAGCTTGGGCTCTACCTCAAAAAAAAAAAAATCTATCACAGAAATGGACTGACATCTCTTTACTTACAAAAGTACACACTGAGTTGGGTTTGGCCTGTGGGCCAGAGTTTACCAAATCCTGCTCTAAGGCATGACTCCTAATGTTCACTAAACATTAAAAATCACAGAGAGATCTTTCAAAATGCTGATGTCTGAGTATTACTTCTAGAGAATCCTACTTAATTAGTCTAATATAGAATTTTGATCAGGACTTTTAAAGTTCCCAGGTGATTTCAATGTGCTGATAATATTAAGAACCATTGCTTAAAGGCAAACAGACTTGTTTTTAGCAATAAAACAGGCCAGAATGCAGGTGTAAATAGGTGCCATGGGGATACGTAGAGAAAAAAACATGGGAAAAATCAACTGAACAAACTAGGTTAGTATTCCTAGGGGAGATGGTACATGACCTAGCAAAGAAAAAAGAAAATAAAAATATTATAATGATAACTGGGCTGGAGAGATGGCTTAGTGGTTAAGGTGCTTGCTGGTAAAACCATAGAATGTAGGTTCAATTCCCCAGTACCCACATACCACCAGATGCACAAAGTGATGCATGTGTCTGGAGTTCATTTGCAGTGACTAGAGGCCCTTGCATGCCCATTCTCTCTCTTTTTCTGTCTCTGTCTCTCATAAATTAATTCATAATTTATTAACTTTAAAAAGGTAACTGAAGGAGTAGCAGGGTATTACTACATCTCTTACTCACATGCCAAGTACCTCTCTAGTACTTTATATGTAGTAAAACACAGAATTCTCTCAACAGTACTTTGAAGGAGGTGCTAGTATCATTTGTATCTAATGGAAGAGCTAAGTAAGTTCCAGAGAAATTAATGGACTTGCTTTGGACACACAAGTATGTAAATGGATAAAGAGCAAAAATACTAACACACGCACACACACACACACACACAAAAAAAAAAAAAAACAGAGTGGAAAGTAAGTCTTGGAAACATAAACACAGACTACCAGACTGTTGTGACTTCTATTAACAAAAAAGAGAGGCCGGGGGTAAGACAATGTAGGAGAACATAGGTAGACTTAAGTTTGTTGGTAATGTAATTTTTGTCTCTGGGTAGCAATTTCACAGTTGTTTATAATATTTGGTTTATAAATACACAAATAACGCTGTATTTATCATAAACCAAGGGGTGTAACTCATCCAACTACATGCATCAGCAGATATATATAATGTGTAATTCCATGGTGAATAGCAGTAACTTCAATAAGAAGGGCTCAATGGAATGGAGGGAGGCAGGGAGGAGGGGAATGGTACCAACACATGATGTATCCATACAACGTTTCTACTTAATAAAAAAATCAAGTCAAATCAAATAAGAAATATAGAACAGAGAGGCATAAATAATGAGACAGAGTCAGGTGTGGTGGTACATGAATCTAATCCCAGCACTTGAGAGGGAGACGTAGGAGGATCACCATGGGTTCAAGGCCACCTTGAAAATTCCAGGTCAGCCTGGGCTAGAGTGACACTCTACCTTGAAAAACAAACAAACAAACAAAAAGGACAGGGAAAAGACTGGAGAACTTGGAAGATTTAAAGGTATTTGTTCAACTTACAGTGCTACTTATTCACCCCTGAGCTTCAATGGCTCTGGACCAACTCTACTTGTCATACAAAATGACCCCAAGAATAGATGTATGGAAGCTCACTTGGGCTTCATGTTCTTTGTAGGTCTTTTTCCTTTGAGGAATTGGCATTAACTGTAGACATGAGGCAAGACAGGGGAGCAATTATGAGTCTTGAGCTGGTCAGGTTGACATGTAGTTCCTCTTTTCTGCTAGTATCAGCTGGAATGGGTCAAAAAGAGGTAGATAAAGGCACAGTGCTCATATTACCCCAGTTTGAGTTATTCTTTTTCCCTTTCTATACTTCTGGTTTGCCCTACATGTTTGCAATTATCTGCTTTCTTAGAACAAATTGTAGTCCCATAACCTCACTTGCTAATTTGCTTCTTACTTCTCTTCATTTTCTCTCTACTGTCCTGATAACAGGGCCAAAATCAAGGACCTTAAAGTCAAAGCTTTAAAAAAGAAACTAGCTATCTGGTAGCTACAGAGAAATCTCAGTGGATAAAGTGTTTGCCTTGCAAGTATGAGGACCAGAGTTTGATCCTCAGTATCTATGTAAAAATGCCAGGTATGGTGATGTGGGCCTATAATCCCAGTGTGGAGGAGGTGGAAACAGGTGGATCTCTGGGGCTCACTAGCTAGCCAGTCAGTCTAGCCTAATTGGCAAGCTCCACATCAGTAAGGGACTCTGTCTCAAAAAGAGGTAGATGGTGTTTCTGAGGATGACAGCCAAGGTTGTTCCCTGGACTCCATGTGCACACATGTACACATGCACCTACACACATGTGAACCCGCATATATATGAATACACACATGCAAAAAGGAGCTAGTGATTAGTCCTACTTTTTTATTTCCATGCTTTGCTCATTAATCATAATAAACGCAAAGTAACATAAAGGTGCTACTAGCTTGTCAGGGGGTCTTTAAGCAATCTGTCAGCATTCACGAAATGGCCCTATATGAGTTAGCACAGTCTTGGTTATATGAGGAGTAAGTCTTTCCTAGCCTCTGAGAGAGCTTACATTCTAATGAGCTTACCCTATTGCCTATCTCAGCAAGTTTGACTACTCTGCTTTGGCACCAACTGTCTTGCCTAAATTACTTGAAGAACAAGCTCTGCCTCTTCCCCCATCAACATGGCTTGTCACCTTCTCACTTCACCTCTACTCTCTTCATCCTTCCAGTAAAACATCTCCTCTACTCCCTATTTTCTTCACTCATCTTGTTTCTAAGCTTTTGTTATTCAAAATAATATGGTTGAGGGCCTAATCCCTTAAAATACTAGTGTAAACTAGGAGATTTGAATCAATCAGCACAGGAATTACCTGTATTGGAATCCTAGTGTATATTTTTGAACAGACATACAGTATGTATGTACATCTGTGTTTCAGGGTGACATTGTGTGTAGAGTATTACATTGCCACAGTTCCCTGTGCTTAGCTTATCATGAGCCCCAAAATGGTGAGTCTGAAGCACATTTCTGGCCAAGCATGACCATTGAACAGATGTCCCTCAGATAGAGACAGTCAATGAGCCAAAGCAAAGAGCAAATTAATTCCCCCAAGGAAATCATGGTAAGGAAAATCATCTTTATGGAGGGGTTAGGGCAGGTCAGCCCACTTAGCTAGAGAAAGCATTTGGCAGAAAGGGAGGACAGGTGGCCTCTGACTGCATAGCAAGTAAGATTCAGGCATGAAAATGCCTCAAGTTTCTAAATGAAGGACATTTGGCTTTGCAGCCATAGTTTCACTTAAGGAATTTATAGACATGGGTACATAACCTCACCTCAGTGCCAAATGGGTACACAGAGAAACAAGAAGGAAACAGTTATGGGTGGGATTGAAAAATTCTAAAGATGTAAAAACTGCACTTATTCACCTATGCAGCTCTTAAGAATAAAAAAATACCATCAATAACAGCCATGTATTGGGGGTGATGAACCAGGCATTCTTCAGAAAAGAAAACTGGTGTTTACAGATGTCAGTCAACTTGCTTCAGGTAACAATAACTGGTGCCTAAAACAATAGGAAAATGCTTCCTGGATTATCATTATTATTCTGAAATGGGGCTGAGCACAAGATTACATCGCCACCAGAGGCCCTAAGATGCAGGACAAGTCCCTAATATACCAGTACCATCACCCCTGCATTTCTACAAGACTGATAGTGAATGTTTTATTACATCTTGAGCCCTAGATACCTTGCTGGCCTCATCCCAACTATTTGCATTCATTAGTTTGTACAGAAGTAGAGAGAAGGTCCTAAATTTGAAATGGACTTTATGCCTGAATGTGCATTTCAGCTGAAGCTGCTTCAATTTTAACTAAGCATTGAAGATATGAATTAGGTGATTATATTGTTCTTAAAGGTTAATTGCTGTAAACTGTAATTTCAATACCTTTGGAACTTAATATAGTAAAATCTTTATTGCTCACTTTAGAACAATCAAGTGTTTTGTGAGCAGCCTCTTATATAGTGACAGTGACTGTATAAATTACTTTATTCATTTATGTGACCAAATGCTTCACAAGAAGCTGCTTAAGGAAGGAGGGATTTGTTTCAGTGTGGCCTTCTAGGAGACACATTCTGGCATGGCTGCAGGAGCAGGAAGCTGGCTGGTAATATTCCATCTAAAGTCAGAAAACGAAGAGGAATTGAGGTTGAGCTGGAAAACTTAAAGACCTGCCTCCAGGGACCCACTTCCACCATCAAGCTCCACCTCCTAAAGGTTCTGCAAACTTCCCAAACAAAACCACCAGTGGGGACCAAGTATTCCAACACATTTGCCTCTTGGTAACATTGTATTTTCAAATCATAACAGTGGCCCTGTGAACAAACCACTTCTAAACATTTTCTGGGGTGTTTGCACCTTTTGCATATAAGCAGGAGATAAGGATATGCGATCATGGAGAATTCACAGAACAGACTAAGAAGTTAAGAACACCTCTTCCATCCACATCCAGCTGGACAGAATTCAATTAGTTATGTGATCCTACCTAACTACAATGATGTCTCACAGAACGTCAAAGGTAAGAACGCAGGTGACATATGTTGAGGAGAAATTAACCAATTTCTGTCACAATGATGTAACACAAGAGCCTGCACATGTGAACACATATTCACATGTGTATTATAAGGAGCAAGTTCACAGTGACACTGAATAGAGCCAGGAGCTACAGGAAATGATCGACAAGCTGGGATTTTCTTAATGCATTTAATTATGTATGTCTAAGAAATCAAACATGATGTGGACGGGTTGTAATGATTTGAATAATATTTGAGTATATCCCCTGAAGATTCATGGGCTGAAAGATTGATTGCCAGAGTGGCAATGTTGAGGAGGGTGAAACCTTTAAGAGAAGAGTCCTAGTGTAAGGGGATTAGCTCACCAGTGGTGAAGGTGTCACCCTCAGACAGTATTAATTCTGGTTTTAGAGTGTGAGTTAGTTATAATGGATGTTATTTATTAAAAAGTGGCAAGCAAGTCTTAACCGCCCATCTTTCTGGCTTGCTGTCCCTCTACATGTTTCGTTCTTCCAGTGGGAAGTTCCCTGTTTCTCTGCTATGATGTGACACAACCAAAGGTTCTTTCACTAGAGGACAAACAAATAAGTCCTCCTCTTCATTTTGTAATTTCACACTACAAAAATGTAAACTAAATAAAATTTTAAGTCCTCAAACTCAAATATTTTATTATAGCAAGAATAACCAATCTAATATTGGAAAGGAAGGCAGAGAGAACATAAGAGCCAGAGGACAGAGAGGAGTAATTTGAGACACTATCTGGATATGAAGTGATCTTCATCTTCATGACATCATAGTGGCTGCCTGCTGTCATTGCCTCCACAAAACCTGCACAATACTGAGCCCAACAACATTTTGATATTAATGAAGAAATGATTCAAATAGAAAAAGAAGTACATCAAGATATAAGATGAACTACGTAAAAAAGGAATTATTGGGATTGGGGGTGGGGGAGGACAAAAGAAGGTAAAGGGAGGGATTATCATCAAATTACAATGTGTTCATGTAAAAAATTCTCAATAAAAGTTAAAAAGTAACTAGTGAAACAAATTAACATGATCATCTTCTCACAATTACTTTTATTATGTAGTAAATACAGCTAAAATGTACTGATTGAGCATGAAGCTAAATATAATTTTATTATCTATATCCTTTATGGCATGTATGAAAATTCTAGACTTGTTCAATATATATCCTCTTGTTCTCTTTTGGCCCCCTTCCCCACCCCTTACTTAAATTTGAGTTCTTTATTCTTTTGAGTTTGTGTATGGAATAAGATAAGGGTTAATTTTACTCTTTTGATCGTCTCAAAATTTTGTTAACCAACAGAATACTGGTACTTGATATTTTATACAGAAATTATGGTATTTGTCTCACAACTATAGAAACCGAAAGTCCAGCATCAGGCTTTCCCATGTTTTTGGCACCTGGTGAGGTATACCTTGGTAGTATCATAACATTGTTACAGAAACAAAAAGGAAAATGGTTACATGAAAAGAGAAAAAGCATGTTCTTGCTTTATATTAACCTGATTTTGAGAAAACTACCTCAATCCCCAAGACCGGCATGCATCTCTTCTTAGAGTTGTGATCTCATGACACAATAACCTTCCTTTAGGCCCATCCTCTTAAAGGCTTCACCACCTCAGCATAACCAAACTGAAGACTAAGCATCTAGCACATGGCTGTTTGAGGGATACAGCCAAAATGCATTCAAATCATAGCAACTTATAGACTGAATGTGCTCCTGGGGTTTCCATTCTGTTCCCTTCACCTATGTTTGTTTCACCTGTGCTATGTCACGCTTAGACTATTTTGATTACTGTAGCTTTGTAATATAATTTTAAGTTAGGAACTATGATACTTCCTTTTACATTCTCAGAAGTGTTTTATCAATATAGGATCTTTGGGTTCCATATGAATTTTACAATTATTTTCCTATTATTCTAAAGAATGCCTTTGGGACTTTAATAATGATTATGTTGAATCTGTAAATTTCCTTGGGTGATGTGGCGATTTAAACAATATTAATTCTTCCAATCTATAAGTATAGGATATATTTCAATTTATTTGTGGTTCCTAATTTTGAGAATTTAATTTAGTTTTGAATGACGTTAAATATTACTGCAATAAGGATAGGTAATATTTCCTAATATAACTAATATTTTGCCATGTGAAGAAATATAGCTAATAATAGTTATTAGATAAGATAATAGCTAATAATGCATTAGAATAGGCTATATCTTAAATGCTTTGAATATGCATTAACTCATTTACTCTCATCTTAATGAAATAAATGTTATAATAATTCCCAGTTTGGAGATGAAGAAAACAAGATACACATTGGTTAAATGAAAAACTTATCTACAGTTTTACAGCTGGTAAATGATAAAGTCAGACAGATTTGGAATCCATGTTCTTAGCCAGTATTTTATGCAAACCACCAGTCTATGTGTGTCTGACATTATATAAGAAGTGAGATACTTATAGTCCTGAAAAGACATGATCCATTTCTAGTTTAAGGAGCTAGTCCTCCATACCTGATACATTTAAGTAAAATGGAAGGTCTTGGAAAGCATATATGCATTGAAATTAAACTTGCCCTGGAATTGGTCACTTATAAGCTCTATGAACTTGGACCTTATGGTAGCCAGACTTTTTGCCATTATGACAAAATATCTGATGGAACATCTTGAAAGCAGGAATTATTATGTTGGCTCATGGCTTCAGAATTTTCAGCCTGTGGTTGGTCATTAGAAGATGATATGATGGGCTCAGTTTATCTATTTAGTCAAAGAATAGCAGGAAGCTTCCCTACTGTTTCTTGTGGATTATCTTACAAAGAAGATGAATTGTGAAGACAGGAAGATCTATTGTATTACCATTACATTTCTTGGACAAAACACCTGACTAAAAGCAGCTGGTTGGAGGAAAAGCTTTATTTTGGCATATAGTCTAAAGGGTAAGTTTGATGATGGTAGGGGAAAATATGGCATGAGCAGAGGCTGGACATCACTTCTGCAAAAGCAGGTGGAAAACAGTAGCAATATAGTGAGCCAAACTCACACTGGCAAGCTAGGGGCTAATAAACTTCAAAGTCCACTTCCAGTAACACACCTCCCCCAACAAGGCTCCACCTCCCAAGTTACCATCTGCTGGAGACCAAGCATTCAGAATACATGAGTTTATGGAGGGGTTGTATCTGATTCAAACCACCACAAGGTCATGCCATCACTTCATATAATGTGTGTATTTCAAATAAAGTGGGCTGGGAAGGGTAGTTTGTGCCTGTAATCCCAGTAACCAGGAACCTGACAAGGGAAGATGAAAGAGTTCAAAGTAATCTTCAACTTCATAACATGTCTGAGGCCAGCCTAAGTATATTAGACCCTGTTTCAAGAAAAAAAAAAGATGTGGATCTATTATCAAGCACAGATTCTGTGCTAGTCTTTTGTAGCTGTGAGAAAATACTGAAGAGAAACAACTTAAGGGGAAAAAAGATTTCTTACGGATCATGATTTCAGAGGGTTTGCTTGATGATAAAGCAGCTCTGTTATTTCTGGGCTGTCTTAAAGTTAAACATCTTGATGGAGAGGATGTTATAGAACAAGGGAGCTCATCTTATGGCAGAAAGAAAGTGGGGTGAGTTCACCTAGGCTAACATGTTTCCTTCCTACTTTTCATTTTATACCACCTAAGCCTCCAGCTTATGAGATGGTGATACTGGCGTTCTGTCCTGGGGTGGGTTTCTCTCCTTAGTTAATTCTTTCTGGAATTGTTCTCAAAGACATAAACAGAGATGTTTTTACTAACATAATGGGTATTTCTCAATCCAACCAAGAAGACAGTCAAGACAAGTCATCATAGGTTCACTGCCAAACATGTACAGAGGACAAAGCAAGAGATTTGTTACAAGATCAAATGACAAGGAGGCCAGGAAAAATGGGAGCTCACAATCAGTTGGTGCTGGAGGAATATATAAGAAAATGAGTTGCTTGTTGATTTGATGACATGCAAGGTTATATGTTTCCATAAAATGTTGCATGACTCCTTTGGAGAGTTATGTTTTGCACTGGTGATTTTAAGCTTGAGCCAACATTGTCTCAATGAGCTGGCTTTTTCCTGCCCATTTTTCATTTTGAAGTCTAAGAATCATTACTGAAAGGCCTGGAAGACAACTTTAAAGATTTATTTATTTAAGGCATTTATATCCAGTCTATTCCTTAGCCAATTGTATGTAGAGACATAGATGATGACAAACATACCTTACAACAAACATCATCAGGAAGCTGCTTACCTTCTTGGTAATCACATTAGTTTCTCAAGGTCCTTCTTATATTTTAATGGATAGAAATATTGGTATGTTGCCAACAATGGAGAGTCTGGGAAAACATGTATGCATGAAATCAAATTTGCCCTAGAATCAACTGCTTATAAGCTCTGTGAACTTGGACTTTGTATTTAGCCAGACTTTGTCATTGTGACAAAATATCTGAAAGAACATGTTAAAAGAAGGAATTATCTATGTTGGCTCATGATTTCAGAGTTTTCAACCTGTGGTTGATCTCATGTGCTTGGGCAGAGCATCATGGCAGCAGTAGTGTAGGAGAGGGAACACAAGTGTCTGTAAAGCAGAGAGAGAAGGAACAAAGGACCAGATGGGGAAATGGTAAACCATATCCCTACTACCTTCAACTAGATGCCCATCTCCACAAATTTCCACCACATCCAAAAATAGTGCCACCAGCCTGAGGAGAAGATATTCAACACATGAGCCACTGAGGGCCCTGCCATGTAATCTTCAAAGGCTTCACATATTCCATCTGTCAGGGATTGTATTCTGTAGGGTTGTTTGAGAAATTATATGGAGCAAATGTAAAGGGCTTGGACAGATCCTAGCATGTGGAAAGTATGCAATAGATACGAGTTTTTCAATATGAAAAACTAACTTTTTCTGCACACAGAGAGTTATTGGGAAACAGGGATATAATTGACCATTTTTTTTATTCTAGAGTGTCACATTAGATTCATTATATGCTAAAATATACAACACTAAGGTTTATTCAGGAGTAAAGAAACATTTTGATGGTTTCTCATTTTATTCCTTCATTTTCTGTTTAATAAGAGCATCTTCTTTTCCAACAAATTTTGCCCTGTACATGCATAGTCCTAAATATACCCATATTTAATATTTTACTTCCTCTTCCAAGTCTTCTCTCAATATGTACAACATTAAGATATGTTTCACACCTTTACTTGTTATGCTTCTGCCATCATTTTCTGTTTCTAATACAGCGTCTACAGCTGGGCACCTCTGTGTACTCAAAAGTTAATGATAAAAATCTCTCCAAGAATTCTCTTTCTGAACAGGTGATATCCTGAACTCCAAACAGTAAACCCTCCTCACACTCACTTTTTCCTCATGCCTTCAATTTATAGGAAATGTTATTTATTTTTCCAATGGATTTAGGATGACTTCTCCATACTTTCTCCACAATTTGATTTGTCTAGATGATAGATATCTCAAGGGCAGGGATCATGATTGATGGATCATCCTTTCAAAAGAGGAAACAAACCATGATATAGAGATAAAACTATCTAGAGAAAAATATCTCTCTGATCCAGACAGAGAGTGTTCAGGCATTTCAGACAAAAAATTCTAGTTACTTCACAACACCTTGGATCTTTAAACCCTCATGCGTTGGCTGCCATGATTTGCTGTAAATGAACTGCTGAGATGGAGGGAGAATCTCTTACATCATGTGTCATTGTCCTCACAAGTTTAAAATAGATGTCATTAGGTAACAATATCTATGAGTTGTCAAGAGGAAATGACTTCATTAAGCAATTGTGTACACTTGAACATGGTTTTATTTTTAGTTTTGACAATTGCATCCATGCATACAATGCATTTGGATCACCCTAATTACTCTCTCTCTCTCTCTGTCCAACTTTCCTCTCTTACTAAACCCCTTCTTTTCCCATTATATCCCTGTTGTAGTCAGGTTCACACTGCTGGGATGAAACTCTAGACCATACACAGTTTATGGGAGGAAGGGATTTATTTTAGGCTTACAGATCCAGGAGAAGTTACAAAATGGCAAAAGAGGCTGGCCCCTTTTCACAGATACAAGTAGTGAAAAAATCCACCAGCAACAGCACAAAATGCAAGCACAGTCTGGCCACAAACAGCAGGGCTCCCAGCAGAGCCCACTCTGCATACCTTAGGCTGGAATTCAGATCTGCCCCCAGTGACACATCCCCTAAAGCAGGAGTCAGCCTGCTAAGCCTGAAGCTGTAAAGTCAATTCCAATAACACCTCAGTCTATTGGGGTCATGCATTCAAACTACCTCAATTGACATCCTGCTTCCATACCTTGCTTATTTTAATTTTTTAAATTTTATTTATTTATTTATTTAAAAGACAGAGAGAGAGAGAGAGAGAGAATGGGCAGGCCAGGGCCTCCAGCCACTGCAAATGAACTCCATATACATGCACCCCCTTGTGCATCTGGCTTACGTGGTTCCTGGAGAATCAAACCGGGATCCTTTGGCTTTGTAGGCAAATGCGTTAACCACTAAGCAATCTCCCAAGCCCTTATTGACCCACTCATTTAAATTCAAATCACTTGCTAAATCATAGGTTGGAGGTTATTTACTAGAGAATGAGCCTCCAGTGGCTACTCCCATAAAAAACATTATTTCTCCTCTCCCAGTAACCAATAGTTTCCACTATTTATCCTGGAAGGTGTGGGGCCTCATGGATCATCTATGATGAGATATTGACAGTTGAGCAAGGTAGCTAATCTTTCAGCTTCCTTAACACAGAGGGAATGATAAGATTAATAGCAACCATGTAAGAGTTGCTGAAAAATTAATTGATTTGTAAACCAGTTATTACACAGCCTGGTATGTACACAAAAATGCTGCTATTGCTTGAGATGATGATAATGTTGATGCTATAATGATGCTAACATGACATGATTTAATGAAGGTCTTCTGCAGAAAAGAAAAGGCTTTTATACTGAAAATGATCATGCAGTCAATCATTTCAACTAGACTGTCTCTCTTTAATGCATAATGAACACATATGAATCTTGGACTGGTTTTGAGTCTCTTTTTCTCCCTCTTTCTCATTCTCTTCCTCTCTCTTCCTCTCTGTGTTTGTGGGGACGAGGGCATAAGTCATCTCCCAGTGCCCTTAGTAAGGGATTTTGACTGAGGGGCATTGTTAAATTTGTTGTCTGATGAGATAGCTAAAAATAAATTAATAGCTTCACTATCTCCCATATAACCCCTGCTGCCAACTGGGGTACATACTGCAGTCTTTCCAGTTTCTGAGTAAGATCCTCTGAGATTGCATTCTGGCTAGAGGCAGTAGACAAGTTGTTTAGGCAAGCAGTTCAGATTCCATTAACAACAATGGATTTCTTTCTGGAAAAATCTAAACATAAGGGAAGATAATTTGCTGTTTCAGGTAAAGATGAGATTTCAAAAATAATGTTATGCATAAAAACTTACTGAGTCAAAGTCTTGTTTGCCAGAAATTTTCCTTATATTTGGAAATAGTTCCCCTTCTCTTATCTTTGTTCATTATTTCTCCGTGTGTTTTTCAATCCATCTCTTATTATTATAATTAGTTATATAATTACAAAATACATAAATGCAAAATATGACATCTGTACTCAGATCTCCCAACGACAAGCGCTACTACTAGTTTGCTGTCCTCCATTTATTTTGCTGTATTGGGGATAGGTTGCATGTTTCTAATCATCTTGTTAGAACATGATATAAGGATGTGTTATGTGTTTAGATCCATCTGTACTCACTTGCTGGCTTTGACATTAGTAAGTCATGTGAGTTTGACCTACTTTGTTAACCTTTCTTTTTTTTAATTTTTAAATTTTTTATTAATTAGTTTTGTACTCAGCAAATACAGTCAGTTTGGTACCATTATTAGGATCATCCATGACCTACCCCCTCCCCTTGGCCCCTCCTTGTTGAGGTATATGGGTCATGCATTGCAGAGTTAGCCCACAGTTATGGGTAAGATAAATGTCTCTTCATATCATGACCCAACATGTGGCTCTGACATTCTTTCCGCCCCCTCTTCCACAAAATTTCCCTGAGCCATGTTGGGTTCATTTTTTGGTCTGCTTCAGTGATGAGGTGTTGGGGGCCTCTGGCTCTCTGGTTCTCTGATTTGGTAGGAGTTGATTTTTCTCTGTCTTGATCTCCTTCACCCTTGTTGTGGTACCCAGTTAACCAGGAAAACAGCACCCTTGCTTGTTTCGCCAATTCTTCTTAGTTTCAGCCAGGGCCCTTTGGAGGTATGATGGGGTGGCTCTCTCCTTAGGATCTAAATCTATCTGAAAAAAAGAAGCAGATTCTCCAACAGAGAGTAAGTTAGCACCAGGACAAATGAGATAGCCCTTACCTTTTTTTACATAGAAATTAATAGGTGTATGCCATCTTGTAGCCCATGAATGATGGTAGCTTGATAATGGTGAGTGGGCTTATGTTTGGATATGGTTCTGACTTGTTTCCCAGCTCCAACTATGAGTTCCATACCAGTGAGGGGATCAGTTAGCCAAATCAAGAGCATTTGGTTCCCCACCATGGCTGTGTGCCACTGTTGCACTTGTGTGGTCATCACAACAGGTTGTTTGCTGCTAAGTAGGTTAGACCATGAGTTGCTTGGACAGATATTGGTCATTTTCCCCCAATCCCCCTGTAGCACCTCCTGGCACTAGATGCATTGACTGTCTGGGGACTGACTGTCTTCCAGCTTCCAGTCATGCCATTCCATTTTATGTGTCAACCACATAAGGTGCCTTCAGCAGTAGGGTCTTACCACTAACCTTTGGTGGGTCATCAAGTACTCTGACAGAAATCTGTCTGTCTTTTAAGAAATCTTGTAGGTCTCTCTGATCAAAAGCTCATTGTGGATGATAGCCACATGCTGGTACTGGGAGTTACAGGTCAGTGCCCACTAAGAAAATGAGGAAAAAGATAACTAATATACAAGAGTTAGAGAGAAGAGAGAGAAAGAGAGAGAGAGAGCGGGAGGGAAGCTGTAGAAGATTAAGGTCAGTGGTTCAGGTGTTTCCTGTAAGGGCCTGGTGAAGGATCAGCCAATTGGTCTGTCTTTTAGTAAGTATAATTTTATGGTACCATTGCCGTTTGGGTCTAGATTTGTGTTTCCCACCCCTCCGTTGCCCTCCCCTCCCTCCCCACCCATCCTACTGTCTAGTCCATGAGATGCTTGCTGGGTATGTAAGATATCTTGGGTAGATTCAGGTTAGACGCTGTAGAAGAGTGAGACTATGTGGCAATATCTTTTCTATGATTGGGTAAGTTCACTGAGAATGATCTGTTCCAGGTTCAACCATTTTTCCTCAAATTTCATTGTGTCATTTTTTCTTACTGCTGTATAGAATTCCACTGTGTAGATATACCACATCTTAGTTAACCATTCTTCTAGTGATGGACATCTGGATTGATTCTAGCTCTTAGCTCTTATGAATTGAGCTGCTACAAACATGGTTGAGCAAATCTCTCTGGCCTGTGGATTGAAGGTTTTAGGGTAGATGCCCTAAAGGGAGTAACTGGGTCTGTTGGTATCTCTATAGTCAGCTTTTTCAGGAGTCTCCATATTGCTTTCCAAAGTGGTTCCACCATTTTATATTCCCACCAACAGTGGATGAGTGTTCCTACTTCTCCACATCCTCGCCAGCATTTATTTTTATTTGATTTTTTGATGTTTGATATCCTTATTGGGGTAAGGTGGAATCTCATAGTTGTTTTAATTTGCATTTCTCTGATGATTAGGGATGATGAACATTTTCTAAAGTGTGTGTTTCCATTTGTACTTCTTCCTCTGTGAACTGCCTGTTCAGCTCTTTGCCCCATTTTCTGAGTGGGGTGTTTGACTTCTTACTGTTTAGGTTTTTGAGTTGTTTGTAGATTCTAGAGATTAGGCCTCTATCGTTTGGAAAACCCGCAAATATTTTCTCCCATTCTGTGGGTAATCTATTGGCTTTGTTTATTGTATGCTTGTCTGTAAAGAAACTCTTCAGCTTCATGTGATCCCATTGGTTGAGTGACAGTTTAAGATCGTGAGCTACTGGGGTTTTGTTCAGGAAGTGTTTTTCCATTCCTATATCATGGAAAGTACTTCCTAATTTATCTTCCAGTAGTAGTCAAGTTTCTGGGCTTATATTGAGGTCTTTGATCCATTTGGACTAGAGTGTAGTGCATGGCGAAATGTGTGGATCAAGTTTCAGTTTCCTGCATATGGTTATCCAGTTTGTCGAGCACCATTTGTTGAAGATGCTGTCTTTTTTCCAGCCTATATTGTTTGGGCCTTTATCGAATATCAAGTAGCTATAGTTGCTTGACCCAAAGTCCAGGTCCTCAAGTCTATTCCATTGGTCTGTACTCCTGTTTTTATGCCAGTACCATGCTTTTTTTTATTACTATGGATTTGTACTATAGATTTAGATCAGGAATGCTGATGCCTCCAGAGATATTTCTTTTGCTGAGGATATGTTTGTATATGTGAGACCTTCTGCCTTTCCATAAGAAATTTAAGAACATTTTTTCTATCTCTGTGAACAACACTGTAGGGATTTTGATTGGAATTGCATTAAATCTGTATATTTCCTTTGATGGGATTGCCATCGTCACAATGTTAATGCTGCCTATCCAGGAACATGGGAGGTCTTTCCGTTTTCTCAAGTACTCCTCAGTTTCTTTCCTGAGTGTTTTTATGTTTTTGTTTTATAGATCTTTCCCTTCCTTGGTTAATGTTATTCCAAGGTATTTTATTTTATTTTTGTTGCAATTGAAAGTGTGACTATGTCCCTTATTTCTTTCTCTGTATCTTTGTCATTTGCCTCTAGAAAGACCACTGATTTTTGCTCATTGATTTTGTATCCTGCTACTTTGCTATAGGAGTTAATCCCCTTCAGGAGTTTTGGGATGGAGTCTCTCAGGTCTCTTTCATATACAATCATTTCATCAGTGAATAAAGCTAACTTAACATCTTCCTTTCCAAATTGTATCCCTTTTATTTCCTTCTCCTGTCTTATTGCTTGACCTAGGACTTCCAGTACTATATTGAAAAGCAGAGGTGAGAGTGGACAACCCTGTGTTGTTCCTGATCTTAATGGGAATTCCTCCAGTCTCTCTCCATTAAGTATTATTTGGGCCTTCGGAGCTTTGTATATTGCCTTTATTAAGTTAAGGTATGAACCAACCATGCCAATTCTCTCCAATGTTTTGAACATGAAGTGATGTTGTATCTTGTCAAAGGCCTTTTCTGCATCTATCGAAATGATCATGTGGTTTTTATGTTTAACCTTGTTTATGTGGTGTATTACATTGACAGATTTCTATATGTTTAACCACCCCTGTGTTGCTGGGATGAATCCCACTTGGTCAAGGTGGATAATGCTTTTGATGTGTTGTTGGATTTGGTTTGTGAGGATTTTTTTCAGGATATTTGATTCTAAGTTCATCAGGGAAATAGGCCAATAGTTTTCTTTTCTTGTGGCATCTCTGCCTGGTTTTGGAATTAGGGTGATACTAGCTTCATCAAAGGTGTTGGGTAGCTTTCCCTGTTCTCCAATTCTGTGGCAAAGTTTGAGGAAGATTGGTTTGAGTTCTTCCATGAATTTTTGATAGAATTCAGCTGAGAAGCCATCTGGTACTGGACTCTTCTTTTGGGGGAGGTTTTTCTATTACTTTTAAATCTCCATGATTGTGATGGGTTCATTGAGGAGAGTAATCTGCTCTGAGTTTAGCTTTGATAGATGGTATGCATCCATGATTTTATCCATCCTGTCCACATTATACAGTTTTGTGGAGTAGAGGTTTTTGAAATAAGTCCTGATGATTCTCCCAATTTCACTTATGTCTGCTGTGATCTCTCCTTTTTCATGTTGAATTTTGTTAATTTGAAGCTTCTCTTTTTTTTTTGCTTGATCAAATTGGCCAGGCGTTTGTCAATCCTGTTTTTTTTTTTTTTTTTCAAAGAACCAGCTCTTTGCTTTGTCAATTGTCTTAATTGTTTCCTTGGTTTCCAATTCATTAATTTCTGTTCTGACTTTAATTATTTCGTTCATTCTAGAGGTCTTTGGGTTGGATTTTGCTTGCTTTTCCAGTGCCTTTAGGTGGATGGTTAGGTTATTGATTTGGGATCTCACTGTCTTTTTTATGAAGGCATTGAGTACTATGAATTTTCCCCTAAGGACCACCTTCATTGTGTCCCACAAGTTTTTGTATGATGTGTTCTCATTGTCATTCAATTACAGAAATTTTGCAATTTCATTTTATTTCATCCACTGTCCATTTATTGTTTAAAAGTGTGCTGTTCAGTTTCCAGGTGCCATTGGGATTGTTGGTGGGTTTTTTGTTATTGATTTCTAGCAATATAGCATTGTCATCTGATATCATGCAGGGAATTACGTCAATCTTCCTAAATGTATGGAGGCAGGCTTTGTGACCTAGTATATGGTCTATTTTAGACAATGTTCCATGGGCTGCTGAGAACAATGTGTACTCTGTGGATTTGGGATGGAAAGTTCTGTAGATGTCCATTAGGTCTAAGTGATCTATGGTTTTGTTGAGCTCTCTTACTTCCCTGTTGAGATTCTGTTTGGATGATCTGTCTATTACTGATAATGGTATATTGAAGTCCCCAGCTATGATGGTGTTGGTGGTTATTTCTGTTTCATTGTCAAGTAGGTTTTGTTTTATGAACTGTGGTGCCCCTGTGTTTGGTGCATACAGATTTATGATTGTAATATCCTCTTGATGGATCATTCCCTTGATAAGTAGTAAGTGGCCTTCTTTGTCTTTTTTTGATTATTTTTGGTTTGAAGTCTATTTTATCTGATATTAATATAGCTACGCCTGCTTGTTTCTTATTCCCATTTGATTGGAATATTGTTTTCCACCCTTTCACCCTGAGGTGGTGTCTGTCTTTAGTGGTGAGGTGGGTTTCTTGAAGGCAACAGATTGAAGGGTCTAATATTTTGATCCATCCAGTTAGCTTGTCCCTTGATGGGTGAATTAAGGCCATTAATATTTAGGGTAATGACTATGAGATTTAATTTGATCACTGCCATATTATGGTGGTATATGTGGGTTGGTGTTTTCATGGACTTTGAAGTTTTTTTGTGCCTACTCTGAGTTTGGTTATTGTGATCTGCTTCTTGTAGGTATTTGAGTTTGATTATTTGTTTCTTCTCTGCAGAGAATTTCCTGGAATACTCTCTGTATGTTTGGTTTTGTGTTCATATAATTGTAAAGCTGAGTTTTGTCATGGAAAGTTTTTCTTTCAACATCTATTATGAGGGATACTTTTTCTGGGTAGGTTAGTTTGTGGTGGAAGCCATAGGTTCTTAGACTTTGCAGTGTTTCATTCCAGGCCCTTCTAGCTTTCAGGGTTTCCATTGAGAAGTCTGAAGTAATTCTGATGGGGACACCTTTGAAGTTGGTGTGCTGTTTTTCTCTAGCTGCTTTTAGGATTTTCTCTTTGGTGTCAATGTTTAGAGTCTTAATGACAATATGTCCTGGATTGTTTCTCCTTTGGTCCAGTCTGTTTGGTGTTATGTTGGCTTCTTGTATCTTGATGGGTCTTTTTTTTTTTTAAGAGACTGGGGAAGTTTTCTTCAATTATTTTGTTAAATAAGTTCTCCATGCCTTTGGTCTGAATTTCTTCTCCTTCTGGTATTCCAATGATCCTGATATTAGGACGTTTAAGTGTATCCCACAATTCCCTCATGTTCTGTTCACAGGAACTTTTGAACTTGCTGAAATTTTTGAACTCTCTTACTGTTTCTTCCATCTTGTCTTCCAGATCAGAGTTTCTATCCTCCACATGGCTGACTCTATTCTTGAGAGCTTCTAGAGAGTTTGGGACTTGTTCAATTAAGTATGCATTTTCTGCTACTTTTCTATATGTAATTTCCATCCCTCTGTCAAGCTCCCTTTTCACATCATTTTATGATTTTCTTGATGCTTCTTGGAATTCATCCTTGTATTTCTTTATGTCTTCATTTACTATGGCCAGCTGATTTTGGAGGTCTTCATTTTTTTCACTCTCCCTCAAATCTCTTAACTCTCTTTGAACTCCTTCTATTTTCTTATCTATTAGGTCTAGTTTAGTGATGGCAGCATCAACACGATTACTGGTCCTTTGTTGCTTTTCTGCAAGTTCTACCAGTAGCTTGGTCAGGGTTGCATTGCTCATAGCTTCATTGTGGTGTTCTGATCTTAATGAATCTTCTATGTTTTAATTAGATATGTTCGTTGTAGGACTGGGTGATCTACCTGGATTTTCTTTCATTTGATTTTTCATGTTATTTCTTTTGCTCTGTGGTCTGCCCATGACAGTGTATGGGCACGTAGGTGGGCATATCAGCCTGGGCTCATGCACAATGGGAATCTGAGGCAGCCTGGGGCAGTTACCCAGCAGCCTGGGCTTTGGCTCTCCCTTGCCAAAGCCGCCTATCTACTGCCTGGCTGGGGTGCTGAAGTTACCTGATCTCTCAAGCAGTAATGCACCAAAGCTGCCTGCATTGGAGCTAGGAGGGACACTGAGGCACCAAGCAGTGAAGTAGCCCAAACTGTGGCTTTAGAACACTGGGACCTGGAAGCAGTCTGCACTCCCCCACCACAGGACAATGGCGGAAGGCTGGTGTGGCAGGCATGTAGGGGATGGCACCTGAGCTGGTGCATGCGACAGACACAGTTTGAGCTTGCTTGGCAGTCGCTATGGGCCTGGACTCACTGAACGTGGGGTGGCAGGAGCAGTAAGTGAGCGAGTGGGTGCAGCAGTCTAAGCTTCCACACGCAGGAATCAATCATCGTGCGGCAGCGCCATGGGTAAGGCGGCTATCTGGGGCGAGGGGTGGGCTACCCACCCACGAGGGAATCAGTGATTCCCTGTTATGGCCAGGACTCCCTGGATGTTCGGTGGCCGGGGCAGTTAAGTGGGTGAGTGGGAGGAGCAGTCTAAGCTTCCACACTCAGGGATTGATTGGCGTGCGGTGGCGCCGTGGGTACGGTGGCTGCTTGGGGGGAGGGGTGGGCTACCCGCCTGTGAGGGGATCAGGGATTCCCTGTTTTTCCCCCCTCTGTGCCCTCCCACGGGCAATCTATTGGAGATTTCTCTCCCCTATATGACCCAGTGAACCCTTAATGTCTCTCCTTTCTTTTCCCGGTATTTGCAGCGCAGCTAGGTGGTCACCATCTTTGCCGGAAGTCTTTGTTTACCTTTCTTGACTTTTATTTCCTCATTTCAAAATGAAATGGCTAGAGTAGATATTGATAGATATGATATAAATATAGATATATTATGAAATGATTATACCGACTACAGTCAATCTTGCTAACATATCCATCACTTCACAAACTTAGCACATTTTTCTTTTTTTTTTTAAGGTAGGCTTTCACTCAAACCCAGGTTGACCTAGAATTCACTATGTAGTCTCATGGTGGCCTCGAACTCATGATGATACTCTTACCTCTGCCTCCCAAGTGCTGGGATTAGAAGCATGTGCCACCACACCCAGGAAAAACTTAGCTTTTAGTGTATTCAGTAAGAATACTTAAGATTTACTCTGTTAGTCAATGCCAAGTAGACAGCATACTGTTATTAACAATAATCGCCATGCTATATGTTAGGTTTGCCAGAACTTACTCATCTTATAACTGTAACTTTGAGTCCTTTGAGAAATATCACCTAATTTAGCCTACCTCCAGATCCTTAGTAAACAACCTCTCACTCTCTTTCTATAAGTTTTACTTTTATAGTGTCCAAATATGGTCAAAACTATATGTTTCCAGTTCTTCTGTATCCTTAACTGAATGTATTTTATTGAGAACTTTGTAAGTGTTGCAACCTTAGCTGCATTAGCTAATGGCAATCCTACAAACTAGAAATCATTGCATTGATATTATATATAAGTAAACCATTCAACCAATCACTAATAATTAGTAGAGGAGGCATAAAACTTTGAAACCTCAATCACATTTTACATGTTGAATGTATATATACTTTGTGAGTTGTACTTCAATGAAGTTGAAAAATAAATTTAAAAAGAAAGCCAATTGGAAACAATGAGTTTGTCTATTTATCTCAGATGCCACATAACCAAGCAACACCCACAGTGTTAGTCAATATTTGATCTAGGACTCAATTCCATGACTCTATATCTCAGTTTTCTTTTCTTTAATGTAGGGATAAAACTGGTTTCACACTTTATATAGTTATGGGGATTAACAGTATTTTAAATACTCATAAAATATGCCACATAATTAGGTATTCATTAATAATATTATCTGCTTTACTTTCTCTGAGACCTTTCAAATTACTGCATTGTACATATTTTACTTACTATTATATGTTGTATATTATTCTCTTGGATGCATGCCATATATTCATAGATAGAAATTCCCATTCATTGGACTTCAGATATCTCATAGCATTTATTCTTCTGCTGTGCTCAGAATACTTTCTGAATAAATTCTTGTGTGTTTAAATTGCATCCTAGCTTCAGTGCAAAGAACAGTAATAAAGAATACTTGATGTCTTTTAAAATAACTCACAGCACCTCATAATCCATTGCTCCATGGAACCACATTGAAGCTTCCAGTCCTGACAACTAACAGCCAAATATCTTGGGGGCTCTGTGGTTTGCATCATAAGATTCATGATTCTGTAGGATGCAGAGCATAGAATCAGTGAGAATATAATTGAGAATTCTATTTTCTACACACAGCACCTGCAGGGTTGAATTCCAATGGATCTTAGCTGGATATAATTGGTGCTGGTTCTCTGAAATATAATTTCAAGAGGGCTCTAAAAAGGATGCAAATACCTCAAAAGTCAAGCATAAGGACAGATTGGAATGGTGGTCAGTAGTGGAGAGTAAAATAGGTTTTTCTCTTGGAAAATATAACCTGCAGTCTTTAAGTTAAGCCTGAGTGGAGCTCTGAAAAATGAAGGAAGTGCTAATCCAGACTCTGACACAAATTCCAGCAGAGAAAGAATGGGTACCATCTAAATTGAGGTCTTGGCTCTAGGCTGCCTGGGTTAGGATATTGGCTCTGTACTTTGTGTGACCATTGTTTTGGAATGAAGGAGCAAAGTATCAGAAAGCTGATGCTAAAGTTATGGTTTTCTGAGGTTTGGCTCCACAGCCACTCTTGCTTTCATGTATCATTATCTGAGATGTGGGACAGTGTCACCAGGTACTCTCACTAAGCTGCTGGAGAGCAAATGTTAAGAAAGGCATGTCTCAGATGATCAATAAAGTGCCACAACAGGTACGTTCTCCTCAGTTTGTACCTGCAAATAATGAGCATTGTATATATAGATAACTCATAGCTACCAACAACACAGCCAAACCAGATATTTTGCCCAAAAATCATCTCCCTCTTTCCTTCCTCCATAGTTTGTGCTTTCGTTAAAGCCTCAGACAAACATCTCTTCTTCAGGAGGATTGAGTTCCAACTATTTTACAATCCTTTGTTTTCTAAGCTATCAATGTTGTAACACAAGGGTACAACTGTGTGGTAGGTTTTTTTTTTTTTTTTGAGCAGGGTAGATGGTACACACAGAGAGCACATTGCTTACATAAGCACAAAGCAGTAGGTCATTTAATGAATAATCTAGGGCTGGAGGGATGGCTTAGCAGTTAAGGAATTTGCCTACAAAGCCAAGGGACCCAGGTTCAATTCCCAAGGACCCATGTTAGCCAGATGCACAAGGGGGCACACTCATCTGGAGTTCGTTTGCAGTGGCTGGAGGCCCTGAAGCACTCATTCTCTCTCTCTGTCTCTTTCTATCTCTTTCTCTGCTAAATAAATAAAATATTTTTTTTTCAAAATAAATTATCTACATGAGTCAGTTGAACCAGGATCATCATATACCCATCTCACTTTGTGCTCCTGAGATGCATACTGAAATTGAAGTAGGATAGAAAAAGGAGTGATTTTAGAATCTCGTATTTTTAGAAGAGTAATTGATTTAGCTTCAATATCAATAAAGCACTCTCTGGCTTGTTATCTGCTCCAATGCTTTTCAGTCATCCATCAAAGGAGTTGCTAATCCAGAACGTGCAGGTATATGTTGCTTTCTCTATTTATTTATACTCAATGGCACAGCTAGGAATAGATTAGAAGGCTTTATTCATATGGTCTTTTTCAGGTAAAGTTTCTACTGCTAGTTCCACTAGCTCCCTGGTCTAAAACTGAGGGCTTAAATGATTTAGAACTTCTAAAATCTGTCCACTGGCTCAAACCCTGAACCAAAGAAGTCATGGCATCTGGCCTTGTACTTTTTACCTTCCCTCCAAGTTAAACAAGGTTCATGGAAATCCTTCCTTTACAGGAGTCATTCATTTTAAGTTTGCGTTGCACTCATACTGTGATAAATGCTTCCACATTTTTATCTAATCTTGAACATTAAAACCACATAATGTTGAGAAATACACTATTAGCCCTATTTTATAGACAAGAAAGTTAAGGCCAAGAGAAAGCATAGATCAAAAAAAGTCTGTCAGTATCCTCAGAGCTCAAATTAACAATGCTGAAAGGCAAATTCAGATTTCTAGATTATAAACCTAATGGTTGTTCTCTTTATCAACAACTTCCTCAGAATGTTCCTCTCTTGAGACCTAACTTCATCATGTGTGTGTTGAACCCTAGCCATCACTCAAGTGGATCCTGGCTCCATCATTCCCAAGAGGGACAGTATAGATCTTTGAACCATAGCTTTACACCAGTTTTATTACCAGTTCTGAACTTCAGTGTTTATGGGAGAGAGACAGGAGCAACACATGTGACAAAAAACAGACTTTGCCTCATCAAGGCTCTTTAGTCTACTGTTCCTGTTGAGTTTCCAACCAAAAATAATGGAGGCCCATACTAAGCCTCCAGTTGTACCCCATTGTCCAGAGAGACAGGTTGATTATTTAGGGTGCCCTGCATTTCACTGTAACTTGCTTTGATATGAATTTTATCATTTTTTGTTTATATGTGTATGGGTGCATGTTTATGGGTACATGCATGTGCTCATGTGTGTGGAGGGTATTCCTCAATTGATCTCTACTTTATTCTTTGAGAAAAAGGTCTCTTGCTAATGCTAGAATTTACTGATTCAGCTAAACCTAACTGGCCACAATGTTCCAGGGATTCTTTGCCTACAACCGGATTCACAGTTAGGCATCACCATACCCATAATTTTTATATGGGCTATAGGGATCCAAAGTTAGTATTTGTGCTTTTGCAGCAAGCGCTTTATTCATAAAGTCATTTCCCCAGCTCTGAGATTCTCTTCTGGCTTGCATCAATCAGTACCACCAGCCATAGACATAATGAATATCATTTTCACTGCCATTGTTATACCTAACAAGAAACTTCTTACAGAGAAAGGAGAATCAATACCTATCCAGCTCACTAATCTTACCACAGACCTCATACAACAAGAACAGTAAACTAGTAGAACTATAAAACAACCTATGAAAATCTTAGCTACTGAGTCTTTAGAAGTCAAAACCTAAAAACTGGAGGTAATATCTCTAAAGGAATGCCATATGATTAATGAACAGTACTATTTCTGTTATAGTCAGTATTCTAAGAATCTGGGATGGAAGATAGAATGACTCCTCAATTATGTAATGTAATAGCCTATGCATAAAATCCTTGGATTTTTTTTGGACTTTTGTACTCAAACGAATGCTTCCTCTTGGGCATACAATGATAATTATGTTATCTATAATGTGAGATAGTCACATGCCAGCGTGAGTTTCTCATGCCATTTTAATAACAGCCAAATCAAGAGTTCTAGAGGTTGATGATGTGGCATGGGGATGCTACTGCGAAGTGAAAGGATGGAAGAGTACATTTGGGAGACAGAGGGTCCTTCACCATACTTGCTTCCCTTGTTAATATTGTGATAATTAAAAAGAGAGATTTGGACAATCTTTTGCAGGCAGGACAAGTACAGACTGTGATATGTAAGAAATAATGATTTAGGTTATGCTGAGATTAGAATTGTGACCAGTTTATGCTATGGTTTGAATGCACCTTGTAGCAGACAGCTTCAGGTTCGCTGAGATCAACTTCCAGACCAGGCACAGTTATGGAGGAAGGGATATTTATTGAAGCTTACAGATCCAGGGGAAGTTCCATGAAGGCAGAAAAATTTGGCCTGTTTTCACAGGACCAAACACAGAGAGATAGAGAAGCACAAGCCTAAAAGTCAAAAGCCACACAGCACAGCATACTTCAGGAACTCCTGCTAGGCACACTCGGCGTATCTTTCGATTGAAATCTGAAAGCCACCACACCTTAAAATCCGCCCAGTGACATCACCTTCAGCCGTGTGGCTGCAAATGCAAACCAAAAACTAATAAAACACTGAATATATATATATATATATATATATATATATATATATATATATATGGGACCATCTATTCAAACTGCCACACACCTTATGAATGTTCATGTGTTAAAAACTTACTACTCAAATCTATGTTCATAGTATTTGGGAAGTAACTAGGATTAGATAAGACCAAGAAATGGGAGCTTTCATGATGGGACTGGTGACTTTATAAAAAGAGGAAGAAGGATTTAAGCTAGCATACTTGTCTGTCTCTCTGTATGATGCCATCCACCATGGTCTGGTGCACTAAGAAAGCCCTCACCAGACGGTGAGTCCATGTCATGCCTTTGCACTTCCTGCTTCCACACCTGTGAGAGAAATAAACTATCATTTTATAATTTATTCCCTCTCCAGTGTTTTGTTATAATGATGGAAAAAAGAGTAACCTCAGGTGCTGACTGAGTAAAGAAAGTAAACATCAAGTGAGTAGAGGAAAAATTTAAAAGTTGAGGACAAGACTATAATTCCTGACCATGATTTTGTTCTAAATGCAGCACATTTATTTCCAATTCCTATTGTAATCTTTCATAGATATATATAATATATACAATCGCCTTAATAATAATTATGTATTTTATATATAATAATATATTTAAAAAATCACATATATATATTGGTGATTACCTGAATAATCAGCATGAAGCTGTGATAGAACTTAAAGATGAAAACATATTATCCAAAGTTTCAGGGCATAGAGTTGGCTACTGTGGTTGGTAAAAAATTGAGGTGTCATCCTTATGGTCTGACCTCATTCATATAAGGAATAGTTTCATTATGTTATGTGGAGACATTTTATTGTGAAGTTTTAAATGTAGAAAAGTACACATGTTGATATTAGCTAAATATGTGGACTAATGGAAAACATTCCATGGGGCTGGAGAGATGGCTCTGTGGTTAAAGGTGCTTGCTTGCCAAGCCTGACACTCTGGGTTTGATTTCACATTACTCTTGCAGGGCCAGATGCACAGAGTGTGTCATGCTTCTGGATTTCATTTGCAGTGGCAAAATGCCCTGGCATGCCAATATGACTCTCTGTCTGACTCTTTCTGTCTCTCTCTCTCTCTCTTTCAAATAAATAAATACTTTTTTATATAAAAAGAAGACATTCTACATTTCTTTTGGCTGCTGTCTTTGGATTGGCTTACCACAGAAATTTCTTGTATTACTTAACTTGCTTTTAAAAAAATTTTGGAGGATAGGTTGAGGTAGTGTCTCACTTTAGCTCAGGCTGGCCTGGAATTCACCATGTAGTATCAGGCTGGCATCGAACTCACAGTGATCCTTCTACTTCTGCCTCCCAAATGATGAGATTAGAGGTGTGCACCACTATGCCCATCTTAACTTGCCTTTTAATTAACAAAAAATGTATAGACTCGTGAACAGCATGCTTTAAAAAATATGTATATATTATGAAATGGTTAAGTTGAGCTAATTGACACATGTATTAACTCACGTACTTCTTTTTATGATAATACTTAAAATCTACTCATTGATTTTCAAAAATGCAATGCCATAATATACAGTACATTTCTTGACTTTATTTCTTTTATATAATTGAAGATTTATATTCTGTGACCATTTCTACAAGGCCCCTCCCCAGTCCCTGGTAACCCCCATTTCATCTATTGTTTCTATGAAGTTAATGTTTATAGATTCCACATATAAGTGAGATCATGAAATGTATGTCTTTCTTCACCTGTCCTATTTCACTTAGTGCAATGCCCTCTAGGTTTGTGTTATACTGTTATAAATACAAGCAATGTCTTTCTCTTAAAGGCTAAATAGTTTTTCATGGTATATATCCATTCATCCACTGATGGGCACTCTGATTCCATTTCATGGCTTCTATAAATAATGCTACAGTGAACATAGAACTGTAGTTATCTCTTTGGCTTATTGAATTCATTTCCTCTGCATATGCACCCATCAGTGGAATTGATTGCTGAATCATATCATATTTCTAGTTATAAGTTTTCAAGGATGTTCCATAATATTTTCCATACCACCTGTATTAATATAATTCCCACACACAGCTACATGTGTTCCTCTTTCACCAAATGTTCACCAAAACTTATCTATATGAGGAAATAGCCTATAGAAGTTATGATTTTCATGCTTTGATTATGGTTAGTCATGTTGAAAATGATTTAATAGGCCTATTGGTCATTTGTTTGTCTTTCTTCTGAGAAATTCCCATTTAAATTCTTTGCCTATTTGAATACTATCAGGTTATTTACTACTGAGTTATTAGAGTTCCTTTTAGACTTTATATGCTTATATATACTATATCAAATGTAATATCTGCAAATATTTTTCTGCCATAATTAGTGTCTCTAAACTGTTTGCTGTTCTGTTTCTTAGTGTGATCTGCCACATTTCTGCTTTGCTTTTGTTTCCTAGCTTTGGGGCTCATATTTACTAAGTCATCAACCGGACCACTGTCATATATCTTTTTCCCTTTGTTTTTAATCTCTTAATTTTACAATTTCAGGCATTATAGTTGAGCCCCTAATCCATTTGACCTTAATATATATATTTTTTAATTTTTTATTTATTTATTAAAGACAGGGAGAGAGAGAAAGAGAAAGAGAGAGAATGGGCGTGCAAGGGTCTCTAGCCACTGCAAACAAACTCCAGATGCATGTTCCATGATGTGCATCTACCTAACATGGGACCTGGAGAATCAAACATAGGTCCTTAGGCTTTGCAGGCAAGTGCCTTAACTGCTAAGCCATCTCTCCATCCCCTTAATATATTTTTTAATTTACTTTTGTATATGGTGTTAAACAATAGAAAACTCTATTATTTCAGCATGTGAATATTCACTTTTCCCAGAACAAATTATGGAAAAGTCTGTCCTTTTCCCAATGTGTGTTCTTGATAATTCTGCCAAAATTTAATTGGCCATGGTGTGTGGATTTATTTCTGGTCTCTAATTCTATTCCACTGATCTTTGTGTTTGTCTTTATGCCATTATCATTTGCTGTTTTGGTTACTATAGACTTGTAACATATTTTGATATCAAAGAATATTCTTTTTGCTCAAATATGTTTTTGTCTATTTAGGAGTTTATAATTATAAATATAATTATAATTTCATGTGATTATTTCCTACTTCTTTGAAAATGACATTGAAATTTTGATAGGGATTCCACTGCATGTGTAGATTGCTTTGAGTGGTATGGGCATTTTAACAACAGTAATTTTTCCAATTAATGAACATGAGATGGTGTGACAGACAGCTTCAGGTTCACTGAGATGAACTTCCAGACTAGGCACAGTTATGGAGGAAGGGAAATTTATTGAAGCTTACAGATCCAGCGGAAGTTCCATGATGGCAGAAGAAGCTGGCCTGCCTTAACAGGTCCAAGCAGAGAGAGAATCACAAGCCTAAAAGTCAAAAGCCACACAGCACAGTACACTTCAGGAACTCCAGCTAGGCACACGTTGCATATGATTAGATTGAAATATCAAACCCATCACCACACCTTAAGATCTGCCCAGTGACACTGCCTCTAGCCAGGTGGCTGCAGATTCAAACTACAAACTAATAAAATACTGAATATTGGGGGCTATCTATTCAAACTACCACAGATGGCTTTCTATTTATTTGTGTCTTCTTCAATTTCTTACAGTGATATTTCATAGTTTTAAATGTGTAGTTATTCACCTGGAGAAACTTTTATTTTTAAATGATTTATTTGGAAATTATTTTCAGAAGAATCCTTTGAGAGAATAAGGAAAGCAAGGTAAGGTAGAAAGGTAAGAAAGAGGAAGGAACATATAAATTGCTTTAAAGAATCTTGAGATAGGCTGGAGAGATGGCTTCACAGTTAAGACACATTCTGGGCTGGAGAGATGGCTTAGCGGTTAAGCGCTTGCCTGTGAAGCCTAAGGACCCTGGTTCGAGGCTCGATTCCCCAGGACCCATGTTAGCCAGATGCACAAGAGGGTGCACGTGTCTGGAGTTTGTTTGCAGTGGCTGGAGGCCCTGGCGCGCCCATTCTCTCTCTCTCTCTCTCTCTCTTTCTCTCTCTGTCTGTCACTCTCAAATAAATAAATAAAAATAAACAAAAAAAATTAAAAAAAAAAAAAGACACATTCTTCAGGACCCATGTAAGCCAGATGCACAAGCTGGCACATGTGTCTGGAGCTTGTTTGCAGCTCAGTCTAAAGGCCCTGGTGTACCCATTCTCTCTCTCTCTCTCTCTCTCTCTGAAATAAATAACATTAAAAAAAAAACTCTTGAAATAAACGGATGGGGATTTTTGTGCCTCTTCTTTCATTGGTCATTGATTGTAGACTGCCCTGGGGAATATGAATAATTCTTGACACTTTCAGAGAGGCAGCTTCAGTTGCCCAAGAGAATCCCACAGAGAAAGTAATGGATACCAGCCTTTAAAATCAGCATCCACAGCTGCTGAAGGATGGGCACACTAGCCCAGTAAAGTGGATCTCTGGGGATGTGGATAGATAATGTGCATCTCCTAGAACTTCTCAGCACTCTCTATATATCTGGGCATTCTTCTCCTTTAGAAGTCCTAGGCTCCTCAAGGAAACCAGCCATAGACTGCTGTAGAGTCAAATAAGTTGTTTTATCCCTCATTGCTGATAGGGGAAATGGAAAATTAGCATTTCAGAAAGGCTATTATACAGAACTTATAGGATCTAAGGTATGTTGGGTGATTTGGGAGAGGATTTAAGTGTTGGACACCACTGTCATATCTCAGTGTTGCTGACAGCATAATTGTACAAAAGTAAACATGTATACAGATGAAAGTTGAGGAATGTAGCTGCTCCTACCTCAAACTTGATAAACTAAGTTCTAGCAAACAAGCATGTTATCTTAAAATCACAGGCCATAAAATCAAGAAATTTCTCTCACCCCATTCTGTATGGTGGAAAAATCATTATTTGTGATGAGTACATAGGCTGTTTGTGATACATGCATAAGTCTAAGAGTGAAAACACTGTAGGCCAAGATTCAGAGCCTCTAATCCCATTTGGGACAGAGAATCCCCTGATTCCATGACTCTTGTATGTCAAATTGAGTATTGTGAGTTTTTCTGTCAGTGTGTCACTGTTCCCCTTTTTAAGACCTAAACCCTGTAGCACAACATTTAAATAAATAGGGCTGGGGCCAAGATGGCGACCGCCAAGCTGCACTGCAAGTCATGGGGAAAGAAAGGCAAGATATTAAGGGTACATAGTGACTTTTAGGGGAGAGAAATCTGGGAGGGTAGAGAGGCGGGGGAAACAGGGAATTGTGAATCCCCTCCCGGGAGGGTAGCCGACCCCTCACCCCAAATAACCGCAGTGTCCACAGCACCGCCGCTGCCGCCGCTGCTGCGCCGGCACCGCCACTGCTGCGGCCATGCGCCGATTGCTCCCTGCGTGCGGAAGCTTAGACTGCTCCACACACTTGTCCACTCCCCCACTTACTGAGTGTGCTCAGTCCCATAGCAACTGCCACACAAGCTCAGACTGTGTCTCTCACTTGTGACAGCTCAGGTGCCCTCCCTTACCTGTCTGCTGTGGCGTCTGTCTGCCATTGTCCTGTGGTGGGGGAGTGCAGGCTCCTTCCGGGTCCCAGTGTTCCCAGCCAGAGTTCGGGCTGCTTCAGTGCTTGGTGCCTCAGTGTCTCTGCTACCTTGAATGCAGGCAGCTTTGGCACTTTACTGCTTGAGAACTCAGGCAACTTTGGCACCCCCGCCAGGCAGTAGATAGACGGCTTTGGCAAGGGAGAGCCAAAGCCCAGGGTGCTGGGCAACTGTCCCAGGCTGCCTCAGATTCCCATTGTGCTTGAGCCCAGGCTGATATGCCCACCTACCTGCCCATACACTGTCATGGGCGGACCACAGTGCAAAAGAAATAACATGAAAAATCAAATGCAAGAAAATCCAGTTAGATCACCAAGTCCTACAATGAATACATCTAACCAAAACATAGAAGAACCATTAGGATCAGAACACCAAATTGAAGCTATGAGCAATGCAACCCTGACCAAACTACCGGTAGAACTTTCATGAAAGCAACAAAGGACCGATAATCGTGTGTATGCTGCCACCACTAAACTAGAACTAATAGATAAGAAATTGGAAGGAGATCAAAGAGAGTTAAGAGATTTGAGGGACAGTGAAAAAAAAGAAGACCTTAAAAATCAGCTGGCCATGCTAAATGAAGACATAAAGAAATGCAAGGATGAATTCCAAGAAGCATCGAGAAAATCAGAAAATTATGTGAAAAGGGAGCTTGACAGAGGAATGGAAATTATACATAGAAAAGTAGTAGAAAATGCAAACCTAATTGAACAACTCCAAAACTCTCTAGAAGCTCTCAAGAATAGAGTCAGCCAAGTGGAGGATAGAAACTCGGATCTGGAAGACAAGATGGAAGAAACAGTTCAAGAGTTCAAAAATTTATAGATTTAATGCAATTCCAATTAAAATCCCTACAGTTTTCTTCACAGAGATAGAAAAAATGATCTCAAATTTCATATGGAAAGGCAGAAGGCCTCACATTTCCAAACATATCCTCAGCAAAAGAAATACCTCTGGAGGCATCAGCATACCTGATCTAAAGCTATATTACAAAGCCATAGTAATAAAAACAGCATGGTACCGGCATAAAAACAGGAGTATAGACCAATGGAATAGACTTGAGGACCCGGACTTTGGGTCAAGCAAATATAGATACTTGATATTCGATAAAGGCCCAAGCAATATAGGCTGGAAAAAAGATAGCATCTTCAACAAATGGTGCTGGATAAACTGGATAACCATATGCAGGAAACTGAAACTTGATCCACACATTTCACCGTGCACTACACTAAAGTCCAAATGGATCAAAGATCTCAATATAAGACAAGAAACTCGTATACTACTGGAAGAAAATTTAGGAAGTACTTTCCATGATATAGGAATGGAAAAACACTTCCTGAACAAAACCCCAGTAGCTCACGAACTTAAACTGTCACTCAACCAATGGGATCACATGAAGCTGAAGAGTTTCTTTACAGACAAGCATACAATAAACAAAGCCAATAGATTACCCACAGAATGGGAGAAAATATTTGCGGGTTATCCAACTGATAGAGGCCTAATCTCTAGAATCTACAAAGAACTCAAAAACCTAAACAGTAAGAAGGCAAACACCCCACTCACAAAATGGGGCAAAGAGCTGAACAGGCAGTTCACAGAGCAAGAAATACAAATGGCAAACACACACTTAAGAAAATGTTCATCATCCCTAATCATCAGAGAAATGCTAATTAAAACAACTATGAGATTCCACCTTACCCCAATAAGGATATCAAACATCAAAAAATCAAATAAAAATAAATGCTGGCGAGGATGTGGAGAAGTAGGAACACTCATCCACTGTTGGTGGGAATGTAGGATGTTACAACCACTTGGAAAGCAATGTGGAGACTTCTGAAAAAGCTGAGTATAGAGATACCAACAGACCCATTTATTCCCTTACTGGGCATCTACCCTAAAGCCTTCAAACCACAGACTAAAGAGATTTGCTCAACCATGTTTATAGCGGCTCAATTTGTAATAGCTAAGAGCTGGAATCAATCTAGATGCACATCACTAGAAGAATGGATAACTAAGATGTGGTATATCTGCACAATGGAATTCTATACAGCAGTAAGAAAAAAATGACACAATGAAATTTGAGGAGAAATGGTTGAACCTGGAACAGATCATTCTCAGTGAAATTTCCCAATGACAGAAAAAATATCGCCACATAGTCTCACTCATCTACAGCACCTAAATTGAATCTACCCAAGATACCATACATACCCAGCAAGCCTTTCGTGGACTAGACACTAGGATGGAAGGGGAGGGAGGGGAGGGCATCAAATCGGTGGGAAACACAAATCTAGACCCAAATGGCAATGGTACCTTAATTTTCTACTTACTAAAAGACAGACCAAATTGCTGATCCTTCACCAGGCCCTTGCAGGGAACACTTGAACCACAAGACACTGGAGAGTTTAGGATCAAGACTAACCTTAATCTTCTACATCTTCCCTTCCTCCCTCCCCCTCCCCCCTCTCTCTCTCTTCTCTCCAACTCTTTTATATTAGTTTTCTTTTTCCTCATTTTCTTAGTGGGCACTGACCTGTAGCTCCCAGTACCAGCATGGGGCTATCATCCACAATGAGCTTTTGATCAGAGAAACCTACAAGGTTTCCTAAAAGACAGACAGATTTCTGTCAAAGTACTTGATGACCCACCAAAGGTTAGTGGTAAGACCCTACTGCTGAAGACACCTCATGTGATTGACATGCAAATTAGAATGGCATGGCTGAAAGCTGGAAGACAGTCAATCCCCAGACAGTCAGCACGTCTACTGCCAGAAGGTGCTACATGGGCGACTGGGGGAAAATGACCAATATCTGTCGAAGCAACGCATGGTCTAACCTACTTAGCAGCAAATAACTTGTTGTGATGCCCACACATGTGCAATAGTGGCACACAGCCATGGTGGGGAACCAACTGCTCTCAATTTGGCTAACTGATCCCCTCAGTGGTATGGGACCCATAGCTGGAGCTGGGAAACAAGTCAGAACCAGATCCAAACATAAGCCCACTCTCCAATATCAAGCTACCATCAATTGTGGGCTACAAGAGGGCCTACACCTATTAAATTCTCTATAAAAAAAGTAAGGGTTATCTCATTTCTCCTGGTGCTAACTTACTCTCCATTGGAGAATCTGCTTCTCTTTTTCAGATAGATGTAGATCCTAAGGAGAGAGCCACCCCATCATACCTCAAAAGGGCCCCAGCAGCAACTAAGAAAACTTGGCAAAACAAGCAAGTATCCTGTTTTCCTGATGAACCGGATACCAGCACAAGAGGGAAGGAGATCAAGACAGAGAAAAATTAACTCCTACCAAATCAGAGAGCCAGAGCCTCAGAGGCCTCCAACACCTCATCACTGAAGCAGACCAAAAATGAACCCAACATGGCTCAGGAAAATTTTGCAGAAGAGGGGGTGGAAAGAATGTCAGAGCCACATGTTGGGTCATGATATGCAGAGACATTTATCTTACCCATAACTGTGGGCTAACTCCACAATGCATGACCCATATACCTCAACAAGGAGGGGCCAAGGGGAGGGTGTAGGTCACGGATGAGCCTAATAATGGTGCCAAACTGACTGTATTTGCTGAATACAAAAGTAACTAATAAAGAAAAAAAAAAGAAAATAAATAAATAAATTAATTAATTAATAGGGCTTGCTCTGGATTATATGCTGTCAGGATGTAGTGGTATTCTGTGACTAGTATCAGAATAAATCTTATCTAGAAGTAGAAAATACTAGCCCAAAAGTGTTTTGGTATTTTATAAGGAAAGCGTAGTCATATTAGCCCAGGTGTGGTAGCTATCTAGTCATTTCTGTGTTTTGGGATAATGTTTGTGCATATACATTGTTCTATCACCATAACAGAGTGCATTTGTCTAATTTTGATTGCTTGTGTTGGGAAATTATTCATCATTCGTTATGGAACACTAAGTCTTGGCTATAAGCTCTAGATCACCTCCCAGCCCCGTGAAGACCTGAGTAATAGCACCAGGCCAGCTCTATCAAGTCAGGGTCAACCTTTCTTTCTCATAGTTCAGGCTGTGATGTTGATTTCTTGTACCATTATGAGTGGCATCTCCATTTCTACCTTAGGATTTTGAGACTTATTTTGACTGTATTGCCTCAAATTTGGATTTCTGAATATCTCAGCAATTGTGTGAAATTTAAAGATCCTTGAATAATTTATTTTCAATGATTTATTTTCTCTTTAAGCTATTCATATTTGAAGATACACTGAGTTTGTTTCCTTCCCTTCTCGTCCCTGTCTCACTTTCTGGAGCATTCTGAATAAAAATAAGGCTTATGAGAACTGAGGAGACAGCTTAGTGAATAAAGTGCTTATTATGTGTGTGGGAAGGCTTGTGTTTGGATCCTTAGCACCCACATACATGCCAGGGAGGATGGAAACCCCTCAGAACTTGCAAGGCAGAGATAGGAGATTCCAAGCTAGATAAAGTACTTGAACCAGAGAGCTCTGTATTGAAATGAGATCCAGTCTCAGGAAAAAAAAAAAAACAGGCAAGCAATTGAGGAGGACGCTCAATGTATATATCTGTACATGTACACACATACACATGCACCCATAAACACCTGTATCCACATGAATACTAACACACACACACACACACACACACAAACACAAACACACACACATCACCTTTGTCAGATCTTTTGCTCAGCAAGTTGGCTGCTGCTGTCATAATTCTGAAAGCAAAATTAGTGACTGACCCTGAGATGTCTAATTATGCTGATAAAAGCACATTGTTGTTTTGGTTGTTAGACTATGTTGGACAAGAAAGCAATTAGAGAACACAGAACAAAAATGATTGAAGAGTGGAAAAGAGCAGCCAATTGGGAGGTGGAAGATATGGAAAATAAACTGTTTGTTCACCATTTTGTTTAGAGTCATTACCAGACACTGACATCTAAGCATTAGATTTAAAGTGACTAAATGGATCTACCTGCCAGGCTCTGCCCCACTTTTTTGCCATGTGATCTTGGACAAGTTACTTCAAATCTCTGTACTTCTGTCTATTAATCATGAAATGTGAATAATAGTAGAATCTGCATTAGAACAGCATCTGGCACATAGTGTTAATTTAACTAACAGCTATAATTATATCAGTTGAGAATAGTTTAAATCATTCATATCATGTCCTTATGCTCCCTGGAGTTATGGCTACCTGTCTCATTGTACCTGCTGAAAATTCTTAGCCCCATGGCTATAGAAATTTCTCAGTGGTTAAGGCCCTTTCCTTCAGAGTCTAATGAATTAGGTTTGATTTCTCAGTGTTCATGTAAAGCCAGATGCACAAAGCAGTACATGCAACTGGAGTTCATTTTCAGTGATTAGAAATCCTGGTGTGCCCAGTCTTTCTGCCCTCCCCACTCTCCTTGAAAATAAATAAAGATATTTAAAAAATTCTCAACTCAAGACATACCAAATAAGTTTAAGTATTATAAAGAGTGGGACCCAGGATTTTGCATTTTCAAAAAGTACCTAGTTTGGATTGACAGACTTAGAAAATAAAAGCATAAGATGTCCAGTTATATTTGATGTTCAGATTAATAAAACTTTTATTATTAAAAGTAGCACTCCATACTCATAACAAATATTCATTGTTTAACTAAAATTCAATAGAAACTAATTGTCCTATATTGTATTTGGCAGAGTACACTGGAATCCAATGTCCTTTAAAGTTAGAGAACCACCACATTAGAGCAACTTGGTTTCTCGGAAAGCTGTCTTTATAAGAACATGTGTGGGGGAAACGAGATGGATGGAATTTTTGAAACAAGAACACAAAGTCACTCCTTAATTGAAGAGAAATATCAAAGTTCATTGACACTGGAATAGAATTAGGGCAGATCATGTAGCAGAGGAGGATGATTTCAAGTCATCTATGCAATTCTCTATACATTAGACTAATAGTCTGAATTTTCCCTAGAGCAATAGTTCACCCATTGAAGGTAATTTACCTTCAAACTATATGCTGCATGGTTTCACCTATTGAATCATAAAAGGAGGTTTCAGAAGTGATATTATTTTTTTTTTGAAGTACCAATCCCTGCAAGCAATATGAGAGCCACTACACCGGACTTTTACCTTGAAAATAAAAAAGAAAATCAGGTCATTCTAACATGTGGCTGTTATCTCTACTCTGACTTTACTATAAACCAGCTAGGCACTTCTTACCCCAACCACCTCTCTTTTCTTTTGTACAAAAAGCAAGCAACTTTATAAGACCTATAGTCGTTTTCATTCATCTGGACTACAGCCACAGTCTTAGTAGGTATGAATATGCACTCATATTTACTAGCTTGAGGAGACTAGATAGAGAGCTATTTTGCCAACAAGGAAACATTCTGAATTTTCCTTTACTGCTATCATGCTAAGTGTCAGCTCTATTCACTGGTCTTGTTTTCCATAGTCACACACCTTTTATTGTATGGCACTGTTATCAGCCCAGCACAGTCAGGCTCTGTCTCCTGCTTAGTGACTTATCTCATTTTCATTAGGAACCAAATGTCAGTACCAAAGAGTCTATTTTATGATGGATTAAGAAAATACTTATTCTGAGGAGCTTTCAATTCTCAGTCTTGCAAGAATAGAAAGAATATTGTTGTTCTCCCCCCCCCCCATTGGAAGTCATGATAGAACATAGGTGGCAATGGCACAATTCAATTCCTGCTTTTCACCAATCATACTTCATCCAAATACCAGGTGTGGTGTCAAAGAGAGGCTTCCTGGACAAGAAAAAGAGTTTTATCTTAACTGCTGCTTTCCCATTTTCACCCTTTGATGATACCTAAGTTCTTTTTAGAATTGACCAGTGCCCACAGCATCAGCTCATATATACACATACTCAATGCAGTCCAGAGATGAATTAGTTACTGGTAGAAGAGAATGAAAGCCATGTAATTTTCAGACAGTAAAAACACACTATACACATACAAACAAACACGAGTATGCATTTTATTTTATTTACTTATTTATCTATTTATTTATTTTTGGTTTTTGAGGTAAGGTCTCACTCTAGCCCAGGCTGAAGTAGAATTCACTATATTTTCCCAGGCTGGGCTTGAAATCACAGTGATCCTCCTACCTCTGCCTCCCAAGTGCTGAGATTAAAGGTGTGTGCCACACTGCCTGGCCAGAATGCATTTTAATTTCAAGATGTTTGATAGAATTAAAGTAGGTGAAAATTAAATATTTCTCACTATAATATGCTTTTGAATTTCCTGTGACACTGACAGGTTTGTCATGTGTGGGAGTTATTGCTTTGTCTTCTCTGTCCCCATGCCCCTATGTACTATGAACTCCCTGAGGGTAGTGGCCATGTCTTAGAGTAGAAGCATAAGGTTTTTTTTTTTAATTTTATGTGTTTATTGGTATGTACATACCACACAACAGGTATGGAAATCTGAAGAAAAACAGAGTTCTTGTCCTCTCCTTACTTCCTAGAGATAGGGTCTCTGATTATTTTACTAATATTTGCACCAGTCTAGCTGGTCTACACGCTTCTGGATTCTATTGGCTCTGCCTCCCATTGCCATAGGTAGTTTGAAGTTACAGATACTTGTGTCACTTTGTTTCAGATTATATGTGGATGCTGGGGAATCAAACTTGGGTCAGCAGGCTTGCAAGCAAATGTCTTCAACTACTAAGCCCTCTCCCAGCCTCTAAGGCTTAATTTGGAAAGAACTTTACAAATGTTTATATACACAAAAAATACTGACATAAGAAAGATGGACAACAGATAAGATAGTGGAGAACAAGTTTCAAATGAAGACTAAGTATCATAAGTTGAACTCAAAACACTTATACACAAAGGAAATGACAACAAAAGAATATAAAAATAGGCCAAATATACATTTGAGTCAGTGTTTTCCCCTACCAGTAAGAATCATGGGAAAATTCAAGCCACTCATGTGACCTTTCCATTGAGAAAATATGAACCTGGAACAGATCATTCTCAGTGAACTTACCCAATCACAGAAAAAAAATCGCCACATAGTCTCACTCATCTACAGCACCTAACCTGAATCTACCGAAGATACCTTACATACCCAGCAAGCATCTCCTAGATTAGACACTAGGATGGAAGGGGAGGGAGGGGAGGGCATCAAAGGGGTGGGAAACACAAATCTAGACCCAAACGGCAATGGTACCATATTCTTCTACTTACTAAAAGATAGACTAAATGGCTGATCCTTCAGCAGGCCCTTACAGGGAACACCTGAACCACAAGACACTGGAGAGGGTAAGATTAAGATTAACCTTAATCTCCTACATCTTCCCTCCCTCACTTCCCCTCTCCCTGTCTCTCTCTCTCTTATCTCTAACTCTTGTATATTAGTTATCTTTTTCCTCATTTTCTTAGTGGGCACTGACCTGTAACTCCCAGAACCAGCATGGGGCTATCATCCACAATGAGCTTTTGATCAGAGAGACCTACAAGGTTTCCTAAAAGACAGACAGATTTCTGTCAGAGTACTTGATGACCCACCAAAGGTTAGTGGTAAGACCCTACTGCTGAAGATACCTTATGTGATTGACATGCAAATTAGAATGGCATGGCTGGAAGTTGGATGAGAGTCAGTCCCCAGACAGTCAGCGCGTCTAGTGCCAGAAGGTGCTACATGGGCAACTGGGGGAAATTGACCAATATCTATTGAAGCAACGCATGGTCTAACCTACTTAGCAGCAAATAACTTATTGTGATGCCCACACAAGTGCAGTGGTGGCACACAGCCATGGTGGGGAACCAACTGCTCTCAATTTGGCTAACTGATTCCCTCACTGGTATGGGACCCATAGCTGGAGCTGGGAAACAAGTCAGAACCATATCCAAACATAAGCCCACTCTCCAGTATCAAGCTACTATCAATTGTGGGCTACAAGAGGGCCTACACCTATTAAATTCTCTATAAAAAAAAAAAAGTAAGGGTTATCTCATTTGTCCTGGTGCTAACTTACTCTCCGTTGGAGAATCTGCTTCTCTTTTTCAGCTAGATGTAGACCCTAAGGAGAGAGCCACCCCATCATACCTCAAAAGGGCCCCGGCTGAAACTAAGAAAACTTCGAGAAACAAGCAAGGGGGCTGTTTTCCTGATGAACCGGACACCAGCACAAGGGGGAAGGAGATCAGCATAGAGAAAAATCAACTCCTACCAAATCAGAGAGCCAGAGCCTCAGAGGCCCTCAACACCTCATCACTGAAGCAGACCAAAAATGAACCCAACATGGCTCAGGGAAATTTTGCGGAAGAGGTGGCGGAAAGAATGTCAGAGTCACATGTTGGGTCATGATATGCAGAGACATTTAGCTTACCCATAACTGTGGGCTAACTCCACAATGCATGACCCGTATACCTCAACAAGGAGGGGCCAAGGGGAGGGAGTAGGTCACGGATGAGCCTAATAATGGTACCAAACTGACTGTATTTGCTGAATACGGAACTGACTAATAAAAAAAAAAATAGGAACACATTAATAAAGATAGACAAAAGGAAAAAGAAAATATTAGCTGATACCTTATTTGATTCCATGTCTCCATTTATGCTATTCTCCCCTTTTCCTATGCTTAAAGTGCTGTTTCACATGTCTCTGGGATATTGGTGAAATTTGTGTCTTATATCTTGTATCAATTCAAATGATCCCTCTCTTAAAGGGATCATGAACTACTGTGCATAGGGTGGCAATCCCTGTCTCAAAATTTATTTTTCTTGCTATTCAAAGCACCTAGAATAGTGTTAAGTCCATTATACAGACTTAATAAGTATTAGCTGACTTTATGCAGTGTAGAAAACTAACCCCACAGAATATTAGATGTTATTGCTTTACTGTGGAATTAGTTTTAATTTGACTTCACTAAATACATATCTAGGCCTATATCATGCCAGATAGGCATATTATCATTTGGGGATTATTCTTCTTTGCCTGGTGGAACAGAATGCATTTTATGACTTAAATAGAGAAAGTGCATCTACCTCTAGAATCAGTGATATAAAACTCTTTAGTGAAGTGACTGGTGACTTATGATTTTAATCAAGAAAAAACAGGGGATAAAAAACAAAAAAGGAAAAGAAAAAACGTACTTGAATCTACAGAAGAAATCTGAGATTCTATATTGTTTGATTGCTAAAAGCGTATATCAGGAATATGGGTTATTTCAGAAATAGTGAAAAGCCATACAGGAATGAAGCACTAAACAATGGCAAGAAAAGTAGACCATTGGACTTGTTCAGAAGCAGAATTAACAGTATGGATGAAAAATATTGCAAAGGAACTCTAGCACAGAGGATTAAAAAATGTTGACAGTAGAATAAAAACTCTTGTCAGATTTACAAGCCTAGCACATCTCTGGGATATTGGTGAAATTTGTGTCTTATATCTTGTATCAATTCAAATGATCCCTCTCTTAAAGGGATCATGAACTACTGTGTATTGGGTGGCAATCCCTGTCTCAAAATTTATTTTTCTTGCTATTCAAAGCACCTATAATAATGTTTAGTCCATTGTACAGGCTTAATAAGTATTAGCTGACTTTATGCAGTGTAGAAAAGATGAATTGAGTTGCAACATTGTTGCCCTTAGAGTCAGATGCATTTAAAAGAGATGCATCTTAAGAGACAGTGCTCAAATAACTGTGAGATTTGGATGTTTCAAGAAGTGAAATTTCAACATGACTCCATCCTTAGTCATCATCTTGTTTGCCAATTTATGAGATACTATGAGCCAAAGATTAAGACTATGACATCTGTAGATTTCTGGCCCACCTGCACTGTGCAATGATAACTATGTGATGTAAGTCACTAATCTTGGTTACCTTATTATGCATGATTTACAACTGATACTGTAGGATAGGTTCTGGTCTCACTGATATCTGGTGAGGGCAAAGTTGAAGTATATCACATAACATTTTGAGAATATAAGTGGTATCAAGTATTAGAATTCAATGATGATCATTACATGTCAGAAGGAATGGAGACTATTTTTAAAACAAGATCTTAGAAAATCCCTTTGTTCCTTTTGTTCCCTTTGTTTCTAACAACACATGGTGGGGCAGTATCAAGAAAGAGAATAAATTTTCAACCAAGAAATAAGAATTAAGTCAAGGGCTAGAGGTCAGGAACTCAAAAGAATTGGCATCCTAGGTGAGTTTGTGGTCTAATAAGCCAGAAAATCTCTTTTCACCAGAGATCTGAGGGGACTTAAGTCTCCTCTATGACCTTCTTTTTAAGTCTTCTCTTAAATGAGGAGGATTTGGATAAGGAGGGAAAATAGAAGATATCCTTTTAGTTTATATCTTCCAAGAAATTTTGCACAAATGATAAAAAACTGAATTAGTAGGTGAATATGGAACACTAACTTGAGCAGAGTGCTCAGTGGAGGAAATAGGGGAACAGAGGAGGATGGCAGGAGGGGATTAGGTATTTTTAATTTTTTTATTTTAATTTTTTAAAGGAATGAACCTGATCATTGTTTTCTGGGAAAAGATTCAGGGTTTTATTTTTTCTTGTTGACACAAAAAATCTGACCAGAAGCAACTGAAGGAAGGATGGGTTTATTTTAACTTGAAATTCCAGGGATTTATTCTATCATGATGGAAGAGAGGGAGAATGGGAAATAGAGCCAAGCTATAAAACTTCAAAGCCCAACCCTAGTGATCCACTTCTACCTGTAAGCTCTAAACCTTTTCAAATAGCACCACTAGCTGAGAACTAAGTATTCAAATACATAAGCCTATGGGGTACATTTCCGATTCAAACATAACAGGGACAATGTAGAGCAGAATGATGATCAGAGGTAAGCTATCTGGCATGTACTATTATTCCCCATGCTCTAGCTGCCCTTAGCCCTGAGCTTGCTGATATGTCATAATGGGGGTTGGAAGAGACATTTATAAAACTTGGGCTCTGACTAGCATTTCGTCAGTCTTGATTTTTTTTTTATTTCCAGTCCGTCCAGTGCAGTGATGTCATAGTACTTTATGTACATCACCAAGACCCCAGTATGGTGGTATCTCCTTCCATTTCCTAGCTCTCACTTTATTAGCCTTGCCTCATTGTCACTTGTGCCCTTCCTCTATCCCAGGAGATAGTTATCTAATATATTTTATTGCATGAACCTTATAATAACCCTATGATATGCACGATGGCCACTGTTATTCCTTCTTTATGGATAAAGAAATTCAGATCTAAGGAAGTTAATAAAGTAGTGCAAAGGCATAAAATACAGTTAGAGGCAGAGCTAGTGGAAAAACTAGGTCTTTGGACTCCTAATGCAATACCTTTTTAAAAAATCATTCCATGCTACTTCAGGAATACTTTAAGAAGAAAGTGTTAGAAATATCAATGCTCATTACTGTACAAATATACGAACCAGCTCTTTCAAAAATCAAAGCTCTATTTTTTCCTTTTATGACCCAGAGTGATGATATGAATGGCTTCAAGTCTACAATACAAATAACTCCTGAATTCTGGTCTTCTTTTGTGTCAAAGGGCACCTCAATGTCTTGTCACTACCAACTCTGTTTTTTTTTTTAATTTTTTTTATTTATTTTTTTGAGAGAGACAGACAGAGAGAGAAAGAGGGAGAGAGAGAGAGAAAGAGAGAGAATGGGCATGTGCCAGGGCCTCCAGCTGCTCCAAATGAACTCCAGATGCATGTGCCCACTTGTGCATCTGGCTAATGCGGGTCCTGGGGAATCGAGCCTCGAACCGGGGTCCTTAGGCTTAACAGGCAAGTGCTTAACCACTAAGAATCTCTCCAGCCCTACCACCTCTGTTTTTGAAACCATTTACCAAAGGGTAATCCACAGAATATCAAAAGGTGTTCCATCAATAAGAGGTGCCATGCTTTATGTGATTGGGACATAATGAGTCTACCAAATATAAATTAGTTTTGTAAATACAAGACTTCTCAAAGCTTTGAATAGGATAGTATACAATGGAAACCCACAAGATCAAACTTAAAATATGCAGCTTTCTTAAATACATATTCTCAGAGGGTTTTATGGTGAAAGTGTACATCAGAATATTGTTTGGGAAACAATGGCCTACAAACTACATGAGTTATATAAATGTATTATTATTAATATACATGCATTCCATTCTAGAATCCATAATGGAAAATATTTGCCCACTATTCTTCAAACCCTGTGAGGCTGTGTAGTTTGGTGGAAGTGGTAACAGAAATTATATATCAGAACTGTTTGGGCAATGTTTATTTGTAATATCAAGTCATAAGGAAAAGACTTTCTCCCCTAACTACAAGTGAAACAGGGTTGGAAAATGTGAACCAAACACTTAAAAACCTTCATTGAGAATTTATCTGTCTACCTCAGAATATTTTCTAAGTCTTCTGTGCAACCCACAAACAATGATAATATGCCATTATCCAGCCTAATAAATTTGGAGAAAAACATATTCACCTAATGTTTGACAATGCAGTCAACTTCATGTTTGCTTTCAGTTCCATTCTTTTGCAAAGATCATATATGTCCTAAAGAACAATTGTCCACCTGTTTGCCATCACTAAGGTGTGGAGCTCCAACTCTCAAATGCAGTTTCCCAGAATACTCACACCCAGGAAGACTGAAGAAATCATATAGCCTTGATATTGCTCAATATAAATTTTGAAGGAATTGATGGTAAAAGTTAAGGGTAAGTGTGAATGTTTTACAAGAGACAAGCTTGGATATTATACCTTCCCCTGCAAAAACTAATTAATTCTTTCAAATGTGAAAATAAAATTTTAGACTAGAGTGCTGATTCAAATGCCTACCTATAAGCCATAAACATCAATTAAATGACTACACCAAGATCATCTGAGGGGTTGTCTAAAATACATAGTCACAGTTCCTCCTGCCAAATCTGAATTATTCAAGTGATGCCAGTGCACATGCAGGATTGAAACCATACACCCAAATGAACCAGAAGGTCTATTCCAGGCCTAACAGTTGCAGATTCCTTTATTTTTTTTTTACTTTTTTATTGACAACTTCCATAATTATAAACAATATCCCATGGTAATTCCCTCCCTGCCCCCACTTTCCCCTTTGAAACTCCAAGAAGATTAACATGGTAACTGGGGAGATTGCTCAGTGATTAAAGTTGCTTGCTTACAAAGCCTTCCTGCCTGAGTTTGATCTTATCTTGCAACCACTAAAGCTAGATGGAATATGGTGCATATATCTGTGATCCCAATGTACCTTTGATAATTGGAGGCAGAGACAGAGGAATCCAAGGCTCATGGACCAGCAAGACTGGTCTTGACTTAAAGAAGATGGAAGATGAGGATGGACACCTCAGGTTAGCTCTCTGACTTCCACATGCTCGCTATGGCACACACATACCCATATACCCATACATTCATACAATCAATGAATAACACACCTCTACTATCTACTATGATCCACACATTCCCTCAGACTTCCACTTAATCAAGGTTCTTAATCTGAATCACAGAACCCAGAAAATAATTTATGTGTCTAGTTTCTCAGCTTTCCCAAGGATGATACATAGTGAGTACCTTTCCACATACCTAATACAGAGAATGTGTTATATACAACAGTTGCCTTTGGCTCTTAGAGATTAGCTCTCTTAAAAATGAATAAAGGCTACTAGCAGGAAACTATTTGTTGACAGACGAAGTCTCTGAAATATATCACATGGACAACATAGCTAGATAGTACCTTCTGAAGTCTTTAATGATAGCTTATGCCTGTATTTGTCTCAACCTGATAAAGGTCAGTTACTATGTGAATAAAAAAAAAAAAAAACATGGTGATCAGTAAAGGAATTACTGCTGAGATTTGGGGGTTAATTTATTAACACAGTACAATTTACTGTATCCTAAAGAAAGCAGTCACATTAAGAAATTTAAGCTTCATTCAAACACATAGCTACTGAAGGGTATTTAGCAATATGAGTAACCTGCACAATTTTCAAAGACCACTCTGACCACAGAGCTGTAAGTAGATTGGAGAAGGGTAAGAGTCAATGTCAGGAGATAAACTAGTAATGTCTTCCTTAAACAAATAAATATTTAAACAATTAAACAAATAATTATTTAAATCCTCCTACATAAAAGGCAGGTAGGTGTTGGAGGTACAGAGGTAAGTGATAGAATTATAGATGGTGTTAAATATCATAGAGAAAAATATCACGATTCTATGAAAGAGAAAAAACACAATAGTATGGTATTGAAGCATGCTGTGTGGAAGAAATATAATGCAAACCACATATAATTTTCTAAGACTTGTTCTAATTGCTTTCGACAGACTAAAAAAGCAGGATGACTGAGCCCATCAAATATGAGTAAACCAGGTAGCTAAATCAAAAGAAGAAGGTTGCTCAAAATACAGAGTTATCCTGATCTGTGAAGTTTAGAAAATTGAACCAACACCTTGAACCGGCAGAAGATTCATAACTAGTGAAGAACGACCATGGAAGCCCTGTCAAAGGGACTTAGAGAAGCTGATACATTTTATTCAATTTAGGTGTACACAATGTTTAATTCATAGAGGAGAACACTTAAGAGCTATGTATTATGTTGAATATAAGTTACATTATAATAAGTTGAAACAAATACATTCAGATGATGCATTTAAATCAACTGGACTTTCTGAAACAGAATAGAAGTTAAACACCACTGTGCTGTACTGAAATTCCTATGGAGAAAAATATAAGTTGGTAAAAGCCAAATCTGCTAACGAGGTATCAATTATTCAGACAGGCAATGGTGATTCTACCACATCTTGTTTACATGCTCACTAGAGATTTTGCCAATAAAACGTTTGTAACCAAGCCTTTGGGTGATTTAAGTACTTTTTTGTTGACATCCAGATGGTAAACAGGTGGACACTCTATGGAAGATGAGCCACTAGGTAGAGGAAATAGTTCACAGGTGGCAAGTTGTTGAAAGGTTTATCTTTCTTTGGTCCCTTCTTTCTCCTCTGTGCTTCCCATGAGATGAACATGAGGAGCTCTGTTCCACCATGCCTTTCTGCCATCTTGTACTCCCTCATCATAGTCCCAGGGAAAATGGAGCTAGCCAGCCAGGAGCTGAAGCCTATAAATACATGAGCCAAAATACAGCTTGAATCCTATAAATTACTTGCCTCAGATGTTTGTCACAGCAATAAAAACAACAAAAACAGGCTAACATAGGAACTCTCCCCCAGGTGTGTTTGTCCTACATGATCAGTACATATCTCACATGTCTTATGCATCTCTATATTTCTTGTGTCCAGCCTAGTCATTCTCATATCACAGATATTCATTGACTATTAAATGAATTAATTATGGATGTAGTTCTACTGAAACCTTCCTATGGTTTGCCAGTTCCTCCACAACCTGCTACAGTCACAACACTCAATTCCACAAGTGCACAGGTGACCTTGGGCGTCTTGTCTTCCAGAGCCTGTAATAAATTAGCCTTATGCACTTGAAATCAACTGACGGAATCTCTGGGAAAGGAGTGGACCTTAAAGCAGTTAACCATGAACAGGGGCACTGTTTTTAAGTACTTACAGTGTATTACTCATATAAAGCTGGTTAAATATATGGTCAGTGTGGGATATGGCTAAGAGTAGCTCAAGACTGATTGTTCAGAATCTGCTTTGTCAGGCTTACCTCCCTAACCAGAACTCCCAGAGTGGAGACAAATAGGGACTCACTGTTTTTTTTTTTTTTGTTGTTGTTGTTTGTTTGTTTGCTTTAGTGATATTAGCTACTCGACATGACCACTTTTCTATCAGAATAGGTAAATGTTTCCCTATCCCAATACAGTAAGTTCCAGCTGAACTGTATTTTCAGATGATGAAGATCCAAGAGCAGGAACTCAATGAATATGTGATGGCTGGAGAGAATATTGAGAATAAATGTACAGCCCCACCATATCTTTTGCTATATAGATTTTTCTCAGTAACCCTAGATGACAGTGGAGGCTAGAGTGGAGCCAATTCTTCTGTATATTTCTTTTTACCTCTTTCTTTTTTCCTCCCTCGTATACCTCCAAATGTGCAAATTACAAAATCATTTTTGAATCTCTATTTTGGGAGCATAGCTAACAGATTGCAATTCTAGTGAAGGCCTTTGTAAGTTTGGAGGGACTCCTGAATTTTAAAGCAGAAACTTCCTTTTAGAACTACCTATGTGAAAGTAGCAACATGGAGAATGTATCAGCATGTAATTTCCACATTAAGAGAAAATCTAGGGTTTTCCACCAAACAGGACTTAAAAAAATATTTCATTTATTTATTTCCAAACACAGAGAGAAAGAGACAGACAGAATAGGCAGGCCAGGGTCTCTAGCCTCTGTAAATGAACTCCAGATGCATGTGCTGCCTTGTGCATCTGGATTTATGTGGGTACTGGGGAATTGAATCCTGGTCATTGGCATTGCGGGCAAGCACCTTAACCACTGAGCCATATCTCTACCCCAAACATGACTTTTTAAAAGATCCCCATCCAGAGATACAAAGGAGAGTTAACCCTAAAATACATAAAATACAGATTAGGTTAGGCTATGCCTGAGAATCTGTGGAATCTAATTATTGAACCTCATATAGTCACCAACTGTCTTGCCAATGTGTGTCCTAAGCAGAGCCACATTCCCTCAAGAGGGAAAGTCATCTGAATATTTTCTGGGGTCTTTCATGTATTTACTGTAATTTTCAAGGGACTGGCCCTAAGAGATATCTGATAGCAAGCTACTCAAACTAGTGAAAAATTGGGGGGGGGGTTGTTTTTCCAATGATATCCAGCTCTACTTACTAGTTTTATTCTCTGTCTTAAATGCTTTCTGTATTTGTTACCATCTCATTGCTATAACAGATTACTGACAAGAAGCAACTTAGGGACACAAAGAGTTTATTTTGGCTTAAAGTTCCAGAGGGTATTGTCCCTTATGGTGGAAACATCATCCATCAAACTGTAACACAGGAAATGGAGAGAGAGAGAGAGAGAGAGAGAGAACAGCATCGGGTACTAGGCTGTAACTCAAGTCTAGTCCCCAGTAACCAACTGCCCCCAGCAAACCTACACTTCCTAAGAGTTCTGCCACCTTCCAGAGTGGCACTGCCAGCTAGGGATTAAATATTCACATATGAAAGCCTATGCCAGGGCAGGGCATGCATTACACATTCAAATTAGCATACTTTTCCTGGTATTTTTCTAAATTAATGCCTTATTTTGTTTGTGTGTGTGTCATTGCATTCATATTTACTTTTCGACATAAAATACCAACAATAGTTATTCTTATCAAAGTCTTTAATCTTTAAATGCCTTAGCCTCAGCCCAAAAGTAAAGCACAACCTGCAAGAGACATAATAGGCTGATGAGATCTTTGGAGGATTAATGAGAATGGAAGTCATGATAGAAATGGAGACTGGAAAATTCTTTCTAGGCAATAGCTAAGATAAATCACCAGAAGCTTTTCATGCTTGTGGATGTTAAAATAAGAAGCATGCAGTTCTATTTCAAACCATACATACATACACACACTCATAAAATATTGGCTCTGCATTACAGAAATAAATAAGGTATCATCTTGCTCTCAAAAGGTTTGCAGACAAGTAGATTTTCCATGGCGACTAAAGCTTTATATTAACTGACCTGTCTCTTTTCCCTCATTCTAGACCCATTTTCTTTCTCTTCCTCGAACACACAGTGTATCCTATCCTTAGTATCATTGCATTTTCCCTTTCTTTTCCTGGATTGTCTTTACTCTTAACCTTTCTGTAAATAATTCTTCTTATGATTACCAGCTAAGAAAGGTATTCTTCAGACATCCTACCAGTATCAGTTATCTTCTAATTGCTGGAACAAAATACTTAACCAGAAGCAGCTTAAGGGAAGAAAAGGTTTATTTTGGGCTTACATTTTTAAAGATGTTTCGTCTTGTAGGGAAATCCTAACAGGAGCAAGTAGCTGCTGTTACATGTTCACATCACTAGGTTGGGCTATAATAGTTCAAGGCCCATTCACAATGACACACATCCTACAAGACTCTACCTCCTAAATGTTACACAACCTTCCCAAATATTGTCACCAACTGGGGATCATGTATTCAAACACAGGAGATGATAGAGGCCATTTTCCATTTAAACCATCACAGTACACTAAAGTGATTAATCCCAAATTCTTTTTCTTGGTATCCTGTATATTTTCCTTTAATAAACCAGCAAATTAGGGCTGAAGAGATGGCCTTAGCAGTTAAGGTACTTGCCTGCAAAGCGCAAGGACCCAGTACTCACATTAGCCAGATGCACAAGGTGGCTCATGTGTCTTGAGTTCATTTACATTGGCTAGGGGCCCTGATGTGCCCATGCCTTCTCTTCCTCTCTCTTTCTAATTCTTTCTCATTCCCAAATAAATTAAACATTTTTAAAAGAGCAAATTATAACTAACAAGTGTTTACTTATCCTTTTTGTCTTTCCTATTAAAATATAACTGCTATGAGAGTGGGTACTGAATCTTCCTCAGCTAACAGTTAACAGGATAGTCGACACACAATAAGTGATTTAAAATATGTGCTAAATACAAATACACAAGGTGGCACATGCATCTGGAGTTCATTTGCAATGGCTGGAGTCCATGGTGTGCTCATTTTCTCTCTCTCTCTCTCTCTTAAGTAAATATTTTAAAACTTTAAAATATGTGCTATTAAATTAACGAATAAATGATAAGACTCACATTCAAAGGGCCACTATATGATGCAGTGTAAAACAAACACATAGCCCTTAGGATACTCTTAGGATCCATTTTCCTTAATTTTGTCAGTGACCCTAGCCTCCACCTTTCCAAACTCAGCCCATACCTAACTTAAGAAGGTGGGGCATGTGTCATGCACTATGCCAAGTAGTGTATCGCATTTCTCTGGCCAGAGTTACTGAATAATTGATTAGTACAATCAGCACAATTCTCAGGACTTCATTGAGAATTTTGAAACAATGACTTTATTTCTTTTTTCTTTGGAAGTATGGAAGAGACTAGAACTAACACAATCATCTTGTGGTCCTAAAGGTATATTCATTTATATGCTCAAGTTCAGAAAATAATTCTGCAGAAATTCTCATTGGGAAGAGACCATTATAAACTATGAACCATGAACTGTGGGTTTAGAAGATATGTGGTTTAGACCTTGAAAATAGGTAAGATTCTTCTGTTACCAAGTAATTTTCCTATTTTACTTCTCAAATTGCAAAGAACATTAGATATGCAATGATTCTCAGAGAAATGAATTGATTTACAAGGTAAGTCACATGGCAAATTCATGGCAAAACCACAACCAATATGTACACATATCATCTGCTAGCCAATATTCCTTCCTCTTTTATAGGAGAATTTTAGATCTAAAGTTTGGTGGTGTAGGTGGAGGAATAGACACTCCAAGTAAAATTCAGACAAAATAAAAATGTGGTTATAACATAATGAATGTTCTGTCCATGTGGTTAGAGGAAAGGGTGCCAGTAGAGGAGTAACAAGAGAAAGTGCCAGGAACATCATCTGGGTTGAATTTTCGAGGCCAAAGAGAAGCCATTCACAGTCTTTGAAGAGCCGAGCATTATAATTTAAATACCATGAAAGATGGAGAGAATGGAGGAATAGAGAACTGCAAGGTAGATTTCATTCCAGTCTATGTGTGTCATAATATGGGGGCAAACCAAGAGGGTTTGAGTTTATCAGTCTTATATATATTTTATAGGTGTCTAAAAGTAACCAACATATGTTCATTTTTGTCAATGGCTTAATATATACTCTTACATATGGGACAGCAAATAACAACTATGAACTATTAAATCTGTGTCAGATGAATTGGGTTATAAATTTGAGTTTTATCTTAGCCAATTCACATAGTTTTTATATACTCACTTGGCCTTCCGGTCAGATGTTTATTATGAAGAGAAAGGGAAGATAAAAGCTCAGCCAACCACTTGGCTGTAAGCATTATTACTTCTCAGCTACTTATATCTGAAACTCATCTTTTCAGTCACCAGAAGGGAGGTGAACTCCTCCTCCATCCCTAGATGGACATTTTTTGGGATAAACCAGATCAGAAATGGATAAGGTTAACCCCTAAACCTAAACAAAGTTGTCCACCTTCTTATACTTCTTTGCTACTCACTTCATCTAAGCTGTGGCCCAAGCTTCTGTCTCTGGGTGGTCAGTGGAGCACTGGCCATACAAGCCCTGGTGGTCCTGCTGTCTGCTACACTTCATAATATGTCACAGGTGGAAAGAATGGAGAATTAGAAAGGAGGAGAGGAAAAAGGTCTAAAGGAAATGTGGAACCCATTCAAGCAATGAAGCCCAGACAAACCTGAGCACTGGGGCTATTTATTTGAGAATCCTTAGGTTGTACTAGCAACATGCTTATTCATGGCCTGACTTTTTTCCCTATGTTAGATATTTAAATAATACATGCACCATCCTGCTCACACATTGTCCTGCTCTCCATGGACAGGGTACCTGGGACAACAAATAATGCAGAGCATTTCAGAATGTAGGGATGGAAAAGGAACTAAGTGGGAGGTGGCCAGGATGGACAGAATAAATAAAAACCAAGGCAAGGGCTGGAGAGATGGCTCTGCAGTTAAAGCACTTGTCTGCAAAGCCTAATAACCAGAGTTTGATTCCCTAGTACCTACATAGTGCCAGATGCACAAGGTAGCACATGCTTCTAGAGTTCATTTATAGTGGCTAAAGACCCTGAAAGGCCCATTCTCTCTGTGCCAAAGATGGTGGCACACACCGTTTATACTAGCCCTTTGGAGGCAGAGGTAGGAGGATTGCTATGAGTGTGAGTCCAGCCTGAGACTACATTGTGAATTCCATGTTAGCCTTGGCTAGAGGGAAACCCTATCTCAAAAAAAAAAAAAATCAAGGCAAAGGTGAAATCTATGTATGTCTGAAACAGAACATTTAACAATCCTCAATAATTAACTTTAGTCAGATATAAACTTTGTTTTAGAAGGAAATTATGTAATAATTATATAATAGTGTATATAAATATAATTTATAAAGATATAAACAATTATTTAAGACAAACACCTTACATTTTATAGATTAATATTATTTCCAGGCTTGATTCCTACAACAATTATATGATATAGGTACAGTAGGCATTTTTAACAGATAAGAAAACTGAAGCCAAAAATGGGTTGTATTTCCTGAAGCTAATATACAGTATAACAGTGATCCTTGATTTGTAATCATATTTGTTTACTCCTTCCTGAGCTTGGCTCTCTCCATTAGGGCTCAAGGCATGTCAACTCTGGTATACTCAGTAATCAACATAAAGTTACTAGGGAGGACAATATTCATGAAAATCTGTAAAGAGTGAAAACAAAATGCTCTATAGTTTAATATGATGAGAGAGAATACAGAATTACCCAAGCCATGCTTGCTAATGTGGAAATTCTAAGTCTTGGTAAGAGGCAACCAAAGTCTTGGTGACAAAGTTAATGCTGAAATATTTCACCTGACATCTTGGGTGATTAAGTTTAAGTAGATACTTTGTAAAATGTGAAGTATGAGATGCTTGCCATTAAGACTGGCTCCTTTCATACAAATGCCCTTCTAAGTCCACACTGTCACTGGACTATCACTGTGGTTATGTTACATATTTTCTTCCATACGCCCAATGTAACTCTGTACCAAAAAAAAAAAAAAAAAAAGATCTCTGATTCCTCCTCTAAAGCTTTGATCTTCAAAGAAGCCATGTTAAATCCAGGTAGTAGATGAAAGGAACTGATGTATCTAATTTAAATTATCTACGCTGAGTTCAAAAAAATAGGTTTGAGGAATAGAGGATGCCTGAGCAGTTAAGGCACTTGCTTACAAAGCCAAAGGACCTAGGTTCAATTCCCCAGGATCCATGTAATCTCTAGATGCACAAGATGGTGCTTGTGTCTGAAGTTCATTTGCAGCAGCAGGACACCCTGATGCTCCCATTCTCTCAATTTCTCTCCCTCTGTGTCTGCCACCCCTCTCAAATAAATAAATAAAAATATTTAAAAGAGAAAGAGAGAAAAGAGAGAGAGTAAAACAGGAGAAAACTAAGGTTAGTCTTCATCATACCCTCTCCAGGGCCCTTTGATTCAGGTGTGCTCTCTGAGGATCTGATGAAGTTTCAACCATTTAGTCTGTTTTTCAGGGTATAGGATTTTATGGTAACAGTTCCATTTGGGTCCAGTTTTGTGAGTCTGCCCCCTTACCCTACCCTGAAGCTCCACCCTCCCTATTGTACAGTCCTGGAGATGTCTATTAGAAATGTCAGCATCTCAGGCAGATCCAGGTTAGGAGCCACAGATGAGTGAGACCATGCAATGATTGTCTTTCTGTGACTGGGTGAGTTCACTAAGAATGATCTATTCCAGGTTCATCCATTTTTCTTCAAATTTCATTGTGTCATTTTTCTCTTACTGCTGTGTAGAATTGCATCATATAGATATACCACATCTTGGTTATCCATTTGTCTAATGATGGACATCTAGGTTGATTCTAGTACTTAGCTACTATGAATTGAGCAGCTATAAACATGGTTGAGCAAATATCTCTAAGGGAATAACTGGGTCTGTTGGTAATTCTATAGTCAACTTTTGTAGGAGCTTACATATTGATTTCCATAGTGGTTGTGCCATCTTACATTCCTACCAACAGTGAATGAGGGTTCCAGTTTTTCCACATCCTCTCCAACATTTGTTTTCGTTTGATTTTTTTTTTAATGTTTGCTATCCTTAGGTGGAATCTCATAGTTGTTTTTTTTTTCCTTTTTTGTTTATTTTTATTTATTTATTTGAGAGTGACAGAGAGACAAAGAGGCAGAGAGAGAGAGAGAGAGAGAGAGAGAGAGAAATTGAGAGAATGGGAGCACCAGGGCTTCAAGCCACTGCAAAGGAATGCCAGATGCGTGCACCCCTTGTGCATTTGGCTAACATGGGTCCTGGGGAATTGAGCCTCAAACTGGGGTCCTTAGGCTTCACAGGCAAGCGCTTAACCACTAAGCCATCGCTCCAGCCCTCATAGTTGTTTTAATTTGCATTTCCCTAATTGTTAGGGATATTGAACATTTTCTTAAGTGTGTGTTTGCCATTTGGATTTCTTCCTCTGAGAACTCCCTGTTCAGTTCTCTGCCCCACGTTGTGAGTGAGCTGTTTGATTATTTTATTGTTTATCTTTTGAGTTCTTTGTATATTCTAGAAATTAGGCCTCTGTCAGTTTTTTTTTCTTTTTTTCTTCATTAATTAATTTTGTATTCAGCAAATGCAGTCAGTTTGGTACCATTATTAGGCTCATCTGTGACCTACCCCCTCCCCTGGACCCCTCCTTGTTGAGGTATATGGGTCATGCATTGTGGAGTTAGCCCACAGTTATGTGTAAGATAAATGTCTCTGCATATCATGACCCAACATGTGACTCCGACATTCATTCCGCCCCCTCTTCCGCAAAATTTCCCTGAGCCATGTTGGGTTCATTTTGGGGCTGCTTCAGTGATGAGGTGTTGGGGGCCTCTAAGGCTCTGGCTCTCTGATTTGGTAGGAGTTGCTTTTTCTCTGTGTTGATCTCCTTCCCCCTTGTGCTGGTATCCGGTTCATCAGGAAAACAGCACCCTTGCTTGTTTCGCCAATTAAGCAACTCATGTTCTAACCTACTTAGCAGCAAATAACCTGTTGTGATGCCCACACAAGTGCAATAGTAGCACACAGCCATGGTGGGGAACCAACTGCTCTTAATTTGGCTAACTGATCCCCTCAGTGGTACGGGACCCATAGCTGGAGTTGGGAAACAAGTCAGAACCATATCCAAACATAAGCCCACTTTCCAATATCAAGCTACCATCAATCATGGGCTACAAGAGGGCCTGCACCTATTAAATTCTCTGTAAAAAAAAAAGTAAGGGTTATCTCTGTCAGTTTTATAGCCAGCAAATAGTTTCTCACATTCTGTGGGTAGTCTATTGGCTCTGCTTATTGTATGTTTCTCTGCGAAAAAAAAAAAAACAAAACTTTTTAGCTTCATGAGATTCCCATTGTTTGAGTGATTGTTTAAGTTCCTGAGTTACTGGTTGTTCAGGAAGTCTTTTCCCACTCCTATATTGTGGAAAGTTCCTCCTAGTTTTTTTTTTTTTTTTTTAGCAGAATTTGCACTCTTATATTGAGGTCTTTGATCCATTTGGACTTGATTTTTGTACATGGTGATATGTGTGGATCTAGTCTTTTTATTCCTTCTTTTCCTTTGATTCTGGCCTGTAACTCCCAGTACTGGGATGTGTGGTTAACATCCACAATGAACTGTTGATCAGAGAGACCTACAAGGTTTCCCAAAGAAGACACCATATGCTGTTGGTACAGACCTGGTAGGAATCTGGAAGAGAGCCAGTCCCCAGACAGTTAGCTCATCTAGGGCCAGAAGGTGCTACATGAGCTACTGGGGGAAAATGACCAACATCTGTCCAAGCAACTCGAGGTCTAAGCTACTCAGCAGCAAATAACCTGACATGATGCTCACCCAAGTGCAATAGTGGCACACAGCCATGGTGGGCAACCAGTTGCTCTTGGATTGGCTAACAGATCCACTCAGTGCAATGGAACCCATAGCTGGAACTGGGTAAGAAGTCAGAATCATATCCAAATAAAGAGCCCACTCTCCAATATCAAGCTCCCACTATTCTTGGGCTACAAAAGAGCCTCTACACCTATTAAATTCTCTCTAAAGTAATAATGGTTATCCTATTTATCTGGTGCTGATGTCACTCTGCATTGGAAAATATGCTTCTCTTTTTCAGATGGACGCAGAACCTGAGGAGAGAATAAGCCCTTCATACCTCACCAGGGCCCCAGCTGAAACCATAGAGTAATTGGGGAAATGAGCAAGAGTGCTGTTTTCTTGGTGAACCTGGTACCAGCACAAGGGTAAAGGAGATAGACACAGAGAACACTCAACTCCGACCAAACCAGAGATCTATAGACACAAAGACTCTCAAGACCTCATCACTGAAGTAGGCCTAAGTGAACCCAACATGACTCAGGGAAATTTGCAGAAGAGTGGGTGGAAAAATTGTTAGAGCCACAAGATGGGATATTATGCACAGAGACATTGCCTCTTCCCCATAACTGATCACTACCCCCACAATGCACAATCCATAATTCCCTTGGGGATAACTGGCACCCCCAACAAGGAGGATCCCTTTGGGGGGCAGGGAGGAAGCTAAGGATAGTACCAACATGTGCTGTTTACACATTGAGTATGTACATAACTAATAAAGAAAATAAAATCACAGGAATACAAAGTAAAAAAAAATTAAAAGACAGGAAAATAGATTTGACACTTTTTACTCACTCACTGATATTTGTATTTAAAGAGATGGCATAGGCCCCTTTGTATAATAATTCTTTCCAGCTAGTATCCAGTGTATATGACTGTTTGTTAATTAGGAAACTGCAGACCAACAAATTCCTCTATAGAATGATCTACCAAGCCTGCCAAACAGGCAGAACAGGAAAAGATTAGGTTACAATGTCTTGTCTGAAGAAAGAAATGGCTGCTAACTACTTAGTCCAGTCTCTAAGCACAAAAAAAAAAGTTTTACTCTTTTCACAGGTTGTTTGTGGCTTCTTTGGGAAATAGAGTAGAAAACAGTAACTGGCATTTTATTTGCTAGATCTGCTATACTTAGTCTGTATGTCATTCGTAAGAGTTTATACCTAATTTGTGTTCTTTCAATCATTCAATAAATATTACATACATGCTATGTATCAGGTCATGTGGAAGATGGTGGCGATAGAGAAATTATCAATACAGGGTTCATACCCCTGAAGAATTCAAAGTTTAAAAGGGAAAAAATGAGGAAAACAAATGATCACAACAAAACATTAGTGCAATTAAGTCATTTGTTCAACAAACCCTTGTAACTTGTTGTCTATCCACATGCTTCATTAGTTATAAAGAATATAATGGTAATCAAGAAAGATAAGAAATATCTTCCAAATATATGTGTTCCCCAGTATCTTATCCATCTAGCACCAAGACATCTCTCAGCAAATAAATAGCACAGGAAAATATATAATCTCAGAATCCAAGATCCACTTCCAGATTTGTAAGGCTGTACCAGAACTCACTTCATTTTGGTGGGTAGACTCCTTTATCCAACTGTCAGCTTAGGACTGCTACTAGCTTCTACCCACACTTCCTGCCACTTGGTCCCCCTGTGTATGGCAGTTGGAAACCTGACTCCTATGAAATGTACCTACATCAACTTTTTGAAAACTTCACATAATCCCAATTTTTCATAGAGATTATACAACATAGAACAGTGAGTTAACAACATAACCAGCAGAGAATCTTTGGGATTCTTATTGGTCAAATCACTGAAATTGAGCACACTTCCACCATGGCCCAGAAGGGTGACGTGGCTGGGGCAGCACTAGCCTCACTATGTCTGCCATCTTCAATTTTCAGAGTCTGTTGATCATAATCTTGTTACTTATGTATACATGTGCTTTTATCTAGTCATTGTCACCCAGTTTCCTGCACAGAAATAAAACTGGATTGTTGAAGATATTTTGGAAGTGTGCCAGAATTGATGAATGAAAAAGTCCTTATGTCACAGTGTGCTGTGGTGTACTTATGGCCTTCAGCATCCTTTCCATGCAGTTTCTTGGAAAAGTGACACTTGGATTTCCATCATATTTCACTATAAACAAGGACTTGCCTGCAGAAATAACCGGAAGAATGGTTAACCCATTTATCTCTGAACATTAGATACCTTTCCAGATGCTGTTCTCTATTTTTATGTTATTGGACCAATAACCTGCATAAATAGTTGAAATGCAACCATTTAATACACAGAGTTTAATAGCTTGTAACCATCAACTTCAGTACTGTTACTCAATCATATATTCTGCAAATCTTCTGTTTTGAACTAAGGGCACTTAAAGGCAAATAGTAGAAACAAAATTGATAAATTACTCCATTCCTTCCACTGGGTTTTGGGAATGATGCATCTCTATAGACTAGCTAGACTCTTCATTGAAATATATTATCTTTCTTGTTATGGATTGCATTTATATTATTAATTTTGCCTTCACCTGACCACACTTTTGACACTTAACCAGAATACCTCTACTCTTAGGAAATTCTGTAATTTATTTCTGGTATTTAAAATGTTTAAAACAAACAACGCATGGTGGCATATGCCTTTAATTCCAGCCCTTAGGAGGCTAAGGTGGTAGAATCAGCATGAATTTCAGGCCAGCCTAGATCTACAGAATGAGTTCCCGGTTATCCTGGACTGGAGTGAGACCCTATCTCAATAAACCAAATTTTAAAAAAAAGTGTAAAATAAGTCTATGCAGTTCTTAAGCACTATGATAAATGAGATGATTTACAAGTAGAACTGGGAAAATGTTCAAACTTTACATGTGAGTGAGGCCTCTGGTCAAGTGTGGGCACATGATTTAAGTGTGATCAGCTAGCTGCCATTCTCTGGAAAAAAAAAAAAAAAAACGATATTCTTAGAATGAAAAAAAAGTGGAACAACTGTAGAATGTTGATCCTAAACGTTTTTTTTTTCTTTCTTACATTTTTGTAACTCTCCCTCTCCCCCCCCCAAAAAAAAAACACAGAAGAAAACACTGAATTCCAAACATATAACAATTATTTCTAGTAGTAGGATTGGTAGGCTTGCTTTTACAGGGATACTGAAGAAAGAGGAGGAATAAATGACATCCTGGATTATAAGTTTTTATAGGAATGAGCTTAGTATTAGCTGTAAATAAATAAGAACTAGAAATTCTGGACTGTGGTTTTGACAGAGAGTAAAAAAAAAAAAAAAAAAAAATCCAGAAAACCAAGCCTGAAACCATTATCCCAGCAATACCCGAAGCTTTACCTCAAACATACTGAATCCAAACTTCTGAACCAAGGTCACATTATCTGTATTTTCTTCTCTGTTACTTTCAGTGATGAAGTTCAGGATGCAAGCCAACCAATGACCAGGAAACCAATATTTCCTGTGTAATAAAAATATTCACTGGGCTGGAGAGATGGCCTGGTGGTTAGGTGTTTGCCTGCAAAGCCAAAGGATCCCAGTTCAATTCTCCAGGGCCCACGTAAGCCAGATGCACAAGGGGGCACATGCATCTGGTGTTCATTTGCCATGGCTGGAGGCCGTGGCATGCCCATTCTCTCTCCCCCCCCCCTCTCTCTCTTTCTCTCTCTCTCTGCATTTCTCTGTCTCAAATAAATAAATGAATGAAATGTGTTAAAAATATTTACTAATATTTTTATGTGGATACAACTCTTGATAATTTTCATGTGGACCTAGTGTCTGATGTGCTCATACTTGGATTTACTACCAAGTCACGAGTGGGGATGTGTGGTTTTTGTTCCTGAGATAGACCTCATATAGAATTTGAGGTACTATCACTTGTACTTTAATGAGCATTATTTTTACATATGATATGACATCACAGTATGCTTTCTACTGGATATAGACTTGTGGAGACCCACAGCCTACCTTTTCAGATGCTATTCTGGTTAAGGATTTCTTCAGGTCATCCTTATTTGCCTCACATCAATGCCATCTTCCTCATCACTCTTCCTATCTATTCTGTTATGTTGTGATGTGATATGATGTTCACACAATCTTTTTCAACATAGTGAAAAAACATTTTTATTTTACTTTTAAAATGTTAAATTTTACTTTCCTTTAATTTTTGATAATATTATGCATGTATATAATGTCTTTTGATCTTATTAACCCCTCATAAACCTCTCTTACCCCTTTCTCATAAATCCCTTCTTCCAAACTAATCCCCTTCCTAACTTTCATAGCTTTTTTGATCCACTGAGTTAAATTTGGGTTACTTGCCTGAGCATGGGTAGGGGTTATTTGCTGGAGTATGGGCAACTTACCAATGGCTACACCACTGAACATGAATGAAGATGACTTCTCCTCCCCTAGCAGCCATTAACTTCCAATAGCTCCTCTGAGGGGAGTGGGGTCTTATGTGCCCCTCCCCCATACATGATGGAATGCTGAGGAGCTCAGTCCTGTGCAGACATCCATAGCTTTTATGAGTGCATTAGTATAATGGTCATGTCCTGTCAAGAAGACAGCATTCTACAGCACTCCTCTTCATCCTTTGACTCATAACATTATTTATATTTCCTCTTCTGCAGTATTACCAGAGCGTGGGTAGAATGCTACAGAAGTCTTCTTTAGGTGGAATACACAATAATCACTTATTCTCAGCAGAAAGAATAATTTTAAAGTGAAATCTAAAACTACAAAAACTCAGAGAAGAAACAAATGTTTGAGCTATAATATGTATTTCTGATGGTGTGTGTGTAGCAACATATGTATACACATGTGTGATGGGATGGGGGAAGGAGAGAGGAAGGGAAAGGAGGGGTAGGGAAGGGGAGAGGAGGGGAGAAAAGAAGAGAGAAGGAGAGAAGAGAGCACAGGAGAGAAGAGAAGAGGAGAGGAGAGGGGAGGGGAGGAGGGGAGGGAGGGGAGGAGAAGAGAGGAGAGGAGAGGAGAGGAGAGGAGAGAAGAGAAGAGAAAGAGAAAGAGAAAGAGAAAGAGAAAGAGAAAGAGAAAGAGAAAGAGAAAGGGAAAGGGAAAGAGAAAGAGAAGAGAAAGAGAAAGAGAAAGAGAAGAGAAAATTATTGGGGTAGGAGTCATGAGGGGAGGTAGAAAGTTTAAAAGACTGGGAGATGGGGAATTTGATAAAAAGTTAATAAAAAGAGGCATAGCTGGGCTTAGAAGCTTGGTGTGTTGGAATCCCGAAACACATACTCTTAATATCTACATTAATGAAAATGCAATGTGAGGACCTACTGCATTGCCAGCTTTCAGAGAGATTACCGAAATACAGATTTCTACTTGGGATCATAACAATGATTCCACACCTATAGAAATTGACTAAAAAGTCATCAAAAAGTCTGCTTAAAATTATTGAATTCTGGGGCTGGAGAGATGGCTGAGTGGTTAAGCGCTTGCCTATGAAGCCTAAGGACCCCGGTTCGAGGCTTTCTTCCCCAGGACCCACGTTAACCAGATGCACAAGGGGGCACACACATCTGGAATTCGTTTGCAGTGGCTAGAAGCCCTGGCGCGCCCATTCTCATTCTCTCTCTCTCTCTGCCTCTTTCTGTCTGTGTTACTCTCAAATAAATTTAAAAAAAATAAAAAAAAATTATTGAACTCTGTGTTAATTTATACCTCAATAAAGTGTTTTTACATGTGTATGTATGTGATTTGTACATGCCTATGTGTACGCCTGCTGGTATTTATGTTGGTGCATAGTTTATTTCCCAAATATGCTGTCCTTAATCTCTCCCCACTTTATTGTTTTAATTTTTTAATATTTATTTATTTATTTAATTGAGAGAGAGAGAGAGAGAGATACTGGGCACACCAGGGCCTCTAGACACTGCAAAAGAACTCCAAATGCATGTGCCACTTTGTGCATCTCGCTTACATTGGTCCTGGGGATTCAAACCTGGTTTCTTTGGCTTTGCAGGCGATTCCCTTAACTGCTAAACCATCTCTCTATCCTTCTACTTTATTTTTTGAGACATGTTCTCTCACAGAAACTGATGCTACCCAGCCGGGCTAGACAACCTAGCCAGCAGTCATCCTGTGTCCATCTCTCTTTCACTGGGAGTACAGGCCTGTGCCTCAGGCTCAGTATTTTATGTGGGTGCTGAGGATTAAACAAGTGCTCATGATTATGCAGCAATCACAGGAACCCATTCAGCCATCTCCTCAGCCCTTCAATGAACATTTCTAGAGCCGGGCATGGTGGAACACACTTTTAATCCCAGCACTTGGGAGGCTGAGGTAAGAAGATAGTTGTAAATTTGAAGCCAGCCTAGTGCTCCATAGCAAGTCATGTTCACCTGGGCTCAAGTGAAACCCTACCTCATGTTCCTGAAAGACTAGAAGTAATATTGTAAAAACAGAAATCCTACCAAAAGTAATATACAGATTCAACACAATACCAATAAAAATCCCAGCATCATTATTCACAGTGATAGAAAAATTACTCTCAAAATTTATGTGGAATGGCAAAAGGCCTCAGATATCTAAAAATATCCTCAGCAAAAGAAACACCTCTGGGCTGAAGGGATGGCTTAGCAGTTAAGATGTATGCCTGTGAAGCCTAAAGGTCCAGGTTCGATTCTCCAGGTCCCATGTAAGTCAGATGCACATGGTGGCACCTGCATCTGGAGTTTGTTTGCAGTGGCTAGAAGCCCTGGCCCTCCCACTATCACTCTATAGCTCTCTCTTTCCCTCTCTCTCTAATAAATAAATAAAAATGAATCTTTAAAAAACACCTCTGTTGGTATTGCCATACCCGATCTAAAGCTATACTACAAAGCCATAGTAACAAAAACAGCATATGTTACTGGCATAAAAACAGACATGTAGGGCAATGGAACAGAATTGAAGACTCAGTCCTTGGTTCAAGTAACTACAGCTACTTGGTCTTTGACAAAAGAGCCAACAATGTTAACTGGAGAAAGGATAGCATCTTCAACAAATGGTGCTACAGAAACTGGATATTCACATGTAGAAAAGGGAAACTAGACCCACTCCTCTCACCATGCACAAAATCAACTCAAAATGCATTACAGACCTCAGCATAAGACCTGAAACTCTTATTTGTCTGGAAGAAAAAATAGGCAGACTCTCTATGATATAGGAATGGGGAAAGACTTCCTGATTAATACCCCAGTAGCTCAGGAAATTAAACACTCACTCAACCAGTGGTATCACATGAAGCTAAAAAGCTTTTGTACAGTTAAATATACCATTAACAGAGCCAACAGACTACCCACGGGATGGGAGGAAAATCTTCACCAGATATACCACTGACAGAGGCCTAATATCAAGAATCTGCAAAGAAGTCAAAGAACTAAACAATACAAAATCATACAATCCACTCCAAAATGGGACAGAGAACTAAATAGGGAATTTTCAATGGAGAAAAAAAAATGACCCTGTAGAGGGTAGGATGAAGTCTAACCCTAAAACATTTGGCTATGGCTGGTAACCCCCACACTGAGTTGTTAATCAGAGAACTTATAAGGTCCCAAAACAAGACAGGCTTCTGTCAAAGCATTTGATTACTGACCTGAGGTAAAAGCTATAAGATCCTATTGCTGAAGACACCACATGATGATGACATAGAACATAGAGACCCAGTTGGAATCTAAATGCCAGTACCCAGATGGTCTGCCCATATAGTAGTAGAAAGCTCTACATGAGCTCCTGGGGGAAAATGGCCATCAACGTTGTGTGCTAGCAGGGGACACTGGTATACAAAAGCAACCAGCCTGATAATATGTACACAATAGTGGCACCCAGACTATGTGAGTAACCAATGGCCCTATAATTGGCTAAGAGATATGCTCAGTGTAAAGGAACCCATAGCTGGAACTCGGAACTGATTCAGAATCTTATGGAGACCAAGATCATGGACTCCAGTGAGAATCTCCCACTAGTCTTTGGCCAAAAGAGAGGCTACACCTATCATAATCTCCCTTAATTAATAATTCTTATACCATATAACCTATTCTGACCTCAATCTTCACTGGAGAATCTTTTTTTTTTTTTTTAGAAGACAGCAAGAACTACCCCTTAAACATCAGCTAGGGCCCAAGTGAAACCACCAGCAATTGCATGGAGGAAAGCCTCCAGCAGAATAGGGGCAGAGAGGAGGGAAATAATGGTACTAATATATGATGTGTCCAGACAAAACTTCTACTTACTAAAAAAGTAGATTTTTAAATTTTAGAGTCCTAGGTCCTGATCCAGACCCACTATACAAAACAACTGTTGGGATGAAAGCTTTTTGTTTGATTGTTTGCTGAGGCAGGATCTCACTCTAGCCCAGTCTAACCTATAACTTACTCTGTAGCTCTAGGCTGGCCTCAAACTCACATTGATCCTCCTACCTGTGCCTGGGATTAAAGGTGTACACCACCACACGGGGATGAAACTCTTGAATTTGTATTTTCTTAGTGTCCTGTGGTTATTCTGATTCTTTCTCTTAACCCCAGATGCATGCACCACCTTGTACATCTGGCTTACATGGGTCCTGGGGAATTGAACCTTGGTCTTTCAGCTTCACAGGTAAGCACCTTAACTGCTAAGCCATCTCTGTAGCCCTATTCTGACTCTTAATAAAACAAGAGGCATACCTGGCAATGTAGATGAATCATAGAAATGTGCAGGTGAATGGGAAAAGATGCACAGTGAAATTAATAACAGCATTTATGTAAATTAAAACTCTACACAGATTATATACACACACATACAGACAAGATATACATTAGGAACATTAGTAACAGTAAAAATAGATAGAAAGAGACAAAGAGTAGGAAAGATTGACATACAGAATGAGAGACAGAGACAAAAAGAGCCCCTGTGGGACAGGCTCTTGACCTTCTCTGGATCATCAAGAGCCTACTTTTGGATTTATCTGGGAGTGAAGGGAACACCTTTGCTACCTTCCCAACTTGTCCAATCTAGCGGTATGGCTAATCTGGCCTTGGTGTGAAACACTGGTAGGCAATGACATTCAAGCTCAGCACTTCATGTTCCACTATGGAAATTCTCAGCTTCAGCAACAAAACCACAGAGTGAAGTGAAATCTGTTCACAACTGGCTGTCGTTATGACTATCCAGGGAAAAATGAAGGACTTAGATCTCAGGTTCAATTGAGTCAATTTTCCACTGATTGCTTTGATGTCTGAAAAGAAAACCCTCACAATTAAATTCTTTCAATTCCTGAGTTGTTTGTAGAAAAAAAAAAAAAACAGAGCAATTAGCAACAGGAAGCATATATGCAATTAAATCTATTAGGTTATAATTTATGTCTAATGCTCCTGAGCATAAAATGCTAATAGAGAATCAAGTGAGTTATTTCTCCTTGCTTGTGCTCATAAACTTCATAGTGGTTCTCAAAGTGTGGTCTCTGACCCAGCTACACTGGAAACACCTGGGAACTTATTACAAACACAAATTGTGGACTGCTATTTAAGTCTTACTGAGTGGAATGTCGGCAAGTGAGGCCCAGAGATTTTAATATTGAGCATCCCCTTTGTGGGCTCCTGGTACACAGAACTACTGATCCCCCTACTCATACTTAAAAAGGAAGCCGGCATAGCCACTACTATTGTATCACCAGCTACCTTCTCTGATAGCTGATTCAACTTCAACTGGGGCAAAAAAAGGGATGTGACCCTCTGATTATCCCAAGAATGGAATTGCTTTAAAATCTGCCTTTAAAGTTAAAAGATTACACTCATTTGTTCCTTTCAAAGGCACCCACATAGTTCCCCTGTATTCTAAAAACACCTGCGGAAACTTTGTTTTACAATGCACTACTGCTTTCTAAGGGAAAAGTGGCTTCTCTCAGCTTGTAAAAGGGCTAAGGCTAGCTCTGCATATTTGTTCCATGCAAAATTATACAGAAGGCTACCTGTAACTTTATAGTATTAAGAATTTGGAAAGGAAAGCAAAACATGTGAGGATTCTCTCTCTCTCTCTCTCTCTCTCTCTCTCTCTTTCTCTCTCCCTGTCTCCCTCTCTCATACACACAGACACACATGGGGGGGGGGGAGAGAGTGGGAGAGAGAGGGATAGAAGCACACACTCTCTTACTACTTTCTCTCTACCTCCTTCCAATCTCCAACTCATGTAAATAATTAGTAAATGATACTCTGAAAAGTCTTGAGACTATTATATTTCCTCCACAGTATTGCAGTACACAAATTTAATTGCCTAGAAAGGCAAAATCGGTGACATAAATGAGTAATGTGAGTCTGGCATCAGAAAATGTGACACTCAGCCTCACATCAGAGAACAAAAGGAATAGGACTACACAATGGACCTGGCTGCTACTTAGCTCCAGCTGCTTATAGACAGTTGTGATTTTTTTAATGAAGTGCTTAAATTTTTACAATGTTGGCCACAATTAAAACTACTACAGTATGAAAGCCAAACAAAACATTTGAATGTGTGAACCAATCAGTTTGGTTTTGTACTTTGCACTGAGCAACCCTGCTCCTCCCAAGAAACTTTTGACATCGACAAACCAGTTGTGGGTTTTGCTTTCTAAACCAATGTGAGTACCTACAGTTATACAATGGAATCTACATGTAGAAGCTTCCCAGCTATTAAAATCACAGTACAGTTTTAGATTTAGAAAATATCAACCATATTATTCTCTCTATGGAATTGAGATTTGATTTAATTGTAGCCCTTAATGGCTCGTGGTTAGGTCTTCATGATGATGTCTATGAGAAACAGCGAGAGGTAGGATTGTTTCTTCCTGGGCTATTTTCCTGAATCTCTCACAGTAATTTTTTAATCTTTTTTTCTGGCAAGAGAAAAATGCTACTAACTCCAAGATGAAGTCATTTCACAATAGAAAATCCAAGCAGGAAGTCACAAGATAAACAGAGATAAATTAAAAACACAATGACATAGCATTATACACCCACCAAATTACTAAAATCCAAAAGACTAAAAAGATCAAGTGATAGAGAAGATGAGTAACAACTAGAATTCCCACATGTTGCCATAGGGAGTGTCAATTGCTTCAAATGCTTTGGAAACAGTTTGGTATTCTAGGATTAAAAAGAAAAATATTTAGCCAGGCATGGTGACACATACCTTTAATCCTAGTACTCGGGAGGCAGAGGTAGGAGGATCACTAAGAGTTTGAAGCCACGCTGACACTACATAGTGAATTCCAGGTAGGCCTGGGCTAGCTAGCTAGAGACCTTACCTTGAAGAAAAAAATAAAAAGAAAGAAAGAAAGAGGAAGGAAGGAAGGAATGGAAGAAGGAAGATAGATATTCCTGTCCTATGGCCCAGAATCTTCAGTCCCAAAGAGAAATGAACATATATGTCGACAGTGGTGGCAAATGTATATTCCCATTTTATTCATAAGGGCTCAAAATTAGAAACAATCCAAGCATACACACAGAGTAGGATAAGCAACTAATTGTGGTAAGAGTACTACACACATTTGTGTACATGTATACATTAATTCTGTACATTTGAATGCATATTCTGTAGACAAAAATGTGGGTTAATGCAAAAATTACCATACTGAGTGAAAGACATCACATAGGAGTGCACACTGGATGATTCTATTCATATAAAGTTCAAGGTCATGCTAAATTCAATTTGAAATGGTACAAATGGTAAGCATGATTTTATCTCAGGGACAGTATTGTCCCAAGCGAAACTTATGGGTGCTATTAATGTCCTACATGTTGATTGGAGTGGTGGTTACAAGAGCAGGAAAATTTGTGAAAACTCATTTAGGATGTGTTCACATTACTGTATATAAATCATATATCAATAAGACTAATAGTGCACAGAAATTATCAATTTAGAAAACTTTTCAGCACATAAAGTTTATAAAGGGTTTCATGAAGAGCATATAAGGTGTCCTTGCTTTAAAAGAAAAAGGCAAACAAAATGTGTCCAATGAAAAAGTAATTAAAAAGGCACTAAGAATCAGATAACCTCAAAAAAAAAAAAACCAGAAAAAACTCAGCTGGTAAGATGGCTCAGTGGGTAAAGAGTTTGCCACACAAACATAAAGACCTTAGTTTGGATTTCCAGTACCAACAAAAGTGATATTATGGGGGCTGTAAAAATGGTTAAGTGCTTAAGGCCTGCAAAGCCTAATGACCCAGGTTCGGTGCTCCAGTACCCATGTAAAACCAGATGCACAAAGTGGCACATGCATCTGGAGTATGTTTGCGTCAGTTGGAGGTCCTGGCATACCCATTCTCTCTGTCTGTCTCTTTTCTCTCTATCTTTCTCTGCTTGCAAATATATATGTATAAATGATGGTCATGATGGCAAGTGCCTATAGACTTAGCCTTGGGGAGGGCAAGAAAGGGTATCCCTGGGGCTCATTGGCTAGCTAGTCTAACCAAACCAGTGAGATCTAGGTTTTGTGAGAGACCTTGTCTAAAAGAATAAAGTGGAGGGCTAGAGGGATGGCTTAGCAGTTAAGGTGCTTGCCTGAGAAGCCAAAGAACCCAGGTTCAATTCTCCAGGATCCACATAAGCCAGATGCACAAGGTGGTAAATGCCTTTGGAGTTTGTTTTCAGTGGCTGAAGGCCCTGGCATGCCTATTCTCTCTCTTTGTCTCTTAAATAAATAAAATAAAATAAATTAAAAAGAATAAATTGGAGAGTAAGTTAGGAAGACACCCAATGTTGATATCTGACCTTCACATACATAAGCACACATGTACATATCCCCCACATGTGCATCCACACACATAAAAGTATGCATATAAATGCATGACATACATAAATACACATGCAAAAAGGAGAAAACTGTAAATACTGGATTTAAATTCAAATTGCTAATTTTGTTGGGGTGGGATAGTGAAAGAGTATAAAAGCTCTTCTTGTATAGACCTGTCTGTTTTGTTTGCCTTATTACAATGAGCATCATTTATATTTTTGGTGTGTGTGTGTGTGTATGTGTAGTATGTGGCATTTATGTGCATATATGTGGTGTGTATGCACAAATGTGTGCAGATGTGTGTGCTTCATGCACATGCATATAGAGACCAGAGGAATTCATTTAGTGGCCTTCGCTTTCATGCTTCCCCTTTATTATTTGTGAGACAGAGTCTCTCACTGGACCTGGAGCAACCCATTTTAAGTTATGCTGGCAGACCAGTAAGCCTACACAATCCTTCTGTCTGTGTCCCCCAAGGCACTAGAGACACTAGAGATAGACATATGCTGCTATGCCATTTAGAGGTGTGTGTGTGTAATCTTATATCCTCTCACTCCCAGTCCCCATTTCCCTGAGGGCCCTTCTGAGTAGGGTCATTGGTTTTCACTGTGGGGTAATTAGGGTCTTTGTTAGTCAGAGGGGGATGCTGTGCCTCAGGACAGTTCTACCCACCTTTTGCCTTATACAATCTTCCAACCACCTCTTATACAACAATCTCTGAGCCAGCCTTGGCAGGTGTGTTAGCAGATTGTTTTTAGTGATTACTTCTCAGTAGCATATGCATTTCTGTCATGATGTGTTTCAGTTTACCACAGTGTTTGTTGCTATTTTCCTGGAGGTGGTTGACAGGTTAGCATTAGCAGAAATAAAGCATCAAACTTTGGTCTTCATGCTTGTTTGACAAGCACTCTTACCCACTAAGCAAGCTCTCAAGCCCATAAATTACTTTTTAGTTCCAAAAAACCAGTAAAGAAAGGAAATATCCCCCAAATCAAAATAAAATACAAAAGAAAAATAAAGTCATACCATTTTCTATGGGGCTTCCATCTGCTTGAAGCAGAACACCCTTGATTTCTAATGTGCTAGAACAGCAACACACTTGAGCCCATAGTCATGGATACAAAGATAGGAGGAACCAGGGCCACTCATACCTAACCCATCACTATCAAACATCATACTATGCCTTGCCTGAGAAATCACTATAACGATGACAGATGAGCCAGGCATGGTGGCATATGCTTTTAGTTCAAGGCCATCCTGAGACTACATAGTGAATTCCAGGTCAGCTTGGGCTAGAGTGAGGCCCTACCATGAATAAAAAAGACAGATGAGTGACTTCGGTTGGTCAATTATATCTACTTCTCAATCACATGTGTGAAACAACACATACTCAGACCTTAAGACCAATAAAAGGTTGCTGTTTGGAAACACCAAATCCAATTTCCTAATTTACAGGTAAATAAACAGAGAACAAGAAAGCTAAAATGACTTCTCTAAGGCCCTGAGGTTATCCACAGGTGTTTGGATTACAAAGCCAAGAATAACATATAGTGTGAGATAACAACATGCATGTATTAGGGTTCTCTGGAGAAAGAGAACTAATAGGGACCTATAGGTATGAATCAAGAGATTTGTTGTAAGGTGTTGGATCATGCAAATATGGAGACTCACAGGTCCCAAGCACACAGGATGAGTTATCAGTCTGGAGACTTAAGAGAACTGGTTATATAGTTTATGTTTTGGTTCAAAGGCATGAGAATCAGGGAAATATATGGTGTAATTCCAGTCTGAGTGGCAGCAGACACAAAACCGAGGAATAACCAATGTTTCAATCTGAGTCTGAAGAAAGGACAAAGCCTATATCCTAGTGCAAAAGCAGTCAGGCAAGAGATTCCTTATTATTCAAGGTGGCTCAGACTTTTTGTTCCATTTAAGCCTTCATCTGATTGATGCAGCCCTCTCACATTAGGGAAATCAATCTTCTCTACTCCATCTACCAATGCAAGTATTAATTTCATTCAAAAATACTCTCCCAAGCTGGGCGTGGTGGTGCACACCTTTAATCCCAGCACTAGGGAGGCAGAGGTAGGAGGATTGCTGTGAGTTTGAGGCCACCTTGAGACTACAGAGTGAATTCCAGGTCAGCCTGAGCTAGAGTGAGACCCTACCTCTGGGAAAAAAGTACTCTCCTAGAAACAGCTACAATAATGTTTTACCAAATATCTGGGTACTTAAAAGCCCAGTCTACTTGGCACATAAAATTAAATGTCACAGAACATGTGGACATGGTTTGTGAGTAGTTCTAAATTTTGCTCTCCTAACTCGAATAGATACTACAAGTAAGATGTATAAGAAACATGATATTCACAATATAATACAGATATAAAATTCTTGGATTGGTTATTTAAATTTTCCAGACCTGGTTTTCATACATGTATAAGATATAGATGTAGGTGATATTAGTTCTTATCTCTCAGGGCTGTGGTGAACATGAAAAGAGTTAATTTATCTAAAGCCCTCAAATCAAGGCCTGGCACATTATGTACCATATGCTTGTTAAGTTTGATTATTAATTCAAATATAAATTTCAAGAAGACAGCAATTTTGGCCTATTTCCTCTGATTTATCTATCACAAGTGCCTAGAGAGTTTCTGGTACATAACAGGTGTTTATAGCATTTGCAGAATGAATTAACATATACGGTTGTTTACACATTCCAAAGAGCAGCCATTTTTCAAATGAGGTGCATGTGTAGTACTTTGATCAAGTCCTATATCTCTCCCTGGAAAGTTTCCTGACAGTCCTATCAAGGACATCTTGGGAAAATGGATAAGGGTGGCTATTGCATGTGTGACAATCAGGGCAGCAGGAAATATGAGTGCAAAGGAAGAGGTTGTTCAAATAAATCTTCCCATTATACCAGATATGTCAGCAGAGAGTATAATCAAATGGCTGGAAGACTAAGGAGTCAGCTGTCACCGACATAATCCTTGGAAAGTCTCCCTCACTATCATTTACTTTATACATATGTACTTCCTGAAGCCTACTCTTATTTTCCTATGGGAGAAAAGCCTGTTCTTTATCTAAAATGAGCTCAATTACTCATAACAGCCACTCAGAGGCTCTTATGCACTGTCTTGAATTAAGTAGCTTCCTTTGCAGGATCAGCTTTGGGCTCTATGGAACTTATCATATAAGGTTTCAGGGAGCTGTAGCTAGCAAAGCTATCCACAGCCCATATCGAAAGGCTATCTAAAAGTGGCCCTAATTAAAGGTATGCCTCTGTTGACCCTTATTCAAGAAAGCTAGGTAGTTTACATAGCCTACCGTGAGCCAGGTACAGTGGCTTCATGGACTTCTCATACCCATGGTCAGCCCAGCAGCATATCTATGAGTTCAGGCTATACTACAAATCACCAGTAATTTTAAAACTTAGAGGAGTAAATGCCCAATTTCAGGGCATTGAACTCTTTATCAATCATTGATATCAACTGTATTAGTTTTTTTCATGAAAACCTTAAATAATTTGAAAAAGTTATGTAATCTTTGGTACATGTTTATACTAACATATAATTTGTAACATAAGGTTAATTACATGGAAAGGATATCTTCTGGGCATACTAAAAATACTAAATTATTAAATTAAAACATTATATTGCTCCCTTAAATATACTCAATACAGTCTATCATAGAGATTTGATGCCCAATCTCACCCATTTAAAAATATGTGTGTGTTTGCAGGGCATGGTGGTGCATGCCTTTAATCACAGCACTTGGGAAGGAAGAGGTAGAAGGATCATCATGAGTCCAAGACCACCCTGAGACTACATAGTGAATTCCAGGTCAGTCTGAGCTAGAGCGAGACCCTACCTCAAAAAAAAAAAAACAAAAAAAAATGTGTGGGAGGGTCAGTAAGATAGTAGAATACAAGGTCCATGGTTCTAATTTCCCCTTGGAAATAACAATTTGATAATTATCCTCAGAGGATAATACTATTGTGAGAACTCTTAAACCTAAGGGAATTGGTTATAGCACCCAGAGTACAAAATCTGAGAAATGCATATTAATAAATGGAAGAAAGAGCTTTTCTTTGTCTATTTCAACTTTCCCACAATTTTTCATAGAAGAGTGCTGAAAATGATATAATTGGTCTTCAAGTTCTCCTGTAGGGGAAATGGTAACTGAGTTGGGCATCAAACTACTCCAGCTATTTGGGCAGTCACTGCTCAAGAAGGTCATGTCTTTCTCAATTCATTGGGAGCAACACAGGAATTTAAATAGATAAAACTCTCCTGGGGGCAGTTAAGAACAATCAAAAAGGGGATGGGATGTATTATGAATACAAATCTCACTGGTGAAGTTAAATGTATAAACAGAAAATAACATACTACCATCATGATACATAAATCACCTTTAATCCTACATTAAGGTTAAAAGACAAAAGTATTAAATAACTATAGTCACACAAATTTTAGTGAATATACATTATACCAAGGAATAAACTTTAATGTGAACAACATAAAATGTGTTTATGTGGGGAGAGGTATGACTAGAAATTTCACGTGGTTGAAAATAAATTGTACTCAGCTTAAAATAGTTACATAACTGAAATATAAATCTACAAGTAAGCAAATGGAAAACAATTTTAGTAGATACAAAAATGTGAAGAAAATAACGAAAATCTTTCACTATAAAAAAATAAAGCACAAAGAAAGATAACATGAAACAAGAAAAAGTAAGATAACTATAAAAGAGACAAAAGCAATTAATAGAATGCAATAACAAGATTCTACCTAAAAACAATCATGCTCCAGAGCTGACCCAAACCTTTAGGTAAGACCCTCAGGCCTCTCAATTTCCTGGCAGATAGAAACAATAAGGTTTTAAAGTACAAGGCTCAGCAGTGCCAAGCAGTTTAGGAGATTAGTGAGAATCACAGGATTCTTCAAGGTGTGGTATGGGAGTCACGGGATTCTACCAGGTGTGGTGGTCCACATATTTAATCCCAGCACTTGAAAGGTGGAGGCAACAGAATCAGGCATTTAAGGCCAGCCTGCCTCCAGGAAATGACAACAGAAGCTCTCCTAATCCCCAAGGTTGCCAAATTAACTTTGGTCACACTTCTCATGATGTCTTAAAACAGAGATGCCAGGACTTTATTCTGCTTTAGTTGCATTTTAACCAAACCATTTCTAGGTGTTTTAAAGTCATTGATCAGATTCATCTCCAGGGTTTTTATCATGTTTTGCCTGTACTTACAAATCCATGATTTTGTTCCATGCTGGTAGAACTCCTTCTGAGTGTTTAATCACCATATGTAGAAGTCAAAGCCAATTGGAAATTCTGGAGCTCAAAAATAGCAGCCAATATTTTTGTCACTTTTCTCAGGTCAAGCAGGCCCTGGAAGATGACAGGACACCTCGAAAGGGTCAAACAGCTCAGGTAAGTCAACTGTCTTCATGGTCAGAGAGCTCATATAGACTCAGAGTTTGATTCTAACCAGTATAGAGCCTGAAAAAGGAGAGTGAGAACAGAAGGGAAGAACCTCAACATTTCCAAGGGAAGTCACATGGTTAACAGAGCCCTGACTAATCCTAGCAGATGGCTCAAATGCTAAGAAAGCCAGAGTTCCTCCCAGATCCCTAAAAGTCTCTCCTAAAGAGCTACAACTGATTATAAATATATATAGAGAGAATCTAATTTTGGATACCTCCTTGGCCTTAAGCACACAACAAGAGAAGTATAGTCATGAAAATAAAGTAGGCTGGGCGTTGTGGCACACACCTTTAATCTTAGTACTTGGGAGGCAGAGGTGGGAGGATCACCAAGAGTTCGAGGCCACCCTGAGACTACATAGTGAATTCCAGGTCAGCCTGGACCAGAGTAAACCCCTACCTCAAAAACCAAAAATAAATAAATAAATAAAAACTTTAAAAAGTAAGGACATTTACCTTCTTAACTCCAAACAACAAGTGATAAGAGTGCCAATTATACAAAACAGTGTGACTTTAGAACAATGTGTGCCCAGCAACTTAGACTGACATCTGTACCATTGTCAAGGTTAAATTTTGTGCATGTATTCTGGACAATTCTTCTAATGTCTTGTCTGCCTTACAAGATCTACAAGAACAAGTACAGACCATGCCAGGCACAAACATGCCATTTGGTGAACAGCTTTAGAAATAAACTTTTGGTCCTTCATGTTGAAAGAGAATTATGCCTATCATTTCTGGCAATAGTAAATCTATTTTTTGAAATATCTGTTCTCAGTTGCTGTTTTAACTTTATCTCCTCTCATTTCCTGTGGGTCCATACTCAAATGGTCCGGTAACAATCGAATTCCATCTACCTGAAGTTCCCTTGACTTCCCTCCAAGACCTGAAAGTCTGCAATAATGGGAACCCTAAAGAGGTTCAATTTTCTCTGTTCCCACTTTCCCTAATTCCTTGTTTTCAGTTTTTCTCCCCAGTGTTGTTGTCTGGACTGTATTCCAACACTACACTAATGAAGGTTCAGGGTCCGTTAGATAAACATACTGGAGAAGAACAGCAACTTCCACTTAGCTTGAAGAAGCCAGATTGCTCAGCATCCCAACTCCCTAAGAGCAGTTAAAGTTATTTCTTCAGAGGGGGGATTGAGGTAGTTTATGGATAACAGGGCCACCTAAAAGTAAAAGCAAAGGATGTCCTTGAACTTGAAGTTGTAATTACCACTTCGCTAGAGGTCAGAGAAGAATCTGGCTTCTCTCCTCATGTCTTGCTGCCTGAAGGAGTTACCTAGATCTGTTTTACTTTGAACTCAATCTGAGTCCCTCCATAGGAAGGAGTTCTCCTTTCCAAGAATTAAGGTTCCTGGAAGGATTAAACCTGGACCTGGCATTGTGAGTCATTATCTCAGGTAACATTCTGATATACAAACCAAATAAAAGATTTGGTTAGCTCAGCCCACATAAAGAACCTATAAAAGACCCAAATTTGTGTCTCAACATAGGCTGTACCCTGTTCCTGCCTTCTCATGTGCAGGAGCTCTTTGTACTCTCTCCTCTTTCCTTCTCTTAAGCACTTTAACTTATATTTATAATGTAATACAATTTCTCTAAATGATAAAAAATGGAAAAAAATGTTACATTCAATGTAAATGGATTAAATTCCTCAATTAAAAGACAAACAGGCCAGGCGTGATGGCACACACCTGTAATCCCAGCACTTGGGAGGCAGAGGTAGGAGGATCACCATGAATTTGAGACCACACAGTGAATTCCAAGTCAGCCTGGACTACAGTGAAACCCTACCTTGATAAAAACCACTCTCGTCCACTCGCCCACTTACTGAGCGAGCCCAGTCCCACAGCAGGTGCCATGCAAGCTCAGACTGTGTCTCTCGCTTGCGCCAGCTCAGGTGCCAGTCCCTACCTGTCGGACACGCCCGGCTTCCGCCATTGTCCTGTGGCAGGGGAGCGCAGACTGCTTCTTGTTCCCAGCGTTCTGAGCCAGAGTTCGGGCTGCTTCAGTGTTTGGTGTCTCAGTGCCACTCCTAGCTCGAATGCAGGCAGCTTTGGCACATTACAACTTGAGAACTCAGGCAACTTTGGCGCCCCTGCCAGGCAGCAGATAGGCGGCTTTGGCAAGTGAGAGCCAAAGCCCAGGCTGCTTGGCAACTGCCCCAGGCTGCATAAGATTCCCATTGTGCTTGAACCCAGGCTGATACGCCCACCTACCTGCCCATACACTGTCATGGGCAGAACACAGCGCAAAAGAAATAACATGAAAAATCAAATGCAAGAAAATCCAGTTAGATGACCCAGTCCCACAATGAATACATCTAACCAAAACATTGAAGAACCAATAGGACCAGAACACCAAATTGAAGCTATGAGCAAGGCAACCCTGACCAACCTACTGGTAGAACTTGCAGGAAAGCAACAAAGGGCCGATAATCGTGTGTATGCTGCCATCACTAAACTAGAACTAATAGATAAGAAATTGGAAGGATTAGATGAGAAATTGGAAGGATTTCAAAGAGAGTTAAGAGATTTGAGGGAGAGTGAAAAAAAAGAAGACCTCAAAAATCAGCTGGCCATGCTAAATGAAGACATAAAGAAATGCAAGGATGAACTCCAAGAATCATCAAGAAAATCAGAAAATGATGCGAAAAGGGAGCTTGACAGAGGGATGGAAATTATACATAGAAAAATAATAGAAAATGCAAACATAATTGAACAAGTCCAAAACTCTCTAGAAGCTCTCAAGAATAGAATCAGCCAAGTGGAGGATAGAAACTCTGATCTGGAAGACAATATGGAAGAAACTGTTAGAAAGTTCAAAAATTTCAGTAAGTTCAAAAGCTACTGTGAACAGAACATGAGGGAATTGTGGGATACACTTAAACGTCCCAATATCAGGATCATTGGAATACCAGAAGGAGAAGAAATTCAAACCAAAGGCATGGAGAACTTATTAAACAAAATAATTGAAGAAAACTTCCCCAGTCTCTTAAAAAAAAGGCCCATCAAGATACAAGAAGCCAGTAGAACTACAAACAGACTGGACCAAAGGAGAAACTCTCCAAGACATATTATCATTAAGACTCTAAGCATTGACACCAAAGAGAAAATCGTAAAAGCAGCTAGGGAAAAACAGCACGCCACCTGCAAAGGTAACCCCATCAGAATTACTTCAGACTTCTCAATGGAAACCCTGAAAGCTAGAAGGGCCTGGAATGAAACACTGCAAAGTCTAAGAACCTATGGCGTCCAACCCAAACTACTCTACCCAGCAAAAGTATCCCTCATAATAGATGGTGAAAGAAAAATATTCCACGACAAAACTCAACTTTACAATTATATGAACACAAAACCAAACCTACAGAGAGTATTTCAGGAAATTCTCCACAGAGAAGGAAAAAATAATCAAACACAATTGCCTAAAAGAAACAAATCACCACAACCAAACTCAGAGTAGGCACAAAAAACTTCAATGTCCACGAAAACACCAACCCACATTTACCATCACAATATGGCAGGGATCAAATCAAATCTCACAGTCATTACCCTAAATATTAATGGCCTTAATTCACCCATCAAGAGACACAAGCTAACAGGATGGATAAAAAAAATTAGACCCCTCAATCTGTTGCCTTCAAGAAACCCACCTCACCATTAAAGACAGACATCTCCTCAGGGTTTAAGGGTGGAAAACAGTATTCCAAGCAAATGGGAATAAGAAACAAACAGGTGTAGCTATATTGATATCAGATAAAATAGACTTCAAACCAAAAATAATCAAAAAAAGACAAAGAAGGCCACTTCCTACTTATCAAGGGAGCGATCCATCAAGAGGATATTACAATCATAAATCTGTATGCACCAAACACAGGGGCACCACAGTTCATAAAACAAAACCAACTTGACAATAAAACAGAAATAACCACAAACACCATCATAGCTCAGGACTTCAATACACCATTATCAGTAATAGACAGATCATCCAAACAGAAACTCAACAGGGAAGAAAGAAAGCTCAACAAAACCATAGATCACTTAGACCTAACGGACATCTACAGAACCTTCCGTCCCAAATCGACAAATTACACATTCTTCTCAGCAGCCCATGGAACATTCTCGAAAATAGACCATATACTGGGTCACAAAGACTGCCTCCACATATTTAGAAAGATTGACATAATTCCCTGCATTATATCAGATTACAATGCTATAGTGCTAGAAATCAACAACAAAAGACCCACCAAGAATCCCAACGGCACCTGGAAACTGAACAGCACACTTTTAAACAATAAATGGATGGTGGATGAAATAAAAAATGAAATTGCAAAATTTCTGGAATCAAATGACAATGAGAACACATCAGAACAAAACATATGGGACACAATGAAGGCAGTCCTCAGGGGAAAATTTATAGCACTCAATGCCTTCATAAAAAAGACAGAAAGGTCCCAAATCAATGACCTAACCATCCACCTAAAGGCACTGGAAAAAAAAAAGAAGAAAAATCCAACCCAAAGAGCTCCAGAAGGAAAGAAATAATTAAATAATTAAAATCAGAGCAGAAATCAATGAACTGGAAATGATGGAAACAATTAAGACAACTGACAAAACAACGAGCAGATTGTTTGAAAACATAAACAAGATTGACAAACCCATGGCCAATCTGATCAAGCAAAAAAAAGGAGAAGCTTCAAATTAACAAAATTCAAAATGAAAAAGGAGAGGTCACAACAGACATAAGTGAAATTGGGAGAATCATCAGGACTTATTTCAAAAACCTCTACTCCACAAAAATGGATAATGTGGAGAAGATGGAAAAATTCTTGGACGCATACCATCTACCAAAGCTAAACACAGAGCAGATTAATCACGTCAATCAACCCATCACACTCATGGAGATTGAAAAAGTAACAAAAAACCTCCCAAAAAAGAAGAGTCCAGGACCAGATGGCTTCTCAGCTGAATTCTATCAAATCAAACCTTCATGGAAGAACTCAAACCAATCTTCCTCAAACTGTGCCACACAATTGGTGAACAGGGAAAGCTACCCAACACCTTTTATGAAGCTAGCATCACCCTAATTCCAAAACCAGGCAGAGATGCCACAAGAAAAGAAAACTACAGGCCTATTTCCCTGATGAATTTAGATGCAAAGATCCTAAACAAAATCCTTGCAAACCGAATCCAACAACACATCAAAAGCATTATCCACCTTGATCAAGTGGGATTCATTCCAGGAACACAGGGGTGGTTCAACATATGGAAATCTGTCAATGTAATTCACCACATAAACAAGGTTAAACATAAAAACCACATGATCAGTTTGATAGATGCAGAAAAGGCCTTTGATAAGATTCAACATCACTTCATGTTCAAAACATTGGAGAGAATTGGCATGGTTGGTTCATATTTCAACCTAATAAAGGCAATATACGAATCTCCAAAGGCCCAAATAATTCTTAATGGAGAGATACTGGAGGAATTCCCATTAAGATCAGGAACAAGACAGGGTTGTCCACTCTCACCTCTGCTTTTCAATATACTACTGGAAGTCGTAGCTCAAGCAATAAGACAGGAGAAGGAAATAAAAGGGATACAGTTTGCAAAGGAGGAAGTTAAGTTAGCTTTATTCGCTGATGACATGATTATATATGTAAGAGACCCGAGAGACTCCATCCCAAAACTCCTGAAGGTGATTAACTCCTATAGCAAAGTAGCAGGATACAAAATCAATGCACAAAAATCAGTAGCCTTCCTTTATGCAAAGGACAAAGATACAGAAAAAGAAATAAGGGTCATAGTCCCATTTTCATTTGCAACAAAAAAAAATAAAATACCTTGGAATAACGTTAACCAAGGAAGTGAAAGATCTATACAATGAAAACATAAAAACACTCAAAAAAGAAATTGAGGCGGACTTGAGAAAATGGAAAGACCTCCCATGTTCCTGGATAGGCAGAATTAACATTGTGAAGATGACAATCCTACCAAAGGCAATTTACAGATTTAATGCAATACCAATTAAAATCCCCACAGTGTTCTTCACAGAGATAGAAAAAATGATCTCAAATTTCATATGGAAAGGCAGAAGGCCTCGAATTTCCAAACAAATCCTCAGCAAAAGAAATACCTCTGGAGGCATCACCATACCTTATGTAAAGCTATATTACAAAGCCATAGTAATAAAATCAGCATGGTACAGGCATAAAAACAGGAGTATAGACCAATGGAATAGACTTGAGGACCCGGACTTTGGGTTAAGCAACTATAGCTATTTGATATTCGATAAAGGCCCAAACAATATAGGCTGGAAAAAAAGACAGCATCTTCAAGAAATGGTGCTGGACAAACTGGATAACCATATGCAGGAAACTGAAACTTGATCCACACATTTCATCATGCACTACACTCAAGTCCAAATGGATCAAAGATCTCAATATAAGACAAGAAACTCGTATACCACTGGAAGAAAATTTAGGAAGTACTTTCCATGATATAGGAATGGAAAAAGACTTCCTGAACAAAACCCCAGTAGCTCACTAACTTAAACCATCACTCAACCAATGGGATCACATGAAGCTGAAGAGTTTCTTTACAGACAAGCATACAAAAAACAAAGCCAATAGATTACCCACAGAATGGGAGAGATTATGTCCCAGTTATCCAACTGATAGAAGCCTAATCTCTAGAATCTACAAAGAACTCAAAAATCTAAACAGTAAGAAGTCAAACACCCCACTCACAAAATGGGGCAAAGAGCTGAACAGGCAGTTCACAGAGGAAGAAACACAAATGGCAAACACATACTTAAGAATTAAAACAACTATGAGAATCCACCTTACCCCAATAAGGATACCAAACATCAAAAAATCAAATAAAAATAAATGCTGGTGAGGATGTGGAGAAGTAGGAACACTCATCCACTGTTGGTGGGAATGTAGGATGGTACAACCAAGTTGGAAAGCAATATGGAGACTTCTGAAAAAGCTGAGTATAGAGACACCAACAGACCCAGTTATTCCCTTACTGGGCATCTGCCCTAAAACCTTCAAACCACAGGCTAGAGAGATTTGCTCAACCATGTTTATAGCGGCTCAATTTGTAATAGCTAAGTGCTGGAATCAACCCAGATGTCCATCCCTAGAAGAATGGATAACTAAGATGTGGTATATCTACACAGTGGAATTCTATACAGCAGTAAGAAAAAATGACACAATGAAATTTGAGCAAAAATGGTTGAACCTGGAACAGATCATTCTCAGTGAACTTACCCAATCACAGAAAAGAAATCGCCACATAGTCTCACTCATCTACAGCACCTAACCTGAATCTACCCAAGACACCTTACATACCCAGCAAGCATCTCCTAGACTAGACACTAGGATGGAAGGGGAGGGACGGGAGGGCATCAAAGGGGTGGGAAATACAAATCTAGACCCAAACGGCAATTGTACCATAAATTTCTACTTACTAAAAGACAGACCAAATGGCTGATCCTTCACCAGGCCCTTACAGGAAACACCTGAACCACAAGACACTGGAGAGGGTAAGATCAAGACTAACCTTAATCTTCTACATCTTCCCTCACTCACTTCCCCTCTCCCTCTCTCACTCTCTCTTATCTCTAACTCTTGTATATTAGTTATCTTTTCCCTCATTTTCTTAGTGGGCACTGACCTGTAACTCCCAGAACCAGCATGCGGCTATCATCCACAATGAGCTTTTGATCAGAGAGACCTACAATGTTTCCTAAAAGAAAGACAGATTTCTGTCAGAGTACTTGATGACCCACCAAAGGCTAGTGGTAAGACCCTACTGCTGAAGACACCTTATGTGATTGACATGCAAATTAGAATGGCATGGCTGGAAGTTGGAAGAAAGTCAGTCCCCAGACAGTCAGCGTGTCTAGTGCCAGAAGGTAGGTGCTGCATGGGCAACTGGGGGAAAATGACCAATATCTGTCGAAGCAACGCATGGTCTAACCTACTTAGCAGCAAATAACTTGTTGTGATGCCCACACAAGTGCAGTGGTGGCACACAGCCGTGGTGTGGAACCAACTGCTCTCAATTCAGCTATCTGATACGCTCACTGGTATGGGACCCATAGCTGGAGCTGGGAAACAAGTCAGAACCATATCCAAACATAAGCCCACTCTCCAATATCAAGCTACCAGCAATTGTGGGCTACAAGAGGGCCTATACCTATTAAATTCTCTATAAAGATAAAGGGTTATCTCATTTGGCCTGATGCTAACTTACTCTCCATTGGAGAATCTGCTTCTCTTTTTCAGATAGATGTAGATCCTAAGGAGAGAGCCACCCCATCATACCTCAAAAGGGCCCCGGCTGAAACTAAGAAAAATTGGAGAAACAAGCAAGGGAGCTGTTTTCCTGATGAACTGGATACCAGCACAAGGGGGAAGGAGATGAACACAGAGAAAAATCAACTCCTACCAAATCAGAGAGCCAGAGCCTCAGAGGCCCCCAACACCTCATCACTGAAGCAGACCAAAAATGAACCCACCGTGGCTCAGGGAAATTTTGCGGAAGAGGGGGCGGAAAGAATGTCAGAGCCATATGTTGGGTCATGATATGCAGAGACTTTTAACTTACCCATAATTGTGGGCTAACTCCACAATTCATGACCTGTATACCTCAACAAGGAGGGACCAAGGGGAGGTGGTAGGTCATGGATGAGCCTAATAATGGTACCAAACTGACTGTATTTGCTGAATACAATACTAACTAATGAAGAAAAATAATTTAAAAAATAAAATAAAAAATAAAATATTGAGATGAAAGAAAAAAAAAAAGACAAACAGGCCAGGCATGATGGCACACACACCTGTAATCCCAGCACTTGGGAGGCAGAGGTTGGAGGATCGCCATGAATTTGAGACCACACAGTGAATTCCAAGTCAGCCTGGAGTACAGTGAAACCCTACCTTGATAAAAACCAAAACCAAAACCAAAACCAAAACCAAATCCAAAACCAACCAACCAAACAAACAAACAAAAAAACCCACACACACAGTAATTGAATGGAATAGAAAAGTCCAAGATATATGTTATTTCCAAAAGAGTCATCTTTTTAAGTATTTTATTTATTTATTCACTGATTTGAGAGAGAGGGAGAAATAATGCAGAGAGAGAAAGAGAGAGAGAGAGAGGGAGAGGGAGAGCGAGAGAAAGATTGGGCATGCCAGGGCCTGTAGCCACCGAAAACGAACTCCAGAGTCATGCACCACCTTGTGCATCTGGCTTATGTAGATACTGGGGAATTGAACCGTGGTCCTTAGGCTTCATAGGAAAATGCTTCAACTACTAAGCCATCTCTCCAGCGCAAAAGAGTCATCTTAAACTTGAGAATACATGTAGACTAAGAGGAAAGGGATAGTAAAAGATACACCATGCAAATAGTAAGAAAGAGAGAATGAGGATGAATATACTTATAGCAGAAAAAAAACATAATGCAAGTAAAACAAAAACATGGCTTGGGACAAAGAAGGTGATGACATTATGAAAAAAATATTAATTGAACAAAATGTATAATAATTACAAATATATGCTCACCCAACATCAAATACTTAAACATATAAAACAAATTGACATAGCTAAAGGAAAAATAGCAAAACAATTGTAGTGGATTGATTTCAATACCTTGCTTGCAATAATGGATAGATTAATAAGAAAAATAGCAAACTTATACAAAATTCTACCTCAAATGTATTGAACAGGTATATTCAGAACATTCTATGCAAAAGCAACAAAATGAACATTTCCTTAAATGTACACAAAATATTCTCTAGAGTAAATCACCTGGTAGAGTAATGTGATAGTTTGCATGTGAACTATCTCCCGGAGCCTCAAGTATCTGTTATTTAACCTCAATCCACAGCTGATAGCAACATGGAAGGTATAGCCTTGCTGGAGAAGGTGTGTTACCTGAGTTTGGCCTTATGGTGTTAGGACTCAGCTCTTCCTGCCTAGAACTAGCTCATGCTTTTACTACCTTTCAACTGCTGACAAGATGTAAGGTATAGCCTCTGATCTGTCATGCCATGATGAAACTTTCTCTCAATACTTTCAGCCAAAATAAACCCTTTCTTCCATATGTTGCTTTTGCTTGTATGTTTTGTCCAAGAAACAAGGAAGTAAGTGCTCCAGTTGATAATATTTAAAAATAAAAATGATAATATATCATTGTTGTAATCATAAAAGTAAATTTGTGGATACATTTTCTTCTTGATCTGTTAAGCTTTTTCTGCCCATAGTTTACTACCATTTTATATTAATATGTATAGAAATATCTTGCTGGTTATCCTAGCATACATATGTGTTGTACATGTTATCTGTGAGTACATGGTTTTCTTCTGAAGTAAGTTAGTTACAATTATAAGCAGCACATATTAGTAAATGATATAAACATATAACATTATGTAAATAGCTTATTATAAAAAGAAATCTTATGAAAACTTCTAAATTTGGGAGAGTTTCAAGATTAAGCAACTTAAATATATTTTATTTTACATTGTATTTTTGATAAAGAGTCTTGATATATAGTTCAAGGTAGCCTCAAACTCATAGAAATATCCTTCTTCAGCCACCGTTGGGCTGGGATTATAAGTGTGTGCCACCATAGCTGGCTAAAATTTTCACGTTTGACTGAGAAATTGAGATCTCTGGGGCTAAAAATGTAGCTCAGTAGTAGAGGACTTAGCATAGCATGTACCAGGCCCTGTTGTTGATCCCGAGCACCACAATAGGCAAAAAGAGTAAACACTTTATATAGAGAATGATACAAATTTAGAAGCTGGGAATGTATCATGATGGTAAGTGTGCTTGTGTTCCATGTGCATGGCCCTTGTACCATCTGGAGCACTGAAAACACAAACAAACAAAATCCATATAGAAATTGAGCATCCTTTACCACTTAAGTATACATTAATTGGAGTCTTATTAACGTAATGTTATGTAATTATTTGATATGTAACATATTATATATGTTAACAATCTATAATATCATATCATAGACATTCTTTGTAGGGTTAATGAGCTGATAACTAAACTATATATCCTTCATTCTGAGAAAGCAAATAACTTAAACCATTTGACACTCAAAGGAATTTCTCTTCCAATTTTAAAATCTTTTTATTAAAAATTTTCATACATGTACATAATGTATTTTGATTATAACTCCCCGCCCACGATCTTCCACTAAACTCTTTTCCAACCAGTTTCTCTTCTATTTTGATGTCTTTCTTTGCCCTCTTCCATTATCTATAACAATATGTTATGCAGGTCTTGTGCATGTAATAATAGTTACTTTTGATGGCCATGTTATGTCTGAAAGACAGTATTCCAGATCACTCCTTTCTATCCTCTGGCTCTTTTTTTTTTCTTTATACCCTCTCTTCCAGTGTTCCCTGAGCCTTGAAAGGCACAGTAGAGATGTCTCATTTAGTGCTGAACACTCAACAGTCATTTATTCTCAGCAATTTGATGAGATTTCAGTCTCCCTAATGCCCACCACCATCTTAGAAAACAACAAAAAAAATATTTTTCTGACCTAAGGTGTCTCTCACAATTTTTTAATTATCCCAGGAGAAGCTACAAACAAAATTGATGAATCAAATAAATAGCAGTAGTAATTGGTAACATTATAACTCACTGATTAAAAGAAATATCTGAGTATACATAAATATAAAAACATAACTAAGTAAATAAATAAAATAGAGAAGGGACAGTACTTCCTTGCATAAGAATCACAATTACACAATGTAGAAGAAATGGAAAATAAATTAGAACAGCATAGGAGTCATTTTTGCAGAGAAAATTCACTAATGCATATTATAATTACTGAACAAATGGTTAAGTAGGAGCAGGATATTTGCCCAGCCTTAAAGTGTCTTTTCCAAGATGTATAGGATAGTTAATTTTATTATCTTGACTGGGATAAGGGATAGTAGATACTATGTGTGAATGTGTAAATGAGAAAGTTTACAGAAGAGATGACATTTGTATTGCTAGGCTGAGAAAAAAAAATCACCATCATCAATGCAGGAGAGCATCATAAAATCACGTCAGTTCCTGAATAGAATAAAAAATTGAAGGAATAGTAAATATACTTCCTCTGCTTGAACTGGGAAGTTCATCTTCAGGACTTAGAATTCTCAAGACATCAGACAACAACTGAGACTGAGCCACTAACTGCTTTGGTGCTCAGGCTTTGGGGTTGGACTGAGACCACACATAGTGTGTCTTGGTCTCTAGATTACAGACAGTGGTTCATGGGATTTCTCAGACATCATAATTGCCAGGGCCAGTCCTTTATAAATGATAAATGAAACTTTATTTCCATATATGTCAACTTACTGGTTCTTTTTCTTTGAAGAACTTTGATGAACACAGTACATATTAATTGCAAATGGTTTGGCGGTTAAATATGAGCAAAGTTTTATATATATATATATATATATATATATATATATATATATATATATAGTCATGAAACCCATAACTGTGAGCTTTTAATATGTGGTAACAAAAAGTTAAAAGCATTAATGGAAATGATGCATATGGAAATTTGCCTTGTTGGTATAAAACATGGAAACACAGATACACATGCCCTATTTTAGTTCTTAATCAGTCTTCTAATAATGTCTTTAAAATTCATGATAGATAAAAGTAACAATATTTTAAAATTGGTATATACAGAGACCATAATTTACATTTATTCTTGATTATTATTCCCTGTATTTATCTGACATAACTAGAGTAGTTCTGCCATCAAGCTATCTATTGAGCAGAAAGTTCAGTCTTTTCCCTAGTTAAATGAAACTGGTTTACTAAGGTATGGGGTATCACATTCGCCATAACATTTTAAGAAACATTTTGTATTATAGTTCTCCATAAAGAGGTGCTGTGCTTTTACAAGTGTATTCCTTATCTTTTCAGGTATTTACCAGTTCTACTATAGAAGCTCAGAGCTCCACCACAATTTATCAGTGCTCTCTTTGCTTGGCTTTCATAGATGCTTCATCAGAAATGTTGCTCTTATTTTCAACAATAGTGGAATGATAAAATCTAATATTTGTAAAATTCCTAATACATATTCATTCTTCCTTCTTGTATGTGCCAGGAAGAGTACCTGAGAGGAGAAAAAGGTAAAGGGATATGTGGTAGGCCACCTTGGCTGTGGTCACATTCTCATGCAGTACTTTTATTTTGCATATGTGTGTGTGTGTGTGAGGTGTTTTGACTATTCATATGTATGTGCTCTTGCAGACTCCCCCATGCACTCTTCTGCAGCAGGGTGTGCTCATCTGCAGTGTCCAGCGCAGAAGGTGGAGTGTCGCACTCCATCCCTTTTCTCCCTGTACATTTTTGAACCTGAGACTCTTACTGATCCTTGAGCTTGTATTTATCCATTAGAATCCTGGGTCTCTACTCCCCTATAGGACTGTAGTTACAGGTATGCATGGCTACACTCAAGTGTTGAACATGGATTCTGGAGATTCAAATTCAGTAGGTCTCAGGCCTCTTCAAGTCTTCATGCTGTGCAAGAAACACATTTAGTAGCTACGCCATCTCTCCAGCCCTCAGGTAGATAAATTTTAAGTATTGACAGATGTACAAGTTGAAACAGTGTAGGGTTTTAGTTTCTCCCTTTGCTCATATTTTCCTTGGGCAGACCTAGTCTCCTCTGGGGAGAGGAATATTGCAGATTTATGACTGAATCAGGGTTTCAGAAAGCTCTGATATTTTTTTTAAATCCTATAATGGTTTCTTTTTGAATATTAATTGTGACTTCATAATTGTATAATTACTACTAACATTAAATAAGTCATAGTAATAGCTTTTATTGCATAATACTTTGTGGTTATCAAATCCTATTGTATGTGTTACTTCATGCCATTCTTCCTGATCTTAATTTTCCTGAAAGCAAAGCTAGAACAAAAGGGTTGGGTACAGGTAGTGTGTTATAGAAGTCTTCAGGCAGCAGGATAGAGGGTTAAGGAAGTGACATAGGAAAAAAAAAGGAAAAGAAAACACTTTCAGGAATTCTTATATTGAGTATCTCAATGGATAGATGGTATTGTGTAGAAATTAAAGGAGTATTTTTCATATCTGACAACCAGGAGGGGAATGGAAATCATTTTCCCACTAATTTTGGCTTCCATTGGTCAAAAGAGGGGAGAAAGACATCCAGTACTAAGGTATCCTTAAAATCACAGAATGATATCATTGGAAGATAAGTTTTTTTTTTTTTTTCAAAAAGCAGTGTGTACTAAGGATACTCAAAACTCGCTATAGTGCTAATAAGTGGCTGATGAGAGCTCAGCACTAAATGGGGCATTTCTAACATGCCTGTCACAGTTCAAGGAACATTATAGAAGGAGTGGAAAGAATTTAAGAGCCAGGCAGTGGTAGGAGTACTTTTGTCCCTAGCCTCTGTATATTGCAGGGCTGTTGCACTCATAACCTCATAGTAGCCATTGATTTTCATTACCTCCACAAGATCTACACAATATGGAACCCATCAATATTTGAGCATGATGATGGAGGAGGGCAAATAGGACATTAAAACAGAAAAAGAAAGAGTTGGAAAGGAAGATTTCAGAGGAATATGGGTAGAGGGACAATAGAAGGATATGGGAGGGGATTATGATCAAATTACATTAGGTTCATATATGAAAATATTCAATTAAAAAGTTTTTGAAAAAAACAGCTAAGACCCTAGTGCTGAAGACACCATATGCTACTGACATAGACCATGGGGAGACCTGGCTGGAATTCAGAAGAAAGCTAGTCCCCAATTAGCCTTCCTGGTGCTGGAAAGTGCTACATGAGCTACTGGGGGAAAGTGGCCAACAATGGTCTGAGCAACCATCAGTTTAAGCTACTCAGAAGCAAACACCCTGACATCATGTAAACACCAGTGCAATAGTGGCACACAGCCTCAGTGGGTAACCAATAGCTTTGACACTGGCTAAGAGATCTCAGTGTAAAGGAACCCATATCTGGAATTGGGAACCAGATCAGAATTGTATGGAAACAAAGATTATGTTTTCCAGTGTCAAGTTCTCACTAGTCTTTGGCTAAAAGAGGGGTTGCATACATCAAAATTTCCCTAAATTGATAATGCTTATCCCATTTAAACTCTACTGACTTCACTCTCTCTTGGAGAATTTGCTCTTCTTTCTCAGAAGGTAGTGAGACCAGAGGCGATAAACTACACTTTGCACTTCAGCCAAGCCACAGCTGAATCCACAGAGGAATGAGAAGACTAGCAAGAATGCTGCTTCCATTCCATTCCTGATAATCAGTGCCAGGATGTAGGAGACAGAACCTGAGGATACTCAACACTTTCCAAAGTAGAGATTCAGAGGCTGCTAATAGCTCATCACTGAAGTAGACTTAAAACTCACCCACCATGGCTCAGGGAATTTTGTGGAAGAGGGGCAGCAAGATTGTAAGAGCTCCAGATTGAGACATCATGCCCAGAGGCATTCCCTCTCCCAAAAAATACCTGGCTGCTGCTCCTACAACACATAAACTACAACCCCATGGGGAATACCTGCAACCCTACTGAGGAGTGTCACCAATGGAATTGGGTCAGGGAAGAGGAAAAAGAGGGTACTAAGACATGATTTAACCATACAAAACATCTTGTTATTAATAATAATAATAAACATTTTTTAAAAAGCTTTTTAAAAGTCACAGGATGGTGAACAAATGATGGCTGCAGTGGATTTGAGGTGAAGTGCTGCCAGCTTTCACACAATGGAATAGATGGACGTCTGCAAGTTAATAACTAAAGCAATCTTAGCTGGAGTGAGATGTAAAGTCTACATGGCTTAAACTCACACAAGGAGTATCTTAGACCTCTCCTCAGTGACACTATGAAATACAGCAGACATTATTAGTAATCTTATTTAGAAAGAAAAACATGGAAATGATCTATTGCACTGTTAATAGTAAATGATTTGGCCACTCTGCCTCAATTTATTTGTCTGGAAAAAAAGCAGGAGTTAAAACCATTAACCTCTTCCTTCCACATAAAAAGAAGTGTACTCTTGAAAAATTCATTGAGCTCCCAAAAGTATGCCACCAGGTAAATAAATTATTGGTATTGAGCTTTATAGCCCATTTGAAAACAAAATAAGTCTTTCTGTCTTTGTGAATTATTGATTTCTACATCCTGCAAAGTTGAAAAGTATAGGAACTGATTTTATCTCTAATTTCTCATACATATATCCCATAACTTTAAACAGAGATTGGCTCTCTTGGTGTATGCATAATTATATAAAGTAATCATACAATTATATATTTTAGTGCATTTATAATGAGCCTCAAAAGTCAGTAATGAAATAAAAATAGTCACCGAAAATATTTCTTTCTAATTTTAAGATTGAGTTCACTGCTATTTCTATGTTATGCATTGAAACAACTACTAATATGATTACTTCTTAGTCTTTGTTGCCCCCTGACCCTGGTTAAATTGACTACATTAGTGGCATTCTTTGAGGGAAGCCAAGTTGTAGCCTCACTTGGCTCCATGTCACCCCAATATATCACTACTTCAAAGTCTGAGGTCCTTTCTTATTAAAGTGGTCCTCATGGATATGGATGGTCCACAATTACTGGGCTGGTTAACTACTGTTTCTTCATAGTCTGGGCTGGGGACATGGTAATTAGCTTGGATGATTATGTTATATTTTCTCCCAATGAATTGGGTGGATTTTGGTATGTTTATGTAACAATGGCCATATTTGGGTAAATGTAACCCATGAAATCATGCCAGGATAGTCATCTGAGAAGGCAGGTTTTATATTGTGAATTACATATTTGATTTGTATCTTATTTAAAGGCACATAAAATCCCTAAAATCTTTGAAATCTCTGAAGTAAAATGTATTTTTGACTATTGTGAGCAAGTGACTTTAACTGCTGATCTATCTTCCCAGCACCCCTCTTTTTATAGCCATGAATGAGTTAACTGATGGCTGGTTACCACAAAGTAGCTTCATATAGGAGCCAGTTACAGGAAACACAAAAGTCAGCTGGGTTGAACGAGCTTTCAGATAGATGAACTCCTGAAGGTTCCTGTATGGTGATGCACCAGGCAGATGGCAAGTAAGCGCTGAGTCTCTCCCATATTGTTCACCCTTTGCATACCTTCAACTGCATTCTTTGTAACATCCACTATAATAAACCTGCAAGCACGTTTCCCCAAGTCCTGTGAATCACTGTAGCAAATTAATTGAGCACAAGGGGAGGGTTGTGAGAATTATGATTTATAAAGCACAGGTAAAACAGCCTGGGGATGGAAGAGTAGTCTTGGGAGTTGAGATCTCAAGTTATGGGCTATGAAGCTATTTCTAGTTAGTGTCAGAGCTGTATTGAATTAAAGGACAAGCAGTTGATGTCTACTGCAGAACTGATTGCTTATTTGCTGGCGGAGAGAAATTCTCACATCTTTTGAGGACACATAAATTGTGTGTCGTTGAGGTGCTAGAAACAGAGGAAAAATAGTTTGTTTCCTCCTACTCAGCAAGACAAGGAAAGATACAGGGAAAGAGAATCCTAAGACTGTATAAACTTGTGACAGATCCCTTTAAAAATTATTTTCCCCCTCATGTTTGCCTCTTACTCTTGTTAATCATGTGTACATATTATGTGCTAGGTTCTGTTCAAGATACCGTATCTTTTAATCTCATATGATTCCTGCTATGATAGCTATATGTAGTAGGTAGTGCTTTTGTATACATTTCTACTGATTGTTTCAATGGACATACAGAGATTTAGGTATCATTCATTCTGGCATTGCCAAATACAATTTATTTTTGCTAATTTGTGTCTCCCAATCCCCAATCCTTCCATCTCCTCAATTCCCCTCTAATTAGTCTCCTCCCCCTTCTGATTAAATGTCAATTAAGTCTGGCTATCTTTCCCTCTCTCCTATTCTAGCTCATCTTTTTATATTCATTTTCGGCTAAGGTTCTACCTTTATAGGTTTCTTCCTCATTTGCCCCCTTATATACATACTTACAGAGATTACAAACAAACATATCCAAGAGAATATGCAGTTTTAGACTTTCTGAGTTTGGGTCACTTCAATTAATTTGATTCTTTCTAGGACCTCCTATTTTCTTGCCAACCCTAACATTTGTCCTAATACAATAGACATGTCATCTAAATTTCTATCATACATGTCGCTGTCTTAACTATGATATAGCAGTTACCGTCTTGTTGCTGGGACAGAACATTGGAACAGTTTATGGAGGGAAATTGTCTGGCTTACATTTTCAAGGAGAAGGTTCATCATGGTTGGAAAAGGATGGCAGAAATAGAAAGTTATCTGAAGTAGTGACTTTCTCATCACTGGGACAAAACACTGGACCTAAGACAGTTTATGGAAGAAAAGGATCCATTTCTATCTGACATTCTAGAAGGGAAACCTCATTCTGATGGAGAATGCATGGGAAGAGGACAGCCAGATATCACATTTCCAGATATCACATCTCCACACATTATCAAGAAGGAAGTAGAAAGAGTAAGGTAGCCAGATAAATGGTGCTATGCTATAACACCCCAAGACCCACCCCCCAGTGACACACTTCTTCCAGCAAGGTTCTGCCAGTTGGGAATAAATATGAGCATGTGGCTATGGAAAATATTTTATATTGAAACCACCACATATGACCAAGCTCACAAATGCCAAATATTACATGTAGCCCTGGAGAGATGAGGAGGAAAAAATGCATTGACACCAAATTTGATCACAGTCCTTGAAGTGAATGGAAATCACTGCTTGTGTGTAAACTAGAGCTTTGAATTCTAGAACAGTCTTTCAATATTTCTACTCCAATTTTAATGTATATTGTATTCATACACTGTTGTAGTTGCTTTTCATGACTGGGACAAACATTAGACCCAAAACAACTTATTGGAAATTCAGTCTTACAGATTACAGTGGAAGCTTTACCATGGAGATGCAATTATTAAGGATAAGGAAAATAAGGATTTAGAAGAATAGACACAATGGGGAAGGAATTTCTAGGAGCCAGAATAATTCATCACCTAGTGATTGCTACACTGAGATGGCAAAGGTTTTGGCTCTCCCAAAGAAGGGACACTGAGGGTAGGTTTTCTCTTCCCCAGTCCACTCTACAAGACCCTCCTCCCTTGCATTTCCTTACCATCTTTCATCACAGGCTAGATCCTAGAATTATGTCTTATTTTCTTGCACTTCTAACTAAGACTAGATGGATTGGGTTGCCATAATGGTTGTTTTTCCTCTTTAAACAGTAGGCTCTGGTATTTCTGTGTCTGCTCATATACCAGGCTGCCCACATGAAATCTTCCTTCAAACCCTCCAGAGATCTACCTAGAGACTGAGGAAATTGTTTTTCCCATAACTCATTTCTGTTATCCTGAGTACCAAGCACCTGAAGCAAAGTGTCCTGCTGCCGCCACCACCAGATGATACTGAATCATGTGCAGACATCATTGCTCCAGGCTGCTAGCTTAGAAAAAAGATAAGCTGAAAATAACCTGCACTATCCCCAGTAGACCATACTGCTTGCCAAACTCCTCGTTACCCCTGCCTGTGATTGGCTGAAGAGGCAAGTATACAATGGGCCTCTGAGTCCTGAAATAACATTGATAACAGAAATAAATCTCCTACCTGGGTTAGAGGTTCACCAAAGTAGGACAAAGAGGTGCTCAGTCACTCTTCCACTTACTCAGCTGAACTTAGATGTTCTAGTTTGGGGTCCAGTGGTTCATGAGTCTCCCTAATTCAGGAAGATAGTGTTCGTTTGAGAAACAGAGCTTGGGAGCAAACAAGTAAGGAGAGGAACTGTCCTTAGTAACTTGGAAGTTATTCATTGGTGTTCCCTAGACCAAGTCTCATCAATTGAATAATCACAGATAGCTCTGAGGTCCCTCCACTGAGAATTTTCACAGTCCTCAACTCTCACCTCAGAAAAGGCATTTACTTCTTACCCACCAAATAATGTTTGTAACATAAGATGGATTTACTTCTTTTCACTACCTATGCAAATGGAATAAGGTACCTTCCTTTCATTACTAAAAGATTTACTAATTATATGAATTAAGTGTACATGGGCATATAAGATTAACAGACTTTCAGATTAAGTGATAAACAAAATATATCAGCGCTGTGGAGATGGCACAGAAAGTCAAAATGCTTGCTATAAAAACATGAGGCCCTGAGAGGGCCAGAGTTCTATCCTAGTACCCAAATAAAAAATCTGGGTATGGCCATGCATGCCTATAACCCTTGTTCAGTGGAGGGCAGAGAATGGAGAATCATTGGGGCTCACCTGACAGACTTTCTGACTAAAAACATGGCAGTTCTAGTTTCAGTGAGAGATTCTATCTCAAAAGAAAAAAAATGTAGAACATCAATGGAGGAGGACATCTGACATTCTCCTCTGGCTTCCTCTATATGCATACACACGGGACACACATAATCTGCACACACACATGCATACACCATAAACACATACACCATACAACACTAACAAAAAATTGGCCTAATAAAAAACCCAGTTTCTCTAGAGCTTATTGTTCTTACTTAACTAACACCTTATGCTGCTTCCTCTAGCCCATTGTAACGACTTTTCCAGTGTATGTTGTGGGTTTGATTATTTTACATAACCCATGTATGTATAGCCCCTGCACCTGGTGTATTTCACTTATCTTAAACTTTATCACTAGACAGAACTCATTTTAAATGTTTTTGCCATAATAAAACAACAAAAGAAAAGAAAAAAACCATCAAGGATTTTTAAAAGGGACAAAGAGCAAACCAGTGGAGCATGAGTATATAGAAAAATCAACCAGGTTATTATGATCCTCACCTTGAACTTTGAATCTTTGCATTAGCAAGTCATTCTTATTAATTTCCTAATTCACTGAAGAGGCAGAAGTGACCCAGATAAGTATCATGACCTACAGAATGTCACTCAGCTGAGAGTCCTGCCAGAATCTTCCTGTCCTCAAGTGCTGACATACCTATCACTGTTGGGCTACTTAAAGCTTTGAGCATGAACACCAGTGACTTAGGGCAGCCCTCACTCATCACAGAGACAGGACTGAAAAACTAGCCTCCTTCACATGTATAAATTCTGCTCAGGTTGCAGTGACATAGACTGAAGACTTGAAAAGCATTTTATTCCCACAATTGTGGACGTTTGAATTTCTAGTACAAGGTGTCAGCACATTTGTTTTCTCCTCTGGCTTTTTTAATTGGCTTAAAGATGGTCACCATCTCACTGTGTCCTTACTTTACCTTTCTTCTATGCATATACATCTCTGGTGTTTCTCTCTCTTCTTATGGACATCAATCATACTGGATTGGACATCCTCTCCCTTATGTCATCCCTCAACATTATGGTGTATGTCTATGTGTGTGTGTGTGTGTGTGTGTGTGTGTGTGTGTGTGTGTGTGTGAGACAGGGCTTGCACTTAACAGCTTTGAGTCTACTAAGAAAGTACCGTCCCACTGAACTGCACAACTATTCCTAGTGGTAGTTACCTCTTTAAAAGTCTTATTCCTAAAATACATTCATATCCACAGGTCCTGGTAGCCAGGATTTCAACATATGAATCTAGAGAGTGGACACAATATGAAATAATGAATAATAACACAAAAATGTAAAATTAGGTACAAAGAGTGACTGTTTAGCCTCCTCAAACTATGAATCTACAAAACTGTATTTCATTCCTTCTATCCCTATGCCACACCTTCTTCTCTTCTTCTCCAATCTGGCAACACCCTGTCCCCTCAGTTCTTTTGCATGATCTTGCTGCTGCCTTTGTCTTCTGCATATCTTTTTGTGTGTAGGTTCTATATTCCCCACATATCTCATTACCTACTCAATGGCAGTGAGAATTCCTGGAAACAGATAGTATATGTTTGGGCACAGTGGGCCCCTATGCTGAAGCCCTATTTAATGACATGAAATGAGAGTAAATGTCATGTCAATCTGGAAGTGTTGACTGAGTGACTGCCAAGGGACAGAAACAGGGTCATTTCATCCCCCTTTTTGTCCCCTTTTTATAGTCTTTTTCAAACACCATGGAAAAGGTCTTGCTCTCTGCTTCTGTTAGACTGTTCTATTTTCTACCCTTACACTCTAAACAGTGAGAAACTCAAATAAGAATAAAGGACATTTATCTCATTTTGAGAAGCTGGAGAGTTTTTTTTTCTGTGCTTCTCTGTTCTAAACAGTTCCATAGTGGGGGGATAACAGCAATGAAATTAGGAATAGGGAGCAGAGCAAAGGAAGAGTGAAGAAAAGGAAGAATGGAGGTAGAAGGGAAGGATGAGCAAATATTCCAGCACTCATTCATGTCACCTTGATGAGGACAAGGAGGAAGTTACATTTTGCAGAGCACCTGGATTCTAGCCTTTCTCTGGACAAAGTCGAATGGGAACTGAAAAAAAGAGTATGGTCATATTAAAAGTGTAACTTCATCATCTGGCTCCTTATCAGTCCAATAATGAGGGCAGTAAGTGCCTAGTGGTTTATTTTTATTCCTGATATCATCTTCATGATCCCAGAGGGAGCCCAGCTTGGCTTATTTAAGACCACAGAATGTGACTGTTAAACTCGTGTGTGCCCAAGAGATCCTTCCTGTCTGTGCCAGGAGGAAGAGAGAAGATAATCTGAATGCCTTATATCTGTGTCCTTCATCTTCTAGTCAGAAAGTAGTTTAATCATAGCCATGCACCATGTTCATGCAATTCCATGGGAGTCCAAGTCCATTGCACATACTGAACAACTACACCTTCCTCAGTCAGTTAATTTCTCATCAGCTACAACAGATGTAATACTGGACATAAGGATTTTCATAAGGGATAGCGGACCTTTAAATCTCTCTGACTTACCCTCTACCTTCCCTTTCTGCCAGGAAAGGTCTTAAGGGTTCATGCAATTATATTAGACTATCTGAGATATTCTGTCTACTTTAAAAAATCAACTGTCCTATGATATAACAATCACAAAAGTGATATTTTATCATATTACTAGATGGAATTTGGCCAGGAGTATTTAAATACATTTTTACAACTCTGTTTATCACAAGTACAAAAATGAAATTTGAATTTTTATGTTCATACATGTACATTATTTACCTTGTCATCCTTATTAGCGGACTTACAGACATGGGGATTCATATATCAATACATATCCAGGAGTTACCAAGAGTTAAAATTGTCCCCAATCTCTTATTTTTGTAATGATTCTGGAAATATAATAGATCCTACTGTTCCAATCATTTCAGAAACCAGTGTTGTCCTTGATCTGAAAGTCGAAGTGACTGAACTACAACTGTGGCAGAACACCACTTTGAGAACAAAATCTCCTTCATTGTCTTCCAAAAGAATCAAAACCATTTATTTTTTGACTGGTTTATTTTCTTACAAAAAATTTCAACCATGCAGGATACTGTGGCCATTTATGTATACCTGAATCCCCAAATCCCATTGAGTTTCTGACTTTGAAAATGTTGGTATTTATCTAAATGCTCATTTTTTAATATTTGGAAACCAAATGAGTTTCAGGGTATAGTTTCACTTGAGAGTGTAAAATATAAATTCAAAAGATAATATGTATGAGTAAAGACACAGAGCAGGATAGGTTAGAGGAAGTAGGGCATCTGGGAATGAGATTGGGTAGAAGGCAAATATCCTTGCACTATATTGAAGATTTACAGAGGAGACACTATGTATATTATTCTTCAGGTGCCAATAGAAATGGACAAAAGGTATGATAATGATCATGCTTGCAAAGTAATATGAATTTTAGCCATTTCCTTTCCAAAAGCAAGGGGATAAATTGTAGAGGTTGACCCCTTATATTCCACCTTATAATTGGGTTATGCTCTATACCTCTCATAGTGTGTTTTTAAATGGAATATTTTTGAGCTGCCCAAGTACACCGGGAAAAGAATGATAATGCAAATTTAAAATAATCTTGTTCCAAATTTGCTAATTGAAAACAACCTAGTTTGGCAAGAGTTTAAAGCAAAGAAAGATAATTGTGTTGTTAATGAGTTAATGTTCTACACAACCACTGACTCAGACCTTAAAAGATGGCATGAAGATATGCTAGTGCTGGCTCAGAGAGCCAAACTGGTGGAGCTTGGAGATCTGTGAGGAAGCATAGTGTCAAAGAAGAGGAATGCGTGCATAACAATGAGAAAGGCCCTTGTTCCTAGGTCTAGTGCCAAAGAGTTTAGAGTTTGGTTTAGGATCCTGGAATGTTACTGAGTCAGAATTTTGTATAAATAATGAGAGCATGTCTGACCTAAAAAAGAAAGGTAAATTATACAAAGTTCAGACAAAAAGGATGTTGCATTCATGAAGACAATATAATGGAGACAGATTTGTGGCATTTGGGACGGAGGATGTACAAAGACGTTTAATGAACTAATGAAAACTTTTAGAACATAACATAGTTAAGTCTACAATAAACTGAATTCAAAATAACATTCATGTACTTTTAATTTCATTAATTGGCATTTATTTACCTTGAACCATGACATATTAATCAGAGTATAAGTACAGTGCAAGCCAGTCTTCATGTCATGTACCTGTAATCCTGGCACTATGGGGGCTGAGGAACAAGGATTTCAAGTTGTAGCTCAGTCTGGGCTATATAATGAGGTTCTTTCTCAAAAAGAATAAAAGAGGCCATGCGTAGTGGTGCATGCCTTTAATCCCAGAACTCAGATGGCAGAAGTAGGAAAATCTCTGTGAGTTCAAGGCCACTCTGAGACTACATAGTGAATTCCAGGTCAGCCTGAGCCAGAGTGAGACCCTATCTCAAAAAAAATTTTTAAACAGAACAAAAGAAGAGGAGGAGGAGGAAATGTATAATCTGTGGTAATCTGGCAATGATATCTGGCCCATGGCCAAAATCCCTTGAAAAATATTGAAGCATCTAGGATATACCATAGACCTAATGAGTTTGAACCTCTACAAACACTGTTGGAAAGCACGGAACTGAGACCCAGGGAATATGGCTCTCAGAGAAGAAACCTATGAAACAAGGAAAAAGATAAGATAATTACCTAGCAAGAGAGACTATAAGGCTGTTAATTACAGGCCACCTTAACCACTTATTTTCACTGGCAAGTATCAATGATTTTCTTTGCATGTGAGGAATCAGAAACTGAGAATGGTAAAGAAGGTTACCCAATGTCACAGAATTACTGACAGAATGTGAGTTGCTCTCTGCAATTTTTAAAGGCAGTTATAAGTTCTAGATCCTTGATATTGAGTATAGTGTTATAAACTATTATTAAATATTGAAAACACTATATATAATAAACCAAATATTTTGTTGACTAATTGAGCTAAGTTGTGAGAGAAATTCTAAGGATGCATAAAATAGGGATATCTATGGACACAAATATGTTTGTGTCAGCTGTTACTAAACAATAGAGTTTCAGTCTAGATAGAACTGTGCATTTAAAATAACCAACTTAAATACTCCAGTAAATAATCTCCAATACAAACTCAAGCAAACACTAATTAACTCAATGGGTCAAAAAAGATAACAAAGCAGAATGTGAATTAATGTGAAATAGTAAGGATTTTGTAGGTGTGGAGGGTAATAAGAGAGGATAATACGGAGGAATAAAATCAAAATATATTACATGTAAATATATACATATATATTTGTGGATATATGGAAGTGTCAAAATAAAAAAAAACATGAAAAATCATTAAGAATGGAAAATGATAAAATCATAAGATACTATAAGAAGGGTCATAATGGGAGAACTAAACATTCAAAATCAATCATCATTACTAAGGTAATCCTCATGAAATAACTGGAATATTAATCTACATGTCTTAACTTCCACTGTGGTGGGTTTGGGGTTGTATAATTAGATTGGACCAATTGTAGTATTCAGCCTCAGGTTACTAGGATCAACTTCCAGACAAGACACAGTTTATGGGAAGAAGGGTTAATTGAAGCTTAGAAATCCCAGGGGAATTCCATAGTGGTTGAAGAAACTGTCCCCCTTTCACAGGTCCATGATGAGAGAGAAAAGCAACAGCTAAGGCAAGCACACTTCAGAATCCCCAGACATAACTCAGGTACTTTGCATATCTTAGTCTGGAATTCAGATCAGCCCCCAGTAACATCTCTTCTAGCCAGGTGGATAGAAATCTAAGAAGGTTTAATAAAACTCCTAAATCTATCGGGAGTCATCCATTCAAATTACCACATTCTGCCTGTGGCCTCCAATAAATTCATAACCATCTCACATTGTATATTGTTTCAGTCCAAATTCAAAGGCCCCATAGTCTTTACCAACTTAAGATAGTCCCAAAGTCCCAAGTCACCTCTGAGATTTAAGATTGCCTCCTGGCTGTGAGTTCTGTAAAATCAAAATAATTTATATATTTTCAACATGTAAAGGCACAGGGTAAACATTTTCAACTGCTATAAGGCATAGCAAGGAGAGATTGGAGCAATGCAAACTCAATAAACATCAAGTAAACATCAAACATTTGCAGTTCAAGTCCAATATCATAACCAGTGATGTAAATATCCTGATTTTTCAATTCTGCCACCCCAGCTGGGCTGCATATGCAGGAAAACCTTCCACCCAAGTAAACAGACCTGCATGATAGCCCTTCTACAGTCCTGGTATATCTAAACATCCTTCGATCTCCACTGCAAACCATGGTTCATCTTCCAATGGCTTTGCCAGCCTATCAGGGTCATCACACTCTGCCTTCATAGCAAGTCTCAGCAGTGACTCTGGAAACTGTGCACTACATGACCACTCCCTGCATTTTTCATGTTTCTGACTCCAATACCTAGTGTTCAGGACACAGCCATATTCTTAGTTCAGGAATGAAATAAATCAGTGACTTTGAAGAGCACATTTCTTCCTTACAAATATAGCCTTCCAAAAGAGTGTATTCCTACCATTTAGCCATTCTGGGGGTGTAATCACTTCATGCTTCTCTCCTTTGTTTTGATGTAAAACAGTTGGGCCATCTTCCTTCCAAATGTTAATGTGTTTGACAATAGCAGCTTCAGTAACCTAAAACCAGTCTTTGTGCCAGTAAATTTTAAACTTGTTTGAATTTCTCCAATTTTAAATCTTATATCTCTCAGTCCCATATCTTTAGCCAAACACACCAGCCACTTACAAATTTAACCTTGATCAAACTCCCTGGGCCTGGGCAGCAGAATGCAGCCAGCCCTTATGCCAATAGCCCAGTTCCAACAAAACCCTTTGCAGTCTTTTCTTTGCCTTAGAAAGTTCATAAGCAAAGCTGACAAATACAATTCTCTCTGCACTTGGTATTTTCAAACTCTCATCAATATAGTTCATAATATTTGGTTTACTGCTCCAGAAGGCATCTTCAGTTGCAAGTACCAAGTCCATACCTGTTCCTCCAAAATGAAAGTTCTGAAAGACCAAAAGCCACATGGTCAGATACATCGCAGGAACTCCCACACCTTGGTGCCAATTCTGTAGTAGTCAGCCTCAGGTTGCTGGGATAAACTTCCAGACCAGACACAGTTTATGGGAAGAAGAAGTGATTTATTGAAGCTTACATATCCAGGGGAAGTTCCATAATGGCAGAAAAAACTGGCCCCCTTTCCTAGGTCCATGATGAGAGAGTAAAGCCACTACCACCAAGACAGGCAAGCACACTTCATGAACCCCAGGCAGATCTCAAGCACTTTAGATATCTGAGGCTGAAATTCAGATCCATCCCCAGTGATACCTCCTCCAACCAGGTAGCTGGAAATCCAAGAAGCTTTAAGTAAAGTCCTGAATCTGTTGGGGGACATCCATTCAACCCACCAAATCGATGTAAATAATTTATGCCACTTATATATCTCAAAGATTAAGAGCTGGGGTCCTTTCCATATTTCTTTCATCTTTTTATGGTATTCAGAGCAATATGTGGAAAACAGGTGTCAAGACGAAAGTAGGGGCCTGGAAGATGCCCCATAAACAAGCATTGAGAACATGATTTCAGATCCCTAGTACCCAAATAAAATGGCTGGGCATTGCAACACACATACCTGTAATCCCAGTGCTGTGGAGGATGAGAAATGAATGTGCCCAGGTCTTGCTGGCTAATCTAGCCAAATTGATGACCTCTGATTTCAGTCAGAGACCCTATCTCAGACATTAAGTAGGAGGGCTGGGAATATGGGTCAGTGGATAAAGTACTTGCTGTATAAGCATGAAGACCTGAGTTTGGATGCCAGAAACCACATAAAACTGCTGGCTATGTTGGTATACACTTATAATCCCAGTGTTATGGATGATGAGACAAGGAAACCTTAGGGTTCATGTGTTAGCTAGGCTACTTAGTCCAGCTAAGTAGGTGTTCTCTAGATTCAGCAAGAGATTTTTTAACAGAAAAAGTTAAAAAGAGTTTAAGATACTCAATGTCAACCCACGAGTACCACATGTATGCATGTACACATACAAACACATGAGAACCCATACATACATGAACATGTACACAGGCACAGCACATACACATACACACATACAAAATTGTGCAAAAATACAAAAAAATAGGCAGAGGGTGATTGAGGAAGACACCTGTGATGTTTTATATTGATTGCCAACTAGACAGGGCCTAGAATAAGTTAGGAAACTGCCTTTTTGTATGCATGTGAGGAATTATTTTGATTAGGTTAACTGAGCTGGGAAGACCCACCTTAACAGAGGGCAGCACCATTTCATGGGCTGAGGTCCTAGATTTAATCAAAACTAAAAAGCCCATGAGTGCAAGGATTCATTTCTTCTACTTTCTGTCTGAAGACTCAATGAGACCAGCGACTTCATGCTCTTGTTGCCATACCTCCCTGATGAACTGCCCTGATGAATATGATGAACTGTAATCTTGAAAAATAAGGTGAGGGGCTGGAGAGATGGCTTAGTGGTTGAGCGCTTGCCTGTGAAGCCTAAGGACCCCGGTTCGAGGCTCGATTCCCCAGGACCCACATTAGCCAGATGCACAAGGGGGCGCACGCGTCTGGAGTTCGTTTGCAGTGGCTGGAGGCCCTGGTGCGCCCATTCTCTCTCTCTCTCTGCCTCTCTCTCCCTCTCTCTGTCTATTGCTCTCAAATAAATAAAAATAAACAAAAAAAATTTTAAAAAAAGAAAGAAAAATAAGCTGAAATAAACTCTTCTTTCCATTGCTTCTGGGCATTTATTTGGTCATAGCAATGAGAAAATAGACAACATGCAATATTTACCTCAATGTTTACCTTGGTCTCCACAAGCACACACACGGGAACATGCAGGCACACTGCACACACATACACATGCAGAAAGAAATAGACTGGCCCTGAGTCTCCACATCACTGCTTGAAAGAGAATCCTAACCAATTTATGCTGGATTTGGCAATGTAAGCTTTGGTTGGATTGAGATACTAAAATTTTAATCAGGCTTTTGTGGTAGTTAACACTTACTAATCCTAATGTAACATTCTTCTCATCCAAATGTGTAGTTCATTCTTTTGTATGTTTCTCATGTTTCACTCAGATGTCATTAAATGCGTTTTAAGTAGTCATGACAGCTCACTCCTGTGATACTAGCACTCCAGAGGCTGACACGGTAGATTGCTATGACTTCAAGGCAAGCCTGTGCTACATAGTGTGTTCCAGGTCAGCCTGAGATAGAGTATGAGACCATATCCCAAAAAATACATTTAGAATTATATGAAAATTTGATGATAAGGTGGTATTAATTCTATGGTAATTCATTTTGTATCACTTTGTTGGGAGGCACATATTCCATAAAACTACATACCTAAAATTGAGATATTTTCTGGGATTCCCATCAAGAACACTGCATTCATAAAAGGACTACATTAAGAAAGTAACTTTAAATTTTATAAAACTGCATTGTGGTGATAGTTACATATCCTTATAAATTGACTAATAATAGGCAAAGCATGTACTTCAAGCAAGTGAATTTTATAATGTAAATTTACATTCTGAAGGTTAAAAAAGCCAACAACACAGCACTTTCACAAACTTGTCCATGTTTGTACATCAATTAGAATGATTTTTAAATTACTTTCAAAGAATCCTAAGCAAAAGTCCATAAAGAGAGTTCTGAAAAAGCTGAGTATAGAGATACCAACAGACCCAGTTATTCCCTTACTGGGCATCTACCCTAAAACCTTCAAACCACAGGCTAGAGAGGTTTGCTCAACCCTGATTCTACTGGGTCAATTTGTAATAGCTAAGAGCTGGAATCAACCCAGATGTACATCACTAGAAGAATGGATAACTAAGATGTGGTATATCTACACAATGGAATTGTATACAGCAGTAAGAAAAAATGACACAATGAGATTTGAGGAAAAATGGTTGGACCTGGAACAGATCATTCTCAGTGAACTTACCCAAACACAGAAAAAAAATCGCCACATAGTCTCACTCATCTACAGCACCTAACCTGAATCTACCCAAGATATCTTACATATCCAGCAAGCATCTCGTGGACTAGACACTAGGATGGAAGGGGAGGGAGGGGAGGACATCAAAGGGGTGGGAAACACAAATCTAGACCCAAACAGCAATGGTACCACAAAATTCTACTTACTAAAAGACAGACCAAATGGCTGATCCTTCACCAGGCCCTTACAGGGAACACCTGAACCACAAGACACTGGAGAGGGTAGGATCAAGACTAACCTTAATCTTCTACATCTTCCCTCACTCCTTCTCCCTTTCCCTCTCCCTCTCTCTCTCTCTCTTCTCTCTAACTCTTGTATATTAGTTATCTTTTTCCTCATTTTCTTAGTGGGCACTGACCTGTAACTCCCAGTATGAGCATGGGGCTATCATCCACAATGAGATTTTGATCAGAGAGACCTACAAGGTTTCCTAAAAGACAGACAGATTTCTGTCAGAGTACTTGATGACCCACCAAAGGTTAGTGGTAAGACCCTACTGCTGAAGACACCTTATGTGGTTGACATGTAAAATAGAATGGCATGGCTGGAAGTTGGAAGACAGTCAGTACGCAGACAGTCAGCGTGTCTAGTGCCAGAAGGTGCTACATGGGCGACTGGGGGGAAATGACCAATATCTGTCCAAGCAACTCATGGTCTAACCTACTTAGCAGCAAATAACTTGTTGTGATGCCAACACAAGTGCAATAGTGGCACACAGACATGGTGGGGAACCAACTGTTCTTAATTTGGCTAACTGATCTCCTCAGTGGTATGGGACCCATAGCTAGAGCTCAGAAACAAGTCAGAACCATATCCAAACATAAGTCCACTCGCCAATATCAAGCTACCATCAATCATGGGCTACAAGAGGGCATACACCTATTAAATTCTCTATAAAAAAAAGTACGGGTTATCTCTTTTGTCCTGGTGCTAACTTACTCTCCATTGGAGAATCTGCTTCTCTTTTTCAGATAGATGTAGATCCTAAGGAGAGAACCACCCCATCATACCTCCAAAGGGCCACAGCTGAAACTAAGAAAAATTGGTGAAACAAGCAAGGGTGCTGATTTCCTGATGAACCGGATACCAGCACAAGGGGGAAGGAGATGAACACAGAGAAAAATCAACTCCTACCAAATCAGAGAGCCAGAGCCTCAGAGGCCCCCAACACTTCATCACTGAAGCAGACCAAAAATGAACCCAACATGTTTCAGGGAAATTTTGCAGAAGAGGGGGCGGAAAGAATGTCAGAGCCATATGTTGGGTCATGATATGCAGAGACATTTATCTTACACATAACTGTGGTCTAACTGCACAATGCATGACCCATATACCTCAACAAGGAGGGGCCAAGGGGAGGGGGTAGGTCACGGATGAGCCTAATAATGGTACCAAACTGACTGTATTTGCTGAATACAAAAGTAACTAATAAAGAAAAAAGGTCCATAAAGTAAGGCATGAGCATAGTAGGGCAGTCCTATGGTGAAGAGAACTAAGGATAACATTCCTTGGCCTAGGAAGACATCATACCAGCAAAACCTATGTGCTCATTTGGGGCTCTGTTTCTCATAACATGTCCACCAAAGTGAGTGGAGATGATGCTGAGACTTATAACACATAGAACACTTGGCAATCCTACCATGAAGCCCTTTATATGAATGTAACCTATTATGTGTATCATAAATAACAGAAATTTGAGAGTTGTCTTCTTTTGAACAATTGCATAAAGACTAATAAAAAAGCATGATACGTGCCTTACTTGAAAGGGGAGGGGAATAGTATTTGGAATCCATATTTTCACTGCTCTTCCTATACTTGTGTCCAGAGTATTCATGTAACCATCTGCCAAAATTAGAGGCTAACAAGACAACACATATACTTTTCTCTTACTGTGCCAAACAAGGAGCATAATCCAAGTTAAGAGGCAGCTGAAATTGACAAGCCATAAACTAAAAGAACAACTTCTCAGTGATGGCACTGGAAATCAAGTTGAACTGGCTGGACGATATTATTTTACTGAAGCATCCTTCCAAAAACTCTTGAAATATTTCTACACAATTCCTTGTTAGTAGTGGCAGCAATAACAATTTACATGTGTTTGGCATTTTTTATATGTCAGGCTTTATGAAAAGTGGAGTGTTTTCAATCATCCTCTATTATTGGAATTTTTCTTCAAGTCTAGAGATCATAAAATTGATACAGAGAGGTTAACTTATTTGTTCAAGATCACACAGCTATAGTGAGAAGTGCCATAATAAAAAGGAGCATGTAAGTACCTTTTTTGGTATGCTGACTTAATATCCTTCAGATATATACTCAATAGTTGGAAACTTGCATTATAATATATATATTTGAGGAACCTCCATTACCTTTTCATTGTGACTCTGCTAATTTACATTCCCACTGTGATAACTAAATTTGCTTATCAACGTGATTGGATTGAGAAGTGCATATATTAGTAAAGTACATGTCTGGGAATGCCTGTGAGAATACTTCCAGAGAGGTTAAACTGAGAGTGGAAGACCCACACCTGTGGTGGCACAATGTCATAGGCTGGAGGCCCAGAAGAGGTAAAAGGGGAAAAAGATAGAGTCTACTACTACAGACTACCATGATGTGAGCTTCACTATTCCGTCACTAGCCTTCTCATGATAGATAGATTGAAATGCCCAAAACTGTAAACAAAATAATTCTTCCTAATGTTTTGTTTGTGTGTTCTTGTCAGTCTTGAAAGCAATGCTAACTACCATAACATACCAAGTTGTGGTAGCAATTTACATTTCTGCCAACAATGTGTTAGGATTCATTTTTATCCACATTCTCACCAACATTAATAAATGGGTTGAAGAGATGTCTTATTGGTTAAAGCATTTGCCTGCAAAGCCTAAGGACCCAGGTTCAATCCCCATTACCCATGTAAGACTGATGCACAAGGTGGTGCATGCACCTAGAGCTTATTTGCAGTGGCTAGAGGCCCTGATACATCCATTCTCTGCTTCTCTCTCTCTCTCTCTGTCTCTCTGTCTCTCCATTTCTCTCTCCACTCTTTCTCAAGTAAATAAATAGATAAAATATTTTAAAATAAGCTATTTAATAAATAAATATGCATTCTGATGGGGACAAGATGGAATTTCAATGTAGCTTCTATTTGCATTTCAATGATGGTTAAAATGTTTTATATACATATGCTGGTATATTATTCAGTCACAAAATGAATGAAATCCTGTAATTTGCAGAAAAAAATGGGTGAAGTTGGAGGATAGACTCAGAAACGCAAGTATTAAATGTTTTATTTTATATGTGGAAACTGGAAAAATACAGATGACCAGAAAGTAGGGAAAACAAACTTTCATAAAAGGGGAAGCTTTGGAGACAGGAGTGATGTATAATTAGTATGCATTCATAATGTTAATAACAAAAGGCTTCATTGCCAAAATACATATTCTGTATGTTATTGAGATTAATTCAACAGAGAAACTTCATATCCAGAATAGAAAAAGAAGAAAAGAAACGGTTAGAATTGAGTCCTCTGATGCCAGAGTCAACATTATTCATAATAGCCTGGTAAAACTGTTAATCATATTTCTTAATTAAGGATGCTGTTTTCCTCTCCCTTTCTCCCTCCCCACCTCTCTCAGCCTTTCCTGTACTAGGATTACAGGCATATGCTAGCCTGCCCAATTTCAGTGTCTTTTGTCTACAAGTATTTTTGAAATTCCTACTTTGCATCAGAGAATATGCAGGGCCACACTCGGCCAAAAATATGGTGCTTATGCTCTCTTGTAGAATTTATGTTTTAGTGAGACAGAAAGAGAAATAACAAGTAAACTCAAAGCTATAACAAAAAAAACAATAGAATAGATAATTATCTTGTTGCTTCCTTCACAATAATCACTCTCTTGAATTTGTTATTATCCCTGTTTTATTGCATATATGTATAGTGTATATATCTGTATATATGTGTGGAAGAAAGCACACACACTAGAGAGAACATGGCATCCTTCAATTTTTGCCTTGCATCAAACATTGGGGTCTACAAAAAGAAGCATCTATTTTTGTGCTTCCTTCCAGGTCAGTGTTTCATCTGAACCATCTTTTCTTCATACACTTTCTTTTTTTTTTTTTTTTTAATTTTGAAATTTTCTGATTTTTCTCTTTTTTTTATTTTTTATTTATTTATTTTTTTTATTAGTCAGTTCTGTATTCAGCAAATACAGTCAGTTTGGTACCATTATTAGGCTCATCCGTGACCTACCCCCTCCCCTTGGCCCCTCCTTGTTGAGGTATGCGGGTCGTGCATTGTGGAGTTAGCCCACAGTTATGGGTAAGCTAAATGTCTCTGCATATCATGACCCAACATGTGACTCTGACATTCTTTCCGCCCCCTCTTCCGCAAAATTTCCCTGAGCCATGTTGGGTTCATTTTTGGTCTGCTTCAGTGATGAGGTGTTGAGGGCCTCTGAGGCTCTGGCTCTCTGATTTGGTAGGAGTTGATTTTTCTCTATGCTGATCTCCTTCCCCCTTGTGCTGGTGTCCGGTTCATCAGGAAAAACAGCCCCCTTGCTTGTTTCTCGAAGTTTTCTTAGTTTCAGCCAGAGCCCTTTTGAGGTATGATGGGGTGGCTCTCTCCTTAGGGTCTACATCTATCTGAAAAAGAGAAGCAGATTCTCCAACGGAGAGTAAGTTAGCACCAGGACAAATGAGATAACCCTTACTTTTTTTTTTATAGAGAATTTAATATGTGTAGGCCCTCTTGTAGCCCACAATTGATAGTAGGTTGATACTGGAGAGTGGGCTTATGTTTGGATATGGTTCTGACTTGTTTCCCAGCTCCAGCTATGGGTCCCATACCAGTGAGGGGATCAGTTAGCCAAATTTCACTAGACAACCTGGGGGAAGACACATTCACATTGTGATGGTTAGAAGTTTCCAAATGATCAATGTTATGGTTCTTTTTTATTATTCTGAGTGCCTATTAATTGTACAAAACAATGAGTTTCATTGTGACTTTTTTTCACTTGTATGTGTGTGTGGTGGTGTGTGAAAGTGTGTACGGTATATGCATGTATATGTTCCCTTGAGGTGCCCCATGAGCTCAATTTTAGCGGGGTGTGCTCACTCACTTGCAGTGGCTGGAGTAGAGTTTTGGGTGTCCTGCTCCATGTTTCCACCCAATCCTATTTAAGGCAGATTCTCTTACTGATTCCAGAACTGGATGTTGTTTTTTTGTTTTGTTTTGTTTCGTTTTTATTACTCCAGCAATTCCTGGGTCTCTGCTCCTCTATGGCACTGGGGTTACAGACATAGGCGGTCATAACCATCTGTTTGTGTAAGTCCTGGGTGCCTCTCACAAGCCTGAGATCCCCTATGCTTGCACATGATGTACACTTAATGGCTAAGCCATCTCTCCAGCTCATCATTGTGACATCTTTAATGTTCTTTCTTATAGTCTTAGATAAAAACTCATTCTATCAGTTCTGCCCATGTATTCTACTGAACAAAGCAAATCTCATGAAAAAGCTATCACTGGGATAAGAAATTATATTGTTTCAGTGGAGGTGGTAAGAGGAAGCAGGAATACTTCTAAACAAATAAGATCCATGACAAATATATAGCACTGTTTTGTATACTTTCAAACTTGATGCAAAAGGTGTATTGTGAAGTCACTCTGACAGGTACATTACTCACATAACATTATTTTCAGAGATATTCACACATGTGGCTACAAATCACTCATTTTAACTTGCATTAGATCATGTATTAAGCTGATTTTCCCATTCCTTCACCTGCGTATATTTGTTATCTCACATTTTAAACATCAATGACATTTCCATATATGCTTTTATACTAGTTTCTCCATGGCATATCCATAAAGATAAAATTGTCAGTTCTACATATTTACCTCCATTTTCAACATTACTACTAGAGACTAACAAATTGTTGTACCAATTTATGTTCCAATCAAAAGGAATGATAATTCCTATTTCTTACCAATATTTGTATAACTAAACTTTCATATTTTTACCCAAGTGATGCATAAAATCATCTTGTTTTATTATTAAGTCCATTGCACTACTTTATAAAATTGCTATTACTTGAATTTATATTTTCTGAGTTCTAGCCAGTTGAGCAACAGATCCTATTTTTTTTCTGTTCACTAAAATACTGTCATATTCTTTGCCTGTGCTGTTTGTTTTTGAATTTTCACAGATTTAATTATCTATATATTTTAACGTGTTGCATATTGGTCATATTCCCATTGGGTTATACTTTAAAATTTTTTGGATGTTTTTTCAATATGTATATGTAATTTTTTACATAGGTTATATTCTTACATCCCTTTACCCTTGGTCCCCATTTCCCTGGTCCCCATTTCCCTAAGGTTCCTTGTCACTAGGGTCCATAAGTGTTCACTGAGGGGTAGTTAGGGCCTCTGTGAGTTTCTGGTGGGGTTGACCTCAGGATATTTCTATCCATTCTGTGGCTCTTACAATCTTCCTGCCCCCTCTTCTGCAGCAACCTCTGAGCCTTGGTTGTGTTAGCAGTTTGTTTTTAGTGTTGAATTCTCTATAGCCTCTGTATTTCTGTTTCCATGGCAATTGTGCTATTTTATTGTTTTTGTTTGTTTGTTTTGTTTTATTTTGTTTTCCGAGGTAGGGTATCACTCTAACCTAGGCTGAACAGGAATATACTATGTAGTCTTAGGGTGGCCTCAAATTCATGGCAATCTCCCTACCTCTGCCTCCTGAGTGGTGGGTTTAAAGGTATGTGTCACCACGCCCGACTGTGCTGTTTTATACTGAATTATGTTTCCCTTTTTAATTTGCTGTTCTTTAAATATTTTACGATACTAATCCTTTCTTAAAAATATCTTCTTTGCAAATGTCTTCTCCGAATCTGAGACTTGCCCTTTCATCACTGATGGAATGTCTTTCACTATAGTAAATGTGCATCAATGGGGCTGGAATTGCTGTTCTATTTCACTCTCATCCCTCAGGCTGCTTCACCCAGCAGGCTGCCTAACAACATGGAGGATGGGAGGGAAAGCCTTGCAAGAACTCATATTGGTTAAAAAATATATATATTAACAATCTAGCTTGGATGTGGCATGTGTCACTCCTGCTCATAACCTTCTGGCCAGAGCTAATCATATTATCCCTTCCAATACATGGGCCAGAAAAGTTAATCAAACATTTTCATTGAAATGAAGTTTTATATTTTATCAAAGTTAAGCATAGTGGTCTTTTAATTTACAGCATATACCTCTTGTGTCTTATTTGGAAACTCTTTTCTACCTTAAAATTACAGATGTATTTTCTTAGGTTATCTTTTCAAACTTGCAATATTTTCACAATTTAGATCGTTAAATTGATGAAAATGGAGATCATCATGTTTAGTAAATTAAGCTAGATTCAGAAAGACAGATATCTAGATAAGTAAGGGTTTCTCTCATATGTGTAACTTATAAAAATAAAACATAATATGTTGGAGTAGTAATGATACTAAAAGAAGGGGGAGAGAGACAAGAATAGTTAATGGGGTAAAAGAAGAGGTAATATCCTGTTTCTCTCAAAATTCATCTAAAATTTAGATTTTAAATAAGTAGGTGTGCTATGGTTTTAATTTTAAATTGCTTTCCAAAATGAATAGCATATTTCCAGTACTTTTGTTGATCCAGCATTCCATCAGTGATTTAAAGTATTTCTGTCATCTATCTAGTTTTCTATAATCATGACTCTATCTCGATCACCTAATCTCTTCTACTCATCAACTTGCTTATCCTGGGGACAGTGTTATACTTGCTAATCATTATAGCTTTATGTCATCTTGATATCTGGACCTAAATGTGAAGATAAGTGCGTAAAGCTACATGAATAAAAGGAGTATTTATTGGAACTATATTGAATTTATAAAATCATTTGGAAAGAAATGATAAGACTTCAGCTAATCTTTCTATTTATGAGACCTATTTATTTCTCCTTTATAAAACTAATTTTATTTATTTATTTGAGAGAGGAGAAAGAGAGAGAGAGAGACAGAGAGAGAATGTCAAGACCTCTTATTGCTGCAAACAAACTCCAAACACATGTGCTACTTTGTACATCTGGCTTTACATAGGTACTGGGGATTTGAACCCTAGACTATCAGGCTTTACAACCATTACCGTTTAACTGCTCAGTCATCTCTCCAGCCTTATTTCTCCTTTTTGTCTTTCCCCATGCCTTTCAATAATGTTTTAAGTTTTATATGATTTCTAATAGCCATTGTGGTCTGAAACATTTGTCTGAACTTTCTCTTATTTAAGTTAGAATGTTTCTAAAATTGTACCACTTTGTATGATACTTGCTAAAGGTTTAAGAGATACCTTTTGTCAAGGTAGAGCATTCCACTGAACCCCAGCTTGCTAACATTTTTAAATCATGAATGTCTTAGAGTGACAGTAGTACCAATAAGAAAATGAGGTAGATAAGAAGTAGATCTTGAGAGTAGAATTGACAGCCTTGCACATGGATATGAGGTAGAAACCAAAGGAATGAAAACAATCAGAAATTCCTTTTGGCAAGAGCAACTAGTTGAAGACAAGAGAAAACTACTAACTTCCTTTGGCCCAGGTTAACCTGACTGTGTATACATCACAGCCTCCCCATCATGTAGATGAGGTCTACTGGGGAGATTCTGTATATCAAGACAGATGAGTAAGGAAGTTGAACAGTGCTTGGGAGTGTAGCTCAGTGATCCACACATGATTTCCCAAACAAAGAAGTTGAATAGAGGCAGAGGGGTTAGAAGTGCCAGCCACAGAGTTGAGAGGAGGGCTGAGATCTGAGATAGAGTTAATTAAAGACTGAGGAAGTGAGGTTTGGATCTTGGATGTGTACAACTTGTTAAGCCTACTAGACTTCCACGCAGACATGCGGAGTGGAGTAGGGAATTGGACATATTATTCCTGGAACTCAAAGAAGTTTGCCCTGGAGATATTAGTTTTGGGGTTACTAGTATTTTTGTCAGTGGATCTAAATCATGGTCACATTAAAGCACATGGGGGATGGTAATGGTGTGTGACTAATACTTTAGATTGCTGTTGGAGCTCATGACAGTTGAAAGCAGGCAGCACATGTTTTAGAAAGTTTAGTAAACTCAGACAAGTTCAGTAATCTGCCATAGGACACATCATTAAGAAAATGTTTAAGCTGGTATTCAAACCTTGATCTGTCTGCATGCAAAGCCTGCACCACTTCCACTTTGCCATGTGACCTAGGAGAACAGTATTTTAGCACATAAAGTGCAAAGACATGCCTGGTAAAGAAAGTCAAAGTGCCCCCAAGAAGATCCTAGTAGGGCACAACAGGTAGAGGCACCATTGCCCTAAAAGGAGTCTTATATTTACCACTATATTTACCCCATTTTTCTTGAACTTTCTTTACTTCCCATTTGTAATTGTCATCACCTGTTGGGAAACAGAGATATTGTATAAAAGGGAGCCAATATCAGGATACTAGCTGCATATATGCTGACTGGTCTCAAAGCCCCCATCCCAATTTCTGTTTTCTAAGCCTCCTTTCCTTTCTGTAGAGGAAGGAAGAAGAAGGATGCCTAGTGCTACAATCAAAACCAAACATTTTGTGTCCCCCTTCTTCTGCCTCCTCATGTCAGCAGCTCTGTATAATGAAAATCAAAATCATCTGTGTGTGCACACAGTAACTGTTTATTTGATGTTAGCTTTGAGGACTCAGTGGGAATTTTACACATTTAGAGATGAGATCAACCCTGGGAGAGCCTAATCTCATAAGTAGGCAGAAAATAAATTGAAGCTACAATGCTTCTGTCTATATCTGAGGAGGAAGAGAGTAATAAAAATCCTCCAATACTACCACCCTCCAGCCCCTAACACAAGGGCACAGGGTGGAGATGACTCCTTGGAAGGATCTCCTGCCTCATGTCTCCTAAGAAATTGTAGTAGGCCTGGTTGACGACTAATTGTGAGTTCTAGAAATAGCACACCTTACCCCTCAAGCCACCAAGTGGGATGTCTTCTGCCTCTTAAAATGCATTTACTATTAGTTTTCTTGAAACTTCCATTTTATCCTATCACAAGGATGCCTTGGAGTCAAAATTAATCTTGGAACTTTTCCACAGTAGGACTGTTCAGAGTGAATGCTAGACTCTGAGTAAAGTAGTTCCTGTGATTTCTCCCCACTCCAAAATACACGTATTGGTAACCTGGTTCCTAGTGCGGTGATGTGGGGATCTGAGGCTTTTAAGAGGTTGGCTCTAGTGGAAAGTCCTTGCATCTTTGTGGATCCTATGCTTGGAAGGGATTAGGGAATTCTCCAGCATGTTGTTTTAAAAGTGTGACTTTTATATTCTAGATCTTCTATAGAGACATAATCCTTTATTCTCACCATTGTCATTGACTTTCAAGTGATATAACCAACAGAGCCTTCAATAGAGTTGGATCAGTACAGGTACCATGACTTTGAACTTTCAGAACCACAAGCTAAATAAAAGTCTTTCCTTCACAAGTAGTCTGGCTCAGGTACTTTATTATAGTAACAAAACGCTAAGTAGGGCTGTGCCCCTCTAACATTCTAAAGGGGTCAGATCCTTCCCTTCAGTGCAGCTTATTTTCTTTCCAGATGCTTCTTTATTCCCTTATCCTACCACAGTTTTCCTCATCTGAACAAAACTTCAAATCGGCCACCTACAAATGCAAAACCTACAACTCCTTTTCTCACAGACCAGAGGCTTTCTATTTTGGTTTGCAACATATGCTCTATGTGCCCACTGCTTGGAAGTCACTAACAGTTAAAAGCAAAAGGAGGTAGCCTAGGAGCAGTGGTATGTAGGGATTTATTAGAGACAAGGTACAATTCAAGCCAGACCTGACTGATGTAAGACTTGCCACTCCATATGTAGAAACTTCAACCTTCTAGATACAAAGAAATTTCAGTTGGGCAGTTGCTGCCCATCTGGCCTTGTTTTTAGAAAGAAGTATCCTGGTAAACTGGCGCTCAAGAAACACTTAAGCAACTCTGAGTTAAGCTGAATGAATTGCCTCCCACTTCTTATCATGTCCCCAAGATGAAAGACATTTCTGGGTCAGAAAGGACCTGTAGTTTGGCACTCAGCCTGAATGCATAGGTGTTAAACATGAATGCCAGTAACTCATGAGACAAACCACAGAGCCTATAATGTCTTCATTTTACTCAGTCATCCTTCCATCTAACCTATGCATGTCTTTTCTCTCTGTATAACAGCAGCCAAAAGAGAGATTTAACATTCAATAGTCTGCTTCAGGCCACAGGAAAAATACTAAGCTAGTCCATCATTTATGCTAAAGCAAGGCTTGGCAGGAATGAAACCAGACACAGACAAGGGGCAGTTTAAACTCAAACTAAACATTGGGCTCCATCCCTCTTTGAATATGAGCTTAGTGAGACCTGGTTATTTCATGTAAGGAAAATTCCCTTCAAAATCTGTTCCCCCTTACTATAGAAAACAGGTATAAGCATTCTAGTCTTTACCAAAAACTAATTCCTACATGTTAAATATCAGTTGAAATTGACCTTTCAAATTAAACCCCTCCTTCTTAGTCTCCCAACTACAATAGAATGCAACTACTGCACTGTGTTTAGATACCTGGACATGGAGGGCAGCCAAGAGTATACTACCTAGGAGTCATGGGGAAAGGCAATGCTCATGTTGGGGCTATGAATACTCGCTGAGCTATTCTTTTCCATCTCCCCCACCTCCTCAAGTTTCATTCTCTGTCCTGTCCCACCATACTTTATGCCAAATGCCAATGGCTTGTAGTAAAATGCTTCTTTGGCAGCTAGTGTCTGGCTGGTCAGCATTGACCAAGATCAAAGAGCAATAAGAGAGTAAGATATGAATATCTGTTCCCCAATTGTGTTGCATTTGGACAGAAACTGCACTATACTACCTAAAGTCACAACTCCTCTTAGTCAGCTAATCTCATAACACTACAGTTCTTTCACGGTCCCAATCACACTCCTTATTCTCTTTGTTCCTTCAGGCTTAGCTTCAATGATGGCTAACTAGCACCTGTAGGCTCCCTTAACCCTACATATGTCACCACAAATGGTTTCTTTATTAAGAGCCTCTCAGCTAGTCTTCTTGAGTGTATCTTCTATTTCCTGCCAGGCCTCTGAATTATGCACTGCCTTCCACACACTATCCCCCCATCCCAGATGATTAGACAGCCCGAAAAGTAAAATCAGCTGACTGAATTGCCTTTTCTGAAGAGTCATCTTCTTTCCCCAACCATTTGACATATCCTCCACACACTATTCTCTCCTAAATTAAGGTTGCATCACTGCAGTTACACAATAAAAGGGAAGTGTGAACTAGTTCTTGTTTCGCAAGCAAGTGTTGTTATCTACTGAGCCATCTCCCCAGACCCAGATACATTTCTGTTTTAGATGTTATCATTCCTTGTTCCTAGGAAAAGTTGATGATGCAAAATCAGTTGCATTGCTTCCCAGAGAGTTATGTTAAACTTGCCTTACTTTAAACATACAATCCATGTGCTTTCAAGAGGATGTTAATACACTAAGTATTTAATCTTCAGTTTCCTATAATTTGTTTTTTTGTTTGCTTGTTTTTTCAAGGTAAGGTCTTGCTCTAGCCCAGGCTGACCTGGAATTCATTATGTCATCTCAGGGTGGCCTCGAACTCAAGGCGATCCTCCTACCTCTGCCTCCTGAGTGCTGTGATTAAAGGCGTGCACCACCACTCCCGGCCTGTTTCCTATAATTTGTTATACCCCATCATAATGATTGGGACTACCTACATACCAAAGTGGTCATCCTAAAATTTTCACTTGGTGTCAACTACATTATTTCCACTGAACATTAAATCTCTGCAAATTGACCTCCCTGGCACAGGATTGAGTATCCCTTATCCAAAATATTTTGGACTAAAATCATTTCAGTTTTCAGAGTTGTTTGGATTTTGGAATGTTTGCACAAATTATATAGATTGCACATTCCTAATCAAAAATTCTAAATTCTGAAATGCCCAAAACTTTTTGAGCATGGACATGATACTCAAATTGCATTGGATTTGAAAGCCTTTTGGATTTGAGATTCTTAACCTATAACCTATTTCAAATTTACCCCTCAACTCCAGCTTAATTTCAGGATTTGATCCTTTTACACACAGATTATGACATTATCTCTACCCTCTCCCTTTCTCTTCCTTTCTTTTCACCAAACACATTTCTGGGAAAACACAAATTTGCTATGCCATTTTCCTCTCAGTGGGCTTACTTGAAGATGAAATTCAAAATTCTTATTTTGAAGGAGAAGTTTCCAATGATTCTGTGACTATATGAGATGATCTGATCAATAACTCTTAGCTTCAGCTTTGTCACTTCCCTTTACAAACTTTTCCCCCACCCTTATGCTGTCTTTGTTTTTGTTGCATTGCTCCTTATCTACTGCACTTTTACCTTTGCTGATTAGCAATCCCCAATCATCCCATTGATCTTGAGCATCACTTGTTCTAGAAGTATTTTCTATGAACTCTCTAACAGTCAAGTTAGGTTTTTATCCTCTCTGTGATCCTTTAGCCCTGCCTCATTCTACACTTAACATTATGGCAATTATTTATTGACATCCCTGTCAATTACTGGCATCTTTTTGAGGGTAAGAGACTGTGTCTTCATCATTTAACCCTAGTACTTGGTACAGAATGGGGCATATTGAAGAAAAGTTACTTGAATGAATGACTAAATGAATGAATGAACTATGAATTGAGTATATGTTTGGGTTCCTTTATGCACATAAGGTTGATACAAGATCCCTTTAAGGAACAGTGTATAGCTCATCAAGCCAATTTTGTCCACTTTTCCCCTCTAGGTAGGGCTGTACCAAATCCATGTTGGAATGATTAAGAATAGAAACAGATGAGCTGTCCTTTTGAGTCACAGTCCCTCCCCAGTCCCAACAGCTGTAGTTAAGGAACAATAAAGTTGACCTGAATTAACTGGGGGTGGAAGGGTGAGACTAATTTTCCTCCAGTGGACACCAAGTTTTTCTACACCATCCGTCAGCCTTGAGCACAGATGGGATGGAGGCCAGGCCTAAAAATACATCAGCCCTAGGTGACATCAGGGCTGTGTTCTTTCATGTCTAACTTACCCCAGATGGAGGAGAGATCATTTGATGAGAAGTCATTAAAATAGGCAGAGAGACTTGCATCATGCTAGGGGTGACTACAGGGACAAAATGCCACTGCAGATTTCCTAGCAAATGATAATGAACTATGATAGAAATTTAAATAAGTATTCAGCAAAAACATCCTTGTCATCATTACTGTGAATTTGCATTTATTGATTGCCTCAAAATGTTAGACACTTGTTACAACATTTGATGAACACCATTTCTGTATCTATAAGGGACTAGAAATACTTGCCATTATATTGGGATGCCACTTACCCAGCCAGAAATAAAAGAACTCCTATGAATATTTTAAAGCAAAATATGGAAGGGGCCCAGACAATATACAAACAAACTCGATTAATGTTTCCTGCACTGGGATTTACCCTCCTGCTAAGCTTTCCCACAATGGAGAAGGAAGGAAAACAAGAAAAGGTATAGTCCTGAGAAAAATCACAAAAAAAAATTGAGCAGAGGCACTCCAGATATGTTTGGAATTAGCAATAAATATCAGGGGAGACAGCCATATGGAGGTATAGAAACCAGCCCTGTCTTTCTCCTTGTCTCTTCTGGTATGACTGCTCTTACTCATCCTTTAAGCTTGAAAGTACGTGGGAGACAGGAGCTGTAGAAATCTGAAGAGATTCTTGGTTATGCAGTTACCTTTCAAGTAAGAATTTTCTTGCTTTTATAAATGAATGAATTGGAATTTAAAGGATAGAGTCAGTGCAAACTTATTGGGTAAATGTTTAAGAGAATAATTGTTCTATCTGAATGTTGTAAATAGCCACTGACCTATTTTCTGAAAAAGTGAAAATGGATGACAAGTGGCTCAAAAGCATGCAAACACTAGGCTACATTACTAGCAGGCAGATGCCAACTTGTCTTGGCTTAGTACCTCTTTACAGGACTCCTTTCCCTCCCTTCCCCAACCCTATGCAATCAATTCTTTTCCAAAGCTCAAGGTTTGAGGCAGTGGTCAAGCTCCATGGCATAAGAATTGGTGTTCCTCATTATGCTCTCCGCCAACATGACAGGCTTGGGATTTCTTCCAGCAAAGCAAGAGAGCCAGGTACAGATCAACATGGCAGCAGCTGCTCCTCCTCCAGCACAGTAATAGGCCCATCCAAGCCGACAGGTACCTGTAGAAACAGAGACAAGCGCATGAGTGTTCTGTTGTCTTCTTACATGTTCTCTCTGGTAACAAACTATAGATATGATGTGAAAATAGAATCTTCATAAATCCTCTTTGGGAAAATACAGTTAATGAAAAAAAAATAGTAACTTCATCTGGGTGTCTTGTTCCCTCTGTACCTCCTTAGCTGATTGTTGGTCTCTGCTTTAGTAAGACCTTATAAAATTATATTTTTCTGATAGAGTGGGAACCTGGAAGTGGTGTGGGTGATGACGCTGTGGCTGTGCTAATGACAATGATGACACAAACAACTTGATCAAGTGCCAAACTTCATGCTAAGTTCTTTACTCACATACCTCATCGAAAAATTACAGTAACTACATGATGATACGACTCTTGATATCTTATAAAAGTTGAGGTAGCTAAGATGGAGGTTGTGAAAAATCACACACATAGAAAGTAGTGAACCCTGTTTAACAACTCTGAAACACCGCCATTTTAACCAACTAATAATCTATCCGACATGGACTTCTGGAAATAAAGTTATTTCCTGAATCATCAAGAGGCATGACCAGCAAAGTCAAATCACTTTCCTTTGAGTGCATGTTTCTATTCCAATACAGCCTTTCAATACTTATCAGGAAAGATACCTTGGAATCAAAATCAAGCTTCTGAGTAGTTAGTTTCAGTTCAAAGGATAAACAGAAATGTCACATGCTTAAACACAACCATTTTTCTTCCTGCAATTTTATGAGGTAGGTATATTTGTTTGAAGTGTTCGAATAATCTTTTTTGACTTTTATTTGCATAATCTTTCATAAAATGCTAATTCTTGAAAAGGAATGTTATTTTATGAAATATCAGGGTAACTAAATGCTAAAATAAAATGCCTAGGTAAACTGGTCTCCAGAAATTGTGGTTGATGTCTGATTATACAAAATTTCAGAGGGCCCAAGAAGAGAGAGATAGACAGTAGTCTTCATCTACACTATAGTCTTGGAGAAAATGTTATGACACCAGGTTGAGGATGCCACAACTGATATTTATGACAATTTATATTTTAAAAGCTACTTTTAATTAAATCGCTAATTATTTCTGTTTCCATGGCTTTCAGCGAGCCTTAATTTAAATTTAATTGATTAGTTCATGTGTCATGGAATGAGTCTAAAATTGTCCCAAGTTAAGCTACTTTGCTTTTCTGTTCAGGTAAGTCTAATTTATCCCAAACGTCCTACCAAGTCATCACTCTTGCTATCTCTCTGCCAAAAAACGACCTTCACTTCTCTTATTCACTTATTTATTTCTTCCACAGAATAATATTCAGAACTTGACATCTGATGGAGGCTTTAATTGATTCACTGCAGTGAGCTCAAGTCAGCCCAACTGAGCAGCTATCTAGGAATTTATTGGAGTGTCTTATGTACAGCTATATCTGTTGAGTATTGGGATGAAGATTTGCATTTCTCAGTTTTTATTTGCCAGTTCCCCCCATTCAAGGTTGTTAGCTCAGCAGTATAGGTGTCTTTGTTCTTTTTGTGGATGATACTTCATTAGCTCTATCCATTGTGGGGACAATTTCAATATGTGGAATCTAGCTTCACAGTAATTTGAAGCTGAGAACTTATGTGTTCAAACTGTATCACCTAACATTCAGGCATAAATTTTCAAGTAAAGTTGAAAACCTGGCAAAAGAAATATTCTATTTGCTTCTACACTAATCATGACCCCTTTATCATAAGACTTATGCACATTCTTTCCTCTCAGCTTAAAATGCTTCCTGTATGTGCATTTATATACATGCTCTTCTCATTCTTAGTCAATGTTCAGTAATTATCAAGAGTTCTTCATTCTTCTTCTCTGAACTTTCCCTGACTTCCCCAAGTCAAATTCCTTTATCAGAGGCTCTAGGTAGTCACATTGATCCTTTCTTCTGTGTCTTCATATATGTTCTTTTATCCCTTACCATGACCAATGCCAAGTACCTGTCCTTCCAAGGAGGTAGTACTTTACCAATAGACCTGCATAATCCTTCAAATTCTAAACTTGTTAAGCCCCATCTAAAATCATGGTGAAACCCAGACTATATAAGCTATCAAAAACTCAAGATTCCAATAGACACTGAGAAGACTCTAAAGGCATCAAGCAGAAAATCACTAAACACAGCTAAACACTAAAGGAGACTTATAGCATGCCATCCATAGTTCAGGAAGCATTGAGGGAGAAGTGCCAGAAAGATCTAAGAGGCACAGGCTGGAAAAGAGTATTTTGAGGCATTGTCTATCCCCCACAGGGACTGGCTTATACATTTGTGATCCTATAACAATTACCAATAACCCCATTGTGGAAGGCCCTCAGGGAGGGTGCAGGTAGGGAAAAGGGTATAACCTGAAATGAATATGACAACTATGCAATATTTTCATACAACAAACTTCTTAATTAATTTTAAAATTGCAGAACAGAGAGGAGGTAGAGGTGTTTTTTTTTTTAATTTTGTTGTTTTCTAAGTTAGTATACAATGTAATAGTATGTCATTATGCTGAGTTCTACATTTTCCCCTCCCACTATTCTCATTACTGTCCCCTGTTCCCAAAGGGAGGGGGCAGATTGATAGAGAACTTTCTTTAGAGAAAAAAATGTGCTATCTTCATAGTGCTTCAGCATGAAAAACACTGGTGGAGTGTAGTAAGAGTACACTGCAGTTTATTTTGAGATCATCAACTAGTAACTCTATGCCCACTCTTATTGTGTCTTCCTATAGATGACAGACTCAGAACTCCTTCACTCATTCAAAGCAAAAGCTTTGAGATTCACAATGAAAACTGAAGACTGGCAAACATGCCATCATTGAGCAGAGCCTGTGTACTTTGCCATACCCATTCTACAGACTGGAACATGAGGCTCAGGAATAGAGCCTAACAATTCTGTTAGATACAGAGAGGTAAAAGCAACTGTCCAAACCAAATCTCCAGCTTCCATTATACCATTATGCTCCCTAATTGTTTTCTCATCCTAACACACACACCCATGCACACAAAGTTCCTGCATACAGAACTGTTGACCTGCAAGCTATAAAGAGGAGGCCCCTGAATCAATTTACAATAGACTTCCCTGAGCTTCTCCTCTAGTTTCTTCAACCAAAATGTGCTCATATTGCATTGCAGAATAGACTGGAGTCACCCCTGAAAAAAAAATCTTTTTCCTTAGCATTTTCTCGATCTAGCCTAGACAGGGGTCACAACTCAATTCTATTTCTTCACTCACCTGTCAAGTATGGACATTTCTATTAGGTATATGCTCTCTGGGACCAGGTACACAAACTCGTTCCTTTAAATTAAAGGAATAAATTCATAGCATGCCCTTACCTTCAAGCCCTAAGCAGGAAGTAAATTGGCAGAGTGAGCAGCTTTAGAGTAAAGAGCTACTAAGAAAGGCCTCAATAAACTTTACTAAAGCAAGAAATAGTTACCAGTGGACTGAAAGTCAAGGCCAATGTGCTCCCATTGCTATACTAAGTGCATTCTCAATTTCCTTTCACAGACACTCTGGTTATGTCACTGAATAGCAGCTATACCCCAGCATACTGGTGCATAGGAACCTTAAGAGAAACAACAGAAATATATCTTTCATCATAACCACTTCCCACCACTCTACCTGTTGTCTGAGGGAGCAGAGAAGTTATATCATTGACATTGAAAAGAGAAAAGAATAAAGCAAGAGCAGATTTGTTCAAAATGACCATCCCACAATTCTACTTTTAGAATCCCTGTCAGCTAGTATACAAAGAGCTTGAACCTTGATAGAATAATCATTACATGGGAAGATGAAAAAGCTAGGGGTATTGTCAGTGAGCTTCCACCTCTAAACAGTTTTTATGAAGCCCTGTGGATAGTCATTAACCCTAAATCCTTTCATAGATATACCATAGATCATTACATTCTTCTGACAAATATTTGTTGAATAGCTACTATGTGGGAGCATTTCTTTTTGAAAAAGGGTTTCACTATGTACTTTAGACTGGCCTGAAACTCCCAATGTAGCCTTGGATAGCCTCAAACTTGTCACCCTTTTGCTTCCACTTCCCAATTTTTGTTTGTTTCTTTGTTTTGAGGTAGTGTCTTGCTCTAGCCCAGGCTGACCTGGAATTCACTATTTAGACTCTATCTCTGCCTCCCAAGTGCTGAAATTAAAGGCATTCACTGGATTCTCAAAACCATCATAATTATGTCCATTTAGAGTAGAGGGAAATGAGTTTCAGAGAGGCAAATGACTTGGTAAACTTAAAAGTATCCTAGCTGACATTTCAAGGTGAGATAATTTTAAAGCACAGAGCTCAACACCTAAAGCTCAAAACATGCCTTTCAATCATAACAAAACAATGCTAGGAAAAAAACAACTACAGCCCAAGTTTTACAGGAAAATATAATAATGCCAGAGGATCATTTAACCTTTCTGGGCCTCAGTTTCCTTTTTCATTTTCATTAATTAGAAACTTTGTTATATGGACAAATCATGTCTTGGTCCCAGTCCCCATGTATTATCCAATTATATCCCCTTCCCTCCATCCCCATTCTTCTGAGGGTGAGAATACTGGTATTCACCATGGGGTTATGGGATAAGAATACAGCAGTCACTCTGGGCAGGGGACAGTGTCTCTGGATATTCCTTCCTACCCTGTGGCTCTTAAAGTCTTTCCGCCCCCTCTTCCACAATGTTCTCTGAACCTTGGCAGGAAAATTATAAGTTTGCTTTAATGTTGAGCTCTGTAAATTTGCTGTATTTATGCTTTGCAACAATTTGCTTTTTTAAGGGAAAAACTTTACTGAAGAGATTTCCAAAATCCCACTGTTATTCAATTTTTTTGCTATGCAAATGGTAAATACTGTAAGAGATTCATGAGTAAAATACTATAGGAATGATCAAGAAAATAGGAATTATTTATAGCTTGGAAAATTCAGGTTCACATAGGTCTTATGGAGGAGATAACATTTCAATTTGGCTTTAGTAATGGGAAGTGAAGATTTCAGGCAGAAAGAGTGGTTGATGTGAGCAAAGTCACATGGGTGAGAAATCAGATGATGAGTTTTAGCAGCAACACGTCATTCAGATTTATTTTAGAATAGGAGCAACACTGGCAAAGGATAAGTTGCTATGAATTGAACCTGGAGTAGCACACACAAACTCACACTTTGAATTCATGTTCTCCTGCTTGGGTTGCTATTTTGAGGGCCCTGGAGCTTTTAGGAGGTGAGGCCTAGCTGGCAGAAGTAGGTTATTAGCAGTGGGACTCTGAAGGCTATACTTGTCCCTGCCTCCTGGTTACAGCCATGTGGAGAGCTGTCATCTCATACTCCCTCCACCACAAACATAGCCACTGCACCATATTTTCCCCACCATGATTGATTGAAACTGTGAGCCAAAATAAAACCTTCTTCCCTTAATTATTTGGTCATGTATTTTTTACAGCACTGCAAAAGTAATACATAAGACAAATCTACATCAAGAGAGGACATGAATTTGTGAATTTTCTTACAGGCAGTGGGGAACAATGGACTGTTTCTTACTAAGAGATGGTTTGATAACGAGCTTTCTCAGCCAACGTGCTATTTCAGGCTAGAAAATTATTTGTTGGGGGGATGTACAGGGAGGGGATTGTTCTGGATATTATAGCACTCTGGTTTCTACTTACTAGATGTCTACCATAGCATATCCTTTCTCTTTCCTCAGCTTCATGTTTTTCTGATTTAGTTTTATTTACTTATTTGAGACAGAGGGAGGGAGGAACAGAAAGAGAGAGAGGTAGAGAGAGAATGGGCACACAAGGGCCTCTAGCCACTGCAAGTGAACTCCAGATGCATGTGCTATCTTGTGCATCTGGCTTTACGTGGTATTGGGGAATTGAACCTGGGTCCATAGGCTTCACAGGCAAGTGCCTTAACTGCTGATTGATGAAGAAGTGGCAGAGGAGTGCTCAGCACTTAAATATCTCTATCACACCTTCCAAGGCTCAGGGTCCATTGCAGAAGAGGTGGTAGAAAGAATGTAAAAGCCAAAGGAAGGGTAGGACTCCTTTATTTTTTTAAATGTCATAAAGTGGCGGTTGTATTCCCATGACCCCACAGTAGTTGTTGTTACCTCCACAAGAACTGAACAAATGTTGACCCCATAAACATTTCATCATGGAGACAGGGAGGGGGATGAAAAAAGACATCAAATATAAAAGTGACTAACTGGAAAGAAGAATGAGTTCAGTGAAAGGGGGTAGAAGAGGAAGAAAAGGAAGGCAATGGAAGATAATCATGATCAAAATACATTATATACAAGTATGAAACATCAGTAAAAATAATTATAAATATATTGAAAAATGACAAATATACATAGGGAAAAAGAGTATTCCTTCTAATTGAAAAGCATTATGTTAGAGGCAGAGTTTGGGAAGATTTACCTTAAAGCTCTGTATAATATGTATAGGCTATAGAAAATAGTAGTTAACAAGAAGCCAATGGTTCTGCTAAACATCCAACAACCCACAAAACAGTTTCCTATGACAAAGAATGGTTAAGACAAAAATAATACCATTGTCAAGTTTCAGTAACATTTATGTAGGCAAACATCAGATTTTTAAAATGTTGTGTGTGCATGTTAATTTGTGTGTACCTGTGTGGCTGAGTGCATGTGCAACTGTGTGAATGTGCATGTGGAAGCCAGAAACAACCTCTGGTTTCATACATCAGGATCACGAGACACCATTTTTGAGACAGAGTCTCTTTAGCTGGGACTTTGCAAAGTATGGTAGACTGGCAAGTCAGTGAGCCTCAGGGATCCAATTGTCTCTGCCTACCCATTTCTGGGATTATAAGTGTTTTATGTGGGTTCTGGGGGTTGAAGTCAGGCCCTCATGCTTGCAAGACAAACATGTTACTATCTGGTCTATTTCCCAAGCCCCAGGTATTTACAATTTAAATTTCCATCAAAATGCATCTTGACCACTAAGGATGAAATAGATTGACCTCAGTGAAGTTCCTTCTTGACCTGGGTGGAATTGCCTGAGGCTTTGTGATGTGCTAGTCCTGAAAATCTGGGCAAGTTCATAGAGAGAGATCTCACAAGGTATTAAGGAGAAAACATTGATTTCCTCGGTGCCAGGACACTGTAGACTTTGGAAAAATCATTCAGATTCACTGGGTCTAAACAAACTCTCTTTCCATTAAGATAGGAAGGGGATAATTACCTCTGTTAAGATGAGGTAGTAGGGACAGATGAGTTATTGAAATCCTTTGGGAAATAGTCAGGCTTACTGCTTCCTTGTGTTTGGAATGACTGACTCTGAACCACTATGCTAAACTTGTATATGAGCCTGTATCCTCAGAAAATGACTGCAGTTAGTCAACATCACACCTAGAAGTTTTTTCTACATCTGTGCATGGGTGTCTGTGAAGTACAAGATTGGGTGGCAGAACAGGAAAGAAGAGGTTCTTACTGAAAATGAGCTTTATGCAAAATTTCTGGATGAGCTCTGAGACAAGTCTGTTCCATTTTGTGTGCTTCTGCATCGCTTCTCACACCCTATCTGTGAGTCACTCTATTCCAGTACTGAATTTGCTGTGACAAGATTCCTCATAAAAGTTATTAAATCATCACTCAGCAGTAGGCCTGACATTTAAATCAAGACATGTTGCTTTTATTCCAAGTTGCAAATCAAATTGGTTTAGAGTTTGACTCTGTTTCCTTTGATTCAGCATTAAGTTATTACAGTCTACTATGTACAGAAAAATATATCACCGGATGCCTCAGAAAATGGCTACCTCTCTTAGAGCCAGTTTTATGCTCTTCATGATCATGAAACCTGGCCAGCTGCCAATGGGTAATGATGAGATACTGAGAGGAGTTAGCTCCAAATTAATGCATGTGGTAAGGGCTAGAAATCAGGAATGGATAGAGACTGAGAAAGACACTGCTTGTGTAAGAGGCCATATTGAGAATTCCAGCTTAGGAGCTAAGCATGCTGGAGAACTAACTCAATGAAAGCAGGCTTTTTTAAAAGAGGAAGGAAATAATGCTGAAAAATTTGTAGACATACAAATGTAGTGAGATACATCTGTCTTTAAATTTTGCTATATCTTTTCTTTCAGACAAGGATGTGATGAAAACTTTCAAGAATATGAAGGTTTACTTTGACATAAATGTTACCAAGAGTCAAGCTCTGAGAGTGACCTGGGATGATGATTCCCAAACATCAACCAAGCTGACAGTGACCAAGAAACAATGGCAACATGCCTTTGATATTGATGTTGTAGGAGTGGGGATGGAAGAAGGGCTAATAATTATAAAGGAGATTAGAGCTGTGGAGTATGGCAAGAAGGCATAAAGATGTTTGGAAAATGTGAATAGTTCAAGAATGTAGAGGAAGTGATATTTCTCTACAAGGATGAAATCCAAATTGTAAGAAGTCAGAGCATTAGAAAGTTGTGGAGGTGCTTGAGGTAGAATCCAAAAAGAATATTCACTGTGCTCAAAAAATCAGAATGACCCCCATAGATAAAGGGGGACAAGGAGTGGTGCCAAGGTGGAACAAAATCTAAAATAAGAATGTGCATAGTATCTTCATCTTCAATGCAATGTTATAAGTCTGATAATGAAATCTGGGAACCATCTGGGGTAGCCATCACAGCCTTCCCTACACCAAATTCTGCTGACTCTACTGGTCCTGAGAGAAAGACCCTTGCTACAAAAAGATTTCTAGAAATCCTTTAGAATTTGGTGGGCTAGAGAATGGGGAAAGACTAGAGAGAGATCAAAGAACAATGAGAGACTAAAGAAGTGCCAGTGGGGAAAAACATGGACTACAAAGATTAAAGAGTGGGAAGAATCAATGTTCATACTAGATCTTTTCCTAATGAGGAGATTTTTTTTTTCCAGAGGAAATTTATCTCAAACAGAACAACTGTTCCAATCACCATGGTCCATCCAAGTTCATAGCACACTAGGTATGCACAATGAGAATTAGGGAAAGAAGGGTTTGTCATTTGCTAATTTGGCACATCTTTGCCACATAGTCCTGGATTTTATGTCCATAGCAGCAGCGGGAGTTTGAGAGAAGCTTGTGGGCCCATCTTTTTGGAGATGACTTTACAATTTAGACTTCATGTTCTCTATAGGTAGCAACATAAAAAAAAAATGTTTTCAGTGAACCAAGCTAAATGAGCAAAGAACTTCTTTCACTGGGTTGCAGCAAACACAGATAAATCCTCTTCAGAGACAAAACAAAGCCAATGAATTCAAGAGCAATTTCCAAACATCAACCATCCCTGTCACAATCCCGGTAAAAAGACAGCCAAAGTGATGACAACAACTCTCTTCTCACACTCTATCTACACTAGGTATGAGTGTTATCAGCTATCTAAATTGTAGAACCAGAACCTAGTGACTATTCTGGAAGTCTCCCAGGTTACCTTGGTAGAGAAGAAAGAAAGAAACTCAGAAAAGTTCATTGGTAAGGGTATCACATTATTGCTAGTAGCCACTAACTTTTACCAAGTCAGATCTGCTAAGGTGTAAGGACATTTTGGGTTCCCAACTTCAAGTTAGTCCAACCCCATGCTTTGAAGGGAGACTAAAGAGCAGACTGGGTAATTGCAAAAAAAAGTCAAAGATGCACTGCATAAAGAGACAAATTATCATATTGGCAGAAATGCCTTGATTTTTCTGATTTTCTCTCTCTCCCACCTTAGCTAAGCAAATTGAGGCCTATTAAAACCTCCCTTGCCTTTTTATTTCATTTCTTATATAGCTATAAATTTTAGCTACTCTGCTTGCCTTTTCTTCCAAGGGAAGAATCATGTCTCAGACCAATTTAAAATTGTGCTTCTTAGTTTTTCTCCAGATTGACCCATATCTGCCCCTGAAAAATCTCCCACATTATCTTGTGTTGCTCTTTATACAGCTCATTAGCTCTACCTAGAGTAGCTTCTCAGAATAGCTTTGGGTGCTGTCCCCAAGGACACAAGTAAAAAACCACTTAAGCCAACATTGGACTGCTTTCATTCAGTGTGAGTTCTGTAGGACATTTAACTTCTAAGAAATTGGCCCCTCTCCTTTAATATCTGCTCAATAGGTGCTCTCTGCTCACATCCACTTGAACTTTACCAGCACTGTAACAGTAATCATTAGTATCAGTAAAATGCTTCCCCATGCTAAGCACTTGCCGACTTAACGGCATGTGCGAGTGAGCTCTTTAAATAAATTATTTTCATATAGGTATGATAAAAAAATATGGCGAGTAGTACAGATAAACAAGCTATCAGCATGATAGGCACTAAGATGATGGATCATGCAAGTATACAGATAAGGCACCTCCATTCCAGTTTAAAAGAGGCAAGGAGATTTTGAGGAAAATCAAAACATTAGCCAGGCAATACATGAGAAAGGGGCATTCCTGTCAAAGAAAGTAACCCCTGAAAAGTTGAAAAGATGTGAAGCAACTGGCATTTGCAAGGAGGCTATGCAAAAGAAATTCTGATGGAAGTGATGATCATGTCCCTGTAAGCCACTTGTCAGTAGCAATTTTTGTGAATCAGTTACCTTTCCATTGATGGAACAAAACAGTTGACCAGAAGCAGCTTAAGGGAGGAAAGGGCTTAGCTTGGCTTACTGTTTTGCGAGGAAGCTTCTTCATGCTGTGGAAAGCATGGCAAAGTAGACAGCAGGCTCACATGTTATCACAGCATCAGGAAAGAAGCAGTCTGACTAAGTCAGTTCTGCACACCTAGTTGACCTGGATCTCAAGGCCTGCCATCAGTAACACACCTCCCTAAGTCTTAACCAGCTGGGGACTAAGTATGAGGAAAATACTTTGAGGCTATGGGGACATTTTACTTTCAAACAATCACATGGCTTTTCCACAGAGTCTGGACTTTATCCTGAAAGCAATGGGGAATGGAAAACTGTTAAAGTAGGAGAATTGGATCAGATGTTCATTTTAGAAATATCACTTTGGCCACAGAATGAGAGAGATCAATGTAAAAGTGTAAAATATGTTTAACAATCTAGAAATCTGGAAAGTAAGATGGCAAGAGAGGAAGAAAAAGGAAAGGCTATTTGCAATAAGCCAGATAAGAGCCTGTATTAAGGGAAGGAAGATAGAATTCTCTTTGTGTGCCTTATCATTATAACAATGTTTACTTCTGATGATGCCATACATTTGGATTAACAGCCTTTTGGGTATATTCATTATATAGCATTTAAGTGTCTCCTGTCACAATCCACAGCCTGAACTCTATATTTTATAGTTATTTGTTTAGCATCTTATATACTGTGAGCATCCAGACTATAATAACAAGTGACTACTGTCCACCTTGACATAATCTTCAAATACCAAAGATTAAACTCAGAAATCTGACCTACCCTAGGACTCAGGAATAAGTGAACCCTTAGTCAAACTATTGACTTAGCCCCATTCTAGCAGTGTTAGCTTTAAGTATTAACTATTGCCACTAGACTCCATTATCCAATACATCGTAGACACTTATCCTGGGTCCAATGCACTTGCCTCAGTAATAACAAATACCATAAATAATATCATCCAATATGGGTGTAGCCCTTCAAGACTTACAAGGGGCTTTCTTCATGTGCTATCTCACTTAATCCTATTCCATTTTTATTCATTCATCAAGTTTCAGCTAGAAGCATAAATATTATTCTACAATAAGAAATTGAACAGCAAGATGAAGTGTGTCATCAAAGTCCCAACTTAAACAGAACTTATAGATAATGAGCCTATTTTCTTGTGAGCCTGGGAAGTCAATATGGTGTATTGGGTAATGCTTGGAGTGACAAAAGGAATTGTGGTATTAGAAGCTGTGCCTTTCCCCTTACAAACTGAAGCTCTGAGGAAAGGTATTAAACCTTACTGAGTTTGTCCCCCATAGGCTAAATAGAAACTGGAACTGTATATATATGCACAATCATTACATTATATCCCATAAATGGTACAATTTTGATTAATAAAACTGAAAGTGGAACTGTAATATTATCTCACAGAGCAGCTAGGTAGGTCAACCAAGATGACACATATATAGCACTTGGTATGCAGCCTAGAGTAATTAGTACTTTTCAGTTACTCTTTCTTTCCACTACCAGTTCCCACAAATTCCTGAGAGAACTTTTCTTTTGTTCCAATGTCAATTTTATTAATAAAAAAACATACAGTTTGTGGTATATAATGTATTTATTGAGTATACATATACAGTTCCAATTTGTGTTTTAACAAACTTCCTATGGCTGCAAGATGTTAAAGCCTATTCTCCTGGCACTTTCTCTCCATGAAGTCCTCATCCCCAAAGAAAGAAAAGGTTATCTGAGCTGGGAAATAGAATATGAGCCAACATGGTTGTATATTTCCTCCTTTGTATAATACTTCAATGCATAACTCCAGAACACAGTGTATCTGCCAGGATCTATACCTGAAAAACACATGGCTTATACTATTCCTCCTTTCCATGTAACTCCATGTTGAAGCAAAAGTTTGAATCTAACAGAATATGTATGATATGTTTGTATCCTAACAATAAGAAAGCTGGGAAAAGGAGTTTGGGATTCTCTATTAAGAAGGCAGGACCATGAATAATTGGAGGCAAATGTTCAGATGTTGGGTGGCATGGATGTAGGTGGTTCATTACCATTGTTATATTTGTCTCATGTGATTTTGCTGCTCAGAACTGACTGTTCATATATAAACTGAACATAAATAAAGACCCTTTGTTTGAAATGGGTTGTAGAAGGACTCAAATAGGAACAGAGAGGGATAAATTTGGCCAGTTTTCTCTGTATTATGGTTCATCCTGATGGTCAACTTAAGAAGATTTGAAATCATCTAGGAAATGTAGCTCTAGGCATGTCTGTGAAGGCATTTCCAAAGAGAATTAACTGAGGAGAGAAGACCTGCCCTTCAAGTAGGCAACACCTTCCAACTGGCAACCCCAATATAAAAAAAGGCCTGAGGGAGAAGAAAAAAAAAAAACAGTGTCTCCTTCCTGTCTTCACATCTTCCTGAGTGAATGTATCTTCACTGCTAATGACATGAGACTTCAGCTGTTTTGGCCTTCTATGATATACTAAATATCAGCCACTTTCTAGTGAGTTTCCAGGCCATATTGGAACTGCTAAGGCACCAAGTTTATGGACCGAGAAGCTACTGGGTTCTCTGTCTCTTAGATGTGCAAATGCCCACTGTGGGCTACTCAACCTCTATTATGTAAGCCATGCTAATAAATCCTCTGGTATAATATATATCCATTAGGTTGTGTCTGTTCCTTTTACTACCTCCTCATTAAGAGAATCTGAAAGGGAGATATTAGCAAAGAGAGTTAGCAGCTAGGAAAGAAATTTGGTTTACAAGAATGGGACACATTATCTGAGGATAGGGAGCAAAGATCCACAGTTATAGATCTGACTCAGTGGCAATATTTACAAGGCAGTTGTGGTATCACTAGATTTTTCATAGCATCTGGACTAAGATTCTAGCTATTTATGTAGCCTTATATGTGCATCACATATGACCCGAATATATCTCTCCACCTTCAACCTGAAGAAAAAACCTAGCCCACTGTGGTAGTTTGAATACATGGCTCCCAATATATTCAGGGTTTTATTAGTTTGTAGTTTGCATCTGCAGCCACCTTGCTGGAGGCGGTGTCACTGGATGGATCTTAAGTTGTGGTGGTGGGTTTGAGATACGCATAGTGTGCCTAGCTGGAGTTCCTGAAGTGTGCTGTGCTGTGTCTCTTTTGACTTTTGGCATGTGCTTCTGTCTTTCTGGTTGGACCTGTGAAGGCAGGCCAGCTTCTTCTGCCATTATGTAACTTCCCCTGGATCTGTAAGCTTCAATGAATCCATTCCTCCATAACTGTGCCTGATCTGGAAGTTTATCTCAGTGAACATGAAGCTGTCTGCTACACCCACTCTAACAGGTAAACTGAAAAATAGAGCAGACAATTGTTTGGTTGTCCACTGGATATACTTTCATAAAGGAAGACATATCTTATTAATTTATATATCATCCTAAGCATTCAAATGGACAGGAAGGAATCTGGAGTTGCTTATTAAAAGCTGAAATGAAGGTATACACAGTAATGCCAAGCCATACCACCCCTGGGCATATTCCCACATGATTCTAACCCCTAGTACAAGAGAGATTTATTCATCAGTGCTTATTGATGCCCTCTTCAAAGTAACAGGGGAATGGAATCAGTCTAGATGTCCATCACAGAGGGATGTATAATGAAAATATGGTGCATATACACAATGACATTCTACTCTGCCATAAAGAAAAATGAAATTATGATTTTTTGGAAAATATTATATGATGTTAAGCTAACACAGGTACAGAAAGACAAACATTGCATGTTCTTTCACTAATATGAGAGGAAGGAGAGACTGAGACCAGGGCATAGTTAAATAATTTAGGGAAACAGAAATAGAAGCATCAGAGGAGTCACTTCTATATCTCCAGTGCTTTGTTCATTCTTTCAGACTGTGTAAACTGAACATAACCTACTTGGTAAGGCCAAATAATAAGACTTTTTTGTAACAAGTGCAGAATTTTCTTCTGGCTGCACCTGACGACCCATTTAATGCATTGCACTCAAGAGTTTAAGGAAGACAGTATTTTTCAGAGGAGTGGGCCAAGTAAGGGCTCTCAAAAGGCTGGTGAACTATCCAGTAATTAGCAACAATTGGAACCTATCACTGCTGTAGACTCGAGAAGCCAGGGGAGGAGCAATGCCACCCAAGTCCTGAGCAGAGGAGACCAGGAGAGACTCCCTGGCCATAACTGTGGCCATAGAATAACAGCCCCCATCAGAAGCATGCAGTGTGGCAAGGAATAACTTCTCACCTTTCTCCCATTCCCAGAGGCAATCCTCTTTGGCCATTCCCAATACAAACACACAGAACAAGGGAGACCAAGGCCTGAGGTCTTTGGATATGATCTTTCTAAGGCACAGAGTGTATGGAAAAAGAGTAGATGCTGGACTGGGTGTGAGAGGTTACACCAGACCACACGTCACCCTGAAAGTATAATAGTGACTTCTGTGTTCTCTGAATGCCATAGCACTTATAGAGAACTTGAAGATGCAGAGCCCTAAGCTCCCATCCAGAAGTCCAGGATCAGGTATCCATGAGGAAAGAGCCCAGAAAATTATACTATATAGCCAACTGGGGAGCCACCTGCAGTAGGCTGTATCACCACCCCACACTGGTCTAGCTTTTACAGAACATGTAGTAAGAATTCAACATTTATTGTGAATCTATACTGTGCTTGATACAGTGTTGGAAAGTTTATAGTGACAGATGCAACTATGTCTTTCCCAGTGTTTCTTACAATTTACCTAGATAAGGCTTGGTGACAATGGTTTGAAAAGAATAGCATATGACATAGGCAAAGCATGTATTTTCACCTCTATGATTCTAATCTCATCAGTGAATTACTCCTAGGATTACAGTGGTGCCTGATTTTCCTCCTTTGTTAACAACACTCCTGAGTTAGTCTGATTGATACTGGAAATGATAGTAATAGTATAGTCACCACTAACACTTACTGAGTATAGAGCCCACACTCAGCACAGTTGGTACATCATTTCATATAACTCTCCCTACATAGCCATGTGGCTGGATGCCACAGTGTTAGAATCTCCCCTTAAATAGATTGTGGGGGCTCAAGAGATGGCTCAACAGTTAAGTTGCTTACCTGCAAAGCCTCATGACCCAAGTTTGATGCCTCAGTACCCATGTAAAGCCAGATGCACAATGTGTCACATGCATCTGGAGTTCATTTTCAGTGGCTGGAGGCAGTGGTGCACCCATTCCCTCTGTCTATCTTCTCTCTCTCTCTCTCTCTCTCTCTCTGCTTGCAAATAAAAAACATATATATTTTTTAAAAAAGATTCTCTTTTGAAACAATGGCTTAAGATAAAGTAGTAGTATTCTACAAAAGACGGGGGGGAACTAACATACAGCAAAGATGAAGGAGGAAAAAGTGAAGGACAGGGTGGGTTATAAAACCAACTCCAGGGGAAGAAATGGAAGCATGGAAATTAAGCATGATTTGCATTGTTTAAAATGACGATCAGATAGCAGTAGAGAACACAGTGAATTTGACTAGCTTTACTGCCATCATGTGGTTATCTGATGTAAAGGCAGCCAATTCACTATTTCAGTTAGTGAGGAACTAGCAAGACAATGGGGAAATAATGCCAAGAGGAGGACTTGCCCTTAAGGCCATCATCAGTTTTATTTTCTTCTGTTGCAGCAGATGGGAAGCACCTTAGCCAAAAAATAATTCAGGGATGAGCGCCCTTTCTCATGTGGACTATTTTGGGAAGGGGAGAAATAAGCTCTTTCGTATTTTTCCTATTCAAAGTGAAAATAGCTTCATGTTTCTTGGGATGTGTGGAATCTCATTACTTTAAGGATCTTGCTGTTTTTAATATAAAAGATGATTACTGAGAATATATAACATATTGACTTTCTAATTCTTCATTCCTTATGCATGGAGGACATTATTTCACAGAACACATGTAAGTACAATTTTTCATTGCATGTCCAAAACAATTTGGGAAGGTAATAACCATCCTCACATTGCCTATGGGTAAATAGGTTTAAAGAAATGAAATCAGGGCTAGAGAAATGGCTTAGTGATTAAGCAGTTGCCTGTGAAGCCTAAGGACCACGGTTCGAGGCTCGATTCCCCAGGACCCATGTTATCCAGATGCACAAGGGGCACACGTGTCTGGAGTTCGTTCACAGTGGCTGGAAGCCCTGGCGCACCTATTCTCTCTCTCTCTCTCTATCTGCCTCTTTCTCTGTCTGTCGCTCTCAAATAAATAAATAAAAATAAACAAATTTTTAAAAAGAAATGAAATGAATTATCTATAACCAGACAGCAAAATAACCATAGAATCATTCTATGATTTTCTCATTCTGTCAAATGTAACATTTAGAGAGCACCAAGAGCATGCCAGGCACAAGATATGCAATTGGATGAAGTCGCTTTGCTCCCTGACTCATGTGCTCCCTCCTTTTTTGTCCAGCTTCACCTCAATTTTCCTCTGCATAGAAATGCCTCTCTGTACAGGACGCTAAGAGATTTTAAGCTATACCTGAGCTATGAATTTTCCAGAACTGGCTGTCAGGCCATAGTTGATCTGGGCAATCCCCTTGGCTAACTTCATCATCACCTCCACCCACCAGTGATTCTTAATGTCTTCTCCCTTTTAAAAGGATTATCTTAAATAGATTGATTTTATTGTATCTGTTGATTTATGTATAGTGAAATGACTATTACAGTCAAACATATTAACATTTATCTCCTACCACAGTTACCTATATAATTATTAAAAGCCTTTGAAAATTTCCCTGAGCCATATTGGGTTCATTTTTGCAGAAGAGGGGGCGGAAAGAATGTCAGAGCCACATGTTGGGTCATGATATGCAGAGACATTTAGCTTACCCATTACTGTGGGCTAACTCCACAATGCATGACCCGTATACCTCAATAAGGAGGGGCCAAGGGGAGGGGGTAGGTCACGGATGAGCCTAATAATGGTACCAAACTGACTGTATTTGCTGAATACAAAACTAACTAATAAAGAAAAAAATAGAAAAAAAAGCCTTTGAAAATTTATTTTTTTATCAAAATTAATATAGGTTTATTCTTTCATATCATTAAAAACAATAGTGTTGTTTTGATGTTACCTTAGAAAATACATAGATGTTTAAAGAAGAAAATTGCAAAGCAATTCATTTTGCCATTTCTCCATATATTATTTTATTTTATCTTAATGTGGATAAACATTCAGAGCCAAGTTTTACAACTGGGCACTCTGATAACAAGGCTACTCATCTATCTAGTCCATAGCTCTCCCTATGAAAGCAGAGAATCCAAGGCTCAGAGTGGGAAAGGGAAGGGCTCAAGATTACTAAGGAAAACTAAAACCCAAATACCTGAAATCCTGGCCAGGCCTGTTTATAGAACCGTACTCTGCTGCCCCTCTGTGGACATAAGAATGTGTTTGTGTTATGCTGCCTGATTGTGCTCCAGTGAGCACAAGAAAACATACGACTCATAAAAAAGGAAACTGACAAGGAAAGGTAACAGGAAATGCCTGGAAATTGAACCCACAAAGGTCAAGCCCTAAGCCACCATAAAAGGCTTTGAATTGGCAAGGATGAAAGGAAATGATGAAAGAGCAGAGGAAATGAGCCTTGGAGAAAGGAAATACAGGGAACACACACATGGCCTTTGAGGTCACTTCTATTGCAGGTCTTTGCTAAGTTACATGGGCCCCTCCTTCCCTGCAGCCTGAGGCATCCCCTTCAAGGAATCTCTTTGAGAACTGGGCTGGCTGCCTACTAATAACAAGTTCCATCAATCCAGTCCATTGTGTTTTGTACGTGGTTATTACTTCATGCAGTCATCTCACTAACCCTATTACCATTTCCCTGCTAAGAGAGGCACAGATAGGTTAGGGAGTGGGCCATGCTTTTTACACTAGAAAGTGGCAGCACTCAACAATGCAGGCTGTTCAATACTTACCCTGTGCTTTAATCCTTCACGTTATATAGACCACAGCTTCTTAAACTGTCAACTTGTGACCTTGTGGGGTCAAGTAACTGAATGGAAGGTCTGTGGACAATTTGTTGATGGAAAATGTTTCTGGATGTGCAGTGATCAAAAACTAACTCAAGGTCAAACCTATGAATCCAAAGTGTTTCTGGCAGTTCTTTGCCCATGTTGCACTGTGCAACTTCACTGCAGCCTTGGTTCTGAACCCATAGCATTCAGATATTCCATTGTGTCTGCTATCCCACCCACCATGCAATGTTAGTGATGCTGCAGGAAGCACCTTAGCTTGGATTCAAGACTACTGTGTGTTATTAATTATAGTGTTTTATTGTACATACAAATTTTTGCTTTTGGAGAAGCATAATGGTTTAATTATGGAAAATAAACTTTATTGCCCTACTATCTCCAACATGTAAGTATCAAATTAGCAGGTCTTTGGATTGTATTGAGTTAGAATGTTTGTTTTTTAAAACTCCTATTGAAGTAGCTTAGTTGTTTCTTAAAAGAAATTTAGGACAGCATTGCAGCGATTTCGGGAATGCTCCTAAACATACTTCAGCTCTTTTGTACTGTGTAGTTACATAAAGTGGTGTTCCCAGCATTGATGATTAGAAAATCAAAATATCGATCAACTGAAAAGCACTGAAGAGTCTCTGTGTCCTTTTGTATGAAATACTCATTCATGACTTAATTTTATCTATAAAAATAAGTAGGCCAACTTCATTAATATGCAAATTTACTATCATCTATAATAAATGGTAAAATTATGTCTATACCAAAGATTTGTTTTAAAATCAATTTCTTGGGCTGGAGAGATGGCTTAGCAGTTAAGGAGCTTACCTGTGAACCCTAAGGGTCCAAGATCAATGCCCCAGTACCCATGTAAGCCAGATGCCCAAGGTGGTGCATTCATGTGAAGTTCGTATGCAATGGTAAAGGTCCTGGCTCACCCATTCTCTATTTATATCTATCTATCTCCCTCTCTCTCTTCCTCTCTCTTTCTCTCTCTCTCTCTCCCTCCCTCTCTCTCTCTCTCTCTCTCTCTCTCTCTCTCTCTCTCTATATATATATATATATATATATATATATATATATATATATAACATATATATCAAAATAAAAAATACTTTTTAAAAATTAAAATCTCTTTATGATTTATTATTGGTAAGTATTTGATTGGTATACCTGCTTTATATGCACGTATATCTGGGGTTGCACAAAAATTTCTTGGGTTAAAGGGCTCACAAGTAAAAAAAACAATTAAGCATCTCTGATATAGAATAGCTTCTTGCTGTAATATGTCCTTTTTTTGAAAACTGAAGCTTGACATTTAAGTTCCTTTTCTTGTTGCTGTGACCAAATATCTGAATGAAAGCAACTTAAAGAAAGATTTGTTTGGCTAATGGTTTAAGGACATACAGTCCATCGTGTTGTGTAAGGGTAGGCATGGCAGCAGACAGCAGGCAGTATGTTGATATGTGGACAGATCATGGAGCTGAGACAGGAGCATTAGTGGTCATCTCCTTTTTCCCTGTTTATTCAGTCCAGGACTTCAGGCTCTCGAGAACCATCATGAACCGACAGTGGGTGCACGTAGAATGAAGGACCAAAAGGGTAAGTATTGGAAAATCACGGACGTGCCCCTGATTCATTGAGTAACGTTCACACACATCAAGGAAAATACGGTAAGTACATAACACACGGTCCACTGGGAACACAGTTAGACTTTGCTGTGGCCTCACTTGCTCCTCACAATCATGAGAAATTCAGGCTACGTCCTGAATTCCAGTTCAGCCGCTACTAGAGCTCAGGAATAGCTGGGAAAAGCAAGGGAAAGAAGACCAGGCACGGGCACTCTGGGAACCGGGAGATGGCCTTGGGGTTAGAGCTTTTTACTGTGAAGCCAAAGGAACCCGGTTCGAATCCCTGGGACGCATGAGAGCCCGATGCACAAGGGGGCGCTCATGTGGGGTAGGGCACCTGGTGTGCCAGTTCCCTGTATCTGTCCCTTTCTCTTCCCTATCTCTGTCTGTTTCTCTCTCACATTTAAATAAGTAAAATACTTTCTTTTCCTTGTGGAATGGTGTTACCACATTCAGGATGAGTTTTCCCTCCTTGACTAAACCCTCCCCAGCATGCCCAGATTTGTGTCTCCTAGAAGATTTAAATCCAGTCATATTTACAATATAAACTAACCATCAGAGGGTGGAGAGATGTTCAGTTGGTAAAGTGGTTACCTTGCAAGCATGATAACAAGTTTGAACTCTAGATTTCACATTTTAAAAAATCTGGGGGCTGGAGAGATTACTCAGTGTTTACGGATCTTGTCTGCAAAGGTAATTATGCGGGATTGATCCCCCAAGTAAAGCAAGATGCACAAAGTGGTGCATGCAGTGGCTGGAGGCCCTGGTGTGCCCATTCTTTTTCTCTACCCTCCTCTGTCCTCTTTCTCTCCCTTCTCTCTGTTTCTCTTGGCTTGTAAATAAATAAATAAAAATAAAATAAAGTCTTGTGTGCAGAGTGGGTAGGAATGCCCTGAGGCATGGTCCCCTCAGTAGCCCATAGGGACTGACTGAGGTCCCCACAGTGAATAACATAACTCCACTGAGGAGGGCGCCCAGGGAAACGGGATCAGGTGCAAGGGGATAAGAGAGTATAAACTGTTAATAAATTTATTTTTTATTCACAACTTCCATGATTATAAACAACATCCCATGGTAATTCCCTCCCTCCCCCAACTTTCCACTTTGAAACTCCACTCTCTATCATATCCCCTCCCCTTCTCAATCAGTCTCTCTTTTGTTTTGATGTCATGATATTGTCCTCCTACTATGATAGTCTTGTGTAAAAAGCCTGGTGTGATGGTGTGTGCTTATAATCCCAGTTCTGGAAAGGCAGACACAGGCACATCCCTGGGGCCCATTGGCAAGCCAGTCTAGCCAATAATAGATGTTGTGATAAAAAAAGGTACACAATCATCCTGAAGGTGAAATAATATGTTGTCCTCTGAACTCCACATACATGCCTACGTGCATTTGTGCACGTGTGTGTGCACACACCAAAGAGGAGTAACAATCACAAATGGGGAACATTTTCATATTAAAATTAGTATCAGTATAACGATAATGGTGACATCAGACATCAACTGTTGATGGGTTACTCTGTGCCAAATGCTATACTAATTATATTTATAAATGATCTCATTTAACCTTCCCCAAACTCTAGAAGATAACGACAACCTCACAATTACTGAATAATTTGCTCCAGATTACATATGTGAGTATATCCTTATGCTAAAAGCACTATCACCATCAGGCAATCTATACTCAGTCCTCGTTCCCATAGGTTCATTTCTTTTCTGAGATCCCACTGCTTTTGATGCCAATTAGAGAGTCAGTGAAGGATGACTGGGGTGTTGAGGTAAACATGCCAATTGAGTGTTATACTTCTCAGAGATTTCATTTGTGTGGAATCAAGTTCGTAAAATCTCCATTTGATGTCCAGACTTAAATTAACAATCAACTAAATGCCTTTATCAGTTTCAATCTTTCATTTATTTAATAAAATAAAGTATGGGAAGGGCATTACTCTTGACAAGGCTGTTTCTAGGAGCCGTTGACTGACTTGTCCTTTTTTAATGAATTGGTGATTCATTCAGTAAACAGATTCTAGAAGCCAGCAACTTTAACCCCTGAGCAATCTCCCCAGCCCCTAACAAACGGATACTTGATTACACTAAGCAACATCTATAGTGTGTGAGTACAGTAGGAACCTAACCTCAAGCCACGATCTATGGAGCTTTAAGAACGTTACCTGCCTATACTGGACCTCAGTAATTATACTTGAGCCTAATGATTGATCTACAAGATGCTTCCCATTGTAGGTTTAAGAGCAAGTTTGATTAATGTTTTGTTTTTCTGTCTTAAGTATTTCACTACTGGTTTATTTTAAAGTGCAGTAAAGAAGAATGGGAGCTAGTTTCCTCAATGGTTCAAATGAAAACCCTTGTGAATAGTAGTCGGTTAAGTGATTTTAAAGCAGATATACAAGGAGTAAGGGGACAGCATGGGAGCCTGGAAGACATGAGAACAAATTATAGAAACAGGAAAAGCCTTGGAGAGAGATCAAACATTGAAAATCAAGGAATTTTGGATTCTTTTTTGCAATTGTTTGGAAAATCATGTTTTGTTTTCATGGTTTTGGTCATCCAGGGTCTCCTCTATAACTCAGGTTTTCTGGAAACTCACGAGACCCCGCCTCTCCTCCAAATACTGGAATTTCAGGTGTGCACCATCACATCTGACTTTCAATAGTGTGTCTTGGTCTTTGTGACTACATCTTGTGCAACATCTCTTTAACCATACATTCTTTTCACCCGTCCATCCATACAATCGCTTTCTTTCAGAAGTAGACATTCCAGACAACCAGAGAAAGGTCCTAGGTAGACTGTATATGCATGATCCTCGAACATGTGTACCAACAAAATTTACGTCTTTCTTCTTTATCAATACTAAGAGGACTATTTTGGGTCCAAGTCAAATCTAGGTGCACTTTGAATTTTTGCTTCTATATCCATTCCACTGGAAACCTCTTCCAGAATTTCATCAGGCTCATCCCCTATCCTTATTTGTTTTACTTTGATTAGACTAAAAGATTAATAGGGGGATGAGGCTGAAAAGGAAGGGGCTGAGATGACAGGATGAAAAACTGAGTACTTTCTGTGATAGACACTTGTTTCTGAAAACAATAAATTCTTAAATGACACAGCATATACCTTCATTAGTAGAGAGGTAAAACAATCATGGTAACACATGCAGAACAGTGAATTAGAAGATCCGTTCCATCAGCCTTCTGCCTTTAATTTGCTTCATGACTTTATATAAATCACTTTACCTCTTGTTTCAGGTTTTCCAGTTATAACAGCAGCATGTTACCATCAGCTATTTAAATGTTTTCTTTTGTTTTTTGATTGCCATGATTGTTGACTATAAATTAAAACAACTATGACATTCCACCTTACCCCAGTAAGGATAGCAAACATCAAAAAATCAAATAAAATAAATGCTGGCATGGATGTGGAGAAGTAGGAACACTCATCCACTCTTGGTGGGAATGTAGGATGGTACAACCACTTTGGCAAGCAATATGGAGACTTCTGAAAAAGCTGAGTATAGAGATACCAACAGACCCAGTTATTCCCTTACTGGGCATCTACCCAAAAACCTTCAAACCACAGGCTAGAGAGATTTGCTCAACCATGTTTATAGCGGCTCAATTTGTAATAGCTAAGAGCTGGAATCAACCCAGATGTCCATCCCTAGAAGAATGGATAACTAAGATGTGGTATATCTACACAATGGAATTCTATACAGCAGTAAGAAAAAAATGACACAATGAAATTTGAGGAAAAATGGTTGAACCTGTAACAGATCATTTTCAGTCAACTTACACAATCACAGAAAAACAATCGCCACATAGTCTCACTCATCTACAGCACCTAACCTGAATCTACCCAAGATACCTTACATATCCAGCAAGCATCTCCTGGACTAGACACTAGGATGGAAGGGGAGGGAGGGGAGGACATCAAAGGGGTGAGAAACACAAATCTAGACCCAAACGGCAATGGTACCACAAAATTCTACTCCTGAAAGGCAGACCAAATGGCTGATCCTTCACCAGGCCCTTACAGGAAACACCTGAACCACAAGACACTGGAGAGGGTAGGATCAAGACTAACCTTAATCTTCTACAACTTCCCTCACTCCGTCTCCCTCTCTCTCTCTCTCTCTCTTCTCTCTAACTCTTGTATGTTAGTTATCTTTTTCCTCATTTTCTTAGTGGGCACTGACCTGTAACTCCCAGATCCAGCATGGGGCTATCATCCACAATGAACTTTTGATCAGAGAGACCTACAACGTTTCCTAAAAGAAAGACAGATTTCTGTCAGAGTACTTGATTACCCACCAAAGGTTAGTGGTAAGACCCTACTGCTGAAGACACCTTATGTGGTTGACATGCAAAATAGAATGGCATGGCTGGAAGTTGGAAGAGAGTCAGTTCCCAGACAGTCAGCGCGTCTAGTGCCAGAAGGTGCTACATGGGCGTCTGGCGGAAAATGACCAATATCTGTCCAAGCAACTCATGGTCTAACCTACTTAGCAGCAAGTAACTTGTTGTGATGCCCACACAAGTGCAATAGTGGCACACAGACATGGTGGGGAACCAAGTGCTGTTAATTTGGCTAACTGATCTCCTCAGTGGTACAGGACCCATAGCTGGAGCTGGGAAACAAGTCAGAACTATATCGAAACATAAGCCCACTTGCCAATATCAAGCTACCATCAATCATGGGCTACAAGAGGGCATACACCTATTAAATTCTCTATAAAAAAGGTAGGGTTATCTCATTTTTCCTGGTGCTAACTTACTCTCTGTTGGAGAATCTGCTTCTGTTTTTCAGATAGATGTAGATTCTAAGGAGAGAGCCACCCCATCATACCTCAAAAGGGCCCTGGCTGAACCTAAGAAAAATTGGCGAAACAAGCAAGGGTGCTGTTTTCCTGATGAACTGGATACCAGCACAAGGGGGAAGGAGATCAGCACAGAGAAAAATCAACTCCTACCAAATCAGAGAGCCAGAGCCTCAGAGGCCCCCAACACCTCATCACTGAAGCAGACCAAAAATGAACCCAACATGGCTCAGGGAAATTTTGCGGAAGAGGGGGTGGAAAGAATGTCAGAGACACATGTTGGGTCATGATATGCAGAGACATTTATCTTACCCATAACTGTGGGCTAACTCCACAATGCATAACCAACAAGGAGGGGCCAAGGGGAGGGGGTAGGTCACGGATGAGCCTAATAATGGTACCAAACTGACTGTATTTGCTGAATACAATACTAACTAATAAAGAAAAAAAGGAAACAAAAAACAAACTACTCTAGAAATAGTTATGTATTAGAAGTATTTAGATTCTCTAAGTCCTCACTGAGGACTACTTTGATTCCCCCTGGATATAAGCCATTGAATATAAACAAATTAGTACTTTGTGGATTTAAGATGATTTTCAAAATCTCAACAGAGCTGAATGAACTATATGTATGACAAAATAAGTTATTTGATCAAGAGTCTTACTTAGATTTCTTTATTTTTCCACATAAGTTTTAAAAATATACTTATATATAATGGTTTTCTTCATGATTTTCATACATGTATATTAGCTATTTTATGTTTATACTATGTGAAGAGAAAAATATCCTCTTTTTGCACCTTGAGCAAAGGCTCAAGGACCATACATTGCTTCATTAATCCCTCTTCTATGACCATCTTGGAAAAAAAAAATCCCTTTACCCCACCAGATACTGCACAGTTTGTCAGTTCTCTTCCATAGCAAGATTTATTTTTTAAAATATTTTCAGTAAATTTGCTTATTTTTACAGTGCTAAGGATAAAATCCAGGGCTTTACATAAGCTTGCAAGTGCTCTACCACTGAGATACATACCTAACCTGAAAGTAAAATGCCTTGAAAGAACTATATAGACACATTGACATGATTTTCATCATTTCAAGGTACCTATACCATCTTTATCTCCAGAATCACTCAGATCTACCACCTTTACCAGGAGAGCTGTGGCAATCCCCGCCCCCCATTTTTTTTCTTCATCTAGTTGCTTACAATAGCATTAAGTACAATTCACTATTCAATTTATGGCATACTCTCTTACCCAGTTGCTTTGACCAGAAAGTCTTAATTTTATTTTAAGAAAATATATTTTATTTTTCAGCCAGGCGTGGTCGCACATGCCTTTAATCCCAGCACTCAGGAGGCAGAGGTAGGAGGATCGCTGTGAGTTTGAGGCCACCCTGAGACTAGATAGTGAATTCCAGGTCAGCCTGAGCTAGAGCGAGACCATACCTCGAAAAAACAAAAAACATATTTTATTTTTCATTTATTTATTCAAGAGAGAGAGAGTGGGAGAGAGAGAGAAAGAGAGAGAGGGGGAGAGAATGGGCATGCCAGGGCCTCAAGCCACAACAAATGGACTCCAGATGCATTCACCATCATGTTCATCTGGCTTGCATGCGATCTGGAAAATTGAACCTGGGTCCTTAGGCTTCACAGGCAAGCACCTGAACTGGTAAACCATCCCTCCAGCTCTTAATTTTCTTTTTATGTCTTCCCAGAAATTCCTTCACAATCTCTGGAGACCCCTCTGTTGAGTAACATAGCAAATAAGGGTACAGACTCTTGGGTTATGCTTTCGAGCATGATAGCCACTAGTACCATGGGGACTAGTACATTTAAATTAAAAATAAATTATATTAAAAAATTAGACACTTGTATAAAACATTAAAATTAATTTCTGCCTGAATCCCACCAGCCATATTTCTATTGTTTAAGTAAAACAAATAGCTAAGAAGACCACACAGAAAGCCATAGAGTATTTCCATCATCACAGAAACTTCTGTAGAGTGCTACTGCAAAGGCTATAGTTCTAGGATTAGAACTTTAGCTCTGCCCTTCTACCAGATGACGAAAGTTAGGCAAGTTAATTAATTTCTCATAACCTTTATTTATCTTTTTTTATAAAATGAGACTGCTAAAATACACTATATACATGTATGAAAATTGTCATAATGAGCCCATTATGTTATACAATTAATACATGCTATCTTTTTTTTTTTTTTTTTTGGTTTTTTGAGGTAGGGTCTCACTCTAGCCCAGGCTGACCTGGAATTCACTATGGAGTCTCAGGGTGGCCTTGAACTCACGGCAATCCTCCTACCTCTGCCTCCCGAGTGCTGGGATTAAAGGCGTGCGCCACCACGCCCAGCTATGCTATCTTTTTTGTTAATAAAGCTGCTATGATCTGGATCCTCCAAAGGTTCAAGTGCTAGGAGCTTGGTCCTCAGAGTGGCAGTATTCACATAATGGAACCTCTAAGAAGAAAGGTATATTGGAAGATAACTAGGTCATGAATGCTATTCTTTCATGAATAGGTCAATGTTGGTTCAGTGTCACATCTCCCTATAGTAGATTAGTGCCCAAGAAGAGAGAAATCTTTTTTAATAAAACAGCAAGTTTGGATCTCTTGTTTCCTTGCTCCTATAACCCATCTGCATATACCTATTTTGGTTTAAATGCAAAATGTCCCCTATAGGCTCATGGGATTGAACACATGATCTGTTGTAGCTCATAGCACTGTTTGGGAAAGATGTGAACCTTTAGAAGATGGCGATGTGGTTGAGGAAGTAGGCCACTGGAGGAAGTGAAGTTTGGTAGCCTGACCCAACTCCTATTCATGCTTTGCTTCCCAACTGATGAATTCAGTCCCTGCTCTTGCCATGATAGAATGTATTTCCTCTCAAACTGTAAAAAAACATAAAATCCTTTCCTTCCCTAAGTTTCTTTTGGTGAGGAATTTGTTCACAGCAATTAGAAAATAACTAAAACGATAACCAGTTCCCATTCTGCTTCTCCAACATGTTTTCACACAGACACTGACACTATACACTTTGAACTATAGCCACAAGAATAATGAGCCAACTAAAACTATTTTCTTTATATATTGTGCAGTGTCAGGTATTCTTCTATAGCAAGACAAAAGGAGCCAAGAAACAGCCACTAATCCTTTCCTTGCTGGTTGTTGTCAAGAGAGAAATGAGTTCTCTGGAGTTTCCTATTGTTACCCTTGTTTATGACAATACAATTACAAAAACATTGAAAAGAAGAAAGGAGACTGAAATGTAAAGATGGTAGTAGAGGACATACGTGTTTTTCAAGACCTTCAATAGTTGAAAAGGAAATTCTTGTATTGATACATCAGGAAAAATATTCTATGCTACTTTGACTTTTAAATAATTCAGTCTTCAATGGCTTCATTTTATTTTATTTTTTGTTTTGTTGTTTGATTTTCTTTCTTTTTATTTATTTATTTGTTTGTTTTTTGAGGTGGTGTCTCACTGTAGCCCAGGCTGGCCTGGAATTCACTATGTTATCTCAGGGCGGCCTCGAACTCATGGCAATCCTCCTACCTCTGCTTCCTAAGAGCTTGGATTAAAGGCATGCACCATAATGCCCAGCTTCATTTTATTTTTAAGATTAAGCTCTGACCAAGTCATTCAAGAATTTTGACAAGCAAAACCAAGTTTACATTTCCAATCCTGTTTTGTAGAACATGTTTGTAGGAGCTCTCAGCTTTAACCACCTCATCTGAGTATTTTAGAAATGTTAACCAACTAGTCCATACCAAATATCTATGAGATAGGCCCCATTGTTATCCATAGTATATAGATGAGAAAGCTGAATTACACCCAGGGAAAACCATTGCTCGTCTCAGGTCATCAACTGATAAGTGGTGGAACCAAGATTTAAACTCAAATCTGGCTTCTGAATCTGGGTTCCTCACCAATATGTCCTTGGCTGCATGACTGACTTTTGACCTTGTCTTTGCTTTGCTTTACTCCATTGGGGTTACTTTTATCCTTTCTAGTTCTTTAAATCCCACTGGTCCTTTAAAGCCTTCCATTACTACACTACACCACTCCTCAGTAATCTCTTTTCTTCTCCTTTCAATTTTCTGAAGCACACACACACATATAAAGGTTCTACAAATGGGGAAATGTGATATTGACCTTTCTGAGTTTGGCTTATTTCACTTAACATGATGATCTGCAGTTACATCAATTTTCCTCAAAGTATAATCATTTCATTCATTTCTTAACTGCTGAAAAATTTTATTATGTGTAAATTGGGTGGATGAAAGAAGATAGCATATACCAAAAATTGGCCTCTCTGCTATTTGCAATAGGCATGTTATAGAATCAAGTTAGGTGGCCATCAATCCAAAAATGGATAAAGAAAATATGTTTCTGATAAAATACAGCAATAATTCATTTTTAAAGAAAGACAAAATCATGTCATTTATGGGATTATGTCTAGAATTTAAGGTTTGAGGTCTCTTCAATGAAACAAGCCAGACTCCGAAAGACAAATATTACATGTTTTCTCTCATATGCAGAACCTAGATTGAAAACAACAAAATGGGGCTGGAGAGATGGATTAATGGTTAAGGTACTTGCCTGCAAAGCCAAAGGACCCAGGTACAAATTTTTACATTTTTTGTTTATTTTTATTTATTTATTTGAGAGAGAGAGAGAGAGAGAGAGAAAATGTGTGCACCAGTGCTTCCAGCCACTGCAAACGAACTCCAGACGCATGCGCTCCCTTGTGCATCTGGCTAATGTGGGTCCTGGGGAATCGAGCCTCAAACTGGGGTCCTTAGGCTTCACAGGAAAGTCCTTAACCACTAAGCCATCTCTCCAGCCCCCAGGTACAATTTCTGAGTACACACATAAAGCAAAATGGACAAGATGGCACATGCATCTGGAGTTTTTTTTGCAGTGGCTAGAGGCCCTGGGTCACCTGTTCTCTCACAATCTATAACTGCCTCTTTCTCTCATATAAATAAATAAAATATTTAAGAAACAAAAAAACCCAAAATGTATAAACTTAGAAGAAGAGTTATTTGGGAAGAAAGGGACCTGTGAAATTGGTGACAAGAGAGAGTAATGGTAATGTGAATATGAGCAAAGTATATGGTATACATAAAACAAGAATCATAATGATTTCTACATTTCTGTATAGTTAATATATGTTAATTAAAAGGGAAATACATAAAGTATGTTTTCATTTTTTTTTTAAAAAGTCCTCTGTAACAGCATGAAGTTCTTCGATGACATGCTTACATAGCAGTAAGGGGTGAGTTGCTAGCAGGACTTTGATTCAATAGGATGGCATGCAAAATCTCAGTTTTTAAAATTAAAGTAGACAGAATGAATAGATAAATGCATAAATCCAATGCCCCTGTCACTGGTGTGGGGTGGCTGGGACCCTGTACCATTGCAGTGGCTGGGAGCCTATACACATGTGCAGTGAGAGTAGATCCAGACTTCCTATTCCCTGGTGGGGCAGGCAAGGAACCACTGGATCCCTACATGTGTTGTTGATCCATGATTTGGGGGTTCAAGAGGAGTCTCTAGAGTTTACAAACCCCAACTTTTGGGTTCTATCCTACCTTTAGTAAAGAATTAATAAGGGAGAACGTCTGTTAGCTGGGAACAGATAGCCAAGGAGAAAGTGCTCACTGGGGGCAGGTAGACCCAGGTGAACCGACCCCCTCCAATGATTGGTGGCAAGACATGTCTCCTGCCACCTCCACATTCTTATATTCTTACCCATCAGGCCTAGTCTGTGGAGAGTGGTTAAACCATTCACCCCTACCCCCACTGCCCACATCCCACAACAGGTGCCCTGGCTGCCTCTTGGCACCTGGTTCCTGGCCGATACAGGGAGTACAGAAGTATCTGGAAAGCCCAGGAGGATATCAGAACACCTCCACAATCTGCTCACCTGGGGGGTACAGTGGGGAATAGGGGCAAGTGCTACTGCTCTTGATCCCCAAAGGCAAGGCACAACTGTGATTGCCAGCTGAAGAGGTTCTGGACCTCCAAACCAGTTATTTTATCAACCACCATCCCAGAGCTGCTGGAGTACTTTCAACCTCCACCTGTGCATCAGTGGTTATAACCCCACCCCATTCCTATCGAGTTCAAATATTTGCTTCCTACTTAATAAAATAAGACTTTTATCCCAAGATGCATAGACCCCACACACACATACATACAAGGTAATGAAAGAAAAGCAAGCTAAGAGGTCTCCAGAAAGTTCATCTAGTCTCACAATGGAAGCCTCCAATGAAAACATAGAGGAGACAACAGGACTTGAATTCCAAAATGAAAGTACAATAACCTTATTACATGAACTCATGAGACTCTGATCAAGAGAATGGCAAAACTAGAAGCAAAAGCAAACAATCACATAAATAAAATGCCTATAGCCTTTGTCACTAGCTGACTTAATTGTCTCAATAACTTAATTGAGGAAAACAATACAGATCTCAAAATGAAGATAAATGAATTGAGGATCCAAAAAGAGGATCTCAACAACCAGCTGATTAACCTTGATGAAGACATTATCAAATGCAAGAATGAATTCCCGGAAGTATCAAAAAAGTCAAACCTCAACCTGAAATTGGACCCCCAAAAAGAGATGGACACAATGCAGAAAAACACAAGAGAAAAAAATCAAAATAGAGCTTTTAAAAGCCTCCCAAGAAGCACTCAGTAACAGCGTCAATCATGTGGAGAACAGAACCTCTGACCTGGAAGAAAAACAGAAGTTGGTTGGGAATCCAAAAATTTTGGTAAGTTAAAAAATCTTGTGAACAGAATATGAGGGGATTGTGGGATACCCTAAAATGACCAAACATCCAGATCATGGGTATACCAGAAGGGGAAGAAATCTAGGCCAAAGGCATTGAGAACATATTCAACAAAAGTATGGAAAAAAATTTCTTAATTCCAGAAAAGAGAGGCCAATCCAAATAAGGGGAGCTCACAGAACACCAAACAGACAAGATCAAAGAAGAAACTCTATAAGTCACATCATAGTTAAAACTCTGAAGCTGCTCATGATAGCACATGACTTTAATCCCAGCACTTGGGAAGCAGAGGTAGGAGGATTGCCATGAGTTTGAGGCCAGTCTGAGATTACATAGTGAATTTCAGGTCAGCCTGGACTGGAGTGAGACCCTACCTCTGGAAAAAAAAAAAAAAAAAAAAAAAAAAACTCTGAACAATGAAGACAGAGAGTGCGCTAAAAGAAGCAAGAGAGAAATAATTCACAATGTACAAAGGCAATCCCATGAGTTACCTCAGATTGTTTTCAATGAACACCATGAAAGCCAGAATGACCTGGAATGGAGTATTTCAAATCCTAAAGAACTATGGCTTCCAATCAAAACTACTGTATCCAGCAAAAATATCCCTCATAATACATGGAGAGAGGAAAACTTCCCATCACAAAATCCAGATCTATGATTATATGAATACACAGACAAACCTACAGAGAATACTTCAGGAACTATTCCACACAGAAGAGTGAAACAAGATATCTCAAGTGCCTATAAGAGAACAAAATGATGACAAAACCTAGACCAGGAATGAAAACATACAAAGAACCAAAACACTTATAACGTTAAATATTAATGGATTTAACTCACCCATTAAAAACATAAGTTAACAGAGTGGATCACAAAAATGGACCCTTCCATCTTCTTCCTTCAGGAAACCCACCTTACCATTAAAGATAGACACCTCCTCTGAGTGAAAGGATGGAAAATAATTTCTCAAGCAAATGGAAATAAGAAGCAAGCAGGTGTGACTATATTAATATCTGACAAAATAGACTTGAGGGCTATAGAGATGCCTTAGAGGTCAAGGAGGTTGCCTGCAAAGCCTAAGGACCCAGGTTCGATTCACCAGGACCAACCTAAGAAAGATGTACAAGGTGGCTCATGTATCTAGATTTCTCCTGTAGTGGCTGGAGGCCCTGGCATGCCTATTTACTCTATCTACTGCTCTTTCTCTCTTTCTCCAATAAATAAATAAAACATTAAAAATATTTTAAAAAATAGACTTCAAAACAAAAGTAATTTAAAAAACAAAGAAGGTCACTTTTTACACAAGGAAATAATCCAACAAGGGTACATACAATCATTAATATATATGCACCGAACAAAGGTGTACCACATTTTATAAAACAAAACCTACTTGATAACAAATCAGAAATAAATCCCAATACTATTATAGTAGGACACTTCAGTACACCACTATCATCATTAGACAGATCATCCAAGCAGAAAATCAAGAGGGAAATAATAGACATTAAAAACACCATAGATTAATTAGACCTAAAGACATCTATGGGATATACCACCTCAATTCTACAGAAGGTGTATTCTTCTGAGCAGCCTACTGAACCTTTTCCAACAGATCATATATTAGGGCATAAATCATGCTTATGTAAATTCAGGAAAATTGATATAACTTCCTTCATCCTATCAGACCAGAATGCATTAAAGCTAAAAATTAACAACGAAAAATTACACTAGCTCCTGGAGACTGAAAAACATGCCACTAAAGAATGAACAGACCATGAAGAAGTCAAAAAGGAAATTGTAAAATTTCTTGAACTAAATAATAATGAAAATATAACATACCAAAATTTATGGGACACAATGAAGGGTATCCTAAGAGGAAAATTTATAGCACTAAATGCCTTATTAACAAAGACAGTGAGATATCAAATTAGTAACCTAACAAACCACCCAAAGGTGTTTGAAAAACAAACACAATTTAACCAGAAGAAATCCAGACCAAAAGAAATAATATAAAATGTAGAGCTGAAGCCGGGTGTGGTGGCGCACGCCTTTAATCCCAGCACTCGGGAGGCAGAGGTAGGAGGATCGCCGAGAGTTCGAGGCCACCCTGAGACTACAGAGTGAGTTCCAGGTCAGCCTGAGCTAGAGTGACACCCTACCTCGAAAAACCAAAAAAAAAAAAAAAAAATGTAGAGCTGGTTCTTTGAAAAAAATGAGCAGGATTGATAAACTTCTGGCCAATTTGATCAAACAAAATGATGCCTCAAATGAACAAAATTTGAAATGAAATGGGGGAGGTCACAATAGATATCAATGAAATTGGAAGAATCATCTGGACATATTTATCAAAACACTTCTTCAAAAATTGGATAACTTGGAAGAAACCGATGAATTAATAGACACATACCACCTACCAAAGTAAAGTCCAGAGCAGATAAATATCCTAAACAAACCTATGGAAACATAAAAACACTCAAGAAAGAATAGAGGAGGACTTAAGAAGATGGGAAGACTTCCCATGCCCCTGGATAGGTAGAATTAGTATTGTGAAAATGGCAATTATACCAAAAGCAATAGACAGATTTAATGCAATAACAATAAAAATACTAGCATCATTCTTCACAGAGATTGACAAAATGATCTCAAAATTCATATGGAATGGCAGAAGGCCTCAGATATTCAAACATATCCTCAGCAAAAAATAAAAAAAAACCTTTGGCGATATCACCATACCTGATCTAAAGCTATATTACAAAGCCATAGTGACCAAAATAGCATGGTACTGGAATAAAAACAGAAACATAGACCAATGGAACAGAATTGAATTGAAGACCCAGACTATAGGTCAAATAAATAGAGCTGTTTGATGTTTGACAAAGGTGTCAATACTGTAGGCTGGAGAAAAGACAGCATCTTCAACAAATGGTGTTGGACAAATTGGATGACTGTATGTAGAAAAATGAAATTAGACCACTCATTTCACCATACAAAACAATAACAAATCCAAGTGCACTAAAGACCTGAATATAGGACCTGAAACTCTTCAACAACTTGAAAAAAAAAAAAACAAACAATAAAGGACGAGGAACTTCCTGAACAAAACCCCAGTAGCTCAGGAAATTAAACAAGCACTCAACCAATGGGATCTCATGAAGCCAAAAATCTTTTGCACAGACAAACATACAATAAGCAGAGCCAATAGATTACCCACTGAATGGGAGAAAAATGTTTGCTAGCTATACAACTGACAGAAACCTAATATCTAGAATCTACAAAGAATTCAAAAAACTAAACAATAAAAAGTGAAACAACCCACTTCAAAAGTGGTACAGAGACCTAAATAGGCAGTTCTCAGAGGAAGAATTACAAATGGTTAACAGATACTTAAGAAAATGTTCAACATCCCTAACCATTAGGGAAATGCAAATTAAAACAATTATGAGATTCCACCTTACCCCAGTAAGGAGAGCAAACATTAAAAAATCAAATTAAAGCAAATGTTCATGAGGATGTGGAGAAATAGGAACCCTTATTCACTGTTGGTGGGAATGTAAGCTGGTACAAGCACTATGAAAATCAATATGGAGACTTCTGAAAAGGATTCATATAGAGTTCTAGCAGACCCTCTTATTCCCTTACTGGGCATTTACCCTAACAGCTCCACATCTCAGTTCAGAAATATTTGCTCAACCATGTTTATAGCTGCCCAATTCATAATATATAAAAACTGGAATCAACCTAGGTGCCCATCATTGGATGAAAGGATAACCAAAATGTGGTATATCTACAGGATAGAATTCTACTCACCTGTGAGGAAAAAAAGGCACATTGAAATTTGTAGAAAAATGGTCAAATATGGAACAGACCATTCTAAGTGAATACACTCAATCACAGACAGACAACCGTCTCATGATCTCACTCATCTGTAGTTCTTAACCTGGATCAGCCCAAGTTGCTGACGTATCTGAATAGCAGGTTGAGTCTTGGACAATAGGGAAGGGAGGGCTTGGGGAAAGGGGAAGAGTGGGGGGGGGGACACAAAACTGAACATAAATTGAACTGGTACCATAGAATTCTACAGTCTGGAAGTTAGACTAAATTCTGGAACCCTCAAGAGGACCTTAGTGGGAGCACTTGAATCAAAGAGCTCTGGAAAGGGTGAGACAAAACCTCACCTCAAATTTCTCCTGTTTCTCTTCTCTGTCTTTTTCTTTTTACTTTTTCCTTGGTGCTGGCCTGTAATTCTCTGTAGCAGGATGTGCTCTACATCCACAATGAGCTGTTGATCAGAGAGACCTACTAAATCTCCAAAATGAAACAAGAGAGGCTTCTGTCAGAGCACTTGATTGCTCATCAGAGGTTAACGGTAAGACCCTGCTGCTGGAGACAGCATATGCTGTTGGCATGGACCATGGAGAGACATGGCTGGAATATGGAGGAGAGCTAGCCCCCAGACAATTAGTGCTAGAAAGTGCTACATGAGCTAGTGTGGGAAAGTGGCCAACATCTGTCAAAGCAACTCAGAGTCTAAGTGACTCAGAAGCAAACAACTTGATGTGATGCCCACACAAGTGCAATAGGGGCACACAGCCATGGTGGGTAACCAACTGCTCTTGGATTGGCTAACAGATGTGCTCAGTGGAAAGGAAAACATATCTGGAACTGGGAAACAAGTCAGAATCATGCAAATAACGATTCTGCTTTCCATTGTCAAGTTCTTGCTCACCTTAGACTATTAAAGGTTTTACATCCATTTAATTCTTTCTAAATTAATAATGGTTAACCAATTGCACCTGTGTCGACTTCCTTCTCCATTGGAGAATCTGCTTCTCTTTTTCAGATGGGATCTGGACCTGAGGAGAGAAACGACCCAGTGCACTCCACCCTGGCCCCAGCTGAAACCACAGAGGAATTGAGGAAATGAGCAAGAGTACTGCTTTCTTAGGGAATCTGATATCAGCACAAGGTGAATGAGATAAACACCGTGGACACTCAACATCTACCAAACCAGAGGTCCAGAGGCACCTAAGTGCCCATCACTGAAATAGACTTAAAATGTTCCCAGCACGGCTCAGGGAATTTTGTGGAAGAGGGGGTGGAAAGATTGTTAGAGCCACAAGTTGGGGCATTTTATGCAGAGACATTGATTCCCCCCCCCAAAAAAAACACACCCATAATGCATAACCCACAATCTTCATGGTGTTGACCTGCATCCTAAAGGAGGAAGGCCTCATAAGAGAATGGGGAAGGAGGTGGGAAAGGATGTTACCATCATGTGTTGTTTACATACTAAACATGTCCATATCTAATAAAAAAATGAAAAAAACCCTGGAATTAACCCAGATGTCCACAATTTAATGATGGGATATGAAGATGTGGTACATATACCCAGTGAAATTCTACTCAGCAATATTATATAATGAAATTTGTAGGAAAATGGACAGACTTGGAACAGATCATACTAAGTGAATTCACATAAGCATAGAAAGACAAATGCCACATGTTCTCCCTCATCTGTGGTTCCTAATCTGGAATAGTTTGAGTTGCAGGCATACCTGTCATGCAACTCAAGGGACAGATAATAGAGATGGAATTGTTTGAGATAAGAGGAACAGGAGGGTGGGCATGATACACACAAACCTAAATTCAAAATGAATTGGTACTATAGAAATCTTTCTCCTGGATTGCAGACTAAATGATATAACTCCCAACAGGAGTATGTAGGGATTGTCTGGTGAGAAGATCTCTAGAAAGTTTGGTATGAAGCCTAACGGTAAAACACTTGGCTCTGGCTGGTAACTCCCACTACCACATTGAACTGCTGATGTGAGAAACCTATAAGATCCTCAAAGCAATACAGGCTTCTGTCAAAGCACTTGCTTACCCACATGTGGTGAAAGGTAAGATCCTATTGCTGAAGAGACCACATGCTGCTGACACACAATATAGAGAGATCTGGCTGGAATCTGGAAGGAAGCCAGTTTCCAGGTGGTCTTCCTGTAAAGTGCTGGAAAGTGTTACATGAGCTACTGGGGTAAAATGCCCAACAACATTGTGTGCTAGCCATGGACACTGCTATATGAAAGCAACCAGCTTGACAAGATGTACACACCTGTACAATAGTGACATTCAGCCTAGGTGGGTAACCAATGGCTCTCTAATTGGCTAAGTGGAAAGGAACCCATATCTGGAACTGGGAACTGAGTCAGAATCTTATGGAGACCAAGATCATGGACTCCAATGAGAAGTTTACACTAATATCTGGCTGAAAGAGAGGCTACACCCATCAAAATCTCTCTTAATTAACAATGCTTATCCCATTTAAACTATGCTGACATTAATCTTCATTGGAGAATCTGATTTTCTTTTTCAGAAGGCAGTGACAACCAAGGAGATATACTACCCTTTGCACATCAGCCAGGGCCCAGATGAAACCAGAGGAATTGGTGGGATAAGCAAGAGTACTGCTGCCATAATGAGCCTGACAACCAGTGCTAGCATGTTGGAAACTGACACTAAGGATATGCAAAATGTACCAAATCAGAAATACAGAAGATGCTGAGAGCTCAACACTAAAGTAGACATAAAACACACCCACTATGGCTCAGGGAATTTTGTGGAAGAAGGGGCTGATATAAGAGCCACAGAGAGGATGGGAATATCCAGAGGCATTTCCCCTCCACACAAAATGCCTGACTGATGCACTCACATCTCATAACCCACAACCCCATGGTGAATACCAGCAATTCCACTTAGGAGGACCCTCAGTGGAATGGTGGGAGGAAGGAGGGAAATGACGGTAACAACACATAATGTGTCCATACTTTATAAAACAAAGTGTGAAAATGTAGGGCTGGTGAGATGGTCCAGTTCATTTGTGCATCTGATGTGCAAGTATTTGGGCTTGAGTTCAATCAACACACCTACACAAAAAGTGGTCAGGGCCATGCGTGCCTGTACTGTCATGATGCAATGGACAGAAACAGGAGGATCACTGGGGCTTGCTAGTCAGCCAGTCTAAACAAAAAAATGTGCTAGTTCCAGGTTCAGTGAAATATTCTGTCCCATGTAAATAAGATGGAAAACTAATAGCAAAGGATACCCAATGTCCTCCTCTAGCCTGCACACACATGTGTTTGGGGCACATATATTTGCGTGCACGAACACACACACACACAGACACACCACACTAAGGAATTTTAAACTAAGGACTGTAATTGTAAATAAAATTATCTTTTTACTTATTTTTTTAAGAGAAAGAGAGGAGAGAAAGACTCTAGCCACTGCAAATGAATTCCAGACTCATGTGTCATCTTGTGCATTTGGCTTACATGGGTTCTTGGGAATAGAACTTGGGTCATTTGGCTTTGCCAGCAAGTACCTTAACTGCTACACCATCTCTCCAGCCACACCATCTCTCCAGCCCAGATTGTAACCTTTTAAAGTTGCTTTCATTAAATATATTTTTTGAAATAAAGCAGTAAAAATGAAATAATAATAAATGCTGTTCATAATTACTGAAGTACAGATTAAAAAATAAAACACCAGAATTTAAGAAGTAAAAATGATGATGATTCCCAATACTGAGGTGCTACCAAGAAAACTAATAGACTCACACTGTTGGTTTATGAATAATTTGGTATAGTTTCTTTTTTAAATATTTTATTTATTTATGTATTTGAGAAACAGAGAAAGTGAGTGAGAGAGAGAGAGAAAGAAAGAGAGAGAATGGGCATAGAGCCTCTAGCCACTGCAAATGAACTCCAGATGCCTGTGGTACCCTGTGCTTCAGGCTTCACACAGGTGCTAGGGAATTGTCCCTGAATCCTTAGGCTTTGCAGGAAAGCTCCATAATTACTGAGCCATCTCTCCAGCCCTAGCTTCATTTTATTTAATTCAAGAGTAACTTTTGAAAGTTTAAAATAGATATTATTATTTTAAGATATATTTATTTATTTGCAAGCAGAGAGAAAGAAACAGAGAGATAATGTACAATCCAGGATATCCAGTCACTGCAAATGAACTACATGCATTACTTTTTGCATCTAGCTATACGTACGTTTGGCAGAATCAAATCTGGGTCATTAGATTTTGCAGGCAAGTGACTTAACTGCTGAACTATCTCTCCAGCCCAATATATATGATTATTAACTCAATAATTCTACTCATAGAGGTTCACCCAGATATGAAGCCATGCTAAGACATAGCCAAAAAGTTTTTCATAGAAATATGTTTTGGAAAAGTAAAAGAACATGGTATAAACACCATTAATGGGCCTAAATAGACGGGTACTTAAAATGTTATGATTTAGTCATTCAACAAATTTTCAGTGCCTACTACTTGGTGCTGTTCATGCAGGCACTGGGGAGTCAGCAATAAACAACAGTCAAAAATCCCTGCTGCCCATGTTGGCAGGAGTTTGGGGAAAGGAGAACTCTCCTGCACTGCTGATGGGAGTGCAAATTTGTACAACCATTATGGAAATCAGTATAGAGACTCCTCAAAATGCTGAAAATAGAACTACCATTAGATCCAGCTATACCTCTTTTGGGCACATACCCTAAAGACTCTACTATATACCAAAGAGACATGTGCTCAGCCATTTTTATTGCTGCTCTATTCACAATAGCCAGAAATTGGAAGCAGCCCAGATGCCCATCAACAAATGAATGGTTAATGAAGACTTGATACATATACACACTGGAATTCTACTCAGTGTTAAGGAAAAAATGAAACAATCAAATTTGTCAGTCTCAGATAGACAAAGGCTGCATGACCTCTCTCATAAGCAGTTCCTAACCTGGTGCAGCATCAGTTAACTGTAAGTCATAGTAAATATCTACAATATGGACATGACATTAGAATGAAGATGGAAAAAGGGGAAAGGAAAGGAAGGAAGGGCTACTGGACATCAAGTTAATGATTAGCAAAAAGAAAGAAAATAAGGTATGGAAAGGCCTAGGGGTAGGAGAAAGGGTGAGGGGATACACAAAACTAATAGCAACATGAATCAATCCCATAAAAACCTTCTTCTGGGATACCACTCTACAAGTCATTAACCTCAATAAGAGAGAGGGGGACTTTAACAGAAAAACACCATAAAAGATGGAGAAAGCATTACCCTACAAACATGGTCACTGGCTTCTAATTCTTAGGGCCAGAATTGGTAGCCCCCCAAAGTGAGCTGGTGGTTGTGTAGACATGAGATCCCCAAAATAATCGAGGCTATGGACAAAATACTTAGTTACCTGCAAGATCTAAAAGGTAAGTCCTGGGCTGGAGAGATAGCTTAGCAGTTACGGCACTTGCCCGAAAAGCCCAAGGACCAGGTTCAATTTCTCAGTACCCACATAAGCAAGATGCACAAGGTGGCAAATGCATCTGGAGTTTGTTTGCAGCTGCTGGAGGCCCTGGTGCACCCATTTTCTCTCTCTCTCACTCTCCCCTTCTCTCTCTCTCTCTCTCTCTCTCTCTCTCTCTCTCTGTATATATATATATATATATATATATATATATATATATATATATACACATATATATATACATAAATAAATATAATAAAATTAAGTCCCTGATGCTGAAGACAGTACAGCCTTCAGTCACAGGACATCAAATGATTATGCTGCAGCTGAGAGGGAATCCAGTTCCCTCCTGGGTAGCCCTCATAGTGCTAGAAAGTGCTAGAAGAGTACATGGAGAATAACAGTTGCCAATAGATTGATTAAACAGGAGATCCTGCCATTTACATAATCAACCACCCAAGCAAGAAGTATACACTTGTGCAACAGTGCCATATAGCCAATATAGGTAACCAACTGCTCACAGATTGGATATGAGACCTGTCTAGTAGGGGTGACCTCATATCTGGCTTTTGGAACCAAGCCAGATTCCCTAGGACAGGAAACCATTAGGCTCCAGAGAGAACCTCCACTGCTCTCTCACTAAGAAGAATGAATATACACCTCAGTAGGTATTTCTAATGAGAAGGTTTATCCTCTTTTATTCAAACTGCTCTCACTTTTGGTTGGAGAATCTGTTCTATTTTACAAATGGAGGAGAATATGGGTGGGAACAAGGAAGCATTCATAGAAGAGGAGAGAGCCAGTAGTCTACCTCTACTTATCCTACCCAGGCCCAGAAGTCATTACAGGGAAAGTGGTGACAAAAATATTGCTCTCATGGCTAGCCAGAAAACCAGTTCCAGGGAAATGGCAACAGACACGGTGGTCATTCATATCTCATAAAAACATAGATCCAGACTCTACAGAGAAAGCAACACTAAATCAGATCTTTATCTTGCCCACCAAAGCTCAGGGAATATCACTGAAGAGGGGGGCAAAGATTGTAAGAGCCTCAGGGTGACTGGGAATAACCTGAAACACCATGTTTCTCCCATCCCTGCAGAGGCAGATGGAGCCCTCTTGGACTCCACAGTGAATACCAATAACCCCACTGACAATCCTCAGAAGAATGGGGGTGGGGGAAGGGGGTCTATGTGTACAACCATTTTATAAAAAAACTTAATTTAAAAAATTCCTTCTGCCCTACAGAACATGCTATCTGTAGAATGGAGAAATACAGCATATCTAAATTGAAGGAGGAAGATCTATGTATAGCTCTCTAAGAGCTATGTTTACACGAAAAAGTCAAAGTGCAGAAGAGAATTGCTAGCTAACTAGCTACATAGTTAGATAATATGTTCCCAGTAGGAAACATTATGTTTATTAAAAATTCTGGAGAAAAAAAAAGAAATTGTCCTTTTGGGGAAATGAGATTGAGTTGGGAAAAAAACTGAATTTGCATTTTAAATATTAATGCATATACTGTTTTGTAACATACAGAAATCACTTCTAAGATTGTTTAGCATTTTCCTGCTTACTTCTTTCTGTATAACAAGCTGTTTCAGAGTCCAGGAGCTTAAAACATCTATTTTTATTATGTCTTATGATTTTATACATCATGAGTTGGCCTGAAAATTCTACTTTCAGTGACATTAACTTGGATCAAACTGTGATATTCACATTGCTGGTATGGAGGGCCAGGAAAACTTCATTCACATGTCTTGTGTCTTGACGAGAATTGATGAAATACTGGATTCAGCTGAGCCTCTCTCTATTGACACATATCTCGAGAACTTTATACGTTTGCTGTCCAGCAAAATAATCAGACATTTTATATGACAGCTCACCGCTCTAAGACATCAAAATGGAAACTACAAGCTCAATAGGGATAGACCTAGATGAAGGGGGAATGACTTTCTCTCATGTAAAAGCTATCTAGAGTATTATGTCTAATACAATTTGAGCATCTCTAATATGAAGTCTGAATTCTGAACTGCTCCAAAATCTAAAGGTTTTTGAGCCCCTGGAGAATGATGCCACAATTGAAATATTCTCCATTTGAACTCATGTGACCAGTCACAACCAAAACACAGGAATGCTAAAATTATTGTATAAAATAAATTTCAAAGCCAGATGTGGTGGCAAACACCTTTAATCTTACCACTCAGGAGGCAAAGGTAATAAAATCACTGTGAGATCTAGCCAGCCAGAGGATACACAGTAAGTTCCAGGTCACTCTTGGCTAGAATGAGACCATATCACCCTTTCCAAAATTAAGAGCGCAGAGTGTGGACCCAGAGAGCATCAAGATAAATGCTGTCAGTTGATTGTCCATCCCCAGAACATGACTACATTGAATTTAAAATATTTTAATTTATTTATTTGAGAGAGTGGGGAGAGAGAGAGAAAAAATCAGACACAGAGAGAGTGGGCATCCCAGGGCCTCTAGCCACTAGAAATGAACTCCTGACACATGCACTACCTTGTGCATCTAGCTTACATGGGTACTTGGGAATCAAACATGGGTCCTTAGACTTCACAGGTAAGCACTTTAACTGCTAAGCCATCTCTCCAACCCCCTACAATTATGTGTTAATCAGCCTTATTTAATTAACACACACTGTACACATAATTTATCACATCACATTGTAGCCCATAAATATGTATAACTATTACTTGTCAATTAAAAATAAACTTTGAAAAATATTAGGAATAAACTCACAAAAGTGAAAATTGCAGCTGAGAACTAAAAACACTATTAAAAGAAATAAAATATGACACAACTAGCTGAAAAGTCACTTCAAATAAATGGATTGGAGAACTTAATATTTTTAAAATAACGATAGTTCCTAAATTAATCTACAGATTCAATGTATATCCTATAAGATGTATAAGCTGAGTTAAAATTCACATGGTGATGCAAATGACCCAAAATAGGAAAACAGTTTTGAAAAAGGAGAACTCAGACTTTCCAATTTCACTACAACAAAGCTATGATAATCAAAACAATATGGTACAAGCAAAGAGACACACATAAAAGGCAATAGAATAAAATCAAAAGTCCAGAAATAATTTCTACATTCATGGGAAATTGATTTTAAACAAAGGGAACCAACACTATTTAATGGTCAGGGATGGAAATAATAGGCTTTCAATATCTGGATATCCATGAGCAAAAAAAAAAAAAAAAAGGAACTTGAGCCTCCATTTGAGCCATATACAAAGAAAATAAAAGAAAATACAGGGGTAAATCTTTACAACTTAGGGTTTGTCCATATACAGTCATAGTTATGACACTAAATGCACCAAAGTGAACAACAGATAAATTAAATTTCATCAAAATAAAATACTTCTGTACTTCAAAATATATCAAGATAGTGAAAAGATATGCCACAGAAAGGAAAAGTACATTGGCAAATCATGTATTTGACAACTGTCTAGATCCACAATACATGAAACACTTTAACAATGACAAATAATCAAGTAATCCAATTTTGCAGTTTCAGGTCTTACAATTTGAGCTTTAAGTTCCATTTTAAGTTTGAGTTCATCAAAATTAAATGCTTTCATACTTCAAAGGATAACATATATGTCATGTGATTTATTCATATGAAATGTCTAGACTAGGCAAATCCATATTGATCATGGATGCTAGTGGCTCAGGCCAGAAGGAAATGAAGACTGAATGATAATGGAAAGGGGTTTCTTTTCATGCTGCAAAAAGTTCTATAATTAGATAATGGTAATGGTTGCACAACCTTTTGAATATACCAATAGCTAATTATTTAAGAAATATATGTTTAAGAGAGGAAATTTCATAATATGTAAAGTATATAACAATAAATATGTTGTTGTTAAAGTAAAATCATAAGTCTAGCAGCCAAGCAGGAGATGTGTGCTAAATTTTCAGTTTCCTCTAGTCCAGCTGGCAGGACTAGTGACTATATTCCCTTTTCATTAGCATTTGCTCCAAGTATTTCCTAACTTCTTCCCCTGTGAAAGAATTGTACTTACCACTCCTGAATCAATAACCTGTAAATAATCAGTCCTGAATCAATAACCCAGAACATTCTAAAATCAATAACCTGTAAATAATTAATCCTGAATCAATAACCCAGAACATTCTAAAATCAAGGGTTGTCATATCTTCTGTACAAACCTATCCTCACATTATGATGGTAAAGAGAACAAGTCCTTCCTCCAAACCTGGGTCAAACAAAAGTAAAATAATAATAATAATAATGCTGGGCATGGTGGTGCACACCTTTAATCCCAGCACTCAGGAGGCAGAGGTAGGAGGATTGCTGTGGGTTTAAGACCAGCCTGAGACTACATAGTGAATTATAGGTCATCCTGGTCTACAGCAAGACCCTACCTTGAACCTCCTCCCCCAAATAAAAAATAAGAATATACAGTCTCAGGCAACAGTGAGAAAGGAAAGTATTGGAGCACAAGCTATATGAGGATGGGTGCCCACATTCCCAAACCCTTTCTTGCACCTGAGAATATTCAAGAAAACCTAACATTTTCTCTCCTTTTCTTTTCCATCATGATAGAGAAATATTGTAAAGTCTTCTATTAGTCCTGTCTATTATCAATTAGCAATCATAGACCTAAGCCTCACTGAGTAAGAGTTGGCAATGAGGGAATGTGCCAAGCTTCTATTTGTCATTTATTCTAATATTTAACAGCTCCTTCAATCGGGAACAATTTCCAACACTTAATATAGGCTCTATATGCTTCATGCAAATTACATCTTGTTAAGCCTTTGTTGGAGACTGATAATAGGTATTGCCCTTTTATATTTGGAAACTACTGCTGATTAATGAATGCTAATAATAACTAATAGATTTAGATCATTAGTCTCCATGTATTTCATTCTTGTGATTTTAAAAGAACAGATAGCTGGGCATAGTGGCGCACACCTTTAATACCAGCAGTGGGGAAGCAGAGGTAGGAGGATCGCTGTGAATTCAAGATCATCCTGAGTCTATGTAGTGAATTCCAGGTCAGCCTGGGCTAGAGTGAGACCCTACCTCAAAAAACCAACATACGTGTATGTGTGTATAAATATACATGTATGCATATATATGTATATGTATATATATATACATATATATGAACAATTTAAAATAAAAAGGACAGATAATCCTGGTCAAATCTTCCACAAGCCAAAAGTAGGAGAGATTCAGGCAAGTGGCACTAGTATGCCATCCACCTTACCTAACTGAAATTGATTGGAGATATTCCCACATGTTTGCATTACTTCTGGGCTATTCCATCCTAAGGGGTATAATGCACAGCCTGAGCTTATCAGCAGTCCTGGAAAGAAAAGCATACACATGGGTAGAAAAATATAACCATTTTTTAGTCCCCCTTAAACCTCTCCCAGGCTAGTTCAGATAAAATTGTGACTCCTCCATTCATACCTGACACCTCCCCATTTAATTTAAATTCCATCAAACTGCCACCTCAACAGGATTACTTTGTCCTGTCATAGGTGGTGAAGGGCAATAGATAGTGGAGGGAAAATCTCATAAAGAAAGACTGGTGCTGGAAATTAAAACAGGACACTATACTTTTCTGTTGTTGTTGTTTTGAGGTAGTGTCTCACTCTAGCCCAGGCTGACCTGGAATTCACTATGTAGTCTCAGGGTGGCCTTGAACTCATGGTAATTCTCCTACCTCTGCCTCCCGAGTGCTGGGATTACAGGCATGTGCCACCACACCCAAATCACTATGCATTTTATAGCTTATTTTTCTTTGATTTTTAAAAAAAATTTAATTGGTTTTTCAAGATAAGGTCTCACTGTAGCCTAGGCTAACCTGGAACTTACTATGTAGTCTCAGGTTGGCCTCAAACTCACAGTGATCGCCAACCTCTGCCTCCATAGTACAATGATTAAAGGTGTGTGCCATCACACCTGGCTTATTTTTTTTAATTTTTATTTATTTAGTGGAGAGACAGAGAGAGAGAGAGAGGAAGTGAGTGAATATGGGCATGCTAGGGCCCCTGCCTCTGCAAATGAACCCCAGATGCATGTGCCACTTGGGAATTGAGCCTGGGGTTGTCAGGCTTTGCAACCAAGCACCTTAAACCACTGAGCCATCTCTTCAGCCCTCTTTGCTTTATGTGAGAGATGGTCTCACTATGCAGCTCAAGCTTGTCCATACTATGTATCTTGGGATGGCTTTTAACTTCTGATCCTTCTGCCTCAGCTTTCCAACTAATGGGATTATAGGTATGTTCAACCACCTGCAGCCAGCCAAAATATTTTTAACAATAACTTAGAAAAACTTGGGTTTTCCAACTTCTTATAACTTGGTCTGGTTTATGGGGAATAACAACTAAGAGACCACTACTGTTTTCTAAAATCTATTTTTTCTAAGTATCAGGAAGGCCGCTACTATTTGGTAATAAGTGGTGAGTCTATAATTTGGAATCAGCTGCAACCTGAGGTTTATAAACTATATACATGTTGAGTAAGCATCTCCTGTTGATCTGGGTATTTACACTGACTCTTCCCCAAAATAATGTTTTCAGACATAAACCAAGCATTTCTCTCACATTTGGCTTCTGTGCTCTTGTGATTAATCTTGACTGTCAACGTGACTGGATTTAGAACAACCTATGGAGACACACTTCCAGACATGTCTTTGAGGGTGTTTCCAGAGAGGTTCAACTGAGGTGGGCTGGGGTCCTTTGCTGAATAAAAAGGGCAAAGCATGAGTATCAGCATTTATCCCTTTCTACTTCCTGAATGCAGATCTGATGTGACAAGCTAGCTGCATCTTGCTCCTGTCACCACAGTTATGTCTGCTTTCATTTTTGTCACCACATTTTCAAATGATGCCCAAAATAAATAATTCCTTCCTTAAGTTCCTTTTGTGAGCGATTTTGTCGCAATAAAGAGAAAAGTAACAAATATAGCCATTATACTGTCCTTTCTTTTATCCTGCTTCGGTTCAGGCCATTTGGTCACTACAAGAAAACTGAGATCTTACTGCTAGTCTTACTCTTCTAACCAGAGATATGTCTTGCCACTAGTGCTTTCTAAGAGCACCTGCCTCTCATTACAACTCTTTCTTACTGCCTGTATTATCATATTTTTAAAAGATAATTTTTATTTATTTATTTGAGAGAGAGAATGGATTCACCAGGTCCTCCAGAAACTGCAAATGAACTCAGATGCATGCCCCACCTTGTGCATCTGGCTTACATGGATACTGGGGAATTGAACCTGTGTCATTTGCAGGCAAGTGCCTTAACTGCTAAGCCATCCCTCCAGCCCTATTTTTATATTGTATGACCTGTGACTCTGTCACCCTTAGCCAGTGACTTGAAACAAGTACTTAGTACCTGACACCCTTACAACTAAATGAGCTCAATACCAGCCCAGCCAACTTATCTTAAAATAAATAAGAAAGATAGAGGCACTGATATAACAGATAGTGCCTTTGGAATTTATCCAGCAGCAAAGAATATACCTTTTTTCACGCTAGATAAACCAAAATGCTATGATATGAGGAGTTATCTCAGAATATGCACTATGGATTGAGACAAAAGCAGAAATGAAAACTGAGTCCATTCCTGTTGTAGTGAAAAGAGCTAAGGCTGAGCAGCTGGCCAGGTGGCTTTTTAGCTGTGATTCTAGGACTTTGGAGGCTAAGGCAGAAGGGCCATTACAAGTTCCAGGCTAGCCTGGGCTACAATGTGAGACATTGTCTCAAAACTAAACAACAAAAAAGCCAAGGAGATAGCTTAGTTGGCAAGTGCTGACCTTGCATGAAGACATGAGTCTGATCACCCATAACCCATATTAATAAAAAGAGCTAGATATCATAGCATTCACTTGTAATCCTAGCACTGGGAATGCAGGGACAGCTCCATGGCCAGCAAGTCTACCCTAATTAGTGAGTTCTAGGCCAGTGAGAGACTCAGTCTCCAAAAAGACGGGTGCCTCCTGAGGAATGATACCTGTGGTTGTCTTCTGGCCTCACATGCATGTACACGCACACATACACAGCACACACTCATGCACATGCATCCACACACACAAGAAAAAAAGAAAGACTGACAGGGCTGGTAAGATAGCTTAGCAGTTAAACCACTTGCCTGTGAGGCCTAGGGACATAGATGCAACTCCTCAGAACCCACATGTGTCAGGAGTTCGTTTGCAGTGGCTAGAGCCCCCAGAATACTCTCTCTCTCTCTCTCTCATAAATAAAAATAAAACAAGAAAGACTAAGTTTTCCCACACTCTCCAAGAGTAAAAGCTTCTGAAGGGACTTTCCCAGTGGAGTTGGGAGATCATCATATATATCTGGTATAGTGATAGTATTTTACAGAAAACAGACCTTTGGAAATTCCACTCCTATCCCTCCCTGTTATGTATTTTGATAGTGATATTTGGAAGGGAAAGTGATTTATCCAAGGTTATACAGCCAGTCACTAGCAACAGTTTTCTGATAAGAGAGCTACTCAACCATTAGAGATAATTATTTATGAATGACTGACTCTTGAGAAGGCATGAGACATGGACAGGCAGAAAACCATGATGCCTTAAGAAAATTCTGGAATCAGGTTATATATAAGTTCAAATTCTACCTCTACCACCTAGAGGCTATGTGACTTCAGGCAAGTTACTTGATCTCTCTGTGCCTCAGCTGCCTGTGTTTCAAAATGGAAATACCTAGTCTGCATTATACACAGATGTTCCAACTATCAATGTGGCATCAAGTGGCAGGTACTTAAAGTACTCAACATATATAACACACACACACACACACACACACACACACACACACACACACATATATATATATATATCTGATCTGATCTCTCAATGGCTTCTCTCCCACTTTCTTTCTATGTTCCTGTGATAATTTCTTCCTCAATTGTCTTCATAACAAGCAACTCAGAAGCCAAAAGCTGCCATATTGAAGGTGTTACTTTGCACTAGTACACAGCAAGAGATCTGAAGTCTCTGTGAAGCCTGGGTTCTGTCCCAGTACACAAAGCACCATGCTCTGCCAATGTACTCTCTCCAAGCCCATTCCTCATATTGCCTTTTAGACAGGTAAGAACATTAGATTATAAACATGCTTTATGCATATATTGGACTTGTAACTGCTGATTCCAACACATTTGATCACAGCTAGAGAACTCTCCCCTGGAGAACACATTTAAAAGAAAGGTGAAATCACAATATAATTTATCTGCAATTATATTTGTCCCAAACAGTTCTCATCAATTTGGGGCATTAAAGATATGCTTCAAATATCAACAGGCAATTTATTTGCTTCTGCCAGGCACTTAAACCTTCAGGAAGAGTAGAAGCTTATTTAAAATGTACATTTGGGTGTATACCCAGAGGACTTTAAGTCCTACCACCAATATATCTGTAGATTCATGTTTGTTGCTGTGCTATTTAAATTGCTAAGTATGGAACCAGCCTATTGTCCACCGACAGAAGAATGGATAAAGTAAATGTGGCACACATAAACATTGGCGTTATATTCAGCCACAAAGAATAATCCCATGACATTTGTAGAAAAATATTATGCCAAATAACTGAGGCTTGGATAGACATATGGCTAAAATTTTCATGTAAGGAAATTAGATGGTGTGTGTGTGTGTGTGTGTGTGTGTCTATGTGTGTGTGTCAGAAAGTAGATGGATGGAAGAAGGGACCTAAAGGGGAGAAAGAGTACAAGAAAGAAAAATGTAAGAAAATATCATGGTGAAACCAGTTTATTTTGTATGCTAAATTGTAACATTTTTTTAAATATGTACTGGAAAAAGTAGATTCTTGGGCCTTAGCATCAAGTATTTAATTTACTAACTAAAGCCCAAGAATATGCATTTTTAAAGCACACTGTGCTGTAAACACAGCTGCTCACTTAGGATGTTAAGAGCAGGATATTAAGTGGCAAAGAAAACTAGTTGAAAACCTAGCTCTGTGGGGCCCATAGCTATGTTTCTTACTTCCATGATGTGTCGTTGCTAACTCCTACCTTTACCCCTTCAAACCGTCCACCTTTACCCTTCTAACTACATATGCTTCATGCAGAAGGCTGTGTGTGCACATGGGTAGGTACTTCCCTAGTCTCACTTAAGAAGGGAAAGCAAGCTCTTTAGTGTGTGACTATCCTTCCACTCCTGCTGTACATAGGCATGCCCGGTGGACTACCATCCCATTTCCCTTCCTCAACTGCTGCCCTCCTTTCCTATGAAGTTTCTGCCCCCAAAAAAGCCCAGTGAACCACTGTATTTTAAATTCACTGCACTGACTAAGCTGAGACCTGAAGTTAGACACTTAGTCAGCCTCGGCCCTTGTGGCACCCTCAACATCAAACTCTCAGGTGCATCAACTCAAACAGAACTGGAATCCCTTTTTCTAGCTACATTGCAGGTGTCCTGAATCGTTACCATGGTTACCATACACCAAGTTTCCCATATCCCAACAGCGGTATAACCTGCTCCCTAGTGCACATTCTTAGTTAGTTAGGTGTCTGGCATTTATCTTTGAACAGAGATAGCTTCCTCACTGGGGATTACCAATCTGTACCCCAACCCTATGAAAAATGAGCAGTTGTTTTGTTACACTCCCCACCTCCCACCACTAAGTGCTCTGTCTTTGCATGGCCACTGATCCAAACATAGCCACTAGGTACTCTGAACTTACTACCTTGACAGAAGCACAGTATGGGTTAATTGGTTATTCACTCAGCTTATTGCTTGCATAGAAATCTCAGCTCAAAGATAGCTCTGGAAAATGTATAAGCCAGCCTTCTGACTATATCTCAGCTTTTCCTTCCCGATCCCCTCTTCCATTCATTTGATCCAACATTCTCCCTTAGAGTTGTATGATCTAGAGATAGAATCTGCTAGAGATAGCAAAGGTAGATTAATGCAGGATTCCTTCATCACAGAGGCTGTAATGGGCCTGATTTTGAAGGATGGGTAAATATTTATAGGCAGAGGTGTTTAGAAAAAATAATTTCAGAAAGAAATGATGTCATGAACAAAACTGAGACAATGTTCTTACCTGGCGTTAGAACCTATTGTAATAATGCTTGGAATTTTTTAAAAGAAGAAGTAAAGAAAAAATTCTGGGGCTGAAGAGATGGCTTAGCAGTTAAAATGCTTGCTTATGAAGCCTAAGGACTCAGGTTTGATTCCCCAGTACCCACTGTAAGCCAGAGGTACAAGGAGGCACATGCATCTGGAGTTCGTTTGCAGTGGCTGGAAGCCCTGATGCACCCATTCTCTCTCTCTCTTTTTCTCTTTTTCTCTCTCTTCCTCTCTCTCTCTCTCTCTCTTTCTCTCAAATAAATAAATATAGCTGGAGAGATGGCTTAGCAATTGAAGCACTTGCCTGCAAAGCCAAAGGACTCAGGTTCATTTCCCCAGGACCCACATAAACCAGATGCACAAGTGGTGCATGTGTCTGGAGTTCCTTTGCACAGGCTGGAGTTCCTGGCACGCCCATTCTCCTCTCTCTCTCTCTCTCTCTCTGCCTATATCTCTCTCAAATAATAAATAAATAAATATTAAAATCAAATAAATAAATGAAATACTTTTTTAAAAAAATGCCACGATAGAACTTACTTTTGCAGTAAGAAGCCAGGGAATGTGATTGGGGTATGTACACAGCTTCAACTATATTGCTGTTGCTCTAGTTTGTAAGCTGATGGTGCATATATGTGAGACATTTTGTAATATATTGTGAAGAATAAATTATCCAGAAAGGTGGGAGCACTAACTACTCTGTGTTAGAAGACGCCACAGGTACTTCCTATGTACATGCTTCATGCAGCACTCTGAAACATGGCCCAATCGTGTTTCCCCATAGAAGAAAAAAAAATCATGAAAAACTAAGTGCACCTGTGCAAAGTCCCAAACCTGTGAGTCAGAAGGCCTGAAAAAGTTTCTCACTCTGTTGCAATTTGCTGATTGACTCTTTACAAGTAGTTTAACCTCTCTGAAGATCACTTCCCAAGCAGAAAGCCACTTTTAAGACCCTTGCTTAACATAGGAAGGAAACATGGGAGGACTTTCCAGGAAGCTCATGTTTTCCACAGAGGATAATGGTTTTCTTTTAATTGGCACATATTAAATTAATACAGAGTTAGAGTTTGATAGGAGGAACAGGTTCTGATGTGCTATTGTTCAATCGGATAATTACACTTTACAATAACTATAATAACCGTATCTCATATTTCAAAATAGTAAGAAGATTTGATTCTAGATATTATTATCATAAAGGAATTATAGTATTTGAAGTCCAGATGTTAATTGCTCTGATGTGGTCATTACATCCTCTATACCTACATTGATAGATAATGGATTTTAGAAAGAGGGCACTTTTCCTGAAATTAAGCACTTAGTTAGCTTTCTCTTGTGTCAACTTCCACTCAGGTGAAAACATGAGGTTTTATGACTTTACATGGGGCCTGTCTGGCTGTGTTAACTTCCATACCCTTAGCAGAAATATATGCTTAGGACAGCGGTTCTCTTTTGAGTTAGGGAAAAGGATCTTGGCATCCACATTGGAGCCACTGGGAACATTTTTCAAAACCTTCCTTCACCTGTTGTTGTGTAGATCAAAATGGAAAAGGAGACTGGAGAGTTGGACAGTTCACATTCTTTTAAGCACTCCAGATGATTGCAATACATTTTCTGCGCTAGATGGATTCTTGGCTTACCTCAAGTAACCTGATCCAAGATCTTACACTATTTTTTTTTCTGCCAAGAAGTTCCTTATATTTACTTCTCACCTATTCCTTCTTTGTTTAGCTGGAGAAAAAGGATAATTCATAAGCATCTTGCATATGTACACATAGGGGAATGTGAATAATGAGCATGTTCTCAGGGACCCAGGGCCAGGTGGTTGGAAACTTCAGTATCCCTGGGGATGACATAATCTCCTGGCCAGATGTTTCCTTCACCGGTTAGAGCAAGGCACAGAGGTCCCAGTGGAAGACTCTCTAGTTCCTAGGCTGGTCCAGCTGGATCAACTGCAGGTGGAGCAAATGGGACCCAAGGGCCCCATCAGGTCACCTTGCTGAATAAGACTCAGGCCAGCAGCTCTTTATTTCTTCCTGTCTCTCCCACTTCCCACCACTCATCTCTGTGGGCAGCCGCCAGACTAGGGAACAAGAGTCAAGCAGGGGGAGAGGTAGTTCTTAATCGATCTTCCATCTCTTCAGTGGTTTGGGGTCTGGCAGAGATAATCCAGACCTGAAACAAATTGGCTCCTCCCAATATATTTTAGTTAATGCACTAGCTGCCGAGAAGCAGCCAGGCCTGGAGCAACGCAGTCAATTCCCCTCAGCTGCACAATAGCCTTCAACTTAACCCTCACATCTCTTTCTCTTCTTTCTTTTACCCTTCAACTACAAATGTTGCCCAGGTTTGAGTTCCTGCCACTGCAAAGCCCATATCTCAGGGTCAGAGCAAAGACCTCCAAAGCACCATAAGAATAGCCAAGTGCCAAGGTACCCCGAGAAAATCTGGTAATCCAGTCTTCAGCATTCCTTCACATGTGGCACAACCTTGACATCTTCCAATCTCTATAAAGGAGGCAGAGATGGTGGCTAGTTGGCTGGTTACAGATGGGGAAGATGAAGAAGTCTAGCAGTCTATTTCAGTATCATTCCTCTGCCTGGGGATATACATATTGGCATAAACTTGCTCTTGACCTTTTCTAAGACTACTGTCAAATGACACTTTGTTCTTGAATTGTAAAGACACTCATCTGGGGCTGGAGAGATGGCTTAGCAGTTAAGCCACCTGCTTGCAAAGCCAAAGGATCCAGGATTGATTCCCCAATATCCATATAAAGACCAGACGCCCAAGGAGGCACATGCGTCTAGAGTTTGTTTGCAGTGGTTGGAGGCCATGGTGCACCCATTCATTCTCATTCTCATTCTCATTCTCATTCTCATTGTCATTCTCATTCTCATTCTCGGTCTCTCTCTCTCTCTCTCTCTCTCTCTCTCTCTCTTTCTCTCTCTCTCCTGCTTTCTCTCTTAAATAAATAAAATAAAATATTTTAAAAAGACACTCATCTAAATGTAAACATTGTGACCATATTGCAAGGAGTAAGGGTCTTAGAGAGTGGCAGAGACATTTGAGACTGAAATGTGATTCATCTGTATATTTTCTTTATAATGAAGTATCTTCAGTCTTATCAGCCACTCAGCCAAATTTCTGTATCATTCAGCCTTGGAATATCTAAATCCCCATTATTTTTCCACTTCCTGCCTTAACAACTTCCTTTGATTTTCTAGACCTCAGTCCATGTGGAAAACCTTGAGGGTATTATAGAAGACTCACTTGAGCCCCATAAAGGAAACAATATACATTTTGTTTAAAAAATTACTTATCAGGCAGAAGAGAGTGCTTAGTGGTTAAGGTGCTTGCCTGTGAAGCCTAAGGACCCAGGTTCGATTCCCCAGTACCTACATAAGCCAGACGCATAAGGTGGAACAGGTGTCTGGGATTCACTTGCAGTGGCTGGAGGCCCTGCACACCCATTTTCTCTCTCTATCTCTCTCTCTCTCTCTCTCTCTGAAACAAATAAATAAATAAAATACTTTAAAAAGAACTGTTTTATTACAGAGACTTTAACTGCACACCAACATGTAAACTCTGTAGTGTGGTGATTTCTGTTTTATATTTTTATTTGTTATTTCATTCTTATGGTGTTCAAAGTGATAAAGATACACTTATATAGTGTATTGAAACTGAATAATAATAAGCTTTCTCATCTCCTTAAATACTTATCATTTCTTTATGTTGGGCTCTTTAAGTTCTTCTGCTTCTAGTTTAAATATTTACAAAATATAGCAAAGTGTTATTGACTATAGACACCCCACTGGGCTGTAGAACATAATCCTCCTATGTAAGTGTATGTTGGCACTCATTATCTAGTCTCTGCCTCCTTGCCTCTAGTGACTACTGTATTACTCTCTTATACTTTAAGATCAACTTGGGTATAATATTCTTAAGCAGATCCTTTGCAAGTGACATAGAGGCTTATCAACTTATATCAGATCCATCCACTAGGCAATTTTACTATAAATAAAACCCTGATGGAGGTTGCACTTTGTAGGAAATTCAAAAAATGTTCTCATTCATAGAGTTGGACAAAGCAAAAGATGTGAAAGTATGTTTTTGCATAATGCCATACTCCCCTCATCTCTAACCCCATTTCTCCAAACCTCCTAAAACTCAATAACAGTGTCTTACCTCCTACGAACTGTGCTGCTCCCATGCAACGCCCCATCATTCTGGAGATAAGCTCCTCCATGCAGCAGCCCAGTACAGCAGCCAGTGCCACTAGTAGTAGCAGAGCACAGCCGGCCCCTGTCACCACTGTGCACATCTGCCAAGCAAGGCTTGGGATGGCACTGAAGCTGGCATAGCGCCCACATTCTTCCACCATGATCAGATTGTGTCCCTCTCCACGTACAGGGTAGTTGCATCTCCTGAATGTGCTGAAGGACACTGGCTTCCCTAGCTGGGATCCAAAGAGCCAGTAAGGCAGGAAGTAACTGGTAGAACTGGCCACAGCAGTAACAAGAGACAGGAAGGCCCAAAGGGTTCCTACCAGTGTAAGGCTGCTCCTCATGGTCTCAGGTTTCTCTGCAAGTATGGTGAGATGAGATGGGTCACAGCAGCAAATGCAAAACTTTACCATGTAGGCTTCCACTGGCTTATTTTTCATCTGGATAGTCAGTTCTAGGACTTCTGGATATGCCACGTGGCCGCTTGCTTATGGAGGAGGCATTCTCTCAAAGACCTTCTGTGTTCTTGTGGGATTTTGCTTTCATCTTCCTTTTCTTCTAAGCCAGAGTTCTACAGTTGCTAGGCTGCACTGGAAGAACCAAAGAACTAAATTAGTAACTGCTGTGGCAACCAAAACAGAACCTGAATATCCAGTTTATAAGTTTAGATATGCACCATGGAACCAGTGGTGGTTAGAGTCTGAACGAAAGTAAGGTTGTCCCAAGAGTCCCTGGGGACTCCAGCTGAATGGCCTTATGTAGAAAAGTTGATTTCAGAAAATGGTGGATGAAGGAAGACCAGCCACAGGGTACCACTATATAAGAAGTAAGAAGTCAGCCAGGCTCATTGTGAAGTATCAGGAAGTTTCCATGTGATGTAAGTACAGTGTTCTGCAGTGTGTTATAGGAGCCTTAAAAGAAAAAAAAAAAAAAACACATGAGTACATCCACCAAATGGAAATAGAATAAAATAAAAAGCCTAGTTTTGTACCCTACACATATTACTGAGAAAACACACTTTTCCCATATAGAATGAGACACTTGTCCAGTTAACTCCAGACAGGCTACCAAGTAAAGCTTTCTCATCATTTGCTAGATATACTTAAGAAACCTCCCATCTCCCTGAAATACATCTGCATCTGGCTCTCTCTGCAACAGGAACATACAGGTTCATGGTCCTTTCAAGGTCTGTTTTGGAACAAGTAATCTTGGATTCAAGATATTGAGAGATTTCCCAGAGCCAGTCTACTCAGCCCAGCTCACAAATGGCTTTCACAGATTCCCTTATCAAAAACCAACAACTTCCCTCCCAATCCATTCATCTGCCATTGCTTTCTGGCCAGTTTCTCCATTAAGGCAGCTAGAGACCATACTGTTGCCTGATGACAGATGACAACACTGAGAATGTCTCCAGCAGGCAGATGGTGACAGGTTTCTGATTATTTTCTTTGCTTCATCACTGGCCCATAGAGTTCTACATAGTGATGTTGAGTAGACCAAGGAGCTAGCTGTAAGAGGCCACCACAATGCCAATTTAGGAGACTAAAAGAGGCAAGCAACACTTGTACTCTGGGTCTCAGGACCTAGCCATGAGTGCTATTATGAGCATCACCAAAGAGTGCTTGTCACAGAGTACTCATTACAGTACATGCTTGCTGAATGAATCTCTTTCATAAAATCATGCAATTTCCAGACTGGCAGAGACTTTAATGAATCACCTAATCCAACCATCTTATTTTACATATGGGGGAGTTTGCCTCAGTAAAGCAGGAAGTGATTTTCCCCAGTCACAGCAAGCAGACACAACGGAACCAGAAACCTGATGTGTAAGATTGCCAGGAAAGTGTTCTGTGACCACACAATTCTGACACCCTCCAATCATTGTACAGATGGGAATATGCAGAGGAAGTGCTTTACTCAAGGGTAAACAGCGAGTGAGGTACACAAGCCAGACCAGAGCCTGGTTATTTGATTCCTAGTATAATATTCTTTGTTTTTATCCCCCTTTCTTGATGCATATGTATTTTGTGCTATGAGTTTTGTGCAGGAAAGGAACAGAGATCATAAATTGCAGGTGCTTACTTTGGAATGTTAGGTTTTGAGAAGAAAGTGCCCCGAGCTGGGCCCCTGGGAATGAGGCTTTGTGCCTAAGAGGGAGGAATAAAAGAAAGATGTGGTGAGGGATTGAAGGCCAAAGTGGGGAGAAGTCGAACTAGTTTGAATAATTGCTGTTAGAAAGCAGGTATGCTTGACCACAATGAGGTAATGCTTCTGCTCATTATGTTGAAGTTTGTAGGATTATGAAAAGCACAAACAGCCCTCAGTGATTGACTCATTTCCTGATGAAGAAGCCCAGACCAGATGAGGTGAGGTGAAAAGCCAAGTAGCTAGTGGCTTCATCATCACAATCCTTCCTGGATCCATCATTTCACGTGCTCTGCCCAACATTCTCCACAAGTTAGTAAGAATGGAATCACCCCCTAAATTTACCAATGATAAAACTGGGGTCGACAAAACAAAGTGATGTGTCCAAGGTTACATAGTGATTCAATAGTAGAGCTATCATTTCTCACTTTTCCACCTACAACATTCCCTTAGTCCTACCCCAACTGAATTACATCATAACCCCACTAGTATTACATTTAACAGCTTCCATAGTTCCCATCCAGTATGTCACAAACTAATTAAGGATAGGGAAATAATTGAAAGGGAATCAGAGAAAATAAGAAGAAAGGCAATTTTATTAAGCATTCTGTGTAAATTAGCAGAATAAGAGTATTAAATAGTCTTTTCAGTACCCCCCTGTATTCTGATCAAATGTCTCCTATGGATGTCAACATCTTGAGATCAAAAGTCCCAGTAGGAGCAACCAATAGGAATAGCAAATAACATAGGACAGAGAAAGGGATTATCACCAGTGACTGACTGGTATGCAGACTGTGACAAGGGAAAAGAGTTAGGCATTGTGGTGCACCCATGTAATCACAGCACTCCAGATGCTAAGGAAGGGGCCTGAGGAGGTTATTCAGTAGGTATAAGGTGCTTGCTCTGCAAGTTTGATGACTAGAGTTCAGATGCCTAGCACTCATATAAAGTTGGACCCAATGTGGTACTTGCATCCATAATCCCAATGGACCAACAGGAAGCAGAGTCAAAAGAATTCAGAAAGCTCATGGACATGAAAGTCTGGACTAACCCGTAATAAATAACAAGAAAACTCTGTCTCAAATAAGAAAGAAGGAGAGTTGTCTTCTGCCTCCACACACATGTCACAGCATGCACATTCACATATGAATGCAGGCACAATAAAAATTGACATGACAATTGCAAATTTGAGGTCAGACTGAGAAACATGAGTGACACTGTGATTAATTAATTAATTGATAATAAGTAAGTAATTCTAATATATGCTTGACCTCACCTGTGACAATTAAAGGTGTTAAATAAGCTCTATAAACTCTAAAACTACAAAACATTGTCACCATGATCTTATTTTAAAAGAAGTGGAATTCTGAAACCAAGGCATAGGAAGGGCAAACCTTGAGTTTTAGTTTGAATATGTTTAGCTATAGAAAACTCATTGTCTTTCAGAATTTAAAATAACTACATCAAACTTTGTAAAAACAAAACATTCAATTTTCTTATTCTCACGAGGATCACAAATAGTGCTACCTTTCATCTGTATCTCAATTCTTTATATGCTTCCTGAATGCAATACTTTGTTTCTCTATCCTGAAATGTCTAGCCTCACAGTCAGACTTCATTTTGGAAACTAAGATCTCCCCATAGTGCTCCTGCTCAGTGGACCAGCAGTCAGGCATTGATAGTGCATTTACTTTAGTAGAAAATGTACTTTAGGTAGTATATTGTTTTCATCCTCCCACCGACCTAAATGAGCACTCTCCCTCGCTTTATGGTCACCTGTTGCCATATTTTTGATCACCTGCCTCATCTTTTCACTGTCATATATATGGACTCAAATGTGGACACTGAGTAGCAATAAAGCTGGAAATGTTTCCCTTTTGCTCTTATATTTTTCTAGTGGGGAAAAGTAAACCAACTTCTTCCTCTCCATCTCTTTTCCAGTCCTAGCAGAAAAAGAGACACATAGCTTTTTATTACTATTGGAGCTTTATTGTACAATTTCTGGGTTAAAAACAAAATAAAACACTTCCTTACCAAAGGCAACAGGATCCAGGCAAGAGCCAGTGAAATCGGAAGTGATTGGAAAGGGAACCACTAACTTGCAATTGCCAAGGAAAGAAAAGGGCTGCAAAACTACTTGTACAGGACTGGTGTATGAGAAGCACATTGCCTACCTGCCAATTCTTTTACAATCCATCTTATTCAGTGCTAAAACTTTCCTGCCAAATGAACAAGATATGCTAACATATGTTTCTAACTGGTATAGTCATTGTATATCAAGCTGGGTATATAAACATCCTACCCATTCTAAATCTTCTTTGTTTAGATGAAACCTCAGAAAAATCTGTTGTCACGTCCCAAACATTTCCATGCTTGATATTCAGCCACTTGTGCCCCTTAGGAGTTTCTCTTCTACCTATTTCTACAGACAGAGATGTTTCAAGTTCTCCTGTGCTTGAAATCAACTCCTGATGATGTTACTCAATGGTTATTATTTCTTCCTTGTATCTTGGTGACTCTAAGAAGGTCTCAGTACGTTTTTTACCTTAACTGAAACTCCTCCCAGGTCTGCTCCCTTCTTCCATTCTCTTTTGTTTCTACATAGAAAAACATGTAAAACAAGCTGTGTGTTTCATTGCATCTCATTATTCTGGGGTGAAGATGCTCACAAGCAAGTGAGGGCCTCAAAGGCAGGAAGTCAGAAAGCAAGTGAAAATGGAGAACCAACTGAGAAGCCAAAAGTCTTAAAGTCCAAGACAGTCCTCCTGATGTTGCCATGCCCACTGTACCCTTGGTTAGACTTAATAAACCTAGCTTTAAAAAATCTAGAAGGTCACCTGTAAATAATATGGCTACTCATCCAGAGATGGAAAGATTTCACAGAAAGAAACTCTAGATTAACTTCCAAATCATTGCCTTTCTCCAGAGTTTAAAGTTGGAAATGTGAAAGATATCAATTTTTTTCCTCAAATTTCATAAGAGCTTCTGCTTACACAAAAATTCTCTTTACTGAACACTTATTTGTCTTTCAGTTTATCAGCTGGGGATCTGGTTGTATGGGGCTCCAGTAGCACAGGTTCAATGATATAATAATAGTTGGGTAGAAGTCATATCACATACCACCAGCTGGTTTGAAAATTGCTCCTGCCAGCTGCTCTGTTAAGATATGAATAAGTCAGAACTGGAGAGATGGATTAGCGGTTAAGGTGCTTATGTGGGAAGCCTAAGGACCCAAGTTTGATTCCTCAGTACCCACGTAACGGCAGATGCACAAGGTGGTGCATGCTTCTAGAGTTCGTTTGCACCCATTCTCTATCTCTTAATCTTTCACTCTCTTTCTCTCTCAAATAAATGAATGAATAAAAATATTTTTAAAGTATGCATAAGCCCTATGAACAGTGGACTAAATGAAAAAGTATGCATTCCACTTCACCTTTCTGCTCATAACTCCATCCTTGCTATTAAAATCTGATAAACCCTTTATGCAGTGGCCTCAGCTGAAATAAAATGCCACGACAGCAGACTCACTCGCAATGTTTGTCCAGAATACAGACTATGAACTCTCCCTCCCTGATTCACCAACGTTGAACTTATAGGACCTTGCTTTTTGAAATTACCAATTGATTCTTATGGGAATATAATAACAAAGAATGCAGTTTTAGTGGAAGAGTCCAGAGTTTTCAAATCAGATTTGACTCCGGGATTGAGGTCTTGTCCTTCCAAGTGATGGAAATATGGGGCAAATCATTGCAAACCTTTGTGTTTCAGGTTCCTCTACAAGATGGACAACGTTGAAGTTAAATATAATATCTATGGTGTACCTGACACCAAAGTAGGTGTATATTTTGTCATTCAACCAGTTAAGACATCTCCTAAGCAACAGAGAAGACTTGAAGTCACCTAAGAAATAGCACATCACACATCTCCCTTTCTCACCTTGTAACCACTGTAGTGGTGATTTCTTCTAAATCCTGCATTTCTTTCTCCTTTTAGTTTCCTTTCCCACCACAAAATGAAACCACTTGGCTGAGTATTATTTGTGAAAATAGATGTACAGTTAATGTCTCTCAGCTTTCTTGGAAAATATCATGCTTGGCACATAGTAGGAACTCATAAATATTTACTGGATGAATGTCATCTTTTAATTCCAGCCCTATTGGCCGCAACATCTGCATTTCAGTTTAACCTCATTACCGTTTCTGTCCCATAGCTCCAACTGAGGCAAGTCTAAGAGATTGCCCTACCACATCGGAAACCGGATCCATTTTTACTTGGATAGACAAGCCAGAACAAATTCCCTCCTTCCATTCCCAGAGAAGTGCCTCTCCTCAGGTTACCAACTCCCTTGGGTGGGGGGAGGCAGCTAGCATTTAACCCTTATGTCCTCAAGCCTTGTCAATGTGAAATAGGAATCCCACACTGATTCCTCTTAGACTCTGTGCAAACAACAGACTGAGGAAGTAAAAATATACCAGGCTGCCTTTGGGAAGAAAACAGCTTCTCTAAGCTTTGACATGAAAGGACAGGAAGCCTGAGAAAGGAAGCGAGTAAGGAGGGCTGAGCAAGGGGAAAGCAAAGCAGTTTCTTATCCAGCTGCTTCAGCTGTATTTGGCCCAAGTTGCATATTTACCTTCTGACCACGAAGGCTGACTGACTTGTTCCCTTTCTTCAGGCTCAGATCTGAGGAAAAACTTCTCCTCACAGCTTGTCAGACAGGGATGGGAATCCCAGTTGCTCTTTGCAGTGAAGTCTGAAAACCTTGCTTTACCTTTGGGAGAGAGGGCGGAGTCCAACCTAATGGAAATTAACTCCAACTATTCCAGAGGCTTAAAAATCAGCCTTAGACATGCAGGCACTTGAACTAGAAACTAGCTCAGCAGGCACTGAGTTCCCACCTCCCACCTTCCAGCTGCCAAGTCAGTCAGTGTGTGTGTGTATGTGTGTGCGTGCGTGCATGTGTGTGTGTGGGGGGGCACACCCAATCTTACACTGCTTTATAGATCTCATTTCTTCACTTGCTGTCAGAATGCTGGCTGAGGAAGGGATGCTGTCCTTACCTTTCCTTTAAAGCCCCCAATAGCCTTTACCACAGGTATTATGTAGCTGTGAACAAGTAAGAGAAAACACAGCTGATCAAAGTAAGACAGAATAACCTGTCTTGCCATAACTGATTTCCACCTTGGAGGGGATAAGACTCCACTAGGGGAATCTTTGGCTCTGAGATGTAACAAGCTGACACTTAAGCAACCATTGAAATCTAGATATGGTGGCACACACCTGTGAATCCCAGCGTGCAAGAAACAGACACAGGAGCATTATGAGATTGAATCCAGGCTGTATTACATAACAAGACTTTCTCACTGAAACAAAGACCAAAGAACCTACTGAAACCACACATTGAAAGGGCTAAATAGTTCCTTCTAAAATATTAGTAGTATTACCAAACATCAGTGTCAAAATTCACCAAAAACCTGATTCACTGCTTTTCCACTTGAGAAAAGAACTGAGAGGCCTGGAGATGAAGAGAACTTCATCTGGAGTTCTGTTCCAACATGATGTCATCTCTCTTGTTTATGAATGTTCCTGACACTCCTTTTTTTGGAAATTTATCACCTTCTGCATTATACTTTTTGTTGTTGTTGTTGTTGTTTTTATTTTCGAGGTAGTATCTCCCTCTAGCCTAGACTGACATGGAACTCACTCTGTAGTCCCAGCCTGACCTTGAACTCATGACAATCCTCTTACCTCTGCCTACCAAGTGCTGGGATTTAAGGTGTGTGCCAGCACACCCAGCTTCAACTTTTTTGCATGTGCATTTTATTTCCCCTTCTTGATGTCTTGTGAACTAGGAACTTGACTGAACTTACCAAAATGAGTTTGAAAGAGGAAAGCTTAACTTAACAGAGAATACTTGACTGATGCAAAATATCTGTGCTTCTATAATGATCAAATTTCCTTCCCATAGTGCTATAAATGCTGTCAAGCCTGTTTTCTTTTTCAGCGTTTTATGGAAGAAATGTAAATATAGCAGTTTAGTATACTCATTGTATCATAATTATGTAATGGAACTACTAAAGTTTTCTTGACTGGCTAGATACATGCACAGGTATTGTCCTGTCTTTTATCATCTATGTTCATGCATGCGTTTGTTTATTCAGCCATTTCCTGTCAGCAGATTATATCCATTTTTTTCTTCCCAAACCCACTAATAAACCACATTCCCATCTGTAATAGTAGCTTACTAAGGCGTTTCCTGCAGGAGGGACTGATGACCTCTTGGATGGAGTTGTCAGATTTTGGCAGTGTAAGCCCCAGATAATTTTAATAATCTCCCAGTCGTCATCCCCTTAAGAATCACTACTTCAGATATAGGGCTATATAACAAGGTGTGATGCCTTCCTTCATGGGAAATAAGTCAATATTAGCAGCCATATAGAAACTATGTGTGAGATGTGGCTGAAAACATTGATATGTGAAAAACAGTTGATTCTATTTTATGCTCTAATATGTATTACCTTTCATTCAGTAGCTACACCTGCCATTTGGATACCACGTCATTTTTAGGAACTAAAATGGGAGTAAATTTGTACCTGACTCTTTTTTAATATCTTTTTGCTGTGCCACCAGTTCCATTCCATGGACTAATACACACTTAGGTAGAAGCTGAATGATGATATAATTTATTGGGTAATGTTCTGTTTTCTATTTTTTTTATTTGCCAGTTCGTAGTTATTTTCAGAAGTAAGTTACTTTATTCTTGTGGCTTTTGATATTTTTAATTATATAAAAATATTACTTGATTGGGTATGGTGTCTTGTGCCTAAAATCTGGAGGTCGAGATAAGGGGATCCTGAGTTCCACATCAGTCTAGCCTATAGCATGAGCCTCTGTCTAAAAGAACAAATACTCTTCAGCCACTACTAAGTAAGATCATCTGGAATGAGCTAAGAAAGGGACACTTCTTAAAATATTGAAGAGATAGAATGATATACAATATTCCTTAATACTACTAAAATTTTTGACAAAGGAACATCTAAATTCTGTATTCAATCTATTGGGAATAATAAATTCTGCAAAGACAAGATATGAATGATAGGTAATTGATAAGTGTTTATATCTCCATCCATAGTTGACCAAACGTTGCTTTTTGTGTACAGTAGCCTTTTCCAAGCAAGATTAGCACTCCCACAGTACCTTGCAGTTTAGACAAGGAATCAAGAAGCCAGAGCTTGTGCATGCCAGGTCCCGTGGATTCTGTTTTGGTAAAGTTTTATGGAAACACATCCACAACATATTCATTTCCGTGTTATCTATGGCTGATTTCAGGCTACAATGGCACAGTTGTGTAGTTGTGACAAAGATCTTATGATTCATAAAGCCTAAAATACTTATTATCTGGCTCTTCTTAGAGAAAAAATATTGAAACCTGGTTTAGTCCCACATAAATTGATTATAATAGAAACATTATGTTAATTGTTAGGAGAAAGAAATTTAAAAGGAAGATGATAAAGTGAAATAAACAGAAATGCCACTTGCTTTCAACTTTGTTACCTTGCTATCCAACTCATAATAGTTAGCAACTCAATAGAGTTCACTGCAAGCCAAATATTTAGTAGCCTTGTGAAAATTTACTTCTCTGCTAACTATCATTTGAATCTGTGTTCATGTTGTTTGCCAGTATATTTTTTTGTTATTTTTTTCAAGGTAGGGTCTCACTGTAGCCTAGACTGACTCAAAACTTACTCTGTAGTCTCAGGCTGGCCTTGAACTCACTGCATATATATCATATTTTGTTTTTGTTAGAGCTGCTGCATCATTGGATGTTACTTCCTTTTTTCATTAAGCTTCTTATAACTCTGAGTATATGCTCTAATATTCCCAGAAGAGCCCATTTTTTAAAACATTTGACAATTTTCATACAGGTATGTAATGTATTTTAATCATAATCCGCTCCCATTACTTTCTTTTGTCATTTCTCCCCTAACCCCCTGATGCAGTCAGGTTTGCATTACTGGCAGTAAACACCCGACCAAGTGAAGCTTGTGGAGAAATAAAAGGTTTATTTTGGCTTGCAGACTCGAGGGGAAGCTCCATGATGGCAGGGGGAAAACAATGACATGAGCAGAGGGTGGACATCACCTTCTCACCAACATCAAGTGGACAAAAGCAAGAGGAAACTGTGCTAAAAACTGGCAAGGAGAAATTGGCTATAACACCCATAATCACGCCCCCAACAATGCACTGTCTCCAGGAAGCTTTAATTCTAAATTGCTACCAGTTGGGGAACCTAGCATTCAGAACACCTAAGTTTATAGGACCTGAATCAAACCACCACACCCCCTTTCACTTATCCCCTTCTTACAAACTAGGCCCTCTTGTATTCCCATGTCTTTTGTTTTTTCCTCTTCCATCATCCATGATGGAATACGTATGGGCCCAATGTTGTGAAAGTAATAACAGCCACGGTGAGGTCATAAATACAATGGCCACTTCATGTCCAGAATATGGTGTTCCAAAGCACTCCCCTCCATCCTCTGGCTCATATATTCTTTCCACCCCTTCCTATCCAATGTTTCCTGCACCTTGGAGGAGGTGACACACATACACGCACACATACACACACACACATATATGTATATATATATACATATATATATATATACATATACATATATATACATATATTATATATATATATATATATATATATATATATATATAATTTACCCCTTAACACTCTATAGTCACTTATTCTCAGTACTTTGATGAGTTTTGAAGCTCCCAAGTAGTTGCTATCATGTACTAAATTAAGCTTCTCTGACAGAAAGTAAGAGCAAATCTTCCCTATAGGCATAAACATACTTATTAAAGAAGGGAATTTGATGGGCACAACATATCCATTTAACCAAACAACAGTAATAGACTTTCCCTTTGGGCCTATGACATTCATAGCCATAGGTTGATGACTAGGTTTTCTGTATTATGTATAAATTATGAGCCCATTTTTATAAGGTCGTTGTGGTATACTGCCTCAGGTCACAGAGTTGAACTTCCATGCCAGGCACAGTTATGGAGGAAGGTATTTATTGAAGATAGAGGGTAAGTTCCATAATGGCAGAAGAAGCTGGCCCACTTTCACAGGTCCAAGCAGAGAGAGGAAAAAGCTGCAAGACAAAGAACCCAATAGCCACACCACACAGCACACACTACAGGTGGAACTCAGGCACTTTCCATATCTTTAGACTGGAATTGCAAATCCATCACCATACCTTAGGGCTGAACCCTAGGATCCACCAAGTGACACCTCCTCCAGCCAGGTAGAGGGAAATATAAAAAGCTTTAATAAACTCCTGAATCTACTGGGAGCATCTATTTAAACTACTACAGTCATCTATAGAGTCCCACTGCCCTTGAATTTGGAAGTTTGTATATATGTACCTTGGAATTTACAAACACATAGACCACATGACTTTCAAGTATAGAATGATACTCCATTCCAATAAGAGAGTTTTAGTTTTAGAGTGAAAATCTTGAAATGATATTTACATTCCTTTTTTAATACATAAATCCAGACCTGACAATATTTTTGTTGAATTTCTTTATTGATCTCAATGGATGAATGGATGGGATTAACTAGTTGTATCAGTTGCTTTTCTTTGTTGTGACTAACTGCCTGAAAAGAAGCCGACTAAAGATGAAAAGTTTGTTTTGGTTTATTGTTTGAAGGATGTGGTCCATCAGTGCAGGGAAGGTTTGATGGCAGGGAATTACAGCTCTATGGACCAGGAAGCAGAGTGAGGAGAATGCAAGTGTTCATCTGGCTTTCCTTTTTTTTTTATTAGATCTTCTTATTTATTTATTTATGTATTTAGTTATTTATTTATTTTGGTTTTTTGAGGTAGGTTCTCACTCTAGTTCGGGCTGACCTGGAATTCACTATGCAGTCTCAGGGTGGCCTCGAACTCACAGCGATCCTGTTACCTCTGCCTCCCGAATGCTGGGATTAAAGGTGTGTGCCACCATGCCCAGCTGGCTTTCCTTTTCTTGTTTTACTCACTCTGAGACCAGATCATGGGATGGTACTGATCATATTCAGTGGGTCTTCCTCCCTCTGTTAAACCTTCTTGTAAAAGTTCTTACAGGCATTCCCAAAGCTGTGGCTCATAGGTGATGCCTATGAGTCAAGTGGGCAATTAATATTAACGATCATAATGGTGATATGGTGTACTAGTAATTGTTTATTAAACTACCTTTAGAATCTGAAGAAGGGATGCAAGAAAGTGCTAGTTTGCAGCATTTATTGACTCCCATAATATAAATCCTCCAACAATATCCATTTTTAATTTGCCAATGTTGTATTTATGAAATTGGAGTTAGGAAGAAGAATATATAGCTTTCACAGACTGGCATAAACTAGATTTAGTATACCACTGAAAGTCTCAAGAGTCAAAAGTCACTTCACTCTTGGTCTGTGTCAATTTATAAGATACAAACACAATTAAAATGGGATAGCTCTCATATTTGTTTCATATGTCACACATATGAAGCTATGCAGTATGTTAGCTGGCAGTGAAATATTTCATAAATGTGTTTCTGGGTACCAATTTTTAGAGTGCAATTTGTGTATTATTTGGAAGTAAATCAAAAATAAATCGCTCATGGATCATGCTGTATGCTTTAACAGCTTTGAAAGAAGATCTTTATTATATTTGTAACAGATGAAAATAAACCAGAAATACTTTTTTGAAATTTAACTAATGTGCCAGATTTTTTGTCCAAGTTGTATAGAATAAGTTATACCAAACTGCATTATACTAAGCACTATGAATATCTTTCTGTATGCATAGTTATACTGAAATTCCATGGGCGTGTTAACTTAAACTCTTAAAAGTCCTGTATTCACATGGGGTGATTAGTTACCCATGCTAATTGTTACCTAAAACAACCAGCTAATGGTTACTTATTGCCATAGATTTATTGTGTTCCCCTCAAAATTCAAATGTTGTCAATGAGATAATATCTAAAGACAAGGCTTCTTAAGAATTAATTAAAAAGAAGCTTCTTACCATAGCAGGATCTCTTGCCCATTTTCCTTAGGCCATATGAGGACACAGAGCTCCCCCACTCTATAGGATACAGAAATAAGGCACCAGTTTTGAGACAGCCTCACTAAAAAAAAAAAAAAAAAAAAAAAAAAGCCAATGTCCTGATCTTGGAATTCTGAGCCTCTGTATCTTTAAGAAAATAAATTTTGCTGTTCATAAATTACTCAATTCAAGAGTTATTATTTTCACAATATAAACACACTAAGACCTTTATTAATCCTCAACATACGACAGACACTGTAGGAAGTTCTGAAAGCATAGCACTGTAAACAAGTACACAAGCACACTGACCTTATGATGTTTACTTTCTAGTCAAGATGAGAGAAAATATTAAGCAAATAAACATGTACTATAAGAATAGCAAGGAACTCTGTGAATGATTAAAAATAATGATGTGAGAAGGTGATGGGGTGGGGAGAACTATCTTACATGGAGCCATCAGGTAAGGCTTCTCTGATGTAGTACACAGCTAAGTACCCAGAAAATGAGAAGCAGTTGAAGAGCTGAAGGGAGCCCCAAAGAAACTGGAAAATCAAAGGCTCTGAGGAGGGAAGGATCTTGGCATGCTGAGAAACTGTAAGGTCAGTGATGCTGAAATAAGAGAGTGATACCAGCTAAGACTGCAGAAATAGCAGAGATATCAGACAGAGCTTTGTAGAATTCCTTCTAATTATTGTTGAAGCCTATGGACAAGCCTGGCATGGGCTCAATACAGAACAAAAAACAAGTTGTATAAATAAATAACTTTGGTAAAATGAGATAGATGCTAAGCTGCTGATGTCATTTGTCCCCCATGTTCTAACCCTCAAAGACTACACAACAATTAGACATATCACTATGAAAACAGGAGTAGCTACAGGAAAATATTCATCAACTAGTATTTTATCTGAAGACTTTCTAAGAATTACTGCTTACATATTTGGTTAGTAGTTTAAAGGCTACCTTGGTATAGTTGAGTCATTTTTCTTCTCAGTGTTTTACATTGTACTTGGCTTTCTAGTCAGGCCTAGCTCAGACCAAAGGGAAACCATTAACTGGTTCATAATTTTATCTAACAAATTTGGAAACCATACTCTTATGAAACATAGAAATCAGTAATAGTAGCAGTTCCAGGCTGCCATTATTTTCTCAAAGTTTCTTCCTTCTCTCAATGATAATCTTGTGTTCATTTTTATTTTTTAAAATATTTAAAATTATCTCTTTATTTGAGAGAGAGAGAATGAAGGCCAGGGTCTCTAGCAACTGCACACAAACTCCAGGTACAAGCACTTCCATGTGCTTCTGGCTTATATGGGTCCTGGGGAGTCTAACCAAGGTCGTTAGGCTTTGCAGACAAGTGCCTTAACCGCTAAGCTATCTCTCCAGCCCATCATCTTGATATGTGACTTCCCAACTTCACTTTTTATGTGTTTGTGTCCACAAATTTAAGGTAACTCTTTTAGTAACATGCATGTTACCGTGACAAAACACCTGACAAAAGCAATTTAAGGAAGGGATGGGTTATTTTGACTCATAGTTGGGGGTACAGTCCATCCTGGCAGGGAAGTCATGCCAGCAGGAGCCTGACTTGGCCTATCACATTCAGTCCATAGTCAGGAAGCAGATAGAGATGAATGCTAATGTGGAGCTAGCTTTCTTCTTTTTATTCCATCCTGGACCACTCCCTGTGGAATGGTGTCACACACAGTTAGAGTGGTTCTCTCACCTCATTTAATCAAATCTCAAAAGTCCTTCATAGATATGCCCATAGATTTATCTCCTAGAAGATGTTAGATCCAATCAAGTTGACAATCAATATTATCCTCATAATATGTAAGTACTGTTTGTTATTAGTTTGAATAGTTATTAGACTGATTTCCTTCATGCTCTGGCTAATCAAACCTTTAGTCAAATTTTATTTCCAAAGCAGTATCCTACATGATATGTCATGGATGAAAAGACAAATCATCTCTTAATTCTCATAGCACTAATTCCTATGACATTTTTTCCCATTCCATTTCACTTACCACAAAATTCTCAGTTTCTTCTTTTTTATTTATTATTATTAACAGCATATTTTGTATGGATACACCATATGTTGGTACCCACTTTTCTCTCATCCCTGCCCCCATTCTGCTGGGGACCTTCCTCAGTGGGGTTGCAGGTGGACCTATGGGATTGTGGGTTATGCATTGTGGGAGCAGCTGTCAGTTTCCGCTAGTGGGGAGGGGAGGCAATGTCTCTGGGCATAATGTCTCAACCTGTGACTCTTACAATGTTTACTCCCCCTCTTCCACAAAACTCCCTGAACTGTGGTGGGTGAATTTTAACTCTACTTCATTAATGAGCTCTTAGGAGCTTCTGGATCTCTGATTTGGTAAGTGTTGAGTATCCTCAGGGTCTGTCTCCTTAACTCTGGCACTTATTGTCTGGTTCACCATGGAAGCAGCACTCTTGCTCATCTCCCCAGTTCCTCTGTGGTTTCATTTGTGGCTTGGTTGAAGTATGAGGGGTAGTTTATCTCCTCTAGTCTCAATACCTCTTGAAAAAGAACATATTCTCCAACAGAAAGTGAAGTCAACATACTGTAAATGAGATAAGCATTATTAATTTAGGGAGAATTAGATGGATGTAGCCCCTCTTTTAGCCAAAACCTAGTGAGAGCTTGACACTGGAGAGCAAAACTTTTCTCTCCATAGGATTCTGATGTGTTCCCAATTCCAGATATGGGTTCCTTTACACTTAGCGGATCTCTTAGCCAATCAGAAAGCTATTGGTTACCCACCAAGGCTGTGTGCCACTATTGCACAGGCATGTACATACTATCATGGTGTTTGCTTATGAGAAGCTTAGACCTCTGGTTTCTCAGACCATTCCTCCTGTAGCTCATGTAGCACTTTCCAGTACTAGACAGGCTAATTGTCTGGGGACTGGCTCTCTTCCGGATTCCAGCCAGGTCTCTCTATGCTCTGTGTAAGCAGCATATGGTGTCTTCAGCAATAGGGTCTTACCTTTTCCCTCAGGTGGTTTGAAAGAAGCCTGTCTTCTTTTGGAGCCCTCATAATTCTCTCTGATCAACAGCTCATTGTGGGTAGCAACTGATTTCTGGTACTGGAAGTTATAGGCCAGAGACATTTTTTTTACACTGGGCTTCATCCCACCATCTCTAAGGCCCTTCTTTTCAGGTGCTCCCCACTTACTCCTGTTGAGGGTTATAACTTTCAGTCTATCTTCAAAAATAAAGGCTGGAGTTAGGGTTACGTTATCAGTTCATTTTGGATTTAGTTTTTTGTTTGATTTTTCCCTACTTTCCCCTTTCCCACCCTCCAAACCCTTCCATTCCTATTGTATGAGACTTGAGTTGCCAATCAGGTGTGTCAGCTTCTCAAGCTGGTACAGGTTAGGAACTTCAGATGAGTGAGACCATGTGGCATTTGTTTTTCTGTGATTGTGTGAGTTCACTGAGTATAATCCATTCCAAGTCTGTCCATTATTCTACACATTTCATTGTATCATTTTTCCTTACTGCTGAGTAGAATTCCATTGTGTAAATGTACCACAACTTTGTTATCCATTCATCCAATGATGGGCACCTGGGTTGATTCCAGTTCTTAGCTACAATGAATTGAGCAGCTATAAGTATGGTTCAGCAAATATCTCTGTAGTGAAGTATGGAGCATTTAGGATAAATACCCAGTAAGGGAATAATTGGAGCTGTTGGTAGCTCTATATTCATCCTTTTTAGGAATCTCCATATTGATTTCCAAAGGGGTTGTAAAAGTTTACATTCCTACCAATTTATTTATTTTAGAGACAGAAAAAAAGGCATAGAGAGAGAGACAGAGAGAAAGAGAATATGGGATCTCCATGTCCTCCAGCCACTGCAAACAAACTCCAGATACACGTGCCACTTTGTACATCTGGCTTTATATGGGCATTAATGAATCAAACCTTGGTTATCAGACTTTGCAAGCAAGTGCCTTTAACTGTTGAGTCATCTCACCATCCCCTTGGCTCTATTTTGAAACCTTTCTAACACTAATGCTCATATCTTCTCACCCAGCCAATCCATGTAGAAGAGTGGCCATTGGTAGTATAACTCATTTTTCAATCCACCCAAATTCATTTCCTAAGGAAAAACCTAATTTGGTTTAGAATAAAAGAAAGAAAATTCTATGAAGCAAGAGACAAAGCATTCTAGAACCAATAGATTATTACTTTCCACTACCTCCTGAAGCAAGTTAAAGGGCTTTGTGAGTTCTGTGAGCTCCTTCATACAGACTGAGTTCTGTATGTGCAGTCAGCAATCACAGCATTATTACACTTTCCTTGGCCACCATATGGTGTAGTTATTCCCACTGTTCCAAACACTTGGTCCATATTACCACAAAAGGACACTTAAATAAAAATAAAAAGATGATAAGTATCTTCCACTTCAATGCTAGCTCAGAGGCTGAAAGAAAAGTGAGTGCTACAAGATAACCCCCAAATGCCCAAGACATAAGATGTAAAGCTCAAGAAACTTACAACAGCCTTTCCCACAGTGGTAATCTGATAGGGCAAGTGGCTGGCAAGTGTAGACAGCACTACCAGCCAGACAGCTTGCCCACAAAGTTCTATGAAGCAACAGCTGCTGGAAACAGACAGACCACACAATAAGAAAAGCTTTATTCAATGAATCTCATCTTTTTTCACTGGGCAAGTGCTTGGGTGCTAGCTTAAGACCACCCCCAAGGACTATTTGAGCAATTTGTGTAGTGACTTGCAGTATAAATCCTGTTTTCTTGGCTATGATGAGTAAAACATCTGACAGCCAAAAACCATTGTTTCACCTCTTACTTGGATGTATTTACGCTTTCTGGGGGACATCACAGACTCATCAGTCATTCTAAAATGCCTTCCCAAGTGGCTGTCACAAAGAATATTTGCTGAGAATTGTAAGTAGCTACTGGCTATTCTTTGCTAACAGGGCTTGCCATTTAATGAATAACTGCTTTTTTAAAAAAATTTGAATAGTAAAGTTGATTCCCATGACTTTGTGAAGCCACAGCAAGAAATCTAGATTTAGCAAAGTTAAATGACTTTCCTGAAGCCATAGAACTCTTAGGTCTACAAAATGATGAATTCAGGGAAGTGTTTAGAGAGGAAGACAGGCTGAAGGGGAGCATTTCAGAAAACAAATGCATAGAGATAGTCTTCTGTAAGATAAGAACAAAGGTACATAATAGTGTCTCTGTCTCTTTGTACCTCTTAGACTAGTAGCTATGATCATCAGCAACTAAATGAGTTCAGCTTGGTTATTAGGTGTGGTGGTTTGAATGTAAAGTGTCCACCAAAGGTTCATGTATTTTGAATATTTAGTCTCAAGCTGATGGCAATTTGGGAAAGTGGTTGGGCATTTGGAAAGTGAAGCCTTGCTGAGAGAGATATGTCACGGGGGCGGGGTGGGGGTTGGCTAGCTTTGGGATAACATACCTCAGCTCCAAGTCCAATACCCAACCTACTTCCTTCCTGCTACTATGGCGATGTGATGCCAGGCTGGCTGTCTGCTAGGACCATGCCTTCCCTGTAATGGTGAACCCTCTACTCCAAACTGTAAGTTAAAAATGAACCTTTTCCTTCCTCATAAAATACTTCTGGTTATGTGCTTTGCCCCAGTAATGAGTACTGCAATATTAAGCTCAAATTATCTCTAGAAAATCTCAGAAGAAATGTACAGCAAATTTATATATATATATATATATATATATATATATATATATATATATATATGTCTAGATCTGTAAGGAAAGTTCTGGGCTGAAAGTTCATGTGTGAGAGACACTAATTTTAAAAAGAGATGACAGATATGGCCAAGGTTTTTTGTTAAATATGAGAGCCAATGGTATAAGCAGATATTCCAGTTGGTAAAGTGCTTGCCTAGCATGCACCAGGCTCTGTGTGTAGTGTTCAGTACCAGACACACTGAGGGTGATGGTGCACACCTGTCATTCTAGCACTTAGGAGGCGAGGGCACAGAGATCCTTAGTTCAAGGTCACCTCAGCTACATAGAAATTTGATGTTAGCCTGGGCTACCAGATACACTTCCAATAGCAACAGATAAGTAAGTAACAACAAACAAATAAGCAAGCAGGCCAAGAAGAGAAGCAACTCTGAGAAACAACCACACTTAAAGGATGAGTAAAGAGACAAGGACTTGTGAAGGAAACAAGGGTTGGTCCATTTGGTTTCCCACACACCACTGCCTCTTAAAGACAAGAGCTATTTAGGAAGGACTGCTTCAGGAATGATGTGGTCATGTGGGGATAGTAGATTGAAGGGGTCAGAGTGGCTTATAGTCTTTCTATTTTGAGTGCTGTATTAACCAATCACTAACTGGAGTTAACCAAGGATGAACAAAGAGAAACGTAGTCTCATTCAGAAATGCAACAATACTTCCAGCTTGGTTTTTAAAAAAAACTTTTTTTTGTCTTTAACGAATTCAGTTGCTGACATTTGTTGGGCTTGTCAAAGAGACTTCAATTATTGTACCACCTGCTTTTCTTTCTTGAACTTTCTTGACAAATTTCTAGAAATAAAAGGAAAGCTAGAGTCAAGTTGAAGTACCTGGGAATATGACCCTGAGCCATGTCTCCCTTATGTCTTTCTCCTTCTCTCTTGAAGAATACCATAAATCAAATTAATGCTGTTGCTGAGGGAATCACTCCAAATTAGACTCCCTGTTTGACCTTCAATAGTCACTTTCACTCAGAGTTTTTAGAAAACTTAAAATCAGGGACCAGAGAGATAGCTCAGTGGTTAAAGGTACTTGCTTGCAAAGCCAGACAGCCTTGGTTTGATTGCCCAGTACCCATATAAAACCAGATGCACAAAGTGCTGCATATGTCTGGAGTTTGTTTACAATGGCAAGAGGCCATGATGTGCCCATACTCTCCCTGTGTCTCAAATAAATAAATAAAAATAGTTTTTAAAAATTAAAAAGAACACTAAAAATCATTTTCATGTACTGTAGCAACAAATCATCTATCAAAGTGTGAAACTGTTCTGAGGGTATTGCTATTAGTATTACTGCAACAAATAGGACCACTGTATGTGTTCAACAATGATTTGTTGGTCATTGCTTATGTGAGAGGCAATGGAGGTACAGTGAGCAAAAAACAAAACAAAACAAAACCAAAAAAAAAAGAGCTCTGCTCTCAAATAGCTCAAATTCTACTAGCAAAAAGAGTCACTAAAATACATGAATATATGAACAGTGACATATTCTTCAACAAAAGTTAAATGTTTTCTTAGGGTATGATTTCAGGTAGAAATAGGAAATTTTAAAACTTTTTGTTTATTTTATTTATTTATTTATTTGAGAGCGACAGACAGAGAGAGAAAGAGGCAGAGAGAGAGAGACACAGAGAGAATGGGCGCGCCAGGGCCTCCAGCCACTGCAAACAAACTCCAGATGAGTGCGCCCCCTTGTGCATCTGGCTAATGTGGGTCCTGGGGAGTTGAGCCTCGAACCGGGGTCCTTAGGCTTCACAGGCAAGCACTTAACCACTAAGCCATCTCTCCAGCCCAGGAAATTTTTATATATTAGATGAAATTCTTTGTGTTTGTGTGGTTTTATTTTATTTTTAATTGTTTACTGACAATTTTGACATACATGTAATGTATTTTGATCACGATCCCCTCCCATCCTCTTCTCTTATCTCCCCTCTCAATACCTCTTCCACTGAATGCTTTCTTACCAACTAGTCTCTCTTCTACTTTGATATCTTTATTTTTCTTGATTGTGTATGATCCACTGACTGTTTAATTAGGGTTGACTGAATAACATGGGTGCTGGTTTATTTATGAGAGCATGCACAATTTAGGAGTGGTTGTACCACTGAAGATAATATCTCCTGTTTCCCCAGCAATCACTAACTGCCAATAACTTCTCAGGGAGAGATGGGTGCCTCATGATCTCCTCCAACATCCATGATGGAATGTTGATGTACCTAATATTGTGCATGTCTTGTGCAAATAATGACAACTGCCAAGTCATTAATTCAATGGACAAGACATCTGGAAGACAGCATTCCACAGGACTCCTCTCCACGCTCTGAGTTTTGAATTCTTTCTGCCTTCTCTTCCACAATGTTCCCTGAGCCTTGGAAGTGATGATATGTATATCTCATTCAGTACTGAACCCTCTACAGTCACTTATTCTAAGCATGTTCCCCAATTTTTGACTTTCCTCAGTAGTCTCTTCCAACTACACAAAGAATCTTCTTTAACCAATCTATGGATAGAACATAAATACTTTGTTAGTCAAGAAGGCTAGAGACTCCTACAACAATATATACTGTTGCCACTGCTTTTGATTGCCCACCAAAACTGGATGGTAAGTCCCTATTGATGAATCCACCTCATGTTTCAGTTGCACATTATATAGAGATACTAAGCTGAACTGAACAAGAAACTTCCTCTCTGTTGGTTAGGTTTTTTAAAATTAGATATGGACATATTTTGTATGTAAACAACACATGGCGATACCATCCTTTCCCTCCTCCCTGCCCCTTTTCTGAAGAGGCCTTCCTCGATAGGGATTCAGGTCAACCCCATGGAGATTGGGGGTAATGCAATAGGGGGGTGGGGGAGAGGGAATGTCTCTGTGCAGTGTCCCAACTTGTGGCTCTAACAATCTTTCTGTCCCATCTTCCACAAAATTCCCTGAGCCATTCTGGGAGTATTTAAATCTACTTCAGTGATGGGCACTCAGAAGCCTCTGGATCTCTGGTTTGGTAGGTGTTGAGTGTCCTCAGCATCTATCTCCTTCACCCTTGTGCTGATATCAGATTCACTGGGAGATCAGCTCTCTATCTCACTTCCCAAATTCCTTGGTGGTTTCAGCTGAGGCTGGGGTAGAGTACATTGGGTCATTTATCTCCTCAGGTCCAGCTCCCATATGAAAAAGAGAAGCAGATTCTCCAACAAAGAATGAAGTCAGCACAAGTTAAATAGGATAACCATTATTGATTTGGAGAGATTTAGAAAGGTGTAGACCCTCTTATAGTCTAAGGTTAGTGAGAGTTTGACAATGGAAAGCAGAATCATTATCTGAATATGATTCTGACTTGTTTCTCCTTTCTACTGAGCAGATATGTTAGCTAACCCAAAAGCAGTTGGTTACCCACCATGGCTGTGTGCCACCACTGTACTTGTGAGGGCATCACATCAGGTTGTTTGCTTCTGAATTTCTTAGACTTTGAGATGCTTGGACAGATGTTGGCCACTTTCCCACTGGAAGCTCATGTAGTACCTTGCAGCACTAGACAGGCTAATTGTCTGGGGACTGGCTCTCCTCTGGATTCCAACCAGGTCTCTCTATGGTCAGTGCCAACAGCAATTGGTGTCTTCAGAAGTAGGTTCTTACCATTAACCTCTGGTGGGTAATCAAGTACTCTGACAGAAGTCTGTCTTGCTTGTTTTGGGAGAGCTAGAGGGTCTCTCTGATCAACAGCTCATTGTAGATGTAGACCACATTCTCGTACAAGGAATTATAGGACAGCACCAAGGGAAAAGGGAAAAGAAAAAGACAGAGAAGAAAAATAAACAGGAGAAATTTGAGGTTAGCTTTCTTCTCACCCTCTCCAGAGACCTTTGACTCAGGTGCTCCCCCTAAGGTCTTGAAGGTTCCACCTTTTCATCTGACTTCCAGGATATAGGGTTCTATGGTACCAGTTCAATCTTGGCTCAGTTTTGTGTCCCCCCTCACCCTTTCCTTTCTCCCAAGCCCTAGTCTCCCTATTGTCCAAGTCTCAAGATGCTATTCAGTTATATCAGCAACTTGGTTTAGGTTAGGAACTGCGGATGAGTGAGATCATGTGATGGTGGTCTTTATGTAATTGTGTGAGTTCATTTAGAATCTGCTTCATGATCGACCATTTTTCTACAAATTTTAATGTGTCATTCTTTCTTAATACTGAGTAGAATTCCATCATGTAGATATACCACATCTTGGTTATCCATTTATCCAATGATGAGCACCTGGGTTGATTCCAGTTCTTAGCTGTTATGAATTGAGCAGCTATAAACATGGATGAGCAAATATCTCTGAACTGAGATGTGGAGCTTTTAGGGTAAATGCTCAATAAGACAATAATATGGTCTGTTGATATCTCTATTATTAATTCTTTTCAGGATCTCCATATTGATTTCCACAGTGGTTGTACCAGCTTACATTCCCACCAACAGTGAATGAGGGTTCCTATTTCCCCACAGCCTCACCAACATTTGTTTTCATTTGATATTTTTTAATGTTTGCTATCCTTACTTGTGTAAGGTGGAACCTCATACATGTTTTAATTTACATTTCCCTAACAGTTAGGGAATGTTGAAAATTTTCTTAGGTGTGTGTTAGCCATTTGTAATTCTTCCTCTGAGACCTCCCTATTTAGTTCTCTGCCCCACATTTAGAGTGGGTTGCTTGATTTTTTTATTGTTTTTATTTTTTTTTTTTGAGTTCTTTGTAGATTCTAGATATTAGGTGTCTGTCAGTGGTGTGTCTGGTAAAGATTTTCTCTCATTCATTGTGTAATCTATTTGCTCTATTTATGGTATGTTTGTCTGTGCAAAAGCTTTTTACCTTCATGAGATCCCATTGGCTGAGTGATTGTTTAATTTCCTTGGCTGCTGGGGATTTTTTTCAGGAAGGCTTTTCCCAGTCCTTTATCATGGAGAGTGCCTCCTATTTTTTCTTCCATTAGTTGAAGAGTTTCAGGTCTTATATTGAAGTCTTCAATCCATTTGCATTTGATTTTTGTGTATGGTGAAATGAGTGGGTCTAATTTCATTTGTCTACATATGGTCATCCAATTTGTCCAACGTCATTTGTTGAAGATATTGTCTTTTCTCCAGTGTACATTATTGGCACCTTTATCAAATATCAAGCGGCTGTAGTTGCTTGCCCTAAGGTCTGGGTATTCAATTTTGTTCCATTGCTGTATGTTTCTGTTTGTATTATAGTACCATGCTGTTTTTGTCACTATGGCTTTGTAATATAGCTTTAGATCAGGTATGATGATACCACTAGAGGTGTTTCTTTTTTTTTTTTTTTCGCTGAGGATATATTTGGATATCCAAGGACTTCTGATATGCCATATGAATTTTTTTTTTATTAGTCAGTTCCGTAATCAGCAAATACAGTCAGTTTGGTACCATTATTAGGCTCATCCGTGACCTACCCCCTCCCCTTGGCCCCTCCTTGTTGAGGTATACGGGTCATGCATTGTGGAGTTAGCCCACAGTTATGGGTAAGCTAAATGTCTCTGCATATCATGACCCAACATGTGACTCTGACATTCTTTCCGCCACCTCTTCCGCAAAATTTCCCTGAGCCATGTTGGGTTCATTTTTGGTCTGCTTCAGTGATGAGGTGTTGAGGGCCTCTGAGGCTCTGGCTCTCTGATTTGGTAGGAGTTGATTTTTCTCTATACTGATCTCCTTCCCCCTTGTGCTGGTGTCCGGTTCATCAGGAAAACAGCCCCCTTGCTTGTTTCTCCAAGTTTTCTTAGTTTCAGCCGGGGCCCTTTTGAGGTATGATGGGGTGGCTCTCTCCTTAGGGTCTACATCTATCTGAAAAAGAGAAGCAGATTCTCCAACGGAGAGTAAGTTAGCACCAGGACAAATGAGATAACCCTTACTTTTTTTTTTTTTATAGAGAATTTAATAGGTGTAGGCCCTCTTGTAGCCCACAATTGATAGTAGCTTGATACTGGAGAGTGGGCTTATGTTTGGATATGGTTCTGACTTGTTTCCCAGCTCCAGCTATGGGTCCCATACCAGTGAGGGAATCAGCCAAATTGAGAGCAGTTGGTTCCCCACCATGGCTGTGTGCCACCACTGCACTTGTGTGGGCATCACAATAAGTTATTTGCTGCTAAGTAGGTTAGACCATGCGTTGCTTCAATAGATATTGGTCAATTTCCCCCAGTTGCCCATGTAGCACCTTCTGGCACTAGACGCGCTGACTGTCTGGGGACTGACTCTCATCCAACTTCCAGCCATGCCATTCTAATTTGCATGTCAATCACATAAGGTATCTTCAGCAGTAGGGTCTTACCACTAACCTTTGGTGAGTCATCAAGTACTCTGACAGAAATCTGTCTGTCTTTTAGGAAACCTTGTAGGTCTCTCTGATCAAAAGCTCATTGTGGATGAAAGCCCCATGCTGGTTCTGGGAGTTACAGGTCAGTGCCCACTAAGAAAATGAGGAAAAAGATAACTAATATACAAGAGTTAGAGAGAAGAGAGAGAGAGACAGGGAGAGGGGAAGTGAGGGAGGGAAGATGTAGGAGATTAAGGTTAATCTTAATCTTACCCTCTCCAGTGTCTTGTGGTTCAGGTGTTCCCTGTAAGGGCCTGGTGAAGGATCAGCCATTTGGTCTATCTTTTAGTAAGTAGAAGAATATGGTACCATTGCCGTTTGGGTCTAGATTTCTGTTTCCCACCCCTTTGATGCCCTCCCCTCCCTCCCCTTCCATCCTAGTGTCTAATCTAGGAGATGCTTGCTGGGTATGTAAGGTATCTTCGGTAGATTCAGGTGAGGTGCTGTAGATGAGTGAGACTATGTGGCGATTTTTTTTCTGTGATTGGGTAAGTTCACTGAGAATGATCTGTTCCAGGTTCAACCATTTTTCCTCAAATTTCATTGTGTCATTTTTTCTTACTGCTGTATAGAATTCCATTGTGTAGATATACCACATCTTAGTTATCCATTCTTCTAGTGATGGACATCTGGGTTGATTCCAGCTCTTAGCTATTACAAATTGAGCCGCTATAAACATGGTTGAGCAAATCTCTTTAGTCTGTGGTTTGAAGGTTTTAGGGTAGATGCCCAGTAAGGGAATAACTGGGTCTGTTGGTATCTCTATACTCAGCTTTTTCAGAAGTCTCCATATTGCTTTCCAAAGTGGTTGTACCATCCTACATTCCCACCAGCAGTGGATGAGTGTTCCTACTTCTCCACATCCTCGCCAGCATTTATTTTTATTTGATTTTTTGATGCTTGCTATCCTTATTGGGGTAAGGTGGAATCTCATAGTTGTTTTAATTTGCATTTCTCTGATGATTAGGGATGCTGAACATTTTCTTAATTGTATGTTTGCCATTTCTATTTCTTCCTCTGTGAACTGCCTGTTCAGCTCTTTGCCCCATCTTGTGAGTGGTGTGTTTGACTTCTTACTGTTTAGATTTTTGAGTTCTTTGTAGATTCTAGAGATTAGTCCTCTATCAGTTGGATAAAAGAAATACCTCTGGAGGCATCACCATACCTGATCTAAAGCTATATTACAAAGCCATAGTAATAAAAACAGCATGGTACTGGCATAAAAACAGGACTATAGATCAATGGAATAGACTTGAGGACCCGGACTTTGGGTCAAGCAACTATAGCTACTTGATATTTGATAAAGGCCCAAACAATATACGCTGGAAAAAAGACAGCATCTTCAACAAATGGTGCTGGACAAACTGGATAACCATATGCAGGAAACTAAAACTTGACCCACACATTTCACCATGCACTACACTCAAGTCCAAATGGATCAAAGATCTCAATATAAGACCAGAAACTCGAATACTACTGGAAGAAAATTTAGGAAGTACATTCCATGATATAGGAATGGAAAAAAACTTCCTGAACAAAACCCCAGTAGCTCATGAACTTAAACTATCACTCAACCAATGGGACCACATGAAGCTGAGGAGTTTCTTTACAGACAAGCATACAATTAGCAAAGCCAATAGATTACCCACAGAATGGGAGAATTTTAAGGTCATTTTTTCAATCTCTGTGAAGAACGATGCTGGTATTTTTATTGGTATTGCATTAAATTTGTGTATTGCTTTTGGTATAATTGCCCCATTTTCACAATATTAATTCTACCTATCCAGGAACATGGTAGGTCTTTCCATCTTCTCAAGATCTCCTCTATTTCTTTCTTGAGTGTTTTTATGTTTTCATTATATGGGTCTTTTCACATCCTTGGTTAGTACTTTTCCAAGGTATTTATTTTTTGTTGCTATTGAAAATGTTGAATATTGAAATATTTTTTGAAAAAAAATGTTTTTGGTTTTTCAAGGTAGGGTTTTGCTCTAGGCCAGGCTGACCTGGAATTCACTATGTAGTCTCAGGTTGGCCTTTAATTCATGGCCATCCTACCTCTGCCTTCCCAGTGCTGAGGGAGAAAACTCATTAACAGTCCTACCCAGCTGTGGTCCCTGTGCACATTACAACTTACTTGCCTTGCAAAATATGCACCCTAGTACATTAGTGGCAAAAATGTTATGGGATTTACCAACAACTTTCGGATTGGATTTGAGCTTCACTGCACAGAACGAATTGTATGCCTGATATTATAAACCTGTCTAAAAATCTATGGCTAGGGAAATAGGCCCAAGGAGAGAACATACTCCTGTCATTATGCTAAATGGACAGCATGTCAAATTTCCTTCTAAGTAGCTATATTTGTTCCCATGGATTAATATTGTTTTAAGCCTGCAATGTAGAGTGGTTGATGTAGAAATAACATAACTGGCAAATTTGCTGAAAATAAGCAGCTATTCTGTGTTCAGCCTCAAACAGGACCTCTAAACTACACCCTCCAAGGTGCAGGACATCTCTCAGAAGAGGAGACAAAAGTAATGCAAGAGCAGAAAGTTGAGGAAGAGATCTGTGAATCTCTGTCTTCTGTCTTTTACCCTTATGATTAAAATAAAATATATAAAGGACAATTTGATGGACAAAACATATTCATTTATCCAAATAATAGCAGCAGTATGGTCACAGGCTTTTGACTAAGGTTTTGATATGAAGCATGGATCTTCCCCGTGATGCAGTCCTCACACCCAATCATAAGGCAGTTAGCAATGCCATTGTTACTCCAGAGGGCATATCTTGCCTGACTGGTTGGTTATGCAACTCATACCGTTCACTGCTTTGTAAGATTACATGGCTTTTCTCTTCCAACACTCTGTATAGCACCTTCTACCACTATGAAAACGAGCCAGCTGGGAGGAGGCTTACAGATAAGTTCCCATTACAATGTCCTGCAATCAAAGCAAGTGTTATCTTCATCAATAAGGTCTTATCATTAGATGGTATCTTTAGCAATACCTTTGAATTAATGTTTAACATAAGCCTAAAATATCAGAAGGAAACAAACATACAAAGAGCCAAGGTAAAAAAAAAAAATCCAGACAGAAGAAAGACAGTAATCAAAGAGGCCTGTGTTATAAAAATGATCAGCATGCTTAAAACAACAATAAAAATTTAAAATTAATTGAGTGTACAAAAATAAAGCTCAACACTAACCTTACTTCATACCATATATAAATGTTTACTAAAAATGGATCAAAGGCCTATATACAAGAGCAAAACTATAAAAATCATACAATACATAAACCTTCATGAACTTGAATTAGACAATGTGTTTTAAATATGACACCAAAAGTACACACAACACAAAAATACAAATTGGAATTCAGGAAATTTAAATTTTTTGAACACCAAAGAGTGTCAGAAGAGTGAAGATACAATCTATGAGAAAGATGTCATCCTTCTAGAGCTCATAATGCTAACGATAGGCTGAGTAGGTTCTCTGGTCTTTCATGTTTCAGGGTCTTGAGATGTAGGCAACCATTAAACCTCCATGTCACTGAGGTAAGTAAGACATTTCCTCTCCACTGTGTGGCCTAGCTATCATGAATGGCACTGCTATGAACATGAGTAGACAACATGGTGCTTCATAATGTCTAAGCCCCTCTCTGTCCTGGGCTATACAGCTGGAGGAGTCGGTGGCTGACCAAACAGTGACTACCCACTCATTGTCCTCAGGAATGGTACATATATGGAGGTTTGCAGGCCTGAGATAGACTACTGGGAGAATTGGTACAGGAAACAAAAACGTTACCAGAATCAAACACATACAGTGAACAACTGATTTCAAGCATCCAAGAGGGGAAGACATGAAGGGCCTCTTCTTGATCCAAGCATGAAGGCAAGGTAAGATGAGCCATACAAGGTCTTCCTATTATACCCCTTGGTTCTTCCCCCCACCAAGACTTTTAACCTGTATTTGATTAGCATAAGCCTTCCGCATGCCACACTCCTACCAATGTATCCCTTACTCCCATCCATCCTCCACTGTCTTTTCTCAGGCCAACACCTTTTTGGGATAACCTTATTGTGTTCAAACTACTTAAGAAAACAATAAAGGCAAAAGGGCCTTTTCAAGGTTGTTTGAAGGCAAAAGTATGTCTCAGAGCTCAGACCCAGTTAAACAAAGAAAGATAAAGGTTAGCATAATGTGACCATGAGAAAATTAGGGAAGATAAGCCAGACAAGGATCAAAAGAATAGGCACTCAATACTGCTAAGTGACAATGTGGATAGACAGTAGCATTAGAGAAAGGCCAGGGCTCTCATCAGTCTCCAGAGATCTAGCTACTAGAGAGTGTTCAGCTGTGTGGACAGCAAATTTTATACCAATTAATATAAAATGATAAGGAAAAGAAAAATTACTTCTCATAAGAGATGTCACAATCAGCAATATGTGAGTTCAAGTAGCTGCTGACAAACACAAGCATCCTCATACCACTTAGTCAGATGCAATTCTCACTGGATTCCCCAGTACAGAAAAGCATCTTCCCATAAATGTAAATATTCAGATTGTCCCTAGCTATCTTTGTGCTTGTTGGTCTTTGAGAGAAATAAGCCTAAAATAGAGTTTTGTGTGAAACTAGAGAGCTGAATAACATCAAATAATCATGAGGCATCCTGGTGATTAATGGGATAATTGTATTGAAGGTCATCTGGCCTGAGCTTGTCTAGAAAACATTAAAATGTGGATTGTGACCCAAAGTAACAGCTGTTCCTTTAGAACTTTCACTCAACCCAGAATGAGATGCACATTATTGACTCCCAGATGGAATGTGCCATTAACTGCCACTGCATCAGCTTTTATTCACACATTCTAGTAGCTCAGTGGATTTTTCATGCATGCAATCTGATTTTGTCATTTTTGTGGAATCCCCAAATTTCAAATAGCCATATGCTCTCATGCATACTCCAAACAATTCCTATGAAACTTGATTCTTCAATGTACATCTCAGAATAAGCAAAGTGTAGTAATTATTGAGCTCTGTGTATTAGCCCCTGGTGTTCACCCTTTGCTCTTGTTATTGTCAGTTATCTTGATTGTTCCTTTAGGTAAATGTTGGAGGATTCCCAATGCTTTTTCTGGAAGAAAATATAGCTCCCAGTAAAAAATATTAAGTCATCAAAAGTAAACTGGGTGGGGGGGGGTTAATGGGATGGTATTATATATGTGTAAGCAGAAGAACAGATTAATGGGGGTGAAAAGGTCTAAGTGAGGCCAGGGAAAGATATTGAGTAAAGGAAAGGTGGAGGGAGGGCTAATCGCAATCTAAGAGAATATAAATAAGTCATATGGAGACCTACTTTTTTGGACAATGGCACACACAGGAGCCATAGATTTTTACTAGAAAATTTTCAGTGACAGGGATGGGATACCTTCCAGTGAGTTTTTGGCCAGGGATGTCCCTGATGCCCCAAAGCATTACAGGCCATTGCCAAGGCCCTTGGTTTCCCACCAGGAATAGATGGTAAGACCCTATTGCTGAAGACTCTACATACTGGAGCTGCAAGGCCACTGAGAAATCCTGCTTTAGCTGAGCTGAAAACCTCCTCCATGTAGACCAGCTAGTAGAAAGCTAGAAAAAGCTATGCTGCATGCAGTTCAATGGGAGAGAGAGAAATCAAGAGTGAAGATACTCAACAGTGGACACTGCAAGCCTTAAATTTGTCCAGCCAGGCCAAATGAGCCAATGGGTACAATAGTGGCATGTCTGTTATGGGGGAAACCAAAAACCAACTGCCCTCTAATTTGACTGGAAGCCCGCTCCATGGGAGGGAATATATTCCTGATACTGAAAACCTACAATGGGGATAGTCATGAGCCCTATGGGTGTAACGTCTGCTGCTGCCTGCCCAATTGTATATACTGTGCTCACCAAACTGCCCAGTAAGCACCTCTCTTAATGTTCATACCCATATATTAATGCTATTCTCACTGTTGGTTAGAGAACATTCTCTTTTCAGATGGCAGTGACCTTGGGGTGACTCAGAAGGCTCAGCACTGCAATATCTCAATCACAATTTCCATGGTTCAGGGTCCATTTCGGAAGAGGTGGTGGAAAGAATGTAAGAGCCAAAGGAAGGATAGGACTCCTTACAAGGTTCTCCTCCAGACACAAAATGGCCTGGATACCCATGACCTCACAGTGCCTGACACTACCTACACAAGACCCTCATAATAGGAAGAAAAGATCATGACATCAAAATAAAAGAGAGACTGATTGAGGGGGCAGGGGATATGATGGAAAGTAGAGTTTCAAAAGGGGAAGTGGGGGGGGATGGAGGGCATTACCATGGGATTTTGTTTACAATTATGTAAATTATCAATAAAAAAGTAAACCATTGTCAACTTGGCTAAAAAAGTAAACAAACAAAATGCATTAGCAGGAAATAAAAGCATCTTGGGTAGTTATCAATACAGTAACCTTCATTTTAGTATCATTTTACTGATGTGTGGGATTTTGTTGTTTGTATTGAATTACTTTCCTTTTGTAATGAAAGGAAGCTTTTAATCTTTTAATAGAAAATAACCACTTCAAATTTGCAAAATCAGGCATAAGGACAAATCACAAAGGTCAAGAGACTTCCTAGCTGATGCCTGTTCTGGGCTCACAATTGACCCTGACCTTAGTTCTAGCCAATCGAGTTTCTAGAGGTTTTGTATGAAGCACAACTGGAGTATTTTAAGAAATATTTTCTATAATTTTATTTATTTGCAAGTAGACAGACAGAAGAGGGGTGGGGGAGATAATGTGAATGTGTATGCCATGGACCAATACCACTGCAAAGGAACTCCAGAAACATGTGTCACTTTGTGGATCTGGCTTTATGTAAGTACTGAGGAATAGATCCCAGGCTTTTTAAGCAAGCATTTTTAACCTAGCCCAAGAAAAAATTTAACATAGGTTTAAGAGCTGGCATTAAGATAAGAGGAGAGGGGTATGTAAGAAAGACCTGTAGCATATCATCTAATGTGGGCATGAGCTTCTCAGAAAGGATTACCACCAATGGACTTTCTAATAGGGATTTAATTTTACCAAGAGCTCTTCTGTCTCTTTACCCTTGCAAGTTTCTTTCATAGCCTTCCCCACATAAACTGGGTGCTAGCTAGACAGCCTTGTAGCTTCTATGGTCTACTGCTAGTTAAGCCTGTTGATGATGTTTCTCTCCCAGCAGACTATGTAACATTTTCCAACACTATGGCAGTTAGTCAACTGAGAGGATGCTTCCAACTCAGCTCCAGCTTGATTTCTCAGTGTTCTGTTTCTAGCTCTGGTGGGTAACCAAGATCCTTGACAATGGTCCATATTGTTTTAGGAGCATTGGGAGCCCTGCTGACCCACAACTCACTGGGAGGTATCCTACCCTTGGCACTGGGATTTGCCTGTAACTGTCAATGGCTTCTTTTTTTTTTGAGACACCCTCACTCTGTTACCACGATGATCCTCAACCTCATGGAAATCCTCCTGCCTCAGCTTCCCTGGAATTAAACATGAGTCAAATTTTGACTTTTTTTGAGGTAGGGTCTCCCTCTAGCTCAGGCTGACCTGGAATTCACTATGTAGTCTCAGGGCGGCCTTGAACTCATAGTGATCCTCCTACCACCTTTGCTTCCCAAGTGCTGGGATTAAAGGAGGGTACCACCATGCCCAGCAAATTTTGACTGCTTTGAAGGAGAAATTTTGTATGGATACATCATGTTTTGGAACCATCATTACTTTCCTCCCTGTCCCCCACTCCACTGAGGGCCCTCCTTAGTGGGATTGCTGGTATCCACCATGGAGTTGTGGGTTATAAGTTGTGAGAGCAGCAGTCAGTCATTGTGGGGGATTTATCTGAATATTCCCTCCAACCCTCTGGCTCTTACTTGATTTCCACCCCCTCTTGTACAAAATTCCCTGAGCCTTGGTGGGTATGATGAGAATACTAGTAGCTAAGGAACCCTAAATAGATTCAGGATGAAAGCTCATCACATGAATAACTAAAGCATGATTCAAACATCAGATCTTTCAGTCTCCTATGCAACCTTTAGGAGGGTGGCTGAAAATTGAATTAATTACCATTTCCTCATGCTTGTAAAGCAAGCATTTTATTGACTAAGCTATTTCTCCCTCCCATTTTTGTTTCATTTCCTTTTTGTTGAGAACTTTAATATATGATCATACTATAATTTGATCATATTCCCATCTCATTGTCCTCATTGACCCATGTCCCCAACCCCTTTTCCACTGGGAACCTTCTTCTTTACAAGTAGTGCTTCTTCTGTTTTGTTGTTTCATTCCTTTTGTCCCCCTCTGTCCTCAGTGTCAAAATCTTCATGGGTTTAGAGCAGTACTGGTCTTGTGGGGATACTAGAAACCAGGTGGGGTCCTAAATGAGTTAGTTTCTTCACGTCAAGAGGACAGGGTCCTATTATACTTGTTCCCAACATATTAGTCTTACATCCTTTACATCATCTCTTCCACAATGTTTATGAGCTTTGGAGGATGTGATAAAGATGTCTCATTTAGTTCTGAGCTCTACATATCCTCCTATTTTCATTTTTGATGATTTCTGAGCCTTCTCAGTGTCTACTGCAATCTTCATAGGTAAACTTCTCTGGCTAACAGTAAGAGCAGTACTCATTGAAATAGTGATACATAAGTTATAGGGGTAATCAACTGCTCTCCCATTAGACTTGAGGTCCACTCAGTAAAAAGGAATTCATTCCCAATCAAATTCCTATGGCTTGGAAGGTCATCAAACCCTAGAAAATAGCTTCAACTGTTTTGGCTAAACAGAGATACTATGCCTATTAAAATGTTTCTAAATTTGATGGGCTGGAGAGATTGCTCAGTGGTTAAAGGAGCTTGCTTGGAAAGAATGAAGGACTGGGTTCAATTCCCTAGTATTGACATAAATCCAGATGCACAAAGTGTCACATGTAAATGGAGTACACTCACAGTGGCAAAGGCCCTGACACACCCCTTCTGTCTCTCTCTCTCTCTCTCTCTCTCTCTCTCTCTCCTTGGAAATAAATGAATAAAATAGTTTTGTAAAGTTTTGTAAATTTGATTAGTGCTATCCTTACTCTTAATTATAGAAGCTTCTTTTTCAGAGGGGTGCTTAATGGTAACACCAAAGGCTCATTAAAGTTATGAGACGAAGAAGGAGCACAGTCCTTAGCTTTCTGAAGGAAGAGAAATAATTTGTTTCCTTTAATGGGGTATTACAACTTTTAGTTAGCTAGAAAAAATAAGTGAATATTTTTTGCATGTTTGTGTACGTAGTAGGTGTGATGTGATATGCATAGTGTTTGTGTGTGGAATATATATGTGGTGTATACATGTATATGTGTGAAGATGCAGTTTCCTGTACATGCACAGAGGCAAGTGGATGTTGATTATTGGTATTACCCTTTGTTGCTCATCCATCCATTTCCTTGAGACAAAATCTCTTCTCTGATTCCAGAGTTTGCCATATTTTTTTTTAAATCTGGAGATTATCTGGAGAAGAGATCAGATAATCTCTAGTATAAAATCAGGAATTACTAACCAGGCATTGTGGTGCACACCTTTGATCCCTGAACTCAGGAGTCGCAGGTTGGAGAATGGCTGTGAGTTTGAGGCCATCTTGAGACTACGGTGAGTTCCAGGTCAGCCTAGGCTAGAGTGTGACACCATACCTCAAAAAGAACAATGTGAGTTAGAAATGTGTGTGGCCATGCCCAGCTATTCATGTGGGTTCTGAGGAATCAAAGTTAGCAGTGTCAAGCCTTGGCAAGTTCCTTGTGTTTGCATAAGAAGAACTTTTTAACATATGAGCCATCTCTCCAGCCCATAAGTATATATTATTTCCTTTCATAATCAGGATCCAATTCCCCTCATCTTAGTCCTAACACATGCACCCCTTGAATGGAGCCTTTGCTTTCCCAAAGGCCTTTTGCGTTTGCTTTTGTGATTCATTACAAGTTACTTTGATAGATGAGCTTCTTTCTTGGCCCCAACCTCTGCCGAAATAATTCACATCTCAGTGAACTTGCTAAATCTGTTTCCTTGAGCCATTTAAGACATAATTTACCTGTTAAAAATCCTGGGGCTATGGCTGGAGAGATAGCTTAGTGGTTAAGGTGTTTGCTGGCAAAGCTGAAGGACCCAGTTTCAATTTCCCAGTACCCACATAAAGCCAGATGCACAAGGTGGCATATGCATCTGGAGTTCATTTGCAATGGCTGGAGGCCCTTGTAGACACATTCTCTCTCTCTCTCTCCCCCCCCCTCTCTCTCTCTTTCTCTCTCTCTTAAATAAATAAATAAATAAATAAATAAATAAAATAGTTTTTTTTTTAAATCTTGGGGCTAAATGAATATATGATGGTTCATAAGCATTATTATCAAAGAAATATTTCTTGTTTGTCTTCACTTTGGAAATTTGAGGGGATTTACTCCTTTTATTTAGATAAGAACTCCTTAAGTCCTGTGGACAGCCAAAATATAATTCTGGTGGATGATCACATCGACTTGGAGACTCCCTCTCTAATATATTAAAGTTCTGTGATTAATGAATAATAAGTTTTGTTCTCAGAATGAGGTAACACTGAGCTCCTGGCCAACAGCCTTTTCTTACGTGTCCTACTTCTCTCTTTCTTGCTATCTGCTTACCTCAAAAGAAGCACACTTATATATATGCCCATGCACATTATGTCTTACAAAACTGTAAAAATTTCTCACATGAATGTAAGTATAACAGCTGGAAAGAAATACATAAAGCAACCTGTGTGTACTGTGGGAGGTATCATTGACTTTTTTTTGTGCTTCTGTAGAAATGCTCATGTGTCATGTGCATATTTTGTAATTTCAAAATAATAGTACATGTTCTCATTTTTGGTATGGCCAGGATAATGCTCCTTTACTTTTAGCTCTTCTTACCCTTTCTTACTCTTATTTTTCTCAATATCAAGATTTTATTTCAAATATTTCCTTAATATTCTTATTCGTTTTATTTTTTATTGAGAACTTTAATATATGAACATACTGTAATTTGGTTATGTTCCTGTCACATTACCCTTTGTGACTCTCTTTTCCCATTTCTTTGAGGACCCTCCTCATTCAAGGTGCCCTTCTTCAGTTTGGTTGTCTCATTCCTTTTGTCCTTCTTTATTCTCTATTTCAAAATTTTTATGGACTCAGAACAGTGCAAGTATTGTGGGAGTATCAATAACCTCTGTAGTATCATTATTGTACCAGTCAATTCACATTGGGGGAATAGTACCCACAGTACACCTTCACATCAAGTGGATCTTACATTCTTTCTGCCTCCTTTCCTGAAATCTTCCCTGAGCCTTGGAAGATGGGATAGAAATTTCCTTTTATTTATCAAGAGACAGATCATCCCAAAAGAAAATCAACAGGGAAGTAAGAGAGCTCAACAACACCATATATCAAAAACTCCTAATGGACATCTACAGAACATTCTTCTAGAATTCTACAGAATGCACATTCTTTTCAGCAGCCCATGCAACATTCTCCAAAATAGATCATATACTAGGCCATAAAAGCCACCTCCATAAATTTAGAAAATTTGACATAACTTCCTGTAGCATATTAGATCACAATGCTATAAGGTTAGAAATTAACCAGGGACACTTCAGGAATTCTACTAGCTCAAGGAGATTGAACAACACACTTTTAAACAATAAATGTGTAGTGGGGAAAAAATAAAATAAAAAAAATTGTTGGGCTGGAGAGATTACTTAGTGGTTAAGGCTCTTGTCTACAAAGCCTAAGTTCCCATGTTCTACTCTCCATATCCCATGTTATCCAGATGCACAAAGGTTTCACATGTCCACAAAGTGGTGCAAGCATTTGGAGTTGGATTGCTCTTGCTCTCTCTCTCTCTCTCTCTCTCTTTCTCTAAAAGTAAAATAAAAAATAATAACAAAAGAAATGTAAAATTTCTAGAATTGAATGAGAATGAGAACACAACTTATGAAATTTATGGGACACAATGACGGCAGCCCTAAGGGGAAAATTCATACCACTAAAGGCCTTCGTAACAGAGAGTTCCCAAATTAATAACCTCACCATCTACCTAAAGGCATTGGAAAAACAAGAAGAATCCAACCCAAAGAGTTCCAGACAGAAAAAAAAATCAAGATCAGATCAGAAATTAATGAACTAGAAACTAAGAAAACAAGAAAATTGATGAAATGAAGAGGCAGTTCTTTGGATAAAAATGAACAAATTGATTAACCACTGGTCAGTTTGATCAAGTGAAAAAAAGAAAGATGTTTCAAATTAACAAAATTAGAAATGAAAAAGGAGAGGTCACAACAGACACAAACGAAATTTAAAGAATCATCAGGACTTACCCCCAAAACTTCTACTCCAAAAAATTGGATAATCTGGAAGAAAAGGTTGAATTCCTAGACACATTCCAACTTCCAAAACTAAATCCAAAGCAGATTAATCTCCTAAACAAACATATCAAATCCATCGAGATTGAAAAGATAACCAAAACCCTGCCCAAAAAGTAAAGCCCAGGACAGGATGGCTTCTTGGACGAATTCTGTCAAACCTTCACTGAATAATTGAAACCAATTTTTCTCAAACTGTTTCGCATAATCGGAGAACAGGAAATGCTCCCCAACTCCTGTTATAGAGCTAGAATCACCCTAATACAAAACAAGACAAAGATACAACAAGAAAAGAAAACTATAGGCCTATAACCCTGATGAACTTATGATGCAAAGATCCTGAGTAAAATCCTTGCAAACCAAATTCAACAACACATTAAAATCATTATCCACCTTGATCAAATAGACTTCATCCCAGGGACAGAGAGGTGGTTCAACATATGGAAATCAGTCAATGTAACACACCATATAAATAAACTTAATCACAAGAATCACATGATCATTTCAATAGATGCAGAGAAGGCCTTTGATAAAATATAACACCATTTCATGATCAACATGCAGGAGAGAACAGACATGGATGGTTTATATCTTAACATAATAAACGCTATATACAAAGCTCCTAAAACCCAAATAATACTTAATGAAGAGAGACTGAGAAATTCCCTTTGAGATCAGGAACAAGACAGGGGTGTCCACTCCCACGACTGCTCTTCAACATTGTTCTGGAAGTCCTAGCTCAAGCTATAAGACAGGAGAAAGAAATAAATTGGATTCAAATTGGAAAGGAAGAAGTCAAGTTAGCCCTATTTGCAGAATGACGTGATCCTGTACATAACTGACTCAAAAGTCTCAATCTCAAAACTTCTAAAGGTGATTAATACCTTTATCAAAGTAGCAGGATACAAAATCAACAAACAAAATAACTAGCCTTTCTATATGCAAAAGGACAAATATATGAAGAAAATTAGAAAAGCTGTCCCATTTTCAATAGCAACAAAAAAAATTAAGTACCTTTGACTAACAATAACAAAGGATGTGAAAGACATATAATGTAAATATAAGAACACTCAGGGAAGAAATTGAGGAGGACTTGAGAAGACAGAAAGGCATACCATGCTCCTGGATAGGTAGAATTAATATAGTGAAAATGACAATGCTATCAAAATAAATATACAGATTTAATGCCATACCAATAAAAAATGTAGGAACAATCTTCACAGAGATAGAAAAAAATGGCCTCAATATTCATATGCAACAGCAGCAGTCCTCTGATATCCATACATAACCTCAGCAAATAAACACCTCTGGTGGTATTACCATACCTGATCTAAAGCTATATTAAAAGCCATAGTAAAAAAAAAAATACATCATGGCACTGGCATTAAAACAGAAATATAGACAAATGGAAGGTGCCAAAATAGTACACTGAAGTAAAGGCAGCAACTTCAACAAATGGTCCTGGACAAATTTGATAACCATATGTAGAAAAATGAAACTAGACACACACCTCTCACCATAAATAAAAAATCAAGTCCAAAGGGATTAAAGACTTCAATTTAATACCTGAAACTCTTCTCCTACTGGAGGAAAAACTAGGAGGAACTCTCCGCAACATAGGAGTGGGGAAAGACTTCCTGAATAAAACCCAAGTAACCCAGGAAATTAAATAATCACTCAACCAGTGGGATATTATGAAGCTAAAAAGCTTCTTCACAGACAAACATACCATAATCAGAGCCAATAGATTACCCACTGAATGGGAGAAAAATTTTGCCAGCTATACCACTGACAGAGGCCTAATTTCTAGAATCTACAAAGAACTCAACAAAACTAAACAATAAAAAATTGAGCAACCCACTCCAATAATGGCACAGAGAACTAAATAATGAGTTCTCAGAGGAAGAAATGTAAATGGCTAACACACTTAAGAAAATGTTCAACATCCCTAACCATTAAGTAAGTGCAAATTAAAGCAACCATGAGATGCCACCTTACTCCAGGTAGGATGGCAATTATTATCAAATGACAATAAATTTTGGCAAGGATGTGGGGAAAGAGGAACCCTCATTCACTGTTGGTGGGAATGTATACTTATACAACCACTATGGAAATCAATATGGAGATTCCTGAAAAGGATGAATATAGAGCTACCAACAGATCCAGGTATTCCCTTACTGGGCATTTATCCTAAAGGTTCCATCTTCATTATGGAGATATTTGCTCACCCATGTTTATAGCTACTCAATTCATAATAGCTAAGAACTGGAATCAACCCATGTGCCCATCACTGGATGAATGGCTAATGAAGTTGTGGTAGATTTTCACAAATGGAATTCTACTCTGCAGTAAGAATAAAATGATGCAATATAATTTGTAGAAAAATAGACTTGGAACAGATCATACTCAACGAACTCACACAATCTTAGAAAGACAAATGCTGCATGTTCTCATTCATCTGTGGTTCCTAACCTGGTACGCCTTGAGTTGCTGACATAACTGATAGGCAACTCAAGTTACAGACAATAGGGATGGAAGGGTTTGAGGGGAGTGTAAAGGGATGGTTTGGGTAAAACAAACACAAAATTAAATCTAAAATGAACTGGTACCATATAAACCCATATTCTTGAAGGTAGACTAAAACATATAACCCTCAATAGGAGTAAAGGGAGAGTACTTGAAAAGAAAGGCCCTGTGGAGGGAAAGATGAAGCCTAACCTTCAAAAATATTTTTGTATTTGGGCTGTAACTCCCACTACCAGAAATCAGTTGCTATCCACAATGAGCTATTGATTGGAGAGAAGTACCAAGTCCCCAAAACAAGACAGGCTTCTGTCAAAGCACTTGATTACCCACCTGAGGCAAAAGGTAAGACCCTATTGCTGAAGACACCATATGCTGCCAACACAGAGCATGGAAAGACCTCACTGGAATCTGGAAGAGAGCCAGTCCCCAGACAGTTAACCCATCTAGTGCTGGAAAGCACTACTTGAGCTACTGGGGGAAAGTGGCCAACAATGGTCTGAGCAATCAGAGGTCTAAGCTTCACAGAAGCAAACACCCCGACAGGATGTACACACCAGTGCAATAGTGGCACACAGCCTTGATGGGTAACCAATAGTTTTCTGCTTGGCTAAGAGACCCACTCAGTGGAAAGGAACCCATATTGGGAATTGGGAACCAGGTCAGAATCCTATGGAGACAAAGATTATGCTCTCCAGTGTCAAACTCTCACTAGTCATTGGCTAAAAGAGTGGCTCCATACATCAAATTCTCCCTAAATTCATAATGCTTATCTCATTTAAACTATGCTGACTTCATTCTCCATTTTGGGAATCTGTTCTTTTTCAGAAGGCAGGGAGACCCATGGAGATAAACTATCTCTGCACTTCAGCCAAGCCACAGCTGAATCCACAGGAGACAAGCAAGAGTGTTGCTTCCATGCTGAACCTGATAATCAGCGCCAGGGTGCAGGACACAGACCCTGAGGCTACTCAACACTTACCAAAGCAGAGATCCAGAGGCTCCTAAAAGCTCATCACTGAATTAGAGGTAAAACACACTCTCCACAGCTCAGAGAATTTTGTGGAAGAGGGGGAGGAAAGATTTTAAGAGCCACTCGTTGAGACATTATGCCCAGAGGCATTCCCTCCCCCCAAAATAACTGTCTGCTGCTCCCACAAGCCAAAACCCCATAGGGAATACCTGAAAACCCACTGAGGAGGATCCCCAGCAAAATAAGGGCAGGGAAAAAGTGTACCAACACATTATATATCCATAAAAAACGTTGTTAGTAAATAAAACAATTTAAAACTGAAATGAAAATTAAATCCACTGCATCTCTATGAGAGTAAATAAAATCTCAAAAGAAAAAAAAGAAAGAAATTTCCTCTAGTGTTGAGTTATTAGCAGCTATGGTAGTTTAAGTGAATGTTCTCCATAGGCTCAGATGTTTTATTAATTCTTGTAAGTTGAATCTCTACCCATCTGGCTGGAGGAGGTATCATCACTGGGGGCAGATCCTGGAGTAAATCCCTACATTCTCACTGGGAACATATCTGAATTCCAGCCTAAAGTTATACAGAGGTTTGAGCTCTGCCTTAGTCCCTGCTTGCAGCCCATTCATACTTGCTGTTTTTGGTTTTTACAGGCTATTTGATTATTTCTTTCTGCTTAAATGCATGGAAGCAGCTTCTTCCACCACTGATGGAATTTACCCCTGGATCTGTAAATTTGAAATAAACCCATTCTCCCCATAACTGTGTCTGTTTTGTATGTTGATCCCAGCAATGTGAAGATAATTATAATAGCAGCCTCTTATTTTATGGTTTGATGAGTTTTGCATCTCCTCAGTGTCTGTCACCATCTCCATAGAGAAGATTATCTTGCTAGCAGTGAGAGTAGCACTTATATCCAATCTCCCACTTCCTCTGCAATGTTCCCTGGGCCCTGGCAGATGTGATAAAAAAGGTTTGTCCAGTGCTAAGCAGTGGGTGTTCTGTTTCTCAATACATTTTGATGAGTCCTGGGTCTCTGTAATATTTGCCACCATCTGTAAAAAGAAGGTTCTGTAACCAAAAGTGATAGTAGCATTAATCAAAGAACATAAACATGTACATGCAGAAGGTATTTTGATGTTCATAGCATCTCCATTTAGACAAAGAAAAATGAATGCTTCCCATTAGGAGTTATGCCTTTGCAAGCCATAGGCTTGTGACTTGGTTATCAGAATCAAGCATGAATTTCATCCCTCTCAGCAGGTCTCATATCCAATGAGACAGCTGTTGATTACCTTCATAACTTATGACCGGTATTGCACCTATGGGTTCATCTTACATGGCTAGTGGATTTTGTACCTTGTAGGAGTCACTGCTTGTACGCATTGTTGATGTTTATCCCTAGCAGCTCACATAGCTATTTCTAGTACTGACAGCTAGCTGGCTAGGAGATGGTTTTCAGTTCAGTAACAGTTATTTTGTTGTTGTTTGTTTGTTTGTCAAAGTCCTACCAGTGCAGCCTATTGTAATTCGGCAATAGGGTCTTGTTGCTGAGTTCTGATGGGTACCCAAGCACTTTGGCACTGATCTGCATTGTTTTGTGTGCCTCATGGGTCTCCCTGACCAATAGTTCACTGCATGTGTGTGTTGGTGTTTGCCCCATCCCAAGAACTGGTATTTACCTGCAAACTATTGTTTCAGGATAAAGCTTTTCCACCTAAGCATGTTACTTCCATCTCAACTATCTCTCTCTCTCTTTTATGAAAATTACATCTTTTAATTGGCTAATTAAGAATTAGGTTTATATATTGAAGACATTTAAAATACAAAAAAATCATTTTCTTTAAAACAAAAAGTTAAGCAAGACAAGGTAGCACACGCCTTTAAGCCCAGCACTTGGGAGGCAGAGATACAAGGATTGTTGTGAGTTTGAGGCCAGCTTGGGATTGCAGAGTGAGTTCCAAGTCAGCCTGGGATAGCATGAGACCATACCTCAAGAAAAACCCAAAAATAAATAAATAAGACATAAATCTATTATATACTTGTACAAATGACTGGCAAGTAAGAATGTTGTAATCCTTATTCAGTTTCCATTTTCTCTATTTTAACTGTATTTTGTTTCTTTTTAGTATAGGAGTTAATTTACTTTTCTCTTTTCTTTGGAAATGCCTTCAAGCAGAAAGGTATTTTAGCCTTCTGGATTAGTCAAAGGTGATGCTCCTATACAGGTATAAATGATAGAGATAGTACCTGTGGTAGCCCTCTCATTTAAAAAAAAAAAAAGTCTTCCATTAATAGTACAAGGAAAGAATTTCTATATACAAAGGACTCTAGCTCAACATACCACAGAGATGCCTGCACTCCCATGTTTATTTCAGCACTATTCACAACAGCCAGGTCATGGAACCAGCCTATGTATCCCTCAACAAATGAATGTATAACAAAAAAAAATATGGTACGTATACAAAATAGAGTTTAGTTATCCATAAATAGAATGAAATTATGTTGTTTTATAGAAAATGTATGTAACTGGAGTTCATTATTTTAAAATAATTCAAATTAAAATGACCATGGGATATTGTTTACAATTATGGAAGTTGTCAATAAATAATAATAAACAAAATAAAACAATTCAAATTCAGAAAGATTAATATGAGGCTAAGGAAATGGCTTGCTGTGCCAACATGAGTACCTCAGTTCAGATTCCAAGAACCCATACAAAGGCCAAAAGCTTAAAGAAAATAAAATAAAGGACAGATTTTAAAAATTTCTTTTATTTTTTATTTATTTATTTGAGAGTGACAGACAGAGAGAGAAAGAGGCAGAGAGAAAGAGAATGGATGCACCAAGGACTCCAGCCACTGCAAACAAACTCCAGATGCATGCACCACTTGGTGCATCTGGCTAACGTGGGTCCTGGGAAATCGAGCCTTGAACCAGGGTCCTTAGGCTTCACAGGAAACTGCTTAACTGCTAAGCCATCTCTCCAGCCCAAGGCCACAATTTTAATAGGTATCTGTAATTCCTGTGAGTCTACAGTGAAATGTGAAGTAGAAAAAGGAGTATCACTGAGAAACTGGCAGGTCAGCCAGCCTGGCAAACCCAGCAGCAAACAATGAGAGATCCTGCCTCAAACAAGGTGGAAGGTGAGGACTGAAACCCAAAGTTGTGCTCAGACCTCCACACATGAGCTGTGTTATGAACATGCTCTCATACATACACACACTCACGCACACCAGAAGAAGAGGAAGGAGAAAGACAAGACCTGGGGAAATGGCTCAGTATAAAAAGCATTTCCTGCTCAAGCTGGAGTGGCTGAATTTGATGCCATGTAAAATTTTTTAAAAATTTAAAAAATTGCCTGAAGCCTTGGTGGGCTACTGTGATCCCAGCATGCTGAGCTGATGGTGAGATGGGAGGCAGGGAAAGGGCAATTTCCCAGAAGCTTGTATTGAGTACAGCAAAGAATAACAGTAGAGCCATAACTGCAGGCTAGCAACTTTGCCTTAAAATGAGGTGGGAAGGCAAAGCACTAACCCAGACATTGTCCTGTGACCCTTATATCCATGCTGTGTCACATGTGTGCCTGTGCTCACATGCCACTCCACAAGCATTCACAAATAAATAAGAAAGTATTTTAAAAAGAAAGACATGTACTTTCATTTAAGATGGCAGTGTAGTATCTATGCAAATTCAGCCTGGGTGAGTGAGAGGCAACAAAAAAGCACAATACACTCTTCTACCATAAAGTGAATGTGTGTAAGGAATTAACTCCAGCAGAAAAGCAGGAAAGACCCAGAGCTTCTAGCAACCACACAACCGGCCAGAATAGGTTCCACAGTCTGCTAGGAAGAGCTATGCACCCCAAGCCCTGCCTGAGCCAGCACAAACAGAACTCCAGTGAAGGGATTGTCCATTCACACCAACCTCACAAAGTTAAAAACCCTGAAGGGGAAGATAACAGGGACCAGCTGAGCAGCTCCTGAACAAATGCGTGCACTCACTACCGCCTCCATTTTGGGAAGCCAAGGTATCACAGCTACTCCTCAGTCATACAGCATCCAGCATAGCTGATGTCAACAGCAGATACACTGATCCAACCCAGTCTAGCGGAGCCCACAGCACAACAAAGAGGGAAGCAGGCAGGCATTCAGCATATGTGAGACTGGTCAAAATCCATCCCAAAAGGTAACAGGACCTATTTATACTAGGTCAATAACTGCCCCCAAAGCAAGGCCTACACTGGGAATACTAATCACACCTTCCATGTCATGACATGACAGGTTATGTGTTAGATTTGATTGATGAACTGTTAGTAGGCTTTGCCATTCTTAAGTAAGCTTTCTTTGGGGGCTAGCTTTTCTTGCTTTTGATATTTCCTGATTCATAGTACCTTTCTGTCTTTTCCTTTGGTCTTTCTTGGGGGTAAGGTCTCACTTGGGCCCACATGTACCTGGAACTCATTACAGACAAGAAATCTCAGCCTCCCAGTCAACAGGATTAAAGATGTGACTCAGCACACATCCTTAGGGACTTTGGCTATCTCTTTGTTTGTTCCCCACACTTACATAAATACACCATGCTTGCTTTTGTTTATTTGTTTGTTTGTTTGTTTTGTTGTTTTTCTGAGGCAGGGTCTCACTCTAGCTCAGAATGACCTGGACTACACTATGTAGTCTCAGGGTGGCCTAGAACTCACGGCAATCCTTCCTACTTCTGCCTCCCTATTGCTGGGATTAAAGGCTTGCACTACCATGCATGGCTTCCATGCTTGTTTTGATTAAATGTGCATATAGCTCAGTTGGATTTTAGAATTTGCATGTATTTTTGCTCCACCCAGCCTACTAGAATGTTTTCATACCAGGCAAATTCAACACCAGTGTCACTTCAGTTGTTACTCTGGGAATAATATAAAAGTCACACCTGGCACCTTAGGCTCCTACCCTGAAAATATATAACTTATGATTGATATGTCTAAGAATACAGAATATAGGAGATAATTAGAAAACCCAAGCATTGAATTAATTCAAGATGCCAAAATCTCTACATTATAATGCAAGAAACACAAACATCATGACAATATAATTCCATCAAAAATTATGAATTCATGGGGGCTGGAGAGATGGCTTAGTGGTTAAGCACTTGCCTGTGAAGCCTAAGAACCCCGGTTTGAGGCTCGATTCCCCAGGACCCACTTTAGCCAGATGCACAAGAGGCACATGCATCTGGAGTTCGTTTACAGTGGCTGGAGGCCCTGGCATGCCTATTCTCTCTCTGTGTATCTGCCTCTTGCTCTCTCTGTTGCTCTCATATAAATAAATAAAAATAAACAAAAATTAAAAATCATGAATTCATTAGAAATGACCTCCAGTGAGATTAATTTAGATGAAATGCCTGAAAAAGAATTAAAAAGAATGATTATAATTATGTTCAAAGACATCAAAGAAAAAATCAGAGAGGAGAACAAACTCCTGAAGGAAACCCAAGAGAAGACAGGAAACCAAATTAATGAAATACGAAGGCTTATACAAGACATGAATAAGGAAATAAAAATACTGAAGAAATATCAGTCAGAAATACTAGAAATGAGAAACATAAGTCAAATAAAAAACTGTAGAAAACCTCAATAATAGAATGGGTCAAGGAGAGTACAGAATATCTAAATTAGAAGACAAGGTAGCAGACCTAGAACAGTCCAACAAGAGAATGACAAAATAAAACAAAAGTATGAATGGGAATTTCAAGACATTACAGACACTATGAAGAGAACAAAGATAAGAACTGGGTGTATAGGGCTGGAAAAATTGCTTAGTGGTTAAGACATGTGTCCATGATGCCAATGGACCCAGGTTCGATTCCCCAGGACCCACAAAAGCCAGATGCACAGGGGGAACATGCATCTGGAGTTCATTTGCACTGGCTAGAGGCCCTGGTGTGCCCATTTTCTCTCTCTCTTTCTCTCTTTCTCTCTCTCCTTGCAAACAAATTTAAAAATATTAGGGGTACAGTACAAGGAGAAAAATATCACTCAAAATGCATAGTACATATTTTCAACAAAATTGTAGAAGACAATTTCCCCCAAATATGGAAAGAGATGACAATACAGATACAGGAAGCATTTAGAACACCAAACAGACAAAATTAGAAAGGAAACTTTCCTGGCCATATTATAATTAAACTACTAAACACAGAAACCAAAGAAAATATATTGAAAGCAGTAAGAGACAGGTGTCAAGTCACTTATAAAGACAAGTCCATCAGGATAACAGCAGATTATTCAACACAAACTTCAAAACCCAGAATGGCTTGGAATGTTGTATCCCAAGTTCTAAAATATAACAACTGGCATCCAAGATTACTATATCCCGCAAAGCTATCCATCATAATTGATGGAGTGTAAGGTTTGGGAGTGACCAAGACCAAGAAAACCACTCTGAGGCAAAGATGAAAGCTTTTATTTGGCAAAAACATGAGCTTACAGGACTGACTGTCAATAGCGGAGCCCAGCCAACCTGAGATTCCAGATAGTGGGCTATATAGGGCTCATTAGTTGGGGTAAGGTGAGGAAGGGAAAAGTTAAAAAAAAAAAAGGTTTCCTTAGGGGAGATCTAAGATAGCCAGGGTGTGACACCAGAAGAGTGACCACAAGATAAGGGGACAGGAAATCATGACCTACGAGGGGGCATTGTTAAGGAAGGAAGGGATAAGGGCTGGGCAGGTTTCTTGAGGAATGTGGATAACCTAGTTCCTTATGTCTCTGTCACCACATGGTGACTCCATTTTAGGAGCCTCTCCCAACCTCACATGGAGAAATAAGGAATTTCCACAACTAAAACAAACTAAAGGAATATACGGCCACTAAGCCAGCTCTGCAGAAAATACTTAAAGGTATCCTTCAAACTGAAGAGAAAGGAAAGGAAAAATATGAGGAAACAGGAAAAAATAAACCATATTCAAATAATAGTTAATACAAGAGGGTAAAGGAAAAACAGAAAGTAATCTACACACTTAATGCAATCCTCATCAAAATTCCTATAACTTTCTTCACTAAAGTAGAAAAACAATCCTAAAATGCATTCAGAAATTTAAAAAAAGAAACTGAAATAACGAAAACTATTCTGAGCAACAAAAATAAGGCTGGCAGTATCATAATACCCAGTTTGAAGATATATCTCAGAGCCATAATAACAAAAGCAGCATGGTACTGGCACAAACACAGACATGAAAGTTAATGGAACAGAAGAAAGGATCCAGATGTAAACCCAGGCAGATACAGCTATCTGACCTTTGATAAAAATGCCAAAATATTCACCGGAGAAAAAGATAGCCTCTTTTGCAAATGATGCTGGGAAAATTGGTTATCTCTATGTAGAAGAATGGAGATCTATCCTTACTCTCTCCATGTACAATAATTATGTACAAATGAATCAAAGATCTTAATATCAGACCTGAGACTCTGAAACTGCTAGAGGAAAAATTAGGGTAAACAATTCAACATTGATATAGGCAATAACATTCTGAACGTACCCCAAGTTTCTCATGAAGTAAAACTACTAATCAAACTTTGCACAGCAAAAGGCAATATGAATACAGCAAAAAGGAAACCTATAGAGTGGGAGAAAATCTTTGCTAACTATACATCTCATAGAGGATTAATATCCAGGATACAAAAGAACTCAAAAAACTAAATGGTAAGCAATCAAACAACCCATGGAACTCAATAGACATCTAAAAAGAAGAAATACGGATATATGTTAAACATCTAAAATCATCTTTTGCACCTTTAGCCATGAGGAAAATGCAAATTAAAACTAGTTTGAGGTTACATCTCCCTCCTGTCAGAATGTCTATTATTAATAAAACAAATAAGGGCTGGAGAGATGGCTTAGTGGTTAAGGTGCTGGCCTGTGAAACCTAAGGACCCATGTTCCACTCTCCAGATCCCACATAAGCCAGATGCATAAAGGTGAGGCAAGCACAAGGTTGCACATGCCCACTAGATGGCACAAGTGTCTGGAGTTCTATTGCAGTGGCTGAGGCTCTGGCATGCCAATTCTCTCTCTCTAAAACATAAAATAAAAAAGAAAACAATTGACAATAAATGCTGATAAGGAGGTGGAAAAAGAATAACCCTTATACATTGTTGGTAGAAATGTATAGTTATACAGACATTGTGGAAATCAATGTGGAAGTTCCTGCAACAGCTAAAAATAGATTGACCATATGAGCCAGCTATACCACTACTTGCTATGTATCCTAAGGACTGTACTCACTACATTAAAGATACTTGTTCATCCACTTTTATTGCAGCTCTATTCACAATACTAGGAAATGGAACCAGCCTAGAGATCCCTCAACAGATGAATGGATAATGAAGATGTGGTACATTCACTCAATGGAGTTGTATTCAGCAGCAAAGAAAAATGAAATTATGAAATTTGCAGAGAAATGATGGATCTGGAAAGGATTATACTATGTGACATAACTCAGATCCAGAAAGCCAAACACCACATTTTCTCTCTCATATGTGGATTCTACCTACAAATGTTTAGGTTTGTATGTCAGTTGGCGTAAATAAGCTAGAAAGGGGCTATAAGGGAGGGAAGAGAGGGTAGAACTTAACGGGAGGTTATTGTATATATGTAAGTAGATAAACAGATTACTGGGAGTACAAAATTTAAGATGTTATGAATAAGCCATGTGGAAACCTACTTTTTTGGATAATGCTGCACCAAGAAGCCATAGATAGATTATCACTATGAAATTTTCAATGCCAGGGATGGGATAGTCTCCAGTGTGTTTTTGGCCAGAGAGGTCCCTGATGCCCACCAAACATTACAGGTCATTGACAAGGCTCTTGGTTACCCACCAGAACTAGATGGTTAGACCCAATTGCTGAAGACTTCATATGCCTGGGCTGTAGGTCAGTGAGAAATCAAGTTTGAGTTGAACTAGAAATCTCCTTCCTGTGGACCAGATGGGAGAAAGCTGGAAAAAGATCTATGTTTGCTGCATGTAGCTGTATGAGAGAGAAGTCATCAATGGTAGCAAGCAGCAGTGGACATTGCAAGCTTTAATACTGGCCAGCCAGGCAAAATGTGTCAAATGGTGCAATAGTTGCATGTTTGTTATGGTGGAAACCAAGCATTCTCTAATTGGAGGCCCACTCCACAGGAGGGAATGCATGCCTGGTACTAAAAACCTAGCCAAAAGCATATGGTAGGGGAGGCCGTGAGCCCAAGGGGAGAAACACCTGCTGTTGTCTGGCTAAATGCACATGTCATGTCCACCAAACTGCCCTCTAAGAGCTTTTCTTTGTGTGTGTGTGTGTGTGTGTGTGTGTGCACGTGCACTTTAAATATTTTATTTCCCTTATTTTCAAGCAGAGAGAGAATGAGAGAGAGGGAATGGGAGCACCAGGGCCTCTTGCTACCACAAACGAACTTAAGATGCATGGGGTGCTTTGTGCATCTAGTTTTATGTAAGCACTTTTATTAATGTATATACCCATATATTAATGTTACTCTCAATTTTAGTCAGAGGAGCTTCTCTTCAGATAGTCTTCACCAATAGGATAACCCAAAAGTTACCACAGTGCTCAGAAGTGTCCATGGAGTATTCAGCACTGAAACATCTCTATCACATCTCCCAACGCTCAGGGTCCTTTGCAGAAGAGGTGGCGGGAAGAATGTATTTGAGCCAAAGGAAGGGTAGTGATCTTACAGTGTGATCTTCTGACACAAAATGTCCTGGATATCCATGACCTCACAGTGCCTGACACAACCTACACAAGGCCTTCACAATAGGAGGAAAAGATAATAACATTAAAATAAAAGAGAGACTGAGAGGGGAAGGGGTTATGATGGAGGGTAGATGTGTGAGGGAGAAAATGGAGGTGGGGAAGGAATTATAATGGTCTATTGTCTATATTTAAGAAAGCTTTAATTAAAAAGCTTTTAAAAGACAGGAGTGGAGAGATGACTTTGTGGTTAAGGTGCCTGCCTGCAAAGCCTGAGAACCCAGGTTTGATTCCCCACTACCCACATAAGCCAGAAGTACAAGTTGTTGCATGCATTTGGAGTTCATTTGCAGTGGCTAGAGGCCCTGGCACACCTATTCTCTCTCTCTCTCCCTCCTTTCTCTTTCTCTCAAATGAATAAATAAATAAATAAATAAAATATTTTAAATAAAGAAAAACTTCACATATTTTCTCTTTTTGTATCCTAGACTCTTTATACATAAATAAAATCACCAAATATTTTATTTTTATTATTTATGACAGATAATGATGTGTGTGTGTGTGTATGTGTGTGTGTGTGTGAGCGTGTAAAAGGGAGACAAGGTAGAGAAAGTAGCCTAGTGAGAAGGAAGAAGGAACAATAGGAGAAAGAGGAGAATAAGTTGGCTAGTAAGGTCCAAATATAGGTTATACAGGAAAGAAACTGTCATGAAACCTACTGTGTATAATGGCAATAAACTAATAAAAAAAGAAAGCAAAACAAAATAAAAAGACTATTACTTTGCATTTGACAAGAGAATATATAGAGTATTAATAATCAGATGAAATTTCCTTACCAGTGGTTCCACATTTCATACTCTTAAATATTTAGGCTGAAATCATTGCTACCTTGAGCCATGAGCCTTAAAACCCTTGAATCCTAATTATTTGTTTGTTTATTATTTTTGTGTATGCCTGTGTGTTCATAAGTGTCTAAGTGAGTAAGTGTGCATATATATGTGCATGAGTATGGAGGCCAGTGTTAACATCAAGTGTCTTCTTCAATCACAATTACACTTTTTTCTTGAAAGAAAGGATGTGTCACTGCACCTGAGACTTAGCAAATCAACTAGACAGCATGTATGAAGGATCTTCTTATCTCTGTGTCCTCAGCTCTGGGATTAAGGGTGTGCACCATAATGCTTGCCTTTTATGTACGAAGTGAGATCTGAACCAGATTCTCATGCTTGACTGGCAAGCACTTTAGCTACCAAGAAATCTCCTCAGGCCACGATGTATAATTTTGACTAGACTTGCAGGAGTCTCTTTATATTTTCAGGATGAAGACTATCTGAAGGATATGTAGTCACCAAAACAATGAGTGACTTACTCATCTGTTCCCATCCCACTGCCACCTCTACCTACAAAATTCCATATTTATGACAATTTCTATCACCAAGTTCCAGAAGCCACCTGACCAAAGGCCTGCTGTTATAGGTCCTAGACTCTCACACAAGAGTGATGATGCCTTTCCTGAATCACTGTACACCACAGAAATACTTGTTATTGGTCTTTGAAACTTCTTTGTTTTTCTTAAGATAATTTAAATTTGTTTTCCTCTTTATTCGTATAATAGCCTCTAAATTATGTGGTCAACAACAGTGAACTTATGTGGATCTTTGAGACCAAAGACACCTTCACCAACATCTCCCTGCTGTATAGTGACTAAATAATAGCTTTCTATGGATTTTTGAATTTATTTTTGTTTTCTCCTATTTCATCAATAGCCCATTAAATCATGTGGTCTGCCAAGGTGATGTGTTGTGGGTTCTGAAAGTGCAAAGGTGTGCTCACCCACTGCCTGTTCTGTCTTTAAATAACAGTGTACCCCAGGCTGACAGATTACATTATGGGCACTTTTATTTTGGTGTACAGTTTTATTGAGTATTTTAGTTCCTGAGCATGCTACAATTTGGTTTTACTCCATTCCTAATGCTGTCTTTTGTCCTCCGTAACCCCTATTCCATGGAAATCCCTCCACTTTCCACATAGTCATTCTTCTGGTTTGTTTTCGTACTTTTTGTCCTTCTCCATCATCTATGTCAGATGATTAGTAGGCTAAATATTGTGAAGGTATTGTGGAAGACATTGCCTCCAATGTAAGGTCATGAGTGCTCTGGTCAGTTCATGTCTAGAGGACATGTCCCACCCACTCTAGTCTGTGGATCTTACATTCTTTCTGTGCCCTCTTATGTATCATAAACTGAGCCTTGGAGGGCAGGAAAGAGATGTCTTATTTAGTTCTGAGCTCTTAATAGTTTGTTATTTTCAGCACTTTGATGAGTTTTTAGTCTTCCCCCATCTATACCACCATCTTCATAGAGAAGCTTCTCAGCTAGCAGTGAGAGCAGCACTAATTTTCTTTCTGTTTCCTCTTCTGCAATGATCCTTGCACCCTGGTGGGTATGGTAGGGATGACATCTCTGTTTCTTTCTCTAGTTACCTTGGTGAGGTTTGGGTCTCCCCAGAATTCACCACCATCTGTACAAAGCTTCTCTTACAAAAAGTGAAAACAACACTAAACAATGGAGATAAACATAAGCATGTTGAGGCTAATTTGATGACTACAATGTATTCATTTAGCCAAAGAACAGTGGTTTCCCTCTATGGCCCATGACCTTCCTTCAAACCATAGGCTATTGATTCAGTGATCAGCACTAGGCATGGGTCCTTCCCCTGCATGCAGCCAGCTTCAAATACAGTTGGTTATTTCCACAACTGGCTTGCAACTATTGTACCAGTGGGCACATTTTGCCTTGCTGTCCCATTGTCTAGGTTGCAGAATCCACTGTTAATTTATAGTGTTGATGACTTTTCTTCTCTAGCAGCCTGAACTATGTCACCATATACCTCAAATATATACAATTACCTTGTGCTTTTGGCTTATATGGGTATTGGAGAATCAAAGCACCTTAATGGCTAAACCATCTTTCTAGCCCACCTCCTTTCATTTATACAGTCTAGGACTTCAAGCTATGAGATGGTGCTCCCTACAGTTAAGGTGGGTCTTTTCAGCACAATTAATTTAATCAAAATGATCTCTCACAGGTATACCCAGAATGTAACCTAATCTAGCTAATTCTTTCCAGGTGATTTTAGGCCCTGTCAAATTGACAATATAAACCATCATAGCTATCCAAGAGAAGAACAACTAGCTTAGCCCAAGGGCTGAGCTAAGAGATAATAGGTAGACACTGGTTAAGGAGTCATCCCCCTAGGTGACCCTGTATCTTCATATGGCGCTAGAGGAAAGGAAAAATTCATCAAAGGGAAAATTAATCATCAATAATTGTAATTGTAAAGGTCAACATACAATGGAGAAGATACACTCCTTCAACCTACTTTCTGTGGGACATTTCAGCACCCAGCTTCCCCAGGACCCACAATAGCCAGATGCACAATGTGGTGCATGTGTCTGGAGTTCTTTTACAGCAGCTGGAAGCCCTAGCACACCCATTCTCTCTCTCCCTCTCTCTCTCTCTCTCTCTCCCTCTTTCTCTCCCTCTCTCTTTCTCTCAAATAAATAATTTTTTAAAAGAAAATTTAAAAGTTCTTCTGAGAAAGAATTATTTGTGAAGAAATAATGATAAATGCATTTGCTTCAATGAAACATTGATCAGTGTTTGAGGGTGAAAGAAAGGCAGGCATGAAATGGATTATGGTGTATGTTTGGTTATATATTAGGCTGCACCTTCAAAATTTAAGCCTGCATCCTTTAGCAAGAGGCCTACAGTAAATGGTGTAAATCTCCTAAAGACATTGAAAGTCAAAGGATCAACAGTATTGCTGCTGATAGCTTGGCAATGACCTAAGGCACTATCTTTGATACAGTTTCGTACTCTACTTACAGTTCTTTATAGCATTTTTACAAAGAGGGATCAACATCTGCAGTGTTGCCTGGGAACAACAAAATCTTTAGATTGGTGTTCTCCATGACTGAATCAGTTTCCTGAAGCCATCTGTAGAGAATAGCAGCAAGAGGCATGCTTAAGTAGAAAGGGGCAGAAATCATTTAAGAAATACTACATGGGCTACAAACTTGATAAGCTAGTCAGAAGCTTATATTCAGATTCCACTTGGCTGATACCAGTGAATTTCAACTACATGTCACCACCATAGTCTGCATCTTCACTATCATTTAAGTTGCCACTGCAAGCAAAGAATGGGACAAGGATAGCACAATGACTACTAGCTGGAGCACTATAAGAAAGGAGATCAAGAGCCAGATGTGGTGGCACAGGCCTTTTATCCTGGCACTTGGGGGGCAGAGGTAGGAGTATTACTATGAGTTTGAGGCCACCCTGAGACTACATAGTGAATTCCAGGGTAGCCTGGACTAGAGTGAAACCTTACATCACACACAAAAAGAAAGGAGATCAAAATGAATGCTGTAATAACAGGAAGGAACAGGAAGGAATGGTGTCTAGAAGTAGTAAAGCTTCTCAGGAGATTCTAAAATTCCCTGTACAATTATTTCAAACTTATAGGTGGAATTTGTTGTCTGTATAACTCACTATCAATGTTCCTGTTGTTCAGGACAAGGCGTTGTGTATAGAAATTTTCCTTCTTAGATAATCACCAATAACAAATCTTCACATCAATAACACCGTAGCAGGAGCATGGGGGAAAAGTAGTAATGAAAGTCAAAGAAGACACAGGAATGGTGTGAGTTTCAACAATATCAGAATAAGAAAAACACAGTGAAAGGAGAGCAAAAAAAGATTTGACTAAACATTTGCTAACCATTTCTACAAAGAAAGGAGAGACTAACTGAATGATATGTTAGTTTAATATGACTATTTTGTTTAGTATTACCTTATTTTTGTTTAGGGTTGGTGTAGAAACACTAAAGGAACCTATGACAGTGTAAATACATCACCATGGACTCAGATGGCTTACTAAAATTAGACTTCTAACTTTGGTCTACAGCGGTCTGGCTGGATGAGATGTCACTGGGGGTGCATCCTGGGGTCCAACCCTAATGTGTGTTTGAGGAGAGATCTAAGCTCTAGCCCAAAGGTGTATAGAGATCAGTTTGAGTTCTGATGTTTCATGTGTGTTTGCGGTGCTGGCTGTTTGGTGGTTTCTGTCTGCTTTGATCTATGAAAGGGAGCCAGTTTCTTCTGCCATTGATGGAACTTGCCCTGGTCTGTAAGCTCAGGGATATGCTGAAATAAACCTGTTCCTTCCATAAACTATGTCTGGTTGGATGTTCATCCCAGTAACTTAGAACTGACTACAACAGAATATCATTTTAGAATATGGGCTTATTGTATATGTGGGTAGAACCTGAATATTCATAGGCCTAAACAATTAGAAGAAGTAATATTTTGAGACATGTGGAACCTGGCAAGCTAATAGACACAGTGTTTTCAATTAAAGGGCCTTCAATGGCTGATATATAAATATAGATATTTTTAAACCAAAACTTGTAACATATTTTCTACCTGCAGGTACTTTATCTCAAAAATGTTATTTTATGATTTGTTAATACATGTAAATATTTTTACCAATGAACAAGAATTAAGGAATATTTTTATATATCACATCCCCTTTACTTAAAATAAAATAATAGAAAAGGAACTATTCCATGAACATCAGTATCTGATTTATTTATACAACTAATATTTTGATAACTGTTTCAGCTATTTAGCTATTTATTATTAATTCTACCTTCATTGTTGTTTAGAATTTCTTACTTACTCCTAGGTCAACACTCTTCAACAGCTGTTCAAATTGTTTTATTTTTCATAAGCTCTAAATCCTAAAGAAGGAAATCAGAGGAAAGGAAAAGAATATTTTAAAAAGCATAACTCGGGCTGGAGAGATGGCTTCATGGTTAAGGCATTTGCCTGCAAAGCCAAAGGATCCAGTTCGATTCTCCAGGACCCACATAAGCCAGATGCACAAGGGGGAGCATGCATCTGTAGTTGGTTTGCAGTGGCTGGAGGCCCTAGTGTGCCCATTCTCTCTCTACTTCTCTCTCCTTCTTTCTCTCTCAAGTAAATAAATAAAATATATATTTTTTAAAAACCATAATTCATGAAAAGTTCCCTGAACTAAAATTTAAAACTGTATATTAAAAGAGGAAATTAGACTAACCATTTTATCCAATGCAGAGATATATTCTATTAAAATCACTGGACATTATGGGAATGACTTGATAAAATTACTAACATAATTTCTAAAGGAGACTAAATCAGTTCATCATTAGAATCTGACAATAATTTTTTTGCCTATGGAAAATGGTACAGCATATGCAATATGTTCAAGGAAATAGACAATTAGCCAAGGATTAATACATACCACCTGATTTTCAAATAGAAAAGGTGATAGCAAACTTATCAACATGAGAGAACTCAGGATATAACTTCCCCAAAATTCTTCCTTATTTTAGAGAATGGGTTTCTAACAACTAAACCATCTAGAGGAACAACATTACCCTATAGACATATAGCATTGAGCATTAATGGCCACTAACATCACAGAAAAAAGAGACAATCAAATACTAAGTACTATTATGTACCTCCAAATAGAAAACACCACAACCTATGAAGCTAAAAGAAAAAAACAAGTCAACACAAATCTGTTCTAGCTGGTAGAACTAATTGCCACTTTACAGCAAGTGCAGAAGAGAGTAACATATCAAATGACAACAGTATGAGAAGGTCTTAGAGGACAAAATATCTCATTTCTTAACCACATAAATTACAAGGAAAATATAAGTCTAGATGAAAAGAGTCTTAGAGGTGAAACATAAACAACTTTAGGAATGGATATTTTAATGACCAAACTATGAAGAAAACAAAAAGCACTTCATGTGAATGTCAGCAGAGGGGCTGGGGAGATGGCTCAGTGGGTAAAGTGTTTACAACATAAACATGAGGACATGACTTTGTACTTGCAGTAGCCACATCAAATAGCAGATGTAGTGGTATATATCTGTACTTCCAGGGCTGGAGAGGCAGAGACAGAAGCATCCCTATGTCTTGCTAGCTAGCTAGTCTATCCTAATCTGTGAGCTCTACATTCAGTGAGAGACTCTGTCTCAAATAAGGTAGGGTGAAGAAAGACACACATCATCCTCTGGGATCCATATTCCACATATGAATACACACACGCACACACACACATCTGTTACAGTCAGGTTTGCATTGCTGGCAGGAGTCACCCTCCCAAGAGCAGTTTTTGGGAAAAAAAGGATTTATTTCAGCGTACAGACTCTAGGGGAAGCTTCATGATGGCAGGGGAAAACAATGGCATGAGCAGAGGGTGGATATCACCCTGGACAATAGCAACAGAAGAGTGTGCCAAGCACTGGCTAGGGGACACTGGCTATAATACCCACAAGCCTAGCCCCAACAATACACTGCCTCCAGGAGGCTTTAATTTCTAATTGCCATCAGCTGGGGAGACTAGCATTCAGAATATCTAAGTTTATGGGGGACACCTGAATCAAACTGTGCACCATCTTTCTATAGAATTATTAGAAGAAAAAGCATAAGTGGTCTTCATAATGAATTAACTATAGGTAAAAAATGTTCTAGGAGGATCAAAGATACAGGTCCATTATAAGAAATATTTTAAATAGTTATTTATCATATTATATATATGATACATATATATGTATCTATCACTGGTATTACAAGGAGGTAGTCTTACTGAGATTGTTTTTTCATAACATAGTTAGAGACATGCAATGGAATATTGTTCTCTCAATAATTGGAAAGTCTTAACTTGCTATACAATGAAATGTTTTCCTTAAGAGTGGGCTTTTAAAAAGTGCTATAGCAGAATTTCATTTTTTATAAATTTCAGGCCCAATCTTAAGAAGACTCCTCGAGAAACAATGTTTATATTCATAATATGATTAACATTACCATCTCTAGAAAAACATTAGACACTAAAAACTATTCCTAGAGCTGAAGAGATGGCTTCACATTAAAGGTGCTTGCCTGCAAAGCCAAAGGACCAAGGTTTGATTCACCAGTGCCCACATAATGCCAGATGCCCAAAGTAGTCCAAACATCTGGAGTTTGTTTGCAGGGGTTAGAGGCCCTGGCATGCCCATTCTCTCTCTCTCTCTCTCTCTCTCTCTCTCTCTCTCTCATAAATAAGCAAAATTACAAAAAAAAATATTCCTAGGGTTAGAGGGATGGCTCAGAAGTTAAGGTGCTTATCTACAAAGCCTAGTGACCCAGTTCAATTTCCCAGTACCCACATAAAGCCAGAGGCACAAAATGGCACATGTCTCTGGAGTTCATTTGTAGCTGCCAGGAACTCTGACATGCCAATTTTTTCTTTCTCTCTCTCTCTCTTTCTCTCTTTTCTCTGCTTCTCTTTGCTTCAAAATAAATAAATAAATAAATAAATTTTTAAATGTTATTCCTAGGAGGACAAAACTGACCTTTAAGTAGACAATGCTTACTAACACTTAAATGGAATTGCCCATGCTTTTGCCACTGTGAAAAAATGTTAGAGCACAACATGACTGAGCCCATCTGTGTCCCTTCTGGTGCATTGCGGCTTCCATTTCTTCCATGGATACCCCTCTGACCAAGACCTAATTTCCCCTAGCTACTCACTAAGACCATTGGAATTGGTTCCTTTTACTTTGAAATACCTTGCCCATCTGGAGAAAGACTTCAGCTTGCAATTCAACAGCCAGTCCTTCTGTTGCTTTCATCTAGGGGTCAGAGATTGCAAAGTTCACTGCTATTTTTCTCTCAAGTCCAGCAGTGTGTCTTCAAGGTCTCTGCTTCTATGTGGCTCACTTTCAGAAGGTTGGTGAGGGACCAGTGTGCACACGCACCTCCTTCCGTTTCAAAAGTGCGTATCTGATTACATGGAATCTGCTGCCTTCTACTAGGCTACCATTTTCCCTACTCTGTGAGCTGCTCCTTCACAGTCCAGATTCTCTGGCTATGTGTTGCCCACTCAGATTTCCACTAAGAACGTAGATCTATTCTATTCTGTACTGGAGCTGGAAATTTCAGGTCACCTACAGGTTTATTCTCCTGCTCTCCACCATAGCTGCAATTTCTTACCCACTTTAGCTGTTTTTTGTCTTTACCACTGTGACCCAGGAACCTTGTTGTTGTCATACTTCTTGAATTCCCTGCCTATTCTGAGACAAGACTTCCATTTCTGTTTCCTATATTGTGCCTCCATACTGTCCCAGTGTTTTGCTCATACTAAGAAATAGCATTATGCTTCTTTTCATTAACAAAAGTGCACTTTGTTAGAAAAATTAATTCCAGTCAGTCACATCCACATAGTTATTTTTTTCAATAAACCTGTGATATATAATGCAGCTTATCTGGACATGTATGTAATGATGGCTTTTATCCTCCACTTTCTTCAGATAAGCATTTATGTTCATAAATCAGACAGCACACATTGCTGTAATTATTTTGGAATAAGAGCTTGCTTTTCCTCTTCCTTCAAATCACCAGGTTCTTTACATTGATCAGACCACACAAATAGCTTGCCTAGGGCCCTATATCACTAGAATTAATTATGATGTTGACATTTGTCCTCTCTCTCCTTCAGATAAACATTTACTTCTAAGGATTAGATGATACAAATAGATATTCTAGAAATAAACATCATTTCATGTAATTTTAGAAGTGGTTTTATCCCTCTCCTTCTTCAGGGATTAGTTATATGGATTAGAACCACAGCTAATTTGTCTCAAATTCTACATCTCTGGATTTAACTTTGCTGTTTTCCTTTCTCCTTCAAATAAGCATTTAGGGCTATGCAACAGACAACTAGCAAAGAATCCAAGTTTGTTAGACGTTATTTTGGCAATGACTTTTTAATCCCCTCTTCTTATAGATAAGCATTTCATTATATTAGCTAGACCCAAAGCTCTGTCTTCCAGGATCAAGTATCACTGGAATTAATTTTATTGTTTTCTTGCAGCCTAATACTTTCCCTAAGTTTCAGGGTTTTGTCAGTTTCTTTGCCCAGTCTCATCCTCATTCCCTTTTCTGGAACATTCACTCTGTTTTCCTTTAGCACTCCATTTCCCTTCTCCTCTCCCATAGGAATTGAACATTTTGTGACATGGCATCTATTAAGTTACCTGACAATGTGGTTTAAGGATATCTGGTGCACATACATTCTAACCTTCAGGTAGGAAATACCAAGTCCAAATTGTGAAACCTTGAGCAGGAGGAGAGCATGAAGCTCGTCCAACAATATGGTTTTCTGTTAGAAAGAGTCAAGGAGCATCAGCTTTTGTATAGGAGAGAAAGAAAATCTACACCTAAAAAGCAAATGGAAGTGTGGCTGGGGAGATGGCTTGGTGGATAAAAGTGTGAAGACCAGAATTCATATATCCAGCATCCAAGTAAGTGGCAAGTGGGCATAGAACCCAACCTATAATCCCAGAACACAGACCCTGAGGCAAGTGAGACAGCTAGACTAGACTAGCGAAATTGGCAAAATGGATTTGGGTTCAAGTAAGACACCATGCCTCAAAAAATAAAGTGAAGAGGGATTGAAGATGACACCTGTTGCAACCTCTGGCCTCCCCATGCATGAGCACACAAGTGCACATGTAACCACAGACAAGTGCACTCACAAACATATGAATATGTGTATATACATGTAGCACACATATATGCACACAAAAAAGCAATAAGCCTACTATCTAGTTAATATCATGAGGCTCATGATCCTATATAATAAGGTCTCTCACTGGGTCAGCCCATTTGTGCTGACATAATTAATATCAGGGACCAGATAATTTACAAAAAGTAATATTTGGGCTGGAGACATTGCTTAGTTGTTAAGGTGCTTGCCTGCAAAGCATAAGGACTCATGTTTGACTCCCCAGATCCCATATAAGCTAGTTGCACAAGGTGACCCATGCATGTGAATAAGGTGGTGTGAGTGTCTAGAGCTTCATTGCAGTGGCTGGAAGCCCTGGCGTGTCAATTTTCTCTTTCTCATAAAAAAGTAATATTTTATTTTCTTACAGGTTGACAAGGTGAGAAGTCCAAGATCAAGCTCTAGTCACTGGGTTTAGTGGTCTGATGATGGCTGCTTTCTGCTTCCAATGGAGTGGCTTATTGTTACATCCTACAGAAGGAAGCATGTGGTGTTCTCAACAACTGAAGGCAGAAAGGTAAGAAATCTAAATGCTGCCTGAGACCTCATTTTATGGCTTTAATTCCATTTGTAGTGTAACCCTGGTGGCCTCTTGAAGATTCCACATCTTAAAACCATCACATTGTCCATTAAGTTTCAGTATCTAAGTTTTGGAGGAGACATGCTGTAACCTCAACACTTTGGATCTGGAAACAGGCTGTAGTAGGTTCCTTTTTAATCCCATAGTTCCTTTCTAGAAAGTTCTGTCCTCACCACTTTGCCCTGAGAGAAATCTCCTGAGGAAGAAACTAAGTTCAGCTATGCTTTAACTAAAGACACCTTACCATATCCATTACCATTTCCTTTTACTGGCATGTATTTTGTTATTGTTGCCCTTGCAGAAATTCCCATGGAAGGAGAGTTCTACTCAGTTGTGCTACAATCAATCTCTTTATTCACAAATTCTGATAGTCTCAAGAAAATAGCCCTCATGACCACTCTTGCTCAGATTTTTCCTCATTCTATAAGTCATATGCTCTGGCCCTTTCTTCAGAGCCCCAACCTCAGTCAGCATCCTAAGGGAAACCGATTAGGGACAATAACAATGGTAACAGAAGGCTTTATGACTGAACCCACAAATTCTTACACTTAGTTATTCCGGGGTCACCTTTTTTCTTCTCTTTACAGAGACAAGAGAAAAGCCTCCTTAATCCTGTAGAATCTAGAGTGTAATCTTGTTCAAAAGAATCCTATCACTTCCCTAGACTTCAGTGTTTTTTTTTTTTTTTTTTTTTTTTTTTTTTTTTTTTTTGGCTTTCCAAGGTAGGGTCTCACTCTAGCCGAGACTGACCTGGAATTCACTATGTAGTCTCAGGATGGCCTCGAACTTACGGTGATCCTCCTACCTCTGCCTCCTGAGTGCTGGGATTAAAGGCGTGCGCCACCATGCCTGGCAGTGTTGTTTTTTTTAATCTGCAAAAGTAGATAGTTTAAATAGATGGTTTCATTTTCTGTTTCAAAACATTTATTGAGTGGCTTTTACAGGGCAAATGTGCTACTCTTGTGGTGAAAGAAGGAAACCCTCAAACCCCTATTCCTGTTGAGGTAAGGACTCTAGAGGAGGAAACAGAAACATGAGTTACCTATGACTATTACTCTATGGTAATGTTTGTACAATAATAGCAACATGTACATGGTGTCACAGAGGAGAGAAAGGTTTTTGATAATGAACAAAGAGCAGTTTGGGGCTGGAGAGATGGCTCAACAGTTAAAGTGCTTGCCTCCAAAGCCTATCAACCTGGGTTCAATTCCCCAGTACCCATGTAAAGCCAGATGCACAAAATGACACTTGTGTCTTGAAATAATTTGCCACATCTAGAGGCCCTGGTGTGCCCTTTCTCTCTCTGTCTACCTCTGTGTCTGTCTCTTTCTGCTTGAAAATAAATAAATTAAGAACAGTTGGGGCTAGGTCTTTATGGAGACCTAGGAGTTTACTAGATGATGAATTTGACATGACCCATTCTAGGCTTGAAAAGTAGTAGCCACAATGTTAGAGGCATAAGAATGACAGGTAGACTTGGGTAACATAAAAATATTTTTTAAAATGGCTGGAAGATATAGCTCAGTTGGTAGAATCCTTGCCTTTCTTGCATTAAAGCCCTGGGTTTGATCCCCAGAGCCACATAAAAGGGTATAAGAGTACATGCCTGTAATTCTAGAACTCAAGAAGTAGAGGCTGGAGGATCAAAAATTAATGGCAATACTCTGCTACATAGTAAGTTTGAGATCACTCTGTCTCAGTAAACAAAAACTGGAAAAACCAGAATTGAATGTTTAGTAATGGTAGCAGTTAACATTGTTGAATATTTTATATGAATGAGGAGCTATTCTGTAATTGACATAAAATATTGATGTTCTCTTTTTCTCTTAAAAAATCTTGTATTTATTCTACATCTCAATTCAAAGCAGTCACATTTCAGATGTTCAAAATATGCTGGTGGCTAGTTACTCCTATAATGGACAATTTACCGTGAATGATAATGTTTGCTGTTTTCTAGAAAGTTTTTATTACTGTTTCTTTTGTTTATCTTTTGTTTCATCAATACCGTACTTCAAACACTCATCCATGATGAACTTCTTGGGATACTAAAAGCTTTGAGACTCCCTAACCAGTCTGTTACATAGTCTTTACATTTATTATACCTTAGGTCCAGCCTGAGACCTTATTCTGAGTGAATTTCACATTTTTGGTCTTGAAAGGTAGGCAAATCTACATAGTTGAGACTTAGAATGGACTTAATAACAGAGGATATGCACCATATTTGTTTATCACTATGAGATTTTGGTTAAATCATGGGAGTGGATCAGGTCAGCCAAGGAAACTATCCATATAGACAAGAGGCCTGAGGGCCTCAGGAAAGCACCCATACTGAAGGAGAAAAGAAATAAAAATAAATAATTAAAAATTAGAAGCACACATCTTGGGAATGAAAAAAGGAGAAATCTTTAAAGATAGGAACAGGCCACCATAGTTACCACTATAGGGTGGTAATGAATGAGGAGCTTGTCCCTGCTACCATTATGCAATCACACGACCAGATAACTAATATATTTTAGGAGACAACAAAGTTAATATTTTTACAAAAAAATGAATGAATGAATAAAGATGGTAGAACCCACATTAAACCATCTACTTCTTTTCATTTTAGGTAAAAGCTCCCTCTTGTGTCCACAATGGGGATTTCTTGACAGTTGGTAAAAGGGTTTCAGTACAGCCTTTCCTGATCCATATGATTCTAACATTATTTTGTAATACACATTTTTGACAATAAATGTGTATAACTTTTGTAATCAAACATAAAAATCATAACAAAATTCTTTTCTCTAGGCTAAGAGCAGCTGTAGAAAGTCATTCACTGAAACAAGAAATTCTGCTGAGTATTGTGCCTTTCCATAGAGAGAATTCCTTGAGATTCAGTAAGTTCTGGGAAACACTAGCATGTTTACTAATAAATTCAGGTGATTCCCATTCACTCTCTTTGGAAGCTATGTCTATGGCCTCATGCCAGCATGTCTCCACTGAATGGAGAAAAGAGAGTTCCTTTACAATTCTTTTTAAATAAAGTTTGCGTGTGTGCATGAGTGGGTATGTTCATGTGTGTGAATGTGAATTTGCTGTGTCATGGCAGGTATTTGGAAGTCTGAAGAAAAGTTTAGGTACAGTCATCTTCCTCTGCCCCGTATTTGAGGCAGGGCTTCTCACTATGGAGTTTGGCTCTACCATGAGCTTCCAGAAACTCTCTTGTCTCCACCTCCCATCTCATTATCTACATCAGAGTCCGCCTCAGTGCCCTGGGATTACATAAACCTAGCTGGCTTCTGGCTTTATGTGGGGGAGTCTGGGGATCAGACCAGGTTCTCAGGTTGAGATGTGAGTTCTTTATACACTGATCCATCTTCCCAGCACCAGGCCACTGCTTTTGAGGATCTTATGAGATCCTTAATGCATACAGTCTAGACACAAGAAGTAGTAGCAATGGAAGTTGCCAGAAGAGGAAGTCCTGGCATTGTTTTCTCCACTGGTGGAGGTCTGGGGGAATTGGGGAAACAGTTGTGCCCTGGGAAGTTGATATCTAGAGGCTAGCATAGCAGCTCTGGCTCTAAAAGGTTGTATGTGGCTTTGAACAGGTTCTTCCTTTTCTGGTTCACAAATTCTCTTTAATGGGATCCATATATTGCATAGTCTCTCCCTTCCCTCCTTGCCTTCCCCTCTCCTGTCTGCTTGTCTTCTCTACTCGTTTTCTTTTCTTTATCTATCACTTTTCTTATTTTCCAATTTTGTCAAACAGTGTAAATGAGCAATTTTACTACCTTAATCTACTTGAAACCAGATTTTAATAGAAGGGCAATAACAGCTGTGGCTTACTTGGTTCTGATGCAGGCTGATGTGTTGAGTGTGATAGCCTATAGCCCAGCAAAGGAATAATAGTATTGCTATAAATGATGAGTTAAGTAAGTACTGTGGTAGATGTGGCCAAAACTGCAGAGCAACAAGAAGGAGCAGTTTTCTAGGGAGAAGCTGGGAGGGGTAGGTTATAGAAACACTAAGTTGAGTTTGTTTTTAACTCTACCAATAATGTACTAAACCAAAAGTATGCTAGGGAATAAAAACTCTAGTTTCTACTCATGAAAAAAAAAAATAAGGGTCACAATTAGTTTGCACTATTACCACTAATATTGGAAAGGGAATAGTTTCATGGATGTTAGGGAATATCTGAATTTTAAGAATTACAATTTCAATGCATACCTCAAAGTCAATGAATGCTAGTGCTAATGCATATTCTGTCTTCCCTTTCTCTGTTCCCCCTTTTTCTTATCCTTTCCCTCTTCATCTACCTCCACCTCCTTACCTCTTGTTCTCTCCTTCTTCCTCACTCTCTCCCTTCTCTCTCTTTTACCCTCTTTCCCTCCCTCTAACCAGGAAATCTCTTCATAGATTTACTACAATGAAACTGAGGAAAAGCAGAGTGGCCTTGTTCTCCCTATGAAATCTTATGCATGCATAGCAATTCAGCACTCACCAGGGAGTTCTCTAACTCCCCCTGCACCTTGGACAGGAAAGGATATAAGCAACTAGTCTGGTCTGCTTGCTGAATGAAGGCCAAGTGTGGGGGAAATGACTGAGTGCTACTCCTGTGCTGTCAAATGGAGTTTGTCTTGAGGGCCAACCCCACTAAAATGGGGTCTGGAAGCTATCAAAAAAGAAATCTGATGCATGCATGTTTTTACCCACAGTCGTCCATCACCAGGGATTTCTGTATTTGAGGCATGTTACAGACTAAGGCAAGCTGCTGTATATCAACTGTGATCAGTTTTTAACATGCTGTAATAATCTAAAGGGAAACAGACCCTTGGAATTTACACACTAGCATTTTTTTTTTCCTTTTCTAATTTTCCCTTTGGTACCAAAACATTAAAATATAAACCTGACTGTGGCTGGAGGCAGCTGGTGCGGGGGGCTACCTTGAGCAATAGGTGAAGTGGGCCGTGTGTGGCCAGGGCCCCATAACGGGCAATGCTGGGAAGTGGTGTCTGATGGAAAGTGACCCCGGGGTCTTCACTGAGCTTATTAAAGGATTCAGTTGCCTCCAAGCCCAGGTAGAAGAAATATGGAATTTAGAACCAAAAAGTTCTGAAAAATTAAAGCCAGTTCATGGGTTAATCGTTCTTTTAAAGTGGAAACCTGGAGAAGAACTTGCAGACTCTGAGGATCAGGACTCCAGACTTGTCACAATAATTTTTGCTAAGCAGGTAATTAATAATGCTTGTGCTACTCAAGCCATCGTGAGTATATTACAGAAATGTACTAATCAAGATGTCCATTTAGGAGAGGCATTATCAAAATTTAAAGAATTTTTACAAAGTTTTGATGCAGCTATGAAAGGCTTGGCCTTGAGCAATTCAGATGTGATCCGACAAGTGCACAACAGTTTCGTAAGATGTTTGAATTTGATGCAAAGACAGCAGCCAAAGAAAAAGATGCTTTTCATTTTGTTAGTTATGTTCCAGTGAATGGAAGACTGTATGGGTTGGAAGGACTGAGAGAAGGACCAATTGATTTAGGTGAATGCAATCCAGATGACTGGATTAGCACAGTGAGGCCAGCCATAGAGAAAAGGATACAAACGTATAGTGAGGGCTGGGATATGGCTTAGCAGTTAAGGCGTTTGCCTGCGAAGCCTAGGAATCCCAGTTCGATTCTCCAGGACCCAGGTAAGCCAGATGCACAAGGGGGCACATGCATCTGGAGTTTATTTGCAGTGGCTAGAGGCCCTGGACTGCCCATTCTCTCTTTCTTTTTATCTGCCTTTTCCTCTCTGTCTCAAATAAATAAATAAAATATTTTAAAACAAGTATAGTGAAGATGAAATTCGATTTAACTTAGTGGCCATTGCGTCTGACAGAAAAAATGGTATATGAACAGAAGATAGCAGAGTTACAAAGACAACTAGCAGAGGAGGAACCCATGGATACAGATCAAGGTAGTACTATGTTAAGTGCTATTCAGTCAGAAGTTGCCAGAAACCAGATGCTTATTGAAGAAGTACAAAAACTAAAAATATATAAGATTGAAAATATTAGAAGAAAGCATAATTATCTGCCTTTCATTATGGAATTGTTAAAGACTGTAGCAGAACACCAACAGTTAATTCCACTTGTAGAAAAGGCAAAAGAAAAACAGAATGCAGAGAAAGCTCAGGAGACTAAATGAAGAGGATGCTTGGAGATGTGCACACTCTGCTACATTTATTTTCATGGAAACTATTAAATAGAAGGAACTTTGAGGAACATCTTGATAGACTCAGTGCACATTTGGCAATAGTGCCAGTCTGTCCTGTCTTGAATGCATGGATTCACAAACTTTTCCTACCTGCATTATGTGCATGTAGTGCATATTAAATAAAATTGATATAAAGAGAAAAAAATGTATAAACCTGAAAGGCAAGTCAAATTGAACAATTGCTGTTTAAGAAAGATATAACTTACTTCATTTTATGCCTGTAACTACAGGCTGTGTATACTTAGGTAATGACAATAACTTTAAGTGATGCCACTCCAATTATATTGACCAACTACAATGATCTAGGTACTATACTCAGTCCTTTCTGTATGGTAAGCCTAAGAAGAAGAAAACTCTTCCTGGATCTTATGGGCAGCATTTTGTGCTGTGCCACCTATTGTCCAATTCATATACCCAATCATTGATTCTCAATGTGAAGTCATTTGGAGGTAGGATCTTTAGAGAATTGATTAGGGTTAGATGAGATCATGAGGGAGAGGGTCTATTCTCATGTTAGGATTAGTGAGCTTATAAGAAACATGAGTGAGATGTTTCTCTGTGTACTATATGAGGACATAATGAGAAGGTGTCAGTCTTCAATCAAGAGGGCTCTTACCAATATGAACTGTCAACATCTTGATCTTAGACTATAAAACTGCAAGGTCTATTCCTAGTGACACATAACTTCCAGAAAATTCCATCAGCTGGGAACAAAGTTTGAGGATTAATCAAAAACACATGAGGCCAGGCATGGTGGCACACACCTTTTTTTTTTGTTTGTTTGTTTATTTTTATTTATGTGAAAGTGACAGACAGAGAAAGAGGCAGATAGAGAGAGAGAGAGAATGGGCGCGCCAGGGCCTACAGCCACTGCAAACGAACTCCAGATGTGTGCGCCCCCTTGTGCATCTGGCTAACGTGGGTCCTGGGGAATTGAGCCTTGAACCGGGGTCCTTAGGCTTCACAGGCAGGCGCTTAACCGCTAAGCCATCTCTCCAGCCCCACACACCTTTAATCCCAGCACTCAGAAGGCAGAAGTAGGAGGATAGCCATGAGTTTGAAGCCACCCTGACACTACATAGTTAATTCCAGGTCAGCCTGGACCAGAGTGAGACCCTACTACAAAACAAAACAAAACAAAACAAAACAAAACAAAACAAACCAAAACAAAACAAAACAAAACAGAAACATGAGGCCATTGGGGACATTTTGCATTCAAACCACTTTGACTTGGGTTCTGTCTCCTGCATTTAATTGTGATCTCCTTGACGAGATGTTGTAGTTTGAATATATGTCCCCCATAGACTCAGGAGTTTTACTAAAACTTGTAACTTGGTTCTCCAGCCATTTGGCTAGAGCAAGTTTCACTGGGGGGTGGGATGGGGGGTGGATCCTGTGGTCTAGCCCAAAGGTGTGTTTGGGGATGGTGCGAATTTCCAGAACAAAGGAGGGGAAAGCATTCTGAGCCCTGGCATCCTGCTTGCTGCCAGTTTGTGTTTATTGCTTTTTTTCCTGACTGTGTGATTGTTTCTCTCTGCTTGGGTATATGGAAGTAGCTTGTTCCACCACAGATGGAACATCACCCTGGATCTGTGAGTTTTAAATAAACCCCTTCCTCCCATAGACTGTGCCTGGATTGGATCATCCCAGCAAAGTACAGCTGAATGCAACAGGGGAAAGTAGGGACCACATCACAACCCTCAAGCAGATATACACTATGTATTAAATGGATTCTAATGAAGGAATAGAATAGCTTTACTTTCCAACTGTCCAGTTGAACTCATCTTTTTAAATTTTTTTCTGTCTATTTGACAGAGAAAGAGGGAGAGAGAGAGAGAGAAAGAGAAAGAGAAATAGAGGGAGAGAGAGAGAATGGACTTGCCAGGGCTCCCAGCCACTGCAAATGAAATCCAGATGCTTGTGCCCCCTTGTGCGTCTGGCTACATGGGTCATGAGGAATCAAATCTGGGTCCTTTGGGTTTGCAGGCAAACACCTCAATAGCTAAGCCATCCCTCCAGCCCCTGAACTCATCTTTCTATCCCTACTGACACTGTTCTTAAAGACCATCATCAGTCACCTTAACTCTGTTCTTATACACAGGCTGAACATAGAGAGTTTTTTAGTGATTCCCTAGAAGGTTAACTTCAAACTCCTTAATGTGACATACAAAAATTGGTCAAAGCTAATCTACAGGTCTAGTTTCCAGTAATATACCTTTGCTGCTATCATCTGTACTCTAGCTAGGCTCAAGGACAATACACTTACCTTTGCATACTCTTCAGCCTACTTGACACAACCTTATTTACCCTTCAGTGTTCAATGTAAATGTGTCCATCTCTAATGGGCCTTCCTCCATTTTCATAGGCCAACTAAGACTTGTCCATCTGTGCACTCCTATTGCACATATCTATTATAACACTTTGTATTCTCAATTGTAATCATCTTCTCATAGCCTTGGTTTCCTCATTTGGAAAATGGAGGATGACAGAGTCTACTTGATAGAGTACTTATAAGGTACAAAGTAGACAATGTGTGAAAAGCTTATAGCACCAAGTCTGACATATAGCCAGTGCTGAACAATTACTAGATAGCATTTTATACATATGAGTTCATTTCATTGTCCTCATACAATTGGTATAACTATTGCCTCCAGATTATTAGTGATAGTGTCTTGAGTTGGAGACAAAAATGATTTGTCAGCTGGATGTGGTGGCTCACGCCTTTAATCCCAGCACTCAGGAGGCAGAGGTAGGAGGATTGCTGTGAGTTTGAGGCCACCCTGAGACTACACAGTGATTTCCAGGTCAGCCTGGGGCAGAGAGTGAGACCCTACCTCAAAAAACAAAAAACAAAAACAAACAAACAAAAAAAGCTTTGTCCAAGGTCATACAGTTGATGAGTGGAAGATCTGGCTGAATGTGGCCCAGGGATAGAGCCATATTCTTAAGTATAACACATATGTATACTTTTCTCATCCCCACAGAATGTGAATTTCTCTAGTACATGAACTACTTTTGCCCAAATTCATAGTCTCTAACTCTCTTGTCCCCCCCAAGCAAAAGAATGAGATACTGTTTTATAGCCTTCAATTTTGCCCGTAGAGCTAGTTGCTGCTTTGTCCCTTCTCACCTCATTCTACATCCATCTTAGGAAGCCTGAGTGTGCTTCAGGTGAAACAAAATAAGCTCCATACTTCATAACCATTTTAATCAACATTCATTCTTTCTTTTGGATATAGTTTTATTATGATTACAAGCAAAACCCTAAATACATCACAGGTTAGTACTGTGATTGGCATGTCCAAGTGCCATTCTGAGAACTATATACACCAACTAAAGTGTACAAACATCACAGTCTAATCCAAACATGTTAAATATATAGGCATTATTTTTCAGCCTATGAAAACAAAAGTGTAGCATGCAAAGTCAACAGTCAGCAGTAGCTGCAGATTTTCAATTTTGCAGTCATGCTCTGCCCAGGATATTTGTTCCTGGTCCTTTCACAAACACCAAAAAGTGTACATACTCAAATCCTTAATGTAAAATAGCATAGTGCTTACATATAACCTGTGCACATCATCCTATATTTTTAAAATCATCTCTAAGTTGCTTATCATACCCAGTGCAATGTAAATGGTTATCATACTGTATTGATGAGGTAGAGAATAATGACAAGAAAAAGATATATAAATCTTGAATACTGTTGTAACCATTGTGGGCTTACCCACATAGAATACAGAGAAATGAGTTAATGATTGCTCAAATCCTAAACGTCAGAGAGAGAGTAAAGTACTTTGAAATTTCAGGAGGCTCTCGCAAGCTGTGCCTACACATCATTTCTTTAACATGAATCCAAGCTTTTTGAACCTTTCTGGAATTTTCAAAAATATGGTTAATGTAAGGTTACATAGTGACTCTTGGATAGAAGATCATTTGAAGTTTTCATTTCCTGGCTTCAATTGCTGAGTTATAGAAAATTCAGCTCCATCATCCTTTCCAAACACTTAGTAATTTGAGAAAAGATGAACCCCCTGAGCTGGTGAGAAATCTCAATTAGAAAGATAAGACAGTCAAGCTAGGGAAGGAAGGAGTGGGGGAAAATGGGACGGGATCCAGGAAGAAGGAAATCATACCCACCCTGGAGTCAAGGCAAAGTTTGTAGTTTCCACTGAGAAACCAGAAAGCTCAAAACAGGAAGAAAGAGGTGAGGTGCAATCCAAGAAGCAATCAGCTCACTGACATTTTATTTATTTTTACCTGGGGAAAAGGAGTGTGTGTGGGGGGGTGTTCAGCTCCCAAGCTGACCCCACAGCTGCAGCTGCTTTAAAGGAAATGTCTGGGGGAGGGGAAGAGGGGGACATAATGAGGAGTGGGTACTGGTCTCTTCCTTGACTTCACCAGAGGCCCAGAGATTATGCAGGAAGGAAACTGAGACTGCATGAAATTCATGACAGGAGGAATTTCTAATCCCAGAGGAAAAGAAAGCCAGTCAGAGTGAACCCCAAATCTATCCCAGTCCTGACCTGGAATCATAGAGGAGGCCCCCCTATCCCCACTACCTTTCACCTGCCCTATTATCTTTGCCAATTTCAAGATAGATAAAGGCAATGGAGTTTCAATGGGGGGGGGCGGTGAGTGAAGAAGAAAGGAGGCCAAAGCAAAAGCTGCCAAAAAATGTACAGAATTTACATAAAAGAAGACTTTCCTGAGATTTTTCTACTGGTTTATAGCATCCATTTTCATTCTTCAAAAAGAAAATGAAGGAGCTGGGCATGGTGGTGCATGCCTTTAATCCCAGCACTTGGGAGGCAGAGGTAGAAGGATCGCCGTGAGTTTGAGGCCACCCTGAGACTCCATAGTAAATTCCAGGTCAGCCTGAGCTAGAGTGAGACCCTACCTTGAAAAACCAAAAAAAAAGGGGAGGGATGAAGGAAGGTATGTAGAAAGGGAGTATAGGGAGGAAAAGAGGGAGCTACAGAGGAAAGAAAGGGAGGGAGGGAGGGAGGGAGGGAGGGAGAAAGGGATGGAGGAAGGAAAGGAAGAAGAGAGGGAAGAAAGGAACTATTGAAGGGAGGGAGAGGGAAGAAGTGAAAGGAGGAAGGGAGGGAAAGAGGGAAGTGAGAGAGGGAAGAAGAAAAGGGAGGGACAGGAGGGTGGGAGGGAGGAAAGAAAGAGAGGAGAAAGGAAGGAGAGAGAGAAGAAGAGGAGTAGATGAGTATGGAAACATAGCACATATGTTTTCAATGTAGTCCTATAATTGTGCTCAGGCAGGTGAGATTTCTAAGCCCTGAGGTAGAGCTCTGGTTGCTAAAGAAGTCCACACTACCATATCAAGAGACTATAGTACACTGAATGGTTCTGAGGAAATCTTTTTATTCTCTGTGCCAGGCTCTTCCTGTCAGAATGGGTAGTGAGACTTAAAAAGAAAAATAACAATATAAATGGAAAAGTTGAACAGTACAACTAAAAGTTTCTGTAAGCTTTCTGTTACTTCACCTGTAGTTTTTAAATTTAATTTCATAAAATGAGTTGATTAAATGTTATAACCCAATTTTATAGATATAAAAATTATCTTACAGAAAAATTGGATTAAGAAGGTGATTGGAAATAAAAGCCAGCTCTGACCAGAAGGTAGGATGTTGAGGTTGTTATTAAATTGTACACTATGGTTTCTACATTGGACTTGGAGGAAGTATTCAATTTGAATAGGATTTTCTAATCAAAATTTGTGAGATGGAGACTAGGGTCCAAATGTCCCTTGACTGGACAGGGTTACATTTTGATAAACCCATTATAAATTGAAAATATCATTAAGTCCAAACTCATTTAATACCCCCAAACTTCCCAAATATTCTAACTTTGCAACATAGCACACCATAGAGTATTGCTTATTTCTTCTTGTAGTCTTGTGGCTGGCTTGGAGCTTTGGGTGATTGCTTCTGTCTAGCAACTTGAGAACATATCATACCCCTATGCATAGTCTAGGGATTGATGAAACATTATAATTTGAAATATGATTTCTAAGGAATGCATATTACTTTTATACCATCATCATCCCAGAAAATTATAAATAAGTCAGGGGCCTTCTACACTTCTGCCTGTTAAATAGGGATAATAAAGAAAGGGAGAATTTAATGTCGTGGTCTGAGTACTAACCTTATACCTGAAGTAAGCAATACCTCCTCAACTGGCCATTTGGAACTCACTAATGTTAGGTGTGAAATCTACCCTCCCCAATCACTTGGAAGGCCCTGAAATTTCAAGACAGCATTAATTCAACATTCAAGTGTTCTGAGTAGTTTCCTTAGCATTCTGACATGACTCACCCCCCCCCAAACTTGGGATTCCACTACTACATTCAAACAGATTTTCCAAAGTGAGAAAAAAACTTCAACATACATAAAAATCTTCCCTGCCATCAAATAATATTGGAATTATGAAATGAGAAACTAAAAAAGACTATAAACTAAAAACATGATAGTTTGAATGTAAAATTCTCCCTAATAGTTCTTGTATTTGAATACTTGGTCCCCAATAAAATGGTGCTATGTGGGAAAGTTGTGGAACTTTTAGAAAGAGGTGGGCTTCTGGGTGCAGGCTTTGAAGTTTTGTAACCTGGCTCCATTTGCTGTTCTTCCTCTGCTCCCTGACTTGTGCTGAAAGATGATGCCTTCCCACTGTGCCCCGTGGTGGACTCTACCCTCTGGAAATGTAAGCCAAAATAAATTCTTTTCTTCCTTGAGTTGATCTAGTCAGGTATTTTTTTCACAGCAGCAAGAAAATAACTGATAGAAGGAGTCAATGTGGAATATCCTGAGCTGGTTGAGGAGTGCTTCCACTAAAAGCAAAGAAATGGACATACTTGCATTCTAACCTTCCTTTCAGCACAATTATTCACATCAACCAGGCTATGTAGGGAATCTCGGAGTCTTACACTCACTACATTGGCAGAACTGGAAGGGAATTTAAAAATTCACTGGGTAAGACCCTATTGCTGAAGATTCCACATGCGTAGGAAGCAGGGCACTGAGCAATCATGCTGGATCAGATTTGGAAGGCTCTTTCCTGTTGACTAACTGTCAGGATGCTGGAAAGACCTATGCAGCCTATTGGAGAAGGAAAGCCATCAACAGTGCTAACCAGCAGTGGAACCTACAAGTTCTATATACCCAGACCAAATGTAACAACTGATGCAATAGTGTCACATCTGTGATGAGGGAAGCCACTTGCTCTTGATTGGACTTGAGGCCGGCTCAATGACAGTGAATTCATGCTTAGTACTGAAAACTGAATCAAAAGTCTATGGCTGGAGTGGTTGTATACCCTAAGGTAGAAACTACTTTCAGTGGTCTGGCTAAATAGATATATTATGCCCACCAAACTGCCCTCTAAATGTTTATGTTTATGCCCATATATTAATGCTACTCTCGCTTCTGGTTATAAAAGTTTCTTTTATCAGATGACAGTGACCACTGGGGAGACTCAAAGCTCACCAAAGTGCTGAGAAGTAACAGTGTAGTGTTCAACATTAAGTGACATACTTCTGTCATACAATCCAAAGCTCAGGTTCCATGTGGAAGAGGTGGGAGAAAGATTGTCAGAGCCAAAGGAAGAGAAGAAATGTTAACAATGCTGTCTTCCAGATACAAAATGCCCTCGATTTTCCTGAGTTCACAATGACTGATGACAAGACATACACAAGACCTGCATAATAGGAGGGAAAAAATGATGACTTCAAAGTAGAAGAGAGATTAGTTGGAAGTAAGGGATCCAATGGAGGTGGGACTTGGGAGAGAGAAATGTGAAGATAGTGGGAGGGATTTATGAAAATGATATATTGTTTATATTTATGGAAGTTGTCAATAAGAGTTTTAAAAATACATCTGGCCCAAATATGTCTTCTTGAAAATGAAGACATGTACATATGTGATATTGTCTTTATGATCCTACAATATAGAACATCTGGAGAAAGGAGCATATATAATGAGTACAATAGAGCAGAAAGATCTCTGGTGCTAAGGAGGGGATGCCTGCACTTGACTTTCAGCCTTGCCTCTCTGGCAGTATGACTGTGAGAAGTCACTGTCAGTCAGTAAATAGGGTAAATCATACTTCTATAATTGGTCACAGCAAGAGAGAGAGAGGGAGAGAGAGAGAGAGACCACAAAGTTTGAAGTTCAACAGTTGGTTCCATAGGCCACTCCTTGACTTTTTTTTAAATATCAAAAAATTGATAATAAATAAACATTATGAAAAAATAAGTATTTTAAGAAAGTGGCATTACTTTTTAGTTTTTTTAATTTTAATTTTACTTATTTTGATTTATATGTCTAGGCAAGTGTATACCAGGGCTTCTTGCCACTGCAGTTCAACTCTAGGCACTACACCTCTTTTTGTATCTGGTTTACATGGGTGGCTGGGGACTTGAATTCAGAGCAGGAGGCTTTGCAAGCATGCACTTTTAACCACTGAGCCATCTTTCTAAACCCCAGTATCATTATCATTTTATTTGCCATTTAATTGTTTTTTACATAAAGGGACTACGTTTCATGTTTGTCTGCACAACAGAAATGCCCCCCTTCCTTCTCAAGTCTTAAGCGGCTGCAGAGAAAATACAATGATCAGAAATAATCACTCGAGAAGAATGTGACTAGTCAGTAAATCATCCAGAAAGTGAAAATACAACTTTTTTTCCTGGCCGTGGTTTGACAAGTGAATATGAGAAGGAAGTGAGAGAAGTGGGACAGAAAAACAAAGAAACAGAGAAGTTTGGGTCCAGTGCTAAGGCAAAAGGGAGGAAGGCAGGGTAACCGACAAATTGTTGAAGACATCCAGCTTAGAGTCTTGGGATTTAACACATCCAGCAGATGCTTGACCCTGCAGGTGTCATAGAAGTGGTCTATAGGGTTTTCATTTCCTCTGTGAAAAAGGCTATATAAGCACTTGGCTCACATGAAGAGACTTGTGATTCTTTAGTTATCAATGTGTGCCTCAATACACAATCCAACAGGCATTTTTCTGCTACGAATTAACTGTATTCCCATTATAAATCTTTCCCATTTTTTAATCCTTGAGTTTCTCAAAAAGTACTGAATATCCTAGGAGTAAGGAGCAGAGAAAAGGATAGGGATTCGAAGAGAGTTGAATTAGATGAGACGATCCTCCTAGCCTCTACAGTACTTCTATGATTGGCAAAAGTGCACACAGAGCAATGCACATGGGCACAGACACTATACAATGCTATATTTGCCCTTGAATCCTGATTGTTTCACTCACTGGATATGTAACCTTGAACAGCTTACTTCCTCTTTCCACATCTCATTTTCCTAGCTGGAAATAAAAACATAATAATAACTATAACCTCTTAATATCATTGTGAGGACTGTGTTTGCACAAAGACACTCAATAAATGTCTGACACTACAATAATAATTAGTTTAAAGATAAAAGATCTATCCCTTGAACCATATATATTACAAAAGTGCCCTCTGTCTTACCCAGAGAAGTTCCTGTAATCAGACTAGCCTGTATCTTCCACACTTTTCAAATGTGTTCTCAAAATACTGAAAAAGATTTTTCATTTATCAATTTCATGCCCATCTTATTGCCCTCTTCAGCTCTCCCTCACAAGCTCTCTCATGTTATCACTCTCCCCACACTCCTCCTCCTCCACCGTCACCAAAGAAGCCCCAGTACACAGGCACTGCTCCACTTAATGATGTTGGTAGACATGGCCAGAAAGGACGGCAATACTACTTTTGTTTCTTAGTTACTAGAATCTCCAACAAACCTTAAGTGGAAATTTCAGTGTCTCTTCAGTCCACTTCTCCCCACGTCACCCCCAAGCTCTCAGGACTGCAACAGTGCCACCTTTAAGTCCTCTCTCACAATTCTGACGTCTGCATCCTGGCTGCTAAAGAAACGCGCTTTCTCTCTTCTCAATGCATGTGTCATTGAGAAAACCGGAGGATGAATAGGGAAGGCCTAATCATAATGTTAATGAAACTTTAGACATGGAAATGTATGTCCTGACTACGGATGAGCTGAACAAAGTGCCCTCAGAGCCCTCCAAGAGCAATGTACCTAGAAGTGATGAAAGGAAACACAAGCGTCATTGAGAAAAGTATGACACTAAAAAGTTCAGTGAGAGGTGTGAAAATTAAAGGACAGACTGAAAAAAAAAAGTAGAAAAAAAGTAGGAGGGAGAAAATCAATAGCTTGAAAGATGCAGAGAGAAATTTGGAAAGCCAGAGAGAAGGAGAGGAAGAGGCTGGATGGGAAGCAGCTGTGACTGTGATCTTAGGCGCTGTGGGCCCAGGGATCTGTGCTACAAGAGTGCTAGGAGAGAAGCCTTTTCTGATCAGACTGCCAGATAGATTCAAACCTGGGACTGAAGAGCTCCAAATAACTCACTTCCCATTAAGTTGTGCTGTGAATCTGGACTTTCCCCATCTGTGTAGCCTTTGGGTCTTGGATGCATTCCCACTGTAATAATGTGTTTCAAACTAGCTGGATATCCCAGTAAAGAGAACCAGAAGAGACTGAAAGGACACAAGGAAGGGCCCTGTTCTTGCATCAAGCTGACATTAATGTGTAATAGATTCCTCTCCTCTTAAAATGTTTTTTCAAACTGTCCTTGCAGAGAATACTGTGTTCGGTTTAAAAAAAAAAGTCAAGAGAAACAGCTTATTCTTTGTTCCAGGTCCTTGTCTTTCCACCCAAAGACTGGAATGGACAAACCAGACATTGAAAGGTGAATAATTGGGTATTTATTTACGGGGGAATACAACTTCAGCAAAAACAGAACTCTTGGTAGCAGTGGGATTTTAACCAAGAGGGAATACAAAGGTGTTTACAGCTCTGATTCTGGGTAGTAGTGCATTGCTAATGAAGAGGGCCCCAAAAATGTAACAACTCTGAATTCCTGACAGGCCTCTGGATACCAGTCAAGAGAGGTTAACGCAGAAATTGGGACCATCACAGCAACAACAGGTTCCATGGGACAAACAGCTAGGAGCTGCAGGTCTCTCTCAAAGGCAGGAGCAAGTCCAAAATCTAGTGAGGTTGCAGGCTTCATACCCGAAGCACAGGCAAGTATATGGGCATCCAGGAACAGGAATAGGTGCTGTCATGGGGAAGAATGGTGCTGGTGGCAGGGAAGCAGAAACAGGGCCAACTTTCTGAATACAGCAAACTTTGGGGGTCCTTGGAAGCAGAATCAGATGCCAGAGCCCCATCCACTCCCTTTGAAGTCTGGTGGATCTTTTTACTGTAGGCTGACGACCTGAATGTGGGCGCTCATATAGACATAGGAAGGCCCTGATTGGCACATGCAAATAAGGTGCATGCAAATAAGGTGAAGTCATAAGAGTCAGTAAATCCTCTAAAGATTTTGCCAAACCAGCCACGCCCTTCATTTTTCTTGGTACCATGGTGACCACCACGTAGTAGCTGGCAGAGTGTACGTGGAGCAGCAGCAGCAATTCACTGCTTGACCTCCAACCATTACCACGGAAAGGGCCCTTCGCTCCCAGACTGTTGTTGTAGGCAGCCAGCTGTCAAGAACCAGCATGCAAGTGTCAGAATGGAAACATGCAGATTATCATGCAGTTTGTGGTTTGTGCTCAATTTTTCTGTGAGGCTGCCTGTTCCAATCACAGTTTGGGAATGGGTGAGGAATGATCTTTCTACCAGAATTTTAAAGAAATAATAAGAAAAGGAATAGAATGAGATCCAGTAAGTTTTACTGAAACCCCAGATCTATCCTCCTGTATGTATGTATATACTAGAATATAAAATATAGCATTTTATAGGCAAAGAATTATGGTAGTATATATCATATGCTTTAAATATGAATGTCTCATGAGATTCCACAAAGATCTCTGAGATTTCCAATGCTGTGTCATGGCTACAAGATTAAAAGCCCTGAAATTAAAGATTGGGAACATTGTCTTAATTTAGCATGATGCTTTTCTCACTTTCATTTTTGCTCCCTTTCAACTCGTTCTCTACACAGTAGCTAGAATGGTTATACAAAAGAGAACAACTAAATCATGTCATCTTCCAAATTTAACTGCCTTAATGGTTTCCCAGTGTTCTTAGACTCCTGATCATGATGGTCCAGAAGCCCTACATGAGCTCCTGCCACCTCTGCAACCTCATCTTGAATCATTGTCCTCCTTGCTCACAATGTTCCAGCTACATTGGCTTTTCAGTTCTTTAAATATGCTTGTCCAAGTCCAACTTAGTGCACTTGGTCATTATCCTGCTCCATCTTCCTGTAAGACCCTTCTGTATGTGAAATGCAGAATGTTAGCCCATAGCTTGCCACTCTTGGTGTCACACCTACTATGGTCATGTTGTGACACATGCCCAAAAGATATGTGTGGATATAATGAAGGTTACTAAAAAACCAACCTTAAAATTGAAATTGTCCTAGAATATTCATGTGGCTTCAAAGTAACTACATGAAGAGACATGCAGTAGAAAAATAAGCCAGAGGCATTTGAAGTATAAGTCCTCCAGATACCCTTACTGTCTTGAAGCTGGAATGGGGCTGTGTGAAAATTCTGTAAAGGAAAAGGACTTGGAAGTGGATTCTTTTCCTGAGCTTTCAGGAAGGAATGTATACCTGCCTACTCTTTGATTCAGGCCATAGAAACCCTAACCAAATAAGTGACCACAGGTAAATTATACCTGAATTGTTGATCAATGAAAAGTATTAATTTATCAATGTTGTGTGAATTTACTAAGTGTGGGGTAATTTATTTATGTCAGAAATAGAAAACAATATACCATCCTTACTTTTCATCATTACCTTTTTTCTGTCTTTCAGATCTCAGCTTAAATCTCATCATGTCTGAGGACCATACTCTCACCATCCAACATAAGATCAATCTCCACTTCCCTACCCTATTATTCTGTTTTGCTGTCCCCATGGTTTGCTCCCTTTATGGTTGTTTGCCAAAATTTAGTTACATTTTCATTTGATTTTTAAACCTTTTTTCATCTATCTCTGTCACCAAAGTGCCAAGAGACAAGGAGACATATTTGTCTTGTTCTCTATCTTAGCCTCATTGCCAGCACTGTGGATCAGGCACTTAATACATATGTGTGGAATGAATAGTGCCTGACAGTATAATATTCACACAGTATGACTAACTGGAATGTAAACTGTATGAGAGCAGACATTTTTCCTCATTGACATATCCTTGGGACATAGAAAAGGGAATACTGTGGAATAGGCATACAATACATATTTTTCAATGAATTAATTTTTATTGAGAATGTATTTTGTGTCAGGAACTATTATTTGTACTTTATTTACCTTAGTTCATTGGATCTTGCCAAAACAACTCAAGACTGGCAGATAATGCTCAGAGTGGATGTTTTGGTTTGAATGTAAAATGTCCCCCATAGACACATGTGTTTGTGATTAAGCCTCATTCTTAATCCCCAATGGTGCATCCTTTGGGAGGTGGACCCTTGGTGTTGAAGGTGTGTTGCTGGGTGTCTGCTTGGGGCACTCAGCTCACTTTTATACTTGCTATTTGGTGATGTGACAAAAGGTGATATTGCTGTCTACTTATGCCATATTTTCTCTGACATAATGAAACCTTCCCATAAACCTATAAGCTAGAAATAAACCTGGTCGGTTGTTTGGTCTCAGCAATGAGAAAGTAACTGCTATAATGCTTAAACACATTGCACAACCCAATTAGTTGATTTGTGGTAGAATTCAAAATCAGGCTTTACTACAAGCCTATGCCTTTCACTGTGCCATAGTAGCTAACAAGTAGTAACACAGTCCATTATAATTTGACTTGATAAAAGCTGTGCAATGGATTTAGAAAATTGTCATACAGTAATTTACATAAAAATTTGGATATAGTTCCAAGGAACTCATTGAGACTACCTGTGAATCTCAGGTCAACTTGAGTCATGCTGCTTGTATTAAAGGGTGTTCATAATATTAGCTGGGTGGATCAGATGAGCTTCAGGTGCCCTTCTCCTTCTAATTATTACCAGGTATTGCTAGAGATGGGAAACACCTTAAGAGTCAAAGAAAGTGCCAATGGTAACAGGTGTAGGGGATTCCAGTATTTTAGTGCTACAACTCTGTGTGGTGTTCCTGATGACGGAAAAGCTTGTAAGCTTCCTGCACATAAGTGTAACTCTAGCTATAGCCGTTCTTTAGGAGTATCTCATCTCCCAAGTATTTCTGCAGTAACCAGAGATTTTAAGCCAGGTGTGGTGGTGCACATCTTTAGTTCCAGCACTTGGGAGGCAGAGGTAAGAGGATTGCTGTGAGTTCAAGGCCAGCCTGGGACTATAGAATGAGCTGTAAATCAGCCTGGGCAAGGGACTCTACATCAACAATAAAACAAAACAAAAGAAACAGAGATTTAAGAAGACCAGGAGGCAATAGGTCAGTGAATAACAAGTTGATGAACATGAACATGTTCATGTTAAAGAACATGAACATAGGGTCTCCCACCTTCTGTGATTCCAGGTCTGAGAACCGCCAGAGCTTCCCTTTCACAGAAAGCTCCCAGGCAGCCCTGGCTATGAGGAGTTCGCCCATCCCTCTCGGAGCACTACTTCATCAAAACCATCTATTTATGTTCCCTCTCAGTTCTGTGTAACACTTGAAATTCCTTACAGATAAGCAACAGGATTGTGGCCAAAAAGGAGCCAGGAAAGAAGTTAGAGATAAGACGATTAGGCTTGGTTTGTGAGGCTGCATTTCGGAAAATGCTCATATCCCTCAGTGGTCAAGGAACAGCTGGCCAACTTCTCTCTTTCACCTTTCCTGCCATCACCTCAAGAGTTGCTGGGACACTTCTGGCCTCCCATTCTTGGAATACTACTTTCTTTTTGCTTATCTCCAGGCTCTTTCCTCACAGTGAGTAATTATGACAGCCACAGACTCTTAGGCTGGGCTTCCTGAACGCAACTGAAACTCCTCAGAGGCACACAGCAAGGAGAGCACAAGTCCACCCAGGTCACGGACAAGGCTTATTCCTTCTCCACAAGCATATGTCACCACAAAGACCATGCTCTCTTCTGAGTAGAGATGTTTTACAGTTAAACCCCCTCCTCTGTTCTCAATGGTCGCCTTGTTCTAAAATGTCTTGACTAGGGTGTCATCTTTCAATTTTCAAGGGGGGATAGCATAGTAGTTAAGAGTCCATGCTTTGGAGCCACAGGGTCTATGTTTAGAACTGGTCATACAATAGCTTGCTAGCTAATTTTTTGGCCTGTGGCTACTTACACAATCTCTCTTTCTTCATCTGTAGAATGAAAATTACAGCAATAGCTCTGAACTCTTTTTTTTTTCTTTTTTCTGAACTCTTTTTATACTTTTTATTTTTAAAGTTTATTTTGGTTGACAGTTTTTTAAATATTTTTATTTATTTGAGAAAGAGAGAATGAGAATGGGCATGCTAGGGTCGCTCCCCACTACAAATGAACTCCAGATGTAGATGCTACTTTGTGCATATGGCTTTATGTGGGTACTGGAGAATTGAACCTGGGTAAGCAGGCTTTGTAAACGAGCACCTTAACCACTGAGCAATCTTTTCAGCCACTATAGAAAATTTTTATACATACATATTATGTATTTTGATCATAATCCCCCATTACCACCTCCTTTTCATTAATTATGAACTTTACTATATGAACAAATTGTGTGTTGGTCATATTCCCACTGGGTTAAGATTTCAACTTGAAAACAAGTAAAGCATATAGAACATCACCTGTCTTGTGTTTAGAATTCAGTGAATGTTGGTTATTATTTATTTCATAGTCTGGGAGGCAAAATTTCCTTCCCCATATGCAAAGCATAAGTAGACACCTCACCTATTTCTTTTAATGTAATTACTATATACTACAGAACTATGTGTGATAGCCTAACTTGAGGGCAATGTCTTGCTGTGATAACAAGAAACAACAGATAATGTGACTCACTAAGAGCTTAGTATGTTTCATGCACTACCATAAACACTTTACACATGATATTTTATTAATTGTCACTAAATCCTAAAAGGTACATGCTATGATTTTCCTTGTAAAAGTATAAATAAATTAAATTATTATGTAATGTCGTTTCAGTGAGTTTTGTACAAAGGGTAGTGGATACTGAGACAATAATGGAATATGGAGGAAGTAGAACATTGACTTGTTTTTGAATCATATACTAAAATAAGGATAAGCAAAGGAAATAAAGGTGGGGGTTCAAGTAGAGTAAAACAGAGGAACAGAAGATGGAAATGAGCCTGCTGCATGTGATACAAACTGTATAAACTGGACTGACTGATCCAAAACCACATGCTATAGGAAGGGAAGAAGTCATATCATCTTTCCTACCTTTTGAAGTAACCAAATGAGCCTTGTACTTGAGCAGCACCACTAAGTGAGTGCTCCCCTGCAAACAGCCCGATGGTCACATGGCATATTGTCAGCTTCTATGTCCCAGTCTCTCTTTCCATCACTTGGTATCTCCTTCTGTAACTCTACTGAGATATGGCAAAATGCACAGATTGGGTCAGAAAGGTAGGCCTTGTGAGACTTGGATTAATTTGTTCTTATGCTCCTTCCTTCAGATCCTAGAGCAATTCAAATTCACTCCAGAACTTTACTGTATCTGATCTCATTTGAGCCCCCTGACTACACTACTGATTCTTGGTTTTCACTCTTGGAAAGAAGAACCTATTAAAGATATTAATATTTATGTTGGCTATAAAACTGTAAATCTCTTAGCAAGCAATATCAGGTCATTCATGTGATTTTGTAGCACTATAGGGGATCGATAGAGGGGTAAGGAGAGCTGTGTTCTTTTGTTTGAGATTGGGTGTCATTATGTTAGCCATGTTGACCTTGAACTTGTGATCTTCCTGCCTGTTTCCTGCATCTTGGGATTATAGACATGCACTGCCACATCCAGCTGGAGTTGGGTTCCTAAAAAAAAAAAAATTAAAAAAAAAATTAAAAAAAACTTTCAAAACTAAAGACACTGCAAACAGGAAGAAATGATAGTGCCTAAGTCTCTATCACCCATGATCCTCACTCTAATTTTACACTTGGGAGCTCATTGTATTGGACTGATGAATCACATATTGACAAGAATGAGGGCTGGAGAGATGGCTTAGCAGTTAGGGTGCATGCCTGTGAAGCATAAGGACCCTGGTTTGATTCTCCAGGTCCCAAGTAAACCAAATGCACATGGTGGTGCATGGGTCTGGAGTTCATTTGCAGTGGCTAGAAACTCTGGGGCACCCACTCTCACTCTCTCTCTTTTTCTCTCTCCTTCTTTCTGTCTCTAATAAAGAAACAAGTAAAAATTTTAAAAAATCAAAAAAGAAGAATGAGAGGGCAGCTTGGCATGGTGGCAGGTGTCTTTAATCCAAGCATTTGGGATGTTGAGGTAGGAGGATTGCTATGAGTTTGAGGCCAGACTGGGGTCTAAGAGTATGTTCTAGGTAAGCCTGGGATACAGTGAGACTCTACTAAAAAAAAAAAAAAAAAAAAGAATGAAAGACTGGGAAAAATTCTATCTTCTCCCTTGAGCCTAGAATGCTCAGATGTTGCCATGGTGACTCACTAGTACCCAGGCCCCACACTACAGAAGCAAGTGTGGTGCTTCTTTAGCGACCACTTAGTTTTATATGTTTTTACATTTTGTTTCAGCTTTCCTGAATGTTAAAACCATTCTGGAATCGTATCAGATCAAAGGCTAGTCTGATAAATGAATGTATTATCAGTAAACCCAGGAGGAGGAAAAAAGTATACTAACACTGGCCAATGAAACAGAAGACTGGGTTTTTAAAGTTTATTTTATTTTATTTATTTATGAGAAAGAGATAATGGGCATGCCAGGGACTCTAACCACTGCAAACAAACTCCACATGCATGAGCCACCATGTGCACCTGGCTTATGTAGGTTCTGAGGAGTCGAACCTGGATCTTCAGGCTTCACAGGCAAGTGCCTTGACCATTATGCCATCTCTTCAGCCCAAAGGCTGGGTTTCATTTGGACCTCTTCACCATTGGGCTATGTAACTTCAGAAATTGTCAACTAACTTCACTTATTTTTGACCTTGTATTCTTTTTCTAGTATAAGAACTTGATTTCCAAAGTTAGTCCTCCCACAAATGACTGTGCACAGATCTTTAACATACAATGAAATGCCATTGTTAACTGTTTCTAGAGTGGAGACCTTGAGCATTGAAAAATAAAAATAAATTGCATTTTTATGTAAGGCTTGGAAAGAAATTAGAATAAAGAAAAGACAGATGCCTGCCAACTTACCATGGTATTACATTCTGCTGAATCCATTGCAAATTGAAAGTATTATGAATTGAAATTTTATATAATGCATCTATTCTACCAAGTACCATAGCTTAGCAACAGAGTGCACTGTAGAGTATGGGTGTTTCCCTTCCTGATCATGTGGCTGACTAGGAGCTAGATAAAGTATGGTACCATTAATCCCTAGACCACAGAAAGATCAAAATTCAAAGCACAGTTTCTAAGGAATGTGTATCACTTTCTCACCTTCATAAAGTTTTAATGTAACATTAAGTCAAGCATCAAAAGTCTGGGACTATCTGTAAATATATTGGAAGTGATGGGAGATAATAACTAACTATATTCCAGTTTAGCTGTATTCCATAAGAGAACACTCAAGGTCCAGTGAAACTACAACTATCTTTCACTTTTCTGTTCTTTTTATTTAGATAGATGCTGCCTCCAATTTCTACATAAGTTTATCCTTATTTTCTTGCCTTTATGTGGGTTCCTTCACAAGTGAACTCCCTGTAATCCAGTTCTTTCATGTAAAGCCCAGCTTAATTCTCTTTACCCTCAGGAAGGTCCTCTGGGTACCTCTCAGTCTACAAGTATTTCTCATGTGTCTGAGCATGTATGACTCTTAAAATGTGCATTTCCTAAGTCTTATCATAAATAAATCATAAATGGCCAATGGCTCTCCCATCATATTCACTTTTATTTTTATTATCTTAAATGTACTTTCTTTAAAAAATTTAATTACGCCGGGTGTGGTGGTGCACGCCTTTAATCCCAGCACTCGGGAGGCAGAGATGGGAGGATCACCACGAGTTCAAGGCCACCCTGAGGCTACATAGGGAATTCCAGGTCAGCCTGAGCTAGAGTGAGACACTATCTCGAAAAACCAAAAAAAAAAATTAATTACTTTTGTATTGATATTAAATATGCACAGGTAAAAAGAAGAAACAATAGTAGGGTATAATCACTCCCTTCTGACTATTTAATTTTATTATATAAAAGTGAGGGACTGCCTCTGGGGAGATGTTGGTCAAAGTATACACACTTTGATAGCTGCAATACATTCAAGAGATGTATTTGATGTGATATGTGATGACTATAGTTAATAATTATGTATTGTATATTTGAAAATTCTCAGAACAGATTTTAACTATTCATGCTTTGTGTTGTTTTAGTAGTGCAGTAGATTGAACACTGGGCCTTATACATGCTAGGCAAGTGGTCTACTACTGAGCTGTCCATCAGTCATATTTTAAGTGTTCTTATTACAGAAAATGGTGAATTAAGTCAGATATGGTGACCTATGCCTGAAATCTCAGTCATAAGAAGGCTGAGGTAAAAGAATTGTGAACTCAATTCCAGCCTGGGAGACATAGTAAGCTTCAAAACAGCCTGGCTTCATAGTGACATCCTGTCATAAATAATAAATAACAGCTAACTAATATGAAATCGTTAAAATAAATGACAATTTAATACATGATGATTACCTGGTATTAGCCATTCCACAGTGGATGAATATTTTAAAATGTTACATTATACACTGAAACTGTAAACAATTTTGTTTATCAACTTAAATTTTGAATAAAGAAATGGAAGGTACTTATAATTTTGGAAAAATCAGACTATTGAAAAGTACAAAATAAAAAGTAACAGCCCCTCTCTGCTATTCCTAGTTTATTTCCCAAATATTATGATGAAACATTTCATGGTATTTTTGAGATAGGAAAGAAATTAACATAGATCCAAATACACATAATTATATCTAATAGGCATAATCTCTACTCCAGTGTCTGGAGTCCAGAGTATGTTGGAATTCAACATGTTTATGATTCTAACATCTGTGTACTTTCCTTGAAATAGGGTCTCTTCCTTGCCGGGCTCCCCCGGCAGGTAGTGCTGAGGAAGGACCAGGCCCGCTGGTTCCTCCCAAGGGGTTGAGGAGGAGGATGAGTGTCCACAGCCAGGAACACACCACCAAGCCGGGAGTCTCATCAAAGCAGGAACTCACTTTATTGTTACAGGCGGTTGCCTATATAGTGTTGAGAATGAGGATATGGATTCTAGGATGGGGGGAGAGGTAAGGGCTAATAGTATACCACGACTTTTGAAATGATTGGTTCTAAGTGCGCACGCGTGGGAATTCCAACTCCTATGCGGAAGTAACAGGCCAGAGGCCATTAGGCATCTTGCTGAGTCACGTCTGGCCAGAGGCAGATCACCAAACTTTAGCTAGGCTCAGGAAGTTCCACTAGGCCTCGCGTCCGGGCCTTTCAAGGCCCAACACTTCCTCATCCTGGAGATGTCATTTTTTGTTTAGAGATTCTCTGATCTTTGCCTCCCAACCCCATTGACAGGGATTATAGATGTGTGTGTGGCCATGCCCAGATTTTTTTACATAGGTTCTGGGGAGTCAAACTTGAGCAGCCACTGTCCCTCATAGGCCCTCATATTTACCTGTTTAGCTATCTCCCCAGACCTCTACCTCAGAGTTTTGACATATAGTAGGTATTTGTACACTATTTGAGAAGTGAGTAAAAATAATGAAGATAAGCCAGGCATAGTGGTGCACACCTTTAATCCCAGCACTCAGGAGGCAGAGGTAGGTGGATCACCATGAGTTCGAGGCCACCCTGAGAGTACATAGTGAATTCCAGGTCAACCTGGGCTAGAGTGAGACTCTACCTCTAAAAAACAAAATAATAATAATAATAGTAATGAAAATATGAAATAGTATAATGAAGATGATGAAATAGTAACAATAATTTTTAAATGAATATAATGGAAACCACCATGAAGGTCCTCATGTATATTTCCAAAAAAAAGTGTTTAGCAAGAGCTTAAAACCCTTTAGTTCCACCTCTAGTTACATTTCTTAAGGAAATCATTGAAAATAGATTTATGAATAAAAAGCCAATTAGAACATTATTTATTTTTCTAAATATTTTTATTAATTAATTTTCAAGCAGACAGAAAGAGATAGGGTGAGAGAAAATGAGGATGATAATGAGAATAGACAGCATGTCAGTGTCTAGTGCCATTGGAAACAAATTCTAGACACATACCCCACTTTGTGCATCTGGTTTTACATGGATACTAGGGAATCAAACTCAGGCTGTCAGACTTTGCAAGCAAGTGCCTTTAACTGCTGAGTCACCTCCCCAGACCCTAGAACACTATTTAAAATAATAAAACTTTCTGCAATACCTAAATATTTAAGTGGCTGGTATTGGGGTATGAGGTAGAGAATGTATATATGAGTGTCGAAATAATGTAATGTGTAACATAGTGTACATATATAATTTGCAAAAGGTACATTTGAAAAATATCTTTAAGAGCATGAGGCAAAATTTAAGAACAAGTAAAAATATCAGCAAGCTAAAATCATATACACGAATATAAACTATTCAGAGATGTTTCTGGGGCATGAGAAATAAACTAGACCAGTGCATGAACAGTTGCCTCTAGTTGGAGAAATACCACTGAACATTCCCCATCTTGTTTTTAACATTTTTTTCTATATTTTAATGCTGTATTTGTATAGTGAACATGGATTATTTTGATAATTTTCATTTTTGTTATAAACTAGCTAGAAGTAAAAGAGTCTCATTTACATCTCTATATAGACGTTATGAGATATCTTTTAGTTCTTTCTTATACCATATACCACATGACACCTTTATAAGTTCTCTGACAAGCATATAGGATGCCTTGTTAATCTTAAAGAGTGTTCTATCATGCACTCAACTCACATTATAAACTCCAGCCAAAGTCATATCATGCTTCCTTTACAATCTTTAGAAAGACACTTTCTTCTCCTGCCCTGCTACACACACAAACACACACACACACAGAGAGAGAGAGAGAGAGAGAGAGAGAGAGAGAGAGAGAGAGACCTCTACCCTTCATAGTCTGTCTAATTCACATCACTCAAGTTGGCTACTTTATCATTTTAGACACATTTTTCTTCTTGGAATTGTACTCAGAAGGGTTGGCTGGTATCCCTTTCAGATGCTTGCTCACTTAAATTCCTTAAGTCCTAGGGAATAATCATGCCATTTATCAGAAGGAAAGCCAAAAAGGTTAACTATAGAGTCAGCTTGCTTTGGGTCACTGTCTGGCATCAGCTTTCTCTGTCTGATTAGATTCAGATGGCTGTCTTTTTCTGGGTTCTCTATTCTCTTTTTTGTTTCTTTGATAACAGGTTTATAGATATAGCTCACATTCCACATATTTCACCCATTTAAAATGTATAATTCAATGCTTTGAGTTGTATTATACTCAGAAATGTACAATCATCACCACAATCAACTTTAGGATGTTTTCATAACCTCAAAAGAAATCCCATACCCTTTGGTCTTTACCTCTTGACCCCTCTAGCTTCCCAACTCCTCCTGTAAAACTTCCATAGAAAGTGGAGGCATTTATAAACAATTTTTTCTATTCTACTCTTACCTTTGCAAAATGATGTCTTCAAGATAATTTTGCTTTCCATATCTCCATATATTCTCAGCACTTATGCATAATGAGAAGGGGAAGGTAGCTCTTCAGCAACATGTTACCTTCCATCTTAAACACACTGGTTCATGATAGATCTGCTTAGCAACCTCTTATAATGTGGTATATGAGTTCAGAAAATTTTATAACATTTGAAAGTATCAAAACAACAACAACAACAACAACAGCATAAGAGACAGGTGTAGTGGCCAATGCCTATCATCTCAGCACTTGGGAGGCTGAGATTGGAGATTACCTGTGAGTCAAAGGCCACCCAGGGCCACAATGTGAATTTCTGATCAGTCTGGGCTAGAGAGAGCATACCTCAACAAAACAAAACAGACTCATACAAAAACTTCCAAGGCTCAGAGGACTCCATGGAAGGAGGAAAGGAAAGGATTTCAGAGCTGGAGGATGGGAGGGGAACTATGAAATGCTATCTTCTGGACATAATAGAGCTGTTGAATTCATGACCTCACAGTGGCTGCTGCTACCTGTTTAAGACCTGCACAGGACTGAGCCCATCAATACTCTGTCATGGATATTGGAGGAACTCATGAGGCCCCTAGCCCACCCTGAGGAGCTATGGCATTTATGGTTGCTGAGGGAAAAGGGACATTTTCTTCAGTAGGATAGTCAGTGGTAAGTTACCAATGTTCCAGCTAATAACACACCACCTAGGATCATGCAAGTAACCCTAAATAAATTCCATGAAAGTAGGAAGGGGGACTAGTTGGGAAGAGAAAGGGTTCAGCAGAAGTGGGCAGGGACAACAAGGGTAATGGGGGTGAATATGATCAAAATACATTATGCATGTATTAAAAAGTCACAATAAAACTCATTATGATTGGTATATGCTAATAAAATATAACAATAATGTACAATTATCATGAAAATCATATATCATATTTTATTACAATAAAGCCACATCCTTTTGTTTATAAATTTGTCTGTGGTTTTTACACTGTAACGACAGGTGAGTAGATATGGTCTGAAAAGATTAACATATTCTCATCATCTGTCCCTTTATAGAAGAATTTGTGAATCTCTTCTTGAGTACATATCATATATTGGTTGGTAGTATTCTCCCAGATTTCTGTTTATGTAAATGCCAGGATAATGATAGAAATAGGACTAGAAGCCTTGTTTTCTTTCATCTGTTCTGTCCCTAGCTTTATTATAAACCTCTCTTCTTATGTTCCCTCCCACCTTGCATGCTGCTGTGATCTGAGCCCCTTTGCTCTCTGAATTTTGTGAAGTCTTCCTATGAAACCACAACAGTCATGTAGTATTAAAGATACAGCTTTAAGTGGGAAAGATGGCTGAGTAGTTAAAGGCATTTGCTTGCAAAGCCTACCAGTCCAGGGTTGATTCCTCAGTACCTATGTAAAGACAGATGCACAAATTGGCACATGCATCTGGACTTCATTTGTAGTGGCAAAAGGCTCTGGTGTGCTAATTTCTATTTCTCTCTCTCTCTCAAATAAATAAATAAACAAATTTTTTAAAAGAATAGAGCTGTATGAATCCAAAATCTTTTTCTCTAGACTAAATCTCTGCCCTCAGCTTCAGGCCCAAGTGATTTTTGTCTAATTGACAGTAGTTCAGATTTCCCGATGGGACTTAGAAGACAACATGTTCCAAACTAAACTAATTCACTCCACCCCCTCCTCTCCAAAATTCTCTTTATTTTTATTTTTATTTATTTATTTATTTGAGAGTGACAGAGAGAGGAAGAAGCAATAGAGAGAGAGAGACAGAGAGAGAGAATGGGCGCGCCAGGGCTTCCAGCCTCTGCAAACGAACTCCAGACGCGTGCGCCCCCTTGTGCATCTGGCTAACGTGGGTCCTGGAGAATCGAGCCTCGAACCGGGGTCCTTAGGCTTCACAGGCTTAACCACTAAGCCATCTCTCCAGCCCCAAAATTCTCTTTTTATATCCAGTGCTTTAATATCTATCCCCAAGTCACCTAAGCCAGACATCTGAAAGTCAAATTGAATTCCTCTCTCTACCGTTCCCCATCAAAATTACTAATGCATGGGGCTGGAGAGGTGGCTTAGCAGTTAAGTGCTTGCCTGTGAAGCCTAAGGACCCTGGTTCGAGGCTCGATTCCCCAGGACCCACGTTAGCCAGATGCACAAGGAGGCGCATGCATCTGGAGTTCGTTTGCAGTGGCTGGAGGCCCTGACGTGCCCATTCTCTCTCTCTCTCTCTCTCTCTCTCTCTCTCCCTCTTTCTCTTTCTGTCACTTTCAAATAAATAAATAAACAAACAAACAAACAAAAAATTAGTAATGCATGCATTCTGTGAATGCTACTTTTAAAATTATCTCTGAAAAATCATCCCATCCCCTGCTCTCCATTCTCACTGCTTATATATGCCCTAGTTCAGGCACTCATTATTACTCTTGGAAATAGAAAGGTACACTCGGTATTTCAAAACTTACTTCCAACCTGAGCTCTTACAATCTATCCTCTGGCCTGCTGTCAGAGTGATTTTTCTATAACACAAAGCTAGCCATGCCCCTCTCTTCTTAAAGCTTTCTATCACCACTCTTCAGAGAGTCAAGTTGAAATCTTTTTTGTATGTCAGGGAAGAAGATTCTGTCTGACATGTCTTTTACCTGCCTCCCCTATGTCAACTTCAGATATTCTTCTTTCCAATACATTGCCTGCAATGCCTGACTTCACGAATCCAATACTATGCCTTGTCAGAGCTTTGCTCGGTGGTAAGATAGCTAATATATATTAGGCATACAGACTTAGATGTTTGATGACTTTTCTTGTCATATGAAAGAATTATCCTACTACTAACTGATATTTATATAATGCTTCTCATATGCCAGACACTCTCTTATTTTATTATATTTAATCCTCCCAACAGCTCTGTGAAATAAATGTCATCATTCCCATTTAATAGATGAGGACACTGAATCATAGTCAACACTGCTCATAAATAGTGGAACAGAGTCAAATTCAGACACCTGGCTCCAGAGCTATGCCCTTCATCACTGTCCTCTTGGTTCATATTACCTTCATCATGTCAAAATTTGTGGAAGGCAATATAATGCAACAGTTTAAAATAAGGACTTTTCAATAAAAACTTTTAAAAAGTATAGGGACTTATTAGAGAGAACTTATCGAAATTAGTACTTTGTCACTTACTAGCAAGTGACACTTTGAATTTTGGCTTCTAGTTCTAAAATGAAGACAGCTGTTATAAGGACTAAATAAGAATATATATATATATATATATATATATATATATATATATATATATATATACACTTTCCTGGTGCACATTGTCTTTCATAAATGCTAACATTTTTAGCTATTATAGTGAATAAACACAATTACTCTTTAATGGTGTATATTTTAAACATCAAAGGGAAAGAAATACAGAAAAGTGGTTAAGGAAAAAACTTTGGGCTGAGAGTTGTGGTGCACACTTTTAATCCCAGCGCTCGGGAGACAGAGGTAGGAGGATTGCTTTGAGTTTGAGGCCACCCTAAAACTGCATAGTGAATTCCAGGTCAGCCTGTGCTAGAGTGAAATCTTACCTCAATAAAGACAAAAAGAAAGAAAGAAAGAAAGAAAGAAAGAAAGAAAGAAAGAAAGAAAGAAAGAAGAAGAAGAAAGAAAAGAAAAGAAAAGAAAAGAAAAGAAAAGAAAAGAAAAGAAAAGAAAAGAAAAGAAAAGAAAAGAAAGAGACAAAAGGACTGGACATTGGGGATGGAGAGATAGCTTAATAGTTAAAGGTGCTTGTTTGCAAATGTCTGGTTTCCTGGATTTGATTCCCCAGTTCCCACATAAAGCCAGATGCTCTAAGTGACACATGAGTCTGCAGTTCATTTGCAGTGGTAGGTGGCACTGACTATGTCTATTCTCTGTCTCTCTTCCTCCTGCAACCTCTCCTTGTAAATAAATAAATAAATACATGACTTTGAATCTTAACTCTACCCCTTATTTATAAGAGTTATTCTCTCTAGGTCAGTTTCGTCATCTAAAACATGAGAATAATAATAGTATCTCTTTGAGTTATTGTGAAGACACACTGAATTAATAGCCACTTGGAAGAGAACCTGACACGTAGTAAACAGTACTTCACTTTTGGATTATGATAACAAATATATTTCCTTGAGGCCTTTTGCCCCCTTTGCCTTGTATCTGGTCCAACAGAAATGCAGCTTTGCTTTGATGATGCCTGTGCCAGGCTGCTGCTGCTTATGTTAAGTGATTAGTCTCCTTAAAGACAGAAACTTGAGCTGTACAGATGGCTCAGTGGTTAAGTGTGCTTCCTAGGCAAGAGTGAAAGCCTCAAGGAGGCCTGAAACTGCCCAAGTTTGAGTCTTTGGAACCCCATAAACAACTGGATGTGGCCACACATGTCTATAACACTAAATCTGTGGGAAGCAGAGAGCAGGGAATTACTTGTGCTGTGAAAGGTAAGCTCTGGAATTAGTAGGAGACTCATCACAAGGAAAACCAAGGGGCGGGGTGATAGAAGGGGTGCCCTAACGCTTTCCTCTGGCTGAAACAGCCAAGTGCATGGGGTGGCAAAGGTGAGCACAGGGTACTAAATCAGTACATATGCATGCATATACCACACACATACCACACATTACCACATGGGAAAAATCAATAAAAGCAGTGATTAACTTTGTTATAACTCCATCATCAGCAGTCTTCAGAATACAGTAGTGTGCGTGTGTGTGCGTGTGTGTGTGTGTGTGCATATGTGTGTTGGATGAACGAATGAATGGGACTGAATTGCAATGTGAATAAACAAATAAAAAAAGAAACCACTTGAAATCCTCTGACTAGTACAGTACCTGCCAGTGAAACCACTGGCCAAATCATAGAATGGAAAACTCCCAGGCTGGGGATGTTGACCAGTAGTAACAGCATTTACCTAGCATGCCCAAAGACTTGAGTTCAATCCCCAGCAACACACAACAAAGAAAATTTGTTCTGTTTCCTTCGAAGACTTGTTAAATATTTCATAAATGACACTTAAATATTGATAAGCAGATGACATAGGCCATTTCTTTAGTTTAGTGTGCTACTCCATCACTCTTCACTTGAGAGCAAACATGGCAGATCACATTTATTTTACCTAACATATGAAGCATCAGCCTGAAATTATTGCCTTTTCTCAAAACATGGCAGCCTGTGGATCTGGAGCTGGCATAGCTAAGGAAAGCTGAGGCTTTTGTGAAAGTATATCCACCTTTCAATTATGGAGGCTCTATAAAACAAGCAAATATTTATTTTTATTAAATATATTTATTGATACATTTTTTACATGCTTATAGTGAATTTTGTTCCTATTCACCTCTCATTACCTTCTCTTGCCCCCATCCCTTCCTGCAGAACCCCTTCTTCTTCATAAATTGTCTCATTTTTACTTTGATATATTTTTGTGACCTAGCAAGTATAATTAAAGTTTCCTATATGAACATGAGTGGAATGTTATTTACCACAGCACAGAGCATGTGCAACCTACCAGTGGATATTTCATTGAGCATAATTCCCATTCCCACCCCAACCGTTAACTGTCAATAGCTCCTCTGGGGAAAGTGGGGTCTCATAAGCCCCTTTCCCACCCATGATGGAATGTTGAAGAGATAAATCTTGTGCAGGAAACCATAGCTACTATGAATTTATGAGTATAATAGTCATCGCATGTCCAAAAGACAGCATTTCACAGCATTCCTCCCCATCCTTAGGCTCATACATACTCTTCTATGCCTTCTTTCATAAAATTACCTGAGCCTTGAAGGAGGTGAGCTATATGTCACATTTAGTGCTGAGCACAAAACAGTCACTTATTCACAGCACCTTGGCTTTTGAGTCCCTTTACTAGTCACCTCCCAGAATAAAAAGAAACTTCTCTCACCAAAGATGAAGGCAGCAATAATCTATTAGCATAAACATATTTAGAGAGCAGTTTGATGGGCACAGCAACATGGTATTTATTTAGCCAAACATCAGTAGTAACTTCCTTCCTAGGACCTAAGACCTCCATAGCCACAAGCTTTTGACTAGGATTCTGGGCATGGATTCCCTCCTATGAAGCAGGCCTCTAATGCAATCAGGAAGTAAATTTGGGATCTTGATGGTGTATTGAAATATTGTGGGGAGTTTATTAAATATGCAGATACCTCAATTCCATACCCGATCATCTCAATCATGTCCTTTGCGGGGAGGATGGAGGCCATGGAATCTATATTTTTATATACTGCCCAGTGACTCGAAAGAAGTGTCTCAAAGATATGCAAGGTTGGCCAGTAGATGTCACTGAATCCTTCCTAGCTTAAACCACCCACCTGTCCTGTTGTTTTAACCTTTATCCACTTGAAAACAGTGCCTATAGAAATTAGCTCTGATAGTATCCTCGTGGCAGCCATAGCTCAAGTCACATGGGCCATGAGAAAGAACAAGGGTCTTGTCATGCAGAACATCTGGAAACCAAATGTTTGTCTAGGCAGCTTGGTGAAGCAAGGGTAGCAAGCAGTTTGGCCCATGCAGGAAGCAGCCCCCAAGCCTGTGGTTTTTCATTCTTTATTCACACATCGGCTTGTAAGGTGATACAGTCTAAAGGAGTCTGTGTTCCTGGGGATGTCTGGAAATAAATCTGTTCAATAGACCACAGAATCAGAAACAGCAATAGCCATGCTTTAATAAAGGAGTAAAATAAGTTTATTTTAATTTCTAAATTGACTCCAATTTTTAATTTTACTTCCAGTTTTAGAGAAGTAGTGGGGGAAATATTCTAGAAGAATATGGAGGAATCCTATCTGCTCCAGAAGGCCTCCACAGAACTTGACCACTTGATAAAGAAACTGTTCTTGTTTTAGCAGTTCAGTTTTTCATGGTTCCGTGTAGCTCACCCTACTATAAGGTTCAGCCATTTCCTCAGAAGTGTGGCTTTATTTAAAGCTCAAATGAGTCTATGCTACCAAACAACTGCTACTTCTATATACCCAACACTGAATTTCAGCAATCTTTGTGTGAAGATATAGGCACCATTCATTCACATACCAGTAAACATTCCTCCTCATATTTAGGGACCTCAATCCAGGGCTGAGTCCATGTTCCTCTTGACTTGTTGGCATTATACCCATGGCTCCTGAGTGCCTAATATATGATGTGAGGTATCTCTGTGAGCTTGGACTGCCAGCAAATACAATAGGCTGGGAGGCTTAAACAATACTCACTGATTTTCTTACAGATATGGAAGCTATAGAGTTCAAGATCAAAGTTTGGCACTCTCCTTTCTGTGTGTGATCACATGCTCTTTCCTCAGTACATAATTTTGGAGGGAGAATTGTCTCTTAATTACCTACTAAGGAAATTTGAGATGGTTTCACTGCATACAAGTCATTCACTTGTCTGAATCTGTAGAAATTCAATATCCAAACATGCAACAAGTTACATGAAGCAGGTTTATCATTTACAGATAAACAGAAAAGACTCAGAAAAACCTAGAATTCATTTTGAGCCTTACTTCACAAACCTTCCTGGGACAGATTGAATATTGACAGCCCCCACTTGCATCTCAGAGGAGAAATTCCAGAAAGCAGCTTGTGGTGGTTTGATTCAGGTGTCCCCCATAAACTTAGGTGTTCTGAATACTAGGTTCCCAGCTGATGGATATTTGAGAATTAACACCTCCTGGATGCAGTATATTGTTGGGGGTGGGCTCATGGGTATTATAGTCAGCTTCCACTTCCCAGTGTTTGGCACACTCTCCTATTGCTGTTATCCATCTGATACTGGCCAGAAGGTGATTTCCACCCTCTGCTCATATCATTGTTTCCTCCTGCCATCATGGAGCTTCCCCTCGAGTCTGTAAGCTAAAATAAACCTTTGTTTTATCACAAGCTGCTCTTGGTCAGGTGTTTTCTGCCAGCAATGCGAACCTGACTGCAACAGTAAAGTTGGTACCATGTAGTGGTATAATTGATGTAGTAGCCTTGCTGTGTGGCTTTTGGCCTTTTGGAGCTGATTTTTGAGATGAATGTGGAAGGATTTCAAACCTTAACCAAAGAAATTCCTTGCAGTTATGTAAATACAGCTTGATGGATTTTGATCACAGTTGAAAGACCTGAGTTCAGTAAGAACTATGGACTATGAGGTTTGGCTTATGAAGGGAAGAAAGAGCTTTCCATGGACTATGGTAGAAGCAGTTTGTGAAACACACTTGCTGTTATGACCATGTCTGGTGAACTTGTACAGGGTTGCACTGCATAGAAATGGACTGGTGTTGGCACAAGGATATGGCACAGAAAAAGTAAAATCTTTGGGCCAAAACTTTTGCCCATTCAGCTGCAAATGTTTGAGAGATTATAACCATTGAGATTGGGCCAGCTGACCTGCATTGGGCCAATGGAAAGAATGCAGACTCTTTTGAATGGGTCTGAATGTTGAAGGAGTGTCCTGTTATTCAAGGTTGGCTTTATTCCCCCCTAGATTAACAAATTGGCAGCCTACCTGGTATTTTGGAGTATAAGAAATGCAGAAAAGAAAAGATCATTGGATTTCCAGCACCACCTTGTGTTTTATAAATGGCCATAGGCAGTGTGTAGCAGGTTTACTGGATTGCCTGCATGAAGACCTGATGGAGCCATGAAGATGGACCATAGATTGCACTGGGGACCCAGGGGAAATGCTGAGACCATGAGATGGCTGCCCCGGATTGCTGCTGGAACCAGATGAAATTTTCTGGGACTGTGAGTAAGCCTAGCTGGAGGGGTGGGATTGGAACTCCAGAGACTTGTCATTGGTAAAATTATCAGACTTGGAAATAAGTCACTGACTAGAGTTATTGCACTTGGAGCTACAGAGTTTTATATTTGACCAGGTTATGCCACTATGGGTTTTTTAGGGTTTTTTTTTCCATTTTGTTTTGGTATTATGACTCAGTTAAAGACCTTGGACTATGGGAATGTTTGAATATCATTGAGATTGATCAAAGCTATGGAGACTTTTAATGTTGGATGAATACATTGAATTTTACATCACGTATGATTATCAGTTTATGGGGACCAGAGGAGGAATGTGGTGGTTTGAGTTCGGTGTCCCCCATAAACTTAGGTCTTCCAAATGATAGGTTCCCAACTGATGGCAATTTGGGAATTAAACCATACTGGAGGCAGTGTATTGTTGGGGACAGACTTATGGGTGTTATAGCCAGTTTCCCCTTGCCAGTGTTTGGCACACTCTCCTGTTGCTGTTTTCTATCTTATGTTGGCTAGGAGGTGATGTTCACCCTCTGTTCATGCCATCGCTTTCCCCTGTCATTATGGAGCTTCCCCTCAAGTCTGTAAGTCATAATAAATGTTTCATTTTTTCCTTACAAGCCACTCTTGGTTGGCTGTTTTCTGCCAGCTATGTGAACGGGACTGCAACACTGCCTATCCTGGAGTTCATAACTGACTAGACTAAAATGGTGAAGGGCATCTAGTTACTAGGAGAGTCTGGAACTAAGCCTAGGATGTTCACTGTATGCATCTCCATTCTTATCTGAGGCTGGTGCATTCACAGCAATTCTACAGTTATTCTTAAATACAAGCAAGAAAGTGGAGAAGCTAGGCATGGTGGTACACGCCTTTAATCACAGCACTCGGGATGCAGAGGTAGGAGGATCACTCGTAGTTCAAGGCCACCCTGAGACTCCATAGTGAATTCCAGGTCAACCTGGACTAGAGCAAAACCCTACCTCAAAAGAAAAAAAAAAAAAAGAAGAAGAAGAAGAAAGAAAGAGGAGAAAGCTGGATCAATTACATGCTGCCTATTGAATGGCCCCACAGAAAAACAGCATAGACAAACTGGAAACGAAAACCTAGGTCAGCAAGCAATTTGCAGAAAAGCCCACTTACGAAAAAGTAGCAAATGTCAGTAAGGAAACTGCCAAGTTGCTAGTCTTCCCAGTCCAACCTTATGCTCCATTTCTTATATCCATCCAGTTGTAGTCCTCAATGACAAGTTGTATACCCTATGCGAAAGGATGTCTGGTTTACCCTACATTTATACAGCCACCCCAGCTAAACCTACATTCTTTAGGGATCAATTATTTTTTCTTCTAGGAAGGAAAAAGAGGAGTTGGATAAAACTGGATACCAACCCTCAGCACAGTAAGAAAACTGACTATTAGCTATGTATCAAAAGAGCATAGAAATGAAGTATCTATACAGTGACACTCATGATGAAATTTGCCAAGCATAGCCTACTTTGTTTAGGTGTGCATTATCTTATTTAATTATGAAAATAAACCACTGAAGAAACAAAATGAGAGCATATTTGTAATTTGCCATGTACAAAGCTTCTTCATCTAATCCCTCAAATTTGCCAAAATAAACCAAAATATCAAAAATAGGGGTTCATTCTCTGAAATCCTACATATCATGCAAAAAGCTCTAGCTGCTTTTTATTCCTGTCATTAAATGTTCCTGTCACCAAGTCCCTTGTTTTCTCTCATCTACTGATTAGATGAGTATCTCAAGGGAGGGGGGGTTGATGACTTGGGCTCCTGAATAACAGTTTTATTCCTACCCCTACATTGCCCAACTGATATCCTGGCCTGTCGACTTCTGTGCCTCCTCACTTCCATTTTCTCTCTCCTCTCTCTCTCTGTCTCTCTCTCTCCTCCTAGGGAGGCCAAGATAGGAGGATCACCATGAGTCTGAAGCCATCCTGAGACTACATGGTGAATTCCAAATTATCTCAGCCTAGAGCAGGACCCTATTTCAAAAAACAACAACAAAAATGAAAAAAAAAAGGTAGAAGAGTATAACAAAAACCCCTATGTGATGGATATTATGGTGTACACCTTTGATCCCAGGACTTGGGAGGCAGAGGTAAGAGGATCACAGTGAATTCCAGGCCAGCATGGGGAGTACAAAGTGAATTCCAGGTCAGCCTGGGCTAGTGTGAGATCCAACCTCAAAAAATTAAAAAGAAAAGCAAGAACATATACCTTAAAATGAGGAAAATGAAGCCCACACTTTCCTCCACAAAGTTTTATTTTATTGTTTTAGTTAGCATACTCAGTATGTAAATAGCACATATTGGTACCATCCTTACCCTCATCTCTGCCCTCTCTCCAAAGGAACCCTTCTCATTGGGGATGCTAGTTATCCCCATGGGGTTGTGGGAGTTGCTTGATTGATGTGGTACTGTCTTTGGGATATCCCTAAGCCACACCAGGCAGTGCACATACAGGCACAAAAGATTTTGTTTTTAATGAGGTAATAAACTCTTTAAATGAAGAATACAAAGTACAGATTAATAGACTATGGAAAAAAAACAGTGATATAGCAGAAGAATATGAAACTTGAACCATCAGAACTCAGAAGAAATGGGCAAATCTTGACTGTATTTTGATGACGGAATAGATAACATGGAGTAAGAAGTACATGGAGCCATTTTGACAACCTAGGAAGACCCATTAGGATGAGTTCACATGGGGGTAGAGAGATGGCTTAGCAGCTAAGGCACTTGCAGACAAAGCTAAAGGACCTCGGTTTGATTCCCCAGGACCCACATAAGCCAGAAGCACAATGTGGCACATGCATCTGGAGTTCGTTTGCAGTAGCTGGAGGCCCTGGCACACCCATTCTCTCTCTCTCTCCCCCTGTGTCTTTCTCTGTCTCAAATACATAAATAAAAATAATAAAATTTTTAAAAAAGAATGAGTTCACATGATTATGAGTTTCTGTGATACTGAGAAAAAAAACCATAGAGCTTAATCTTGGTTAAAATTGGTTATGATGATTTTCAACATTAATGTTATGTGTTAAGTTGACTAAACAATTTGTGCTAATAGCAATCCTGATATTGATACAAAGATAATTTCAGCTAGAATTAACATTTAAATAAATAAACTTTATATATAAAGAAGAATATAGTTCCTAATCTAAGTGAGCTTTATCTAATCAGCTAGAAAGGACATAATATCAAAGACTGAGGTTTCCCAAGGTAAAGAAAATTCAGCCATGCTGGGCGTGGTGGCGCACGCCTTTAATCCCAGCACTCAGGAGGCAGAGGTAGGTGGATCACCGTGAGTTTGAGGCCACCCTGAGACTGCATAGTGAGTTCCAGGTCAGCCTGGGCTAGAGTGAGACCCTACCTCAAAAAAAAAGAAAGAAAATTCAGCCTCAAGAATGTGATGTCGCTGGAGAGATGGCTTAGCGGTTAAGCGCTTGCCTGTGAGCCTAACAATCCTGGTTCGAGGCTCCTTTCCCCAGGACCCACGTTAGCCAGATGCCCAAGGGGGCACATGCATCTGGAGTTCGTCTGCACTGGCTGGAGGCCCTGGAGTGTCCATTCTCTCTATCTGCCTCTTTCTCTGTCTGTTGCTGTCAAATAAATAAATAAAAATTTAAAAAAAGAATGTGATGTCACTGGGCATGGTGGTTCATGCCTTTAATCCCAGCACTCAGGTGGCAGAGGTAGGAGGATTGCCATGAGTTTGAGGCCACTCTGAGACTACATAGTGAATTCCAGATCAGTCTTGGCTAAAGCGAGACCCTACCTCAAAAAAAAAAAAAAAAAAAAAAAGAATGTGATGTCCACTCTCATCTGAATTTCTAGAATGTCAACCTGTTCAAAAGATTTCAGATTTACTAACCATGAGAGCAAATTCCTTTAAAATATATCATCTAAAGCCGGGTATGGTGGTGCATGCCTTTAATCCCAGCACTTAGGAGGCAGAGGTAGGAGGATTGCCATGAGTTCGAGGCCACCCTGAGACTACACAGTGAATTCCAGGTCAGTCTGGGCTAGAGCGAGACCCTACCTCGAAAAAAATAAAATAAAAATATATATATCATCTATCTAACTATCTATCATCCATTGATCTATCTATCTATCATCTTCTCTCTGAAAAACTTTATACACTCTGCCCAACCCCATCACACTGTCATTCATGCTTATGATTCAGTGAAAGTAAGTTGAATTGGAAATATATTTAGTTGAGCTTAGTGAATTGTACCTTTGTAATTTGTGCATTTCTTCTGTAACTCCTAAGCATTAATAAGGCATTACTAAACCATGACATTAAAGGAATAGATTATAGAAATACTCCTATGACTTTTATTTCATGGGTTACTACAAAGATGAAAGACAGATGTCTTATCACTATAGGAATGTGACTTAAGGTATTCTATATTGAAAGTGTTTGGTACTGGGCGTAGAATAAAAGTTGGATTGTATGGATTAGTAATCTAGTTGATGGAAAATCCTTTCCAACACTTGAAATACAAAATGGTATGAATAGGTATCATTATATGATGGGGACTATTTGCAACATATGTAAAACATATACATGTATGAAAGCTTAAAATTAAAAGAATGAATTTTGGAGCTGGAGATATGGCTTAGCAGTTAAGTGCTTGCCTGTGAAGCCTAAGGACCCCAGTTTGAGGCTTAATTCTCCAGGACCCATGTAAGCTAGATGCACAAGGTGGTGCATGCATCTGGAGTTCGTTTGCAGTGGCTAGAAGCCCTGGCGTGCCCATTCTCTCTCTCTGTCTCTCTCTCTCTCTCTCTCCCTTTGTCTCTCACTCTCTCTCTGTCTCTCTGCCTCTTTCTCTCTCTGTCTGTCACTCTCAAATCAATAAAATTAAAAAAATTTAAAAAATGAATTTTAACAGAAGTGCCATCCATGGATGGAAAAAGCCACTCCCTGAGTCATAATAAAAACCTCAGTGTCAATGAAGAGCCAGGAAAATGTCTAAGGTCCCCAAAACAATATAGGCCATTGCTTATACTCTTGGTAGCCCACCAAAAATGGATTGTAGGACTCTGTTGCTGAGGGGCTGGTAAGATGGCTCCACATGGGACAGTACTTGCCACAGTAGCATGAGGGCTTGATAGAGCCTAATTTTCCCAGAGATTGATCCCCAGCACCCACATAAAAATCTAGGTGAAGTCACATGCTCCTGTAATTATAACCCTATGGCAGAATATGGGTGGAGAAAGGAGAATTGCTGGGGCTCACTTCCCAGCCCGTATGACTGAAAAGGGCTGTTCTAAGTTCAGTGAGAGACTGTCTCAAAATAAGTAGAAGAGCACTAGAGACACCCAACATTTCCCTCTGGGTTCCACACACATGCATATACTACACACATGTGCGTATACGACACACACCATATCACATATACTACTACTACTGCTATTACACACACACAAAAAAAACCTTAAAGCAACTATTGCTTAAGATTCCAGAAGCTTGGGAAACAGGTCTTGAGAAATCAAGTGTGAACTGAGCTGGAAGTTTCCTTCCTTTTGGCTAACTTTCATAGTGCCAGAAAGTGGTGTGAGACTGCTATTTTAGAACTGTCATCAATAGTCTTAGACAGCTGTGGATTCTGGGTGCTACACTCCTGATCCTCCAGACAAAATGTGCCCAATGATGCAACAGTGGCATGGCTGCTATAGAGGCAATCAACAATTTTCTACTTGAATCTGAGGTCCACTTCACAGAAGGGACTACAAATCTGGTGCTGTAAACCTTACCAATAGCCTATTTAGAGGCTGGCTGAAGAGATGGCCCAGCTGTTAAGGTGCTTGCCTATAAAGGCTAAGGACTTGGGTTCAATTCCCCAGTATCCATTTAAAGCCAGAGGCACAAGGTGGCACATGTATCTTTAGTTTGTTTGCAGTGGCTAGAGGCCCTAGCATGCCCATTCTCTCTCTGTCTCTGTCTCTGTCTCTGTCTCTGTCCCTCTCTCTCTCTCTCTCTCTCTCTCTCTCTCTCTTTCTCACAAATAAAAAAAAATAAAATAAAAAGGCTATCTCTAAGGAGGTCATAGGCCTTAGTGAAGAAGCTACTCCTATTTTGCTAAATGGACATAAGGCATCTGACAAATTGCCTTCCAAATGTTTATGTTCACACCCATAGATTAGTGCTGCTCTCAGCTTTGGTCAGAGAACCTTCTTTGTCCAGTGGGTGGTGGTTACTGCAGAGATTCCTAGAACTAGTCAAAGTCCTGGGAATAGTGAATGGTGAATTCTCAGACCTAAATCAGACACCTATATGAATCTGTTCAAGGTTCAGGGAATATCATGAGAGAGAAGGCAGAAAGACTATAAAACTCAGAGGTAGGAGTGGAGTATTGTGGAATGCATTCTTCTAGGCTTAACATGGCCATTTCACTCTTGATCTCCCAGTAGCTGCCATTACCTACACAAGATTAGGCACCATCAACATTCTGTCAAGGAAAAGCTAGAGGCTCAAGAAGCCCTGCTACCCTCTGAGGGTTTAGAGGCAGGTAATCCTTACCAGTGAAAATAAAGACATTTTCTTGAATGGTGAGTTTCCCACACTCTTGCAAATAACCTCTTACCCATTCTCATGTAAGCAACCCTAATTAAACTCATTGGTTCATAAAAAAGAAAAGATATAGCTGGGAGCAGTGGTGCACACCTTTAATCCCAGAACTTGGGAGGTTGAGGTAAGAAGATCCCTGTGAGTTTGAAGCCAGCTTGGGACTACATAGTGAATTCCAGGTCAGTGTGGGCTAGGGTGTGGCCCTACCCCAAAAAACACACACAGAAAAGAAAACAACCAAAAAATGATATAACCCTCAATAGGAGCATGGAGGGATTGTCTGTTAAGAAGGGCCCTGGAGAGGGTGGGACGAAGCCTAACCCCAAAATATTTGACCCTGGCTTGTAACTCCAAGTACCAGAAATTGGTCACTACCCATATTATGCTGTTGATTGGGGAGACATACGAGGTCCCAAAAGCAAGACAGGCTTCTGTCAAAACACTTGATTACCCACCTGAGGTGAAAGGTAAGACCCTTTTGCTAGACACACCATATGCTGCTGACACAGAACATTGAGAGATCCAGCTGAATTTGGAAGGAAGCCAGCTCCCAGATGGTTAGCCCATATAGTGCTGTCAAGTGCTACATGAGTTTAAAAATGACCAACAACATTATGAGTAAGCAGGGGACCCTGCTATATGAAAACAAACAGCCTGACAAGATGTACACACCTGTGCAATAGTGATACCCAGCCTAGGTGGGTAACTCATAGTTCTCTGATTAGCTAAGAGATCCGCTCAGTGGAAAGGAACCCATAGCTGGAACTGGCAACCAAGTCAGAATCCTATGAAGACCAAGATAATGGACTCCAATGAGAAGCCCCCACTAGTCTTTGACCAAAGGTAAAGCTACATCCATTAAAATCTCTCTAAATTAACAATCCTTATCCCCTTTAGCCTATCCTGATCTCACTCTCCATTGAACAATCTGTCTTTCTTTTGCAGATTACAGCAAGAACCAAGGACAACCAACATCTACCAACAAGACAAAAATAAATATCTGATTCCTTGTCAGCAGATGGACCACCACCAGCGCAGTAGCTAGTTTCCAGGTGAAACTGCAGAGGAATTGGTGAGACGAGCAAGAGTGCTGCTTCCATGTGAGCCTGACAACCTGTGCCAGGGTGATGGAGACAGACACTGAGGATACTCAAAATGCACCAAAGCAGAAATCCAAAAACTGCTGAGAGTTCAACACTAAAGTAGACTTAAAACACATCCATCACAGCTCAGGGAATTTTGTGGAAGAGGGGGTGGAAAGAATGTAAGAGCCGTAGGGTGGGTGGGAATACCCAGATGCATCACCCCCCAATAATGACTGACTGCTGCTCTCACAATTTATAACCCACAACTCCATGGTGAATACCAGCAATCTCACTAAGGAGGGCTCTCAGTGGAATGAGGTCAGGAAGGAGGGAAATCATGGTACCAACACATGACGTATCCATACAAAGTTTCTACCTAATAAAAAAATTCACAAAAAAGACATGAAACTACAAAGAGGACTATTTAGAAAAATGAAGTGGGTAAACTGAAGTGGAGGAAAAACAAGAGGGAGATAATAGGAATGAATATGATAAAAATACAATATATGTATACATGCAAATTTCATAATGAGACCCATTATCATATGTAATTAATAAAATTCTTTTTAAAGGGTGAAAATATCTAGTCATAGAAAAAGTTATATTGTTATAAATATATTCAGTAATACAAGATAAACAAGTATAAATTGCACTTTATTAATTCTCAATGAGGTTGCAAAAAGTATAATTCATCAAAACTTATGTTTTGGGCTGGAGAGATGGCTTAGTGGTTAAGCACTGTGAAGCCTAAGGACCCTGGTTCGAGGCTCGATTCCCCTGTGCCCAAGTAAGCCAGATGTACAAGGTGGTGCATGCATCTGGAGTTTGTTTGCAGTGGCTGGATGTCCTGTAGTGCCCATTCTCTCCCTCCCTCTCTCTCTCTCTCTCTCTCTCTCTCTCTCTCTCTCTCTCTATTTCTCTGTCTGTTGCTCCTCCCAAATAAATAAATAAAAATAAACAAAAAATTAAAAACAAACTATTATGTTTTCAAGAAAACAAATCAGAATCAGTCTATAACTATAGACAATATGAATATAGGAAGTTACATGCTTTAGTATGTTTCTTTTTTATTTTTTAAATTAATTTATTTTTTATTAACAACTTCCATGATTGTAAACAATATCCCATGGTAATGCTCTCCCTCCCCCCAACTTCCCCCTTTGAAATTCCATTCTCCATCATATCCCCTCTATGTTTAATAGATAATAAAAAATACTGTTCAGCAGCTGGGTGTGGTGGCGCACACCTTTAATCCAAGCATTTGGGAGGCAAGGGTAGGAGGATCACCATGAGTTTGAGGCCACCTTGAGACTACATAGTGAATTCCAAGTCAGCCTGGGCTAGAGTGAGATCCTACCTCGAAAAACCACACCAAAAAAGTTCAGTTTTTTCATTGTGATGCTATGGTTTTCATATATATATAAAGTTCTCATTCCTAATAAATGCTTTAATGTCTGCTCATATTTTCACAATTTAAAATTCTTCCTACAGAAGGCTTTCCAAATAGTCTAAGCCTCAGGTTTTAAAAACTGTAGATGTTCTCTTCCTTCAGTATGAATGAAAGAAAAAAGCATTTTAAAATATGCCATTTTTTAAATTTTTTTTTATCTTTTAATTTACTATTCATGGGTGTTACTCTAGACTTGTACAATATGCATGTCTAGGGGCAAGAATAGCTAAGTTCGATGTTTGTTACAGTAGCTCCTAGCATCTGGCAGATTACAAAATAGTAATGTCCTTTCCACATTTCTAGGTTCTGTTGATCTCATGAATACCATGATGGCCCAGGAACTCCAATACTTCTCAGCCATCTAGTGCAACAAAACACATGCCTTGAATGCTTCCCTTGTACTATCCCTTGTTTGTGCCATTGGTGCCCCTACAAATGGATAAAAGCAGGTGGGCACACATTAATGCTTAAAAGAAATGCTAAATATCTTACTTTCCCATACTTAGAAATCTCAGACTTTTAAAACTTTATTTTTTATTAGTTTACAACTAATTAAGTTTTACTATTTTGTTTTCACATAAGCTTTTTTCCCCTTTTCTTTTTATGCCTTACCCTTACACTAGAGCTTTCTCAAATGTAGCCTCCTTTCTTCTTTTTTTTTAAAAAATCTGAGCCGGGTGTGGTGGCGCACGCCTTTAATCCCAGCACTCGGGAGGCAGAGGTAGGAGGATCGCCGTGAGTTCAAGGCCACCCTGGGACTCCAGATTCCAGGTCAGCATGAGCTAGAGTGAGACCCTACCTCAAAAAAAACAAAAAAATAAAAAATCTTATTTTTTAAAAAATTTCACTTTTTTATTGACAACTCCCATAATTATACTGATAATTCCCTCCCCTCCCCAACTTTCCCCTTCACAAATCCACCCTCCATCATATCCCCCCCCAATTAGTCAGTTTTATATTTTGATGCCATCATCTTTTCCTCCTATTATGAGGGTATTGTGTAGGTAATGTCAGGCATTGTGAGGTCATGGATATTCAGGCCATTTTGTGTCTGGAGGAGCACATTGTAAGGAGTGCTACCCTTCCTTTGGCTCTTACCTTCTTTCTGCCACCTCTTCCGCAATGGACCCTGAGCCTTTGCTTTCTGCTTTTATAGTACATGCGTCCTTTGTTTTTCCCCCTTCTCATCACCTTGAAATTGGCAAGAAAATGGATGGAAATGGGAACAATTATATTAAGAGAGGTGACCAAAGTCCAGAAAGGCAAAACTTACATGTTCTTTCTCACATGTGGATTCTTACTTTCAAAGTTTGTATGTATGTAAATAAGGGGATGTGAGGCTAAGCATGGGTTATGAACCAATATGGGAAGAGAAGACCACAAGAGGGGTATATCTCAGATATTTAGAAAATTGATTCTTGTGGACCTATTTTCTTTGAAAAAGGAAAGTATTTCCAAAGTAGGAGAATGGAGAGGGTATAGCCAGAATGGGAGAGTAAAGTATTAAATGTGGACAGAACCAAAAGGAAAAAAATGAGAATCATGAATAAATGTACAGGTATATAGAATGTTTTCAGTATATTCAGATTCTAAAATTTCTTTTATGTGTGCCTCATAGCTGATTTTGGAGCTATGTGAAAGAATGTATGACCTCAGTGGCAGTACTTAGTCTCATGGAATCATGTAGTGTAACAGCCAGAAAGGACATTGGAGATCATAATCCACTGACTTCATATTACAGAAAGGTCACTGGAGCTAAAGGAGCTGGCCAACATCACAGATGTGGCTGTGGTTGTAGTTGCCTAAAAGACTATCAACCATGTAAACCAATAACAAAAGTAACTAACAACATGCCCTGTTTGACAGTAGCAGTAAATCCAACTACTTAGAGTCATATCTGGTGAGAAGAATGGGCAGCCATTTCTGAAGGTAGATGAAGAAAATAAAATTGATGCACATTGCAATAAGAGGATGTTGATAGATAACATTTAAACTGGATTTACTTATTTTGTTACATACAGCTAGGGATCTGTTTTAGTATAGAGGAACTATAGAGGGGAGTAGAAGTAAGATAAATGCCACAAAATCCTTGGGAATATTTCTCAGTACATTTTGGGAAATAGCTAACAATGAAATTTCTGGGTCTTACTCTATAATTACAAAATAACTATTTCTGGTGGCAAGGTCAGGTCATGTTATTGAACAAATACTTGAGGTGATTCCAAGATGGATGGCTTAAAGAGTACTTCTAGAAATGCAGCTCTTGAGCTCAGTCACATGTGTAACCTACAAACATTGTAGAGGGAAGATAGACACAAATAATGTACTATTTATCTCAATCTAGAAGAGGAGACAGTGAATTTTTGCAATAAAATATGATAGATGGGGGCTGGAGAGATGGCTTAGTGGTTAAGGTGTTTGCCTGTGAAGCCAAAGGACCCAGGTTCGATTCTCCAGGTCCCATGTAAGCCACATGCACAAGGGGCACATGTATCTGGAGTTCATTTGCAGTGGCTAGAGGCCCTGGCATGCCCATTCTTTCTCTGTCTGTCTCTCTTGTCTCTATCTTTCTCTCTGTTTGCAAGTAAATAAATAAAATTTTAAACGATAGATGACTGAGGAGATAGGTATGCTTACCCAGATTTCAACATTGCAAAGTGTCAAGGAACCACATGGTATCCCATTTATGTACATAATTTTAATTATATTTTTTTTATTTATTTAACCATCTTGAGAGGGGGAGGGGCAGGTATAGACAGAATGGACATGCCAGTGCCTCCAGCCACTGCAGACAATATCCACACACATGTGCCCCTTTGTGCATCTGGCTTGTGTGGGTACTGGGGAATAGAACCTGGGTCCTTAGGCTTCACAGGCAAAAAACTTAACCACTAAGCCATCTCTCCAGCCCCTATGTCTATAATTTTAATGCATTCATTAAAAATAAATTTAAACATATTTTAAAAATAAAAATTTTAAAGTACTGCTATATGCCAGGTGTAGCAGGGCAGGCCTTTAATTCTGGCACTCAAGAGGCAGAGATAGGAACTCTATCAGTTCTAGGCCAGCCTGAGACTATATAGTAAATTCAAACTAGAGTACAATGAGACCTTACCTCATAAAACCAAAAACGTTGGAGAGGGCCTGGAGAGATGGTTCAGTGGTTAATGGTGCTTGTTGCAAAATCTGCTAGCCTGAGTTCAATTTCCCAGTGCCCACATAAAGCCAGATGCACAAATGGCACATATATTAGTTCATTTGCAGTGGCTAGAGGCAAGGCCCTGGCATGTCCAATCTCTGTCTCTCTCTCTCCCCCTTGCAAATTGATTTTAAAAATTAAAAATATTGCTGTTGGTAAGATATTGAGAACTATATTAAATAAAGCTGGAGATAGTGGGCAACCCTGTATCATTCAAGATTTTAGACGAAATAATTTTCTCCACTCAGAATAGTGAGGGCTGTAAGGTTGTCATAGATAGTGTTTATAATGTTGAGGTACATCCCATGTATTACTATTTTATCCAAAACGTGCATCATGAAAACAGGTTTAACTTTGTTAAATGCCTTTTCTGAGTCTACTGATGATGAATTAGGATTATTGATTTGTATATGTTGAACCAATCTTACATCACTGGGATGAAACAAACTTGGTTAGAATGAATAATCTTAATTTGCTTTTGAATTCTGTTTGCAAGTGTTCTATTGAGAATTTATGCATCTATGTTCATTAAGGTAGTTGGTTTAAAATTTCCTTTTGTTGTATCTTGGTCTGGTTTTGTATCAGAGTAAAATTGGTTTCATAGAATTAGTTTGGTAGTGTTCCTTCCCATTCTATTTAGTGAAAAAGTTTGAGAGGTATTGATATTAGATTTTTCCATAATAAAATAAGAAGAGACATAAACAGGGTAAACATAAGAAAAGAAAAAAATGAAATTATCTCTATTTGCAGATAACATAATCAAATATTTAATTGACTCTACAGATTCTACCAGAAATCCCTTAAATTTAATCAACACTTTCAATAAAATTACAGGATACATAATCAACAGACAAAATCAGTAGTTTTCACATATTCCAACAATAAACTTGCTGAGGAAGAAATTATGCAAAATATCCCATTCACAATAGATCTCCCCCACAAAAAAAATGTACTTAGAAAAAAACATTACTAAGGATATGAAAGCACTCAACAAAGAAAAATTTAATAGTCTAAAAAAGGAAATAAAAGAAAATAGAAGATGTTGTAGAGGCTTTCCATATTCCTTGATTATTGATACAATCAATATTATAAAAATGACTATGTCAGACTGGATAGATGGCTAAGCTGTTAAGGTGCTTGCCTGAAAAGCTTAACGACCTGGGTTTGATTCCCCAGTACACACATAAAGCCAGATGTTCAGTGGTGCATGCATCTGGAGTTCGTTTGTAGTGGCTAGAGTCCCTGGTGCACCCATTCTCTCTGTGTCTCTCTTCTCTTTCTTCACCCCTCTCTCTGTTCTATCTCTGCTTGAAAATTAAATATATATATATATATATATATATATATATATACATATATATATATATATATATATATGCAGAAAGATTGTAAGAGCTACAGGGCTGGAGGGAATATTCAGAGGCATTGTCCCCCACCACACACAATGACTGACTGCTGCTCTTACAACTCATAACTCACAACTCCATGGTGAATACCAGCAACTCCACTGAGGAGGGCCTTCAGTGGAATGGGAGAACAGAGGAGGGGAATGATGGTACCAACATATGATGTGTCCACACAAAGTTTCTACTTGATATATAATATACATATTTTTTTTAAAAAAAAACAAAATGGCTTTGTTACCAAAAGTAAGGTACAGATTCAACACAATCCCCATATAAGTTGCAGAGATATTATTCTTAGAAACTGAAGCAATAATTTATACGGAAATGCAAAATACCACAAAAATGCGAAAGATTTAAGTAGAAAGAGCACTGATGCTGATTCCACAATTCCTGACTTAAAGTTATACTACAGAGCAATGATGACAATGACAGCATGGTACTGACACAAAACCGAACACATAGACCAATGGAATAAAACAACATAGCCAGAAATAAATCCATATAGCTACTTGAATTTTGAAAAATGCAAAATTGGATATTTAACAACAGAAAAATGCAGTTAGTGGGCTGGAGAGATTGCTTAGTGGTCAAGGTGCATGCCCACAAAGCCTAATGACCCAGGTTCGATTCTCCAGGTCCCACGTAAGCCAGATGTGCATAGTGGCACATGCACTTGGGGTTTGTTTGCAGTGGCTAGAGGCCCTGGTATGCCCATTCTCTCTCTCTCTCTCTCTCTGTCTCCCATAAATAAATAAATATAAATATAAATATTAAAAATATACATCCCTCATTCTGCACAAGATCAATTCAAAATAGATCTAAGATTTTGATTTAAAGGTAGAAATGCTGAAACTGCTAAAGGAAAACAGACTACACTGGAGGCTATAGGCAAAGAAAAGAATTTTGTGAGCAGAAATCCAATAGCACAGGGAACAGTCCCAGGAACCAACAAATGGTACTACATAAAATTAAAGTTTCTTTGTAGCAAAGAAAACTACCAGCAGAGGAAACAGAAGACCTATAAAATGGGAGAAGATCTTTTCAAGCTATTCTTCAGATAGTGTTGATATATAAATAACTGCAACACTCAGCTGGGGAGATGGCTCAGGGAATTTTGCAGAAGAGGCAACAGAATGAGTATAAGAGTCACAAGTTGGGACGGCGTAGCCAGAAGCATTGCCCCCCCCCCTCCTCACTGACTGACTGGTACTCCCACAACTCATAACCCACAACCACATAGGGAATACCAGCAACCCCACTAAAGAGGGCCCTCAACTGAATAGGGATAGGGAGGAGGGAAATGATGGTACCAACCCATGATGTGTTCATACAAAGTCTATTCATAATAAAAATACATAAAAAGAAAGAAAAAAATTGCATGCTTTCTGTCATACACAGATCCTAACTTTTAATGTTCATATAAAAGTAGATAAGAGGATGTGAGAATGGAAATAGACTATCAATCAAGATAAAGACCAGATCTGGTAAGGATTATACTAAGTGAGGTAACCCAGGCCCTGAAAGCCAAATGTTGCATGTTCTGTCTCACATGTGGATCCTAGCAACAGATGATTGGACTTCTGTGTGAGTAGGAAGAAAACTAAGTAGCATAGGCCAGTAAGCTAGAAAAGAGATATAAAGGGAAGAGAAAGGAAAGGAGGGGGTACTTAATAGGATGGTGTTGTATATATGTAAGTAGAAGAATAGATTAATGGGGGCGAAAAGGCCTAAGTGAGGTCAGGGAAAGATATTGAGTAAAGGAAAGGTGGGGAGAGAGCTTATCAAAATCTAATAGGATATAAATAAATCATATGTAAACCTACTTATTTAGACAATGGAATACTCAGGAGCTGCAGATTGTTACTAGAAAATTTTCAGTGCCAGGGATGGGATACCTTCCAGTGAGTTGTTGGCCAGGGAGGTCCCTGGTGTCCCCCAAACACTACAGGCCATTGCTGAGGCCCTTCAATTCCTGCCAGGAATAGATGGTAAGACCCTATTGCTGAAGACTCCGCATACTTGGCCTGAAAGGTCCCTGAGAAATCCTGCTAGAACTGAGCTGATAACGTCCTACATGTAGACCAGCTGACAGAAAGCTGGAAGAAGCCATTCTGCATGCAGGTCAATGAGAGAGAGAGAGAAAAATCACCAGTAAAGATACTCAACAGTGGACACTGCAAGGCTTATACTTGGCCAGCCAGGCCAAATGAGCCAACGGGTACAATAGTGGCACTTCTGTCATGGTGGAAACCAACTGCCCTCTAATTGGAATGGAGGCATGCTCCATGGAAGGGAATACATCCCTGATACTGAAAACCTACAACAGGGGTAGTCATGAACCCTAAGGGTGTAACATCTGCTGCTGTCTGGCTAAATGTATATACTATGCTTATCAAACTGTCCAGTAAGCACTTCTCTTAATGTTCAAACCCTTATAGTAATGCCACTCTCACTTTTGGTAGAGAACCTTCTCTTTTCAGATGGCAGTGACCTTGGGATGACTCAGAAGATATCATGGTGCTGGGAAGAAGTGACAGTAGTGCTCAGCACTGCAATATCTCTATCACACCTTCCAAGGCTCAGGGTCCATTGCGGAAGAGATGGTGGAAAGAATGTAGGAGCCAAAGGAAGGGTAGGACTCCTTATAACGTGCTCCTCCAGACACAAACTGGCCTGGATATCCATGATCTCACAGTGCCTGACACTACCTACACAAGACCATCATAATAGGAGGGAAAGATCATGACATCAAAATAAAAGAGAGACTGATTGAGAGGGGGAGGAGATATAATGGAGAATGGAGTTTCAAAGGGGAAAGTGGGGGGAGGGAGGGCATTACCACGGGATATTGTTCACAATCATGGAAGTTGTTAATAAAAATAATAATAACAATAAAATAATAAAAAAGACTAATTGAGAGGGGGAGGGGATATGATAAAGAGTGGATTTGTGAAGGGGAAACTGGGGAAGGCGAGGGAATTATGGTTTACTGTCTATAATTATGGAAGTTGCCAATAAAAAATATTTTAAAGAAAAAAAAATAGAAGACCATAATAGCAGAACAAGATATGATGAGAAAGAGGGTGGAAAATAAAAAGGAAACATGCAGTGAGAAAGTAGAAAGGAAGCTATGGTGGGGAGAAGGCACAAGAGAAGGAAAGAGGAAAAAGATGAGGAAGGAATACAAAACACATAATTTGGCCAGACATGGTGTCACATGCCATTAATCCCAGCACTTGGGAAGCTGAGGTAGGAGGATCACTGAGTCTGAGGCCATCCTGAGACTAATTGCAAGTCAGCCTGGGCTAGAGTGAGATTCTATCTTGAAAAACCAAAAAATGAAAAAGTATCATTTGGACTAAAACATAAGAAACCTAGTTCTTTCTATGCCAATAGGAAGGAAGGAAGGAAGGAAGGAACGAAGGAAGGAACGAAGGAAGGAAGGAAGGATCTCCTGCACTCAAGAGGGTATGACAGAAGAATCACAAACCTTAGGTCAGTATGACTACACAGTAAGTTTGAAGCCAGCTTGCACTATATAGCAAGAACCTGTCTCAAAAGAAATAAACAATACACTTCCATAGTTAATTTCAGAAAATATGTTGAACCTTATATTGCACACATTTAATCCCAGCACTTGGGAATCTGAGGCAGCAGGATTTCCATGACCTTGAGGCCAGCCTGGGCTACAGAGTGAGTTTCAGGGCAGTCTGAACTACAGTGGGAAACTGCTTCAAACAAAATATATGATAATAGCATAATAGTTATATGTAATGATGCTATTTCCTTCATGCTTTTTGAGCATAAGATAGAGAAGAGACAATGCATGAAAATGATGCTGAGAGGTTTTTGAAATAGTCCAACAGGTAGTTTAGAAGAAGTTGATAGTAGAATAGGAAGGAAGATAATGGGTCTGTTTTGACATTCACTTTGGTAGCACCAGTAATGGAATACATACAGCTTTGAGGAAGAAGAGATTGTCGTGCATGACTCGAAGGTTTCTGACTGGTGATGAATGGATGAAGTTTTAGGAGGTATGAATGCATTGTAGGTTCAGATGATTGAGCTAGAAACCCAGGTCAGGTTGGTAAGTGCTTAAAGCATGGAAGAAAATGGAAGCATCAAGGGTCTTTAGGTCTCTCTGAAGTCAAAGGACAGATAGAAGCAGAGTATGGAGAATGGGAGACTCTCTAAAAGTTGGGCACTGGAGGACGTAATGCCCAGAGTGGAGCAATATTGAATCATCATCAGCTCTGGGATGGCTTTAAGCACAGCAGGCTGCAGTTGAGTGAACATGGATGTTAGTGGAAACAGAGAGGCCCAAAAGCTGACAGGCCAGGATGTCGGTTGAATCATGTAGGGGTGGGAATAAAACTGTTTTTCAGGAGCCTAAGTCATCAGCCCCACCTGAGATAGTCACCTAATCAGTAGAATAAACAAGGAACTTGGTGACAGGAACATTTAATGACAAGAATAACAAGCAGCTAGAGTTTTTTGCATGAGTAGAGAAGTAATAGCTTAGAACCTACATTGGGGAGCTTTTAAAGAAGTATCCTGCATTTTGATAGGTGGGAAGTCAGAGAATGAAGCCCTACTTTTTGCAACTATGTGTTTTGGTCTAGTGCAAATTTGAGGGATTAGATGAAGACACTTTGGACATGGAAAAGTACAAATATGCTCTCATTTTTGTTTCTTCAGTGGGTTTTAAATTTTCATTCCAGGTACAGACCATTACTTTTTTTTAAAGATTTCATTTTTATTTATTTATTTATTAGAGATAGAGAGACAGAGAGAGAGAACAGGCATGCCAGGCCCTCTAGCTACTGCAAACGAACTCCAGATGTATGTACCACTATTGTGCATCTGGCTTACGTGGGACCTGGAGAATCAAACCTGAGTCCTTAGGCTTTACAGGCAAGCGGCTTAATCCCTAAGCCATCTCTCCAGCCCTACTTTTTTATTAGTAAAAATTTTCATCTTTTTGAGTACTGAAATATTCATGGATAAAATGCTACAATATGTGGACTATGCTTCAAAAATAATACAAGGTACGTGTTGCAGTGAAGAAAGAATCGTAGTGTGTTGGTAATTATTGAGGTCTGATCATCAGTCTATGGAAGTGTCATGGCTGTTTTGTTTATGCATATGCTTGTTTTTTTTCTTAATAAAAAGTTAAACTGCTTCTTTAGGGACTTAGCCTATTGTTTTGCTTCATGTTTTATTTATTTATTTATTTATTTTTGGTTTTTCAAGGTATGGTCTTGTTCTTAGCCCAGGCTGACCTGGAATTCACTACGTAGTTTCAGGCTGGCCTTGAACTCACAGCTATCTGCCTACCTCTGTCACCTGAGTGCTGGGATTAAAGGCATGTGCCAACATGCCTGGCCTCATATCTTTCTTTAATTCTCATTTTGTGAAGCTCTCCTACTGGCTTCTCCATGAGGTCCACAGGAACTGGTATTTATCCCCATTGCATGAATAAACCTTTCTGATCTTTTCAAAGAGTGTGTCCACAGACAAACTTCTGTTACAGATAGACCCTCTGTTACAGATCAATGCCACAAACACCATACTCTATACACTTCTATAGTAGTACATTCTACCACCTAATTGTTTCTATTAAGAGAATTTTAACATTCAGAGCATTTCTCTAGGGCTTTTGAGCTTGGAAGTGGTCTTCATTTCATCACAGGTCTGACAAAGTGGCTTCTTTCTACATGGAATATTGTTCATCAAGCCTCTAGTCCACCAAATTAATACCCAAATATCCATCAAATCTTTTTGCCCCCAACCCTTCATGCTGTTACAATAATTCTTTCCTTTTCACTAGTTCTGTCTTGTTCAAACTTTTGTGACTCCATATATATCACGGTGCATTTTAAACGTGTATATGTGGTTCTCCCTAATTTCTAGCATCATGGACTTAAAAATATATTCTAGGATTTTTTTTTCCACATTGGCAAGTCAATAAGTATGTACTCAGCAAATCACACATGCCTAATATCCAAAGACTCTAGACCTTCACATGTCTAAAACCATTCAGAGGCAATTGGTATATGAAAATGTTGGAAACAAAATAAATTACCTGTGCTTGGTCAGTTTGTGCATCTAAGAAGTGGGTTACTGTGACGTGGCATGTGATTTTGATATTGGGGAGAATATTTTTTTTCATTTTTGAAAGTAGATCATGTCACCAAGTCTTACCTCAAATACCAAAAATATTACCAGTCCATGTATAAAGTATGCAAAGACCAAACCATTTACATTATTCCTTTTTAAGTGTGTAATGGCTGAAGAGATAGCTTGGCAGTTAAAGTGCTTGCCTGAAAAGCCTAATGACATGGGTTTAATTTCGCAATACCCACATAAAGCCAGATTCACAAAGTGGTACATGCATCTGGAGTTCGTTTGTAGGAGGGGCTGGAGACCCTAATGTGCTTGTTCTCTCTCTGGATCTCTTCCCTCTATCTTTCTCTGCTTGCAAATAAATAAAATATATCTTTAATAATCTCATATAAGATGGTGGTGGAGGAGATAAGGTACTTTTTCTGCTACTTTGTAACTATTAGAGGCTATACAGACAGATGTCTGATCAGTGTAAGGAACGTCCAGGCCAAGAGATATGAAGTAGCAGGCAGACACCAGATTAAGTTATCATACTTAATAATACATACTGCATTTTCTTCTCATGAGTAGCTCCTCTTTAAGAACCAGGCACAGGATATTTCTTAAAACAATGATTTGCAAAACTTTGTAAGGTGTAATTCATTTAGTGGCATATTCTTCGTACTTACAAAGAGGAGTGGTCAGAGACTGCTGAGAGCTCAAAACTAAAGGAGACTTATAACATGCCCTCACAAGCCCAGGGAACATTGTGGTAGAGCAGCAGAAAGAACATAAGAGACACAAGGTTGGACGATGTATTCTAAAACATTGTCTTTGCCCTCACAGAGACTAACTGGGGCATTCGTGACCCCACAGAGATTACCAAAACCCCACTTAGGAGAGCCCTCATTGAAATGGGGGTGGCAGAGATGGAATGTAAGAATATAACCTGATGGGAATATGATCAATTTGCAATATGATTATTATATAATAAAGTTTTCAATTTAAAGGAAGTGTGTGCATACAGCCATAACATTTTCAAATAACTCAATATAACGATGGAAAGAATAAAGTCCAACAGAAAAATGTCACGTTCATGGTTGTATAAATTCAGTACTCCCGCTCTTTGTTAATATCCATAAAACCAGTACCACTGTGCAAAAGTGTCTTTCATACTGTTTGGGGATCCTTGCTGGTTTGAAACTCACTGACAAACAGGAGGCATAAAAAGGGCAGTATAAAGCCACCCTTCACATTTTCAGTGAAGAGCCAACTTATTTGTGGTTTTGATTAGCTTTTAGTAACAAACACCATTAATCAAAACTGATGAATTGGCATAAGTTCTAGGGTACAAAAATATAAAGGATGAGGGGATACAAAATGGTAACCAAAGGGTAAATTATCCGCTTTGGGTGGTCATCATTTTATCCTTCAGAACCAGGAGATTAAAAATGCAAAACTTGAGCCAGGCATGGTGGCGCACGCCTTTAATCTCAGCACTCGGGAGGCAGAGGTAGGAGGATCGCTGTGAGTTCGAGGCCACCCTGAGACTACATAGTTAATTCCAGGTCAGCCTGGACCAGAGTGAGACCCTACCTTGAAAAAAAAAAATTAAAGATTGCCAGGCCAATCCCAGCAATCAGCAAGCTGAGGCAGGAGGATCACTGTGAATTTAAGGCCAGCCTGAGACTACATAATGAATTCCAGGTCATCCAGGAATAGAGACAGACCTTACCTCAAAAAAAGCAAAGCTGGACTGGAGAGATGGTTTAGCGGTTAAGGAACTTGCCTGCAAAGCCAAAACACCCAGGTTTGACTCCCCAAGACCTACGTAAAACAGATGCACATGGGGGCGCATGTATCTGGAGTTCATTTGCAGTGGTTGGAGGCCCTGGTGCACCCATTCTCTGACTCTCTTTCTCTACCTGCCTACTTCTGTATCTCTCTCTCTCTCTCAAATAAATAAATAAAAATAAAATATTTAAAATAAATCTGAGGAGGTTTGAATGTAAAATGTCCCCCAAAGGCTCATGTTTGAATACTTAATTAACCCCTAGTTTTTGATGCTATTTGGAAAGATTGTGGAATCTTCAGGAGGTAGAGCCTTGCTAGAGGAGGTATGTCACTGGAAGGTGGAACTTGAGGTTTTATAACTTTCACAACTTCCTGTTATATTTACTCCCTAATGATGTCATGATAATGGCTTCCTGCTTCTGCCATGCTTTCCCTGCCATGATGGACTCTTAAAACTGTAAACCAGGGCTGGAGAGATGGCTTAGCAGTTAAGTGCTTGCCTGTGAAGCCTAAGGACCCCAGTTCAAGGCTCGATTCCCCAGGACCCACGTTAGCCAGATGCACAAGGGGGCACACAAGTCTGGAGTTTGTTTGCAGTAGCTGGAGGCCCTGGTGTGCCCATTCTCTCTCTCTCTCTCTCTCTCCTTTTCTCTCTCTCTCTTTCTCTGTCTGTCGCTCTTAAATAAATAAAATTAAAACAAAATTTAAAAAAAAACTGTAAACCAGCCAGGCATGGTGGTGCACGCCTTTAATCCCAGCACTCGGGAGGCAGAGGTAGGAGGATCGCTGTGAGTTCAAGGCCACCCTGAGATGACAGACTGAATTCTAGGTCAGCCTGGGCTAGAGTGAGACCCTACCTCGAAAAAACAAAAACAAACGAACAAAAAAACCCTGTAAACCAGAAGACTACACATGGCTTAGGCTGTAAAATCACTGAGAAATATTGCTGGAGCTGAGAAGAAAACCTCCTCGCTGTAGACCAGAAAAAGCTACACTGTATGTACCTCTATGGGAGATAAATAAGTCATTAAACCATCTCCTCCCCTAAGCTGCTTCTGGTTGGGAATTTTGTCACAGTAATGAAAAATTAACTCTTACAGTGACTGAGTATATACAGAGACCGATAAAAGCATGTGGCCCCTGGTGCTGTCTTAATTCTTTATAACATATAATCCTATTCCATACTTCAAGCAAATGTAAAATGAATGCACATTGAATTGAAAGGACTCACTGACACAGCACAAACACAGCCTGTGTCTACTAAAGACCAAAGCATTTTCCACACTCCACTGTATTTTAAAATAGCTAACTTTATTGTCAGTGACAAGACAGACACAGAGTGGGTTTAAACCTGTTTAACTTTATTCCAACTAGCTCCGTTGATTACAGAATAGGATCACAATCATTATGAAATCACATACATTTCAAACCAAAGGCAATTCTTCTCTAACCATCTGCCAATCCCAACTATCCACTTTACAAACATATGCCATTAATCCCAAAGGAGGTCAGAAGGTGGTTTGATAGCTTCATGTAACCCATTCTTTCTACCAGAAGAAAATAAGCTCCCAACACTTGTCCTACCAATGATGGATGGCACTTAGAAGATATGTTTCTAACGATTGGAGTGGGCTAAATTGGTGGCAGTGAGCCCAAATCTGATGCCTTTCTTTGAAAGCATTTTCAGTCAGAAGAACCCCATTTTAAGTAACACATTCCATATATGAATGAACATTTGTGATAACAAACATGAAAATATTATTTGTCAAAGTCAGCACATGTGTCTACACCTTAAGCTGCCACATTATTTAGACCCTTCATAAAAAGTAGCTTGCAAATCCAGTTGTTAGACACACCCAGCAGTGTAACAACAAAAAGAGAACAAAACAGGTCTCTTGGTCTTTTTTTAAAAATTACAGGTGATGGCAAATGTTGCAAGTCCCTACTGCCCTGCTTCTTTTGAGGCCCAAAAGCAACACTGAAATGAAATCCTTCATTTATGATAACAATCAGTATCCATGATTTAAAAAATAAGCTCAAGCTGCATTTATTTCCAAAACATGGTTAACAGGAATTTTGTATCAAGTAAAGCTCTTTCTAATGAACCATTCCTGGACAATGGGCATCAAAGTATAAGTGAATTAGAAGGTTCTCATCAGCCATTATGCAGTATAAGTTAAGACAACAAGTTCTCCCTCCTGACATGAGGTTCTAGTAAAATGCATAGGTAGTTGGGAGTCCCAAGAGATCCCCCAAACATTCTTTCCACTTAACTGTAAAAATTTGGCTAACTTGAGATGCCTCCCATACACCTGTATGATTAGAATGATATCTAGTAAAGATTTTCTGACAAAGCAGAATTGTTATTTTCTAGTATAGTGATCCTTAGATATGCAATGTTCTAGGCAAATTACCTGGTACTTAAAACTGAACAGAGAGGGACTGCTTCTGATGTGAGAGGGCAGATATGTTTTGGAAAGTTCAAAGTAGTACTTCAGCAAGATCTTCCTTCTTTACCCCAAGCACATAATTTTTCTAATTCTAACGAAATGATAGTTGTCACACAGTAAGGAATTCATGATGCCTGTCACCTTACACAATGTGATTACAATCATGGCTCCCAGAACCAGGCAAAATTCTGTCAAAGTGTTATTACCATGAAATGACATAAACAATTTAGTTTTATTTTCATGTGTTTGCTTAGATGGAATGTAGCTCTCCTTATGTTTGCTACTTGCTGCTCCTACTCTTTGAAGGGTTGTTCCCCTCACAACTAAAGGTATTGTGAATAGTATAAACACGACTGTACTTTTAACTTCTATTTGGCATTCACTTTGTAACTAAGGACTTCTTGTGTGAGATGATCTCTTCATTACAGAATATGTGAAAAGACTGGTTGAAAGTTACATTGCCTTCCCTCCACTCTATATAAACATGCACACACACACCACTCACACACACACACACACACACAAATACACACACACACACAATACACACACACACACACACACACACACAATTCCTTTGGAAGATACTTCAGAACTACAAAAGAATATAGGTAAATAAAACAGCCCTATATTCACAGAGGAACTCATAAAAATGTCTCAAGACTCTCAATTTCATAGTGAGAAAAAAGAGGGGTTGATTTCTTAGGGACACATTTCACATGGTTCAATGTTAAAATAGGGATCAAGAAAGGAAAACCCTTGTACAAGGCACTGCAGGAAAAGGCAAGCTAAGAGTTTAGAACCCTAGACAATTTACTCAAACCAGGGGCATTTTATAAAGTATGCATACCCTGGACCATGAATGCCTTTTGTTCAAAACAGACTCTTCTTTTTTTGTAGATAAATGTCTCCAAAAATAGTCATGGTAATTGGCAAAGTGGATAGATATACTGTATGATCTTGAAAAAGTCACTAAAATTCTCCAAGTCTCAGATTCCTCATCACTAAAATTAGAGGGTTGGGCTATATTGCTAATGTTTCTTCCCACTGCTATAGATCATGAAGTAAATATATCAGGCTACTCTTCTATTAATCTGGTTTCTAACTAGTATATCCCTAAAACCTCTACCCCTTTTACTTAAGGTCCCCTCCCCCTCCCTATACCCCTGAAAATTGATCTTAATGACACTATCTTTAGATTTATCACCTTAATTAAGGGCAGAGATGTGACACAGGGCAGGGACCTGTGGGAACTGGCACCCACTGTGTCCTTAGAGGCAGCCCTATGGCAAGGCTTTTGGCTGCAACCTTCTTTGGTCCCCACCCACATGCACATTTCCTGCTGCTGCCCAAACCGATTCCAAGATGGAGTCACTGGCAGTGAGAAGAGGTAGTTAAGGAAACTGCTGCAGTCAACCTCTCCCATGACTGCAGCCTGGTACTTTGGACTTCTGATGCTATTCCCTTGGAGGTGATAGTCACATATGTCTTTGAAGACACATGATGAGAATGTGGGGAAACAAAATGAAATATTTTAAAGTAGTTGCCAGAAATACAAAGCACTCAACCTGTCAATGAAAATACTTCCTCCTTTTGCCAGATACTGCCAAATGAAGACTAGTATCCTAACCAGTGAATCTGTGGTGTGGAAGAAATAAACACTAAGTCTACTGGCCTTATGAAAATCAAGCGAGCCATGTTCATAGCTACGCCCAAACCACAAGCCTGCATGCAGTATCTCATGCAACCCTCCATCAAGGCCTCTGACATCTTTCTCCCTATGAGAGAGGAAGCTGTACATCACTCAGTCCATTTACTCTCCTAGCATCTGAAAGCAATATATTAATTATTCAAATGCATAAATTACTCCAGAGTATATATATATATATGAAGGTATGAGCCTCCAGGAGGGAACCAAAAGAATCCACTTCCAAAGCACCATTTGAAATGGAGATAAACACAATCTGCTGGGGCAGGGTGGCTGACAACTGGGAGAGAAAACTGATTCCAGCACCCTTCTACACCCCAATACACCACACTTTTTTTTCCAGCTTCCACAGCTTCTAAAACACTTCCTTTTCTTGAGCACAAAGTTAAGAGCTTTCTGTAACTGCTGTCTAGTTAATAACCAGACAAAGCAGCATGTCTTCAAATTCTCTCTGGCTTCCCATTTCTGAACTACATGTTACCCATTGCCTTCCACACATACTGTGCTCTTCAATGAAAATGACCTCAAATAGAGAAATTTCAAACCAATGTAAGCACATTAAAAACATCAATGCACATCATCACCTATCAACAGTCCCAGATTTGCATAAATCCCCACAATAAACTTTAGAAGATATTCAGATTCATCTATCTTTTCGAGGTACTCCCTAAGTATTCCAGAAAAGACTGAAATTCACATGGGATTACTTAAGTACTAGAATATTCCAATAAAGTCCCATTAAAAAATATCCCCAACCCCAACCCTTGTCTTCACCCTCAGAGTAAGAACAAACAAAAGGGGGAAATGATTAAAAGCATTCTTGCTGATCAACTGCAGCTCTTGATTGGGCCATTTAGATGAGATATTCCACCATCTCTGCATCAGGTTCTTGTCCCAGGATCTGAATGGGAGTTTTTCTTTCCAGAGTACTGGAGTGGAAAACAGGACCATCTAAGTGGAAACAAGGGGTTAGAAAAGAGTTAGGGACAATGTAAAAACCTAGCTTTCAACAGAGTTAAGAGAAATCACAAAACTGATGGCTAAATGTGACTTGCCTGGCATCCCTTGTCATGTAATATACCTGGAGAATGACTTCTATTCATGACCATTCCTATCTCAATGAATGACAGAAGGCCCTTCAGAAACTCTTTCATTTCCTCTGATGAATCCCCTTTGGAACATGAAACCCACAATCCAAACATGCAACTCTTAAGTAGCAAGAACCAGCAAATAGATCTGCATTTGAGGGGACAACCAAAAGCTGCCTGCTACAGAGAATAATCGTTATTACCTGGCTTGTCTAAATTGTATGTCAGATTTGGCGTAGACAAACGACGGGGTCCAGAGCCAGTAGCTGGACTTGCAGGAACCTCAGCTTGAGCCAAAACTGGAGCTGCAGTTGGAGATGGAGTAGCAGCTGCAGTCGGAGATGGAACTGGTGCCTGAGTCTGAGCTGGAGCAGAAGCCGGAGCCGTTGCTGGAGCCGGAATCGGAGCTGGAGCTGGAACTGGAGCCGAAGCAGCTGGAGCAACCTGAACAGCAGCAGGGGCAGCGGAAGCAGCAGGAACAGTGGCAGAGGCAGCAGCAGAAGGAGCAGCTGGAATTTGAGCAGCAGAAGCTGGAGAAAGAGCAGCAGCAATAGCGGCAGCAGCGGCTGGAGATGAAGCGGCAGCAACAGCAGCAGCAGAAGCTGGCACGGCAGCAACCGGAGCAGCAGCTACCATGATGGTGGTGTTGGTGGCAGCAGTGGCAGTGATGGCGGCAGCAGTGGCAGCAGCAGCAACTGGAACAGCAGCAGGGACAGAGATGGGAGCCACAGCTGCAGTTTTGTTCGACTCCGTTCCACGTTCAGTTTGGGTGCTACAGTCTCGACTGCCTGTCTTGGAGTGAGCTGAGAGTAGGGGAGTGGATGGAGGCACAGGCGAAGGTGTGGATGGGACAGACTCAGCAGCCCGGTAGTCTGTACCCAGGAGAATTCCTGCAAATGAAGCAGGGGACAAGGTTAGACAACAGGTGACTCCAATACAGATATGGATTTGCTATTTATTCTCCCTTGAAGGAGTTGAGAAAAAAAAATGAAGAGGTCTGAATTCTTTATTTTTTCCTAAAGAACCACTGGCATCAGGTATCACCATCAAGGCTAAGAGTCACATTTGGACTTGGAAGATCCTTTCTTGTCTTCATTATTGAACTTCCAGTTGAATGTTTTAAGCCTACATGTGTCCCCAGTGTCTGTTTTACTTTGTGCCATGGTGACTGTATTAGACCTCTTTGTCAGAGTTCTATTCAGTTGCGTTTATAACAATACAAGATATTACCAGAGAGCTGAAAAGGATGAGTGGCTGTGGATTGTGGATACACAGAAGGGAGCTAATAATCATGTAACTAAGATTCCATCCATGACCACGGCTCCCATAATGTTTACTTTAACTAAAGGATACTGCATCTGTCAGAGGGCCAAGAAAGGTACTAAAAACAACAAAAAAGAGTTGAAATATATATCTGTTTGCTTCCTTGGCATAAAAAATGCATCCCTTGGTATCTCCAGTTCACTCAAGTTTTAATTAAAGAGGGTGAAATGGACAGGAATGGAACCATAAAAGTACATTCTGTTCTCATGTTGGAACACTTGAGAAACAAAAAAGTTGCCACCCGACGCAATTGAGCTTAAAAAGAGAACTCCAGGTCCTCCTTGAGTAAGAAGGAAGGAACAGGGTGATACTGTAATTGTGTATGACATGAAACCCCTCAGGCTTTGAATAAAGTTCCCACATGGCAAAAGCCAAATCTGAGAATTTTTTAAAATAAAATTCAAGTTATCTCCCTTCCTACAACCTGAAATCCGAGCATTTTTATTTTTTCAGGCTTTGTCTTCAGTTATTGATCTCACCATGAGATTTCACAGTTTGGAGGAGCTCCTGAACAGGCAGCTAGTTCCCTCGGGAGAAGAATCCCCAATTTTCCTCTCTAGATCCTCGACCGCTGCCCCTTTTCCTTTCTGTGTGTGACACGGGCCTCTTTCTAGGAATACCAGTATGCTCTTCTTTATTTGCTGTCATTACCTAAGCTCCCCTTCCAGCTTTTGTCATCACGTTTCTCCTCCATGATGGGTGTACCAGTCAGGGTAGATGAGTGAGAGAGCAAGCCTGAACCAGCATTGGAAATGGACATCAGAGACTTTGCTGGCCTCATGGACGAGAGCTGTTCTGTCTTGCTTGGCTCCTTTCGGGAGCGCTGCTGGAGCACTTTGATCATAGCATCCTTCTCAATAATCTGGGCATGAAGAGTCTTAATCCTAGGAGTCAATGAGAAAACACATTAAATACCTTGTTGCTCCCTCTGTGTTCTGATCTTCTTCCTACATGGACTTTCCCTCTTATTATCTTTTCAACTAAGCACTGGTCTAGTTAGTTCTGAGTTAGAAGATAAGAGTCCATGTGCTTCACTTGTTTAACAAAAGCACATCCTTCTGCAAACCCAAAGTAGCTACAACAGAGCAATTTAGAATTGCTTACACCTTAGAAGATCAAAGTCAAGTCTTGGCAGTAATGAAGGTTGTATATAAGACATGTCATAGACTATACTTATGCTTTCATGAAGAAGCTGTGTTAATGGTATGAATGTGTTCAGAGAAAAGATGTGTTCTTCTATAAATGAGTCATAGCCTTTAGGTAATAAGTAAATGCTCCTAACTTTATTTAGAAAATGTATCAGATGTCCTATTCCCTGCTCAGCATGGATGTCATTTTGCTAAGAAGTCTCCCATTATGAGAGAAGTGAGACACAGTGCAAGAAAAAACAGCCCACAGTGGTACTGTCAATAATTCATTTTTGGCAAAAGGCAAATGGAAAGTAACTAAAAGCAACCCTACTTGGAATTCTAGAGTTACAGGTAATATTCAAGGTCCATTTCATTGCATATCAAACTCTTAAGTGACAGGGTGGCAGTGGTGAAAACTGTGGTGACAGTCAGGCTCCAGAGCTGTAATAATCATTCTTACTCTTTCCTAGTGACCTAGCTTGTCGAAACATCAAGTTGTCACAACCATCTGCATCAAGATTCATATTTTACCTGCCCTCCATGTCCAGGCAACGCTTATTGGCCATTAAGATTTCTTCTTCCTCCTTCTGGATACGAGCCTCCAGAGCTGTGTCATAGCTGGTGTTAGGAGAGTGGCTGATGACTGTTGTGTCCCTAAGAAGGGAAAAGGTATTGATGATAATGAGCAGGCAGCAAAAAAATCAATATATGCTATCTTCCTTCTATGTCAAAAGAGGTTTTGCTGGGAAGCCTTAAACTGAAATCAATCTCAATAGGAAAGACTGGATTCTAGGTGACTTACTGGCAGTATCCTCCAGTAAGTGAGTTTTCAAAGTACTAGAGATGTAGGCATAAGTGTGGCTGGCAAAGTCAGTGTGGTATTCTATGAAATGTGCACATGCTTACTTTCAAAGCTGGACAAGCACCTTTCCCAAGCCTTCTGGAATATAACCCATTCAAGGTTCTATACCCATACCAAGCAAGAGAAGTATGTTCTCTTTCCATTTTATTCTTCTAAAAGTCATGAGGGGAAAGGCTAAGCTTTGGAGAAAAACAAAGGGTTACTAAGTAGCTTTTTGTGATTTATGAATACCATTTACATGTGAGGACTAGAAACCAAAAGTACATAGACAGCTAAGATCAGGTAGGTCAGATGAGCTGGCAAAGCGAGATTTTGATTCAGTGTTCTCTTATCTAATCTCCATCTGAACCATTCTATCACCAAATCCATGAGTTTATCCCAACTAAGGGATTGTTCTCTTGCCAGAGTCTCAACTGCATAAGGGATCATCATGTTCCATCTGAAATTGTCTCAGGTCATTAACTCAATGAGGCCACTCAACAAGAAAAAATCATGTTGTGTACATGGGAGAGAAGGGGGGAGGGAGGGAGGGAGAGGGAAAAGGGAGAGATAGACAAAGAGAGAGAGAGACAGTAATGGGGAACAAGGGAGAGAGATGGGTATTAGGAATAAGGAAAATATAGATGGGATTACAGTGATCATGCAAACAATCAGACAACAGACTGAAGAACAATGAAGTGACCTGCTTCACTCTATTTCCTCCAAGTCCCAGGTACATTATCTGCATGCAGTTAGTTATGCTCTCTTAGCACAGAGATTGTGATCAGTGCAGATGGAGGTAAAGTGGCAAGGGAATGAGCAGGCAGATAGTTCACATTAAGGTTGGGGAAGTTTGGTGAATCTCTTTAAATCACTGTTGTGTCAACGTCTATAACTCATCTATAAGACTGTAAATCCCTTATTGAAATGGAAAGATCACTACAAAATAATGAAGGGGGGCTGGAGAGATGGCTTAGCGGTTAAGTGCTTGCCTGTGAAGCATAAGGACCCTGGTTTGAGCCTCGGTTCCCCAGGACCCACGTTAGCCAGATGCACAAGGGGGCACATGCATCTGGAGCTCATTTGCAGTGGCTGGAAGCCCTGGCGCGCCCATTCTCTTTCTCTCTCTCTCTCCCTCTCTCTCTCTCTCCCTCTTTCTCTCTCTCTCTCTGTCACTCTCAAATAAATAAATAAGAATGAACAACAACAACAAAAATTTTAAAATGTTGATTTAAAAAAATAATGAAGGGGAGGAAGACATTGACTCTCTTCATTTACTACATTCAAACCATTTCCACATCTCAGAATTCTACATTCTTTTAGGACAACTCCCTTTCTGTGGTCCTACTAGATATTCCAATAGTAAACAGCACTGCACAGTGCTTGAGATTAGGGCAGACTATAGATAGTACTGGGATCAACTCTTAGCTTCCCCAAGTATTCTCTACTAATCATCTTTTTGAAGTCAGAGATTCAGTTACCCACTCTACATCTAAGTTTACTCATATGCAAAATGGCAACTATAATTATATCTTTCTCTCACTTTGTATAAATAATTTATGGACATAAAACATACCATCAGCCAAAAAAATAAAATATAAAATAAAAATGTCAGGTGTGGTGGCACACGCCTTTAATCCCAGCACTTGGGAGACAGAGGTAGAAGGATCACCATGAGTTTGAGGCCACCCTGAGAGTACACAGTGAATATCAGGTCAGCCTGGATTAAAGAGAGACACTATGTTGAAAAACAAACAAATGAAAACATACCATTAGCACAGTAAAAGCACTCAATATTAAATGAGAGGGGATTATGATCAAAATACAATATATACACATATGAAAATTTGAGTGCTGGAGCGATAGCTAAGTAGTTAAATGCACTTGCTTCCAAAGCAAGATGGCCCAGGTTCAATTGCCCAGTACCCACGTAAAGCCAGATGCACAAAGTGGCACATGCATCTGGAGTGCATTTGCAGTAGCAGAAGGTTCTGGTGTGCTCGCTGTCACTCTCTCTCTCTCTCCCTCTCTCCCTTTCCTTCTCTCTGCTTGCAAATGAATAATAAATAAAATATTTAAAAATTTTCCATGAACAGTTAAAATAATATTAAAGAGAAGTGCTGCTGGGCATGGTGGCGCACAACTTTAATCCCAGTACTTGGGAGGCAGAGGTAGGAGGATCACCGACAGTTCAAGGCCACCCTTAGTCTACATATTTAATTCCAGGTCAGCCTGGACCAGAGTGAGACCCTACCTTGAAAAACAAAACAAAACAAAACAAAAGAAAAGAAAAAAGAGAGAAGTGCATAGTTAGAAGAGAATAACAAAGAAAGGAGTATGACTTTAACATACCTACTCCTTGGTGCAATTCTGGTGACCATTCCTGCTCTACAGAATGCCAAAGTGAAGTGATATCTGAGACTTCACAGTCAAGCCTCTTGAAAAAGAGTGTGGTGTCTACAGACACTGGGGACTTGAACATACGGTTTGTCAGTGGGGGAACTAGTGCTGGCCTATTGCCACTTTCATTGCATAAAAGACCAGTTTGGGCACATACAGCCCTGCCAGCTAATTGATATGGACACTGTGAACTCCTAAGGAATGGAGCCTGAAAATGTGGGGCACTTAGTGAATTCCTACGGGGCTGCCAGGACAGCCCTCAACATCAATCTTCTTTGTAGAACACTAGGGCTGTAAAGCCAATGGCTTTGCAAAAGCAAGCAAGCACAGTATTTGATGGAGCAAATTCCAGTACTCTGAAAATATTAGGAAAGCAATAACTGTGTGCCATCTGAAAATAGCCTGCAAACCCTGAGCCCCCATCTCAAATTCTTAAGTAAACAGCTTTTGCCAATATCCCCTCACAAGATCATCTTCTCTCTTCTTTTCCCAGCGACTTTATCTAATCATAATACTCAAATGCTTCTGAAGAATGTCAGCTGTGACAAAATAAGAAAACAGTAGAGGGGTGTGATGGTGATATGTTCAACTTGCAATACAGAGTTGCATGAAATATAGTCCCAGGAACAATGAAAATTTAAAAAATAATGATAAAATAAAATGAAACAAAACACCAAGTGGCAATTTAAACTTTATCTCAACTGAACAAGGTGGCTCATGCCTATAATCCTAAAACTAGGAAAGCAGAGACAGGAGTATCGCTGAAAGTTCAAGGCCAGTCTATTCTACATAGTGAGTTCCAGGACTGCCAGGTCTACATAGGACAAACCTGTCTCAAATGGGCAAAAAACTAAATCGCTAAATAAATGTGCTTCCTCTTTTTCTATGGGTAAAATTCTTTTGTTTACTCAGTACATGCACTTTTTCATAAGTAGAGCAAAAGCTTGAAGTTACTGGGAGGCTGGACATGTACATAGATGTGATTATCACTTGGCTATAGGAAACTTAGAAAGGAAGACAAAAAGTAAATGATCAACCACTACAGAAATGAGTTTGGACTTTATTCCAGTAGGCACTGAAAAGTACTAGAGCTGTTGAAGGGACTGAACTGGCCTGCACCAAGCTTTAGGGAGACAGCATTACCCGTTTTTGAAATGTGATGGAGGAAGAGGAGAGAGCCTTTGGAATCATCAGGCAGACCAATTGTGGAGGTGACTGCAATAATGCCAGCAAGAGATAATGAACACAAGCCAGGCATGGTGGCGCCCGACTTTAATCCCAGCACTTGGGAGGCAGAGGTAGAAGGATCACCATGAGTTCAAGGCCACCCTGAGACTACAGAGTGAATTCCAGGTTAGCCTGATCTAGAGTGAAACCTTACCTCAACCACCCCCCCCCAAAAAAAAAGAAAAGAAAGAAAGAAATAAAAAAGAAAATAAAAGAGAGATAATGAACACATGAACCAGTGAAGTTGCAGGGGAAATGGAAACACTATGAAAGGGAGATTTGATAGTTCATGGAGACCACTTCAATGGGAATGTTAGAGAAAATAATTAATGAGAACTTTGTTGTTTCCAATTCAATTCATCTGCTGCCATAGGAAATTAAGGAAAAGATTTTTTTTGAAAGTACAGTGGTCACTTTTGATTTTGAGAACCATGGAATGAAAGTGTGTTAATAACAGCTGTATGACAATATCAAACATGTTGTAGATACTAACTTTAATCTTAGAGATGTCAGAGCTACTATTATAGGAGAATTTTCATTGTTCTTATTACAGAGAACCTACAGCTGAGAACAAGATAACTGGCAGAATGCAGGTTGAGAAGAAAGCAGAGGATGGAAGCCAAGAAAGGTCATCAAGCAAGGAACAGGTATGTGAAGAGCTTCTGCCTCCTGCTTTTCCTTTGTATGTCTGCTCCTTTCTTGGACTTACTTTGTTCAAAACAAAAGCAATACATAGCAAGCTCAGAGATAGGTAACAACCTGATTCAGTAAATGTAAACTGATAAGCTATATGGCTGATGGATTATACTGTCTTAATTTATTTTGGCTGGTTTTCAGAAATAAGTTCATCATTTATAAGCTAAAATTCAAAATTTGCATTGCCACATGGGTCATTTGGGAAACAACAGGACCTCCTCCTGGGTAGTGATTTCCATTCATCATATTGAGCAACCAGAAAGTACTGTAGAGACAGAATAACTCAGAGCCTAAATGTGGACAAGCATCCTGTAATTGTTTATATTTCCAATTTCCTAAATAATAAGCCTCAAATAATACCTTATTGAACAGATAATGATGTTGAGTTCACCATCACTGAGCCACATCTTATTTAGGAGGAAGTTGAGTGCAGTAGCTAATGTGAAAAAATACAGACTTAAATCCTGGATCCACTGGCCTTTAGCAGGAGTGTGTGATCATGCATAATCAGTTAATTCCTCTATGCTTCAGTGTTCTCCTTTGTAGAATGGATGAAAGGGCCACCCTCAAGTTTCTATGAGGATAAGTAATAAGTGTAATGTTCTCAGAAGAGCACCTCATATAGTAAGCCCTACATAATTTTTAACAAATAAAAAGAAAATAATTCAGTACTGTTTGAACAAAAACTATTCTAAGTTTCAAATACTATTTTATTGCGTACATGTGTATTTGATCCTCTCTCCCTCCACCTTGTTTTAGACAGGGTCTTTTTGCCAATTGGAAGACCAGATTAGCTGCCTGTGAGCTTCAGGTTCCCCTGACTTCACCTCCTATTTCCTTAGACACATTGGGATTACAGATACACACACCATACTGTGTTCAGCTTTACATGTGTGCTAAGGATTTGAACTCTGGTCAGCAGCCTTGCAAAGCAAGTGCCTTTAACCACCAAGCCATCTCCCTAAACCCTATTTTATTTCATTTATTTTATACAGGGTCTTGATATGTAGCCCAAAATGGCTTGCAACTCACAATCCTCTGAATGCTGAGATTATAGTACCACCACACCCAGCTCAAACACTAATTTTAAATAAGCTAAAAAAAAACATTGGCCAGGTGTGGTGGTACACACCTTTAATCCCAGCACTTGGGAGGCAGAGGTAGGAGGATTTCTGTGAGTTCAAGGCCACCTTGAGACTCCATAGTGAATTCCAGGTCAGCCTGGGCTAGAGGGAGGCCGCACCTCGAAAAATACAAAAAAAAAAATAAATAAATAAAAAATAAAACATTGAACTACCCCAGTCAAACCACATGAAATATTTCTTTCTCTCGTCTCTCTACCTCTTCACTTTTTATCAAGTAAAATTCACCTTATACATGAATACAACTGACCAATATCACAGAGTTGTATTTGTATCCTTGGCATATCTTAAGGTGAAGGACAGTTCAGCATTTTCTATATGGATTCAAAATCTACTCCTGAACCCTTTAAAACTAAACTTAGCTTCTCATGTCTTGTTCCTGCCAAAAATCATCATATCATCAGCTTCAATAGCTGCTTCTTAAAAAGCAGTATCTCAGAATCAAATTACTGGAAAAGGTCTAAACAGACCACAAACATGTCTGCTAACATTAGAAGGGGAAACGTTGTTTGCTCTTAGGCTAAAATTTGTACTTTATTATACTCAATGGTCCCATCCAGGAAACAATCCAAATATCCATCATCAGGTGAATGGATAAATAAGTTATGATAACCATTCCATGGCACACTGCTCAGCAATAAAAAGGCATGCACTATTAATACAGGCATTAACTGGGATGGATCTTAAAATAATTATGCTGAGTACAAGAAGTCAAACAAAAAGTATAAACATAATATAATTCCTTTTTTATTGACACTCTAGAAATTTATAATTGCATGATTAAAAAAACGAAAAAACAAATGAGTCATTGTGCAGAGAGGAAAGCACCGTGTTTTAGGGATACTAGGACACTTTAGATGTGTCCTGTATTTTGACTGTGGTAGTGGCTAAACTAATGTATTCATTTTCCTGAAGTCATCAAATTGTACACTTGAAATGTGTAATCATTAACGTGTGATACTTTAATTGAAAAATAATTCTGTTGTCTGTAACTACCATTGATGTCATTGATGTCACTCAAACAGAATGCCTTAATTGTGAAACTTGTCATCTACCTGTGAGTTACCTGTCATATGTCTGTGAAGTTTGGAATATATTAAATTTAAGATACTGACACAATACTACTACTAGACAGAATGTTAAAAATGTGATAACAAATTCATAGATATGTTATACATTTAGAAATTGTCTTCCACTTCTTTTCTTCCTTCTCCCTTCATTCCTCCTTTTTTTCTTCTTTTCTTCTTTACTTAAATTTTGAGCATATATTAGCTACAACCCTAGGAACTGAAAATTTTCTTTTAAAGTAAAATAAAATGGGCTGGAGAGATGGGTTATCAGCTAAGGCACATGCCTGTGAAGCCTAAGGACTCAGGTTCAATTCCCCAGGACCCATGTAAGCCATATGCACAAGATGGCACATACGTCTGGAGTTCTTTGGCAGTAGCTGGAGGCCCTAGAATGCCTGTTCTCTCTATCTGCCTCTCTCTCTCTCTCATAAATAAATTAAATAAGAAAAAAAGAAAATATAAAGCTTTCACTACAGAAAAGGGGGAAATGAAAAGTCTTAGTCAATGCATACCTTTAGGGTTGGGAGGTTGGAAAGGTAACAAGTAGAGATGGTAGGGGAAGAGATGTTGCTGAGAAAGGCAGAAGAAAACAATCTGTCATCTCATGATGGAAACAGAGGACAGGGAAAGCCAGTCTTACTGTAAAACACAGAGGTAGTCTTTGCAAATAAAGCATAGGCCTAGAAGTAAAAGATCTGAAGGAACCACCTAGTCCAACCCACTCACTTACTGGAATCTAAATATAATCTCTACCCCTCCATCTCTCCTATGGGCAGGATTAGCAGCACAGTCCAGATCTGAAATGTTAGTACATGATAGAAGCTGTTCCTACTAGCTAAAAATGCTAGAAACAAACTGCATTTTATCATATTAAATGAAAATCATGCATACTTGGCTAAAAAGAGCAATTTTGTGTTCTACCTAGTCATTTAAGTGAACACACAGTGCCAGTCCTTCTCTTTTATTCTTCCCCATTCTATTTCTTTCACAGTGACCACCTACTTCATAGGAGCCAACAGATCCTGCATATCCACCTAAAAGGGTGTTCTCCCCATACTTAGTGTTTTCAAGCAAGGAGAAGAGAAATTTCTTTATGTAAGGTCCTCAATGAGCAGACCCTCTCTAACTTTGCCTTGGAGTCTGTTCTGAAGTCAGAACCAAGAACCTCTGCTTTCTACCATTTGTTTATGCTGCACAAAATTAGGGTCTTCTGCCCAAAGATGACAAAATTGCCTTGGATCTCCCAGATTGCTCCTAATAACAAGGTTTTCATTGTCAGTGTTTCATGAGCAACCTCTAAAGGATTCCTAGAAACAGGGGCTACCTAGGGAGCTCACAGGTGATATGATACTTCTGCCTCAAATTAGCCTCCAATCCTTGTGTCCATCTTCTGGCATAGCTGGGGTTTCTTTGTACTCCATTACAACATTGGCTTTTACTGAACATGACTTTCTCAGAAAACAAAGCCAGGGAAGCTTCAATCCATGAAGCCTTCAAAAGCAAGCCACACACAGCTTCAATCTACTAAAGACACAGTACATATCTGGAGGCAGGCTATCACAATGCAGAAGTGGAAGATATTTCCTGGAGAATCATGAGCAGGTTTAGAAATGGCCAGTCTAGGGGCTAGGGTAGCTCAGATGGTAAAGTGCATGCTGTATGCAAGAATGAGGTCCTGATTTCAATCTTCAGAAACCATTTAAAACATGACAGGTGGGTGGGAGTGTAATTGAGTTCCCAGCACTAGGAAGGTGAAGACAAGGCTTGTTGGCCAGAAGATCAAGCATACTCAATGAGCTCCAAGCCAATGACCCAGCTTGTCTCAATAAATGTGGGTGGTATTCCTGAGGAAGTACAGTCAAGGCTGTACACGCACACACACCAGCACATACATGTGCACTTGTACATGCACCGACACACGCACAAAGTGTCAGTTCATGTCTTAAGCACTGACTACTTCTTATCAGATTTAGCATGAGAAGGACTCAAAAGTACATGTAAACCCTCAACTCCTCTCTATATATCTATTACTGCCCCAAACTGGCATGTTCTTCTGTATTCTATAGGTTTAGCACATTTGAGAGAATGTTAAACATGTCAATGCTATTTGTAATAATAAGAAGCCTGCATGAGTGCAATATCGCACGGCCTGCCTTCAATAACCAACTCCAGACCAAGGTTCAATCCATTATCACCACAACCTAAGTCATCATCTGATTTGAATTTCTACTGTTGTTATTTCTAGTGAATGTGAGAAAGGTGAGATAGACAAAATCAGTAAGAGCAATTTTTCCTCTAAGGGCTAAAAATTATTTTATAATATACAGAAGGGACAAATAAGAAATCAAAATTGAAAGCCCTCCTGTTACTTTCTCTCTGGTACCAGATGGAATGGGAATGCTTACATGTGATGAGCTCAGGCACACAGAGAATGTGGCTTTCAAATATAGACCTTCTCAAAGGGCAATGGTAGACTCATGTTTAGCACAGCCTCTGACATACTCAGGATGAGCCAAAGCTATCAAATGGCAGCAACCACTCTTGAGTGACATTTACTTGCTGCAGTGGGATTTTTTTCTGCTGGGGGGCTTTCACTTCAGTCCTGGGGTTAAACAATATACACATGTGGTGGAAAATTTCTGTAGCTCTGGAGAAGGAAATCTGCAATTTTTCAACCAAATGCCCCTGCAATATCACGGGCTCCTGTGGCAAGTTCAACTATGATTACAGTAAGTCCATAAAGCATGTTTTTCAAATCCTCAAACTTCTGTCAACACATAACTAGATGAAAGAAAATACACTTGAGCAGAAACTGGAGCAAGAAAAGATTATGACAGGAAACCTATGAATGAGAAACCTATCTGGTCTTTACTACTCACACCTTTCAAGCAGTGTCCCTCCTACCAATTATTTACCTCTGTGCAGCCACAGTTGCAGCAGCATCCAGAGCGAAATGTCTCATCACATTCTCCTCCAAATACTTTTGCTCCCACTTCGTCATATCAGCTTCCAGGGCCAGAATCCTCTCCTCCTTCTCCCGAAGGAGCTCCATCAGTGCAGCTGCATTGTATTCTGAAACATTGGTGGGCTGAGAGGTGCCCTGACGCTGTTGGAGAACACACCAAAACCCTTAAAATTAGCAAAAGAGGACAGCAAAAGTGTCCAAATCCCATTTGAAGAACCTCTAATTTATCTATCAAACCATGTATCATCTATTTATTTATTTATTTAGTATTGTTAATTTTTTGAGACCATCTCAGTTTGCAGCAGAAGGTGGACTCAAACTCATGAATTATCTGCTTCAGTCTCCCTCCCACCACCAATGTGAAGAACAACTATTTTGTTTTTGTGGTGCCCTGGATTGACCCTAGTGGGATCATGCATGCTATGCAAATACTCTACCACTGAGCCACATTTCTAGCCTCCATGCTACTTAGATTGTTCTTTTTTCAGTGTTGTGAATGCTAACAAAGTGCTCTGCCACTGAGCTAATCTTTGGTCCAGCTTCTGCTGTGGATATAGACTCACTAAGAAAGAGCAATTCAGATATCCTCCTAAGCTCATAGGTCTTGGGCTTGGCCTCCTTTGATAAAGAAAAAAGTTTACTGTATCAAACTGTCATGCCACTCAGGAGGTGGATCAATGGTGTCAAAATTTCACTCCCTGCCTGCCAACAAGGTATACAAAGTGGATGGGAATTTTTTTAAAGATTTATTTTTATTTATTTATTTGTTAGAGACAGAGAGAGCGGGGGAGAGAAAGAGAGAGAGAATGGGCACTCCAGGGCCTCTAGCCATTGCAAACGAACTCCAGATACATGTACCATGATGGGAATTTTTTAAACCTAAAATTTGGTTACTAACTTGGCCCTGATTTCTGTACTCTTTGGATTTTATACTCTTTAGTAAGTCATGCAACCTTTTCAGCTCTTGATTCAGTCTCTGCCAAACCCAAGAAGTTGTATAGCCACAGACTTAAAGGCACTTGCAGCTGGGCATGGTGACCCACACATGTAATTCCAGCACTTGATAGGTATAAAGGAAAATCAGGAGTCTAGAGCCAACCTCAGCTATACAAGAAGTTGGAGGTGAGCCTGCCTGGGCCATCTGAGACCATGACCCCCCCCAATATATATATATATATATATATATATATGTATATATGAAGAGAAAGACCACTTCCAATTATAGGACTTCTTTTATTTATTTATTTTACAAAATACTTTATTCATATGCAAGGAGAAAAAGAGAGAAAATGGGCATGCCAGGAACTCTAGCCACTGAAAATGGACTCCAGATGCATATACCACTTTGTGCATTGCACTTTACATGGGTAATGGGAAATTGAACCTGGGTCCTTTGCTTTTCAGGCAAGCACTTTAACCGCTGAGCCATTTCCCCCTCCCCAATTCTAGGACTTCTAGGAGACTATACTTGTATAGCAGCTTCATCTCTTTGAGAGTCTATTGTTTTGGTTCATGTACAAAAAGTTAAAAATCCATGGGCTGGAGAGATGGCTTAGCGGTTAAGCGCTTGCCTGTGAAGCCTAAGGACCCCGGTTCGAGGCTCGACTCACCAGGACCCACGTAAGCCAGATGCACAAGGGGGTGCACGTGTCTGGAGTTCGTTTGCAGTGGCTGCAAGCCCTGGTGTGCCCATTCTCTCTCCCTCTCTGTCTCTCCCTCTCCCTCTTTCTCTGTCTGTCACTCTCAAATAAATAAATAATAATAATGATAAATTTTTTTAAAAAAGTTAAAAATCCAAAGTATTAAGAATTTTGCTGGGATAAGAAACGAAGAACGGGCTGGAGAGATGGCTTGGTGGTTAAGGCATTTGCCTGCGAATCCACAGGACCCAGGTTTGATGTCCAGGACCCATGTAAGCCAGATGCACAAGATGTCACATGCATCTGGAATTCATTTACAGTGCTTGAAGACACTGGTGTGCCCATTGTCTCTTTCTCTCTGCCTCCTTCTCTCTCTCAAATAAATAAAATAATTAATAAGAATTTCCAAAATTAAATATAGATGCTAAGAATGTAAGTAGGCTTTATATTTATATTGTGGAAGCTGGCTGCTTAAAGATGAGGGGAAGCAAAATCTGTAAAGATAAGTAAGCATTTGTTTTTTGTGGTCATTCCAAACACCAAGGAATAATCTCATTTCCTTCCTTCCTTCTTCCTTTTTCCCTTTCTTCCTTCCCTCTTCTTTCCTTCAATTTTTTCCTCCTTCATTCCATTCCTCCCTCCTTCCTTCCTTTCTCCCCTTCCTCCTCTTCCTCCTTCTTGTCTCCTTTCCTAACTTCCTATCCTCCATACTTGTTACGTGGTTATTTCCTCCACCTGAAACATTCCCTCTTGGACGGAGGAGAGAGATTCATACTACTCAGGAAGTAAAATCTTAACCTCCTGAAACATACAAGATCCACAAGACCCCTCCCTCCTAGATTATATAAGCAGCAACAATTTCTGGGAAGAGGAGACTCTCCTAATGGCCATGCTGTCTGCCAGTTATGTAGGAACTTCTGGGGATGCAGTTTTCATGAGTCATCATGCTTGCTGGGGTAGGCTTTTCAGCAATGCAGCTGCCTTTGAGTCATCCATGCTCCTCTAAGTAATCCCTCACTCATACTCCTATAAGTAATCCTAATAAACTCACTGGTCCACTAAGATAGACTGGGTTGGAATCATTTCTTTACTCTGTTGTCAGTGCCCTGTCTGGGACTAACAGATGTTTTTTCACTTCTCTCAGGAAAAGCCACGCAACAGTACCTGCTGGATCCTAAGTGATTCCAGTTCTCTCTCCAGTCGTGTCCGGAGTCGGTGCTCCAGCTGCTCTCGCTTTTCACACGCTGCCTGGAGCTGCACGAGGGCCTGCTGCATCTTCTCCACCTTATCTACATACACTTGCTTCTTTTTCAGCTAAAAATTCAGGTTGGGAGATTTGCAAATGGAAAGAAGAGCAACAATGTCAGTTATGTAGTTCTTAAATACAGCCTTGTGTTTATATTTCATTCTGTTCCACAGTCTAACTCCATAAAATAAGAAAGAACAGTGAGAAAGTCCTTTGTGATGAGTAGAGTGTTGCCTTGTATTTCTCAAACAAATGATGTGAAGATGGATACAAGGCCCTCTTGAATAATTTTTCCTTCACCATCTCTATTAACTTTCCTCTAGACAATGCCTCAGAGCCCAAGATTTGGGGGTCTTTAATGATGGATGTCCTCACTCTGCTTTTCTTTACCCTAACAAACAATATTCTGGGGAAGAGGTATGCTTTGTTTTAGTTGTCACAGTACATAAATGCTACAAGGGAAGGATGGAGGAAGGGGTAACTGGCTGAAGGGGTAACTGGCTGAAAGGTTTAATTAGGTATGTACAGGAAGGGAATATGGTCTCCTTTCCAGGTGGGAAAGAAAGAGTAGGCAACTGCTAACGATACAAAGAAGCCAGAAGTGCTTTCTGAAATATTTCCCAAGTAGATACCCAATATAAACTATGATAACTCTCGTGGGATGGTTTTTCTGCTTCTTAAAAGGGAAGGTGTCATGCAAGGGTTCAAATGTCTTTATTGTCCTTGTGATCAGAACACCCCTACTTATTCTTTATTAAAAAGCCATAAATAATTTGTGATTTTTCTATTCCACAAGCCAGAGTTGATGCCTCTGGAATATACTCACTTTGTTTTTATTCTGGGGTTTCAAAGATCTTAACGACTTAAATTAGCCAATCAAATCTAAGTGAGTATGTGAGTCAAACATGATTCCTCTCCTTTACAAGCCCCTAATCCAGATACTAATGCAAAAGTAAAAGCAAATTGGAAAGCCAAATCCTAGTTCCATCACACAAGGAAGAGACTCTCAGAGAGACTTCAAGAAGATCTACATACTCTTACAACTCAAGAAGACAGAGCCGGACATGGTGGAACATGCCTTTAATCCCAGCACTCGGGAGGCAGAGGTAGGAAGATTACTGTGAGTTCAAGGCTACCCTGAGACTACGTAGTGAATTCCAGGTCAGCTTGGGCTAGGGGGAGACTCTCCCTCAAAAAACTAAAACCCAGAAACCAAAAAACAAAACAAAACAAAACAAAAAACAGACGTGAGGCTCTCATCAGTTCTAATGGATCAACTGCCTTGTCTGCAAGTGGAACACACCTATAATCACTCCCAGGCAGTTATTGTTAGGTATACCTAGACCATTCAGATTGAAAAAAAAAAATTGCCAACCTGTTTCTTTAAAAATATTTTTATTTAAGGCCGGGTGTGGTGGCGCACGCCTTTAATACTAGCACTTGGGAGGTATACGTAGGAGGATCGCTGTGAGTTCGAGGCCACCCTGAGATTACATAGTGAATTCCAGGTCAGCCTGGGCTAGAGTGAGGCCCTACCTCGAAAAACCAAAAAAAATACATACATATATATATATATATATATATATATATATATATATATATTTATCTGCAAGGACACACAGACACACGGGGGGGGGGGGAGAATGGTCACACCAGGGCCTCATGCCACTACATATGAACTCCAGATACATGTACCACTTTTGGCATCTGGCTTTATGCAGGTAATGGGAAATCTAACCCAAGCCATCAGGCTTTGCAGGCATGTACTTTAACCACTGAGCTATGTCTCCAGCCCCTGATAACCTGTTTAAAACAGAAACAAATTTAAGCATACAATTGTGACATTTTAATTAATTCTTGGACCCTGAGCTACCTAAGTAAGCAACTGCAAGTTAAGAAGTTACTCACTCTACCAACACTGGCCACAGCCATGCCAATAGGACCAATCAGACTCTCCCATTGCAGAAATGAAGTAATTCCTTCATGATAATGAATCTAACTCAAGATTTTTGTTTTATTTCTAGTCTGACAGCACTATCCTATATTGGTAGGGAAATCCCCCTCATTCAGAACTTCTCGCTTCAAGTTAGAATTGGCTGAACTTTTCTTCAGGTTGAAGAAAACATATCTTATATTGTCCTACCAGATCTGTGGGGTATCCTTTGCCTAGGTGATAGGAAGCCACAATGTTTTAAATTTTTTTCTATGAGAAAAATGAAAAGAAGACCACAAAGACAGAGCTACAGAACCTGGAAGATGGAGTCAAGAAGTCCACATTAAGGAGAAAAGTCAGTGGGAAGACACTGTGTCTGAGACCTAGAGGGTAGAGAGAGTTCTCCAAGGCATCAGCATTGGAGGAGCAAATGCCCAAGAAAATCTTGGAAATCTCAAAGATTGTCAATTGTCAATTTCTGAGCTAGAGCGAGACCCTACCTCGAAAAACAAACAAACAAACAAAAAAGAACAAGAAGTCACTGGGACAGTGAAAATATGTAACAAGAACACTTAAGAAGGGGGGAAAAGAATTTGGTTTGCTGATAAATTCTACTATTTTTACCATCAGTTCAAGCGTAGATTCTGTAAATAATGACGTCTGTGTCTAAGGGAAAAAAATGAATTTTTCTGGTTTTATTATCTTCAAAAGCCCACACAGAAATCATATAGGGGGTTGCCTGGAATTTGAGAAGAGTATCAATTTTAAAGTTTCGGGTCCGTGGGAAAGGTGTGGCCCTCCAGGTTGTATGATAAAACATGAAAAAAATTCTATGATTTTCTTGACTCTTCCTTTCATTTAAGGTTTCATTCAATCTAGCCAATAGAGGTAAATTTTAAGCCTAGATTTTTTTTTTAAATCTACAAGTCTTTTCTTGTGATATACTATAAAATAATCACAATCTTTCTCTCAATAAGTTTAAATCTTTTCCCCCTCACTAGGTCAATCAAATGTTCAGGTCATGGATACCTCTGTCTTCATATTTGCTAAGCTGTTGAATAACTGAATAGCAGGAAATATTTTCTATCCTTCACCTTTTGGGTTGTATAATCTTCATGAGCTATTTAAAGTTGAATGCATTTATTTGTGAATCATGCTGAAAACCTTAAGTAGTGCAATGTTAATGTAGAGAATGTTAACTATAATTATGAAGGCTCAGAGCAATTCTACTTAAAGGCAGTTAAACATAGATTGCACACAGCTCCCGCTTTCATGACATAGTATTGCAATGTAAGCTCTGAAAACTGAATAACAAGCAGTCCAGGGTCATGTCGATTTCTCCACGTCCTACCTTTCTGGAAAAGGGAGACAAAATATCTCATGAAAAGCACCCTCAGAAAAAGAAGTTGCTGAGCCAACTTCTGGGAAGGAAAAAAGCATAGAGGCTCAGGGAGTTCTCTTAGTTTATTGAAGATAGGCATGCAGGTCAGACTAATTCCACAGAGCAAGCCAAAAAATAAATTCCCATTATGGTTTGCCCCTGGGATATTTTTCCACAATGTCTCAAGACCATTGTTGCTGGCATACTTCTACCTCCTTCAAAAAAATAAGAAATATTATAGCCCAGCCATAAACATCATGGCCACCTGGGATATGCTTAATCACTACATAAATCAGGATAGAAAAGTGACAACTCTGAATCCCAGTACCAGGTGTGGGATACCCTGCTATGAGTTGTTGGTGAGGGAGGTCCCTGAGTGCCCCAAAACAATATAGGATACTGAAACTACTCTTGGATGCCTGCTCGCCAGAACTAGATGGTAAGACCTTATTGCTGAAGACATCACATGCTTTGGGTTGTAGAACACAGAGAAATCAATCTAGAACTAAGCTTTAAACTTTCTCCCTGCTGGCTAGCTTTCAGAGAGTTGGAAGGTGCTATGCAGATTGCTGGGAGAGAAAAGTCATTGAATTGCCGAAGTCTTGATTTGATTTGGAACCCTATGTGCTCTACCACCTACCTGCCAGGCATTATGTGCCCACTGTTGCAATAGAGGCATGGGATAGGGGTAACCAACCACTTTCTGGTTAGATTTGAGGTTTGCTTCATGAAAGGAGACTAAACCTGATAAAAAGTCTGTGTGTCTAGGGAGGTCACAGGCCTTAGTAAGGAAGCTACTACTACTGTTATGCTAAATAGCTACTTTATCAAGCTGCCTTCTAAATAGTTATTTTTTTTTTTTTTTTGGTTTTTCAAGGTAGAGTTTTGCTCTAGTCCAGGCTGACCTGGAATTAGTCTCAGGGTGGCCTCGAACTCATGGTGATCCTCCTACCTCTGCCTCCCAAGTGCTGGGATTAAAGGCGTGCGCCACCACGCCCAGCTCTAAATAGTTATCTTTATGTCCATAGATTAGTGCTGCTCTCATCTTTGGTCAGAAAAGTATCTTTTTCCAGTGGGTGGTGCTTACTTCAGAGACTCATACAACTTGTTAAGGTACTGAGAATAAACGACTGCAGATTCAGCCTAAAATGAGCTATCTGCCTCATAGCACTAAAAATTTCACAGAACATCATGGAAAGGGGTTTTAAAAAAAGGTATGATATGGAGGATAGGGAAGAATGTTTTGGAATACTGACTTTCAGATATAGGCTTTGCCCTCATGAGCTCACAGAAGTTGGGGTTATCTGTATAAAATCTTCACTAAATTGGCAAGATTGGGCCCCTAAACATTCTGTCATGGATGAGAGAGAGGCCCACAAGGCCTCACCTTTCCCTGAGGAGCTATTTTGTCAGTGTTTGGTTGCTGGAGGAGGGACAGAAATTTTCTGTAGCACTGTAGCCACTGGTATGTTGCCCATGCTGTGGTAAATAACCACTTATCAATGCTCAAGCAACCAACCCTAATTTAACTCAGTGGGTCATCAAAAGAGAAAGACATGTGAGTATAAGAGGAACTAGTTATCAAAATACAGGATATGGGGGTGGGGGCAAGAGGAACTAGTTATCAAAATACAGGATATGGGGGTGGGGGCTGGAGAAATGTTTAAGCAGTTAAACACCTATGCTTGCAAAGACTGATAGCCTGGGTTCAATTCCCCAGCACCCACATATATCCTGATGCACAAAGTGGTACATGTGTCTGGAGTGTGTTTGGATTGGCAGGAAGTCCTGGTGTGCCCATACATACACACACTCTCTCTCTGTGAATATAAATAAGTAAATAATTTTTAAAAGCAGGATATGGGAGGGGGATAAGGGAAAGTAATGGGTGAGGGCAGATGTGATCAAAATACATTATAAACATGTATAAAATTTGTCAATAATTAATCATGCCAGGTGTGGTGGCCTTTAATCCCAGCACTCAAGAGGCAGAGGTAGAAGGACTGCTGTGAGTTTGAGGACAACCTGGGAAGACAGAGTGAGTTTAAGGTCAGCTTGGGCTAGAGTGAGATCCTAACTCAAAAGAAAAATATAATCATTAAAAAAATAGAAAGCAGCTGAAAAGATGGCTTAGCAGATAAGGCACTTTCCTGCAAAGCTTAAGGACCCAGGTTCAATTCACTGGTACCCATGTAAGCCAGATGCACAAGGTGGTACATGCATCTGGAGTTCACTTGCAGTGGCTAGAGGCACTTTGCTGCTCATTCTCTCTTACTTCTCTCTCAAATAAATAAATAAAACAGCAAAGTAAAAATAGAAAGATGACTTTTGAGTGCTACCAATAAAATAGCTTATTGATGCAACCAACACAGTCAGCCATCTTCTAAATCACATACTCTGTGTTTTGGAGGTCTTAACTATGTATAGAAAGGGGCAATGATCTCTATGCTTGATCTCCACTACTATCCTGCATTTTATATTATTCACTTTTACCTTCATTATGATGATCCCTTCTCTGCCTCTCTCCTATAAATTTGTCTCTGGTGGTGAACTCTTTAAATATTATAATTACCAATTATAATACTAGATCCCCCACTTCACCTTCCTAGCCCATCAAAAGTGTTAGTGTGTTTTTTACGTGGTAAAAGGAAGCCATATAGACAAATGATTAAGGTCGTGTGTTCTCAGACTGCCTGAGTCAAATCCTTGCTCTCCCACTCATGAACTACGCAAATTGAACTATGAAAGTTATTTAAATATTATTGTGCTTCTTTTTTAAAATTTCTCCCTTGAACTTTCATTATTCATTAATCAGTAACATGGACATGATGATAACGTGTTGTACCTCTATAAGGATAAAATGAGATAACACAGGAAGTGCATAGCAGTGTGTCTGGTACAAAAAGTACTCCAAGTTATTTTTCTTTCCTTCTTTGGAAAAAAAAGTTAATACCTAGTCAGACAGGTTCCAATCCTCTCAATTTTGAGCATTCATTCCAGATGGCCTTAATGTGGTTCTTATTCTCTCAGTGACCCTGAGAATAATACCAACATTTAACTACTATATAGTCATTATCCTCCAGAAAAATGTCAGGCCTCAAAAAGTTCAGGCATTGGAGCTAAACATATCTACACAGAACAAAGCTGTTCATTGGAGATCCAGTCAGAACAACCACTGAGTACCTACAATAATACAAAATTGTGTTATAATGGGCATGATCAAAAGGGTACTTCTACTTTAAGGCAAAAAAAAAATAGAAGTAGTAAAGACCTTTAAACAAAGAAAACAAAGATTGCTCTCTTTCTCATTCATATTCATGCACATATAAACAATTTCTATTTGAGCCGGGCGTGGCACCACACACATTTAATCCCAGGCAGAGGTAGAAGGATCATCATAAGTTCAAGGCCACCCTGAAACTACATAGTGAGTCCCAGGTCAGCTTGGCCTATAGCAAGACCTTATGTCATAAAAAGGGAGGAAGTATAGAGAGATGGCTAAGCAGTTAAGACACTTGCCTGCCAAGCCTAAGGACCAGAGTACAATTCCCCAGAACCCACATAAAGGCAGATGCACAAAGAGGCAGAAGCATGTGAAGTTTGTTTGCAGCAGCTAGAGGCTCTAGTGAATGCATTCTCTCTGTCTCTCTTCTCTCTCTCTCTCTCTCTCTCTCTCTCCTTGCAAATAAATACTTAAAATATTTTTTAAAATCTACTTGACAGCAAAATGAAAGTTAAAGGAACAGGTAACAATGAAGAGACCTGGGTTCTAGTTAACAAACATGTAGGAGTAATCCAGTAATCAACAAACCTAAATAGCCAGCAGGAGTAGGCAGCCATGCCCACTGATTTGTGCGGTCCTGATGGCTGTCTTCTGGTCACAGTAGCAGAGTGGAATGTTTGCATTAGCAGCAGGAACTGCATGGCTCACGAAATCAAACTTCTTGCCCTGATATTTTACAGACAAAAATTTCACCTTTGCTTGGAGGTTCTCAAAATATGTTCCAGAGTCCTGGTATGTTGTGGAAGAACTTACTGGACCATTGTTATGAGTGTTATGTTTGAATGTATGTATTAAGGTTCCACATGAAACATCCTACGAAATAAAGATTGTCATAGCTTTGTGTCTCTGTGTGTAGGCACATTCATATTCATTGTCTTTTTCTCCTTTCCTTACAGAATGGTCCCCCCACCTTACATCATTCAATCATCTTTTTTGCTTGTTTTCATGAGAACATATTTCTGATATATAGCCCAGGATATCCTCAAACTTGACATACTCCCTGCCTCTGCCTCCTGAGTTGCTAAGATTACAGGTGTGCATCACTGTGCTTACCTGGCTAAATAACACTCAAGGTTCCCACATCAGTTTCGGTCCATAATATGCTCTCTCTTAGGGATACCTTCTCCTATGAATTTTTAAGAAATTTAAAAAAAACCTGGGCAAGGCACATAATTTATGCTGCCCCCTAGAGTTCCCTAGGGTACTTTGTGAATCTAGGAGTGCTCTTTTCTTAATCAACAGTGAGTAATATCCAAAGGAGCAAAGTAAAATGGGGTCTTAAATGGGGTCCCAGCATTTTGTACAGGTATATTCTTGAAAGTAAAAATAAAGCAAAAGTAAAATCATTCTCTCCCCCCCCCTCTCTCTATCTATCTTTCTCCTCTTTCTCTCTCTCTCTCTCTCCAAGGAATGCATGTACTTTCCATAGGATCCTAAATGATTTAGTTTTTTGTGTCTTCAGTGTTTAAGGAATGAAGGTTCACTTGAAAAATTTCCAAAACCACAGGAGTGGCTCAGTTCTTCATGTGGAAAATGAGTTTGCAGAACTGCACATCAGTCATTCTGGGTCTCTAATTGTGACCCATATGCATGAGTACCTAGATGAAGCCAAGTAAATCCATCATTTCAACCTAGCTCCCTCTGGATATCCAGTGAGTGAAGGAAATCATTCTATCCATTTAAGTTTTCTTACTAAATGCCAACCTTTAAAACCTCCTCTAGTATTTTTCTTTCTTTGCTTTCCAGGAGTCTATGTCCTCTCAATATGGTTCCTTAAACTATCTTTATGTTGTCTTATCTTTAGGTCCACCATCTCCAAACCTACTATGGAACTCAAAGTTTTAGTCTGTAATAGTGCAACTTTTTGTGCTTTTGTACTCAACTGCAGTTGATTCACACTCCCATCCTGGGCATTTAGCATTTTTTTATTGTCACAGTTGGAGGTGGGAAGCCAATGATGCAGCTAAACATCCTATAATATATAAGACAGCCCTCCCTTCCAACACTCACCAAAGAGCTATCCAGTCCTAAGGGTCAACAATGGCAAGGCTGAGACACCTTGCTGAACCATTCAGCACTAACCATTGGGTGGCCCCTTCATGCCACCCTTGTAAAATCTGTATATAGATATATATTGCTTTTTATTAATTCATTTATTTGGTATTTTCGAGGTAGGGTCTCACTCTAGCCCAGGCTGACCTGAAACTCACTCTGTAGTCCTAAACTGGCCTCTAACTCATAGCGATCCTCCTACCTCTGTCTCCTGAGTGCTGGGATTAAAGTATGTGCCACAACACATGGGTATATTCATATTTAAAAATATTTTATTTAAGCTGGGCATGGTGGCGCACGCCTTTAATTCCAGCACTTGAAAGGCAGAGGTAGGAGGATCACCGTGAGTTCAAGGCCACTCTGAGACTCCATAGTGAATTCCAGGTCAGCCTGGGCTAGAGTGAGACCCTACCTCGAAAAACCAAAAAATATTTATATTTTATTTATTTATTTATTTATTTAAGAGATGGAGAGGTTTTATTTACCAATGTCTTAGTTTTCTGCTGCCTTCAAGTTCTACCAGGTCTAGTATACAAATGATAAAATTCTGAGTCATTCTTATTATCACTTTATCTCTTACCGCAAAGTGACTAAAACCTCTTAAAGAGCTCTTTCTAAATAACCTTATCTTCCTCTAATTGTTATTTGCTTGATAGTTTCTCATCATGTATACATTGCAATCAGTCATTTTGTAGTACTTGATCCATGTGTGGCTTCATTCATTCATCCATTCATTCATTCAACAAATATTGGCTGAATGCTTATGATATGCTAGACCCTAGTCTACATCTGAAGGCAGGAGTCATATAGTCAGAAACAAGGCAAAGTCCCTGCTCCACTGAAAGTTATTGTTACTGAACTCACTTAGGAGAAGGTCTCAGGCTAGAGAGATGGCTTAGTGGTTAAGGTGCTTGCCTGTGAAGCCTAAGGACCCCAGGTTTGATTCTCCAGAACTCATGTAAGCCAGATGCACAAGGTGGCACATGCATCTGGAGTTTGCTTGCTGTGGATAGAGGCCCTGACACATCCATTCTCTCCCTCTGTTTCTCTCTTTCGCTCAAATAAATAATCAATTAATAAATAAAACATAAAAAAGAGAGAAAGTCTCTGCCATTTTCCTTGGTAGCTCTCTTAGGTTCTAGTACCAGCTCACAGATCACTATGTTGTTGGTGACCAGTCATTATTAAATAACCAAACTGTCACATACAAAACTGAGCTTGCTACAGTTTAGCTAATACAAAGGAGAAATAGCCAGGCATTGTAGCACACACCTTTAATCCCAGAACTCTAGAGGCCGAGGTAGGAGGATCACTGTGATTTTGAGGCTAACTTGGGCTAGAGCATAACCCTACCTCGAAACCCCCCCCAAAAAAAGGAGGGAGGCCAACAAAAAAGATTTTTAAAAAATGTCAATTTTGCTTGACTGATTTAAAATAAATGTGATAAACCATTCCTTTTTCTTGGGACAAGTTTTCAAAAGAAAAAAAACAAGCCTGGTGTCACAGGCTGGGTTTACAGAATATAAGCATTTGGGAATCTAAAGCAAAAGGATGAGTTCAAGGCCAGTTTCAGCTATATAATGAGTTTGAGCCCAGCCTGGGCTACATGAGACCTAATCAAACACATACAAACCAAATAAATACAAACACACACACACACACACACACACACACACACACTCACACACACAAACTGGAAGACAGACTAGCAGGAAAGCAACTTGGGGAAGAATGAGGCAAATCTTCCTGAGCTCAATCAATCATATTTTTCCATTGCACTTCTATAATAATTTGAACCCGTTCCCAAGAATTTGGCAGATCCCATACCCCCTTCTGACTCAGGAAAATCTGATCCCTTCAAATGAATACCACGTGATGGCATCTCTTTCCTCCTTCCAACAACTGTGAATGTCTTTCAAACTTATTTTTTTAAGGATACCTATATATAAAATTACTTCTAGGACTCTTCAAACTAACTATCTCAGGCATTTATAAGGAAATGACTTAATCCTTATCCTTCCCATTTATTCACTGGTAGACCAGGAACAGGTTATTTATCTTGGGGAATTTTTTTTCCTGGACTGTATCACTAAGTATATTGCCTGTTTATACTTTAATTTCTCAATCTTTGAAAGAGGGTAAAAACTACAAAATTGCTAAAGAGTATAAAATATATTTGCTATGGGGATGGAGGTACTGGAGATCAATCCCAGGCCCTAGGCATACAAGGTAAATGCTATACCACTGAGCCACATCTCTGTCTATTTGTAACTTTTTTTTTAAAGATTCCAAAATATAGATAGGTAGGTAGGAAACAAATTATTATTAGTTAAATGAATACCAACATATATAAAAACCCATCTGTTCAAGGACATCAAAGTTAGATAGAAACAAGCCGATTTCCTTCATTATCTCTGATTTGCCTCTTCCTTCTATTGTTTACACTACAAATATTCACTAATTCACACATGTCACATCTGAAGTGCGCTGTCTTTGCTCCTTGCCTTTACACAACTAGTTCTGTGTTGCTCTAGAAACATTCAGTGATTGTAGTTTGATCTGATGTAGCCCTATCCAGAGCTCATAGCTCCAAGTAAGGGTTAACATTGAAGCAATTTGGTAACACTAGCCTGGTATTAACAAGCTGCCTCTGCCTTTTGCCAAAAGGCTGTGGTCCACTTTTGGATATTAAAAGACTTACAGAGTAAAAAAGCCACCTCTAAAATCTTTCTACCTTAGAAATGTAGCTCAGGTTGCAAAGATGACTAAAGAAATATACAAGGCTCATACCCTGGGAATTTAAAACAGCAAAATCAAAAGAAGACTAAGTGAAGTAGCTCAGCAGGGTTACTCCATGTCTATTTGGTTTTTCTCTTTAACATGCTGAAAGAGGCAACATCTAGTATAAAGAAAATGCATTTCCATGAGTGTGAGAAGCGTTTTCCTGTGATGAAATGTCCTTCAAATAAATCAACAATTAATCAGAAGCACACTCTGCAAGATGTCTGGCTGGGTATATACTTTAATTGAACCCGATTCATCCTCTAAACACACATGTAATTCACTCTCTTAGACTTCCATCTAAATCTACAGCACATCATAACTACTGTTTAAGCTTAACCTATACCAAAAAAAAAATTATTTGGGAGTATTAGACATGATGTGTTTACCTAAGGCATCTTTTTCCCATATTGGGAAGGATGAAATTGGCAATGCTACTTGGTGGACAGATGTGGTAGCAGAAAATTATGCTTCATTAAAACAAAAAAAATTAATTAAGCAGCAAAGCATGTAGAAAGATAGTGAAATGTTAACTTTTCAGAAGAATGATGAAAACTGAGTAAAAGAAAGTTATGGTTACTTTGAATAAATGGATGAAGTAGCAACAGAACTTTGAAAAATGCCTGAGTTACCCAAACAAGAGTGATGATGTGGAAAACACCAGTCACTGTAGTTTGGGACAGGCTAACAGTAGGGTCCCTTCTTCCTCAGTCTGTATTGCTTTAATTCTAGCCTAAAACCAAAGAACAAAGCTCACTGGCTGTTTCTGTCAGTCCTCCCAGAGACAGCTCTACACTTTGCTGTACACTGTGCTCACTAAGCAGCCCACCCACAGCATCTTCCCTCTTTGATCTTGCCAAGGCCATTTTCCCACCATTCCCGAAACAATTACCCAAGAAATGGTTTCAACTTTGGATTTTCTAAGACAGAAACCAGCCAGAAACCTGGGTTTCCTTGAGCCTTGTGAGAGGGTATGCCAGGTATCCATCGAACCTCTCCAGTAAGGTTAAGTTAGAAATGGTAGGGAGGCTTTCTATGAATGTGAGAATACCGTGGTTGTGGTTGCTGTAAGACAGAGAGCTCTTTTGACTTAGAGTTTAATTAGCCTGCACTTCAGTAGGACCTACGTGTCCCGAAAGATAAGGCAGGAGGATGGAAATACACCATTTACCTCATCTGGCTCCCTGCTGTAGAGCACAGAATGGTTTCATAGATCAGTGACTCTCCAAGAAAACAAGTTTATCCATCCCCCTCCCCAGCAAGACATCTCCAGGATATCAGCAGAGCAAAGTTCACAGATAAATCTGCATTGAACTTGGAAGAGGATGATGTTGTGACTCCAAGAGAAAAGGTCTATGTGCCTGAGGCAATACTTCTATGGAACTTCCGAGCAGGGTGATCACAGAGAAACCTAAGTGAGAGACCCAATGGGATTAGCTGGATGGAAAGAATTTCAGGGAATTCATCCCAATGAGGCCTTTCTAGAGATGAAGACTTAAAAGAACAAAAAGTCCCTTGAACCAATGAAGTCATAATCTTTCACTGACCATTTTCATGCAATGAAAACTAGTTACCTGAGTGACCCTGACCTTAGAAAGTCAAGAAAATACTCCCAGCACACTATTTTAAGAAATTTCCTCTAATTCCGATTTACTAAGTAGACAAGAGAAGTTTTCCCAGGAAGAACTTCAAAGGTCTGAGGAGAAAAAAAACTGGAGGTTCATAGTACCATTTTTGAGCCTTACATTGTGTGGTTTTTCCAGCAAAAACAAGCAAGACATCCAGAATATCATTCTGTCTTCAAATATGGCCTTTCTTGGGTCATATGCACCAGACAGAAGAAATACTTATCTACTTATAAATACCGCTCTTGAGTTAGAAATATTCATTGATTTTGTGAAGGAATCACATTAGTAATGTCTTATCAGATCTGTTTCAAAGATAGCAATACGTAATATTTAAGGTTTAGAAATTTCAATCCAAACTGACCAAGGCCTAATAGGAAATTAATCACAGCAGACAAAGCAAAATTTCACTTAGCAAGTCCTCTGCTGAGGATGAGGGAAAGGGAATTTTCCTTTGAATAGTACGGAGAAGACAGGACCAGTCCCACCCAAGAACAAATCTGACTCTGATGGGTTTCTAAAACAAAATGAGAAATAAGTATCAGGGCTGGAGAGATGGCTTAGTGGTTAAGGTGCATGCCTGCAAAGCCTAAGGATCCAAGTTCGATTCCAGGTCCCACGTAAGCCAAATGCACGTGGTAACGCGTGCATCTGGAGTTTGTTTGCAGTGGCTAGAGGCCCTGGTGCACCCATTCTCCCTCTCCCTCTCTCTGTCTCTAATAAATAAATAAATAAAACTAAATAAATCTAAAAAAAGAAGAATCAGTCTCTATTCACTAAGACATGATCTTGCAACCTTTATATATGCAAAATGTGATTTATCTACAGAGACTAGAAGACGCTATGTGCCCTACTAGATTACACTGGGCGGAAAGGGAGCTGTGATCCTATACTCCCATTCAAAAGTTCTACCTCCTGGGCTGGAAAGATTGCTTAAAGATTAAGGCACTTGTCTGCAAACCCTAATGACCAAGGTTCTATTCCTCAGGACCCACATAAAGCCAGATACACAAAGTGGCACTGGCATCTGGAGTTTATCTGTAGTGGCTAGTGGCATCCATTGCCCCCCCCCTCTCTTCATAAATAAAAATATTTTTTTAGAAAAGTTCCACCTCTTCATATCAGCAACTCAGAATTTCTTGACAATTAGATTTCATGTGAAAGCAAAAGCTACACTGAAGCCTAAAAAATTGATGATAATAGATGAGCTTTTTGACATATTGAGCTACTAAATACCATACATTCAATCCTAGCTAATATTTGAAACTTCTGTAAAATATAAGGTTACCTATTTTGGGAGAATACCCTAGAAAATCACTAAACATCTTTAGAAGGAAAGCCCAGAAAAGCCTAAAATTCTGAAGCCAGAAATCCATTCCGTAAGAGCTAGTCAGTGGGAACTACACATGTTCTTCCCACATATAGAATATTGCCATGATTAGCAACCAGTTAGCACTGTATCTCCTCAGAGACTGAAAACCAAGGTTGCAGCATTTTGCTCATTTATTTCCAAGTATATAGCACCCTTCCTGGAGGGGCAGGAGAGCTATGTATACACCTCAATCTCAAAGCAGTCTGGGCAAGCTTCTCATTGTCCATTGAACTGGACAGACCAAGATGCAAACTATGCTGAAGAGGTAAGAATTCTTATGACAAGAAGCCAAGAAGATGCAGGATAAAAAGGTTATGGGGAGAGCCTGCTTATTGGAGATAAGGCAACTGTCCAATAGGAGGAATAAGTTCTGGTGTTCTATTATATGGTTGGGGTTAGAATTAAGAATACTGTATCACATATTTAAAAATAGAATATAAGATATTGAATGTTCTCATCATAAAAAATGATAATGTTTAGGAATATATATAACTTACTGGGCCTGTCTTGCTAAATGTGCAACATGTAAAATGTACTGAAACAACTCACTGTACTTTGTAAAGAGCCACACTTACTATCTGTCAGTAACACAACAAAAACAAGCAGAGGTTACTATATTTGAATAAGCACCCACATTAACTTTTTGGGAATTGAACCAAAGGATGATTCAGACAGGGTCTAAGGAATGAGGAGTCATGAGATACCAGGCTTATTCCTGGTTCTACCAAAGACTTACCATGAGATCACCAGCAACCTACTTCTCAGTTGGTCTTTAAATGTACCTATTTCTCAAAGTTCAGGGCTATAATTTGCTCTATAATTTTTATGCAAAAACAAGGGGAGAGAGAATATATAAGGTGTAGCAAGAGACTACAGGACACTCAAAGCTCCAGAGACCCAAACATCAGGCAAAGCCAAGGCTTCTTCATTTTCTATGAAGCAACTTAGAAGTTTCTGAAATAAACAATTTATGAAACAAGATACTGACCTCATTTTAAGCAACCTGAAGTTAACACTTAGGTAAGTCAGACTAAAAGATATCATGAATTATACGACATCACTCCCTGGTAAACTGTGAACCCACAATCCAACCCCATCCAGTCTTTTAATACCCAAAATGGACAGCAGAGGAAATATGTAAGTCTGAAGATCTCTAGGAACAAGGGTCATTCTTACTGAGAAACAGGAAGCAGACACAGAACTGAAGGCAGGAAGGACATTGTACATACAATATTTAGTATGCTATTTAGTCACTAAAACTACATGCGTGATAAGACTTTCAACTTGTTATAATGGACAGTATTATCATCATTATTTATTCTTATTTGAAGACAGTGCCTCACTATGTAGCCAGGCTGACCTCAGACTTGCTATATAACCAAAATAGTCCCTAACTAGCAACATATGAAGGATGTTTTTTTTTACTTTAAAACAATTAGAATTTGAAAATAGAATTTAGTGAGATTTAAATCTTTTAGCTAAATTACACACTAGCATCAGTGCCTGTTAGAACATAGGCATTCCTGAAAGCATAAAACATCTAAGAGTTAGTTGTAGTCTAATACAATGACATCCAAGATTCATTAATGACAACTCAGCAACAAAGTTACCCCTATTTCACATGTGCATTGCTTAGTGTTGCGACAGAGTAACTTCTCTATAGAGACTAATCAGATGCATATTTAATCACATGCCTAATAGTTTGAGGACCCCTACATTTGTCAAGGGAGGGATCCATCCACTCACACAAAGAGCTGACAATTCAACCATATAACATAATGACACTCAAACTTAGTCTCTATTCCATAGCAAAGATCTGCACCAGTACATTTTCCTGAGAGAATCTGAAAACTGTCCCTGGGTCTAATTTTGTTCCAGACTACTAAAGATGGCTTCTTTCCTCAAACCAAACTACCAAACCCAAGACCAAAAAATGTGGCTCTCAAGATGCATTTTTTGACCTAAGGCAAGGACAAGACTGACTTCCTAGTGAGAATGGGAAGAAAAGGACCATTCAAATGTCAAGATTCTTGAAGAAATTTAGAATATCTGGTATCATTTTATGGTTCTTTCAAAATAAACTTTAAAGCTCTGTAATAATAGGCTTAAAGCACGGATAGGTAGTAGGAAGAACTTGGAGTGGGAGAACAGTTTGCTTATTATATGAATGAGCAAATAGAAATTGCCCCTTGACCCTAGAGATATCCCACTCTGCAGCAAAACTTTCAAAAAAGAAAAAATAAATCAAAGTTCACTCATATCAGCACAGCTATAACCAGAAGCAAAAGATGACTCCTGTCAGAAGATGGTGCAAGCTGCCAGTATACCAAGAGGGGAAGGTCTGTGCCCTCAGTTCCCCATCCTCAGGCTCATATGCTACCTGAAGAAAACATACCTCTTCTTCCAGCTTCACCACCTTTGCCTGGGCATTGCTTAATGCCTGGTCTCGGATTTCAATGTGTCGCCTTTGATCCTCGTTGGTAGACCGGGCAGTAGCCAGTTCTGCTTCCAACTTCTCCTTCTCCCGCTGGCTTTCTTTATCTGTCAGGACACAAAATATTAATACTGCCATGCTGGAGCTGATTCAAAGCCTTAAATGAGCAAAACTGGCTAAAAGAAAAAATAATCACAAAATCTAGACTCTACTACTGGCTCCACCATTAACATCCTCTATAAATTCAGAATCAATGGGAAAGTAGATATAAAATATGATGAAAAATATTACACATTACATAAAGAACACATGAAAACATACATACATGTGAGAAAGTAATTTTTTTCCAGTTTTGTTTATTCAAGTTGTTCTTGTATTAGAAAAAGAGCAATTGGGCCAAACAAAAATTTTTCTCCACTATCTCTTATGATAGTATATTACATAGATTTGAAAATGATGCACCATAAAGTGGATACAACTCAAATCATATCCTTTATGCATAACCATTATATCCTAACTGAGCTCAATACTAGTGGACAACATAGCCTCTCTAGGGAAAGCCTGATCCAACAACTGAACCTACTTTACCTCACAGTCTGCTTCCCTTGGAAGCCCAGTGTCTTTATAAAGGCAGTAAGGTAAAACTGGAAGCTAAATTATGTTCTTTCCTATTCCTTCTCCTGTAGGATAGGCTGGGTGTGGAGGGACTGTTGGAAATGACATGAGTTATAGCAGGAAAATAACTAGAATCAGAGGAATACATGTGGCTGTTTCACCCAGAAAAATATCCTGAAATTAAGGCTTTCTTCTCTTTTGACTCTTTCTCTTTTGTATTGAGTTAGCAGTTAATCCTATTAGATTTTGAAAATTAAAAATTTTTATACTATTCTAATATGCTTGTGTGGGCAGTATAATTTACATTTATATATACACATATGTATGCATAATGTGCATATACATTTTTGTATGTGTGCTAAATATGTTGATAAAATCTTTAGAATGGAAAAGGCCCTAAAGAAGTTGATCCTATTTGATCAATTGTTAGTTACATTCAGAAGTAGGGTAACATACAGGAAAAGAAAAATAAGGTGAACCACTCTGTCTATTTAGCAAGATGATGTTATTAAAGGTAGGGCCTTTGTGAAAATTTGTTCAGATAGAACTAAACACTTGTGTGAAGCTGTATTTCTTTTCTGAGAATATAGTGTGCCAAACTTTGTATCTGATGGATGATAGACCAAAACAAAATGAGGATAATCTCAGCCATGCAAAGATGGTTTAATAACTATCACAGCATTGAATCTGTTCAGAGAAGTTGAAATAAGAACTTGATTGTAGCCTCTGCCTTGCCTTGACATTGTTGACTTCAACATGGATACCAACTGTCCCAAGTACCAATCATGTTTTGATTTCTTTTCCTCTAAGGTAGAACCTTTAGCATATAAGGAATATAGAAATAACCACTCAATTCCTAACAGTGATCAAAAAGCTGAACAAGAGCTGCAGAGATGGCTTAGCAGTTAAGGCACTTGCCTGCAAAGCCTAAGGATTCAATTCCCAAGTACCCACATAAGCAAGATGCACAAGGTAGGGCATGCATCTGGAGTTCATTTGTGGTGGCTAGGGGCCCTGGTGCTCCAATTCTCTCTCTATCTCTATTTGTCTCCTTCTCTCTCTCTCCCTCTATCAAATAAATAAATAACATATTTATTTTAAAAAACTGAACAAAATGAACAGACAATTCTACTTTGATTCCCTTAAAGAAATAAGGTCAGAAAGCAAAACTCTGTCCTCAAAATTGGAGAGAAAGATAAGCAGAAAAAAAAAAAAAAAAACATACTTTACCAGATTATAAGCCTACTAACAGAGCACTAGGGGAAACCAGAAGCTGGTTGGTTAACCTTAAATAAATGATGAACTGCTGCAGGCTCCATGTGGACAAGCCTGAGAGCTAATTCCAGGGGTACCTAGTCATACTGGAATTCTTATGCTTTTATGAGTTTTGCCTCCAGGTACTGATCTAGATTCTATCAGAGAAGATCAGAAAAAATCTCCTTGTATTATCAACAGGTGGAGGAGAAAGGGGACTATTGTGAAATATACCAGAGTACTCTCAATAAGACATACCCTCAGGAGAAAATATTTAACTAGAACCTAACTTTACTAGATTTTTTTTTTCCAGATTCTAGCCAGCCTGGAGGAAAGGCAATACTCACCTTCTTCCAGTTCTATCTAGAATTTCACATGAGAAAAGGAAATTCCTACCTCTAAACCACTCTTTTATCACTCTGTACTATCCAAGGGTAGAGACTGAACCACACTTATGAGATTCATGCTCCAGAGGCTCAGTAAAAAGCTGAGATCGCCAGGCATGGTGGTGCACGCCTTTAATCCCAGCACTTGGGAGGCAGAGGTAGGAGGATCACCACGAGTTCAAGGCCACCCTGAGACTACATAGTGAATTCCAGGTCAGACTGGGCTAGAGTGAGACCCTACCTCGAAAAACCAAAAACAAAACAAACAAAAAAACAAGCTGAGATCTCCAGGTGTGGTGGCACATGCCTTTAATCCCAGCACTTGAGAGGCAGAGGTAGGAGGATCCCCGTGAGTTCAAGGCCACTCTGAGTCTACATAGTGAATTCCAGGTCAGCCTAGGCTAGAGTGAGACTCTACCTCAAAAAATGAAAAAAAAAAAAAAAAGCTGAGATCTATTCATTAGGTAACATTTCCCTTCACCAATGCCTTACACATCAGACATGCAAGTCAAATATATTAAAAGACCTATCACAGTGCTTTCTACCCTGTACATTATGTCAATCAATTAACAACAAAATGACAGGGAATGCTAAAATGCAAAAGACAGTTGGAAAAGACACGAGAGGTATCAGAACTATTTCCATATAAATCAATGATACTGATATGATCAGACTGTGAATTTGAAACAACTATGATTTATATACTACAGGTTTCAGTAGAAAAAATTCACGGTGTACAAGATGAGTCACATAAGTAGAAAGATGGAAATTCTAAGAAATAATAAAAAAAACTGTAGAGATTAAAACACAAGTAACTATACGATCTTGTTTACCTCATATTTGTTAAGGATCCAATGAGATAATGCATTTAAATGAAACATTAGAAAACATAAACAAAATACCAAAGGAATTTACTAAAGAATATGATACTCCATGAATAATGAAGAAAAGGTATCTGTAGTTTCAAAATGTGCCTTTTATTGGGTGTGACTGGTTCTCTTTTTTGGTGTGCAAGTGCATGGTCACGTGTATGAGTGCAGGGCCACATGTACTACAGCACATTTGTGGAAGTGAGAGAACAACTTTGGGTATAGATCCACACCTCCCACCTTGCTTGAGGCAGCACCTTTCATTGTGCACTACTATATTTCTGGGCTAGCTGGCCCACAAACTTCTGAGGTAGTCTCCTGTCTCTGGCTCCTTTGTCATCATAGGCAATGCTGGGATTACAGACACTCACACTACAATGTCTGGCTTTATGTGGGTTCTGGGAATCTGTACTAAGATACTCATGCTTGCATAGCAAGTTCTTTATTGAGCCATCTCCCTAGCTCCATGACTGATTTTTATACTAGATTTTTAAAATAAGAATGTTGAGACACCTAAGATTAACAATTTTATGCCACTGAATTTAGTGCTAAATTGTAGCAATATTGGGACCATGGCATATACAGTTATATTCCATGCTTTCCTAGGTCTCACTCTTCTTTCCTACAACAGATCTCATACCAGAACCTCAAACATGAAGTTTGGAATTGAATTTGAAGATCAAATATTCTTCTTCTCAAGATCTTAAACTTTAAAGTATTGGAGCATCCAGGTGTAGTGGTGCATGCCTTTAATCTCAGCATTCAGGAGGCAGAGGTAGGAGGATCACTATGAGTTTGAGGCCACCCTGAGACTACATAGTAAATTCCAGGTCAGCCTGAACTAGAGTGAGACCCTACCTCAAAAAAAAAAAGATATGTGCCACCACTCCATATTTTTGGCTAGAGAGATGGCTTAGCTGTTATGGCACTTGCCAGAGAAGCCTAAGGACACAGGTTTGATTCCCCAGTACACACGTTAAACCAGATGCACAAGGTGGCGCATGTGTCTGGAGTTCATTTGTAGTGGCTAGAGGCCCTAGTGTGCCCATTTTTCTCCCTATCTGCCTCTTTCTCTCTCTCTCTCTCTCAAATTATATATATATATATATATATATATATATATATATATATATATATATATAATTTTAAAAGGTATAGGAGCAATTTCATCAGGGAAGCCATGCCTAGTTTCCCATTTTGCATATGTTAATCTGAATACATGTACCTTGGAAAGAAATTAATATTTGTTGAAAGCTCCCCACATGCCAGGTATTGTACAAGCTTTATCCTCAGAATGAGGATACAAGGCTTTTATTATTTGCTTCTCTATTTTACATATGAGGAAACAGAGACTTAGAGAGCATGACCAATGTGCATGAGGTCGTGCAATGGTAAATAAGAAACAGAGTCAATACTGAAGCCCAGCTTATTCTATACTCTTTCTACTATATTCAACTGTTTTCTGGGCTGAGTTGGTTTGGTTTGTCTAGGGTTTCTGGAGTTCACTCCCTGGGAAGGCTTTTCTGAAGATCTTTCTTTCTCCCTGCCACAGTTCTGACCTTGCAGAGCCCTGTGGATGCCCAAAGGCAAAATAAATAAAGGGGCCAAGAGTCATGCATGCTCTCTTCCCCACCTAGTTGTAGAGCTACTGGCAGTCTTTCAGCCTACTGTTAATGTAGTTTGATGTAGTGAAGTACTACATTTTATGAACCCACAACAGTGTTCCTAAGGTACCTGAAATACTATCTCTACACAGAGGGGAGCACAAACTAGCTGATCCAGGGCAAGAATCCATATGTTTTGTTTTACTCTGGGAGGCTGCCACCGTCTTTCTGCCACTGAACTAGCTTCCAGGGTAACCGTGACACCACAAAAGCAACTTCACAACAATTCACCCTAGGCTCTGATGACACCAGAAAAACAACATTCCTTTTTCTGAGACTACTTACAAAGGAACTGGAGGCAAAGGGAAAAGAGGAAGCAAAACTCTGTTCTGAAGCCACAGCATGACAGAGTAACCTAGGCAGGGAGGGGGATACTGTAAGGGAAGATCAAACAAACTTGTCAAAGCTGACTAGAATCTGCACAGAAATACATGAAAGGGTCATGGGGAGGCCCAGCAAAAATGGAAGTGACTGACAAGTCCCCACCAAGCAGGACTTCAACAGGAGCTGCACTGAGGGAGATTGGGGGTAGGGAGAAACCAACTTCAACAATCTGCAGAAATGAGAGCAGTTCATCTGTTCCATCCCCCTCCAACTCATTCTCCCTGTGGACTCAATCCACTATGAAGTTTTTATTGCTGCTTTTATTATGGCAATTGGAAAGAATTAGGCATTGTCTAGCTGGGTGGAGTACATTAGAGACCGATAAAGAGAAGGATTAATTCATTGTTACAGTCCTAGGAGTATTTCCAGACAATGGAAACACTATTATGAGGAAGACATAGCTCTGTTCTGCCCCACACCCTCTAATTCAAGCCATAGCAGTGACCCTTCTCTTGCTACCTTTGCACTGTCAATGTTCAATGACATGTTGTAACACTAAGTATTTTAACTAAGAGAATCCAGGTACAAGTAGTTTAAGGGTTCCAAACACTGACCAACAATCCTATTTCTACCAGAGTCACATGGAATGTCTTACAAAAATTCATTCAACATTAAGGGCCAAGTTCTCTGGCTTAATGCAGAGGGAGTCATTTGATATAGAGGTATGGCAATAAGTGTCTTGACCTGGAGACAAAGAACAGCATCTTCCAATTTTATGTAGTCATAGGAAAAATAATCTCTACATGACATTCATTCTATACTGGTTGTTCTAGAAGGCTAAAGAGAGCAGTGCAACATTTTTTTTTCAACTTTATTTTTATATATTTGTTTGCGAGAGGGAGGTAGAGAGAGAATGGGTATGCCAGGGTCTCCAGCCACTGCAAACGAACTCCAGACACATATGGCACCTTGTGCATCTGGCTTACGTGGGTCTAGGAAATCGAAATGAGGTCCTTTGGCTTTGCAGGCAAATGCCTTAACTGCTAAGCCATCTCTCCAGGCCCACAGTGCAACATTTTCACACACCTCTCTGTAATCCACACATTCATACCTGTTCCTCGAGTTTTCAGACTTACTTTTGGCAAAGAGCTGAGAGATGGTTTTCCTGGTGTCCTCTGACCCCTCATACTCCTTCTCTGCCAGCTGCTTGTTGGCAGTCTCTAGACGCTCTGTGGAATTTGAAGACAATCAACAGGACCATAGATAAAAACTTGCAAGCACACATTGTTTGCCTTCTGAATACTGACCTTTAGAAAAACAAGTGTGTATCTTCTTGTCAAACAGGAATGGGGGAAACAGACCCAGGATTACAGATGTGAATCCCCAAACTATATATAAGACTACAGCAGGCAAGAAGGACATAAGTACCTAACACATTTACCCCTGCAGAATTCTAAATTTCAATAAAAGAATCTATCCCAGAATATATAATCCCCTTTCATTAACTGGGGAAAAAGACTATCACAATTAATATGAAATCGTTAACATTGCATAATGTGTATGTTAGTTACCATGGCAACATCTAGTTGAAAACCTTTTCTTTATAGATAGGATAAAATAAATCAAAGACAGAAAATATCCCCAAGGTCAGCAGTCTTGGTGGTCTCCATGGTGGTTTAAAGTAGTAACATTTTTCAACATTATCGAGTAAAGGTAAAAGTAAAAGGAGGGAAGCGAAGCCTAGATATAGCAGAGGGCATCACAATTTTCAGACTGCACAACCAGAAGATGTACCTCTGACAGGTATGTAAAGAAAGGAAAGCTTCCCCAATGCTGGGGGTGGGGCCCTGTAGTCACAGGAAGCATTTTTGAAAAGTTAACTGACAGACTACAGTACCAGGCATGTAGAAACCCTCATTTAGATTAAGCAATCTTAAATCTATTATTTCAGGGGCTGGAGAGATGGCTTAGCAGTTAAGGCGTTTGCCTGCAAAGCCAAAGGATCCTGTTTCAACTCTCCAGGACCCACATAAGCCAGATGCACAAGGTGGCACATGCATCTGGAGTTCATTTGCAGTGGCTGGAGGCCCTGGTGTGTCTCTCTCTCTCTCCCTCCGCCCTCCTTCCCCTAGACATAATGGCATGAGCCTTTAATCCCAGCATTCAGGAGGCAGAGGTAGGAGGACCACTGTGAGTTGTTTGAGGCCAGCCTGAGAATTCCAGGTCAGCCTGGGCTAAAGTGAGACCCTATCTCAAAAAAAGAAGAAAGAAAAAGAAAAAAAGGAAAGGAAGGAAGGAAGGGAGGGAGGGAAGAAACCAGCCAAGATCCAGGTGGAGTAGCACATGTCTGTGTCCCCAGTGTTGAAGAAGCTGAGCCAGGACTATGAATTGAAGGCCGATGTGGGTTACATAATAAGTCCCAGGGCAGCCTGGGTTACATGGAGAAACACTGTCTGAAAAACAAACCAAGTGACAAACAAATAAAACAACTACAGAGCCAAGCCCATCTATTCTCTCACCTCTCAGATCCCTGTTGAAATCGTGCATTCTCCGAATCTCACCCTCCAGCTTGTTCCTCATGGCTTTCTCCAAAGCCTCTCTTTTAGAAGATGACTTTACTAGGTTCTCATATGCCTCTGAGACCCGCTGAATTTCTGTCTCCACCTTAACATAAAAAGGAAAGATAGTGGTGATAGTAGGAGATTGGTAGGGGAACATATGTAAAAACTCAGTGACAACTTCTCTCATGGTTAAATTTTCAAGGAAGGCTCCCAAATTCAGCTATAAGCTCAGTAACCACTTCACTATTTCATGAGATTTCCTCAGGGTAAAAGAAATGTCCTGTATGTGCATATACTGTTTTCGACTTCATAGAAGTTGGTAAGAGAATGAACTTCAAAAACAGGGTCATAAATTAGTTAAATTTCTAAATAATTTCTTGCCCTTATTTTGAAGATCCTAGTAATAATGTATAATGCATGTAGATACCCACCTTTACTTTGAAGCACACAAGGGGTTTAACCCACATGTTTATTTCAATTTGTCCTGACTTCCACTTAAGCAAGGATACTTTACTCCATGTTAGCAGAGAAAATAGTTAAGTTGTCTTTCCCTAATAACAAGTGACTACCAGAAATAACGCATAAAAACCCAAATATTGGCTGGAGAGATTGCTTAGTGGTTAAGGCATTTGTCTGCAAAGCCAAGGGGCCCTGGACCAGTTCCCTAGGACCCATGTAAGCCAGATGCACAAGGTGGTGCAGGTGTCTGAAGTTCGTTTGCAGCCACTAGAGGCGCTCTCTCTCTCTCTCTCATTCTGTCTCTCTCAAATAAATAAATATATATATAATATAAAAAAGAGGGCTAAGCATAGCATATGCCTGTAATCCCAGCACTCAAAAGGCAGATATAGGAGGGTTGCCATGAGTTCAAGGCCACCCTGGGACTACATACTGACTTCCAGGTCAGCCTGGGCTAGAGTGAGACCCTACCTCAAAAGGCCAAGGGAAAAAAAAAAAAAAAGAAAAGAGGGCTAGAGAGATGGCTTACCAGTTAATGGACCTGCCTGCAAAGCTAAAGGACCCAGGTTCAATTCCCCAGGACCTACATAAGCCAGATGCACAAGATGGTACATACATCTGGAGTTCCTCTGCAGTGGCAGGAAGCTATTACACAACCATATTTTCTTTCTGTCCTTGTCTTTCCCTCTCAAATACATAAATAATTTAAAAACCCAATATAGCACAAGTCAATTTAGCAAAAAAATCAACTATGAGCCAAAGAGTTAACAAGAACTGGTTTAAAATATACAGTGCAGTGAACATTCACATTATCACTGCCTTCAAGGAGCTTTCAATCTAATGAAATCAAAGAATACAGGGCATGATACATATTTAAGAAAGAATGAGTAGTACTATGACGCATAGTAAAGAAAGGGAAGATAATATTCCTAGTTGGGGATAGGGAAGGAGAATAGTTCCAGTGAGAGGTGGTATTTAGAGTCTGATCCTGAAGGAGAGGTTTAATTTCAATGGGCAGAGGTTAGGGGAAGGGTATTCTATTCTGAGTAGGCAAATGCATTCCCAGAATGACCAGTGGTCTCATTTGACTGGACATTGACTGTGAGATAGACAGAAGGAGGCTGGAGGGCTATGGTCACCAAGGTGAAGTCAGATCATAAAAGAGTTTTAATGCCAGGCATTTGGACTTTAACCTGTAGTCAGTGAAAACCCAGTACAGATTTTTCAACTGAAATTCATGGCTTGAGTTGTGTTTTATGACACCCCTGCAAATCTCAAACAGTGGGAAAAAATAAGAAAAGAAAAAGAAAAATCAAAAACAAAGGGTCTTGTCCTGGATTAGCCAGAATAAGGAAGAAAACAAGAAATTAGACTCTAGAGTCTTTTTGTAACCAGTATAGCTCCATTGTACATGCAATAACCACAGAGATTATTTGCATATAATTTGTATAAGACAAATAAACCCTATAGCCTGTTAAGCAATTTTCAAATTTAGTTTGCTGCAAACGTTCTGCATTCCTTCTCAGTTTCCCACTCTCCTTCTGAACAAAGCTCTATTTGGTGTGCTTCACAGGGAGAAACATCAGGCAGTCAGTGGAGTAGTAGAGAGAAAGGTAGGGTTACCAAACAAATTGGATTCAAACTGCCCCTTCTCTAAAATCCTGCCAGAGACAGTGTTCCATATGAGCCAATGAGGCTTACACCACTGAAAAGAGCAGACTTGAAAGTGTTTGTCTCCTTGCAGATGGCACCAAGATAGCAGCACAGACGGTGAAAACTGGTGAATGGCATTTAGAGACAAGATCAGCAAGGCCTGTGCCTGATGAAGCTTGGGCATGAAATTCAAGTGCTATGTGGAGAAAATAAACGTTTCCATTTGAAAGAACAGGCTTGGTGTTGGTCCATTCTGGGCAGCCTTGAGAGAAGGAGGCTTCCCACTTCTACACAAGATGTAATACCAGGAAGGCAGGCCCTGTACTCAATGTGTGCAGTCTGCCGTTTCAGGATCTGCTGCTAACCCCACCCCTGCCCTCACCCGCAGGTCCTGGGGCATATAATGTCCCCTTCAAAAGACCAAGGCAAGGTGAACTTTCATTAATAGTGCCCTCTAGGAAAGAGCTCAAAGAAGGGTGGATCTAGTGGCTTGCTGTGAGTGATGGAAGGAGCAAGACAGAAGGAGGGTGGCAGTCGGTTTCCAGACTTGCTCTACTTATTCCCCTAATGAGCCTCTGGTGGTTTTCATTTTCCTTATGTGATGTGTACCTTGTTCTATACACTTTCCTTTTCCTCTTTTCCCCTACTTTCCTCTACTTTAGCATTAGCTAGGACTGTTCTTTGGATACTCAGGCTATAGTATTTGTACTTATTTGATGCACCATTCCTCATCCAGGGAACACATATGATAAAAATCCTGTCCTTGAGGCTGTGCAGGTGGCTCAGTCAGTAAACTTGCTTGCCTTGAAAGCATGAGGACCTGAGCTTGGATCCTCAACACCCACATAAAAATCTGTAATCGTAACACTGGGGAGGCAGAGACAGGAGGATCTCTGGGTCTTACTGGCCAGTTCGTCTAGCTGAAATGGCAAGCTATGAGCTCAGAGATCTTGTCCTAAAACATAAGCTGGAGGGCTGTAGAGATGGCCCAGCATGAAACAGTGCTTCCTGTGCAAGCATGAGGGCTGGAGTGGGCCTGCGAGTGCTGAGTTCCCCATGTAAACAGTTGACTGTGGCCAGTCCTGTGGGTAGGAGAGCCCCTGAGAATAACTGGGTTTCTCAAAACCACAAAAGCTCCCAAATCATTAAGAGACTCTGTCTCAAGGAAACAAGCTGATGATCAACAAAGGGGGCATCTGACATTCTCTTCTGGCTTCCAGATGAGCAAAGGGTGCTACATCTCAACATGCATGCGTACACACACACACACACACACACACACACACACACACCATATCACATCTACTATACACACAAACAAGGTGGAGAGCACCTGAGGAAGACTGGCCTATGCATACATGTTCACACACATGCATATACATACATGCTTACATGTTTGCCTACACATATACTAACATGCATAGACATACATGTTTACCCCCACATACACAATCAAAACCTCGGAGTGTCCTCCTTTAGGACCTAGATCTGGTGCTAGATTAATTCTAAGCCTCATTCAGGCCCTTGAAATTTTCACTCCTGATGTCTCCTAAGGACAAGAGGTGCTGAGCAATCAAGGTAACCACTTCTTCCTCCTGCACCTTCAGCCTCACCTCCCAGAACAGTGCACACTGCATGGAGATCATGCCTCATGAGCTCCACATGGACAGAAGGTGCAAAGAGAAGGCCAAAGGCATAACTCCTTTCACCAATAGCCACTAGAGGCCAGGAGCTGAGGTTCCTAGCTTGAGGCACTCAACAGCTAAAGTCCCAGCTGCAGGAGACAGGAGGGATCCAGAAAAGAATGGGAACTGGGGACACATATTCCTTTTTCTATTTCCTTAGCCGAGGGCTGTCACCTGTCATCCAGCTGTAGTGCTAAGCCCTTCTTGTACCCCCCTCACACACACAAACCACACACCAGAGAAAGAGAGCAGATGTTGAATTGATGCTATGATGCTATGGAGAAAGACCAAAGCAAAAGGAGGGGGAAGGGACGCAGTGTCACAAAGGAATTACTAGAACTCCCACCAGGAAGAATACTGTCAGCCTTTTCTTTTTTCTTTTTTTTTTTTTTTGGTTTTTCGAGGTAGGGTCTCACTCTAGCCCAGGCTGACCTGGAATTCACTATGGAGTCTCAGGGTGGCCTCGAACTCACGGCGATCCTCTTACCTCTGCCTCCCGAGTGCTGGGATTAAAGGCGTGCGCCACCACGCCCGGCTCGTGTCAGCCTTTTCTTACACCAGGCAATATCTCAGCTGGTGCAATTTTTTCTAAGAAATAAGGATTATGATTCTTATTTATGGATAAAATCATATGAGGAAAGTATGGTTAAGATAAACAGCTTTTTGGGCAGGAGAGATGGCTTGTCAGTTAAAGGATCTTGCTTGCAAAGCCTGACACCCGAAATTTGATTCCTCAGTATCTATGTAAAGCCAAATACACAAAGTGGTGCATAAATCTGGATTTGTCTGCAGTTGCAAGATGCTCTGATGAGCCCATTCTCATTAATTAAATAATTTAATTTGTTCATTCATTCATCAATTTTCTCTCTTTCTCTCTCTCTTTGCAAATAAGTAAAAATCTTTCTTTGATAACAGATAAAACAGCTTTTAAATACTTGCAGGTTCTTGAATTCAGGCCTCATCAATATTTCTGGGTTTTATAAAGAAGTTTCTCTAAATGCTTTTTGGAATTCCAGAATAATCAGATATGTTTTCTTTAGGGCTATAAAGTTATGGAAAACTACATAATTTTTTTCTCCTAGAATAATGCAAACTATCACTTCTCCTAAGGGAATCAGTAGGAAGGAGGAGGGATAAATGTGTTCAAAATTCATGATATATATGTATAAAAGTGTCATAATGATACCTATTGTTTGTATAATTAATATAAGCTAACAAAAAAGAAAAGCAAGCCATGCGTGGTGGCACACGTCTAATTCCAGCACTCGGGAGGCAGAGGTAGGAGGATTGCCGTGAGTTCGAGGCCACCCTGGGATTACATAGTGAATTCCAGGTCAGCCTCAGCTAGAGTGAGACCCTACCTCAAAAAAAAAAAAAAAAAAAAGAAAAGAAAAGAAAAGCAGCTCACCAGGCATGGTAGTGCACACCTTTAATCCCAGCACTCAGGAGGCAGAGGTAGGAGGATCGCCATGAGTTCGAGGCCACCCTGAGACCTTAGTGAATTCCAGGTCAGCATGAGCTAGAGTGAGACCCTACCTCGAAAAACCAAAATATATAATAATAATAATAATAATAATAATAATAATAATAATAATAAAAAGAAAAGCAGCTCACCCTAGACAGACAAAGGCTTTTCCCAAAGTTTAACCATACTGCCTATAGAAAAATCTTCAAGCCCTGAACATGAGTACTAGCAGGCACCCACAAGTAGAATTTTTATATGAATAATAAATAAGTCCCACTAGTAAGATTTAAAGGAGTCCCTAGTACCTCCCAAGGGGAGCCTTACCTTCTGTAGTCTTGCCACCTTCTCATAGCATCCATCTAACTCCTGCCTCAGGTTTCGGTTCTCATCTGAGAGAATCTCAACCATCTGCTGGGCTCTGGAGACAATGGCAAAAGGATCAGCTGGCATGGGCTGATAGGAAGCGGACTGCTGTGCCCGAGGCATAGCTGAATATACTTCTCCTGGTTGCTGCAGAGGTGGTGGAGGGCTCAAGCCGGGCTGAGAGAGACGGTAGTGGTCTCCCTGGTGACCTTGATTAGGAAGGAAATGCTGCTGCGGCCTCGGCAGGTGAGCTGAGTGGTCTCCTTGGTTTGAGACCAAGGGGTGTTGGGTTGAAGACAATCTGGTAGATGGTGGAGATTGTAGTAAGGGCAAGGAACTCCCTGATGTCAGAGAAGAAGTAGGGCTGTGAGGCTGAGAGTTCCTGGCTGATAACGACAATGTGATGTCCTGGGTTGGCCTACAAAACATAAAGCACAAGCTTTGGTCAAGCTCACTCTCGAGACAACATGAATGTGACATGAGGAAGTACCCAGGAGACCAGCCAAATAAAAGGCAGACAGAGATAGTCTAAGTGATCCTTTCAAAGACCTCTACTCTAGAGCTCTGTAACTCTGCTGGACAGACAGTATGACCCCATGGGTGATGGAAGCAGATAGCTCTAAGGTCACTTTGTGAAAATCTAAGGGATGTCCACCTTTACATTCATTGCTAAGTCTACACATTTGAAATGCTTCTCCTATAAAGTAATTTTCCTGTCATGATTTAAGACTAGACATGTTACAAATAACTTTATGTATGTGTTCTAGCATATATAAAGATTTAAATTTAGAAAATGTATTTACTTGTTCAGAAGTGAACCCCAAATATCTATGAACATGCCCTTTATCTTCATATCTGCAATTCCCTTTGAAAATTCACATACTCATCAATCAAAACTATGAAGATACTTATTATATTACAGACACAAAATAACTTTTACTCTTTCCAGTTATTGATGATGTAATGATACTTATTAACAAAAACAGTATCAAGGCTTGGATCGGATTATAGGTAACACCATCATAATTTTGGTATACTGAATCACCAGTGTAAGGAATAGAAAGGTATTAAATAAATTATTTAATCAACTCCATTATTAGACAGGGGAGACTCAGGCCCAGGGTAAGAAAGTGATCTGCTGATGGCTAGAGATATCTTCATTCAGTAGTTCAGTGGTAGAGCACATGCCTAGAATATGTAAGGTCCTGGGTCATCCTTAATAATACATTCAAGGAGAGGGAGAGAGGAAGAAAGGGAGAGGGAGATGGAAAGAGATGTGACAAGTATTTAATTAGGATGAATTAGTGATAGATCCAGGGTGACACTAGTCCTCAGGTTGATATTTCTCAATCCAGGGAAGGCAAATGGCTAAGAGCATGGATTTGGATCCCAAAGGGGAGCCTCTAGAAACTTTCTACTACTCAGTAGCTCTGCAACCTTGATCAAATTACTTAATCTACATGAGCCTTTTTTCTGTTCTGAGGTTACAAATAAATTTCAAAAATACATGTTTTCGCTCAACCAGAATTAGATTCTCTTATCTCCCAGCGGGATAAACTGATCTGTTAGCATTTTGCTTATGGGATACCCAGTTGATCTTTGTGCTAATTTGCATAAAATTCACAATGGAAGTGGGACAAATTACCAGGATCAATTCACTTTTACTGGCATTCCAGACATTAAATCCCTCTCACACACATTCAAGTTACCATGTCCTTCATTTTATTTATTTATTTGTTTGTTTGTTTTTGGTGTTTAGAGGTAGGGTCTCACTGTAGCCCAGGCTGACCTGGAATTCACTATGTATTTTTAGGTTGGCCTTGAACTCACAGTGATCCTCCTATCTTAGCCTCCTGAGGGCTGAGATTAAAGCCATGCACCACCATGCCTGGCCTTCATTTATCTATCTATCCCCACAAGAGCTTCTCATTAGAAAGGCTTTTAACAACTACAAAATCCTTCCAAACACCGGTTCCTGGACACATACAATAACCTTGATGTTCATAAAACTTTCTAAAAACCTACATTCTGTCCTTCAGCCCCATGTATGTATTCCTAATATTGAAAGGAGCATACAAACTACTTGACCCTAGAATAAATGACATGGTATTGACTACAAATGGAGAGTTGCTAACATATATAAGATTTCTTTCCAAGAGCTCAAACACTGTCTATCAAAAGACTGAGAGCTATCTATAAACTTATTTGATGAGTTCCTCTTTTCCATTCTATGAACCTTCAGTTTCCTCATAGGTAACATGGACTATATGCTGTCTTCTTGATTAAGAGCTCTTGTAATTTATATACAATATATTTAGAGTATCCTGGGATTTATGGAATTGTATCTCTTGGAAAGAAAAATGGTCATAAATTTGTAGCCTTCAATCTGTCTTTCAAAATTTAAGGGGAAAATCACTACATTGACTTTTGCCCTCATTCCCAAGATTTGTACGTTCAATGCCTTGGAGGTAGTATCTCTTAAAAATTGAACACCCAGTTCTGAACTGGGTTTCTTCCCCATTTCTCCTGGGGACCCACGAAGCAAACTGGTCCTTTGTCAAACCCAGCCACTGGCTTCTCTCCTGCTTGTAGGCTAAAAGGTGTTCCGAGGCTCTGGACAGTACACAGCTGCTCTGGAGCCTAGAGAAGGAGACTTCTAGGTCTCCAGAGAGAGGTCTCTTGTGGCAGATAAGCCCAGGAAGAAGATAAAGAAAGACAAAGTAGCTGTCCCATCAGTCCCCAGGCTGCAAGAGGAAGCAGAGCTCAGTGCACTGTGATATTGGACAAAAGGAGTCATTCCCTGACAGGCTTGTAAACAAGCAAAGGCTTGGGCAGTTGCACAAGAAGAGAAGCCCTCTAGGCAAAAGAATCGGCCCATCAGCAAAAGGCAGGACAACATTAAAATTAGGATGATGCTCCCTCTGAGAACAGGGAGCTGATGGAAGACACAGGTGGTGGAGAACAATGGAATATGTCAGAGGAAGCAAAAGTATACTCAAAGTTAAATAAGAGAAAGAGTAATGATAGTAATAATAAAGTGGCAGCCACGTGAGCAGTATACTCCCTGGGTCCTTCTATCCCACGGCAGCTGGAATCACTCTCCAAAACACATTAATCAAGAACAAAACACCAACAAACAATAGAATCACATGACCCCAATGGAAGCCCTGACGTGCCTCCCTTGACCCCAATGGAAGCCCTGACGTGCCTCCCTATCACTTGGTTCCCTTCAACCTGCTCCTTCTTAATACTCAAGGGCCAATAGTGCTCTGCATAAGAGGAGAGCCTACCAGCCATACAGGACTCACCAAAATGATGAGTTGGGAGACAGGATAACCTCTCAGAGACAGCTTGTAAGGACACAAAAGAAAGTAACACACACACAGAGCAAACACACCTTTCACCTTGCTATCTCCATGACTAGGGGATCCCCATTGTCCTCAGAATTCTCATATTCTGACACCCTCCCCCCCCCCCCGTCTGCCTCTCTCTGTCTCTCTCTCCCTCTCTTGCTCTCGTTCTCTCATCAAAGCCGGTGTCAGCAACAGCCTGGAGCCTGCTTCTCACCAGTGAACCGGTGCCTCCTTCAGACACTGCCTGCAATGGTGAATCTGTGAGTCTCGAAGCAGCTTGCAAATTCTGGATGATTCCAATTGCACAACTCTGCTCTGAGCTACAGATTTAGGTCACCCTGAGACTCTACTCAACAAGCATTTCAAGAAACCTCATATCTGGGCAGGATGTCAACAACTGAAAGGAGGTGGGGCTGTTTTATAAACAGAAATGATTACATTTTTTAGAGCAGTCAATAAATATATCAACCTAGGTTGCAGAAAAGGCTCAGCTTTCAGAAAGACAAAGACTCTGAAATTTTAAAATTCCTCACATGGCTTAGCCTTGTTTCCCATCTGCCATTCTAGGCATTCAAGCTATTTATTTATTTATTTTTAAAGTAAGGAGGAGGGCATACGGGAGATGAAGTAATCAAAGGATTGTTTACAACATTTTTGTTCATCTTAACAGCAAATCTACAGCTTTTCAATGAATTTCTAAGACAAATAAAAGTTGCTTTTTAAACTCCAGTGTGTTCAAAAAACTTTCTTTGCATCCTGATCTGTTGTTTGTGGGTTAAGAATTAAGGATTTTCTATTCTAATTGTTTGCTGCAAACAGCAGTTACTTGAAAAGGTATTCACAAACCACACAGCTAGCTGGCTAAAGGAAATAAAGGAGGAAAATGTGTCACCACCTAAAAGCAGTACAGTTCTGGAAAGCCATTCAGCTACCTCCTCTTGCCAAGGATCTGTCAATATGTGCCACTCCCTCACACAGGGCATGCAAAAAGCTTACAGCTAGAATTTGCCTGATCTAGACCCAAACTTCACTTCACAGGGAGCATCCTCTGACTTGGGCCATTGTTTGTTTTAAAAATTCATTAAGAAGGTCATTTATATAGCTCCTGCCCCATTAGAGAAACAACTGTTAGAGCATACTGATGTGTTAAAATACTACTCGAGAGCTGGGTGTGTAGCTAGCAATGGAGGCTTTGGATTAGACAGGTATCCAGCACCACATTAAGAAAAAAAAAAAAGCTATTTCAAGATACAAAAAGTTAGGTCCACAGGTAATTTAGAAAGGAGGAAATATACATATTTTCTGATAAAGTATATGTGGCTAATTTTCTCTAGTTGTTTAATCAGCATGGGAAAAAATCCTTCTTTGTCTCCTTATTATTTATTTAGGCAGATCAAAGGGCTTTTCCATCTAGCTTCAAACACTGTGGGAGTCATTTCAGATCACAAACAATACTGGTGAATGAGTTCTGAAAATAGCTTTCCTGGGAAGGCAGGCCATGTGCTGAGTGGGACTTTGGCTTCTGATCCATACCACAGCCAAGACACTTCCCTTCCATAAGGCAACAGACAGAAGTCAGCCTATTGACAGACCAGGAGGAAGACAGTCCCTCAGACTTGTCCATACTGATGGATTAAACAAAAGAAGCGAAAAAAACCAAAAATAAATAAATAAATAAATAAAAAATAAACAAAAGAAGCTTCATTGACATTTTGCTAGCTGGAATAGATTACCACTAAGCTAGGCACTTTATCAACATAGCCCCTCCCTGGGTCTTCCATTTCATTGGGCAGATGAAAATAGGGTTCTTGCTCTAGTTTAAAGCTGAATGGCCCTGTCATTACCCTGTTTCCTGTTTTAAGACACTGAAGAGAACTTAGGCTCCTGCCCTTTGGGAGCTTCAAAGGAGCTTAAAAAGGGTTAGGAAACCAACCTGAGTAAAGGGAAAATAAAATATTCCAAACACATAAAGCTATGGGAGGAGCCTAAAGTAAATTGCCTCTGGTTAAAAATAAATAAACAGGATCTGCAGGGAGAGAAAATGAAAATATCAGGAAATACTAGGTAACTTCATGTCACTTCTGCCCTACTCCACTCCAAATACCTTCTTTCCTGAGTCACTGATTTCAAGCCAAAAGATTACTTCCCAAATGAATGAGGAGTAGATAAAAAGGCAAAGAGGGAGACAAGAAAGATATGACAGAATTGGTCTTCGGGCCACACAGGACTTCAAACCCTATGATCACCCATCATTATATAACCCTGGAACCGGTGCAGTGACACCACAAATAACTGCATCCATTGATGCTCATGGTTCAAACCCTTCCCCTGCCCAGGTGCTAAAATTCTACTGATCAGCAAGATGGCCCGAAAACTAAAAGCAAAAATAAAATGAGCAGAACCCTAAGGCCAGGGGAAATGTGTTCCGAATGATTAAGATGTATACTTAAAGTATGAAATATATAAAACACAAGTGTTAGAAGTATCTTACCTTGTGCATTTTAGCATCTGGACAAAACTTGTACATGATATAGTATGAATGTAACTTAGATGTTTAAAATAAGACAGGCAACTGACAAACTCTATAGAAGAAACAAACAGCAACCCAGACACTTCATGGACTGCAAGAAGTACAAGGCAAAGAACTTAATGGAAACTGCCCACACAGATAATCCTCCCCCTTCACCACCTTAATATCTGGCTATTTGCTTTCAATAATCATAATAATTCTTTGATAAGTACAAAATACAGGAAACAGATTTGTTCACCAAAAAGTGATGAGAATTTTATGGAGGGATATACATGAAAGTGATATGATGGTACAGACTAAAGTCCAAGATAATTTGTTTCAGTTTCTTAAGGAAGGGCTTAAAAACTCAAAAGAAGATGGATATTGATATCCTAGGAGACAGGAGAGCAAATAGGTACAAATATTAAGCCTGGCTCTCTTTTTCATCCATTAGGCAGTCAGGGGAGGCCATGCCCAACCTATAAAGTGAAAGGAATTTTAATATAGTGCTAATTATGGCTGAAGAGACTAGAAATTCAGGTTGACAATTTACTCAGCTGAGGGGTCAGCCATGCACTGCAGAGTTTGTTATGTCAAACACCTTCCCTTAAGAATCCCAACAGGCAGCAGAAGAGGCTGGTTGGGGATGAGGTCAGGCAAAGACAGAAAGGGAACTCTCTTACCTGGCTGCCCCATACTCAGGGGGGTGCTGATACCTCATCAGTTGCCCCTCTGCTCTCCCTGGCTGGTTCAGGCGATGCTCACTATAGAAGTGCCCTGGCTCTTGGGGCTTGCACACTACAGACTGTGGTGGCATGCCCTTGAAAGGATACTCTGGTGGAGGGCCTCGGTGTTCCATGCCCTTCAAGCTATGCTGATTGGGCGGTGGTCCTTGGGCCTTGTAGAATTCACTGGAACTTGTGGGATTCTTGTAGAGGTCACTGGGTTGTGGTGGGGAGAGGGGAGCGCTGGTCACAGGTGGATGGGCTTTAACTCCACTGGTAGCCAGTGACATCTGCATCAATCGTTCACTCAAGGAACGGACATGCCCTTGCTTAAGGTCTCTGAGTCCTTCATCCTGGTGCATCTTCCCAGGATTGAGCCGCTGAACCGATGGGCGCCCCTCGGTTCTCATCTTCTGGTTGGTGACTCCAGTGACATAGAAAGCAGCTCCCACGCTAGCATGCTGTTGGCCCCGGAAGTACTGAGACTGGACCTTGGCTTCTTCATAAGTAGGGAGTTCTTCATTATTCTGCATTCGAGGGGACAGCTGTTTCTCCATTATGATGTTTTCTGATTGAATTTCTTGGCCCTGGGGTTCCTGTCGAGCAGCATGTGCCACAAGCTGTTGGTGATGCTCTTGGGGACTCAACACATCATTCTGTGGGCCTGGGTTCCCACTGCCAGTGGCGAATGGGGGGGCATTGCCTGTGGCTTGCTGGTGTATGGCAAGCAGATTGCGATTCTCACTAGGATTGCCATAGCGAAGCTGCTCTTGTAGCAGACGCTGCAATACCGTGGTTCCTCCACTTGGCTGATCTTCAGAATTTCTCATCTCTATCGCTGGTGGGGCTTTGTGAAGAGAGAGAGAAATTGGGCACCTGGGCTGCCCTTGACCTGGGAAGGGGAAACAGTAAGCTTAACACCCAGTTGATGGATAATTCACTCCTCTAAAGGGGAAGATAATGGGCTTCTGAAGGTAAGGATTCCATTGCAGAAAAGAGTAGAAAATTGAATTCAGAAATACTAGATTAATTCCCATGATCCCTGACTCTAGCACTGATATGTTGAAGAACTTGTAGGCCAAAGGGCTGTTTTTTTCTTTAACTTTTAGCATGATTTAAGGAATCTTGACTTAATTTCTAAGAGGAATGTGCAAACCTGGGACAATCAGGTAGGGTGAGCAGAGTAAGCAATTTTTCAAGGTCCTTTCTTACAAGGTCCATGTCTCTGTAGGCTACTTAAACATGGGCATCTTATGGCAGTGTGAGCTGAAAGATGGAGAAAGTTACACCATAAACAGAATTTACAAAGCAGTTTAGCATGTGATGGGAGAGATAAAACAAGAAATAAGTACTAAAATAAATAAAGTGGAAGGAGACCTTAGTTTGTACCAAATAGAAATGAACCCGGCCAAGCTGGGCGTGGTGGTGCATGCCTTTATTCCCAGTACTCGCGAGGCAGAGGTAGGAAGGATTGCCATGAGTTCGAGGCCACCCTGAGAATACAAAGTGAATTCCAGGTCAGCCTGAGCTAGAATGAGACCCTACCTCGAAAAACCAAAGAAACAGAAGAAGAAGAAAGAAATGAACCCTGCCTTCATGAAACTTTTTTTCCCGCTCCTATGTCTTTGAAACATGCTGAAACATGCCCTTTAAAAAACTTAAGAAATCTTTTTTAGGATCATCCACTTGGATAGTTCATAGCTTAACAAGAGAATGACATGGGATAAACACCAGTGCCACAATTTCTTCCTCAGCCATCTAAGGTCAAAAATGGAGAAATTTTATACTTTTTGCTGGGTAGGAGAAGCTTAAAGCAGAAGTACTTCTTTCTTTTGAAATGTGCCTCCCACAACGTTTCAAAATTGAAAAATAAAAAGGTCATCATTCTGGAAACAACATTATCACTATGTCCCCCATTACCACCATCAATGTCTTTAAGGAACTAATATAAAATCTAGTAAAATAGATAATAATAGCAGCAAAATTAAAAACCAAATTGTAGTTATAACTTGACTGAGATGATAACCTAGGGCAAACATTCTTCTTTTCATAACTTTTAGTTTTTCATCTGAAAAAAAATGAGTGGAAGGTGTCTTACACATCTCTTTCTCTGCACTCTATAGCACATACAAAATCACTGACTCAAAAATTCTTTGGAAAGCCGGGCATGGTGGCATATGCCTTTAATCCCAGCACTCGGGAGGCAGAGGTAGGAGGATCACCTGAACTGAAGGCCACTCTGATACTACATAGTGAATTCCAGGTCAGCCTGGGCTAGAGTGAAACCATACCTCAAAAAAAAAAAAAAAAAAACAAAAACAAAAAAAAAAAACAAAAAAACAAAAAAACAAGGGCTGGAGAGATGGCTTAGCAGTTAAGCACTTGCCTATGAAGCCTAAGGACCCTGGTCCTGGTTCAAGGCTCGAGGCTCGATTCCCCAGGACCCACATTAGTCAGATGCACAAGGAGGCTCATGCGTTAGTTTGCAGTGGCTGGAGGCCCTGGCGCGCCCATTCTCTCTCTATCTATCTATCTGCCTCTTTCTCTCTCTGTTTGTCACTCTCAAATAAATAAATAAAAATGAACAAAAAAACTGAAAAAAAAAGAACTCTTTGGAGGCAATCTGTCACATTAAGAACTATAAGTAAATACTAATGTCAAATAACCTAATTTTTACTCTATAATTTGGTATGAATGGACATGCTACACAAAAAGTCACAGTAAAGGTCAACCTACCCAGCCTCAGGTGAAAACTCTGGAATTTGCCTTCAAGGCCTCTATATCTCTGCTAGCAAACAGCCTCCAACCTCCATGGAAATATAAAGCCCTATCCTCAGTGCTGCAGGGCACAGTCCACACTGTGTATGGCAGATGGGCATGCTCATTGTTTTTTCTTTTTCATTTTTGATAGCTATCATCAGTACCTAACTTTCAATTGTTCTGTGGAGCACTTGGACACAAAACTTTACCCTCCAAAAGCCCTTTATTTTTTCATTTAATTAAGCAATTAATTTTTTATTTATTTTGTAGTGCTGGTTTACAACCCAGAGTCTATGCATGCTAGGCAAGCACTCTACCTCTGGTCTACGCTCCAGGCCTGAAAAGGCATTTTAAAATTCCATCCATATTCTTTTGTTAAGTGTATGATAACTACTAACAAGATGACCAACTTGCTCTCTAATCATATTTCCCTCCACCCTAGTAACACTGGGGTTCCTATATTTGTTCTGTCAAATTGAGACTCTCTCATCTGTTGGCAATTCTAATAAGCAAATCTCTGAAACCGAAAAGGTGATTACATGAAACACCTTTACTTCTAGGAAAAAAAAAAAAGACAGAAATAGGAATGTTTATGATTAAATCAAAATCACTTCCAAACCTCTCTTGCAAAGTAGGGAAATGTAGATATTGAGTTGTCCCAGACATCAGCCCCAGATGAATATGCAACCCCCTCCCATGCCACCCCCACCCCATCCAGCACACATACATAGGCACTTGGGCATGCACACTTGTGGGCAAATCCATATGTACACATACGCACGCAGAAACACACATGCATATACACAAGCCGTGTTCGTACCTATTTCTGCTTTCTTTTAGGCTTGAAGCCTTGATCAGGATAGGGAACTCTTGCTTATGAGCAGCTCCAGAAAGTGCAGCACCAGATTCCCTCTCCCCTAACACTCAGGTTCAGGGGAAGCGCCGCCAAGAGTCCAACCACGGGTCACTCTGAAATGTTCAGGAGGGGGAGGGAGGGAGAAATAAAAGTTGTTTCTATGTTGCCACCGAGAGCCAGTATTAACCAAACCACTCCTTCCAAGGGAATGACTTGTCCCATGGCACTTGACTTTTAAATGAGTGGCAGAGTTCACTTCCACTAGGACACCAAAAAGTATCTGAACAACAGCTGGGTACAGAACGTCATGCCAGTCTCCAGTGGTTAGGAAGGCTCCAGCCTGACAGCTGTGTTCTAGCCTCACAGCCTTAGAAAGCTATCTCTATTGGAATGTTAGGTAATGACAAGAGAGCCATAACCATGATTACCTTAGGGAACAACCTTCCATTACTATCAGTAGCAGGACAGGATCCATCCCAGAATGGAAGCAGTCATTGGAAGTTGGTTTGAGGGTCAAAGCAAAATGGAGTACTTGGCTGGGTGTGGTGGTGCACGCCTTTAATCCCAGCATTTGGGAGGCAGAGGTAGGAGGATCACTCTGAGTTCAAGGCCACCCTGGGACTAGAGAGTGAGTTCCAGGTTAGCCTGGGCTAGAGTGAGAACCTGCCTCAAAAATCAAAAACAGAAATAAAAAAAAATAGAACACTCAGCATCTAGTATCTAGTTCCTCATTTGACTGCCTCAGCCTCAGATGGGCAGAAGAAAAACGAAACTTCAACCAAATCATTTAGTATTTATTGTATATTGACTATTCCAGGCATTTTCCAGCCTCATGCTGGTCACAGTGAGGCATACAAAGACATGCAAAATATAATTCCTGCTCTCAAGGAGCTTACAATCTTCCAACCATGTTTATTCAAGCAGAACATGCCTCCACTTGCTTTCTCAGCACTTCCGATGACCCAGCGTCTCAGCAACAGCAATCTACTACATGCACATTATGGAGAAAGGTGTAAATGCCCCAGAGGTATGGATTTGATGCAGTAGTCTTCATTTACATTTCTTTTCTTTTTGCTGTGGACCCCTCCATGTCCAACCCAAATGATTCTAATACTTGGGAGTTTGTGTTTAGGTGAGGTACACATGAACCACATCCTGGCCTAGTCATGACTCATATCACTTAAACAGAAAAAAAAAAAAAAAAAAAAAACCAACTTTAATCCAGACCAGAGGCTCCATCAGAGGCAAGGCAATGCAAAGGATCAGCATGAGCATTGCTATATTTTGGGAGCTTGTCCAAAATTTTCAAGTTAAAAAAATCCACAAAACCACACAGTGATTAATTTAACATTATTTCCTTGCAATGTTGCCAAAAATAAACTGAGCAGATATAGAGTGAGCAAACCCGGAAATTTGTCTTTCCATCTTGTTTTGGCCCAATGTGTAATCATGATCAAAAGCAAAATTGCCTCCAATCTGTAAAGTAATTATTTTAGGGTGTCTCCCCTCATTTCAAAGCAGAGGAACAACTGTTAATTGGAATCAAAGCTGGACTGGTAACAGAGCGATGGTAAATATCACCGTGCTTCTATTGTTCGATTGGGAACAAAACATTTGTCTGGTTTTCAACTGAAACACCAGAAAACAGCTCAAGGCTTTTAAACTAGAGCCCCTAGAGAGAAACCACCACACAATTCTTTTCCAGAACTACTTAGATTCTTCATGCTGATTGTAACTGGCTTTCTTCTAACACCCAGAACCTCATTGGGGAAAACTTTACTTGTCTAATGTCTCCCTTTCCCCGTTAATTTTGTTCTCTCTTCTCCACATCTTTTTCAAAAATCAAATTGCTTCATGTCAACTGGACAGTGTTTTCCTACTCTCATACTAGGCTTTTTTTGGTTTCTGTTTAACAGGAAAACAAGTCAGCTCAAGGAAAAAAAAAAAAAAGACTTTGCCGAGTCCTCTCCATCTTAGGATTTTTTTCTTAAAGAATGTATGTTTCTCTTCATGTCGAGTCGTCTAAGAAACAAAACACTACTACTCAGTTTATTTGTGAGAAAGGTAAGGAAAAGATTCCTTGTCTTGTGTTCAAGAAGTAAAATAATATGAACTCTGCAATTTTTAATCTTCCCACAGTTTTAATGAAGTCCCTTCCAGGGCTCTGACATCATCTTCAATCAATGAAATAACCTTGTTGCTCTTGGACACACAGTCTGGCCTGAGAATATTTCATAGAAGAAAGGTATCCCAATAGTTCTGTCTTTAAAAGTCATATGAACAAATGTATGTATACATATATATATATATATATATATATATATATATATATATATATATATATATTCAGCTTTCCTGTAACAAGGCAGAAAGGCCAAGCCAAATTCTTACTCCATTTTCAGCCACTGGCCTTTCCCAGTATACCTGGGAGGTCGAGCCAAAACACAGTGAGAGCCCAGATGTTTCCCAAGCCAAGTCCCCAAAAAGTCAACATTACAAGGTGGCCAGGACAAACCAAATTTTCACCCTTCAAATAAATTTTGCAATATGATAATTAGATCTTCTTTCTATCCATTCTACATCCTCCTTTCATTCTGTCTCCATCCCTTAGTCCACCAAGACTAGGGTAGAGAATCTAGCTGAGAAAACCTGTTTCTCTATTAAATTGGAATTGAATTGTTTCATACACCTTTATTAACAGCTAAGGAGACAGCAGACAGGTCAAAAATAATATGTATTTGTGCACCCCCCACACACACATACACCCACTACATCTTCTGATAAACAAGAGGCCCCAGGTGGTTTCTTATGTTCTCTCAACTTGTTCTATATTGCAGCCTGAAGTGTCATGGATATTACTTTTTCCAACAATACTAGAAGACACATATTCACTTCCTTTATCAGGGTATCTCTACCAATGTAACTGGTATGGATAGACAGCGAATGCATCATGGTTAAGGAGCCTATAGTCAGCCTGTGGGTAGTGGCACACACCTATAATCCCAGCACTAGGGAGGCCAAAGTAGGAGGATCACCATGAGTTCAAGGCCACCCTGAGACTACATAGTGAATTCCAGGTCAGCTTGGGCTAGAGTGAGACCCTATCTCAAAAAATCAAAACCAAAAGAAGCCTATAGTCACATGGCCCAAGTTCAAATCCTGTATCAAAGTTTTACTAACTATCCCCATCCATATCTCATGACCTCCCAGTTCTCAATCTCAAAATAGAGATAATAGTCCACACAACTCATATAATTGTTATAAAGATTAAGGGAGATATTCCATATAAAGTGCCAACCATGGATATATATATTAAGGGCTAAAGAAACTTAGTTATTACTATAATCATTATTTCAAATAAGCTTTTTTTTTCTACACTGTTGTAGCAATTTTATAAATTGCGTTTTTAAAGCACTTATTTGCAACTCAGTCTTTTGGGTAGAGGTCTTTATGCCATCACAAGCCAGAACTGGAAAAGCTCTTGGGAGAACACCCACCTCTTGTGACCATCACATACCAGTTTGGCATTTGCTCTCATTTAACTCTTCACTAGTGTAAGAAAAAGCCTAAGGGAAGTTTTGGCCTCAACTCTTTGTTCCTATCTCTATCTTTGCCTAGGTTAGGTTGGAAATCATTTTAAGACCTGAGTTGGATTCACCTGTCTTTCCAAGGTGCTTTCTAAGTATTCCAGAAAAGGCTGAAATTCTCATGGGATTACTTAAATGCTAGAATATTCCAATAAAGGGTTGGTCATTTTTTTTTTAACTTTACCCATGCTCTGAAGCAATTAACCTGAACGTGTTAATAGACAACAATGGTAATCATCTTGAAAGTGAAGGGGAAGAGTGAAGTATGGAGTGGTGTCCACAATCCTGTTGCCACCCACATCCATTTCACAGGAGGGTCAGATCATGTTAACATATCCCACTCCTTATTGCCTTATAAAAATTGTGTGGCATCCACAAAATCAGACTGAGCATAAGAAACAGGAAGTTTAAGAAGATACCTAGAACCTGCCTATTTTAACAATCTCCTATCTATTATGGTATACTATACATTTGTATTGTTATTCTATTTTCACATATAGCCTAGACATACCATGAAAATACTTATAGTAAATATATAACTAAGACATCCAGGTGTGGTGGCACATACCTTTAATCCCAGCACTCTGAAGGCAGAGATAAGAGGATCACTGTGAGTTCTAGGCCAGCCTGAGACTACATAGTGAATACCAGGTCAGCCTGGACTAGAGGGAAACCCTACATCCACAAACTAAATATACATACAGTACCTCACAATCCCAGTACATCAATCCAGGCATTGTTAATATCACTCAATGTTCTCCTCATATTTATGTATTTTTTTATAAAGCAATGAAGCTATTGTCTGTTTTTTTTTTTGTTGTTGATTTGTTTTGTTGTTGTTGTTGTTTGTTTGTTTTTTTGAGACAGGGTCTCACTGTATAGGGCAGACTAGCCATAAATTCACTATGTAGCCCAGGCTAGTCTCAAAGTCATAGCAATTCTCCTGCCTCAGCATTCTGAGAATTGGGATTACAAGTGTGATACCTAGTACCTGTCACAATAAAATATTAATGTACACATAATTTAAGATCCTACCTTTCACTTCTTCATAAGAACTTTCTCCACACTGTGGGATAGACTTCATAACAAACATTGTAATAGTTGTGCAATAGTCCAATAAATAAGTCTATCAAGATTCACTTACCAGTCTCTAATTATTAAGATATTCAAATGGCTTCTCTCCTGTGCTAGTCTAAATAATGTTACAAAACATCAATAGTTTGCATTGTTTCCTAATAACAGAATTCTGCAAGAAAAACTAATTGGTCAAGTATGATTGTCTACAAAAATAAGAATAAGACGACTCCCCAAAAATGTCAATATATGAAATATTTTCCTCACTTAATGAAAATTTTCCTATACTCATTTCTCTACTAGGGCAGAGCAGGACTCTAGGGAAACCTAAGGCAAGAGAGGTAGTGTAATATCCCAGTGGCTTGCGAAATGTCAGGGTGGAATGTGGGCTCCCCTGTGAATCCAGCTTGCATGCACTTGCCCCAAATTGCCACTCAGCCAAGAAGCTAATTAGCAAAAGCATCAGGTGGGTGAGAACAGGTTCATGGCCTGTAATGGCTTATATCATCTTTCATTTTTGCCCTTGGAAAGATCTGACAGTCTGCTTGAAGACATTTAGTTCCAGTTACCCAGCCTGTTACATTCTGAGAACTGAACTGGTTAGCTTCCAGATCTCAATCTTAAATTTGTCCTGTTGGGCATTTTGCTATATAAAACTGAATGTACATGATCAAGGAACCTTTGTGCCTACCTCTATTCATAGCTTCAGTGAAGGTGGCACTTTAATGCCAAACCTAATTAATATTATATGACTAAGTGGCATCTGTTTAAGTGGTCAGTGTGTTATAGAAAGATTATTTGCAAACATGACCATAAAAGTCATTCCATCCTTAGAGAAGGCAGCAGGCCAGAGATAACCCTGACTTTGCCAGAATAGACATGACAGGCATTTTTTTTCTTTGCATCTTTGCCAGAACTCTCAGAAAAGGTAAGTTTTACCTTTCACCTTCTCCTTAACAGATTCTTCCCCATCCTTCTGTTTCTTCCCTAACTGAAAGGCTCAATATTAAAATAAATTATGTCCTTTCTATGAGGCTTCTGGACTTTGTACACATCAATCATAACACTAATCACTGTGTATTTGCCACAAACATTTAGTGAGCATGTACTATAGCTAAACAGTGGAACCATAACTCAAGAAGCTTCCAGTCAAGCAGAGCAGGCCCAGTATACTGAGACAACAGAGGTATGAGCATATAGCTCTGGAAGTGCAGAGGGAAAAAATCTCTGAGCTGAGTAGAAGACATCAAATTTGCTGACCAACTTGATGTCAAAGACAGGCTGAGATATATCTTTGGAATCTGCTAGCATATAGGTAACAGCTTAAGTCCTAAGAGGGCACTAGACCAGACAGAGAGGGAGCAGTACATAATCAAGGATGGAACATAAAATGGATCCATAAAGAAAATAATTACTCAAGGATCAAGCACATTTTAAATATGAAACAAATTTCTTTATTTACTCCCTGACTCCCTCTTCCATATAACTTCAATCTTAACCTTGTTTCAGGGATGTTAGTTCCCAGCTGTAGTGCAGAGGGAATAAAAGATAATTCTCTCCATTTAGGCTTCTGAGTACCCAGGAAGAAATCATGACAAGGGATTGAAGTGGAAATGGAAGTGAAAATTACTAGGACATGGGTGTGTGATTTTTCTCTCTCAATACCTAATACACTAACATGTATATTCAATGTGCTTAAAAATAATTGCACAGTGAATGAATAACAACTTCTCAAAGACTTTGCTAGAGGCAAAAGCAGGAGAAGCAAAGTAATGAATGACAATAGCAATGATGATAATGACAATCATAGCAAATATTACCTTTAGTTCCTCAGCCTTGGTTGTAAGGAGTCAAAAGCACTTTCGTTTCAGTTATCCTTTTCAGCAGCTGTGAATGGAAGTAAAGGAAGATGTGATTAATTCCATTTTATAATTAAAACAAATAATTAATGTTGACTAATTTCATCAGAGTTTCACTATAGCCCACTAGTAGGGCCAGGATTAGAAACCAAATCTTGTGAATTCCTACCGTATGTGCAGTTATAAGGTGAAAGCTTTCACAGACTATTTGCTTTTTTTTTTTTTTTTTTTTTTTTTTTTTTGGTTTTTCAAGGTAGGGTCTCACTCTAGCCCAGGTTGACCTGGAATTCACTATGTAGTTTCAGGATGGCCTCAAACTCATGGTGATCCTCCTACCTCTGCCTCCCGAGTGCTGGGATGAAAGGTGTGCACCACCACACCCGGTTTGTCTGTTTTTTTGAGGGGGGGGTTCAAGGTAGGGTCTCACTCTAGCTCAGGCTGACCTGGAGTACATTGTGTAGTCTCAGGGTGGCCTCGAACTCATGGAAATCCTCCTATCTCTACCTCCCAAGTGCTGGGATTAAAGGCGTGCACCACCATGCCTGGCTGTCTGGTTTTTTAAGATAGTCCACAAAAAGAGCCCGGTGTGGTCGTACATGCATCTGGTTTTTAAGATAGCTCACAAAAAGAGCCTGGTGTGGTGTTGCATGCCTTTCACCCAAGAACTCGGCAGGCTGAGGTAGTAGCATTGCCCTGAGTTCGAGGTCAGCCTGGGTTAGAGTGAGACCCTACCTCAAAAAAAAAAAAAAAAAAAAAAAAAAAAACAGAACAAGTTAGTTCACAAGGAGAAATTCATTCAAAAAGCCAGCCCCCTCAGTACTCTCACAGTATCTTCAAATAAGTGGGCTTCTCCTAGGAGAAAGTATGTAAGTAAGCGTAGGATGACTGGCTGAATGGAACTCTCCACTAACATTTTGCTATACATCTTTGGAAGGGAACCTCATCGGCCGTCAGTCCAGGTTTTGTGTTTGAGTGAGGCTCAGGTGCTGACTGCAGGTGTGGCATCCAGCAGGTGCATGGATAGGAGCCAGTGTTTCATATCTTCATGCCAAAGGGCCTGAGTCACTTTCCCAAGGCAGAGAGAGCCCCTCCTCCTGCTATGGATCTGTGAGCTGCAACCTGGCTTGAATGTATTATCACTGTGGAATTGAATCTGAACTCTGCCTTTTCAAGAAGTAGGGAGAGATCCATGAAGACACAAGTCCTAACTAAGTGCCCCACTCACAGAAAGTAATGCAGGTATGGATCAAAGCATGAGGAACCATATGAGGGAAAACTGGAAAATCACAGCAGATGCATATTTGATTCGGCTACAGAGCAGGGACTTTTCTGCAAGTTGCTCTGAGACCTCACAGGCCAACATTCATCTTCCTAAAAAAAAGATGACATGCAACAGAAAGAAATGACAAGGAAGCCTGTCCTCCAAGCTCCAACATCACCCTTCCTGTTCAGGCTGCCAAGGGTGAAGTGCTTAGCCTGGGCACAAAAAGCACCAGGTCAGAAAATCATCACATTGCCCTAACACAAGCCTAACTGGCAGCCTCAGGCAGAAAGAATGTTGTTAGGGTAAAGCGGGTCATCAATATTTTCTTAACTCCAAAAATTGTTTGCTTTTAAAAAAACAATCTGCCTCCCTCAATATTTTTCTCCCTCCCTCTTTTCCTCCCTTCTTCTCTCTTTCTCTCTCTCTCACACACACACAAACACACACACACACACACAGAGAGAGAGAGAGAGAGAATACAGAAGGAAAGAAAGTCAAATATTACCTTAATAAAATGGTTATTATGACTCACTGCATTTCTCCAATTCACACAGGAAACTCAAATTAGTACACTTTGGTTTACAACCTATGATCCAGACAGTGAAACTAACTACTAAACTAAAATGTGATCACCATATATAAAGGGAGTAAAACAAAGATCTGAACTGAAAACTCAAATGTAATAAGGAGGAAGGTAGATTTCTTCAAAATAGGCAATTTAAATAATTTTCCCCTATCTGTGATTTTTATCTTTGTTTGCTATCACATGAAAAAATGTCACTAATTCAATGTATATCCATGCTATTTGAAAACAACCAAAGTGAGTAAAGGATGCACTAATTACCTTCCTAATAGGGAAGGTTTTAATTGAACTATTTCTATATTCTATTTGAACCTTCATCAAAGTTTCCAGGGCAACTTCATAAAAAGATGTCAAACCAGGCCCATATTTGTAACCCCTTAAAATAATTCTCAATACACAAAAACACAGAAAGCTGATTTCTCTTCAATGCTGTTAACACTCAGGCCACTACATTTTCTGATGTCAGCAATCCCCTTCCCACAAATATTCCAAGTATGCACCACCGTCATTCTCCTTTCAATTATGTGGTTTCTCTGCTCCTTTCCTGATTGAGTCCAGGCCTCTGGGATAATGAGAAGCATGTGCAGAAAAAATATGCTCTTAAAAAACACATACATCAGTTTCATCTGCACTGGGGGTGCACTCATTTGTCCATATCAAAAGCATAAGAATGTTAAGTTTGCTATGGAATATTATAAGGAGAAAAAGATCAGCATCAATGCATAAGAGAGGGGCAGTTATTGTGAGCTAAAGCAACACTAATAAAAGTAAAGGAGACCCCCCCTGCCAAATCTACCCTTTCTAGCTTGGCCACATTTATATTTAATGTTATCTTAATGTTGCCTTGGGGGGTATTTAAGTTCTGACATACACATGGAAATGAGCCACGAATTGTACAGCAAGCATAAATATTCCATCATTAATAAAAACCAGCTGTGCACAATACACAACAATGGCTGAGTTTCAGTTACTGGCTATCATCAATATTTGTTACGAGCAAATATTATTCAAAACTTTCTCCCCTAAACAGACACACCAAAATTTGCTTTCCTCTAACATTTTGAAGGAGCTCTGAGGAACTCACTGGTCACTATGGTGCATTCCAGCTAATGTCTCTTGCTGAAACTATTTTTCCTCTCATGCTGGCAGCAACTAGAGGCTTCTTACATCAAGACTAAGAAAATGTTTATTTTTTTTAAGCCAAGAGGGTCAATAATACAAATGTAGGGTCACACTTAATTACAGTCAGTAAGGCAATGGGGCACCAAAGGGCACTGTATGTTATAAGAGAGTAAAGCTCATTAAAAGTGAACACCTGCTCAGGACCCTATAATAAGCCTGCTCTGCCATCATGCAAACACCTTTCATCCAATGACCTCAAAGCATGTGCCCAATATGAAGGATGCCTAAACACCTCTGTGAAGTATTAATATCCTTGTTTCCCAGAAGGGTAACTGAAGCTTAGAGCAGCTAATTCATATACCCTTGGTCACAGGGCAAGTCTGAGAGAGGCTGGGCAGAGAATCCCAGATCCTGGCTTCAAGTCACATGGGCTAATTCCATTTCATGGAGCCAGGACAAGAGTGAAAGTGACTTTACAAATGTCAAGGCAAGCTTGCAGAGATTTTAAGTGAGATCTTTCAAAACTTGCTTTAGGAACCATTAGAAAAGAGATTCACTAGCATTTGTTCCCATGAGCACATAGTACAAAAACTATTCTTGTATTTCACCTAGAACATTATATGGGCTAAAAATACAGATCTCAACATTTCTATTTTGGTTAGAGAAAATTCATTGAATTTATGAATTTATGGATTGAGTCTATAAAAATTAGAGATCACAACTCTACTGCACTTTATTTATCAAAGGAAAATTAAAGGTCTGTGGAACTGAACTTTCACGACATGGTGAAGGCCTCAAATGAAGAATCTATTGTGTGGGGCCACTCTACTGTACCTACAAGCTGGGTATTCAAATGTCTACCATCCTTAATTTCCTCACTATTTTGTCCAGCCTGATATGAACATGATTTTTGAAGCTATAGAACAAGCACACATGTCCCTTCCTGCTACGCCTTTGTCTTTCAGTCTATCCAAACGTGTACTGTCTTAATGAGATGCCCTGATATAATGATTTAAAAATTCCTTCCAAGCTGGGCATGGTGGCACATACCTTTAATCCCAGCACTCAGGAGGCAGAGGTAGGAGGATCGCTGTGAGTCTGAAGACACCCTGAGACTCCATAGTGAATTCCAGGTCAGCCTGAACTAGAGTGAGACCCTACCTTGAAAAACCAAAAAAAAAAAAAAAAAAAAAGAATCCCTTCCAGTGGTTTAGAAAAAGTAAACAGTAGATTCAATTTTTTTTATAAGAATGGGAAAGTGTAAGAGGAGGTCAAAAGAATAGGATTAACTGCCTTGCTAGATATGTAAACAAACCCTAAATCACAGAAAATGTTTTGAGATCACTTAAATCTATTTGCCTTTCCTAGCATTCCAGAAACAACATGTATGGGATTCTTCCTGCACACAGACTCTCTCAGGTTCTGACTTCATTCCTCCATACCAGGTCTATGTTGCATGTGAGCTCCTATTTAAAAGAAACATTGCATTGCATATTCCTATGATCTAAACTATGTAAAATTCATATTAGCATTGGATAAAGAGTCAGGAAGAAATGAAGAGGATTCTTGATGAATTTTGGACAGAGTCTTAGTTCTGTTTTGATGCTGTTAAAATATAAATCACAGGCTGGAGAGATGGCTTAGCAGTTAAGCGCTTGCCTGTGTGAAGCCTAAGGACCCTGGTTCAAGGTTCAATTCCTCAGGACCTACGTTAGGCAGATGCACGAGGGGGCGCACGCGTCTGGAGTTTGTTTGCAGTGGCTGGAGGCCCTGGCGCGCCCATTCTCTCTCTATCTGCCTCTTTCTTTCTGTGTTTGTTGCTCTCAAATAAACAAATAAATAAATTAAAATATATATATATAAATTATGCCTGGGAGTGGTGAAGCATGCCTTCAATCCCAGCTCACTCGGGAGGCCTAGGTAGGAGGATCACCACAAGTTGAGCCCACCCTGAGACTGCAGAGCGGGAATTTCAGGTCAGCCTTGGCTAAAGTGAGACCCTACCTCGAAAAAACAAAAATAATTATATATATATATATATATATATATATATATATATATATATATATATATACATATATATATATATATATATCACAACACATTTCTACTCATACACTCTTACAGATTTTTTTTTTTTTTTTGGTTTTTCGAGGTAAGGTCTCACTCTAACCCAGGATGACCTGGAATACACTATGGAGTCTCAGGGCGGCCTCGAACTCACGGCGATCCTCCTACCTCTGCCTCCTGAGTGCTGGGATTAAAGGCATGCGCCACCACCCCCGGCTCTTACAGACTTTTTTTTTTACAGGATACCTACATGGCCACATGGTTGTTTTTTATTTATTTATTTATTTATTTTCTTTTTTGGTTTTTCGAGGTAGGGTCTCGCTCCAGCCCAGGCTGACCTGGAATTCACTATGTAGTCTCAGGGACATGGTTGTATTTTTAACAACTGTTGCACTTCTCTCTAGTAGCAATCATTCATAATCACAGCAGATTATTATAGCCTTGAAAGAGAATCATAAACTTCACAGAACTGACACAAAAATCACTCTGGTTGGGCATGGTGGCACACATCTTCAATCCCAGCATTTGGGAGAAAGAGGTAAGAGGATCACTATGAGTTTGGGGCCACCTTGAGACTACATAGTGAATTCCAGGTCAACCTGGTCTAGAGCAAGACCCTACCTTAAAAAACCATAACAAAAAAAACACTCTGTCCCATCTCTACAATTTACCATGGAGGAAACTTGCCATGGGTGGTAAACCAAGTTAGCGCTTGATCTAGAGCCCAGTTTCTTCTCATCAACATACTCATTCGGAAAGCGTATGTCTCATAGATTCTTAGACTGAGAATGTCAGTAGTTGTCATTATTTTCTAAAAACAATTTTCTGGACCCTTGGGTTAGTCAAATATAACAACTCCAAATTAAACATTTTCCCTATGTGAGGGGATAGTCCATCTTTAGACTTAATCAAAATCCACAGTCTCATTTCTTTCCAGAAAGTAATACTAGCTCTCTTCTATAAGAACTTGTGGGCTGAGTCTCCCGTGGCCAACATTATTACAAGCCATAATGATTTAGACAGTTAACTCCATCCCATATAACAAAAAGACTTCAAAAGCCAAATACAGGTCTCATTTAGATCAGGCAATAGTCATATCACAACAAATCCTTTATGCAATAAATATGTTGCTGAGAAAGTTATAGTGAATTTTTCACCCATCAAGTCATATTTTAAAGGAACTAACTAGGGAAGCTAGTTCTTGATAAGAGACCTGTTGTAGATTCTTTTATAAAATAAATGACCCCTATTTTCTTACTGTTTCTTCCTTCTTCCTTCCTTCTACCTTCTCTCTTTCTCTTTCTTGTTCACATGGTGTGTGTTGTATGTGGAAGGGGCAACTTCTCTCCTTTCTCTTAGTGTAAACAGGTCAGAAGCCCACCATGGAGGAGAATAATGCAGTAGGATCAGACTGTTTAATGCCCTGTTAGTTCCTGGGACCAAATTCTAACCTTTGACTTGGGGGTGAGACCCTAGATTTTGGACTAAAGTCCACAAATGCAGCAAGGAATGAAAAGTAAGTAATGCTTAAGACAACACGTCATAGTAAAATACCAACAAAAATTCCTGGGGACAGGAAATCAATGGATCACAATTCTAAACAAATTGGTTTAGTCCTCAGCTAATTAACTTGTCAAGCATATCTCTAAATCCACTGAATCCATGGGAGAAAGAGGTGATATAATAGGAGATTTGGAAACATTTGCCCATTTACCATCCTAAAAGTCTAGGCCATGACCACACACACCTCCCTCCACCCCTTTCAGTGGGTTTAAGCTGGGCTTAATGGGTGCAAAGGACAATTTCTACCAGACAGTCAAGGAGAATAGACTGTTCTCATGCATTCCAAATGATCAGTCTCCATGGAGGAGGACACCTGGGCACAAGCATTTCCCAAAAGGGAGTATATTCTCTACTCCTGTTTATTGGTAGCATTGCCCACTGCTGCCCCCCCCCCACAAAACAACGTAACTTCTAACCTTCCTGAGAACATGGGAGGACTTTTCTGCGGTAAAGGAAACGAAACACTGAAAGGGGAGCAGAAGAGTGTGAGAAAGTCCCCTTGTCTCCAAATAGAGAACAAGCCTAAAAAGGCTGGATCAAAAGGAGGAAAGGGGGTGGGGGGGAAGGGCTGCTTAATTACAAAGACACCCTTTTGAAGAAGGCACAGACCCTGGGAGAGGGCTCTTAGGAGAGGCATAGAAGCAGATGTACCCACTTAGAATTCTAGCACTCAGTGGGACCTCAAAGTCAAAGCAGTCATCCCTCTGCCTTCTTTTTAGAAGATTCTCAAAACCTTGTAGAAATAGTCCACTTCTTTCTTTACAAAACTTCTGGAAAAGCAACCTCAGAAGATGATTAGATATGTGTTAAGTTAATAAATTCTGGTTCACAAAAGGAATAAAAAGATCTGAATTTCCAAATCCCAAACAATATAAAATATTTAATACCCCTTCTAAAATCTTTTTCAGCAGGTAAGTGAATCTGCAATATCCATGTGAAAGTTACTGCACATAAAAGTGTGGTTATACCTAGACTGTGATGTTAGAAAGGTACATTCAATTTTACAAAGACACAAACTTTTCTAAAGAAAGAAGCAAACTTAAAATGAAGTATGACATAGTGCCAGAAAGTGTCTGTAAATGGTACTGGGTAAACCCTTACAGAATATCTGGAACCTGAGTTATAATCTGTAAATAGATGCAACTACTCTACAACCACCTGGCTATTAAAATGTCCCAGGCCAGTTTTAAAATGTAGTTGGGTCAGGCCAACTTTCCCTTCCCAGCTGATCTGAAACATGATAGCCTTTAAAATTGTCGCCATGTAACTAATGTTCCTTTCTACCTTCCTGCTTTCCTTTTCCCCATTAAAATCAACCAAAGAAATTATTTTAAAATATACATAAATAGTTCCTTAAAATAATCAATGGATTGGGAGTCATCTTAGTAACAGATCTTTGAACACAACCAGTATAAGCTTGAGGCACTTGTCCAATTGAAGATAAGTGGAAGATGGATGAGAATTTATCCCATGTACAAAATGACATTTCAGACTATTTTTAGCTACTAAATGAAGGTACTAAAAGGTCTGACTGAAAAGACTTCACAAAAGCTGGCCTGAGAAAGAACTTTTCAGAAAGACAAGCTCAAGGAGATTTAAATACCCTTAGCCCTTCATCACTGAAGATTATGGTGACTAATTATCTTCCTCTCTAAATGGAGAAGAAAGGTATATTCAAAAAGGATTGAAACTGACTCCCCATGTCCATTCTTCATGGTAGGGAGGGACTAGACATGAACTAAACACTAGAGATTGAAGACTCCTTTTCACAAACTTTCCCTTAACTCATACATTAATTTGTATCCAGTCCCTTGCTGCAAATTATTAGCATATTATTATTAATGGCAATTTACCAGGCACTGCCCACAACCCACAAAGTCTGTCATTTTCTGTCTCACTTTCCTTTATCTTCATTTTCATATATCCATGGAGTCGATCTTGTTGAAGTCCACTGCTCAGTGACCCCAGCTTGGGCCTTGAAAACACCTGCCTGATCTTACAAAATTAAGTATAACATCTCCCTATCTTATAAGGCAAATAAGAGCAACCCTTCCTCCTCCTCCACACCACCACCACCACAATACACACACAAACACACAAATGCACACAAACATGCATGCATGCATGGAGTGGCTGTGTGCTAGATTACTCCCACATTTCAAAACTTCAAGAATTCATAGCCCTGGGGACAGGGAGGGTGAGTTCCCACCCCAAGCCTAAGCATTTAGGAGAAAGCCATCTAATTATCTAAGATAAGCGCAAACCTACATTATGCACCAGAGGTAGACCTTAGATTCCCCTTCTGTCTTTACTTCCTCAAGTGAGTAATTCTATAGAAACTTGCAAAGATCCCATGAGGCAAGAAAGTACCATCAAGCAGTGGTACCTTCTATCATCTTCTCCTTAAGTAGGACAGTAGAGAAGCCCATGTTCTTTCACTGAACTCCCTACACATTTCAGAAAACTCAAGGCCAAGCTGCAAAGAAAGTAGAATACATGGGCATCCCCACATGTACATAGACAATCTCACTCACGGTGAGGGCAAGATCAAGTTCATAACACCACAGATTCCTGTCCCAGTTCCCCGCGAAAGTAACCATGCATCTCCTACCCCTGGAGGCAACGAAGACAAGGTGACGACTATCTCTGCTCCCTCAAGTGGCTTTAGTCCCAGGCCAGAGGCCAGGGATGGGCAGGGAGGAAGCCGCAAGTCCCAGCGGTTCCCCTCTTCGCTGCTCCGTCTGGGATCTCCTTGGTGGCAGTGGACAGGCAGGATACCGGGCCGGAGGGTGGAGCAGCGGATGGTGGGAGGCGAGACAGACTAGAGGTGGTGGTAGCGGGGAAGGCGGGGAGAACTAAGGGGAGAAGAAGGAAAAGAAGCGGAGATGGAGGAGTAATTCAGGGGTCTACCAGCTAAGGCAGCTAAAAAGCTCCTCGGAAGGAAGGGGCGTGACTGCTATGAAGGCAGCTCATGAGCAAAGGATGGGAGGTAGAGGAGGGGGAGGAATGGGAGGCTTTTCTTCTTGCGGTGAGCAGCTAGGACCGCCCAGGAGTGGGGGTGGACTCTGGAGGGAGGCGGAGCAGAGGGCGGGGAGAGAAGAGCGGGAGGCTGCCTGGATCCTGAAAAGGGGGCGGGGCGATCACGGAGGAGAGGCGGGGCTAGGGGGCGGGGAACTTTCAAACAATTGAACGGCGGGGTCCAGAGTTTAAGCGCTAGCCGGGAACCCTCTGGTGGCTCTAGCCTTCCCAATTAGCTGAACAACATTTGGTGATTGTAGTTCCGAAAGTCTACGCAGGAACTGCCCAGGAGAAAGGCAAAGGGTTTTCAATGATCATCTACAGAACAGCGTAGCAGAGGCGCGTGGGAGAGCCAGTGCCGCGGGAGGAAGGCAAACAAATAATAGAAACGCTGCAAAGCAGGCAGCTTCCACCGAAGCCTGCTTAAAATAACGCAGGAAGGAGCAGCGCTCCTCCGTTTTCCTTCCCCTCTGGCTTCCTTTTAACAGGCAGGTCTCCACCCAAGGCACAGCTCCCCAAAACACCCTCTATTCTTCGTTCCCCTTAGCCTCACTCACCGGTTCTTTCCTTGCCCACCCCTCAGGATCGCCCGGGGTCCCGGACCCCTCCCAGAAGCAGGCAGCACTGGCAGAGGGGAATGGGCGGGACATAGTGGAGGCTCCGCCTCTTAGGCTAGGCGCACTGGCCTGGGCGGAGCTGGTTCTCAAGTGTAATCCCGCCTACCATTCGTTTGCAGTTACCCATTGGTCGGTCCGAGCCTGGGATTCGCTTGCGATTGGTCTCTTTAGTTGCCAATGCGATCCTTTTGTCCCACCCGTCCTCAAAATTAATAAAACTAAACAAGAGACTATTGTCTAGCTCTGTTCTCCCCCAGGTCCTTCTGGGAATAGAAAGATGAGACGCCTGGTTTCTCAGTCTCGTAAAAGAGTGCGACAGTGTGTCGGCCGACTCTGGTACACCTTTATATTTATAGCACTGTCCAGCTCTCTGGGAATAGGTAACTTTTCCCTCTTAATTCATTAAGTCATTGTGGTGTTCTCATTTCCTGGCTGGAAAAAAAAAAACTGATATTGCTTAAAAACCCGGAGGGTTAAGTACAACAGCATCTTGGGGCACGGAGAAATCTACCATTTTACATCTGGGAAAACGAAAGCACAAAGAAGTAGTGTAGGGCTAGCAAAATTACAAGGAATTTGGAACCAAAGGAAGACTTTACAGTGGCTCTGGCACTTATTGGCTAGCTGTGTACAACTTTAAGTGGCTTAACTTTTCAGCCTTAATTTTGTTATCTGCACGTAAATGTTATAAAGCTTAATGGCCCTTGTATGAAAATGAAACATGTGAAAATTGTTAACCACACGTGTGTATTTCTGCTAGTGTATGACACACGATGGAGACCCACATGCGCTTGAGGCTCAGGTAGTGCCCTGGTATGTTCTAAGCATTTACATCCCGGGTTGTGTAGGTTCTGTGGCTTTATTTTGAAAAGTCAACTGTTTGTACAGTTTGGAGGGTGGCTATGAAGTTGCCTCCCTGTATTCAAAATAATAAATTGCTCCTTTTCTAACTAGGTATGGTGAGATTTCTTTTTCAAATAGTTTTGCACTTGCACCACGAACTAATCTTTTGTGGTGCTGCTGTTGAAAGAAGAAATCAGGCTTTGTATATCATCAACATGAACAGAAATAAATATGAGGGAATGTTTGCCTTACAAACCTCCATTCTCTACAGATCCATATTACCTAGAAAACGTTTGGAGTAGGAAACATGTTTAAGTGGAAAGACTCTGTCATCACATAGCTGTTAGAATGAACTCATGTCAATGAATGAGGGACATCAAATTCAAGTCGGCCTTAAGGGAGACCATGGATCAACACAAGTAAGAAGTGTGCTCAAAAGAAACAATGGAATGGAGAGACGGCTAAGTGGTTAAGGTGCTTTCTTGCAAGGCCTAACAACCCCAGTACTATTGCCCAGTGCCCACGTAAAACCAGATGCACAAACTGGTGCATGCATCTGGAGTTTATTTGCATCGGCTAGAGGCACTGGTGGCCCATTCTCTGTCTCCGTCTGTCTTGTGTCAATCCCTCTCTGCTTGCAAATAAATAAATTAAACATATTGCCGGGTATGGTGATGCATGCCTTCAATCAGCACTCAGGAGGCAGAGATAGGAGGATTGTCATGTGTTCAAGGCCAGCCTGAGACTATATTGTAAACTCCAGGTCAGCCTGGGCTAGAGAAAGACCTTACATCAAAAAAAAAAATGAGGACCAGGGGGGAGGGGGGGTAGAAATTGCTCAGTGGTTAAGGTCCTTGTCTGTGAAGCCTAAGAGTTCAGGTTCAATTCCCCAGTACCCACATAAAGACAGATGCACAAGGTGGCGTATGTGTCTGGAGTCTGTTTGCAATGGCTACAGGCTATGGTGTGCTCATTCTCTTGCTCACTATCTGCCTCTTCCTCTCTTCCTCTCTTTTTCTCTCTCAGATAAATAAATAAAATATTTTTTAAAATGAGGATTGCTGTGAGTTTGAGGCCACTCTGAGACTACATAGTGAATTTCAGGTCAGCTTGGGCTAGAGTGAACCCCTACCTCAAAAAAATACAAAAAAATAAATAAACAAAAATAAAGAAAACATTTGTGTTGTAAACATGACTTAATGGTTAAGGCACTTCTCTGCAAAGCCCAAGGACTCAAGTTCGATTCCCCAGTACCCACGTAAAGCCAGATGCACAAGGTGACACATATGTCTGGACTTCGTTTGTCATGGCTAGAGGCCCTGGTATGCCTATTCTCTTTATCTGCCTCTCTCTCTCTCTCTCTCTCTCTCTCTAGTAAATAAATAAATAAATAAATGTAAAGAAATTATTTTTAAGAAAAGAAACACTATCTCAGGGAGAACAAGGTCTCCAAATACCCCTCTGGGTGCAAGAAAGTATTGGGTGGTAGGCATGTTGTAGACTACAGCATGCTCTGCTAGGAGCTGTTAATTCACAGACAGGAGCATGTGCAAAATGGGTTGTGGGTATGATTCTCCAGCAGTTTCAAATTTTGATGGTGAATCTCGCTATACTGAGTCATTTATTTCTTAGCCTGTGAAAAACAAGTAGGTCCTTTTTCTTTCCTTGAGTCATCTAAGTGTCTTAGGGTCTTAAGCATTCCTTCTCTCCTGCTATGCAAGGCTTCTGTGTTTTTACCCTGAAAATCTTTCAGTGTGTTTAAACTGAGAGAGAATTTAAAGCTATGTGTTTCCTGCTCTACTTAGAAGGCGGGGGGAGGCAACATCAACAGACACTGATTGAACTGATATTATGGACAGGACTGAAAAAACAAAAAGGTATGAGACTTGGCTCCTGCCTCCCAAGATATATACCTAAAAAGACAACTAACAAGGGTCTGCTAAGTGCTAAATGAATGGTATTGACAGTAAAAGCTGTGCAAGTTAAGTGCAGGGAGTGAAAACTAGTTCCAGAGAGTGAGTTTATATAGCAAACTATGCCACACACATTTAACTAATCCCCACAGCATCCCTATGTCTTCATGTCCTGACTATAAAATATGGAAAGCCCTCTGGGGGATACCAGGAGAATTAACCACTTGCTGGAAAACACCTGTGTAAAGACACTTGGTTGCCTAAGTACTGAGTGCTAAAAAAAAAAAAAAAAAAATCATTATAAGGAATAAAGAAGGGTCATTCAAAGCGCCAAACTCAAGATTTTCCATGCCAAACTACCTGCTCCGTTTGACCTTTATTTTTTCATAAAATGCAACTCTTCCTTTAGCGAACAATAAAATGAAGGTCTGTGCTGTGAGAAATGTATGGTCTATTAAAGAAACAAATGTCTGCTTTGAAAACATTATGTGAAATGAAATAAACCAGACACAAAAGGACAAATGTGTGATTCCACTTAGAAAAGGACTTAGAACAGGCAAATTCATAGGGAAAGAAAGTAGTGAAAGGGGTCATGAGAAGACAATGCTTAATAGGGTCATTTTATGTTGGGATGATGAAGAAGGGTGGAAACATAACAGTGATGCTTTCATAGTGCTTTTTAAATACACTTAAGTGAATATAATGTTTTGGGCTGCCAAGAAATAGAGGGTAGGACCCACATGAAGGGGCAGTTAGATCACCAACACAGGTCAACACAGGCCCATATTAGATTTCTAACTTTTCAAGAGAAACTAGCAGTCAAATATACTTCATGGAATGGCTCTTTGTTTTGTAAAGTTCTTTTTAAGTTTATTTATTTATTTGAGAGAGAGAGGGAGGCTTACATGGATATTGGGGAATCTAACCTGGGGCCCTAGACTTCGCAGGTAAGTGCCCTAACAACTAAGTCATTTCTCCCACTCCTGGAAATTCTCTTTTCTGGCAGCTAACAAATGCCTTGAAAAAAAAAAAAAAACTCTGTTGGGGCTCATTCTCTCCCTGTTTACCTCTTTCTCTCTCATATACATACATACATACATGCATGTATATATATATATATATATATATATATATATATATATATAGAGAGAGAGAGAGAGAGAGAGAGAGAGAACAAGTCTGCACTTTGCATCCAAACTTTGCCAAACCTTCAGAAGAAACAGAAAAGGGTATGGTTTGTAGCCCATTCCCCAACCACTGCGAGGTTCTTCATGAAGGAAAGAAAAGTAATGCCATAGTGCTTTGCTTTGAGTGATTTTCTCCCCCACCCACAAGTTTGACTGGGAGTGTGAAATGAGCACGTCTTCCTCTAATCACCTTGTGAACAACTAAAGTATTAAAATGCATTTAGGAATAAAAGCAGAGGGAAGTACATACACTGCATAAAATAAATCTTTCGGGTTTACGTCTCTACACATAGCCCTCTCCTTTTCTACCCCTTAAGCCCCTACAGATATATCTGAAAAATGCTGAAAAGTCACATTCATGGACCTGTTCTATTTATTTTCAATGCCTCCAGCCCTGTGCATGTAGAAGGTAGCTGATGAGAAAAGAATTGCTTTATCTGGACAGGAAAGGAACAAAGGGATATATAAATAATACCAGCAGTATTGATTAAAATTACTCTTCCTTTTGGATCCCCTTCCTCCCCTTCTCTCCTTCCCAAGCACGTGCTACACACACACACACACACACACACACACACACACACACACACGGTCCAGACACAGGAAGTTTGAAGCCTGATCTGTGTGTGGAAAACAGCAATGTGGAACTTCAGGAAACAGCACCAGATCTCTGCTCCAAGGCCAAGACCTGCTCCAGCATTTGGGAGCCAAGTTACTCCTGGGGTACTTGTGGGCCTCAGGAATTTGGAAGCAGATCGGCTGTAGGAAAATAAAACTGCCTACAAGTGTATTCCCCAGGCATGTCCTAGGGTCTTGTTTGAGTAACCTGGGTTTGCCTCTTTATGATTTATGCAGGGCTTCACTTCAACTTAACTAAATGCCATATCTCCTTTAGTAGCTTTCGTTTCTGGAAATACCCAGGCTGGCCATACTTCTCAGTAGGGTTTGTTTGCAAAGTCCTAGGTTAGCTGGACTAAGAGGGAGGTGGAGATCCTGAAGAGCACACAGTAAAATATGCACTGTGAAGGGCGGTGGAGTGTTTAACATAGGTAACAACACAAAACACATCTCAGAAAGTAAGTCAGCTAAATAATCAAACCGCCAAGCCAGTAAGCATGCTAAATGTACAGTTAGCAAGATTTAAAGGAAGTTCATCCTCTGACATTATCCCTTGCAAATAAACTCCTGATTGATTCAGCATTTTCTTTGTTTCTGCAGTTGCCAGAGTGTCTGAGAGTTGTTATCCCAGTTGGAGGAGAAGAAATCTGTGACTGGAGTAGAGATTTATCTTCTCTGGCTCACTGCCCCACTTTAGGAACTCTGGGGAGGGAAGCAGGTCAATGCCATTCTGGTGTGATTTAAAGCAGGCCCAACTTGCAGCCCCCAATCAACTTTCTTTTGGGGTCTGCCACTGTCCTGTGAAATTCGCACAGGAAGAATCCTTGTTAAAGAGCAAATACCTAACCTGGGAAGGGTTAAATAGTAAGCCATAATTGTGAGCTCTGGTGGGAAGGGTATAGACTTTCAGAGTTACTCAAGCCTGGATTCCAACATAGCTCCACAGTTTATTGAGGAGGTAAATTACTTCATCATCTTGGACTGCAGCTCCCTCACCTATAAAATTAGGAGCAATTTCCATGCTATAAGAGGTTTCTGTGAGGATGAAGTGAAATGATATAGTTTGAAGTCCTATCATGATGCCTGGTATAGTGACTTTACACTCCTCCATTGAATCTTTTTAGGACATTTAAGAAGGTAGGATGAAGGGTTTGCTTTGTGGTTTCCAGGGACTAGTAGCACCTAATAGGAAGGTCCACCTTACTCACTCTTCTTTTTCAGCCCTGATCAGCAAGGTGGTCAGATGCTTAGGATGGTGGTCTCAACATCAAAAAGACTTCATTCCTCTTGCCTTGGTTCTTTTGCTCAGCATCTCTGTGACTTTGGGAAACTTTTGAGCCCTCCTTTCCTTGATTTTAAAATGAAGATACTAAAAACACCTATTTCAGAGGGTGTGGCAATGATAACATGATAGCTGCATGCAAATATTAGTTGGTTTTGTTATTTGTAAGATTGCCTAAAGGAGGTTGGCTAAATGTTATTTCTTTAGTTTTGTACAGTCTCTCCATGCAGCATCAACTGGCCTGGAACTCATTATGTAGTTCAGTCTGAGCTTGAACTCACAGTCCTCCCTCCTGATTCTCCTTAGTGCTGGGATGGGACTACAGGCATAAGTCGACAAGCCCATGTTAGAGTTTGCTTTCTCTTTTTTTTTTTTTTAAATTTTTTTTATTTATTTATTTGAGAGCGACAGAGAGAAGGAGGGAGAGAGAGAGAGAGAGACAGAGACAGAGAGAATGGGCACGCCAGAGCTTCCAGCCTCTGCAAACGAACTCCAGATGCGTGCGCCCCCTGGTGCATCTGGCTAACGTGGGTCCTGGGGAGTCGAGCCTCGAACCGGGGTCCTTAGGCTTCGCAGGCAAGCGCTTAACCGCTAAGCCATCTCTGCAGCCCAGAGTTTGCTTTCTCTATAGAATAGTCTCTAACTTAAAGCAGGTTTAGGAAAAGTGTTGAACATCCTTAAATAATAGTTATGAGTTTTTGATAAATGTTAGTTATGAGTTTTTGATTTCTATTAAGAAATTTAAATTTAAAGCTGGGTGTGGTGGTGCACGCCTTTAATCCCAGCACTCAGGAGGCAGAGGTAGGAGGATCACCATGAATTCAAGGCCACCCTGAGACTACATAGTGAATTCCAGGTCGGCCTGGGCTAGAGAGACGCTGCCTCAAAAAACAAAAACAACAACAACAACAAAAGAAAGCCTCTATCTTCACCTCCTGTTTTTCTTTAAACATTCATGAGAATTGTGTATTCCAATACACTATAATGGGAGTTTGGTTTTCTTTTTTTCATATACAATAAGATTGAGAATATTTAATAGTTAAGTCATTTGTTTCCCAATCTAGTTGCTGACTGGTCCAGAAAGAAACTTCATGTTCATTCTGCAGCTTGGTATAATCCTTTTATGCCCCTTTTAGGATGGCTACAAGATGGTCCAAGTGAGTGGTATGTTTAGATTTACTCCTTAATTTCTAGGTAGGGACTTTGGACTAGATGTTCCCTAGGGTTCCTTACAGCTGTTGACGGATGGTGCCTGTCTGAATGGTGACAAGATTTCTGAATGCTGGAGTAGAAAGCTGCGTCAGACATGTCATCTACATCTTACTTCTTTGATCTTAACATATAATGGAAAATTTTTAAATATACCTAGAAAATGTGGGTGTGAGTTGTTTAAGCAGAAAATGGAATGTTTACTCAGTACTTACCAAATGAGAAAGGCATGAATGATAAGTACTCAATTATAGTGTGATTGGTTGCTCAATGTCTTTGATGGCAAGAAGACAGTTCCACATGACTTAATGTATTGTGTCATTTCCTATGCTGCCATCAAGACTGTAAACCAGGGATAGGTTGATCAAGAGGTAGCCTAATATAGTAGAACAACAAAGAGACTTTGAATCAGGCCTGGAGTAAGATCCCCACATCCAACTTGTTGTATGACATTAGGTACATTGACTTAACCTTGGGAGTCTGAATTTGGTAACCTATTGATTGAATAAATGGGTACTAAATATCCCCTGTGCATGGCATACTCTTGTAAGCACTTGGAATGCTTGGTGAACACAGCAGAAAAAAAATCCATGTTTTTCTGGAGCTTACATTTTGGAGGGATGTTGGAATGGTAGGTAGATGTTTAAGAATTTTGAAGGTTTACAGATGTGCTTACAGTCCTGTAGCACAGTAGGCTTTCAATAAATTGTAGCTATTAGCAGTAATAACAGTATTAGTATAATTTAATAGAGAAATCATCACTTTTTCCACTTTAAACAAAAACTTAGGGGCTGGCGAGATTGCTTAGTGGTTGAGGCACTTGCCAACAAAGTCAAAGGACCCAGATTTGATTCCCCAGATCCCATGTAAAGCCAGATGCACTAGGTGGCACATGCGTCTGAGGTTCATTTGCAGTGGCTAGAAGGCCTGGACACACCCATTCTCTATCTGCCTCTTCCTCTCTCAACTAAATAAATAAATAAAATATTTAAAAAAAAACTTAGGTCAAGCCAGTTATTTCTGTGCAAGGGACAACAAATGGCTTAAACAAAGCACTTGTGGGTCTAGTAAAAGCAGGTGACATGTAGATTTTTTTTCATTCTGAGTATCTGTGCATGTGTGTGTTTATTTCTACTATAGTTTCCTCAGTAGCAGCTGCTTGTGTGGTAAAATTTAGCCCAGGGTAGGCCTGAGAAGTAGGGCTTACCTCTATTTGGATGAGCTTACTTCCTCCATTTTCTTGAGGAGATAAAAGAGCATGAATGTGGAATCATGACATTCTCCTACAGCTCCTCTTGTTACCCTCTGACTCAGGTGACATTCACCAACCAGGCATTTCTCACAAAGTTGATGTCCCATCCCTCTAGTTCTATTGTCTTCTTTCCAGAGCAGAGTATGTCAAGATGGGAGGAGAGCACAATGCACTTAGTAGTTTTACATGGCTCATTATTTCCAGTTTGGTGGCTTAAAACAGCAATTTTTACCGTACTGAAGAGGAGGATCAGGCTAGAGAGATGACTTAGCAGTTAAGGCACTTGCCTGCGAAGCCTAAGGACCTAGGTTTGACTCCCCAGAACCCACGTAAGCCAGATGCATATGGTGGCGCATACATCTGGGGTTCCTTTGCAGTGGCTTGCCCATTCTCTCTGTCTCTCTCTCTCTATCTGACTCACTCTGAAATAAATAAATTAAATTAAAATTCTTTGTCTACGGTAAAAAAAAAAAGAATGACAACTTGTTTTACATGTTATGGGTTTAATTTCAGCAAGTGTCATGTTTCCTGTGCTATTGCATTTCCTGCATTTCAATTATCCCTCCACACCTCCCACAGGAGTGGAGCAGGCATTAGGTCAGGGTGTTCAGAGAGACAGCACTGCACAAGTCCTCCCTAGTTTCCCCTTTCCTTAGACTTCCTTCTCATCTGAGTTCCTATCTCTATCAGATTACTTATCACATTGTTTTGTATTGCCAGCTAGACTATAGGTTTCCCTTGAGGTCATGGATTGTCTGATTAGCTGCAGTGTCCCCCACACCTGGCACATGCTACATCAAGCACGCACATACTCAGTATTCAGTAAAGGTTTGCTGGATGAAGGAAACATGTTTCATGATAATGCAATTTTTAGTTTTCTTTTTACTTTTTAAAGGTACTTTAAGTATTTTTTTGCAAGTAGAGAGATAGAACAGAGAGAGAGAGAGAGACTGGATGCACCAGGGCCTCCAGCCACTGTAAATGAACTCCAAATGCATGTGCAACTGTATATCTAGTTGTACATGGGTACTGGGTAATTGAACCCGAGTCATTGGGCTTTGCAGGACATCAGGCTTTCGCCTTGATTTTATTTACTTGAAAGAAAGAGGTAGACTACAAACACACACACACACACACACATAGAGAGAGAGAACGGGTACACCAGGGCCTCCAAACACTGCAAACAAATTCCAGATGCCTGTGTCACCTTGTGCATCTGGCTTTCTGTGGGTACTGAGAAATCAAACTTGGGTCCTTTGGCACTGCAGGCAAGCACCTTAACTTTTGTGCCATCTATCTGGTCCCCCCCCCACCCCCGCCATTCTATTTCATTGATGAGTGTGTGTGTGTGTGTGTGTGTGTGTGTGTGTGTGTGTGTAAATGAATAGTTTATCTTCCATATAGTTAGGCTGATCCTACTTTGCGTGTAAGGCAGAAACAAAGCTATTTTTCTCCACATAGTCAACTGAACAGGCGACACTATAGCTCTGAAGCATGCCTCTGCCTGCAATGAAAACCCCTGCACTCTGTCCTAATTCCATCCCAGTGCTTTTCTCTGGTTACCCTCAACATTTTTGCAAACTCAGCTCCCTGTTTCCCTGGAACACAGACTTTGGATTCAGAACTGTTTCAGTTTAACAGCCTTCCCTCACCCCATGGTCCCCTCATCTAGCTGTTCATTTGCATTCCACCCCTTAGTTTCCCAGCTGGATCACTTCTTCCAAGAATGTTCTTTGCCAGTCATCCCCTACCTTGACGTTGGATTTACAATGTAGGGAGAAGTGGTTCAACAGGTACAAAGTTACAGTCAGTTAGGATCAATAAATTTTGGTGTTCTATTGCACAGTAGGGTGATGATAGTTAACAAATGTGCATTATACATAGCTAAATAGCTAGAATATTTTTCTCACAACAAAGAAATGGTAAGTCTATGAGGTGATGGATATGCTGAACAACATGATCTGACAATTTCACAGTATAAATATATATGAAAACATCACACCATATCTCATAAATGTGTACAATCAGGATGTATTAACTGAAAATAAAACTAAAGCCCAGTGTCGTGGTGTACACCTATAATCCTACCATAAGAGAGAAGGGAGGTGCAAGCAGAAGAATGAGGAGCTGAAGACTAGTTTGGACTGCATTATCAACACTGTCTCAAAAAACAAAACAAGCTAAACTGAACTAAAAACAGAGAGAAAGAAGTGGTGCTGCTTACAAACTGTGCAAACTTGGGCAGGCAGTTTAACCCTTCTGACTCTCAACTTCTTAATCTAAAATCAGAGTGGAGTGAATAACTGCTGTCATGTCTTGGTATCTCACTGGCTTGTTGTGAGCCTCTGATCAAACAATGGTTAGGAAAACATCTTGGAACATGAACTCAATGGCTATATTCAGGACACCTGTGGTTAGTATGGTTACCACCCACACTGTCCCTCTCTTCCCTCCCAGTTAGGCACCAAGCATTGATCCTGTCTTAAACCCCCCAGCCCTGGGCTATGGCTGGGTGGGGGAAGCATTGTTCTTCCTATCTTGACAAGTTGATCTTGGCTTAAGACTTGTTGCCCTCAGGTCTTTTCAGTCAGCATCTGGGGGCACCACTCCCTTGCTTTTTCAAAAGCTTATTATCAAGGGCTCTTTCCAAATCTTGTTGCTTCTACCTTCCAGCTGGCTTTGTGAAAAGTGAAAAGTTCTTGAGGGGGAAGGGGAAAGGGCACATTTCCAATTTCTGCCCCCTCAGCACCAGAACTCTCAAGGTCCCCAGACTCCAATTTTTCAGGTATAATTTCTTTACATTCTTCAAGGTTTACCCTATGAGGTATTTTAGATGGATCCCAGGCAGGTAAGTTACATTTTGCAGAGATTTCACTTATTCCCAAAGTGCCTGCTCAGCTCGTTGGTAATTACAAAACCCAGGACTTTTCCTGCCTTTATGGTAAAAAAAAAAAACCCTCACCATTTGCCTCCCCTTGACCCAGCTTCCAGCCTGTGCTTGGTTCTGCTCTCAAGGCTCCGGAGGGAGTTCCCCAGCTTTAATTTGGCCAGATGCTCAGTGTCCTGTTTAAATCACACTCACCAGTTATTTTTTTCACTTTGAATACCTTTTGTACAGACTCCCAGATTTTTCTCAAACTTGTCCCCTCTCTAGCTAATTCTCCCTGCTGAGAGTTGTTGACTTTTGGCAATTTAATGGCAGGGTAAGTGTTTTTCATTCTGAATTCTTTCTGCCTTTACCCACACTACAGTAGGCTCCCAATAAGAATTCTTCGAGTTGAAATTGAAACAATCTCTATGTAGTGAGCAAAAGTTAGCCAAAGATAGTTTACCAGTGGCTGCTTTTTAGGCTGCTCCAGATAAAATTGATATAAAAATTAGTAATTAGTTAGAAACACACACACACAACCATATATATATATATATATATATATATATATATATATATATATATATGGAGAGAGAGAGAGAGAACAGAAATGTTGCTTGTAAAGCCTAAAATACTATCTTCTCTGTCCAGAGAAAGCTTGCTGACTCTTCAAATTCCTTAATATCTTAAAACAGAGTTTGGAGCACTTGTGACCCTATCACCTTCTCTTTCAAGATTATAGGAAATTTTTGAATCCTTTATCACCCCATTTTACCATCTCATCGATCCTTTTTATTCAAGGTCTTGTCTAGCTACAAAGAGTTTAAAACCTTTCTGTTTTACCTCCTGAACTCAAGTTTCATTTCTTTCCCAGGGAATGAGCTAACTTTCTTCAGGAAGCTAGCTCCCTTCTTCCACGTCTAATTAATGTCCCTTTGGCTTTGGTGGACACTTTGCAAAATGAGTGCTCCTTGCTCATGTTCACAGAGTCTCAGGAAAATGCTCAGGGTAATTTGAAGACAGAGCAGATGTTAAATACAGGGAGACTTTTGAGGAAGGCTAAACCACGGAGACACTAAAATCCCCCTGCAAACGGAGACTAACTCTGTTTCACTCATAAGGTGATTTATTTCCATAGCTCTTTGGAAGAAGGCAGGATCAGTTTACTGGGGCTCAGCTTACTCAGCAGAAGGGCTAATCTCTGTTAAAATGTGTTTTCTGCTGAATTTAATCTTACTCATTGGTTTTCCTTGTGCAGTCCCTTCGTAGTTATTGAGAGTGGGCCACACCTAACGAATGCTGTCTGACTCAAACAAAGAACATTAGCCTTTAGTCCGAACACAAATACTAACTGAAGGGCTAGCAGATACCTTGCATGTGATTGGAGCCATGAAGTCTCAACTAGGATTCAGCCTCCAAAACTTGCACTGTTGCTGGGGAGATGAAGTGCTTAAGTGAGTAGACAGTGGGTTGTGTGAAAAAAAATTCCGATGAATGACCTGCTTCCATTTCAAAACCTCCTGACTGTCACAGAGCACCTATGAATATTTACATGGTCTCTGTAACCCTGCTTGTTGTAATAAGGAAGAAAACAGAGATAACTACATGTACTTTAATTAGCAAGCAGGCTATATAGTAATTGTTCAGTGAAGACTTCATGAATGAGTGTAGGAAGAGTGGTTAGAGGAAGGCACTTGAAACTCATGGACTGTGTTGGGGTTCAGAAAATGGCAGCCCAAAGTATAGTGCCTTGGCATGCTGAGTACTTTGAACTGAAGGTGATAGCAAACTGTCAGAAGCAAAGTTTCTCTCTCTCTTTTCTTCCTTTCTGCCCTCCGGCCTCCCTAACCTTTCTCTCCTCAAAGTGTGTCATGAAAACCTGAATTCCTTTTTCCTAAGATGGTCACAGAAAAACTAGAATTGAGTTAGGGAGATGGCTCAGTGGGAAAAGTGTTTATGGTGCAATTACATGGACCTGAGTTCCGATCCCCTGGATGCCTATATAAAATCCCAGGATGTGGTAGCATGCATCTATAATTCCAGAGCTGGATGGCAGAGACAAGAGGACTCTCAGAACCTGTTGGCTAACTAGTCTAGCCCATTGAGTGAGCCCTGGGCTCAGTAATAGACCCTATCTCAAAAATAAGGTGGAGCGTGATAAAGGAAGACATTTAATGTCAACTTTTGGCCTCCACACTTATATGTACACATGTGCATGTGCACTGGCCAAAAAAAAAAAAATGTGCCTGCCTGCATGCAAACATGCATACTTACATGCATGTGAACACACACAAAAGAAAAACTAGAATTACTCTTACTGCAAAGCAGGGCATAAAATCAAGAAAGGTCACATTCTCCTTTCTCCCTTGAAGACTTATATCAGAAGGCTCCTGTTTCATATCCAGAAGGAAGGCACGTTACCTAGGGAGACCAAGAAGAATGTGAACAGACAAAGCTTGCTGGATTTCCCCCTCAGTCTATCCCCAGGAAATCATTCCTTTTGGTCCTCTTCTCATTTCTACATGACTACACATTCTTCACTGAATCTAAGTATAAAAACAGCTTTCCTTGAGTCTTAGGGTCTTCATTTCTGAAGGACATTAATTCATATATTTTTGATTCACTAAATTTGTAATATCTTTCATTAATCTATCTTGTGATAGCACTAACTGCTGCTATACATATGATGAGTATAGAAAAATATAACATCTTTCTCTACCTACAAATAATAGCCTTAGAAAAGGGTTATATGCTCGAACACAATGTGGTTTGTTTACAGCAATGGGCTGCTTGAAGCAGACAGTTTCTATGGAGGTTTAGAAAAGGTGAGTTCAGTTATGCAAGATATGAACAAAGTTTTGAGGAATGTGAATTTCATCTAGAGAAATTGAACTTATTCTTGTGGAGGTCATTCTTGCCTTTGGTGCATGCATGCTATTTAGATAGAAATGAGACTGAGAAGTACCAAGTTAGATTTTCTTAGATCTTTTACTATCCTCTGAAGAATACCTTAGCAGCTGTATCTGTCATATAGTAAAACATTACACACACCAATGGTGGGGCAAGAGTACTAGACTGGGCCAGGAGGGTATACTCAGCCATTGGCCAAGCCCATGAAAGTGTTGCATGCACACATGAAAGTTATTTCCCCTTAAAATGCCTCTTCCAAAAAAGTTCCTCTTCCAGCTGTTCTTAAGGATTCAGAAGCCAAGGATTTTTCTTATTGCATCAAAAATTGACAAAGAACACAGTGACTGCTAATTCCAAAATCAATACCATTGGCCAGATCTCTTATAAGAGCCATGTATCAAACTACCTGCTTTTACTTCCACTGGAGCATTAAAATCTGTCTCCATGATTACACATCATGTCATCAGCCTCTGCCTACATCTCCCATTTCTTTGAGTGACACCACCTGATTACCTAATAAGCCAAGCCAAAATCACAGTGGATCTACAAAAATCTCTCCTCTCCCTCACCACCCATATCCAATCCATCATGGCAGTGTCTCAAATTGCTGTTCCAGTCCCAATGTCATACTTTTACGTTCAAGCCCAAATCACTCCTGGCTTTCCCTACTCTGTGACTTTCATCCCATCCTCAAGTCTCAGCCACATCAAAGAAAAGTGCACCTTTAAAAATATTGTATTTATTTATATGCAATGGGGGAGAGAGAGAAGAGAGAGAGAGAGAGAGAGAGAGAGGAGAGAGAGGAGAGAATGAATATGGACAAACCAGGGCCTTTATCCACTGCAAAAGAACTCCAGATGCATGCACCACTTTGTGCATCTGGCTTTATGTGGGTACTGAGAAACACATATATGGGGCTATAGAGATGGCTTAGTGGCTAAGGCACTTGCCTGCAAAGCTTAAGCTAAGGACCCAGGCTTGATTCCCCAGTATCCACATAAGCCAGATGCACAAGGTGGCACTTACCTCTGGAGTTCCTTTGTAGTGGCTAGAGGCCCTGGCATGCCCATTCTCTCCCTCTATCTGCCTTTTTCTCTTTCTCTCTCTCCCTGTCTCATAACTAACTAACTAACTAAATAAATAAATAAATAAATAAATATTTATATATATATACAGCCTCCCAAGTGCTGTGATTAAAGGCGTGTGCCACCATGCCTGGCTTAATCAATGTTTTATATGACACAGGTCTGACACATTCAGGAGTAAAGCACTTGCCTAATATACACACCTCCAGAGTTTGAGCCTTAGCACCACAGAATAAAAAAGAAGCATAAAGTTTTGTGTGACAGAGAGCCTTCAAAAACTAATGCCCAAAGATCCCAGAGAAACTGTTTTTATGCTTAGGTTCACTGAAGAGTGGATCTGGATATGTGGAAATGTGAGTGGACAAAGTGATATGGATCTAATGGTCATAGATGGAGGGGGAAACCTAGCAAGGCCTGTTTGTCTAGATTCTTTCTGGCCTTTCTGTGACATTCTTTCCTCCTGGGTATAGGACATGGTCCTTCTGGAATGAGTCATCAAGGTAGAAGGGGGAAGGACAAAGGAAGAAGATGACCTTTCTAGTCTTTGTGCTTTGTTTTGAGGAAGTGGGGTTCTAGTTTCCATCACCCATCTTGGAAAAGAGGAATTCTGGTTTGTTTGACTCACTTTGGTGGAGAAAAAAGGAAGAGACATGGGGAGGCACAGAAAACAGTTTCTGAGGCTCTTTAGATTGCTTTTAACTGAAAATATTCAGTGTATCAATATGGCATACTTTGAGAGTATTCTTTTCCTCAGCTCCAACCCCCAATATTTACAAGTCTTCAAGAGTACCCCATATTTCTCTTTTTCTTTATTTTTTAATTTAATTTTTTTAAAATTTTTGTTCATTTTTATTTATTTATTTGATAGTGACAGACAGAGAGAGAAAGAGGAAGATAGATAGAGAGAGAGAATGGGTGCGCCAGGGCCTCCAGCCACTGCAAACGAACTCCAGATGCATGCACCCCCTTGTGTATCTGGCTTACGTGGGTCCTGGGGAATCAAGCCTCGAACTGGGGTCCTTAGGCTTCACAGGCAAGCGCTTAACCGCTAAGCCATCTCTCCAGCCCCTAATTTAATTTTTTATCTTATATAAATTATAACACTTTTTACTCTTTTATCCACTCATCCCAACCCCTGTTACCCTGTGGATCCTCCTCAGTAGAGTTATGGTACTCATTGTGTGGTCATGAAGGCCTCAGTCAGTCCCTATGGGGTAGTGGGGGACTATGACTCAGGGTATTCCTACCCACTCTGTGGCCCTTACAATATTTCTGCCCTCCTCTTCCACAATGTTCTCTGAGGCATGGCAGGCCTGTTGGCAGTCTGATTTAGTATTGAGTTCTCTGTAGCCTCTGGATTTCTTCTTTGATAGGTTTTGTATGATCACCGTGTCTGTCACCATCACCCTGGAGCTGGTTGTCTGGCTATCTATAAGAGAAGTACTCATGTCACCACTTCCTCTGCAATTTCTCCTGGGCCCTGGAAGATGTGAAAGAGGTGGCACATCTATTGGTGGGCAGTTGACTATCTTCTTGTTTTATCAATGGATCTTGGTTCACCTCCATTTTCTCTGCTATCTGTAAAGTAAAGCAGATTATCCAAACAAAGGTAAGAGCAGCTTGGGTAAAAGAGGGCATGCAAATTTATTTGAGAGTTTTTGTTTGGGCATGTAAGCCCACTCTTCTTCAGAGACCAGTGGGGACTGCTTTCTGAAGTCTTTGTTTCCAAACCATGGGATTCTAACTTGGTTTCCAGTATCAGATTTGAGTTCTCTCCCACTGACTGGGTCTCATGTCTGAACAGATAACAGTTGGTTACCCACAGAGGCTGTGTGCCATTATTGCTGTTGGTAACCATTTTCCTCCACTGGTTCCCATAGGGCTTTCCAACACTATGAGGGCTAACCAGGTGGAAGCTACTTTCACTTTTGTTTTTAGCATAATATTCCAATGTCCTGTGATTACATTCTGTGGTGTCTTCACAATAGGGTCTCACTTTTTGCTCTGGCAGGTAATCAAGTGTTTTGGCAATTGCCTGCATTGTTTTGGGGACCTCATGGATCTTCCTGGCCAACAGCTCACTGTTGGGGGGCAACCCAATTCTGTGCCTGGGATTTACTGGCCAGAGTAATGTGTTTTTTTTTTAAAATAATTTTGTTAATTTATTTGGAAGCAGAGAGGGAGATAGAGAGAAGAGAGATTGACAGAGAGAATGTACTGACCATGGCCAACAGTTGCTTCAAGCAAACTTCAGATGCATGCACCACTTTGTGCATCTAATCTGGCTTTACGTGGGTACTGGGGTATCAAACCAGGGTCATTAGGCATTGCAGGAAAGTGCCTTAACCACTGAGCCATCTCTCTAGCCCCAAGAGTACATGGTTTTAAGTTTAAGCTTTTTCCAACTTCTGTCTGTACTGTCACCCTCCCCTTTTGTTGGTGGCTATATCTTGTAGAATACTAACCATAATGAGGGTTTCTATGGAACTGATTCATGTTGTCTTAACTTTTTTTGTAATTACCTTCACAACTACCCCTCCAACCCCACCCCTGATGTTCTGTCTCTCCCCTAGCCTGTCAGATAACTCCTTCTCTCTGGATACTCATTATTTCTTCTTTCTCCTGGTTTCATTCTAGTTTTATAGGGTTGGAGAGATTGCTAAATGGTTAAGGCACTTGTTTGCTTCCAGATTTCTTTTAAGATAAAGCCTAAAATCACTTGGCTCACAAACATATTTCTAGCTTATACCATTCTCCAACATGCATGCCTTTCACAGAGCAGTCACTCCTTCCTTAAATGATTGCTCATGATTCAGTGCCTTTGCACATATTAATGTTGCTCACTGCACATGTCATACTCTCTCTCTCTCAATCTCTCTCTCCTTCTTACTTCCTTGATTTTTTATAATTTGGAATTCAAGATAGCTTAGCCATTAACTATTTTAAAAAACATATTTTATCTTTTTATTTTAAAGAGACAGAGAAGGAGAGAGATGGAGGGTGGGAATGAAGGAAGAGGAGAAGGAAAATACGAGACAGAAACAGAGAGAAAGATTTGTTATTTATTTATTTATTTATTTAAGAGAGAGAGAGAGAGAGAGAGAGAGAGAGTGAATGGGCATGCCACAGCCTCTAGCCACTGCAAACAAACTCCTGATGCATGTGCCACCATGTGCATCTGGCTTACATGGGACCTGGAGAACTGAACCTGGGTCCTTGGGCTTTGCAGTCATGTGCCTTAACCACTAAGCCATCTATCCATCCCTAAATTATACTTTATTTATTTGAGAGAGAGAAAGAGAGAGAGAAAGAGAGAGAGAGAGAGAGAGAGAGAGAGAGAGAGAGAATGGGCATGCCAGGGCATCCAGCCATTGCAAATGAACTCCAGATACATGCTCCTCTTTGTGCATCTGGCTTCCATGGGTCCTGAGGAATCGAACCTGGGTCCTTTGGCTTTGCAGGCAAATGCTTTAACTGCTAAGCCATCTCTCCAGCCCCCAACCATTAACTGTTCGAGAAACCATTCTTCAATCCTAATGTGGCTTCAGTGTTCTTCTGAGGCCCATGTGGTAGCCTGGCCATACTTTGAACATAAAACTAGTCATACTGTACTTAACTGTAATGGTCTGTCTATCTTTATCTCTCACTAGACAATGGGTTGCTTGAGGGAAAGAGCCCATGTTCTTTATTCCATAAATAGTGTCTGTATATAGTAACTCCTTCAATGTTTGTATAACAGGAATGGGTGGGTGAATGATTTAAACAAATTCACAGTGACTTATAAAGGGTGATATAATATTCTATCATGGACAGCTAGTTAATAGGTATAGGACAAGGAAAGCATAAAGTTGACAAGGATTCAAAGATTTGGGTATGATCCTGGTATATTAGGAGATGCTCATGAATGCACAAGTGTTAGTAGGTCCCACAGACACTTCTCATTGTTAGAGAAAGAAGACCCTAGCAATGCAGGAATTTGTGTTTCAACAGAGAAATAATAATACAGCCTCATGAAACAGCTAACTTTCTGGGAAACTGGAGGTGAACAGGATGCTGAGCGTTAACCAATGGCTTACCATGGGAAAATATATTTTGCTCATAGAAGGATAAAAGTTTGCAGATTTTCCTTCACCACAAAGCACCTGAGTAAAAGCATAGCTAACCACCTCCCCCTTGTCTCCAACCCTGATGATTCTCTTTTCATAGCCCTTGGAAAAACAATCCATGAGATAACCTGGTGATGCATGTTGGCCTTGAGGTATTGACTACTATGTGTCATTTTATGGGGATAGATGTTACATTCGTACAGAACATGACCATGATATACAGTAGTTATCCATTATCTATGGTTTTCTTTCTATTATTTTAGTTACCTGTCGTTAACAAGATCTGAAAAGATAGACATTTCCACAAATAAAAAGAAATTCAAGCCAGGTGTAATGTTTCATCATGTTATTCTATCAATGGAGAGACTGAGGCAGGAGAATCACCATGCCTCTGAAGCCAGTGTGATCTACACAGTGAGATCTATGCCAGCTTGACTTACAGAGTAAGACTATATCTCAAAAAAATCACTTCAAATTTGAATAGCACTATACAGTCTCACACTGTCCTTTACACTGCCTGGAACATGAAACTTGTCTTTGCCCAATGTACACATGCTGTATATGCTACCCACTTGTAAGTAACTTGGGGATAGCACAATGGCTGGGGCAACTCCATCTATAGCAGTAGGAGTGTGAGATGACTTATTTTTTTTTTGAGGTAGGGTCTTGCTCTAGCCCAGGCTGACCTAGAATTCACTATGTAGTCTCATGGTGGCTGGTTAACATCACACATTCATACTGCTGTCTGAAGCAGCTGCTGCAGAGTTGGAATTACTCAGGTGTGCGTGGAGTTCAGCCTGTTCCCTTCCTGGTGCAACAACCAGGTTTTCTGGCTTCTGGACTCAGCCCTGGAGCCAGGTTAAAATGCTTGGTTGCTCACAAGTTTGGGGGGAGCTTTTTGTCTCTGTTTTCAGGCTCCTGGGATAATCATCTCTCAGCACTTGAGGTTCTGTCCTTCCCACCCTGGCATCAGAATAGAAGAAGGACTAAGTGGAAAGAAAAAGAGGTTAAGTGGAAGGGAGGTAGGGGAGACAGGGCGAATGGTAGTCAGAGGGGATTATGATTAAAACGCATTATGTACATATACAAATATTGTATATTCAAATAAGGTCTTGGGCTGGGAATGTAACTCGGTGGTAGAGATCTGTCTAACAAGGCCCTGGGTTCTATCATCAGCATCCACCAATAATGGAGTGTCTAATTATGACTCTGGGAGTGATGTAAAAATAAAGGTTTTATACTTTATCAGTTACCATGTGCCAGCAAGGGACTAAGTCATAAGGCCTATTTTATGTTACTGAAGTTGGCATATATGTGTGTAGGGTATGTGCATGTGTATGTGTGTGTGTGTGTGTGTGTGTGTGTGTGTGTGTGTGTGCATCTGTATTTTGCTGGAGATAAAAACCAGGGCCTCACATATACTAGCCAATCACTCTTCCATGGAGCTTCTTCAAGCTCAGAGATCGACATGTAATTGGCCTTATATGTGTGTCACATACACACAAAACATAAACTCTGAAGTGAATGTTTCATATTGTGATATAAAATGAACTGTGCATTTTATTAAATTCTGGGAATGAAACAGTGCCACAGTGTGGTCCCTACACATAGTTCTCCAAAGTGTATCTGCCTTTGTGAGGAGAGATGTTATTGGGAATATGAATTAATTCACCAGGAAGTACAAGGTCAGGAAGTAAAATGAAAATGGTCCAGGGCCCCACTCCCCTTCCCTGATCTCCTGCTAATCATCTCAAGAGGAGTTCTATGAGTTGGTGTGCATCTTCATAAGCAGAATAGTGTGAAATGTCAGGAGAGATGCAGCTTGTAAGTGACCTATGCACTCTATGTAAGTGAGTAAATGAGAGAATGTAGGAGTTACTATGTCAACCCTAACTCGATAAAAACAAAAAATGTAACTTTTTGCATGCATATATGAGTGTGGTGTGTGTGTGGAGGCCAAAACCTGGATCTCACCAATTGGCCGAGAGAAGCTAGCTAGCAAATCCTAGGGACCCTCCTGTCTCCATTTGCCTAGCACTGACATAGGTGTGTGCCATCATGATCAGAATTTTTACATGGGTAGTGGCATTGAATCCAGGTCTTCATGCTTATATTGCATGCATTTTGCAGAGTGAGATATCACCTAGCCCTATAATATCTTTTCAGGGAGCATAATTTATCTCATAGCAGGGCACAGATGAGCCCAGATCCCTAAGAATAATTTCTGGTTTGTAAGTTGGCAAAATATAAATTTTTTTTTAGACCAAACTTCAGGCTTGATCTGTGACATGGTAATGCTCTTCTTTTTCTTTCTCACTTTCCTTTTTGAGACAATAATTTATGCTTTTTATAGTTGCCATTATTTCAGTCTCTTTTTAAAAATATTTTTTTGCAAAGAGCAAGAGAGAGAGAAAGAGAATGAATGGGCGTATCAGGGCCTCCATCCACTGCAAACAAACTCCAGATGCATGCTACACTTTGTACAACTGTTTTTTTTTAATTTTTTGTTCATTTTTATTTATTTATTTGAGAGTGACAGAGAGAGAAAGAGGCAGAGAGAGAGAGAGAGAAAGAGAGAGAGAGATAATGGGCACGCCAGGGCTTCCAGGCACTTCAAACGAACTCCAGACGTGTGTGCCCCCTTGTGCATCTGGCTAACATGGGTCCTAGAGAATCGAGCCTCGAACCCGGGTCTTTAGGCTTCACAGGCAAGCGCTTAACCACTAAGCCATCTCTCCAGCCCTACAACTATTTTTTTTTTTTTGTGGGTACTAGGGAATCAAAACCCAGTCATTAGGCTTTTCAGGTATGCACCTTAACCACTGAGCAATCGATCCAGCCCTCTTTACTTGTAAAAATGGTATGCCAACCCCCATTGAATAAAAGCTTGCTTTTCTTTTTCTCTTCTTCTTTCTTCTTCTTCTTCTTCTTCTTCTTCTTCTTCTTCTTCTTCTTCTTCTTCTTCTTCTTCTTCCTCCTCCTCCTCCTCCTCCTCCTCCTCCTCCTCCTTTTCTTCTTCTTCTTCTTTTTTTTTTTTTTTTTGGTTTTTGGAGGTAGGGCTTCACTCTAGCCCAGGCTGACCTGGAATTCACTACGTAGTCTCAGGGTGGCCTCGAACTCATGGCGACCCTCCTACCTATGCCTCCCAAGTGCTGGGATTAAAGGTGTGCACCACCATGCCTGGCCACCCCATTTTTAAACTAAAGAAAATAAACATACTCATGTTTAAATAGTTTGAACACGGAACACTTTTTTTAAATTTTTTTGTTTATTTTGATTTATTTATTTGAGAGTGACAGACAGAGAGAGAAGGAGGCAGAGAGAGAGAGAGAGAGAGAGAGAGAGAGAGAGAGAGAGAGAGAATGGGCGCGCCAGGGCTTCCAGCCACTGTAAACGAACTCCAGACGCGTGCGCCCCCTTGTGCCTCTGGCTAACGTGGGTCCTGGGGAATCGAGCCTCGAACTGGGGTCCTTAGGCTTCACAGGCAAGCGCTTAACCGCTAAGCCATCTCTCCAGCCCACGGAACACTTTTTTTAAAAAGAAAAATAAAAGCCGGGCGTGGTGGCACATGCCTTTAATCCCAGAACTTGGGAGGCAGAGATAGGAGGGTCGCCATGAGTTCGAGGCCACCCTGAGACTACGTAGTGAATCCCAGGTCAGCCTGAGCTAGAGTGAAACTAGACCTTGGAGAAAAAAATATTAGGGTGGAAAAAGGGGGCTCATGAGAAACCAGGAAGGTGTGACATGCAGGCAAAATGCAAGGAGAAATTTTCAGCCTTACTCTTTGATTTGCTAAGCCCAGATAATGTGGCTGAATTTATCGAGATTCAGCTTAATCCCATGCCACACCAGGGCCTTTGGGTTGCAATCATCAGTCCTCCCTCCCTTCCTTAGTTCAATAACTAGCTATGGGTCTATCTGAATCTCAATTTCTACATCAGTAGATAAGAAAAGAGGATAGGGCTAGATAGATGCCTCACCAACTAAGGCATTTGCCTACAAAGTCTAATGACTTGGGTTCAATTCCCCAGTACCCACATAAAACCAAATGCAAAAAGTGGCGTGTACATCTGGAGTCCGCTTGCAACAGATGGATGCCCTGGTGTGCCCATTCTCTTTCTGTCTCTCCTTGCAAATAAACAAAATATTTTTACAAAGAAAAGAAAAGGGGATAGCAGTAAGGTTTCTCAACCTGGCCTACAGATTACACCATTAGGAATGACTGAGTTTAGATTAGTTCTCTGTGGTCCTATAGTTGGTCACAAAGTTAGTAACTTATAACAACAGAGATGCCAAAATCCAAAGCAAGGTGGCTGTGGGGTCAAGTTCCCTGAGAAGGTTGTAGTAGTATCCATTCTTTGCCTCTTCCAACTTCTGGTGGCTGTCAAGATTTCTTGAGTCTGGAGGCCTTATCAGTACAATCTCTTCTTCCTTCATCACATCTTTCTTTTTCCTTCTAATCTGTTTCTTTTAAGGGCACTCATCATTTGACTTAGAGTCTATCTAGGTTATCCAAGAGGATTGCTATGAGCTTGAGGCCAGCCTGAGAATACCTAGTGAATTCCTGGTCACCCTGTGCTAGAGCAAGACCCTACCTCGAGAAAAACAAACAAAAAAAGGAAATAGTAATGCAAAGCAAATGGTATGCAGGTGGGCAACAGCAAAATCTGGCTAATGGGAACGTGTGTAAGTGCCAGGTGTTGTGGAGCATGTCTGTAATGTCAGCACTTTGGAGGCTGTGGTGGTGTGGTGGTTTGGTTCAGGTGTCCCCCATAAATTAGGTGTTCTGAATGCTAGGTTCCCAGCTGATGGAGATTTGAGAATTGGATCTTCCTGGAGGTGTTATAGCCAGTGCTCTCTTGCCAGTGTTTGACACCCTCTCCTGTTGCTATTGTCCATCTGTTGTTGGTCAGGAGGTGATGTCCACCCTCTGCTCATGCTATTGTTTTCCCCTGCCATCATGGAATTTTCCCTCGGGTCTGTAATCCAAAATAAACCTTCCCACTCCACAAGCTGGTCTTGGCTGGGTGTTTTCTGCCCGCAATGTGAGCCTGACTGCAACAGGCGGTTTGAATCAGATGCCCTCCCCCATAAACTCATAAACTCATGTGTTTGAATGTTTAGTTCCCAGCTGCTGGCAATTTGGGAGGTAGAGCATTTCTGGAGGAGGTGTGTTTGTGAGGATGGGCTTTGGAGGGTTATAGCCAGCTACTACTTGCCAGAGATGTCTCCTTCTCTTGCTGCTGTTTCCACCTGCAAGGGCAAATTGTGATGCCCAACCTTTGCTCATGCTGTGGTTTTCCCTGCCTTCATGAAGCTTCCCCTTAAGAATGTAAACCAAAATTCTTTCTTCCAATGAGCTGCTTTTGGTCAGGTGCTTTATCCTAGCAATGAAAAGATAACTGCAACAGGGGCTAAAACAGGAGGATTACCTCTAGTGTGTAGTCAGCCTGAGTTAGAGTCTCTCAGAATCCAACAGAAAACAAGAGAATGCAGGTATTTTATGTGCTATTTTATTTTCACAGTTTTTCTAAGATTGAAATTATTTCCAACATTAAAAAAGAAGCTAAGTTTTAATTCTACATTTTTCCCTTGGTGTTGGAGATTGATTCTAGGAACTTGCATATATTGGTCATGTGAGCTACCACTGATCTACACCTGCAGCTGTTAAAGATCTATTTTATGAAATTTATTTGTGTGTGTGTGTGCTTGTGTATATGCACACACATATGGGTAGCACCCAGAATAGCACTCAGGCTATGGGAATTTGCAAGTAAGTGTGCCTTTAACCAGTGAGAAATCTTTCCAGCCCAAAGATATTCTTTTAAAGAAAAACTGCATCAAACGCTGTTAAAAGAGTTAGATAGATAGTTCCCTTTGTTTCAATATTTGCATTTTGAGCTCAGTATGTAAATTGAATATTTGAATTGTTATTTAAACCTGTTTATAGTCATTGAATGCCTACCATTTCATATATGTCTTCTTTAGTAATTTTCCAGAGACTATGCTACTTATTCCTGATCTCACTTAAGAAAATGTGAACCACATAGGCTCAGTAACTTTCCTGATGTCAAAGGCACTTTAACTGACAGAGTTCAGCTCCTTCCCTCTAGGTCTCTTGGTCTTTACACAATCCCACAGCTGCTTCCTGTTATAAATGACCCATTTCAATATTTCTGGACATTCAAATCTTTATTGGCAACCTGGCTTTCTGACCCGGTCAGCAGGTCAGTGGGAGGTGTTTCCACCCGCCCTTCTCTGGTTCTAGTAGTGATTATAGCCTTGGGTTCTGAGAAACCCAAAGGAACAGATTAGACTAACCGAATACTGTTTCTTCCTTTGTTTGATGAGTGATATTAACAGTACAAGAACAGGAAAGGTGCCATTGTTAATAGCCTCCCTTGCATTTATTGCATATGTATTACATACATATGCCTTGGACATATTCAACTCCAGAAGCCTCATCTGAAATTATTGGATGTCCCATTTGCTATCAGTCTGCCTACTATCAATAGTGATTAATCATGCCACAATGTGATGAACCTGAAATATTAGTTTGCATGTTGATTGAAACATCTCTTATGATAGGATGTACACCAATCAATCAACATATTTGAGCCTGGAACATTAGACCACTTGGCCATCTTAACATAGTTCAACTTGTTTACTGACTGCTTTTTTATACTTTCAGGAGACAGAGTCTGATTGTATTGCCAATGCCATGCAGTAATGCTTGGTCTCAAGTGCTCTTTCTGTTTCAGCCTCCCTAATAGCTGTGCATAGAGGCATAGAGCATACTTCGTCACTCCGAATGACTTGAATTTTCAAAGCATTATACTAGGGAGAGTAGGAGTATTATTGTAGGTATGAAGTGTATCTCCAAAGACATATAAACTAGTTTGGAATGCAAGACAGACTTAAGTGTAGAAAGTATTACAATACACGTCAATACCTTAGAAAATGACAATATAGCCAAAAATGGTTATTGGTGTCCAGATAGAAATTATCACTGTGGCCTGGATTCTCTAAAGCAACTTTATTCTTGGACAAAATAGACCGTGAAAGATGAGAACATTCCTGCAGGTGGACATGGAGGTAGGAATCACAGGTTCCATGAGTTAGTGTTTCATCAGACTGGAAAGAGTCTTCCAGCTGCTCAGTGCAGGCATATTAAAGGTTCTGAGTCTGGAAGTTTCATAACAAAGGCAGGGTCTATAGGTGTTCTGGTCATATTGAGTAGAATGGGATGAATATGGGCTCTCAGGCTTGGCTGCATTTTATTTATTTATTTATTTTTCTTTATTAGTTAGTTTTGTATTCAGCAAATACAGTCAGTTTGGTACCATTATTAGGCTCATCCGTGACCTACCCCCTTGGCCCCTCCTTGTTGAGGTATACGGGTCATGCAATTGTGGAGTTAGCCCACAGTTATGGGTAAGCTAAATGTCTCTGCATATCATGACCCAACATGTGGCTCTGACATTCTTTCCGCCCCCTCTTCCGCAAAATTTCCCTGAGCCATGTTGGGTTCATTTTTGGTCTGCTTCAGTGATGAGGTGTTGGGGGCCTCTGAGGCTCTGGCTCTCTGATTTGGTAGGAGTTGATTTTTCTCTGTGCTGAACTCCTTCCCCCTTGTGCTGGTATCCGGTTCATCAGGAAAACAGCCCCCTTGCTTGTTTCTCCAATAAAATCATATAGGAGCTTTACAAAATACTGATGTTTCCTAACACCAGAAATTCTGGTTTAATGGTATAGAAGGGTAGTCTGAGCCTTAAGATTTTCTTTCTTTCTTTTTTATTGAGACAGGGTCTCGCTATATATCAGGCTGGCAACAAACTCTATATAAATCAGGCTGGCCTCAAACTGGTAATCCCCTGTCTCAGATTCTCAAGTGATAGGATAATGGGCATGGCCCCTATACCTGGCTCTGAGCCTTAAGATTTTGAAAAGATCTCCCAATATTCCTAGTAACCAAGGCTGAGAGCCACTAAAATGAAAGGAGAAATACTAGTATAACATAGGCATAGGAATTCCAGTCCAGGGAATGTTGGAGTATTAGACAAGGAGTATAGCATGAAGGTCTGGATATGGGTAACCTCTCAATGAAGCACTTACTGAACCTCAGAATAGATTGTGCATAGAGAATGAGAGAATATTTAAAGGTGACACAGAGGGCTGGATAGGTAGCTCAGTGGTTGTGTATTTGCCTAGCATATATAAACATGACAAAAAATTCTGGATTCCATATCTTTTTAAATCTTTTTATTGACAACTTCCATAAATATAGACACTATATCATGTTCATTACCTCCCCTACCACTCCTTTTTTTTTTTTTTTTTTTTTTTTTGGTTTTTTGAAGTAGGGTTTCACTCTAGTACGGTAGTACGGGCTGACCTAAAATTCACTATGTAGTTTCAGGGTGACCTCGAACTCACAGCGATCCTCCTATGTCTGCCTCCTGAGTGCTGGGATTAAAGGCATGCACCACCACACCCAGCTCTCCTACCACTCTTTTTTCCACCTTCAAATCCCCCCTTCACTGAATTCTATCTTCTTTTCAACTAGTGCCTCTTCTGTTTTGAGGTCATCATTTATTTCTTCCTGTTATGCAGGTCTTGTGTAAGTAGCCACTGTGAGGTCATGAATATCAAAGCCATGTTGTATCTGGAAAACCACACTATAAGCACTCTTCCTTTTTTTTTTTTTTTTTTTTTTTTGGTTTTTTGAGATAGGGTCTTACTCTATCCCAGGCTGACCTGGAATTCACTCTGTAGTCTCAGGGTGGCCTCAAACTCATGGCGATCCTCCTACCTCTGCCTCCCAAGTGCTGGGATTAAAGGCCTGTGTCACCATGCCCGACCCTTTTCCTTTTTTCTACCGTAGGATTTGATTAGGTTTTCAGTACCAGGTAGGAATTCCCTCCTGCGGAGAGAACTCCAGTCCAGAGATCAGTCTGTTTCCCCCATAACACATATGCCATCATTGCACCAGTCGGTACATTTGGCCTGGCTGGCCAGCTATAAGCTTGCAGGATCCACTGCTGGTTTACACCATTGATGACTTTTCTCCTCCAACAGGCTTCATAGATTTTTCCAGTATCCTGACAGCTAGTCAACAGGCAGGAGAGTTCCAGCTCAGCTCCAGCTTGATTTCTCAATGACCTGCAGCCCAAGCATGTGGAATCTTCAGCAACAGGGTCTGACCACCTAGTTCTGGTGGGCAACCAAGAGCCTGTAATGTTTTGGGGGCATCAGTGGCCTCCTTTGCCAACAACACACTGGCAGGTATCCAACAGTGGCACTGAATCTTTTATCATAACAATCTATGGCTTCTGAGCACAACATCATCCACCTCCACAATATACTTCTGCCCAAACTCTCCTTATTAAAATATATACATTATTAACTAGTAAAGGAGTAGATTTCCATATGGCTTTTTCATAACATATTTTGATTAATCCTCCTCCTACCTCCCCCTCTTTTTTTTTTTTTTTTTACTCCATCCTGGGCTCCATATCTCATGATAAATATCTGTTATGGTTAATTCCTGGTTGTGAACTTCAGAGGATTTAGAATCACCATTGAAACAAAACTCTGAGCATGTCTGTGAGGGATTTTCTAAATTACATTAATTGAGGTGGGAGGACATATCCTATGGGTGGCACAATCCCATGAATTTGGATTCAAACTGAATAAAAAGAAAAAAAAATGAAGTGAGAAGCAGAATTTATCACTACCTAGTTTCTGGTTATGGACATAGTGTAGCCATCTGATTTGTGCTCCTACCATGCCCTTCTAGCCATGATGGATTGTAACCTTGTACTGTAAACCGAAATGAACACTACCTTCTTTAAACTGATTCTTTTTCAAAAATATTTTATTTTTATTTATTATTATTTATTTATTTATGAGAGAGAGAGAGAGAGAGAGAGAGAGAGAATGGGCATGCCAGGGCCTCTAACCACTGCAAATGAACTTTACACACATGAGCCACTATGTGCATCTGGCTTATTTGGGTACCGGGTAATCAAACCTGGGTCATTAGGCTTCACAGACAAGCACCTTGACCACTAAGCAATCTCTCCAGTCCCTAGCCCCTAGACTGATTTTATCAATTAATTCACTCCAGCAATGAAAAAGGTAACTAATACAGTATCTAATTTACATTTGCTGAAATAAACTGAACTTATAATAATTTGGAGGACCATAATCTACTAGGAAAAATCTGCATGTCAAATAGGAAATGTAAACTTAATAATTTAGAACATATTGTTCCTAGATGAAGTATGAAAATGGAGAAAATTTAATTGTTCAAGTCACTGCTTATTTTGGAGAATTAGGAAATTGTGAGGCAAAATCATGGCTGGAAACAGCTAAATACAGACCATATGCACAGTTTACAGTTGACATCCTGAGAGTGGTTGGTGTCACCTATGGAAATAGTAGTATAGTAGAAAGAAAAACCTTAGAGAAGGCAGAGTCATGTTTCATTTGTAGTTTTTACCAGTCAGAATATCCTATACATAGTTCCTGGTGGTAGAGAACCGTAGTCCTAGCACTTGGGAGGCTGACAAGGGAGCATTTTGAGTTTGAGACCAGCCTCAGCTACATACATTAGGTACAGATACATACTGTTTCAAAAAAATCCAGGGATGGAGAGATGGCATAGTGGTTGAGGCACTTGCCTGTGATGCCTAAGGACCCATATTCAATTTTCCAGATCCCAAATAAGCCAGATGCACAAAAGTGAGGCAAGTACAAGGTGGCACATGGCCACTAGGTGGCACAAGCGTCTGGAGTTCGATTTCAATGGCTGAGGCCCTGGTGTACCAATTCTCTCTTTCTCTCAAAAAATTAAAATTTCCAAACAAAAGAATGGCTTGCACATGCCAGTAAACAAAGAGAGTAAAAACATTCACTAAGAGCAGAAATTTATACATCTATTGCAAAAATAGTAAAGTATTTCTCTTTGAGTTGAATAAAGTCCAATTATGTAGATAAAACCTGGTGCTAGCTATTCTAGTCAGCATAGTTGCTCATTCTAAATGTGGTAATAGTGCTAGAAATGTTGATAGGAGCTGGACATGGTGGTACACACCTTTAATTCTAGCACTCAGGAGGCTGATATAGAGGAATTGCTATGAGTTCAAGGCCAGCCAGGGGCTACAGAGTGAGTGCCAGGTCAGCCTGGGCTAGAGTGAGATAAAGACAAGTTTGACCCATTTTAAACATAGGGGCCAGGCCTCAGAATCACCTTCCCTGAACACTGCTTTCCATGGGTCTCTCTCTCAATCTCTCTCTCTCTCTCTCTCTCTCTATATATATATATATATATATATATACAACCATGACCCAAGTCACCAGACAGACGAAGAAATCACCTTAATTTCCCATAGTCTAAGAAACTCCAGGGGGGGGGGGGAGGTTGGAATTTAAGAAAACACTGCTAATGTCTGAATAGTTGACAACTTTAAATGAAACACATGGTTAAAATAGGAAAAGCATAGATGATTTAGTCTACCTCAAAAAACTAGTGTGCCTTTCTTTGGTGATCATTCATTCTAAATTGAGGGAAGGAATGACTGCAACTTGGTTCTATGATAAGACAAGATGTGGCAGAATGACCCAGACAGTCCCTTAACATCACAGGGCTGCCATGGGCCAGACTGCACTGTGCCTCTCAGAAGTATTTCAGGTTGCCAAGTTATGGGGTATCACAACTTGAGACAGTCTGTAGGTTCCTGAATCAGTTCATTATTTGTTTAGTGCTCTACCATTTGTTTGACATTATGTAGACACAAGGCTCTATTGAATAAGGTGAGTGTGTTAGCTGGTAGGTCATAACTGGGGCCTTGGAATTACAATCCAAACAACCTGTCACACATTTCAGTCACACATAGCAGCAATATAATTCTGTTGCTTTAGAAATAGTTAAAAGCTAGTTTTACAATAAGAAGACAAGTTTTTGAAAACTAGGAGGAATGGGGTTGTGGTGTGATTGACACACTGTCATTAGTATTTGACAGATATCAACGATTGTTTTTTCTAACAAGCAAATGGGTAATTCTTAAAAGCAATTTTAAACCCTTCTTTTTTTTTTAAAGAAAGCCTCTTTCATCAACTTTTCTGTACAGCGTCAGTAAATGAACTGTTTGCCCTCAAATCATGCAGATTGCCTTGTAGCATTCAACTGCATAATAATATATCATAAACATTTGGATGTGGAAAGGGGGAGAGCCATTTAGGTTTTCAGATGCATCTGTTTATGCAGAGAGGGACCTTCAGAACACTTTTTCATTTCAGGAAGTATTTTAGTCTGATGACAAACTATCAGTCAGCGAGCGGTTGGCATGGCCTGACATTTCGCTGTAAAGTGTTTGGGAGCTAGGGCAATAGTTTTCTAAGCTGCTTGTGTCCTGAAGCAAGTCAGACATCTTATATGGCACAACATAGGTTACATTGGATGATGGAACTGTATTTTTCTTTTTTTTTCTTTTTTTTTATTAGTTTATTAGTCAGTTCTGTATTCAGCAAATACAGTCAGTTTGGTACCATTATTAGGCTCATCCGTGACCTACCCCCTCCCCTTGGCCCCTCCTTGTTGAGGTATAAGGGTCATGCATTGTGGAGTTAGCCCACAGTTATGGGTAAGATAAATGTCTCTGCATATCATGACCCAAAATGTGGCTCTGACATTCTTTCCGCCCCCTCTTCCTCAAAATTTCCCTGAGCCATGTTGGGTTCATTTTTGGTCTGCTTCAGTGATGAGGTGTTGGGGGCCTCTGAGGCTCTGGCTCTCTGATTTGGTAGGAGTTGATTTTTCTCTGTGCTGATCTCCTTCCCCCTTGTGCTGGTGTCCGGTTCATCAGGAAAACAGCCCCCTTGCTTGTTTCTCCAATTTTTCTTAGTTTCAGCCGGGGCCCTTTTGAGGTATGATGGGGTGGCTCTCTCCTTAGGATCTACATCTATCTGAAAAAGAGAAGCAGATTCTCCAACGGAGAGTAAGTTAGCATCAGGACAAATGAGATAACCCTTACTTTTTTTTTTTATAGAGAATTTAATAGGTGTAGGCCCTCTTGTAGCCCACAATTGATGGTAGCTTGATATTGGAGAGTGGGCTTATGTTTGGATATGGTTCTGACTTGTTTCCCAGCTCCAGCTATGGGTCCCATACCAGTGAGGGGATCAGTTAGCCAAATTGAGAGCAGTTGGTTCCCCACCATGGCTGTGTGCCACTGGAACTGTATTTTTCAAGCCTTGTCTTACAATTTAATACAGTTGCAAGAATGGGTCATTTAAACACGACAGAACAGAATTAGTATAATTTAGTCATAATTTCTGTTGTAGTTACCTTCTTGTTGCTGGGACAAAGAACCTGACCAAAAGCAGCTCATGAGAAGAATTTATTTTGAATTACAGTTTCAAGAGGAAGATTCATGATGGCAGGGGAAAGTATGGCATGAGCAGAGGCTGGACATTACCTCTGCCACAGCAAGTTGAAAACAGCAGCAGCAGATATGAGCTGAGATCTGGCAAAGGGGAAACTGGGCTAAAACGCCCCCAAGCCCACCCCCAACAAGAAACTTCTTCTTTCCAAATTGCCACTAGCTGGTGACCACACATTCAAACTACATGAGTTTATGGAGGAAATCTGATTGAAACCACCACAATGTCTGTAATACTGTACCTACGTACTGCCATAGTCACTTCCCCCCCCCAATCAAAATTCTTTTCATATATCTCTTGATTTTCACGAATATAAGAAAAAAGAATCCATGGAATCCTCTACTTAAGTTTCAAAAGTCTGCTTTTTTTCCTAGCTCAGACAAAAGTTTCCTATGTAAGCAAGGCTACAAATTATAGGCCTATTTTCAAACCAGTTCACTCAATGGTACTTAATTCCTTGTATGGTTTATGATATACACTGGCATTATGAAGAATAAAGTTCCGTTTGAATATGAGAAAAATAGGATGAATTTTTCTTTCTTGTGTGACTTCCTTCCAGTCTTACCCGTTACCTCAGTCTTTCATCCTTTTCAATGCAACAAGTAGGAAAGATATCACCTTGGGCTCCTAGACAGAAATGGGTGTTTCCATGGCCCAAAGTAGACCAGAAATACAGGGTTTCTAAGCCATTTGGGACTGGAATCATCTTTTCTTTTGCATTCTCAGATACTGGATTTTCTGTTGTCCTGACAACACAGAGCTTCTTTGTTGTTGTTTTCTAAAGTATTATTTTGCCCTCTATGTTGATATTTGCTCTGTATTTTTTGAGGTTTCACATGGACACCAGGTTCGCCTGAACTTGATATATAGAGTTGAAGCTGGCCTTAAACTTATGATCCTCTTGTCTCAGCTTCCCCAGGGCTGGAATTGCAAGTGTGTGCCACAATGGGCAGCAATGCAGAGAGATTCTTTAAAGTCTTAATTTTTCCATTATTATTATTTTTTGTTTTTACTTATACTAGTAGTGGATGTGGGGGGTTAAAGTTCTTGGGTCTGTGCTTCCAGTATATTATGTCTATTTACTTCAATAGCCATGTGCGGAGCAATTCCTCAGCAGCAGACCCTGTGATCTGAAACCTGGGGGGGAGGCCGACATGAGTGAGTCCTTGAGGCCCTTCCCAGTCTACTGAGGGATGTAGGTGTAGAAACCCATCATTGTAATATGGTATGCTACCAGCAGTGATAGAGTGTTCTACTTGTAAAGTGTTGGGACAAAAGGGGCAATGTTCTTCTTGGGCTAAATACCTCCCTAAGGGGCTCATGAGAACCCACTCCTCCCAGAGGAGTTATTGGACTTTACTGTCTGCTGGGGGAGGAATCACATGTTTTTCACTGGTATAGCCACTGGTCAGTTGTCCATACTCAACTCCCCATCCATTCTTATGTAAGCAACACTAATTTAACTCAATGGGTCACCCCTCAAAAAGACATGAAAGCAATTAGGGGAATAGGTGGGAAGACAGGGTTTAGCAAGAGTGAGAATGACACAAGTGAGTAAATATGGGGAGGTGGATATGATCAAAATACTCATGTATGAAATGAACAAAAATAAACCAAAAATTTAAATTAAATTGAAAGCTTTCCATATCAAACACTATGCCTGGTTTATAAAGATGAAGAACTCATGAGGTAGACAAGGGGCTCTGAGAATTTATTTTAGGCAGAGACAAGAATCATGCAATACCATTCTTAGAAAAATAAGAAAAATTTGGTATGGCTTGATCAAAGGTTCAAAAGAGGATAATGTTGGAAGATGAGGTTAGATAATGAGATTAGGTGGAGAGCCTAGTTGTATCAAGCCAAAAATCTTTGTGGTTTACCCTGTAGTCATTAATAAGGAACGTTGTGCTTGAAGTCACCATTCTAATTGCATCTGAAAACCAGATTGAGTGAGAGACAAAAGGGAGACATGGATCTTTAATAAAAGCATAAAAGAAAGAAAACATTTTCATTTAGTTATCATGAGTTATAACATCATAATTGTGCTAAAATATGCATAGCAACAAATTCACCATTTTATCCAGTTTTAAATATACATCTCAGTAATGTTAAGTACACTGACATTGTTGTGCAACTACTCTCCAGACTCTCTTCATCTAACAAAAGTAAAACTCTCTATCCATTAAACATTAACTTTCCACTTCTTCCTCTTCACATTCCCTGGCAACTATGCTTCTACTTTCCGTCGCTTTGAATACCTTATGTACTTCATGTATGGGAAATCATCTAATATTCATTTCTTTATGTGGCTGCATTATTCTGTTATTTTATTTTTTACATTAAAGATAATTTATGTTAATTGATTAAATATTTCAAATAGTGCTCAATGTGTAAAATGAAGAGTAAAAGCATAGGCCGGGTAGAAAAATCTTTAAAAGACATTTCCATTATCTCTTTGGGAACTAACATTTGCCAAATGTATTCCATATGACACTTTTTTTTTTATTTTCACGATAGGATCTTTCTCTAGCGTAGGATGATCTAGAATTCACTATGTAGTCTTAAGCTGGCCTCGAACCCATAGCAATCCTCCTACCTCTGCCTTCCAAGGCATGTGCCACCACGCCCAGCATATATGACACTGTTGACTGCTTTCTCTCTCCTCCTTGTCTCTTTCTACACACACACGCACGCACACACACACACACACAATCTTAAAACATAAGTGATATCATTGACTAATAATACTTCATCATTTAATCACTGACAGTCACTAGAGAGAGGGATCTGACAAGAATTAGGCAAGAGGTCAATGTTAATACCATGAAGAATGAAGTGTAGAAAAGAACTTCTGAATCAATGAGCAAACAGGAGCCTCCTTCAGGACTCGAGGAAGCCAGCAAGTCTGTTCTCCAGCCCAGAGCAAGGCAATGGAAGGATATCTAACCCAGGAAGGATCAGGGTTCAAAGCATCTTGCTTAGATACCCTGGTGGCTGAACTTGACTCTTGTCAGATATAATTCTTGGTGAAGAACACACTCTTATCAAGCTAATTTAAGAGTTTTTGAGTTGGCTGCTAGAAACTTCTGGCAGTGCATTTGTCCATGACGATGAATTCCAATTGTGCCATATCTATTCCACCACAGGTCAGCATTTTCCAAGCTGGATTTTATGAAAAAAAATGTTCTATTTGATCTTAGTATGTACTCATGATAAAGATACAGGAAATAATCTCTAGTAAAATACACTTAGATACAGTTCATTTTAGATAGCACTCCTAAAGATTCATGGTAAAAATAAGCTTACTAACACCCCCAAAAGTCTTGGAATAGACAATTTGTTGATCATGTAAAGCACTGTTTCCCAGGTATTTTGGCCAATATATATCGTTTTTCTTTTCTTCCTAGCACCATCTTTATATATGTGACACGTATAGCACAAGAAATGTGTAAGAAGTCATCTAAACTAAGCTATATTAAATAACCAAAACCAGTCAAGATTCTAAACTGGGCTTAATAACCAAGAAGTCAGGTATCCTCTTATTCAAGTCCTAATAGACTATATCCAAAATGCTAGCAGAGACAATTTTGAAAAAAGATTTAACTTAATTTCAAATCAATAAATCCAAATTCTTTAAGATTAGCTAGACAGAACCAGCCTTCTACTTTCTAGTTCTCACTTTTCTTCTCTAGTTTTATAACTGTTATTGGGGCTTCAGTGTTATCATTGCCCAGTGTTGATGAATAAACTTTCTTATCCACGACTTACTAGACTGTTTTCTCTTTCCTTGATATCTTAAAGACTTCCAGATTGATATAAATTTGAAAGGAAGACGAGGAGAAAACTATCTTTCAAATTGAAGACACAATGTAGAAACCAGTTTGGTTAACTTTTCCTGGGGAACCATGAACGAACTTCACTGTAGATAGGACACCAACAACAGACCAATGATTCCAACTAAGTTTAGTTTGGAGAGTGAATGAGGTCATGGGCAACTTAGCAGAAGCTATACCAGTAAAGAAAATGTCACCAGCTGCCTGGCTTGGTGGCACACACTTTTAATCCCAGTACTTGAGAGGCAGAGGTAGTAGGATCACTGTGAGTTTAAGGTCAGTGTGGAACTCCAGAGTGAGTTCCAGGTCAACCTGGGCTAGAGTAAGACCCTACCTAGAAAAAACAAAATCAACAACACATAAATAAATAAAAAGAAACAGAATTAAAAAATATTTTAGCTGGGCATGGTGGCATACACCTTTAACCCCAGCACTAGGGAGGCAGAGGTAGGAGGTCGTTGTGAGTTTGAGGTCAGCCTGGGACTACAGAGAGAGTTGTAGGACAGCCTGGGCTAGAATAAGGCCCTACCTCAAAAAAAAAAAAAAAAGAAAAAAAGAAAAAAAGAGAAGAAAACAAAATGAAAGTACCACCAGCCTAGTAAACACTAACTGCTTATATATCCTTGGGGAGGGACTAGGCCTGGTGAGCTCCTCTCCCCTTCCAATCTTGTCCAGGTCTTCTGAATATAATCACAGCTTATGAGAGTTCAAGAGGGCAATGACTATGTCATTCCCAGAGAACAGTGTTTCACAACACCAGTTTAGACACTTTATTCTTTGTAATAGCCTTAAAGCCTTTTCCTCACTGATGAATATCGTTCTCCACTAGAAAAGAGGAAAACAGCATGTGATTTTGAGTGTTCTTGGACAATATTGTGATGTCATCATATATTTTCACTTGACTGAGTAGAATATTACCTTGTGTACACATTTTGGGACAACACTGATTCAAGGAAGAACTCCAAAAAGGTACATACATTACAGCTTTTAAACATAACATTTCTCATATCATAATGAATCCAGATTTCATATATATATATAGGTATTAATCAAAAGCATATCAAATATTGACTAGTATTTATAGGTTTGTGTTGTGTGAACTTTTTCAAGTGACACTGGAATAGAAATTATGGAAATACCCATCCAGTGGAGCAATTTGATCTGCAGTACCAGAGTAGCATGAAATAGGACCAGATAGCATTTATAATGTAAAAATGGGACAGCCTAGTGTAAGGAGACATCGTATAATAGTAAGTTAATCCAGAATTTAGTGATATTCACAATATGAAATTAAGAGGTTAAAACTGAGAAGAGTTTTTTCATATATTGGGGGATTTCTCTCAATAATGCCATTGTTAGTCAGCTATGTACTCTTAGTTACATCTAGTTAGCTATGATGACTCAAAGAAGAAACAAGACATGAGTATTGAGTAGAATGTGGAGTTCTTATCCTATATGATTGCTCCTTTTATTTTAGTGGTGTCTATTATGTAGCTATTGATTAAGTTTTAATACTTATCTAATTATATAATTTTCTATTTATAGTTATCACTTGCTATTTGTGGGTATCCCCCTAAAAATTATGTATTGAAGGCTCTGTTCTCAATTCAGTAGTGTTCAGAGGTATGGCTTTGGGGGAGTAAATGGATTAAGAATGTTCTGATTTCATCAGTGGATAAACCCTTTGATGTCTTTAAATTTGATGATATCATCCAAAGGTGCTAGAAAACACAATGTGGGGCTTAGATGAATAAAGTAGATCTCAAGTAGAATACTCTAGAAAGATAGTTTGTCCCCTGTGCCTTCTCATATTATTCTCTTCTAGAAACTGTTCTTCCATGCCCTTCTGCCATGATGTTCTGCTTGGTCCTGACTCATAAACAATAGAGGCAGCCAACATAGATTGAAACTTTTGACAGCATGAACCAAGATCTATCTCTATTCCTTTTTAGTATTTTCTCTTGTGTGTTTGGAATGAAAAATCAATTAACCTACTATTCTAATAAGAAACAAGAAGTTATATTTGAAAAGAATGAATTTATATCTTTTTGGTTTATTCTTGTTATATCTAGTCAACTTGATATCTAATAAAAATTAGAATATATACTTATCAATAGTTATTCAAGCAAGATGTTTAATTTTTGACTTGAGATAAATATATATCATTACATGTAAGGCATTTGGTATATGCTTATAATCAGCAATAAGGAACTGTAAGCAGGAGTATCAGGAGTTCAAGGTCAAGTCATCTTTGGCTAAATAAGGAATTACAGACAAGCCTGGACTAAATGAGTCCCTGTCTCAAATCCCCCACCAAGACCTCATTTTGTGTCTTTTCACCCACTCCACTTATTCTGATTATGTGTTTAGCTAGTTACTAATTAACTTCATCCTCTATTTTTCTATTTTTCTGCAGTTGTCATTCATGATTCTCACATGAAATAAGTTACATAGAATTAGGATTTTTAACATTTTCTCCTTGGATTTCTCATTATATCTAGTTATCTGTAGTTAACATTGCTTAGCTATCAGTTTTTGCACCTAGTTATCAAGAGTTGATCACCAAGCCATTGGTACAGAGCTCAGCTACATGTTTCCCTTTCTATAAGTAAGGCCACATGACTGATTGTCTCTTATAGGATATTAGTATACGTGATGTGCCTCATCTTACTGTGACAAGTAATAGTGAATGTGTTTTCTCCACACTCATTTTTCATTCCATAACAATCTTAGAGACTATGTGTGGAAGGTGGCAGCACTGTAAAATTGAAGGAGTCTCGGTCCCCAAATGACTGGTTTGAGAAAAGGCCCTTCTGCCTACTTTTTGACCACATTGGATTTTGACTTAATGAACAAAGCTCACTAACTCAATCCACTGAAATCTTGAGGATTATTATCATATTTAGCCTATCATGACAAATATACTCTATCATAGTACTTATCATATTTTATTGTTTGTTGCATGTTTTATTTATACCTCCTACATTTAACTGTGAGTTTCTTGAGGGTAAGTCTAGGGCAAAAATCTATTCATTATTGTATCCCTAATGTTTAGTACAGAAAGCACACAGCAATTATTATAATGGTAGTTTTGAATGAACACCACAAATGGTTATATATGCACCAGCAGACTCGATTGTCTCATCAGTAAAGGCTACTGTTCTTCAAAGAGGAGATCCTAACACGTCTTTAATGGAGACTTACTCATTGCCTCTCCTTCTAGTTTAGAGGGTACATAGGGAAAAGAACTTCAAAATTATTTTTTGCAAAGAGATAAGGTTCAAAGGTTGACTAGTGGCTTAGCCACAATAGATTAGAGGACACTCGATGTACGTAGCTAGGGCATATTTTAAGTTGCTTATAAGCAGCCAAAACAAATTTTCTAAAAAGCTGAATTTCTCTTATGGAGTCCATAGATGTCAGTATAACAGAACAAATATACTCAAGAGTAGCTGTATGGGATATAGTAGCAAGGATATTTTTGAAAACAAAAATATATAGGGTCTATGAAATGAGAATTTGATTAGTCATTCTGGATAAACATCTAACAAAATAATTACAATTTGTCAAACTTGTATTTGGTAATAAACAGCTTAAAAGAGATCTGAATATACAAGAGAACTTTTTCTTTAATAGATTGAGCAGTCATATAGACAAATTAGCCCAACATTGTAAATAAATATTTATAATCACTACAGAAATTAACTAAAATCTCACTGGTATCAAGTACATGTCTTTAAATGAAATAGACCTTTTTTTTTTCAAACCTGGAATGAAGGAGAAATTTATAGTGTTATATGGAAACACTTTTCATTGAATCTTAGAAAAGGTAATCGGAGAGATTTCTTAGAAATTTCTAGAACTGTCAGGCAGTGTAACTTCCTGAATTGGTTTGTCCACTTCAAAAAGAAACTCAATCCAACAAAAAGTAAAAACAGGGAGTTATCTCAGGGTCTACTTGATGCCAAATAGCTATTTTGATTTTTTTCAATTATTCAAGACTTTGTTTGGTGTGACCTGGTGTATGTGAGTATGTGCAGTACTACAGAGGGCTACAGGGTCCTGATACACACTGCTATAACTTAGCCCACTGAGGGCATTTGTTTTCACTGGTGTACACATATTCCTACAACAGCTTTTCTAAGTAAAATGCAGGGGTAGGCAGCTATTATGTTACTAAAACACAATGAGATAAGGATGCCATTCTCAAAATGAAAGTTTTTAGTTATAATTGTGCATGTGGCACATTCCTTAAGCCACTTACATATAAGGCATTCCCAAATACCTCTTAGAGTAAAAAGGGGACAATTACATCTATATTCACATGTTAATAAGCATTGCATTATTTAAACCTGTTTTTATTTATTTTATTTTATTTATTTGAGAGAGAGAGAGAGAGAGAGAGAGAGAGAGAAAACGAAAGAGAAAGAGAAAATGGGTGCACCAGGGCCTCTAGCCACTGTAAACAAAGTCCAGACACATGTGCCACCTAGTGCTTCTGGCTTTATGTGGGTACTGGGAATCGAACCTGGGCCCTTTAGCTTTGTCAGCAAGAGCTTTAACCATGAAGCCATTGCTCCAATCCTTGTTTTTCTTTTTACACTATAAGAATGAGACTTGAAAAGTGGGCAATGGAAACATATAAAAGTGGTAATTGCATTTGTCAGAGTGTACCTTTTCACATAAACACATTTCAGTTAGCAGGTTTAGTAGCTATTTTTCAATAATAAAATTTGGTGAATAAATCTTTTCTCCCCAAAGAAGTAGCCTGTAAAACACAGAATATTAAATTTCTTTAGAAATATCTCTAAGGAATGCAGACTTTTGCTAGAAATGCCTCAAACTTCCCATTTCTTGCTTCTCAAAGACTGTTCACATGAATTATGCTAGAACCTTTATTTCATTATTTTTTCCTTTAAAACACTTCAGTACAAGGGGGATCAGGAAGTATCCCTAAGTTCTCGTTAATTAGTATTTGTTGATAGACTCAGGAGAGATTCGGAACATGGATAGTTTAAAGTTTGAAAATAATTTCTAGTAGATAATTCATAATATCTTTTGTTGGCAAGTGCCTTTGAGATATAGTTCTCATAGCAAATATTCAATAACAGGCTACTTCTGAATATTTGTTAGGTAGGCCGACTGATGATAAATAAACAGTCATAACAAAATTATTCCTTGATTGCTTGAGAGGAAAATTTATTTTATTTTATATTATGTTTTTATTATATTTTTGTTTTGAGACAGAGCTTCCCCCTTTATCTTGGTTTTGAACTCTTGGGTCCAAATGATCCTACTGCCTCAGCCTTCCAAGTAGTTGGGGCTATAGGCACATGTCACCAGGTTTAGCTCAAAGGGCAGATTTTTAGTTCCCCATATGTGTCAGGAAAAAAAATCATGAAATTGAAATAAATTCACACTTTACTGTGTGTTTTCTGGTGCTGAGGTCACACTACGTATTGATTTTGTGGCAGATTATAGTGAATATACTGAATATGACCTATCATATTCCCATTATGTCGGTGGCACTGAACAACCTGTCTGCTGCTTCTGCACAACCTTTAGCTGGAAACACTAGTGGAAATAAAGATGAAAACAGTAGTGGAAATACCAGTGAGAACACTGGTGAAATGAAGATGAAAACACTAGTGGAAATAAAGATCAGAATCCTCTGCATGTCTCTGAGATTTTCCTCAGAGGACTGAACTGTGAGTTCTTCAGATATCCTGCTCTTCATTTATCCAGCACAAAAGGCAACTGCTTCTTATGCATCCCAATGCACAGGGTACCCTTGGATAAGTCAGTTTACATTTCTGTGTCTGAATTTCTGCATCTGTTAAATGCCTATAGTAACAAACACCTGTCCTCCATAGCTGGTGTGAGTATCACATGAGCTAGTGGTTGGAAAAAGGCTCTGTAAAGTGCTATACAAGCACAATATGGTAAAAACCATAATAATGTGTTTAAAAGGGATGAGGCTTTTGTTTTCACTGCTGCTTTTTTGCTTCAGAAGTTAGACACTTGCTCTTTAAAATGTCAGGATTTTTCAATCAGTCTGTCTGTTCTGTGTTTAAGAGGATATTCCAAGGCGAAGTGCTGTTCAGCAAATTGCACAAGCTGCAACCCTAGGTTCAAACTAGTATATATATATATATATATATATATATATATATATATATATCAGACCAGACAACACTGGCAGAGATCTACATAGGCAGGTTGTGAGGAATAGTGCAACATAAGTAGTGAAGCCAAAGAGAGGAACAACCTAGAAGTTGTGGAAGAGAAAGGAAAGGGCTACTTTTCATCCATGTTTTTCCTTCTGACAGAATCCTGGGTATTTATGAATTTCCTAGTGAAATCCAGTAGTGCTAAAGGAATCCTTTTAGAGCTGAACATAGCCTGTGCCTGTAGCTTCAGCTACCCTGGAGCCTAAGGCTGAGGATCTGTTGAGCCCAGGAGTTCAAGGCTAACCATGGCAACATAGAGTCCCCCATCTTAGATAAAACAAAAGCAAACAAAAGAAATCTGTTTGATCCATGAGGGAGTGATCAGCAAGCATCTACCACTTTGGGAGCCCTGGAGGCTCAGTGTATTGTTATATGCCTGCATAAAAACACTGCTTTGGAAAACTGATTTTTTTGCTGTTCTCAATGCCATGACCTCACAAGTGCCAGGTGACTTTATTGCTGTCCGCACTGTCTTTGAGTTGACTGTAATATGAATTTCCTTTGACTTGTAACTTCATTCCAGGAGCTTAAGAATTTTACTCTTCTCAACTTTTTAAATAACATAGCTCAAATATTTGTGTTATTGAAAATTTTAGCAGAATAGGCTTGTTATTTACCACTAGATGTTAAAAAATGGAGATGATTTCTTCAAAGCCTAAGAAATGTGATTCTCTAAGCTGTTAAAGAAGAGATTCAAGTCCTTTGTGAGAGGAGACAGGCAATGAAAAAGCTTGTGTGGAGAGTCCGAATTACTGTTCTGTGGAACGTGTCAAAGCTGGAGACTTTTGGAGAAGCCTTACTGGCTTCAGTGTTTTCCCATTGTAGACACATTCAAAAGGGACTTTTTATGACTGTGGTGACCTTGGGAAGACATGATTGCACCACAGACCCACACCTGTTCCAGTGGCAGTCTTTAGAAGTTTGCTTCTATCAGGCATCTGGCCAACTTGAAAAGAATTTTAATCAGGAAGAGGTTTATGAGGTAACATCGCTTGGACTCTGTCCTCTCTGAAGCCCTTTTCATACTGATCACAAGGTTGTTCAGTCAATCAGTTGCTTATCAGACCTATCTTAATTAGACTTGAGAAATCAGTATGCAAAGCAAATTGTGGTTAAGCAGTTACTACCCTGCCTTAGAGAGTGTGCACTCTGTTCATTTCTGAAAGGAGATTTTTTCATCTTGAGAATCACAGCTGGAGTAGAACTAAAACCTAACACCAGCCAGGAAGCCTCCTGCTGGGTGCATTTTCCTAGCTTTCAGCATAATTATGCAAATCCATCTTTGACATTAGAGAAAGGCCAATGACAATGTCAAACAAATGTTATCCTATTTTCACTTAGTCCCATTTTAGGTATTCACAGAGCTGATGTTCAACCCCTGAAATATGTGTGGAGTCATTTAAATGTCTTTGGAAATTGCAATTTGGTTTCTGCCACTGAAGTGTTTTCATTAAAATATGAAAATCATTTACACAGAGGGGTCTCCACTTCCAGATCCTCAACAGCAATGAGGCCTTTACCTGCTATCAGTACAGCATTCACCAGCAGTTTCCATGACACTGACACTGTCATCTAAAATTTGACTATATCTGAATAGAAGACCGAAGCACCTGCAGCCAGCTATTTATTCTGTTTTTGTTTCATTTGTCTGTTTTGTAGGTATAGCTCTGTCCAAGAACACAAGAGTACTCTTGAAAACTGTTGACATTATATGGACTTTCACATAGAATAAAATGGGTACAGACATCTATCTTATTATAACAGAAACTACAGAAATTAATTCATAGACATCATTTCCTGAAAAACACAGTGTTATCATGCATATGAGTCGTCTTCAGTTTGTTGCAAATGATTTGTCCAATGTCTGTAAGTAAATCAATGGCATAACAAGGAGAATCCAGGTTTGCTGGTACTGACTCCAGTGCTGTTCTAGTATATTCCGTTGTTTCTAGAAGATGTTGGAGAATGGGCACGGGGTGCAGTTTTCCACAGGGGCATTATGAACATTTTTTTATGAAATTGAGAGGTTTTCAAAATCTTTTTTGAAGATCAGAAAGTCAAACCATAATACTCTGTGGTCAAAAAGCAAGGGTGTTTATTCATAAAACAATGGTGACTGTGAGTAACAAATGACCCAGAAAATGTTGTTTTTTAAAAGGCTAACTACTGAAAGAAAGAAAAAAAAAAAAGACTACATACCAGAAAAGAAGAGCTGGCTTTGAGAGACCGATGATATCATTGATATCATATATTGTAGGTTTCTCTGGTTGGGCAAGCTGGCTTCCATAACAGCTGTGGCAGCCTTGGAATTCAGGAAGTTTGGAAAATATGCACAGTTCATTACGAAACATATTTTTGAGATTGGGGCTATGGCTCAGGGGTATAGTGCTGGAAGAAAGCTCTGGAGTCGATCCTGAGCATAGCAAAAAGTAAAAAAAATATATATATATGTGTGTGTGTTTTCCGACTTTACCATAGATAACCAAGGTATATTACCAGGGCTTTAAAGGACGTAGGATAGGGAACAAGTAAATAATTTCAAGAAGGAAGAAAGAAGCAATAAGACCAATATGGAAGAAAGGATAATAGAAAAAAAAAAAAACAGAAAGATATAAAGGCAAGAATTGATCCAAAAGGAGGCCAACATCTGGTTTTGGTTTCCATAAGCAGTAGACCCAGTGGATATTGTGGATAGGGTGCCAAATATGGAGATAGTGTAAAATTAGACTTGCTAGTGAACTAACCTGTGATGCCCAATTCAAGAAATACAAACCTTCATGCCTAAGAGAGAACAGACAAATACTAAAGTTGAAGGGATACATCTGGTATAGGAACCAATAAAGTGGAGATTGGACACTTATCTTCTGATAATGTTGTAGAGTTCTGTATGGTGGTTGTTTTACACTGATATTTTTGTGTGTCTGTCCAGAATGAAGACACTGTAATTTGACCTATAAATGTGTTGGTTTAAGAGGTAGGGCACTTGAGGGGTAATTAAGTCATGAATTTGAGGATCCTCATCATGAGATTAGTGCCCTAATAGAGACACAAAGGAATATTTGCTTTCTATTACTCTGTACCTTGTGAAGAAACAGTAAAGAAAAGAAAATCACTTCTAAATGCATCTAAACCAGTTCATGTTCAGTGTGTTTGCAAGAACAGGCTGGTGCATTTTTTTCTTCAGATTTTGGGATTGAACCCAGAGTTTTGCACATGCTAAGCAAGTGTTTTAACCTGAGCCACACCTAAAACCCCATACTTGCACTTGTTATCTTGAACTTCAAGCCTCCAGAAATGTGAGAAATAAGTGCTTATTGTTGAAACCATTTAGTCTATAGTATTCTGTTATAGCATTCCAAACAGATTAAGATAGTGGTAGAACAAGCCCCAGTAAAATAAAGCACTATCTGTCTGTACAAACAATTTTACTCCTAGCACTTGTTACAGTGGCTGGATATAAGTAGGGGTTTACTAAGTATTTCAAAATGAATGAATGATCAACAGTGAGAATAAATTGGCAGAAGGTGTTAGGGTAGTGTGTAAAGGTATAACTTAGGATACATGGAAGTATGCCTGAATGATAGAATTAGTACAGTTTTTCACGTCACCGGAGGCAAAAATGTGACATAATATTTCTGTTTAGCATGCTTTGAAGTTTGCAGTGTCAACATCAGTATGAGTTATGACTGCTGTGCAGTTCAGTTGAGTGAAGACATCATATTCCTTCCTGATCCTTTCCCTTGAGGCTTTTGTTTATACAGAATCAGTGTGTGAGGGTGATATACATAGACTGGATGCAACTCAATGTAGGTCTCTTCTTGATAGGAGAAAAAAATGACTAATGTCTTCATGTTTCTAGTTAAGTTCATATGTCACTACTTGTATTGACATAAAGAGGGAAACTTTAATGCTCTCATGATCAAAGGGTATAAGCAGAGGTAGTGAATTTCCATGTCAAAGTGTTTATTGGCCATGAAATTCAAAAGCATCTACAAAGTGCGCATAAGAGTCCCTACACTTCAATTATTTGTTTTTCTGTCCTATGGCAAATTGCAGGTTTAGATTCATAGGAACAAGTGAAATAAATGTGTAGTAAATAAATAAATGGATGGATGGAAAATTATGTTTTTATCTTGTTCAATAAAGAGCTTATTTATTTATTTTTCTCAATTTATTAACATTTTCCATGATTATAAAAAAATCCCATGCTAATACCCTCCCTCCCCCCACTTTCCCCTTTGAAATTCCATTCTCCATCATATCCCCTCCCCATCTCAATCAGTCTCTCTTTTATTTTGATGTCATGGTCTTTTCCTCCTCTTATGATGGTCTTGTGTAGGTAGTGTCAGGTACTATGAGGTCATGGATATCCAGGCCATTTTATGTCTGGAGGGAGCACATTGTAAGGAGTCCTACCCTTCCTTTGGCTCTTACATTCTTTCTGCCACCTCTTCTGCATTAGACCCTGAGCCTTGATCAAGATGTTACTCAGTACTCCAGTCACTTCTTTCCAGCACTATGATACCTTCTGAGTCGTCCCAAGGTCACTGCCATCTGAAAAGAGAAGATTCTCTACCCAAAGTGAGAGTAGCGTTAATATAAGGGTATAAATATTAAGAGAAGTGCTTACTGGGCAGTTTGATAAGCATAGTATATAGATTTTTCCAGATATCAGCAGATGTTACACCCCTAGTGCTCATGACTACCCCTGTTTTAAGTTTCCAGTATCAGGGATGTATCCCCCCCCCATGGAGCGAGCCTGCAGTCCAGTTGGAGGACAGTTGGTTTCCACCATGATAGACGTGCCACTATTGCCCCCATTGGCTCATTTGGCCAGGCTGGCCAATTATAAGGCTTGCAGTGTCCACTGTTGAGTGTCTTCACTGGTGGTATCTCTCTCTCCCATTGAACTACATGTAGAATGGCTTCTTCCAGCTTTCTCTCAGCTGGTCTACATGGAGGAGGTTATCAGCTCAGTTCCAGCAGGATTTCTCAGTGGCCTTGCAGTCCAAGTATGTGGAGTCTTCAGCAATAGGGTCTTACCACCTATTCCTGGTGGGAAACCAAGGGTCTCAGCAATGGTCTATAATGTTTTGGGAACATCAGGGACCTCCCTGGCCAACAACTCACTGGAGGTACACCATCCCTGGCTCTGAAAATTTTCTAACAATGATCTATGGCTCCTGAGTGTTCCATTGTCCAAAACTGTAGGATTCCATATGATTTATTTGCATCCAATTAGATTTTGATTAGCCCTCCCTCCACCTTTCCTTTACTCAATCTCTTCCCCTGACCTCACTTTGGGCCTTTCACCTCCTGTTAATCTATTCTTCTACTTACGTATAGATGTCTCACTAGTATCCATTAAAGAAAGTAAACAAGCCGAGGGTAGTGGAACATGCCTTTAATCTCAGCATTCAGGCGGCAGAGGTTGGAGGATTGCTGTGGGTTCAAGGCTAGCCTGGAAATACAGATTGAGTTCCAGGTAAACCTGGGCTACAGTGAAACCCTGCCTCAACACCCTCCCCCACCAAAAAAAAAATAGAAAATAAATAAAACAGGGGCTGGGGAAATGGCTCAGTGGTTAAAGGTGCTTACTTGCAAAGCATGCCACCCCAGGTTCAATTCCTTTGTACCCATGTAAAACCAGATACACAAAATTGTATATGCATCTGGAGTTTGTTTTCAGTGGCAAGAGGCTCTGCTGTGCTTATATACACAGTCTCTCCACCTCAAATAAATAAATAAATAAATAAACAAATAAATATTAAAAAGTAAGAGTCCCTCTCTCTCAAAAAAAGCAAATACTTTTCTTTCGAAAAGAAAGAAAACAAGCTAGGCATGGTGGTGCATGCCTTTAATTCAAGCACTCGGGAGGCAGAGGTAGGAGGATTGCCATGAGTTCGAGGTCACCCTGAGACTACATAGTGAATTCTGGGTCAGCCTGGGATAGAGTGAGAATCTACCTTGGAAAACCATACTTGGTTACCCACCAGAGTTTAATAGTAAGACCCTACTGCTGAAGACGCCAATTGCTGTTGGCACGGATCATGGAAAGACCTGGTTGGAATTCAGAGGACAGCCAGTCTCCTGATAATTAGCCTATCTAGTGCTGGAAGGCACTACATGAGCTACCAGGGAACAGTGGCCAACATCTGTCCAAGTAACTCAAAGTCTAAGCAACTCAGAAGAAAACAACCTTGTGTGACATGATGCTCACACAACTGTAATAGTGGCACACAGTGATGGTGGGTAACCAACTGCTCTTCAATTGGCTAACAGATCTGCTCAGTGGAAAGGTAACCATATCTGGAATTTGTAAACAAGTCAGAATCATATCCAGATAATGATTCTGCTTTCCATTGTCAATCTCCCACTACCCTTACACTATAAAAGTATCTAAACCCTTTTATTTCTCTCTAATTTAATAATGGTTATCCCATTTTACTGGCACTGACTTCATTTCCATTGGAGAATCTGCTTCTCTTTTTCTGATGGGAACTGGACTTGAGGAGATAAACGACCCAGCACACTCTACCCCAGCCCCAGCTGAAACCACAGAGGAATTGGGGAAATGAGCAAGAGTGCTGCTTTCTTAGTTAAGCTGATATAAGCACAAGGGTGATGGAGAAAGATAACCGAGGACACTCAACACCTACCAAACCAGACATCTACATGCTCCTAAGTGCTCATCACTGAAGTAGACTTAAAATGTTCCCAGCATGGCTGAGGGAATCTTGTGGAAGAAGGGACAGAAAGATTGTTAGAGCCACAAGTTGGGACATTTTGCACAGACATTGCCTCGACCTCATAACTGACTGCTGCCCCATAATGCATGACCCACAATCCCCATGGGGTTGAACTGCATCCTGAATGAGGAAGGCCTCTTCAGAAAGGGGGCAGGGAGGAGGGAAAGGATGGTACAAACATGTGATGTTTACATACAAAGTATGTCTATATCTAATAATAAAAAATATAAAAAACTATATGATTTGGGCATTTTATGATTATTTTTCTTTATTGTAATTATTTGTACTCAGTACAGTAGATTTTATAGATATATATTATGACCATTTTTACAATCTGTAAATCATAATTTGCAATACATTTTAAATTTTGATGAATCCCATTTTAAATGTTCTTGTTATTCCTGACTTTTGTACATATTATAGGGGTTTTGTCTGTCCATCATTGCATAGAAACTTTAAATATAAACATATCTAATTTAATGTGAAATACTGGAAATTGTATTTTTTTTTTACTTTTTAAAATTTGTTCCAATGCAATTTAAAGAAAAACTTTGATTTCTATCTCTGAACACATTTGGTGACTTACAAAATAAATTTATTGGATAAATAAAAAGAAAGAAAACACGTATCTTCCTTTCTTGTGAACTTCTTATAGTTGCTGGGGCATGATGGCCTTGGAATTTCACAGATAGGATGAGAGAAAATGAATCACTATAAGGCACTAATATTTGAAACATTCAGGTTTCTGCTGCATGGATTACGGGTTGTAAATTGTTTTACCTAGTGTATTTGGATGTGAAGTCTGCCTCTCTTATTTATTTTCTATTAAGGTTGTGCAGGTTGAGAACCCTCATGATCCAGTCACCTCTATATAGTGCTACTAGCTTGAGAGTAAGTTTTTCAACACTTTAGTCTTTTTTGTATTCAAACTCTGTTAGAAGTTGTTTTGTCTTTTTCAAATATTAATCAATTTCATGTATTAGGAATGTCATACTATTCTTTCCTAGTCACTCTGAAATATATTCCTAGATTATTTTAAGCATTAGTTACCATTCTTTGCTATAAGAAAAAAAAAACAGAATGAATTCCACCTAAGTGTACTTTAGTATTCTTTATGAGCAATTTGTTTTAATGTATGTTGTTCTTTTAGGATAGTAATTCAATTGTAGAGAAAAGAGACTAAGCAAAAAGCTCAGGCCAAAAGAATGAGACGACTTAGGGGAGATAGCAAAGAGAAAAAAAATATGCCAATAAGCCTTGGAGAAAGCTCACATTTTGGAGTCAGAGGAGAGAGCCACTGAGAAAGGGTCAGACACTTAATAGCACTAGGAGAACTACCCAAAATGAATGGGAGACAATATCTTTTGGAAGAAGTAGTGAGTTAATAGTTTCAAATACTTCTGCAGAGGAATCAAGATGGTTCAGTTGATAAGTCTCTTCCATTCCCACAGATTGCTTCTTTATGATCATGTTTTAATCTTTTTTTGGGGGGGGGATTCTGAGGTGGGGTCTCACTTTCAGCTAAGGCTGACCTGCAATTCACTATGTAGTCTCAGGGTGGCCGGGAACTCACAGTGATCCTCCTACCTCTGCCTCCTGAGTGCTGGGATTAAAGGTGTGCGCCACCATGCCTGACTGATGTTTTAATCTTTTAAAATTATTTTATTTTATTTATTTGAGAGAGAGATAGAAAGATGGGGGAAGAAAGAGAAGAGAATCAGTGCACCATGGCCTCCAGCCACTGCAAATGAACTCCAGACACATGCACCACCTCGTGCATCTGGCTTATGTGGGTCCTGGGGAACCAAACCTGGGTCCTTTGGCTTTGCAGGCAAACACCTTAACTGCTAAGCCATCGCTTCAGCCTATGATCATGTTTTAATTTCATTAATATTTGCATTCATCATTTCAGAACAAAGGCTGAGTCAGGGGAAGTGGTCAACATATATTCATTAAATGAGTGAATGAACATCGCATTAGAAAGAGGAGTTTCAATGTCTATTTTGTGAGACAAATCAGAGTATAAGAGGTAAGAGAAGAAATGCATGATGAGAAGTTGGGAAGTTATATGTTGAGAAAATGGTAGTAACAGGTGGAAAAATTACAAATGTAGATAAAGAAAGTCACAGGATAAATAACTTTTAAAAATGCAGAGATGTAGTCAGGCATGGTGGTGCATACCTTTAATCCCAGCACTCGGGAGGCAGAGGTAGGAGGATCACTGTGAGTTTGAGGCCACCCTGAGACTACATAGTGAATTCTAGGTCAGCCTGGACCAGAGTGAGACCCTACCTCAAAAAACAAAAAACAAACAAACAAACAAAAAAAAAAGAACAGAGATGCAGCTGGAGAGATGGCTTAGTTGTTAAGGCACCTGCCTGTTAACCCTAAGGACCCAGCTTGAATTCCCCAGTACCCATGTAAACCAGATGCACAATGTGTTGCATGCCTCTGAAGTTCGTTTACAGTGGCTAGAGGCCATGGCATGCCCAATCTCTCTCTCTCAAATATATAAATAAAAAAATAAATAAAATATTTTAATAAAAATGCAGAGATGAGGGAGGTACTGAGCATGTTTTATTGCAGAGATAAGGGAGATTGAAGATGTCCTAAAAGAAGGAGTGGATGAAAGGACAAGAATTGATGGAGAAATTAGTTTGAGTGGAAGAGAGTACAAATGTATTACTTCATCCTCTGAGAAAGAAAATGGACAGATGGGGCTTAGCTGAAATCAGTTGGCCTAAATAAAGCTACGTACTTGAAAGGGATCTTCAGGTGTAGTAAACTACAACCTACATTGATATGCAAGCAGGTTGCAACCTAACCTGTCTATACACTCTGGTAACTTAAGAGACTGAGCTTCATCCAAACATAGTAGCCAACCTCTTAGAAAATCAAAAGTTGAAAGTTTCTAGTTTATGCCCAAACAAGACAAAGGCCATGCTACCTCAATTGGGTTGTTTCTGAATGTCACTTCCGGCTCTCTGGTTATAAATATGATCTGTATGAGGGCTGGAGCTGGACATTCAAAAACTTCTTTGAGGGTTGGAGCTGGGCATTCAGAAACTTCTGAAATGCTTCCAGTTCTATTTATTTTTTCTTTCTCAGGTAGATTTTGTTTAATTGAACCAGTCTTTATTTTTCTTTTAATAATGGCAATATAAAAGCAACTCTAGCTAGACCTGGTGGTGCACTCCTTTAATCCCAGCTCTAGGAAGGCAGAGGTAGGAGGACGGCCGTGTGTACAAGGCCAGCCTGCAACTACATAGTGAATTCTAAGACAGCCTGGACTAAAGCAAGACACTACCTTAAAAATCCAAAAGCAAGTCTCCGGGTTTGGTGGCTCACGCCTTTAATCCCAGCACTTGGGAGGCAGAGGTAGGAGGATCACCGTGAGTTCGAGGCCACCCTGAGACTACATAGTGAATTCTAGGTCAGCCTGGGCTATAGTGAGACTCTAACTCGAAAAACCAAAAAAAAAAAAAAAAAAAAAAAAAAAAAAAAAAACCTGGAGAGATGGTTTAGAAAAAAGGAACTTAAAAAGGAACTTAAGGCACTCGCCTGCTGTAAAGCCTAAGGATCCAAGTTTGATAGTTTAGTTCTCCAGTTCCCATGTAAGCAAGATGCATAAGGTGACACAGGTATCTAGAGTTTGCTTGCAGAGGCTGGAGGCCCTGGTGTACCTGTTTCTGTCTCTTTCTCTCTCTCCCTCTTTCTCTCTCTGTCTCAAATAAATAAGTAAATAAAATATTTATAAAAACCAAAATAAAAAAATCAAACCCCTAGTGCTGAAGTATGGAGATAGAAAAAAATGAGATATGAGACAGCTTACTTTAGGTGACTGGGGAAAGGGATAAGAATATTGCCATGGATGGAGTTGGGGATTGACTTGCAAAAATTGGGAAAAATTCAACATTATGGACTCTCACTGATCTATGGGGTAGCAGGATTATTCAGTTGAAGGGGTTAATTTATTTCTGAAATTATTTTCTAAGAACATTTCATATACTGTTAATGAGATTAAGTCAGTAATGCTAAAGCTGGACTAAGCTTAAATTAAGTCTTTTAGGTTCCAAGCAGCACATTTCAAAAATGGTATAAAATCATGTTGAGTTCTAAGAACATTTATTATAAGTAGTCACTTTAGCAGAGCTTAATTGTATTTCATTATACATTTTCTATTCTAAGAAAACAAAATTTAACGGTTGAAGAGATGGCTCAGCGGTTAAGGTGCTTGCCTGTAAAGCCCAATGACCTGGATTTGATTCCCCAGTACCCACATAAAGCCAGAAACACAGACTGGCACATGCGTCTGGAGTTCCACTGCAGTGGCTGGAAGTCCTGTTGTCCCCATTTTCGCCTCTTTCTCTCTCTCCCTCTGTCCTGAATAAATAAATAAATATTAAAAAATAAATAAAAGATGGTTAAAGTATCATAAAGTGGCTAGAATACATTATTATTATTATTGGCTTTTTGAAGTAGGGTCTCACTCTGGTCCAGGCCGACCTGGAATTAACTGTGTAGTCTCAGGGTGGCCTCGAACCCTTGGCTATCCTACCACTGCTTCCTGAATGCTAGGATTACAGGTGTGTGCCACCATAGCTGGCTTAGAATACATTTTTTAAAAAATAGCTTCGAGCCATACATGGTGGCACACACCTTTAATCCCAGTACTGGGGAGGCAGAAGGAGGATCAGCATAAATTCAAGGCCACCCTGAGAGTAGAGTGAATACCCTACGTCAGAAAACAAAAACAGAAAAAAAAGGCAGATTTGAGCCGGGAGTGGTGGTGCAAGCCTTTAATGCGAGCACTTGGGAGGCAGAGCTTGGAGGATCCCTGTGAGTTCAAGGTTACCCTGAGATTACATAGTGAATTCCAGGTCATCCTGGGTTAGAACAAGACCCTACCACCAAAAACCAAAAAAAAAAAAAAAGAGCTTCAACTTGACTTAAATAATTTTTCCTAGAGCTCTGAATTTCTAAAAGTATTTTATTAATTAATTATTTATTTAGGAATGAGAGATGATGAGGGGTGATAATGGGCACACCAGGACTCCTAGCCGCTGAAAACAAACTACAGAAACCTGTGCAACCATGTGCATCAGGCTTATGTAGCTTCTGGAGAGTCAAGGCTGGGTATTTAGGCTTCATAGGCAAGCAACTTAACCACTAAACCATCTCTCCAGCTGGAGAGCTTTGAGTGTGTGTGTGTGTGTGTGTGTGTGTGTGTGTGTGTGTGTGTGTGTGATGCTAGGACTAAAATCCACAGCTTTCCATATGCTAGGAGATAATTCTATGCCTGAGCTACAGCTACAGCTCCATATTGAGATTCTTGTTATGGGAAGAAGCTGAGCTGATTTCATTCTAATATGATAAAAGCTTTATGACCATATAGTCCCTGCTTCCTGTAATACAAATAAATTACACTAGCCTTCAAAAGTATGCACCCTCACCCACCATGACTGACAGTTTATGACTAGTAAGAGTTTGTGTGTAATTGTGTGTGGGAGGGATGCCCTAATATGAAGATGTGTCTATTGAAAGACATTTCTTAGAATTGTTGGATCTTTCTTCTTTTTTAACAATTTATTGATTTTTTAATTAATTAGTTTTGTACTCAGTGAATACAGTCAAGTTGGTACCATTGTTAGGCTCATTCATGTCTTAACCCCTCCCCCTGGCCCCTCCTTGTTGAGGTATATGGGTCATGCATTGTGGCGTTAGCCCACAGTTATGGGTAGGAAAAATGTCTCTGCATATCATGACCCAATGTGTGGCTCTGACATTCTTTCTGCCCCCTCTTCCGCAAAATTTCCCTGAGCCATGTTGGGTTCATTTTTGGTCTGCTTCAGTGATAAGGTGTTGGGGGCCTCTGGGTCTCTGGATATCTGATTCAGTAGGAGTTGATTATTCTCTGTTTGGATCTCCTTCACCCTTCTGCTGGTACCCGGTTCACCAAGAAAACAGCACCCTTGCTTGTTTCGACAATTGTTCTTAGTATCAGCTGGGGCCCTTTTCAGGTATGATGGGGTGGTTCTCTCCTTAGGATCTGCATCTATCTGAAAAAGAGAAGCAGATTCTCTAAGGGAGAGTAAAGGTAGCACCAGACCATATCCAAACATGAGCCCGCTCTCCATTATAAAGATTTTTCTTCTTCAGTGATCATGTCAACATATTTTTTTTTCTTTATCTGTAGCATTAAAGGCTCTTCAGAAAGTCAAATAAACAAGTAAATGGCTTTAACATCTTCAGGATTATTTCCTTTCGCTCTAGGAGAGTCATTTTAGGCATCTTGCCATTCTATTTCATTTTACTGTGTTTTATTTTATTTTGTATTTCTCTTTTTTATTAATTAGTTTTTTACTCAGTGAATACAATCAAGTTGGTCCCCTTGTTAGCCTCCTCCCTGTCCTCCCTGCTCCCTCTGGCCCCTCCTTGTTGAGGTATATGGGTCATGCATTGTGGAGTTAGCCCTCAGTTAAGGGTAGGAGGAAATGTCTGTGTTTCATGACCCAACAAGTGTCTCTAACATTCTTTCTGCCCCCTCTTCTGCAAATTTACCTGAGCCATGTTGGGTTCATTTTAGGTCTGCTTCAGCGATGAGGTGTTGGGAGCCTCTGTGTCTCTGGATATCTGATTTGGTAGGAGTTGATTGTTCTCTATGTTGATCTCCTTCACCCTTGTGGTGGTACCAGGTTCACCAAGAAAACAGCACCCTTGCTTCTTTCGCCAATTATTCTTAGTTTCAGCTGGGGTCCTTTTGAAGTATGATGGGGTGGTTCTCTCCTTAGGATCTGCATCTATCTGAAAAAGAGAAGCAGATTCTCCAACAGAGAGTAAAGTTAGCACCAGATAAATGGGATAACCATTATTCTTTTAGAGAGAATTTAATAGGTGTAGGCCCTCCTGTAGCTCATGATTGGTGGTAGCTTGATAATGTAGACTGAGCTCATTTTTGGATATGGTTCTGACTTGTTTCCCAGCTCCAACTATGGGTTCCGTTTCACTGAGCAGATCAGTTAGCCAAATAAAGAGTAGTTGGTTTCCCACCATGGCTGTGCACCACTATTGCACTTGCGTGAGCATCATGACAGGTTATTTGCTGCTAAGTAGGTTATACCATGAGTTGCTTGGACAGATATTGGTCATTTTTTCCCATTCGCCCATGTAGCACCTTCTGGCACTAGAAATTCTGACTATTTAGGGACTGACTCTCTTCCAGCTTCCAGCCTCCAGCCACATCACTCCATGTTACGTGTCAAATGCATATGGTGTCTTCAGCAGTAGGGTCTTACCACTAACCTTCGGTGGGTCATCAAGTACTCTGACAGAAATTTGTCATTCTTTTAGGAAACCTTGTAGGTTTTTTTGATCAAAAGCTCATTGTGGACGATAGCCACCTGCTGGAAGTGGGAGTTGTAGGTCAGTGCCCAGAAAGAGGAGGAAGAAAAAGATAAGTAATAAAAAAAGAGTTAGAAGAGCGAGAGAGAGACAGAGAGAGAGAGAGAGAGAGAGAGAGAGAGAGAGAGAGAAGCTGTAGAAGAGTAAGGTCAGTCTTCATCGTACACTCTCCAGTGCCTTGTGATTCAGGTGTTCCCTCTAAGGGCCTGGTGAAGATTCAACCATTTGGTCTCCCTTTTAGGATGTAGAATTTTATGGTACCATTGGTGTTTGGGTCCATATTTGTCTCCCCCACCCCCTCCTTTGCCCTCCCCTCCCTCACCATCCACCTTATTGTCCAGTCCTCGGGATGCTTCCAGAGTATGTCGGCATCTTGGGTAGATTCTGGTTAGGTGCTGTAGCTGAGTGAGACTATGCGGTGATTATCTTTCTGTGATTGGGTAATTTTACTGAGAATGATCTGTTCAGGTTCACCTATTTTTCTTCAATTTTCATTGTGTCATTTTTTTCTTACTGCTTTGTCAAATTCCATTGTGTAGATATACCACATCTCAGTTACCCATTCTTCTAGGGATGGACATCTGGGTTGATTCCAGCTCTTAGCTATGACAAATTGAGCCACTATAAACCTGGTTGAGCAAATCTCTCTGGACTGAGTCTTGAAGGTTTTAGGGTACATGCCCAGTAAGTGAATAACTGGGTCTTTTGGTAACTCTACAGTCAGCTTTTTCAGAAGTCTCCATATTGCTTTCCAAAGTGGTTGTACCATCTTACATTCCCACCAATAGTGAATGAGGGTGCCTATTTCTCCACATCCTCATCAGCATTTGTTTGCATTCGATTTTTTGATGTTTCTCTCCAATGTTTTGATCATGAAGTGATGTTGTATTTTATCAACTCCTTTTCTGCATCTATCAAAATGATCATGTGGTTTTTGTGTTTAACCTTGTTTATATGGTGTTTTACATTGACAGATTTCTGTATGTCGAACCACCCTTGCGTTTCTGGGATGAATCCCACTTGATCAAGGTGGATAATGCTTTTCATGTGTTGTTGGATTCAGTTTGTGAGGATTTTGTTCAGGATATTTGCATCTAAGTTCATCAGGGAAATAGGCTGGTAGTTTTCTTCACTTGTGGCATCTCTGCCTGGTTTTGGAATTAGGGGGATACTAGCTTCATAGAAGGAGTTGGGGAGCTTTCCCTGTTCTACAATTGTGTGGCACAGTTTGAGAAAGATTGAATTGAGTTCTTCCATGAAGGTTTGATTGTATTCAGCTGAGAAGCCATCTAGCCCTGGGCTCTTCTTTTTGGGGAGGTTTTTATTACCTTTTAATCTCTTTTTTAAATTTTTATTTATTTATTTGATAGAGACAGAGAGAGAAAGAGGCATAGAGAGAGAAAGAGAGAGTGGGCGAGCCAGGGCTTCCAGCCACTGCAAGCGAACTCCAGACACATGCACCCCCTTGTGCATCTGGGTAATGTGGGTCCTGGGGAATCAAGCCTCGAACCAGGGTCCTTAGGCTTCACAGGCAAGCACTTAACCACTAAGCCATCTCTCCAGCCCTACCTTTTCATCTCGATGAGTGTGATAGGTTTGTTTAGGAGATTAATCTACTCTGAATTTAGCTTCGGTAGATGGTATGTGTCCAGAAGTTTACCCATTTCCTCCATATTATCCAGTTTTTCAGAGAGGAGGTTTTTGAAATAAGTCCTGATGTTTCTCCTAATTTCACTTATGTTTGTTGTGATCTCTCCTTTTTCATTTCGAACTTTGTTAATTTGCAGTGTCTCTTTTTTTGCTTGATCAAATTGGCAAGGGCTTTGTCAATTTTGTTTATTTTTTCAAAGACTCAGCTCTTTGTTATGTCAATTTTCTTAATTGCTTTCTTAGTTTCCAATTCATTAATTTCTGCTCTGATCTTAATTATTTTTTTCTGTCTGGAGCCTTTTGGTTGGATTCTTCTTGCTTTTCCAGTGCCTTTAGGTAGATGATTAGGTTATTGATTTGGGATCACTCTGTCTTTGTTATAAAGGCATTTAGTGCTATGAATTGTGTCCCATAAGTTTTGGTATGATGTGTTCTCATTATTCATTTCTAGAAATTTCACAATTCCATTTTTTATTTCATCCACTACCCATTTATTGTTTAAAAGTGTGCTTTTCAAGTGTCTCTAAGGTAATGAGATGAGTCCTTAGGATATATGCCTAGGAGTGGTATAGCTGGGTCATATGGTAGATCTATTTTTAGCTGCCTTATGAACTTTCACACTGATTTCCACAATGGTTGGACCAGATTGCATTCTCACCAACACTGTAGAAGGGTTCCTCTTTTTCCAAATCCTCACCAGCATTTATGGTCTTTTTTTTTCATGATGGTAGCTAATCTGACAGGAGTGAGATGGAATCTCAACACAGTTTTAATCTGCATTTCCCTAATGACTAGGGATCTAGAACGTTTTTTTAGATGCTTATATGCCATCTGGATTTCTTCTTTTGAGAACTCTCTATTTAGTTACATAGCCTATTTTTAATTGGGTTGTTTGACTTCATATTATTTAATTTTTTGAGTTCTTTGTATATCCTAGGTATTAATCCTCTATCAGATGTATAGCTGGCAAAGATTTTTTTTTCCCATTCTGTAGATTGCCTCTTTGCTTTATTCACAGTGCCATTTGCCATACAAGATCTTTATAATTTCATGAGGTCCCAGCGGTTAATCTGTGGTGTTATTGTCTGAGCAATTGGGATTATATTTACAAAGATTTTGCCAAGACCAATATGTTCAAGGATTTCCCCTACATTTTTCCTCTAGCAATTTCAGAGTTTCAGGTCTGATGTTAAGGACTTTAATCCATTTGGACTTAGTTCTTGTGCATGGAGAGAGAGAGAATAAACTATTTTCATCCTTCTACAGATACATATCCAGTTTTCTCAGAACCATTTGCTGAAGAGGCTGTCTTTTCTCTGAGGAGTATTTTTTTTTTTTTTAATATCAGGTGGCCATAGCTACCAGGACTTACATCTGGGTCCTCTGTTCTGTTCCATTGATATACATGTCTGTTTTTGTGCTAGTAACATGCTGATTTTGTTACTACGGCTCTGTAGTATAGGTTAAAATCAGGCATGGTGATACCACCAGCCTTATTTTTGTTGCTCAGTATTGTTTCTTCAAGGTAGGGTCTTGCTTTAGTCCAGACTGACCTGGAATTCACTATACAGTCTCAGGGTGGTCTCAAACTCACAATGATTCTCCTATTTCTGCCTTCTGAGTGCTTTGGTATTTTTAAAGGGAAAACATTTTGTTTTCTGAGGACTCCTTCAACTGATCAAACTTATTTCTCATAAAGTTAAAATTACTTTTAAACACAATTGTTGCTAGGCATGGTTACACACACTTTAGTCCCATCACTAGAAAGGCTGAGGTAGAAGGATCATGGAGAGTTTAAGACCAGCCTGGACTGCAGATTGAGTTCCAGGTCAGTCAGAACTACAGTAAGACACTTCTTTGAAAAAAATAAAAAACATAAACATTATTGTTCTTTGTGTTCAATGTTTCTAGGATACAAAGTACTTTTATTGCCTTCTGGGTATGAAGACCTGAACCTCAGATGCTACTATGCTTTATGTTTTTATAAAATTTATTTTTATTAGTTTATACATATTTAGTATGTAAATAACACATATTGGTACCATCCTCTCCTTCATTCCTGCCCCTTTTCCAAAGTGGCACTCCTCATTGGGGATGCAGGTCATCCCCATGGGGATTGTGGGTCATTCATTGTGGGGACAGCAGTCAATTATGGGGGAGAGGAAATGTCTCTGTACATAATGTTCCAACTTGTGCCTCTAGCAATCTTTCTGTCCCCTCTTCCACAAAATTCCCTGAGCCATGTTGGGTGGGTGTGTTTTTGTTTGTTCGTTTGTTTTGTTTTGTTTTTTGAGGTAGGGTCTCACTCTAGCCCAGGTTGAGCTGGAATTCACTATGTATTCTCAGGTTGGCCTTGAACTCACAGTGATCCTCCTACCTCTGCCTCCTGAGTGCTGGGATTAAAGGCATGCACCACCACACCTGGCTTTAGGTGCCTATTAAGTCTATTTTAGTGATGGGCTCTTAGGAGCCACTGGATCTCTGCTTTGGTAAGTGTTGGGTTTCCTCAGTGTCTATCTCCTTCATCCTTGTGCTGATATCAGGCTCACCAAGAAAGCAGCACTCTTGCTCATTTCCCCAATTCCTCTGAGATTTCAGCTGGGGCCAGGGTGGAGAGCACTGGGTCATTTATCTTCTCAGGTCCCACTCCCATCTGAAAAACAGAAGCAGATTCTCCAACAGAGAGTGAAGTCAGCACAGGTTAATTGGGATAACCATTGTTAATATAGAGAGAATTTAATGGGTGTAGACCTTCTTATATCCCAAGATTAGTGGGAGCTTGATATTGGAAAGCAAAATCCTTATCTGGATATGATTCTGATTTGTTTCCCATTTCCAGGTATGGGCTGCTTTCCAATGAGTGGATCTGTTAGCTAACCCAAGAGCAGTTGGTTACCTACCATGGCTGTGTGCCACTTGCACTTGGGTGAGCATCACATCAAGTTGTTTGCTTTTGAGTAGCCTAGACCTCCTGTTGCTTTGACAGATGTTGGCCAGTTTCCCCTGGTAGCTCATGTAGTGCCTTCCAGCACTAGATGGGCTGTGTGAGGACTGTCTCTCTTCCAGATTTGAGTCATGTCTCTCCATATTTTGTGCCAACAGCATATGGTGTCTTCAGCAGTAGGGTCTTACCATTAACCTTTTGTGGGTAATCAAATGCTCTGACAGAAGTCTGTCTTGTTTTGGGAGACCTTGTAGGTCTCTTGGATCAACAACTCATTGTCGGTGTTAATTGCATCCTGGTACTGGGAGTTACAGGCCTATACCAAGGGAAAAGAGAAAAAGAAAATGAAAAAGAAGAAAAAGAAAGAAAAATAAGAGAAGCAGGAGAAATTTAAGGTTAGGCTTAATCACACCCTGTCCATGGCCCTATGACACCCTCTGGCACAGGCACAGGGTACAGGGACCAGGGCGCTTTGTACTTTAATATAAAGGTATAATTTGAACTTTCATGAACACACACTTGAAGACTTCTGATAACTTCTTTCCAGCCCTCAATGAACTTTTTTTCAAATATGCTATTTATTTATTTATTTGGAAAAGTGTGAGAAAGAGGCATAGAGAGAGAATGAGACAGAGAGAGAGAGAGACAAAAAGAGAGAGAGGGGCAGATAGAAAGACAGAGAAGAGAATTGGCATGCCAGGGCCTCTAGCCATTGAAAATGAATGTTAGACACGTGTGTCACCTTGTGTATCTGGCTTTATGTTATTGGGGAATCGAATTTGGGTCCTTAAATTTTGCAGGTAAGTATATCTCTTCAATGTTCTCCTCTCTGAATTTTCTAACTGATCAAATTTCCTTCCTAACTTTGGCCAGTAGCTTTAAGTTAATACTGGTTCTTCATTTTCTTCTTCTTCTTCCTTTTTTTTTTTTTTTTTTTTTTTTGGTCTTCCAGTGTAGGGTCTGGCTTTCTAGCCCAGGCTGACATGGAATTCACTATGTTGTCTCTGGTTGGCCTTGAACTCACAGTGATCCACCTATCTTTGCCTCCCAAGTGCTGGGATTAAAGGTGTGTGCCATCATGCCCAGCTCTTCAAGTTAGTTCTGAAACACATTCTGGAGCTTCAGATGACCTTTGGTAACCATTTTCAGTCACTAATCTTTCTCTGGACTTTACAATGTTCCATTTATTTTAAAATAACGAATTAATGTTTTGAGATACAGTCTCATAGACTCGTTTGGCTTTAAACTCACAATATAGCTGAGATTGGCCAGCTCATGATTTTTTTCTTTTTTCCTATGTGTTTATAACATCAAATCTTTTGAAGAAGGAAGCAAATGGTATATAAACACATATAATGGCATCCATAGTATGTACTCCTTATAACCTCTCAAAGTGTCCTCTGAAGGACACTTTGAAAATTTGTTATTTCTCCTATGTCCAACATGGCTAAGAATATGAATGTTTCCATAGCTACTTTCTAAGTGCACCACCATCTGATTGTTTAAATGCAAACATCTCTAAGGAGAAGGGACAAGGCACATACCCAGGGAACCTTTCCAGTCTCATGGGATCTGTTATTATTTTACTTCTAAATGATTCTCCCATCTTACTTATGTGGCCACTGCTTCATACTTATGTTAGGGACTGTAGTCTTTAGCTGCAGCTTGCTGTCAATTCTCTAAATATGCTACAATTTTTATCTGTTATCTTGTAGCATAGATACTTACTTAAAGGGAAATAATCTTAAGTGATCTAGTGCTTGTAGCATGTTTTATTAGCACGCTCTAACCAACTGAGCTAACTGGCCAGGTTGCTAGGGTATTTTAACAATGTAGTTTGAATGACAACCTCTTCTAAGAATGGTCCTTCCTCTTTGACATGCTGCAGTCTGTATAAATGCTAATACTTTAGTTTAGAACCAGAATGAGGAGTGAACTATCTGAAACAACCTGTAGATTTGGGGTGAGGGCATTGTCTGTTCTCTTGACTTGATTGGCTAAAACTCTGTTGATTTAGAGCAGGATTAATATTGGTAACTACCCTTAAGATTTCAGACATTTAACCTTGCTGTTTCACTGTCTGGAATCCTTTTTAGTTCCATTTAAAATGTCAGATAATATCAATCAAGTATTTCATCATATCCTCTATATACCAATTATCTGAGATATCTTCAAGCAGTATTTGAATCCAGTTGTGCATCTTGAGTTTGTAAGCACTGATGTGTACAGAATAAGTTTCAGACAGTTACAATGCTGATCTAAGGGTAGAAATGTACTTCTTTCGTACTTCCACAATTTTATCCAGTATTTTCCTTGCAGCAGAAGTGACTAAGGTTAGGGTGATTATGTAAATATAATCAGGAGCGTTGTACAAGAATGATATGTTAAACATCAATTTCAAGGTCAAATGGTGTCTATTAGTATGGTTGATTTCATTTAGCCTGGAAAACATCATTACTAACCTATTACCAGAGTGCCATTCCCATACCTGTTCTTCTAACCTTATACAAAACATTGCCTTGCTTGCTGTAAGATGGAAATTTAGTAGTCCCTGAAGCACGAAACTTATTTGTAGCTAGCTGTCTACACAGTATTTTGAAGGTCCAATGGTGGGAATAGGTTGACGGGTAAACTAGAGTTAAGTGGGTCTAGAGTGACAAAGAATGGGTGCTGGGTGTAAGAAGTCTGAGTTGTTTGTTGGGTACTGGATGGGCCTTTTGAAGTCTATCCTGTTTTAGGCTGTGCTTCTAACTTCTCTTGCTCTTGAGGTTTAAATAAAAATCTTGCTGTTACTTCCTGTGTCCTTCACATATTTACTTACGGAAAACCACCGTACACCCTAATCTCCATTATTAAACACCAGGCATAATACAGTAGTTCATATCCCCACCCTCTCCTAATACTATGAATTCTACTTTTAACAGATATATTAAAGGATCAGAACAAATAAGCACCAAAATTAAAAGGTGACTTCACAAGCTCTAGAAACTTTGAAGGCTATAACTGTGTGTATCAGCTGAACGAAATCCTTGGCACAATATGTATGACATATTAATGCTAAAGTATTTTACACATAAAGTCAACCGTTCATTTCCTCTTTCGTTCATTCAATCAATGTTTGTTACAAAACAGCAATGTGCCACACACTGTGTAAAATAATGGTTATATAAAGACTCATGACCTCAAGGGACTTAAAATAGTGTCTTGGAATTAAATGAAGTTTGGAAACTACCTACAATTTCCTGTTCAATCTAGAAAGAAAAATACCCTGTGCTGATAATTAACTCTGAGCCTAATGATTTGGACAGTCTGAAAAATGAGAAGCACTTGGGTTTTCTTTGTACCAGATCAGTAGAAGGATTTGGGATATTTTTACTTTGTTTTCGAGCTTCAAAGAGCTGGATAGGAAGACCTGAACCAAAGAAGCAGACAGAATATCATCTGCTTCACTACAAAGTAAAGAAAATTTCTTATCACCTCTGTATTTCTGAATTACTCTTAGAGTATGGATTTCAAATACCATTCATTTGAGCTTCTTTGGATTCTATGATAGATAGCCAGTGGGCAGCTGAAAGTGTTGAGGGTGTTGAGACAGAAAATACACTCAAGGTGAGCACGGAGGAGGAGAGTTTGCATCCTAATGCTCAACAATTATCCAGTAATCCTGTGTGTTGGGGGAGGTGGCTCCACCAGACTGGGGCCAATTATCCAAAGTGCTGGACTGAAAGACGTGGGAGAGTGGGCTCTGCAGGAAATGAGCTTGATGAATGTTATTTTTCTTCAACAATGTGGTACAATGAACACATATTCCTCTTAGGATTTTACTTTTCACAGCAAAGTCAAAAAGAGGTATAATGCTTCCCGCTTGGAATTCAGGATGTCTTTTGCATAAGTGAAACATGTACAAAAGTATCAGGCCCTAGGGAACCCTTGTGGAAGAAATAAACTTGTAAAAAACATTCTGGTTATTATTATTAGGGTTTTGAATGTCTTAGAGAACTTAAAAATTTGTACAAATTTATCTGTCTATAAGTCATCTCAAAATCTTGGATGAAAATGACAAATAATGCTGGCTGTAAGGGTGGTTATGTATGTAGGTTGAAGAGATGCAGAAGTATATGTATGGGGGTGGGTAAAAATAGAACAACTTGATTTTTTTCCTTGAAAACAGAAAGTTTGATAACTGCTGTCTATATATTTATTTATGCAGCGGATGTAACCTGGGGCCTTAAACACATCAGACAGTCTACTACTGAGCTACAGCCCCAGATTGAGAATGACTATTTTTTTTCGAGGTATGGTCTCGCTCTAGCCCAGGCTGACCTGGAATTCACTATGCAGTCTCAGGGTGGCCTTGAATTCATGGTGGTCCTCCTACCTCTGCCTCCTGAGTGCTGGGATTAGGCATGTGCCACCATATCTGGAGAGTACTTTTTTAAAAAAATTATTTATTTATTTGAAAGGAGAGAGAGAGTGAGTGAGAATGTGCACAACAGGGCTTCTTGCCACTGCAAACAAGCTCTAGATGCATTTGCCACTTTGTGCATCTGGTTTTACATGGGTACTGAGGAACCAAACTCAGGTCGTAGGTAACCAAACTCAGGCAAGTGCTTTAACTGCTGAGCCATTTCTCTAGCCCAGCAATGACTATTTTTAAAAATTTGTTGGTATTTTTGATGTAGGGTCTTGTTCTAGCCCAAACTGACCTGGAATTCACTATTAAGTCTCAGGCTGGTCTCAAACTCATGGTAATCCTCCTACTTCTGCCTCCCAAGTGCTGAGATTAAAGGTGTACACCACTACACCTGGCAAGAATGACTATTTTTTAATAGTATTTTCTGCCTAGACACTGGCACCCATGAAGAGTCCAATCATTTAGTGAAGGGAGTTAGCAATAGTTTATTGAAGGTAGAAGCAATTTTGAGGACTGTTTCTTTTTATTGTAAAATGCTCTTATTCTTTAGTGCTTCTCCCTCTATGATGGAGAACAACATTTGTATGATTTCTCTTCTGGATGAGTATCACCTACTAATGGTAACCTCTGAAGGAGCTCAGACAACATTACAGAAGATAACAGCTTAGTACAATGTAAAGGAAAGGCATTAATTACTTGGACCTCTTTAGTTGTCTTGATCACACATATGGAGTTTACCAAAGGAGGAAATTTCACTTGTAGGTGTAGCTGTGGTCCCAAAATTCAGCCACTGGACTACTTTGCTTACTTTGCTTTCACCACCTCTCTCTCTCTCTCTCTTTCTCTCTCTTTTGGTTTTTCAAGGCAGGCTCTCACCCTAGCCCAGGCTGACCTGGAACTTGCCATGTAGTCTCTGGGTGGCCTTGAACTCACAGCAATCCTCCTACCTTTGCCTCCCAGTGCTACGATTAAAGGCATGTGCCACCATGCCCAGCACTCTCTCTCTCTTTTGAGTTAGGATTTCCCCTTAGCTCAGTCTGACCTGGTATTCACTATGTACTATCAGGCTAGCCTTGAACTCATAGCAATCCTCCTGAAATTTAACTCTTTTTTTTCAAAGATTTATTTTATTTATTAGAGACACAGAGAGAGTATGTGAAAATGGGCATGCCAGGGCCTCTAGCCACTGCAAAGGAATTCCAGCCACATGTGCCACCATGTACATCTGGCTTACGTGGGACCTGGAGAATTGAACTTGGGTCCGCAGGCTTCACAAGCAGGTGTCTTAACTGCTAAGCTATCTCTCCAGCCCTTAACTCTCTTTTTAGTCATGGACTACAATGCCTCTTTGTGCTCAACTTGCTAAAAGAAAAGTTCTTTCAGACATTTTATCAAGAATAGTAAAATGGTCTAGGACACAGTTCAGTGGGTAAAGTGCTTGGTCTGGATTTGCATCCTAGAAATCATGTAAAACAAACAAACAAACAAACCTAAACAAAAAAACAGCCAGAGCTGGGCATAGGTAGGAGGATTACTGTGAGTTTAAGGCCATCCTGGGTCTACAGAGTGAGTTTCAGGTCAGCCTGGGCTACAGTGAGACCCTACCTCAAAAACAAAACCAAATAAAAAGCCAGGTACGGTGGTGTACAATTGTAATCTCAGATCTGAGGAGGCAGAGACAGGTGGATCCCTGGGACCTGCTGGCCAGCTTGTCTAGAGTTATTGGTTAGCTCCAGATTCACTGAGACACTCCATTTAGTAAAAGATGTATGGGGGCTGGGAAGACTGCTAAGCAGTTAAAGGTGCTTGATATCAAAGCCTGCCAACCTGGGTTCAATTCCCCAGTGCCCACTTAAAGCATCTGGAGTTTGTTTACAGTGGCAAGGGGCCCTGGCACACACATTCTCCTTTTTATCAAATAAATAAAAATACTTGTAAAAATATGTATGGTGTTCTTGAGGAGCAACACCAAGGTTTTATTCTGATTTCCACACATACATGCATGTGCATCTGCACACACACAAATGCATGCATATGAACATGCATGCACACACATGCAAAAAATGAAGAGCAAAATAATAATAGGCTTTAAGTAATTGTTAGCCAGACATGGTGACTATAACTGTAATCCCAGTGTTTAGGAGGCTCAGATACAAGGATTAAGATTTGCAGACTAATCTGGGTGACAAAAGTCAATGATAAAGAAATAAATAATTGTTGCCTCAATTAATAAACCAATATTTATGTAAAATATTTTAGGTTTGCTTTCTTAAGACTTTTGCAATTTCTCTTGTGAGATACTTAAAACTATGTAAACCTGCTCTAAATCCTGCCATAGCATGCTACTGATTTTTATCAATGATTTATGGATCAGATTGCACCTCTGGTTTTAAAATTTAATTGAATTCATTTTCATTCAGAGCAGCAAATGTCATTTTGTTTTTTTTAAATCCCTCCTATGAGTAATGTTTTCAAAGCATAAACTCAAGATGCCAACAGTGGAGGTCTAAGTACACCAAAGAGGAATACATGTGAGTAAACAGGGACAAAGGACTATGGAAAGGCTTTTAAAAACACACATAGACATGTATATTCTCCCTGTAGTAGTTTGCCTTTAGGGAGTAGGACTTGAAAGACATTGTAGGAAGATAGACCTAGAATATGTAGACCAGAAACAGCAAGGCTGTGTGGTGGTAAAATGATTCCAATTCCTGAGAAAACAAGTGTAATTCAAGCACAACTGAGCAGTTAACTGATGAGGAAGGTATACATCTACAAGGGACTTGTCGGCTGACACATCTGTACTTTTCTCCTGGGTTCACAAGAGGCATCACCAGGTTTTAAGCAGTGAGGTTTCATGATGAGCTCTGAATTCTTTAGGATAAATATATTTTGAAATAAAACTATTCGAAATAGAAAAAGAGAATAGTAAATTCATATTTTATTATAAACAATTATATTAATGATGAATTGTACCAAATAATTGACTCTGATCATAGTACATTGAAATAGCATGTATTTGTGACAACACTACTGTTCTAAGAAAAAAAATTATAAATGATATGATAACCTTTAGGTTCTTTCTGATTCAGATCATGTACATATGATGTTAATCTTAATGAAAAAAATATTTGCTTTTGTTCTAGATGAATCTGCTTGAGAAAACTAAAGGATGGCCTCAAATACATACTCAAATGGACTTATTGTCCAGGGCCTTCTGATTTCATCTTTACAGTTGGGGCATTGGCAAAGTACTCACACCGACTGCATCTCAATTCACCTAATTTGCTGGTCCTCCCTTCTTCAGATAACAACTACCCAGCTGTAATGTCTTTGGAACTTTCTTTGCATGCCTTGGAAAAAAGTGGCTAAACTTACTTGTTGGTGAATCTTCAGGGAAGGGATTCCAGCTAATTTAATCATGTTTTTCAAGTACCAACTAAGTGCTCAATACTATGCCAAGAACTGCATCTGGAATGGGAGATAAATGGAGGAGAGTGCTACCCTGCTTTTTGGTGCCTGCAAATGTCTAGGATATCTGCAAACTGAAGCAAAGAAAGAATCCTCCAAGTGCAACCATTTCTTCCCAAAATAGCTGTGAAAATGTGTGTTTGGCAAAATTTCTGAGCAGAATAAAAAAAAAAAAGTTCTGTTTGACTAGTAATGTTATACACAAGTCAAGTCAAATTCTAATAGTGATAATACACTCTAATTTTAATAAAATAGAAACTAAAATTTATGTAAATAAAGTTAAAAATGAACAAATACCAAGGCAAAATTATTACTACAAAATGCTGAAAATGTCAAGGGCTTTATTAATTTTCTCAAGGACTTCTCTCGGCCCTTTGATGTTAAATCATTTGGTTTTGATATATCTGTTCTGGTCTAATTCTTGCTAATTTTTTCTTTCTTTCTTCCTTCCTTCCTTCCTTCCTTCCTTCCTTCCTTCCTTCCTTCCTTCCTTCCTTTCTGTCTGTCTTTTTTTGAGAGATTTGGGGATGTATATAAGGCCTCACATATATTATGCATGTGCTCTATCACCGATTTATATCCAGACTCCTTTCTATAAACCAAAATTGAGTTGGAGTCTGTATAACTTGCTCACACTGGCCTCAAATTTGAAATTCTCCTGCTTCTATCTCTCAAGAAAATGGGATTACAAGTAACTGTTCTCTCTCTAGTAGATCTTGATTAGAAGCATTATTCACCAGTTTCATTTATTTTATGCAATACTGAAAGTTTTGAGATCTACAGGTTCACTTTGACATCTATTTACATTGTAATGTCTGACAATATCAATAAATCAGCCAGAAATTTTACCCAACACAGGCTCATATTAAGAAAATAGAGACACTGTTTTTTGTGTTTTTTTTGTAGAGTCTCACTGTAGCCTGGGATGACCTTGGAATTTTCAGGGTGGTGTTACATGGTGATCCTCCTATGTTTTTTACCTTTTTTTTTAATTTTCGAAGTAGGGTCTCACTCTAGCTCAGGCTGACCTGGAATTCACTACATAGTCTCAGGGTGGCCTCGAACGCATGGTGATCCTCCTACCTCTGCCTCCTAAGTTCTGGGATTAAAGGCCTGATCTTCCTACCTTTGCCCCCCACCTTTGTCTCCCAAGTGCTGGGAGCCACCCTGCCAGGCTGAGACACTAATTTTAAGGTAATTCACTAATGAATAGTTCGTGCTATGACTTTTGCTGTTCTTCCTAATTTCTGGACTTAGATAGTAGGTGCTTAGATAGTAAAACCACCTGTCCTTGTACTTCCTACAAACCAAAGCAAATTGAATATTTAAATCAAATTATACTAAAGTGTGCTAAATGCAATCCTGTTCTATTTTATTATATTTTTTAATTTTGGGGGGGGGGTGGGCTTGGTGGTGCAAGCCTTTAGTTGTAGCACTCGGAAGGCAGAGGTATGAGGATAAATTTGAGTTCAAGGACAGCCAGGGACTACAGAATGAGTTCCAAGTCATCATGGGCTACAGTTGAGACCCTACCTAAACACACACACACAGACACACACACACACACACACACACACACACAGAGAGAGAGAGAGAGAGAGAGAGAGGAGAGAGGAGAGAGAGAGAGAGAGAGAGAGAGATTTATTTGGAAGAAGAGAGAGAGGAAAAGAGAGAAAGAGAAAGTGAGAATGGATGTACCAGGGCCTCTCACCACTGAAAACCAACTCAAGTTCCATGTGCAACCTAGTGTATCTGGCTTTACTTGAGTACTGGGGAATTAAACCCAGGCCACCAGGCTTTGCAAGCAAGTGCTTTTAACCACTGAGCAATAATTCAAGGTCCCCCCCCTTTTTTTTTTTACTTTGATGCAGGGTTTCATTCTATAACCAGGCTGACCTAGAACTCACTCTGTAGCCCCAGTCTGGTCTTGAATTCACAGTGATCCTCGTAGCTCATCCTCTTTAATGCTAAGATTAAAGGTATGTACAACCACACCAGGTTTACATTATTTTATTACTAGAAGAATGTGCTTATCACTTAAGCCTAAGCCTTGAGTAAATATTTTTATTGTGTCAGTGGTTAAAATAATTAGGTTCTTTCTCCCCTAAATAATTATGAACTTCTTAAAAGCAATACATCTGGTAGCAAACCACAGAAAGCATTCTTCACTGTAGAAGAGAATGCTTTGAAGTAGTACTCAGACTAGTAGTCGTCTTTTTGCTTATCAAGATACAAGCCACCCTGTTACAATATTTCTCAAGCTTTATATTTTGATATTTTGATTTTCCCTCAAATGTTGATAATTCTTCTAAAATAAAAAAAATCTTCCATGCTCTAAATGGATTTGGAAAAGGAATGAAAAGTGGCAATGCCACAAGGGAAAGTGATAGGGAGGTTCTTCAAGATATTAATAATAGTATTATCAGATACATCAGTAATTCAACTTCTATCACTTCTTGGCCTTTTGGTTAAGATCAGGTGTAGTATCTGTTCTTATCAGTATTTCAACTTCTAGATATATGTTCAAAAGAATAAGAATCAGGATCTCAAAAATATATGATCAAACTCATGCACATTGCATCATTATTCATATGAACCAAGAGGCATATGTAACATATATGTCTATATACCGATGAATGCATAAATAATATATCATATAATGGAATATTACTCCACCTAATGTCATATATTATATAAGGATAAACCTTGAAGAGATGCTTAAAGAAATAAATAAGCCATAAATGAAAAATATTGCATTATTATATTTACATGGACATTTAAATTGTACAATTCTTAGAAACAGAACAGTAGTGGTTGCCAGGGCCTAGATAGAGAGACAAATGGAGAGCTATTGGTTAATAAGTATAGATTTTCAGTCATGCAAGATGTCAAAATTCTAAAAACATGTTGCACAATGATTGATTATAGTGACTATCAGTTTAGTTTATATTTAAAATGAGAAAGATGATAAATTTCATACCACAATACAAAAGTTAATTTGAAATATTTGCATAATGAAGGTTATTTTGGAATTTACACTGAATATTAGCATCTTATTAGCATCAAGAATTATTCTAGTAAAGAGCCAGCCATGGTGTCCTACACCTTTAATTCCAGTATTTGGGAGGCTGAGGTTGGAGGATTGCTGTGAATTTGAGGCCAGCCTGAGAGTACATAGTGAATTCCAGGTCAGGCTGAGATGGAGCAAGACCCTACCTCAAAACAAAAAATATTGTAGTAAAGAAACTTATCTTTCTTTACTCCCACCATTTTTTATTCTTCTGTTTTTGTAAAATTAACAACATATTTTGCATGGATACATCATGTTTTGTTACCATCTTTTCCCTCCTCCCTGCCCCCATTCAGCAGGGGCCTTCCTCAGTGAGGTTGCTGCTATTCCCCATTGGGTTGTGGGTTATGCCTTGTGGGAACAGCAGTCAGTTATTGGGGGGAGGCAGTATATATGGGCATGACACTCCAACCTATGATTCTTAGAGTCTTTCTTCCCTCTCTTCAAAAAATCCCCTGATCTGTGGGGGTGTGTTTTAAGTCTACATTAGTGATCAGTTCTTAGAAACCTCTGGATTCTACTTTGGTATGTGTTGAGTATCCTCAATAGGGTCTTACCTTTTACCTCAGGTGGGTAATCAAGTGCTTTGACAGAACCATGTCTTGTCTTGGAGACCTAGGTCTTTCTGATCAACAGCTCAATGTCGGTAGCACCTATTTCTGGTACTGTGAGTTACAGGTCAGAGCCAAAAAATTTTTAAGGTTAGGTTTCATCCCACCCTCTCCAGTGTTCTACTTTTCACATGTTCCCCTATATTCCTGTTGAGAGTTATACCTTTTAGTTTATCTTCAAGGAGAAAGGTTTCTATGGTTCATTTTGGGCTTAGATTTGTGTTTATCCCCACCTCCTATAACCCTCCCCCCAAACTCTTCCATCCCTATTATCTTGGCCTCAAGTTGCCTATCCAGTATGCCAGCAACTCAAACTGATCCAGGTTAGGAAGTAGGATGAATGAGAATATGCGGTATTTGTGTTTCTGTGATTGTGTGTGTTCGCTGAGTATGATCTGTTCTAAGTCCATCAATTTTCCTAAAAATTTGGTTGTATTGCTTTTTTCCTACTGCTGAGTATAATTTCATGGTGTATATGGACCACAACATTGTTATACACTCATCCAACTATGGGTACCTGGGTTGATTCCAGTTCTTAGATATTATGAATTGAGCAGCTATAAAAAATGGTTGAGCAAATATCTCTGAAGTGAAGTGTGGAGAATTTAGGGTAAATGCTCATTAAGGGAATAACTGGGTCTGTTGGTAGTTTTATATTCATCTTTTTCAAGAACCTCCATATTGATTTCCACAATTCTTGTACAATTTTCATTCCCACCAACAGTGAATGAGAGTTCCTTTTTCCCCACATCCTTGCCAACATTTGTTGTCATTTGATTTTTACTGATTTCCAGCCTTACTGGCGTAAGGTGGAAACTCATAGTTGTTTTAATTTGCATTTCCCTGATGGGTAAGGACGTTGAAAATTTTATTAAGTGTGTGTTAGCCATTTGTATTTCTTCCTCTGAGAACTATCTATTCAGTTATCTGCCACATTTTTTCAGTGGGTTGTTTGATTTTTTTATTATTTAAATTTTGAGTTCTTTGTAGATTTTAGATATTAGGTTTGTTAGTGGTATAGTTCATGAAAACTTTCTCCCATTCTGTTGCTAATCTGTTGACTTTGCTTACAGTATGCTTGACTGTAGAAAAGCTTTTTAGTTTCATGAGATCCCATTGGTTGAGAGATTACTCAATCTACTAGGCTACTGGGGCATTGTTCAGGAAGTCCTCCCCTACTCCTATATCATGGAGAATTCCTGCTATTTTTTCTTCTAGTAGTTGATGAATTTCAGGTCTTTTAAAAATATTTTATTTTTATATATTTGAGAGAGATAGGATGAAACAGATAAGAGAAAGAATGGCACTCTCAGACCCTCCAGCCACTGCAAATGAATTCCAGATGCATGTACCACCTTGTGCATCTGGCCTACATGGGTCCTGGGGAATCAAACCTGTGTCCTTACATGTTGCAGGCAAGTGCCTTAACCACTAAGCAATCTCTCCAGCCCTGAATTTCAGGTCTTATATTGAGGTCTTTAATCCATATGGAGTTGAGTTTTGTGTGTGGTGAGATGAGTGGTCTAGTTTCCTTTTCTCTATATGTGGTTATCCAATTTGTCCAGCATCATTTGTTGAAGATCCTGTCTTTTCTACAGTATACATTATTGGCATTTTTGTCAAAGACCAAGTAGCTATAGCCACTTGATGTAAGGTTTGGGTCTTCAATTCTGTTCCATTGATCTATATTTTTGTTTTTATGACAGTAATGTGTTGTTTTTGTTACTATGGCTTTGTAGTATATCTTCAGATTGGGTATGGTGATACCTCCAGAGGTGTTTCTTTTACTGAGTATATGTTTGGATATCTGAGGCCTGCTGCCATTCCATATGAATTTTGAGAACATTTTTTCCATCTCTGTGAAGAATGGTGCTGGAATTTTCTTTTTCCTTTTCAAATATTTTATTTATTTATTTATTTATGATAGAGAGAGAGAGAGGCAGATAGAGAGAAAGAGAGAATGGGTGCGCCAGGGCCTTTATCCACTGCAAAAGAACTCCAGACACATACACCCTTTGTGTATCTGGCTTATGTGGGTCCTGGGGAATCGAACTGGGATCCTTAGGCTTTGCAGTCAAATGCCTTAACTGCTAAACCATTTCATCAGCCCTGATGCTGGAATTTTTGTTGGTATTGCATTCAATCCATATATTGCTTTTGGTAGAATTGCCATTTCCATCATATTAATTCTACATATCCAAGAGCATGGGAGGTCTTTCCATCTTCTTAAGCCCTCCTCAATTTCTTTCTCGAGTGTTTTTATGTTTTCATTATATAGGACTTTTACATCCTCATTATATAGGACTTTTACATCCTTGGTCAATGTTATTCCAAGGTATTTGTTTTTTTGTCATTATTGAAATTGGAACAGTCTCGTTGAATTCTTTCTCTGTATATTTGTCCTTTTCATATAGAAAGGGTAATTATTTTTGTTTGTTGATTTTGTAACCTGACAATTTGTTGAAGGAATTAATGACCTTTAGAAGTTTTGAGATGGAGGCTTTCCAGTCACTTATGTATAGGATTGTATCATCTGCAAATAGGGATAATTTGACTTCTTCCTTTCCAATTTAGGTTCCTTTTACTTCTTTCTTCTGTCTTATTGCTTGGACTAGGACTTCTAGTACTATCTTGAAGAGCAGTGGTGAGAGTGGGCACCCCTGTTTTGTTCCAGATCTCAATAGGAACTCCTTGAGTCTTTCCTCATTAAATATTATTTGGGCTTCAGCTGCTTTATATATAGCTTTTATTGTGTTGAACTATAAACCATCCATGCCCATTCTCTGCAGCATTTTGATCATGAAGTGCTGTTGTATTTTGTCAATGGCCTTCTGCGCATCTATTGAAATGACCATGTGGTTCTTGTGATTAAGTTTATTTATGTGGTGTTTTATCTGGTGTGAACCATCTCTGCATCCCTGGGATAAACCTTCTTTGACATAGGTGGATAATCCTTTTTATATGTTGTTCAATTCGGTTTGTGAGGATTTTCTTCAGGATCTTTGTATTTAAATTCATCAGGGGCATAGGCCTATAGTTTTCTTTTCTTGTTGCATCTCTGTCTGGTTTTGGTATTAGGATGATTCTAGCTACATAAAAGGAGTTGTGGAAGATTTCTTGCTCTCTGAACAGTTTGAGGAGCTCTGGCCTACACACTCTGTGTGTGGACCCTCCAGAGCAGGGGATTCGGGAGTTGGGGACCCAGGGACAGGTCAATCAGGAAGACAGAGTAACAAGTCTGTTTGAGCAGCAAGCCTACAGGGTCCAGGGAGCACCAAGCCAGCTGCAGGAACACTGAGATGAGATAACTGGGAGGTGGGGGAGGAACCGGGAGCTCTGGCCTACATACATTTTTGTTTTCTTGGTAGAGTCTTGATTTAGCCCTGGCTGATCTAAAATTTACTATGTAGTCTCAGGATGGCCTTGAACTCACTGCAATCCTCTTCCTCTGCCTCTTTAGTGTTAAGATTAAAAAGCATATGCCACCATACCCAGCTTCTTCTTGTATTTTTTAAAATATTTATTTATTTACTTGCAAGCAGAGAGATATAGAACAGAGACAGAATGGGCTAGCCAGGGCCTTCAGTCCATTCCTGTAAACAAACTCCAGATGCCATGTGCCACCTTGTGCATCTGGCTTTATGTGGGCACTAGGGAATCAAACTTGGGTCATTAGACTTTTCAGGCAAGTGCCTTAACCACTAATCCACTGCTCCAGCCTTCTTTCTTCTTTTTTTCCCCACTATTTCTTTCTAAAAAATATATTTGTATTTATTTGAGAGACAGAGAATATGGGTGTGCCAGCATCTCTTACCACTGCAAATGAACACAGCATTGTGCATCTGGCTTTATGTGGTTACTGGAGAGTAGAACCTTGCCCAGCAGGGTTTGCCAGCAAGTGGCTGTTAAACTGTTTCCCCAGCCCAAGACCACCATTTTTCAAATTCATTTAGCCACAGAACTTTTGGGTTTGCAAATGGAGAATACTTAGTAATATTCTGGAAGACATCAGTGGTACATGACTACAATTTGGGAAATGCCATCCATGGAGATTTCTCTTCACCACTGCAGAGAGTGAGGAAAAATACCTGTAGGCAGTCACGATAGATGCAGCTTTGGAAATAGCATTCTGAAGAAAGCCCATGCTGAAAAGCCCCACTGAATTGAATTTTTGGAATATTCCTAAAAACTTGTTGCATCAATAAATGCAAAGTAAGAGCTATGGGACCACATTTTATAAAAACTAAATTTATGCCAGTGGTTCTGAAGCCTGGCTGAATTTCCTGGATTGCTTTATTAAACACTTTAGGTCTCACTATCCTGGAATTCTAATTTATTACATCTGAGGATTGGTCAGGTTTGGGACACACTGTTTTAGAAGTTTCAGTTCTGAATAATCACATACGCAATATTGAAAATGTCTGAAGTTTTCATATTAGCGCTAATTCAAGGAAATTAGAGCACAGATTCTGGATGAACAAATGATAACAAAAAAAAAAAGACCACATGGGATCCCAGTGTGGTGATGCACACCATTGAGCCCAGCACTTGGGAGGTTGAAGTCAGTGGATTACCATGAGTTCAAGGCCAACCCAGAATACAGAGTGAGTTACAGGTGAGCTGGGCTAGGGAGACACAGTGTTTCAAACACTACTCATCCCCTTACCAAAAGGTGACTTGGTCCAGAAACAAGACATAGCCTTTGGGCTAAGGGTTTTGTGAAAGGACTGAAAGTATACTAAAACCTAACTACTTATTAGCAAGGCTTACAATCATCTGTATTTCGGTGGATCCATATTCATGTGAAAGTTAACTATTTAATAAGTTTTACACATAGTTCCTTAGATGGAATTTATTACTTGCAATCTGTAGATCTTGATATAACAACTTCTGTTACTACTCATATGTTTGAACTGAGTGTTCTCCTCTGAGCACTATAATTATGACCTTGTTGACAGAGTAGGTAGACAAGCTAAAGGCTATTCCTTGCACAATGGTACTATAGCAAGAGCTATTTCTGTCTGAATTATATTGTCTACATGTGCGACAAGCACAAGGTAAGAGATTCAGGGAATCAAGTTAGAAAAACAAAACCCAAAAGGAATACAAAAATGAACATATGAAGATACAGTATATAATAATCTTAGTCTACAAGCTCTCTTAGTAAATTAGTATGAACTCATGCCTAATTGAAAAGGTCCATGAAATATTAACCTAATTACATTCCTCACTTGACACTTGAAGTTCAGTCCAAAGGGTTATACTTCCTTATTCTATACTAAACATAGGATGATGGTTACACTCGTGTGTACTCCATCCAGAATGTCTAGGTTCAAATGTAAATCCTGATGCTTACTAAGTAACCCTAGGTAAATTGTTCCATTTCTCTATGCCTTGTGTTGCTTCAGGCATAGAAAGTAGTATTATTATTGCACTTATCCTATATGGTTGTACATGTTAAATGAAGTAGTTTGTAATGGATTCATGGCAGCAACTCCCCTATGAAAAGTAGTTGGTAAGGGGTACCTATCATTATTATCAGACAATGGTATCTTGGTATAAATGTGTTTCTGACACTTTCCTGAACCAGAATTGCTGGGAGGAGATAACAGAGTACAGTAGGAATTACAATTTAGGCTTAGATAAAAGAAAAACCTTACTTGGTGAGGATTAGAGTTATTTCCTGGAAATACAATTCAATTTTAAAGTATTTTTTCCCCATAGTTTTATTAAGTCTCATTACAGATGATGTTTATTTCACTACATCTACATCTCACATTACATTTCTTATAATTGGCTCTTTTGATTGCATTGGAGGTAAAGATGACTTTGGGATGCTAATGCTGATTTTGATATGAGTAATGTCTCCTAATGGATTATTGTTGTTTCTTTCTGAGCAAAATATTTAATGTGATAACTTCAAAACATTGCTGTTAAGGATGTCAGAACTCATTTTCCAAGAAACTACTAACAGAAGATAAGCAATTATTTAACCTATGTAAAGTTTTTCTGAAAGCATGTTTTTTTAAAAAAAAATTTTATTAGTGGGGTGGAGAAATGGTTTAATGGCTAAGACACTTTCCTGTGAAGGTTAAGGACCCAGATTCAATTCCCCAGTATCCACATAAGCCAGATGCACAAGGTGGCACATGAATCTGGAGACTTTATTTGCAGTGACTGGAGGCCCTGGTGCACCCTTTGTCTTTCTCTATCTGCCTTTCTCTCAACTAAGTAAATAAATAAGACAATAAAAAAATTAGTAGCATACCAAGAATTAGGCCTTTTCATGGTATTTTCAAACAATTTTTTTGTTGTTTCCCTTTCCTCCTTGCTCCTCCTCTTCTTCCCCCTTATGCCATCCTTTCCATTTTCACAATACATGTTTCTTTTTGTCCTCTTCCTCCCGTCTAATCACCTCTTATGCTCCTCTTATGGTTTCCTTGAATCATAGCTCATGCTCACTTTCACATTCTCTTATTTACATACCAACAATAAAGGTTAGGATCCACAAAAAAGGAATTTCATGTAGTTCCATTTGTTGATTCTTGGTACTATTTTCTGTTCTATTAGAGTCTTCTTCATAACGTTTTTACCTATACCTATAACTTACAGTGTATAGTCTTTGTTTTTTTCTAGTATTTTCAGCATTTCTATATTTACATAAAGGCTACTAGATCCATTTTCCATTGATCTTTATGCAGGATGAAAAATTTGGATCTAATTTCATTCTTCTGCAGGGAGATATCCAGTTTTTCAAACACCATTTGTTGATTTGACTATATTTTGTCTAATGTATGTTTTGATGCCTTTAAACAAACATTTTTTTGAGGAAGGGTCTTGTTCTATCCCAGGCTGACCTGGAATTCACTATGTAGTCTCAGGGTGGCCTCTGACTCATGGTGATCCTCCTACCTCTGCCTCAAGAGTGCTAGGATTAAAAGCATGTGCCACCACACCTGGCTAAACAAATTATTCTTTTAAAATAAAAATTATTCATTCATTTTTATGCAGAAAGAGATAGAGAGAGAATATGAGCATGTCAGGGCCTCTAGCCACTGCAAAGTAACACCAGATGCATGTGCCACTTTGTGGGGAATTGAACTTGGGTCATCTGGCTTTGCAGGCAAGTACCTTAACCACTTTGCCATCTCTGAATTGAGACATATTTCTTATCAAGAAGAAAACTCATTAGTGTGAGGTTCTGGGGTCTAATATCTGGGGAAAATATTTAATTTCATTACTTTCCAATCACTGAGCTCCCCTTTTTAATGTTTTCTGTGTATTTGGGGGTATAAGACTTCCCAGAAATATCTCTGACCCATATCCCCTTAATTTGTTTTGTCATCCAAGAATACATTTGATACACTATTCTATCATGTCAAATTCCCTATTTGATTTCATTATGATTAGAGGATTTAGGAGGGAAAAAAGAGTTTACGTAAAAGATAAAGAAAGGTTTCTCAAGAGACATCTGAATCCCTCAACATCACTGCCTGTAACCTATATTAGCTCCCACTACTAATATATACACATATACATATACACATATATTCTTTTTATTTACCTTTAGCCATCTAAAATGTTCAGTGCTGTCTTGCATATATTTCTTTGCATTTATATTAAGTCATTTTAAAACTATATATTGAACATTTCTTATGTGATGTGAAATTTACCAGGTGCTGGAATTATAGTAATGAATATGATAGACATGGTTCTGACTTAAAGTACCCTTCCTCATCCTTTCTGTTTTCATAAATACCTGTGATATTCCAGGTCATCCCTCACTCTGACAAACTCCCACTCTATGATTTATTTTTTTCCCTTCAATTTTCAGACTTAAGGAAATAATCAATTTACAATAAGGAATTATTTCATTTACAATAAGGTATTGTTATATAATTCTATTATAATTTATAATTTACGTAGCCTAACTATACTTATACTTCCATATCTAGGTTAAGGTCTAGAACTGAATAGATCTAAGTTTAGATCTCATCCCCTGCTTATGTGTCTGACCCAGCACAAATCATCCATCCACTCTGAGTTGGGTTATCCACCTATAAATTAACTGAAAATAATTTCCTTTTTATTAAGTTGAAAACATTCAATGATGTTATATAGAGGGCTTAGTACATATGTGTCATACAAGAAGTATGCTCAAATGCTCACTATTCTTGTAGCCTATTAATATAAATATGTTTTATTTTTTGGTTTCTCAAGGTAGGGTTTCTGTCTAACCCAGGCTGTCATTGAATCCACTATGTAGTCTCAGGCTGGCCTCAAACTCACAGTGATCCGCCTCCCTCTGCCTCTGGAGTGCTGGGATTAAAGGCATGTGCCACCATGCCCTGCTTGGCTAGGATATTTAATTTCCCCATTACATGCCTAGAATTTGGAAAATCTTTCATTTCATACAAGGCTGGACTTTAATGTCGGTATTCACAACTCACTTCCTGCAGTAAGTGATACTTTTCTAAAAGAATAGGAAAGCCTAGTCTTTGTGGGTAAAAGCTCAATTCAGTCCTTTATGGCTTCTTTAGAAATGAAACATTAAAGTAATTGGCTCTACTTTTCTTAAATCAAAAACAGAAGATTTAGTGCATTGGGAAGCAAATGGATAAAGTAACCCTGGAGCAGGAAAGATGGCATTCTTTTAGTACTGACCATTCTGTAGTCACGATTATCATTATTCTTCCCCTATGCCATATTTTCTTGTGTCACAATTGTGTATGGTCCATGTTTGTCTGCATGCTCATATGCATGTGAGTGTACATGTACTTATGTATGTTTGTGTGCGAAGGCCACAGGTGAACACTGTGTCCATTTCTCTGTCTGTTCTTATTTTGAGACAGTCTTCCAGTGAACCCAGACCTCTTTCATTTGGCTAGATAAGTGAGTCAGCCAGCTCCCTGGTCCACTTATCTCTGTCTTACTAATGTTGAGATTACAGATGTGCACTGTAATGCATAGCATTGTACATGGGTGCTAAGGATCCAAACTTAGGACCCCATGCTTTCACAGCAAGTGCTTTACCTACTGAGCCATCTCCACAGCCCCTATACCACTTTTGGAGCCTTCCTAAACATTTTGTTTTCCTTCCTTTTCTATTCCTGAGAACAGGTTTCCTTATAATACAATATTTTTTAAATGGCATCCTCCATACATATAGAAAATATAATATGATATAACCCCTTCCCATAACCCTTTACCCCCTCCATTGAAACCCTTCTTTCCACCTAGATCTTTACAGTTCTTTAAAACACATCATAAACATACATTTCCTCATCCATTAGTTCATTTCTTTGCCATTTTGTTTACTGAGTATTTGCTTTCTATCTGGCAAGGATAAAAACCCTGAGGAGTCAGAGATGCGTGAGACACAGTCGTTGCCCTCAAGGAATCCACAGTCTGTGGGAGTAGGCACATGCAAACAGATAAGTTATAAAGTAGCATAGTTAAGTGTTATTACTGAGATAGGAGCCAAATGCTGTGGGAGTCCAGTTCTCTTTTTCTCTCATGAGTATCTGATTTATCATCTTTATCTCTAACTCTGAAAGGGAATGCAAAGTCCTCATTAAATGATTTCAAGCCTCAGAGAACAGACTGGAGATATATTTTTGGCAAAGTGTGCCTTCCTGTTTTCACTGAAATAACACTAAAAGATTGCCTATGCCATCTTTGTGTAAGGCTAGTCTTGCTAATAATAGTGTGCCTTCCAATGTATTAGCAATAAAGCATCTGGCTTAAAAGGAGAAGCTCCCACCAATTAGCTAGAAGAAAGACATCCTTATGTGTGCAAGGAGTTGTCTGGACCATTTGTGGGTAAAGAAGGTAGTATGATATGGAGGATGACTTATTTTCTGGAATGATCTCTAAAGCAGTCGTCTTGCTGGGTGTAGCAAGTTTAACTGAAACTAAATGACTAAAGTGATGTAAAATAGTTTCTATAAGCACTCAAACACAAGAAGTTATTGGGTCTTTTCCCACCTCAAATGGATCTATTCTGAAGTAGCTCTGTTCATATTTCAAGGGAAAGATAGGTTTGAATAAGAGATAAACCTGGTTGAGTTCCTGTCAATTCCCTGTTGAACAGTCAGAAAAGCCTTTTGAAATTGGACCTTCTGTTGATTGACCTGGGAAGTTTCATACTTGCCTACCTTGAACTCAAAACAGGCTAGCAATGTAGTAGCACACATGAATAGCACCATCTACCTTGGTCAAGTAGTTTTCATCCCAGTGTTGCAGTGCTAGTTTAACATATCAAAATTGGTAAACCTAATACATCATATAAATAGAATTAAGACAGAAACTACAGGACCATCTCAATAGATGCAGAAATTGGTTCAAATCATAAACCCTAGGAGGGAAGTTACTACTGTTGTCTGGCTAAATGGATATATTATGCCCAACAAACTGCCCTCTAAATATAATTTATGTTTATACCCACATATTGATGCTACTCTCACTTTTAGTCAGAGAAGCTTCTCTTTTAAGATGGAGGTAAATGTTCGGGTGACTCAAAACTCACCAAATGGGCTGGAAAGATGGCTTAGTGGGTAAGGTGCTTGCCTGCAAAGCCAAAGGACCCAGGTTTGATTCCCCAGGACCCACATAAGCCAGATGCACAAGGCACACATGCATCTGGAGTTCATTTGCAGTGGCTGGAGGCCCTGGCATGCCCACTTTTTTTCTCTCTCTATCTGCCTATTCTTCTCCCTCTCTCTCTCTCAAATAAATAAATAAAATATTTTAAAAAAACTCACCAAAGTGCTGACAAGAAGGGATTGTGGAATGTTCACCACTACGTGACACATCTGTATAAGATTCTCCAAAGCTCAGGAACAATTGTGGAAGAAGTGGTGAAAGGAGAGGAGTGCTTACAATACTGTCTTTGAGACACAAAATGGCCTTGATATTCATCACCTTACAGTGGCTGATGCCACCTACATAAGACCTGCATGACAGGAGCAAAACATGATGATGTCAAAATAGAGTAGGGACTAGTTAGAAGACTGAATTCAGTGGAGGAGGGACATAAGAGGAGGAGAAGGGAGGGTAGTGGGAGGGGACTATGATCATGGTATATTATCTACATTTATGGAAGTTGTTAATAAAAAGTTAAAAACAAAATGCTTTGATATAAAATAAAGGCCTCTTCCAGTTGTGACAAACAATGGTATCTCTAGATATTTTCAAAGGTTACCTGGGAGGAAAAATTATTCCCAGTTGGTCAGTATTAGATTAATTGTATTTGTCTCCTAGGAGCTAACATCCCAACCCAGGCTCTTTGATTTCTTATTTTTCAACATCCCTGAACAAACTTGGCCATCTTTTAATTTTAACTGTCACCTCTGGACTGTCTTTCAATTCATAATTTTATCTTTGGTTTCTTTCCTAAGGGAAGACCTGTGTGTTCCCATTTAAATTCCTTATAGTCCCAGGAGTACCTCAAATTAAACAATTTTTAAAAGATATCCCATTGTTAGGAAATAATTACTATGTTTTGTTCTGTTTTGTTTTATTTTTGAGGTAAGGTCTCACTCTAGCTCAGGCTGACCTGGATTTCATTATGTAGTCTCAGGGTGGCCTCGAACTCATGGTGATCCCCCTATCTCTGCCTCCCTTGTACTGGGATTAAAGGCATGCACCATTACACCTGGCTTTATTTTATTTTTTTGAGGTAGGGTCTTGTTCTATACCAGGCTGACCTGGGATTCACTGTGTAGTCTCTGGATGGCCTTGAACTCCAGGTGATCTTCCTCACAAGTGCTGGGATTAAAGGCGTGCGCCACCACACCTGGAAAGAATTACTATGTTATTGAAGATACTAAGGAATGACAGAATTCTAAAAGAGATGACTAATCCAATAATTAGTTAGGTTCCACAGTACAAGAGGGGTGAAAAGTGGGAGATGTGGTTCAATTTTTTCAGAGATGGGGTTTGCAAACTAAACCCTCTGGCAATTATTTTTATATTTTAAAAACAATTGTTGAGCTGGAGGGATAGCTTAGAGGTGAAGGCATTTGCCTGCAAAACCAAAGGACCCTGGTTCGATTCCCCAGGACCCATGTTAGCCAGATGCACAAGGGTGTGCATGCATCTGGAGTTCGTTTGCAGTGACTGGAGGCCCTGGTGTGCCCATTCTCTCTCTCCCTCTCCCTCTTTCTCTGTCAAATAAATAAATAAAAATAAAATATTTAAACTGAGTCTTTTCCTTCTAAATATTGTTACAAAAAATAGTTTAAAAAGAATATTTCATCACCCATGAAATTATGCCATTGGCAATTTTCTGTGTTCATAATAAAGTTTTATTGTAACATGGCCACACTCCTCTGTTCACATATTATTCTTGAGTGTTTTTATGCAAAAAGGACACACTTCTGTGCTTCAGATGGCTTGTAAATGCCTAAAGTATTTTCTGTCTCTCCTTTCACAGGAAGTTTTCTGAACTCTGAATCAGAGCATGACCATTACTCATAGCATCGGAAGCATGAGAATTCACTTGTTTCTCAGCTCTAAGTTCATGTGACAACACAATTGGCCATATTGATAGCTACACATGCCTTAACTTGCATAGCAGCCTGGAGAATCTATCACTAGGGGCTCAGTACCTTTTGCAACACATAGTAAACAATCCAGAATGTCACAGTTGCATGACAGTTTTGTAGTAGTCACACATTGACATGCCTTATTGTTTATGTGACTTGATAATACAGAAAAGACTCAGGATTAGAAAATGATTAGGATTTGTAGTTTGGCACAGTGACAAATAATCTATAGGGGCAATTGGGCTCATAGCATACTTTCTTCAACTTCCATCATTTTCCTTACATTCTCATTCCCTATAATCCTTGTTTCTTTTCATGTCAGGTAATGATTATTTCATCTCCTTAGATACCCATGGTAGAAAACTAAGTTATCTTAGATTCTTCCTAATACCTAATCCATCCCTAAGTCTGTTTTGATCTTCAACATATCTCATGTTGCTATAATTTTTATGCCAGTTTTCCTTAAAGTCACATATATTAAAGGCTTGCACCAGAGTGACACTATTGGGAACTAGCAAGACATTTAAGAGGTGAGTGCTTGTAAGAGGTGTCCCAGTCACTGAAGACAGACCTATAAAGGGGAAAATGAGACAAACCCCTTCTACTTCCTCTCTTGGCATCCTGGTCCTAAAGTGTGAGATTTTGCTTGATCATGTGCTCCTCCATTATATCTAAGTCATTATGGAATAGAACATCATAAACTGAACCCTTTCTCCTTATAAGTTGATTGCCTCATTACTTTGCTGCAATGATGGAACTTTGACCAATATACACATTAAGTTCATATTCTTCATTGCTTTTTTGTCTAGCCCAACTCACAACCTCTTCTAACTTCAATTATTGCAACCCTCTCCTGGAAAGTGTCTCATTTGAATCTATGCGTATTGTTTACTGCTCATACGGTAATCATGCAAATCAGTCACTAAACAAATTTATCAGGTAGCATTTAACAGAAAAAAGTTTTAGTGACATATTATTGCTATGTTTCTGTTGAAAGAAAAATATATAGCTAGTAACTCAGTCCCCTTTTAGTATAATTTGTGAAGAATTAGCAATAGCAGTAGTAACATGTGATATGTAGCAGTTGCTATATGAAATTATTTACATTCACTACAATACAGAATCCTTATAACCTTCCCCGTAAACCTTGTTCTTGTATCTATTTTATATATGGAAAAAACTATAGGTAGATAGGAAGTATGAAACTGAGTCTGGAGCCCAGTTCTCGCTTACTCCTTGTTATATGGCAAAATTCCTGCACCTTGAAAGCAGCAGAGAAATATTTCCAGCACTTTTCAAAAACCGCTGGGATAACTCATGTGAGAAGGGCATATGGAAGGTCATCAGACTCCCACTTGAGATCTAAAGCATCCCCTGTACCGTCTGGAATCAATAATGCATGAGTTCTTGTGGCTTCTGGGGCAGATAGAGCATATAGAGAGTAAAAGGGACAGTGACCCACCCCCCGAAACTTCTGCTTTGGGAACTGCATGCTCTGTAAGGAAACATTCACCCTGAGGTTGAGAAAAGAGCATCCCTGGGGGTAAACCTGACATAGGGAGATCTAACTAATCAGCTATGAGGAGGTTGTCATCCAGGGTGGGATGAGACTGCTCAGTGGTATAACTGCTCTTGGGTCTGTATGTAAGCCCTCACTCTAAGGCTGAGGGAGGAACACTGAGGAAGTAATCTTGACATAAGGAGACCCTTGAAGCAGCCATGGGGAGGCCTTCATCCTTGACGGAATGAGACTTCTCAGTAAGGCTGCTTTGGAGGCTCCACATTCTTAAAAATAGCCCCTCACTTTGCCCTGTAAGTAACCCCAATAAACTTATTGGTTCACCAAACTGGTACCGGTGCACTCATACTTTGGTTGGCCACGTGAGCTCTATCTGGAGTGAAGATGTGTGTTTGCATTTCCCCAGGGGAAAATATTTTCTGTGACACTCCATCATATTCTTTCAGATGAATGTTGAAATCACTTAGGTAGAAGTAAAACAGGTTCATGCTGGGAATGAAGAAAAGATTCATTGGAAAGACTGACTTTCTGACAGGAGATTCTATATAGTCTAAACAGAAGAAATGTTCTGATGAGCCATTTCAGGCTCTCATATTTTTTAAGATTTATTTTTATTTATTTATTTATTTATTAGAGACAGAGAGAGAGAGAGAGAGAGAGAGAGATAGAGAGTGAGTGAGAATGGGCACAGCATGACCTCTAGCCTCTGCAAACGAACTCCCGATGCATGTGCCACCATGTGCATCTGCATTACATGGGACCTGGAGAATCTAATCTGGGTCCTTAGGCTTCGCAGACATGTGCCTTAATTGCTAAGCCATCTATCCATCCCTCTCATATTTTTTATACTAGAGTTACAGTGCATTAAAAAAAAAGTTTTGACTCTCCAATGCCATCTAGTTGTATCATAACTGGGGAAGCTAGTTAGGTTGAAAATAAGAAAACCTATGTACCTTTTAAAACAAAGTATCATAGCTTGGGTAATTTAAAATAACAGAAAATATTACTCACAATTCTGAAGCGCAAGAAGGACATAATTGAGGTATGGCTTCTGTTTAGAGCTACTGTCTGCTACCAAGATGGTATCTTGAATGTTGAGAACTGTGGAAAAGAAAGTTGTGTCCACATGACAGATTGGGAAAAGAGCAAAAAAATAGGACTAACTGCCTTCTTCAAGCACCATTATAAGAGTTCCTAAAAACATTCAGAGGGAGGAACCCTCATGATCTATTGATCTATTAGAGGCCTACGTCTTAAAATTTTATTTTGTTAATACATGAATTTTGGAAAGGACACACTCAAACCATTTTATTCCCCTGCCTCCTCAAAATCCATGCCATTTTCACTTGAAGAATACATTCATTCCATCACAATAGTTCCAAGTATTATCACTTCAGAACCAAGTCTAAGCCCAGAGACTTAATCAGATATGAGTGAACTCCAACGTGATTCATCCTGAGGGCCATTTCCCTGTGAAATCTAACAAATTATGTACTTTGAAAACACAATGAAGGGGCAGTTATAAAATTGACATTTCTCTTCTAAATTGGATAAATGGAAGAAGCAAGTGACAGGCTCCAAGTAAATCCAAAACCCAACAGAGAAAACAACATTAAATCTTAAGGCTATTCATTTTGGACTCCAGGTCCTGCCTTCTAGACACACTGGGGTGGGACTTGAGACTCTAAGGCCCCAGGTCACCTTGCTCACATAGTTTGGAGACATTACAGGCCATTGTGTAGGGCTCAGACACTAAAGTCACATACTTCCATCTGTCTCAGACTGTGTTACATGCCGGTTGTGATCTATAGCTCTGATGCCTGTAGAAAGCTCTGCCACAAAAGCTTCACCAGACAGTCCTAGTGAGGACTTTCTGCACTGGTTCCATACACACAGCTTTGCTAAGCATTGCCAAGCTTCATCTTGGTGGCAGTTCAGTACCATAGCCAGAAGGCAGCATCCTTGGAAATCTAGGTGGAGAGAGCCATGCTCCACAGATCTTACATTGTGCATCCCTATGACTACCACATGGTTTACAGTCTATGCCTTCCAAAGCAGGAGGCTGACTGCATTTGGGTCAACTTGAGTAAATGATGGTATTCCTTTTTCTGCCTCTAAGGACTCCCTGACAAAATTCATAGGGAAGTTGCCCACCCTGGCAATGGGATTTTCATTTAATTAACTATGGATACCAGGAACAGCTTATACATTGATATATATTAACTCCAGTGCTCAAGGAACACCATGGAAGTGGAGGCAGAAAGAATGAAAGAGGTAGAGGAAGTGGCATGACGTGGAATGATGTCTTCCAGAGCTCTTTTGATCTCATAGAAGTTGGGACTGCAAGCATTAGACCTACATAATATTTGGCTTGTTAAAATTCTGTCATGGTGCTGGGCATGATGGCACACACTTTTAATCCCAGCACTCAAAAAGCTGAGGTAAGAGAACCACTCTGAGTTGAAGGTCTACCTGGATATAAAATGATTTACAGTATAACCTCTGTTAGAGCGAGACCCTGCTTAAACAAAACAAAACAACAAAAAACAAAATCCACATTCTGTCATGGATCCATGAGGCTCCATTCCCTGAGGTTTTACAGGCAAATAATGGTTTCTAGGGCTGTGGCTTATAAGGCTCTATCCTACCCAAAATATGCTAAGGCATTTAATCGTCGCTGGGGCCATTTTCATTAGTGGCATAGCTACTGATAAGGAACCTTTGCTCTTATAAACAAAATCCACTAGGCAACCCTAATAAAACCCATGGGTTCATTAAACTAAAAACAAAAACAAGACATTCAAGTAGAAGACTTGATGGGAAATGGCAAGGGGACAGCAGGAATGTGAAGGGGAATCAGAGAGGGTAATTGAGGTACATTTGGTAAAAATATATTGTGCATATATATGAAAATGTCATAAAGAAACTCATTGTTATGTACACTTAACATATGCTAATATTATTACATAATACACACACATATATAGCAGATATATTAAAAGAGAAAAATAAGAAAAAGTAAGATTTCAAATCTTAATATTCTATTCTCTTTTCATTATAGATCTTTTTTCTTTATTTTTTATTTTGTTTTTCTGTTCTGGAAAGAGTGGGACACACACACACACACACACAGAGAGAGAGAGAGAGAGAGAGAGAGAGAGAGAGGCAAGCAGAGAGAGAGAGAGAGAGAGAGAGAGAGAATGGGCATGCTATGGCCTTCAGCTGCTGCCATTGAACTTCAGACATATATGTCCCCTGGAGCATCTGGCTTATGTGGGTCCTGGGGCATTGAACCTGAGTCCTTTGACTTTGCAGGCAAGTGCCTTAACTGCTAAGCCACCATTCCAGTCCATTATTTAATTTTTTGAGTTCTTTGTATATCCTAGATATTAATCCTCTATCAGATGTATAACTGGCAAAGATTTTCTCCCATTCTGTAGGTTGACTCTTTGCTCTATTCACAGTGTCCTTTGCCGTACAAAAGCTTTGTAATTTCATGAGGTCCCAGGGGTTAATCTGTGGTTTTATTGCCTGAGCAATTGGGGTTATATTCAGAAATTCTTTGCCAAGACCAATATGTTGAAGCGTTTCCCCTACTTTTTCCTCTAGTAGTTTCAGAATTTCAGGTCTGATATTAAGGTGTTTAATCCATTTGGACTTAATTTTTGTGCATGGAGAGAGATAAGGATCTATTTTCATCCTTCTACAGATACATATCCAGTTTTCCCAGCACCATTTGCTGAAGAGGCTGTCTTTTCTCCAATGAGTATTTTTGGTATTTTTGTCGAATATCATGTTGCTATAGCTGCCTGGACTTACATCTGGGTCCTCTATTCTGTTCCATTGATCTACATGTATTTTTTTGTACCAGTACCATGCTGCTTTTGTTACTGTGGCTCTGTAATATAGCATAAAATCAGGTATGGTGATACCAGCAGCCTTAGTTTTGTTGCTCAAAATTGTTTTAGATAGTTGCGGTGAAAAGGGAACCATCACAACAGATACCAGAAAAATTCAAAAAAATCATAGGGATATACTATAAAAATATATACTCCACTAACTTTGAATATCTGAAAGAAATAGATGATTTCCTTGATTTACATGACCCACCTAAATTAAATCAAGATGAGATTAACCACTAAAAAAGACCTATAACAAGTATGGAGATCCAAGCAGTTATCAAAAATCTCTCAACTAAAAAAAGTCCAGGCCCAGATGGATTTACTGGTGAATTTTACCAGACCTTCACGGAAGAACTAACACTGATGCTTCGTAAACTTTTCCATGAAAGAGAACAAGAAGGAATCCTACCAAACTCCTTCTAGGAAGCCAAAATCACCCTGATACCAAAATAAGGCAAAGATAGAACAAAAAAAGAAAATTACAGACCGATCTCCCTCATGAACATAGATGCAAAAATTCTCAACAAAATATTGGCAAACTGAATACAAGAATATGTCACAAAGGTCATTCACTCTGACCAAGTAGGCTTTATCCCAGAGATGCAGGAATGGTTTAACATATGCAAATCAGTAAATGTAATACATTACATAAATGGACAAAAATCACATGATCATCTTATTAGATGCAGAAAATACATTTGACAAAATCCAACATATCTTCATGATAAAAGTCCTACAGAGTTACAGGTCAGTGCCCACTAAGAAAATGAGGAAAAAGATAACTAATATACAAGAGTTAGAGATAAGAGAGAGAGAGACAGGGAGAGGGGAAGTGAGGGAGGGAAGATGTAGGAGACTAAGGTTAGTCTTAATCTTACCCTCTCCAGTGTCTTGTGGTTCAGGTGTTCCCTGTAAGGGCCTGGTGAAGGATCAGCCATTTGGTCTATCTTTTAGTAAGTAGAAGATTATGGTACCATTGCCGTTTGGGTCTAGATTTGTGTTTCCCACCCCTTTGATGCCCTCCCCTCCCTCCCCTTCCATCCTACTGTCTAATCTAGGAGATGCTTGCTGGGTATGTAACTCCCAGAACCAGCATGGGTCTATCATCCACAATGAGCTTTTGATCAGAGAGACCTACAAGGTTTCCTAAAAGACAGACAGATTTCTGTCAGAGTACTTGATGACCCACCAAAGGTTAGTGGTAAGACCCTACTGCTGAAGATACCTTATGTGATTGACATGCAAATTAGAATGGCATGGCTGGAAGTTGGATGAGAGTCAGTCCCCAGACAGTCAGCGCGTCTAGTGCCAGAAGGTGCTACATGGGCGACTGGGGGAAATTGACCAATACCTATCGAAGCAACGCATGGTCTAACCTACTTAGCAGCAAATAACTTATTGTGATGCCCACACAAGTGCAGTGGTGGCACACAGCCATGGTGGGGAACCAACTGCTCTCAATTTGGCTAACTGATTCCCTCACTGGTATGGGACCCATAGCTGGAGCTGGGAAACAAGTCAGAACCATATCCAAACATAAGCCCACTCTCCAATATCAAGCTACCATCAATTGTGGGCTACAAGAGGGCCTACACCTATTAAAATCTCTATAAAAAAAAAGTAAGGGTTATCTCATTTGTCCTGGTGCTAACTTACTCTCTGTTGGAGAATCTGCTTCTCTTTTTCAGATAGATGTAGACCCTAAGGAGAGAGCCACCCCATCATACCTCAAAAGGGCCCAGGCTGAAACTAAGAAAACTTCGAGAAACAAGCAAGGGGGCTGTTTTCCTGATGAACCGGACACCAGCACAAGGGGGAAGGAGATCAGCACAGAGAAAAATCAACTCCTACCAAATCAGAGAGCCAGAGCCTCAGAGGCCCTCAATACCTCATCACTGAAGCAGACCAAAAATGAACCCAACATGGCTCAGGGAAATTTTGCGGAAGAGGGGGCGGAAAGATTGTCAGAGTCACATGTTGGGTCATGATATGCAGAGACATTTAGCTTACCCATAACTGTGGGCTAACTCCACAATGCATGACCCGTATACCTCAGCAAGGAGGGGCCAAGGGGAGGGGGTAGGTCATGGATGAGCCTAATAATGGTACCAAACTGACTGTATTTGCTGAATACAGAACTGACTAATAAAAAAAATATTAATCTTTGGGCTGGAGAAATTGATTAGCAGTTAAGGCATTTGCCTGCAAAGCCTAAGGACCCCGGTTCAATTCCCCAGGACCCACGTAAGCCAGATGCACAAGGGGGCACATGCATCTGGAGTTCGTTTGCAGTGGCTGGAAGCTCTGGTGTGCCCATTCTCTCTTTCCCTCAACCTCTTCCTCTCTCTCTCTCTCAAATAAATAAAGAAATAAAATATATTTAAAAAAAAAGTCCTACAGAGACTGGGAATACAGGGAACATATCTCAACATAATAAAGGCTATTAATGACAAACCTACAGCCAACATAATACTAAATGGAGAAAAACTTGAAGTTTTTCCACTAAAATAAAGAACAAGACAAGGGTGTCCACTGTCCCCACTTCTAGCTATTATAATACTGGAAGTCTTAGCCACAGCAATAAGGCAAGAGACACACATAAAAGGGATACAAGCTGGAATTCTCTATGTAGTCTCAGTGTGGCCTCAAACTCAAGGTGATCCACCTACCTCTTCCACCTGAGAAATTAAAGGTGAGTGACATCACTACTGGCTTACTTTTTTTTTAAGGCAGGGTCTCACTCTGGCCGAGATTAACCTGGAACTCACTCTTTACTCCCAGGTTGTACTTGAACTTCAAGGAGATTCTCCAACCTCTGCTTCCCAAGTGCTGGAAATAAGTTGTGTACCATCAAGCCCAGAAATTATCTTTTGAGGATAAAATATAGCAACCTAGAAAAAAAGTTGTATTTTCAATCAAGTAGATAAAGATGAGGGCTTCAGAGTTTCTTCCTATAGTTAAGTTTTAGGGACAAGAGGTTAAAAAGCACTCTATATGTACATACTAGTTAGTCTGTACTTTTGAAATGTTATGTGAATTCTGTTCTGAGATGTTTAAGTGAAATACTATGGAAAATGTAGTGGATGAAAGACACATGCATTTGAAGTTCATTTGCAGTGGCAGGAGGTCCTGGTGTGCATACGCACTCTGTCTCTGTCTATAAAATGAATTAAAAAAAATATTTAAAACCCAAGAAAGTAAAAACAAAATTCTTTTGAGACTGTAGTACTGAAAGTGCTTTTATGGGACCATATGAGGCTTCCTTACTAGGGATCTTGATTGAAGTACAAATGTCCAAGCCCTAACCTAACAATCATTAACTCTGGCCACAAAACCCAGCTGTCTGTGTTTTACCAATTCCTGAGTTGGTTTTTGGTGTATATTACAGTTTGAGAATAGTGAAAAAAATCTGAAGTTATTGAATTGTTGCTAGAAAATTTATTGTGGGTAATTGAAGGATATAACCATGCACACTTAATTGGCAGATATAATTTGGCTCAGAAGAAAATCTAGTCGGTCAATTTAATATTCCTGCTCTCAAGAAACTAGCAAATGGGGCTGGAAAGAAGGCTCAACATTTAAAGGCATTTGGTTACAAAGCCTATGGGCATGGGTTCAAGTACCCACTACCTATGTAAAGCTAGATGCACAAAGTGGCACATGCATCTGGAGTTCATTTACAGTAGCAAGAGGGCCTAGCATGTCCATAATATCTCCTTATCTAAAGTGAATAAAATATTTTTTAAAAATAACTAGCAAATGACTCACCCCAGGACTGAGTAGAATATAATTTTATAATGCAAACAAGACTATGCTAAAATTTGAAAAATCAGTGTTTCAAAATGTTAGCCAATAGGGCTACCACAAGGTGGTTAATGCTAAATTAGGTTTATAGTCTTGCTGCAATTGTGAAATGTACCCAGATAGGGTCAATTTAAAATAGAAAAAAAAATAGGGTATTTTGGTACTTTTGCTTTTACTTGAAGAAGTATTTCTATTACTAAATTGATGAGTATGTGTAAAATGATATTTTCACATGGTATATAATAACAAATTGCAAACACTATGAATAATATTATTATTTTAAAAACGAAATAGCCAGGCGTGGTGACATACACCTTTAATCCCAGCACTCAGGAGGCAGAGGTAGGAGGATCACCATGAGTTCAAGGCCACCCTGAGACTACATAGTGAATTCCAGGTCAGCCTGGGCCAGAGTGAGATCCTACCTCAAAAAAAAACAAAATATGTTGTTTATAATAATAATAAAAGAGAGAAAAAGCAAAAAGAAAAAAAAAACAAAAAAATTAAAAAAGACACTTTGTTGTTTCATATTTCCTTTTTTCTAGAACTATACAGAAAACAATACCTGTAACAGTGGCTACCCAGCAGTAATAGATTTGGATGTGTCAGCTACAGTAGAAACTCCTTATCAATCCATGAATTCACTTGATGTGATTTCAGTCACCCACAGTCAAATGTGATTCAAAAACCTTTAATGGAACATAGAAGAAATAGACAATTTAGGCTGGCGAGATGTCTAAGGGGTACAGAGCACTTTCTGTACAAGCAGTATGGACTAAGGAGGCCTGAGAGACTGCACCAGTTTCATTCCCAGAATGCACATATAAAGCTGGATATGACCATACATGTCTGTAATCCCAATTGTCTAAGGAAGTAGAGACCCAAGTCATTGAAGCCCCACCTATTGTTCCATTCTAGCCATCAAGACGAGCACTGGGATGGGTGCTACATGGGCATATACATATGCATGACTTTGCACAACACACACACAGGCAAAAGTGAAATAAAAATGCATATCTTAAAGTGTATACTACTTTGAGTACCATGATGAAATCTTTTTTTTTATTTATTTGTTTGAGAGAGAATGAGAGAGAGAGAGAATTTGCATGCCAAGGCCTTCAGCCACTGCAAACAAACTCCAGATGTGTGTGCCCCCTTGTGCACATGGGCAACATTGCACACTTGTGTCAGTGTGCATCTGGCTTATGTGGGACCTGGAGATTTAAACATGAGTTCTTAGGCTCACAGGCAAGTGCATTAACAGCTAAGCCACCTCTCCAGCCCCCACTATTTATAGGTAGGACCTCACTCTAGCCCAGGTTGACCAGGAACTCACTCTGTAGCCCCAGGCTGGCCCTGGACTCATGGTGATTCATCACACCTGGCCTCCATGATGATGTCCCTTCTTGCCCAATGTGTATTACCCACCTGTTAGAATCTGCCTCAATTATCAGGCTCACTGCTAAAATATTGTATGATTTGTGTTCAAGTAACCCTTATTTTCCATACTAGTGACCCTGAAGCACAAAAGTACTCATGCTGATAATTTGTGTTTTGCAAAAAAAAAAGCCATAATGTGCTTCTTTTAAGTGAAAAGGTGAACGTTTTCAACTTAAGGGAGAAACAGAAACAAAAACAAAAACAAGAATGTATACGTCTGCTATGAACTCCAGCAAGAATGAATAGGGAAAACAAAATATACTAAATAGGGTTCTGTGCTATCTATGGATTCTGACATTCCCTGGGAGAGTCTAGAAAGGTATCTGATGCTGGGGGGTGGTATATTTCCATTTCACTTTATGTACTTTTCCATTTAAAAAGAAATTTTACAATGAATATATACATACATATATAATTTTCTTTTCTGATTGGAGATTGCTAGGCAAGTCCTGTAAGATTGACCTACATTAAAAGCCTCCTACTTCCCCTTTGGAGACAGAATCCCACAGATTGGCTTAGAACTTGGTTTGTAGTCCAGACAGGACTTGAAATTATGATCCTCTTACCTTAACCTCCCCAGTAAGTAGGATTATAAGCCTGCATAATCAGACTTGATTGTAAAATGCTTTTAGTATGCCAGAATTACTAAAAATGTAACATGCTCATAGTAAATAATTTAAGTAGCTCAAAGGGTAGGCAATTTTAGTAAAGCATGTTGAATTTTAATAGTTGAACATTTAAAATGTTTATTTTATAAGTAATGACTATTCATAAATAGAGATAATACTATTCATTGATTTGAGACAGAGTCTCACTTTGTAGCACAGGATAGCCTTGAATTCCTTCTGTAAATTAGGTTGTCCTCAAGTTTAAGGCAATTCTCCTGCCTCAGCTTCTGAGATTACAAGTATATTATACTATACCTGGTTGAGAAAATGCTTTTAAATACAAAAATGTGCTATAGAAATATGAGATCTGTAGGTAAAATGAATACAGTCTTTTGTTAATGAATGTTAACATAGAAGGAAAAATGATAAACATTTAACATTCATTACATAAAGTAGATATGCAACACATACAAAACCAAAAGAAATATTAACAACTACTTAGGCTGCTCTCTTAATGAATCAGGCTCTATTATTTGTCACTTTAAGTAAAGCTGGGTATTTCTTTCAGTCCTAAAGAAAACTGTTTCCTATTCAAAACTACAAGGCTTTCAGGAATTGAAAAGTTCTGGCCCTCCACGTTTTCCCAGCATCCTGACAGGGACTGGAAGTTTGCTTCAGCTCCTACCCTATGTGCCAATCATTAATGGTCAGATGCAAGCTCTTCTTCCCTCTCTCTTCTCCAGGTGTCAAAAAGCTGTAAACTATTCTCTCCTTTCTGGAAACAAGTTTCAGAGTGCTGCCAATTAGATTTTTAGGACAGTGGCAGTTCTTTGCCTACTTTTCTTTAATATTCACAATAAAAAGGCTCTTTCTCTCTGTGCTTATTTTCTCCTGAAATGTCTGGCCTCTAGTCAGGGAAATGTTCCTTGTGGCAACCAAGTTACCAATTCATCCATTTAACTTCTCTTTTTCTGGATGAATGATTCACATCCATAGAAAAAAGTGTTCATTATCATGCTGCTTCAGGTTGAATATTTTACAGTCCCTTATAGTCTTCTCCAGTCCCACTGTTTATGCAGACTACTTTTAAAACATGCTCTGACCTTTCCCCTCAAAATGTTTTAAGACATTTAAATATGACAGGGCAGTTTTATTTAAAGAGTAATTCAGTCCTTTGTGCAGAACATGCACTAAATTTGGAATAATATGAAGTTTAGAAGAAAAAGAATGATATGTCATTCACACATTTGGGATGGTTTGGGATAAAGTAGCGACATGCCATCATAAGTATTGGTAAGACATTATAGGTCTATTCCCATGAAAATCAGAATAACATAAAAATACCTGGTGATAAAATTTTAAATTTTTTTCTCTTTGGCAGTGGAACAATGCAGGAAACAGAAATACAAACAAATCAAGAGACACAACTCATATCTAGGGATGAGATGTTTTCCTGTCCTAGAAAACTAAATAAAATACACTTTGAGTATTTAAAAATTTACTGGCTTTACTAAACATTTCAATAACTAGTTAGGAAACACAATGGAGAAACCATTTGGTATGTGTTGCAGTCAGTTTCGCATTGCTTGTAGAAATCACCCAACCAAGAGCAGCTTGTGGGAAAATGAGGATTATTTTGGCTTACAGACTCAAGGGGAAGCTCCATGATGGCAAGGGAAAATGATGTCATGAGCAGAGGGTGGACATCACCCCGTGGCCAACATCAGGTGGACAACAGCAACAGGAGAGTGGGCCAAACACTGGAATGAGGAAACTGGCTATAACACCCCTAAGCCCACCCCAAACAACTCCCTGTACAGTTCTCAGTCCCAATTTTTGAGTGGGTTGTTCGACTTTTTATTTTTTAGGTTTTGAGTTCTTTGCAGATTTAAGAAATTAGGCCTCTGTCACTTGCATAGCCAGCAAAAATTTTCTCCCATTCTGTGGGTAATTTATTGGCTCTGCTTATTGTATGTTTGTCTGTGAAAAAACTTTTCAGCTTCATGAGATCTCATGATTGTTTAATTTCCTGAACTACTAGGGTTTTGTTCAGGAAGTCTTTTCCAACTCCTATGTCATAGAAAGTTTCTCCTATTTTTTCTTCCAGTAGTAGCAGAGTTTCTGGTCTTATATTGAGGTCTTTGATCCATTTGGATTTTATTTTTGTGCATGGCGAGATGTGTGGATTGACTTTTATTTTCCTGCATATGGTTATCCAGTTTGTCCAGCACCAATTGTTGTAGATGCTGTCTTTTTTCCAGCCTGCATTTTTAGTGACTTTGTCAAATATCAAGTAGTTGTAGTTACTTGTCCCAAAGTCCGGGTCCTTGATTCTGTTCCATTGGTCTATAATCCTGTTTTTATGCCAGTACTATGTTGTTTTTATTACTATGGCTTTGTAATATAGCTTTAGATCAGGTATGGTGATGCCTATAGAGGTGTTTCGTTTGCTGAGGATATGCTTGGATATTCGAGGCCTTCTGCCTTTGCATATGAATTTTGAGATCATCTTTTTTCTATCTCTTTCCTTCCCTGGGAAGTGAGTCATGGTTAGGCAGACACCATCTTGACCAGAAGTCTCTCTCTGATTGGATTTGAGGCCTGAGCCATGAGAGAGTAGTTGGTCCTAAGGCAAAGTTACCATTATTCTTTGGCTAAATGGACACATTGTTCCCATCAAATTGCCTTCTAAGTGTATATGTTTATGCTGACTGATTAATTATGTTCTCACTTTTGGTTAGAAAATCTTTTTACAGATGGTGGTGACAACTGGAAAGATCCAAGTCTAGTTGAGATTAGTAATGAGAAGTGGAGCTTGAGTGCTCAGAACTGGATGTGACACCTTTTTCACACCTGCAAGGGCTCAGCAAACATTCTTCAAGGCAGTGGCAGAAATAACATTAGCAGTGCTCTTCATCACTCACTGGAGAAGTTCTTTTTAGTGATGGCTGCAGATACTGGGGATTCTCAAAGCTCTTCAAATTGCTGAAAACCAGAAATTCTTGAGAGTTCAGCTCTATACATGGCACATTTATTAACCTCTCCAAGGCTCAGAGGACATTGTGTAAGAGGGAGAATGTTGCAGTTAGCTTCACGTTGCTAATACCTGATATAAAGCAGTTTGTGGGAGGAAAGTATTTATTTTGGTTTACAGAATTAAAGGGATGCTCCATTACGGAAGGTGAAAACATGGCATGAGAAGAGTTGGATATCACCTCCTGGCCAATATCAGGTGGACATCAGCAGCAGGAGAGTGTGCCAACACTGGCTAGGGGAAGCTAGCTATAACACCCATAATCTCACCCCAAAACATGCCTCCAACTAGGTTACAAATTCACAAATTGCCATCAGCTGGAGAGCAAACATTCAGAACAAAAGTTTATATGGGACACTTGAATCAAACCACCACATTTCTTCCCCTGGCCCCCAGAAACTCACAATCATCCATGATGACAATTCAATTTTCTCAGTCCAACTTCAAAGTTTACATAGTTTTTATAAATGCCATTGCTGAACAAACATCCCCAAAGCCCAAGATCTCTTACAGTTGGCTGGTAATGGCAAATAATTTCCATAATGGCATAGAATAAACATTCACACTGCAAGGGATGACATTGGATATAGCAAAGAAATATTGGGCTAGTACAAGATTCTAAAACATCAAATTCTATAACTCTATGTCCAAAAAGTCAAACTAATTGCAAGTCTCTGGAGTTTCAATTTGGCCCCTATATCTGGACTGCTCATAGATCAAGATATACTCCATTCAGTGCCAGTAGTTCTCCTTGGCAGCCATCCCATACTCCTGGCATCTCCATTACATTTCCCCCTGAAATCCACAGGTCATTCTCTAGGCTCCATCATGCCTCAGTGCAGGTAATCCCACAAGCCTGCTTCATACTGCCCATGGCCATTTTTTCAAAAAACAGAACCCCATTGCAAATTCAATAAACCTCTCATTCCTGCATTTGTTATACTCCATATTACCAGGTGGGTTACCAACTTCTTAATCTTGGGGAAAATAAAGCTGACTTTGGAGAGCAAGACATTCCTTCTGCAATCAGACCCTTACTTCAAAAGAGTGTGCATCCTTCCTGCAGTCCTGATGCAGATCAGATGTCACAATCTCAAAAGCTTCAATCTCTCAAACAATTGCAACTGAACAGGGAGCAGTTTCAGCCTAGAGATTTCATTTCTTTCTTTGCCATATACATCTGCACACCCGTGCATTTCTTTCTTTCTTTCTTTCTTTCTTTCTTTCTTTCTTTCTTTCTTTCTTTCTTTCTTTTTTTTTTTTTTTGTTTTTTGTCTTGGTTTTTTGAGGTAGGGCCTCACTCTAGCCCAGGCTGACCTGGAATTCACTATGTAGTCTCAGGGTGGCCTTGAACTCATGGTGATCCTCCTACCTCTGCCTCCTGAGTGCTGGGATTAAAGGTGTGTGCCACCATGCCTGGCTCATTTCTATGTGATGTAACCCTGCACAACTTCTCAGGACACAGGCTGGAGAACTCAATAAAGCCATTAAACACAAACTTCTTCCAGACCAGTTCAAACAAAATTTTCTCACCCCCATAAGCCAAACCTAATAGCCCATAGTCTTTACTGCTTTCAGGTCTTTCAACTCCTACTGGAATGGTCCATCAAGCTGTACTTACAGAACTGTAAGGCTTTTATTAGTCTAAGATTAAAAATGTTTCCTAACCCACCCTCAAATCAGTTCCATGGCCTAAAGCCACACAGTTAGGTTTCTAGCAGCAACAGGACCCCAGTTCTTGTACCAATTTTATTGTTGCAGTTAGGTTTGAGCTGCTGGCACATAGCATACAAATAAAAGTAGCTTATTGCCCAGCCACATGGGGTTTCCAACTGTCGGTGAGTATCCTCTACACTAGGCCAAGGACAGAACTCCTTAGCCCTTACTCTCCTCAAGGGCTCTTTACCCCCTATAGCACTCCACATGGCTGGAGCTCTTTGAACTTTATTTTTTCTCTTTTCTTTTCACAATTTTCCCAGGCCCACCACATGGGTTCTCCAGCCAAATGGATGTCTTTCCTTTGCTTCGTACTTCCCTCAACAAATATGGGAGGAAAGGATTTATTTTGGCTTACAGACTCCACAGGGAAACATGGTATGAACAGAGGCTGGATATCACCTCCTGGCCAACATCAGGTGGAAAACTGCAGCAGGAGAGTTTGTCAAACACTGGCAAGGGGAAGCTGGCTATAACAGTCATAAGCATGCCCAGAAGATCACACCTCCATCAAGGTTCTAACTCACAAATTGCCATTGGCTGGTTATCAAGCATTCAGAGCACATAATTTTATAGGGGGTACCTGAATCAAATCACCAGAGGGAGGAAACCATGTAAGAGCCAGAAAATAGAGAGTAGTTCTTTGGGGCATCATCCTCTGGACATGAAGAGACTGCTGCATTCATGACCTCACAGTGGAGGTTGCTACCTACATAAGACCTGCATAATATTGAGTCCATCAACATTTTTTTCTTCCTTTCTTTATTAGTTAGTTTTGTATTCAGCAAATACAGTCAGTTTTGTACCATTATTAGGCTCATCCGTGACCTACCCTCTCCCCTTGGCCCCTCCTTGTTGAGGTATATGGGTCATGCATTGTGGAGTTAGCCCACAGTTATGGGTAAGATAAATGTCTCTGCATATCGTGACCCAACATGTGGCTGTGACATTCTTTCTGCCCCCTCTTCCGCAAAATTTCCCTGAGTCATGTTGGGTTCATTTTTGGTCTGTTTCAGTGATGAGGTGTTGGGGGCCTCTGAGGCTCTGGCTCTCTGATTTGGTAGAAGTTGATTTTTCTCTGTGTTGATCTCCTTCCCCCTTCTGCTGGTGTCTGGTTCATCAGGAAAACAGCACCCTAGCTTATTTCGCCAATTTTTCTTAGTTTCAGCCTGGGCCCTTTTGAGGTATGATGGGCTGGCTCTCTCCTTAGGATCTACATCTATCTGAAAAAGAGAAGCAGATTCTGCAATGGAGAGTAAGTTAGCACCAGGACAAATGAAATAACCCTTACTTTTTTAATAGAGCATTTAATAGGTGTAGGCCCTCTTGTAGCCCATGATTGATGGTAGCTTGATATTGGAGAGTGTGCTTATGTTTGGATATGGTTCTGACTTGTTTCCCAGCTCCAGCCATGGGTCCCGCACCACTGAGGAGATCAGTTAGCCAAATTAAGAGGAGTTGGTTCCCCTCCATGGCTGTGTGCCACTATTGCACTTGTGTGGGCATCACAACAAGTTATTTGCTGCTAAGTAGGTATGACCATGAGTTGCTTGGTCATTTTCCCCCAGTCGCCCATGTAGCACCTTCTGGCACTAGACGTGCTGACTGTCTGGGGACTGACTCTCTTCCAACTTCCAGCCATGCCATTCTATTTTGCATGTCAACCTCATAAGGTGTCTTCAGCAGTAGGGTCTTACCACTAACCTTTGGTGGGTAATCAAGTACTCTGACAGAAATCTGTCTGTCTTTTAGGAAACCTTGTAGGTCTCTCTGATCAAAAGCTCATTGTGGATGATAGCCCCATGCTGGTACTGGGAGTTACAGGTCAGTGCCCACTAAGAAAATGAGGAAAAAGATAACTAATATACAAGAGTTAGAGAGAAGAGAGAGGGAGAGGGAGAGGGAGGGAGGGAAGATGTAGAAGATTAAGGTAAGTCTTGATCCTACCCTCTCCAGTGTCTTGTGGTTCAGGTGTTCCCTGTAAGGGCCTGGTGAAGGATCAGCCATTTGGTCTGTCTTTTAGGAAGTAGAATTTTATGCTACCATTGCCGTTTGGGTCTAGATTTGTGTTTCCTACCCCTTTGTCTATCAACATTTTGATATACATGATGGAGAAGGCGAAGAAGAATAACACATCAAAATAGAAGAAGGACTATATGAAATGAGGAGTGGAAGCTGAGCATGGTGGTGCACACCTTTAATCCTAGCACTCAGAAGGTTTAGATAGGAGGACTGCTGTGAGCTCAAAGCCACCGTGAGACTACATAGTGAATGCCAGGTTAGCCTGGGCTACAGTGAGACACTACCTCAAGCCCCCTTCCCAAATAAAAGGAAAAAAAGAAAAAAGAAAGGAGGAGTGGGTTCACTGAAATTGATGTTGTGGTAGGGGACTAGTGAATGTAATGTGAGGGGATTATGATCAAATTACAGTATGCTCAAGTATTAAAATTCTCAATAAAAATTAGGAAAACATTCTAGAATTGTATTTGAATTTATAATTATGCATGAGAGCAAATCTTTCCTTTAGACTGACTGTTTTTGTCTCATTTTCCATGTTTAAATAAAACTATAACTTTTGGTAATAAATTTCCTATTTATCATCTTTGAAAATCAAAGTGCTTGATTTTCTCATATTTGCTAGGTTTATACAGTTATTACATTGTTGCAATAAATATATGCATTTACAGCCTTTATACCTATCTATCTATCTATATACAAATGCAGCCTTTAGTAGAGATAGGTATTGGATAATTAAGTAATCCAATTAATGCATAAATGTAAATATAGGTAAATTCTCTGAAATAATTAGCAAGAGTACACAATAACAAAGCAATTATAGTTATACGCTTGAATTTGGTTGGTTAGCTTGGGTGAAAAGAAAGCTGTCTCCAAGGAGTAAGCCATGTAGGTGGAAGCCATATGGGTAGGTGGAAGAATGTTTTTGAAAGAAAGAACATTCTCCATGAAGATATGACATGTTCAAATTATGAAAATTTCAGTGTGGCTTAAGATAAGAAAGAGAGAGAGTTAGACATTATGTTGAGATGGGGTTGTAATGATAGGCAAGGCACATATTATGTAGAACCTTAAAATATATGGGAATTTTTTTTTTCAAGTTAGGGTCTCACTTTAGCTTAGGCTGACCTGGAATTCATTATGTAGTCAGAGGGTGGCCTTAAACTCATAGTAATCCTCCTACCTCTGCCTCCAAATTGCTGGGATTAAAGGTGTGTGACACTATACCCGGCTAATATGTCTTTTTGTATTCTATTACAAGTGTGAAGGAACATCATTAAAGATTTATAAACAGGAATAGTATAATCCAAATTAGAGATTTTTAAAATATTTATTTATTTACAAGCATACACACACACAGAATGGGTATGTCAGGACCTCTACCCACTGAAAATGAAGTCCAGATGCATGCACCACTTTGTGCATCTGGCTTTACATAGGTACTGGGGACTTTAACCTGCATCGTTAGACTTTGCAGGAAAACATCTTAACCAGTGAACCATCTCTGCAGCCCCCAAATTATAATTTTAATGATTATTTTGGCTTTAGCATGGATAATGGATAGAAGTCAAGAAGAATGGATTTTGGCAGAAGTCATCTATAATTTCAGGTTTGTAATTATTCTGTTCAAATAACCATTTGAACCATTGAAATTCAAAAATTTTGATCTCAAATTATGACTGCTATACTCGTTACAACCGTACTGAGTCTATTTAAATAATTGTGTAGCTATGTTTTATAGTATTGCACAAACTACTCAACTGTGATAACCGGCTTCTTGATTATTGCCTAGGAAATAATTATGCAACCTGCAATCATATTCTACTTCAAATTGCATCTATTAACTAGCTAGCCCTCTTAAGGCTGTGTTCATAGTATTTATGTTTTAGTTATTTATAATTGTGAATAAATAATGAAAGAGACTATAACTTTTTGACTGATTCACTCTGGAGCCTATTCCAGTAAAGGATGTATCAAAGAGTTGAAAAGAAACTTCTGTAATACCTAACTACATCAATCAACACTGGGTGGCTTTACTCCACCACCTTCTGCTTGCATCCGAGCTATTTTTTCTTAATTTTTTTAACATTTGCTTTTAATTTTTTATTTTTATTTATTTATGAGGGAGAGAGAGAGAGAGGGAGGGAGGGAGGGAGAGAGAATGGGCATGCCACGGTTTCCAGCCACTGCAACGAACTCCAGATGCTGCCACCTTATACATCTGGCTTACGTGGGTCCTGGGGAATCAAACCTGGGTCCTTTGGCTTTGTAGGCAAGTGCCTTAACCACTAAGCCATTTCTCCAGCTCCTGAGCTATTTTTAAAAATATTTATTTATTACTTATTTATTTGACAGAGAGTGAGAGAGACAGATGCAGACAGAATGAGGAAGAGAATGAGCATGCAGGGCCTCAACCACTGCAAACAAACTCCAGATGCATGTGCCACCTTGTGCATTTGACTTTACATAGGTACTGGGAAATCAGACCCAGGTCCTTAGGTTTTGCATGTGAACGTCTTAACTGCTAAGCCATCTCTCAAGCCTCCAGCTATTTTTTTTTTTCTTTATTAGTTAGTTTTGTATTCAGTAAATACAGTTAGTTTGGTACCATTATTAGGCTCATCTGTGACCTACCCCCTCCCCTTGGCCCCTCCTTGTTGAGGTATAGGGGGCATGCATTGTGGAGTTAGCCCACAGTTATGGGTAAGCTAAATGTCTCTGCATATCATGACCCAACATGTGGATCTGACATTCTTTCCGCCCCCTCTTCCGCAAAATTTCCCTGAGCCATGTTGGGTTCATTTTTGGTCTGCTTCAGTGATGAGGTGTTGGGGGCCTCTGAGGCTCTGGCTCTCTGATTTGGTAGGAGTTGATTTTTCTCTATGCTGATCTTCTTCCCTCTTGAGCTGGTATCCAGCTATTTCTTGTGTTAACAAAATATATAGAGTTGACAAACACTTAGGTGATTTTCAAAAATTTCAGCAAGATGAAAAATATCTAGTTATCTAAAAACATTAACTTTGTTAAAATTATTATATTTATTGGGTATATAAATAATTTTGTATATAAATAATTTTTGGCATCAAAAGCTGTGGTAAGGATTTCTAGAGATCCCTCCCATGGATATGGAGAAATGGTGGTTAAAGATTTCTGGAAATACCTCCTATGGATATAGAGAACCCAACATATCTGGTAACATGGAATGTTCTGGCTATCCAAAGGGCTGAGGATTTGCCAGTGATATGTGCTCTGAGAGTGACCTCAGGGCAAATGGAACTTTGTGAACATTCCTGAAAAGAGCCCAGAAGAGGTAAGGAGTCTCTAATAATTGGAGAGAACTATCATGGCTGAAACATGCAGAGATGCAGTTAACTTGTTTGCTAAATCTGTCTGAATGAACTGAACAAGTGAAATGAGGCACTGCAGGGGAATCAAAGTTCTATGAGACCTGTGAAAAAGATAACTGAAAGATGAGTAATCAGTAGCCTATAGTTGAAGAAGTCACTTTTGAAATATACCAAAGTTTGAGAAATGCCCAAGTGAGTTTGGACTCTAGATTCAGGATGTCTGCCAAGTGGAGATCAAGGACAGTCAAGGGTTAGGAAGGAAAAAATGGAAGACTGATTCAAAATAAGAAAGTTATGGAAAATGAACTCTAAGAGAACCTATGAATCCTGCCCTTTGAAAGTAGTGTCATCTCAAAACTCACACAGAGCTGAGTTGAAACTGACTTTTGTTTCCCTAGAAATAGTCAATGAAGAAAAGAAACTTGCATTGTTTTGATATTGCATTAGTCAAATGGAGCTGAAGTGGACTTTAAGAGACAACTTTGCTCTGAGATGTTACCCTTATGTCCAGTTGTGTTTTACTGTCCTTTAGTCTTCATTTTATTTATTTTTGTTTTTTTTTATTTTTTGAAGAAGAGCTCACTCTATCCCAAACTGACCTAGAACTCACTCTAGCCCAGGTTATCCTGGAAATCATAACAATCCTCCTTCCTTAGCCTCCTGAATGCTGGGATTAAAGGCATGCACCACCACATCTGGCTGTAGTTTTCATTTTATTTTATTTTATTTTTTTAGTTTTCATTGAAATGATCTGGATACAATGATTCAATCTTATCATGACTGAACTCAACCCCAACGTAGATGAATCTCAGCAGAATAGGGGTGGGAGAGAGGGAGACTGTGTGCAACCTTTTTATTAAAAAAAAATCAATAAATTAAAAAATAAATTTCAGATGAAGATTTTAAGAAAAGTCTTTCTAGGTATCAGTGAGGAAGAAATTTGACCCCATGTGGTCTGAACAAGTAGCAAAAACCATTCACAATGAATTCGTGGAGCTTGAGGAAGGAAAATTATGGAGTTGACACAAACTTTCAGGCAACTGTGTATGGGACGGCTTTATCTCCTAGGCCATATTGACACCTCACTTCTAAACAATACAGACCTAATGCAGAAAATTCTGGATGCTTCAAAACATGAAAGAAAAAAAGCTCGGATCTGAAGGGCCACAAAGCTCTTTTAGCCTGAGTATAAATAAGTCTTATACAAGAGAGGTGGATGCAGGAGGGTTGCCATGCATTGAATGCAGCCTGGGCTATGATAGAGAGTTCCAAGCCAGCCTGGGGCAGTGTAAGATCCTGTCTCAAAAAAAAATCATCAGCTTCTCGAAGTAATTCTTGTGGCTATGAAACTCTTGTCCATAGGGCAAATGATGGTCATTTGGAGGGAATATGAAAAGCAGATGCAGAACTGTGAATTGATTCTGTATGTTAGAGGATGATTAATATATTTCTCCGTTTGATCATTGCTACCTCATATGAACAGTCTGAAACAAAATACTGGGATTGTTTTGGCTATTAACATAGCCTGATGATCTTGAGAGATGGCTTCCCAGCTTCTCTGCAAAGCCAAAGGATCCAGGTTTGATTCCCAAGTACCAACGTAAGCCAGATGCACAAGGTGGCACATGTGTCTGGAGTTTATTTGCAGCAGCTAAAGGCCCTGGGGTGCCCATCCTCTCTCTTACCCAAACAAATAAAATACAATAAAATGCTTTTAAAAATATGATAACCCAAGACAAATTTATTCACTATCTCCTCTTGGAACAAAGGTACTTAAGTAAAAGACTCTGGTCATAAGTGTAAATAAATACTGTAAGCTTCCTAGTCACATTTATATTTTTATATAATTCACAGTTTGTTATATACAAATATGCAAAATATATTTTGAAAATACTTTTTCTACAAAGTCAATTAACTTCCTAACAAACAACTATTTTATACACACTCAAAAGGCAGTATTTCAATGGATCCTTTGTGAAAATGTCATGGAATTTCAATTTATATGCTAATCATAAACATGCACATATCTTTTGTTCTCAAGCTTGCACCTCATATCCAAGGAGCCATGGTTATAAAAATAAAGACTAGCAAATGTCCCATACTTAAAACTGACCATACTATATTCCTAACATTATGAATACTTCTTTGAAATAAGTGTCACCTAGATTTATGTATAATGTGTATTCTTAAGGATGTCACAATGAAAACTCTGATTTGCTGGAACTGCTCACTGAATTGGCAATAAAATGTAATGTGCTTACAAGAGGAAAGTAAGTCAGGCTACATAAAGATGACAAGGCATTACTGGGAATTGTGCATAGACTTAGGAGTAAGGAAACTTGGGAAAAAATAACATATTGATGGGCTGGAGAGATAGATCAAGGGTTAAGGTGCTTGCCTGCAAAGCCTAACTACCTGGGTTCAATTCCCGGTGCCCGCATAAAGCCAAATGCACAAAGTGGCACATGCATCTGGAATACATTTGTAGCAGCTTGAGGCTCTGGCACACTTAATCTCTCTCTCTCTCTCTCTCTTTCTTTCTTGTCTCTACCTCTCTCTTCTTGTATCTAAATAAAAAATAACATATTGATACAAATTTACCATGGGCACACTTGAACAGAATAATTTTGCATTTAGGCATGCCATTTTCCAAGGGTGTGTTGAAGAATTCTGGAAGTCCTTAGAGACTTCTTAAAAGTGGCTGGCGGTAAAAATGGAATAAGAGTTCCTGTTTTGCTCCCCCGGCATCACAAATGCTGCTGAAGTGAGTCAAGATGGAGTAGTATGCCTGAGAGCTGTGCCCCTGGTGAATTGTGCATGACTGTGGTGGGGCCTTTACCATGGGTACCATAGTTGGTGGTACCCTTCAAAGCAATCAAAGATTTCAGAAATTCTCCAGTGGGAGTAAACCACAAGCTACTAGGGAGTATGGCAGCTATTAAAACCTGCGTTCCACAGATGGGAGGTAGCTTTGCAGTCTGGGGAGGTCTGTTTTCATTGATTGACTATAGTACAGTTCACATCAGAGGAAAAGAAGATCCCTGGAACTCCATCAGTAGTGGTGCCTTAACAGGAGCCATCCTGGCAGCAAGAAACGGACTGGTGGCCATGGCTGGGTCAGCAATGGGTGGAATTCTTCTAGCTTTAATTGAAGGTGCGGGTACCTTGTTGACGAAATTTGCCTCTGCACAGTTTTCTAATGGCCCTCAGTTTTATGAAGACCCCTCCCAGTTGCCTTCAAGCCAGTTACTATCCTAAGCTTTTGGAGACCATCGACAGTATCAATAGGACTTCTTGGGCTTAGTGGTTAAGTCATTTGCCTGCAAAGCCTTAGGACACAGGTTCAATTTCTCAGTACCCATTTAAGCTAGATGTACAAGGTAGCACATGCATTTGGAGTTTGTTTGCAGTGGGCAGAGGGTCTGAAATACTTATTCTCTCTTTATCTGTCATTCTTTCTTATAAAAAAAATAAGTAAAAAAATAAATAAATAATTTTTTAAAAGAAAAAAAAGCCAGGAGTGGTAGCGCACGCCTCTAAACCCAGCACTCCGGTGGCAGAGGTAGGAGGATCGCCATGAGGTCGAGGGCACCCTGAGACTCCATAGTGAATTCCAGGTCAGTCTGGGCTAGAGTGAGACCCTACCTCTGAAAACCAAAACCAAAACCAAAAAAAAAAAAAAAAAAAAAAAAGAATAGAACTTTTTCCAGGATTTCTTTAACCATATGAGCTGTAGTTCCAGGATTTCTGAAGAGCAAGACACAGTTTGTTTAAAACCATGGGTGGGACAACTGTGGCCAAGCAGGCCATGAAGAGAGGACACTTTTTCTATTTAAAGGGACATGTAATGGAGAAAAGATAACTGTGTTTATGTATTCACACTTGGATTGCATTTGTGATCAAAATAAAGGTCTAAAGTAATTTACAGAACATGTAAGTGCTTAGAAGATGAAGGGCCAAAGGACAACTAAGAGTGAGACATGAGCATCATCTCCCTGGGCACTTCTCTGCCTGGTTTGTGTTTACAGTTAGTTGAACAATAAAAGCTCCTGAATTCAAAAACGGGGGGGGGGAGGGTAAAAGAGAAGTTCTACATGAACCCTTTAATGATAATAGTTGTTTTGGATTTGTGTAATAAACTGTGTATCTGTATAGGATTTAATTTGAGGCTAGAATTTTATGGGCTTTCTATGATCTGAATGTTTATGATTCCTTAAATTCATATTCGATATCCTCTCTCCCAAAGAGTTGTTCCACCATGGGGGTGGATTCCTCCTGAATGGGATTGGTGCCCTATAAAAGACACTCCAGGGAGATTTTTCTCCTTTCCACCATATGAGGAGACAGAGAAGAGGTACCATGTATTTGAAAGAAAATGGATCATCACCTGATCTAGAATCTGTTGGCACCTTCATTTCCATCTACCTGACAAAATTGTCAGCAATAAATGAATGTTGTTGAAAAAATTCATGTTGTTTATGTTACCCATTCAACCAGTGCTTTGTTATAGCATGCTAGCCAGAAAAAGGAACTTCCTTTCTCAAATCACTGGTGGTAATGTCCCTTGCCACCCAGATCTTGTTGAGTCCTACCAGATTTTGATACTTTAACTCCATCTGATTTCATTCCATAATTGTAACTTGTACTCATTTAAATATTGAGGATACACATTCCTTGAAGCCATTGGAATACTTTTCAGCCCTTTTGAGCTTAGAACTTGTCAGCAATTGGTGTGACAATGGGCAAAGTGAAATCCAAAAACATGACAAAACCCACAATAAATGTGAGAAAATTTGAAAGGAAAAAATTAATATCTGGCCTGGTGTAGTAAATTCTAATGATGTTATTAAGAGATGTATGGGGAGGGTAGAAATTCTATTGGAAGATAAAGGCTTCTTTGATTTGTTTATTCAGTTCAATTTCAGTTCCAATCACCACTTTCTGGCAGTTCAGCCAATGTTTCAGTATTTGTCTATGAAAGACATCTCTCCCAAAAGAATATGGCTTTGTTACATGCAGGGGAAGACACACTAAATAGACATTCTTGCAGTCATCAGCACCTCCAGTGATTTCAGCTTAAAATAATCATATACCGAATTGACACATTTTGAGGTGGTACATCTTTAACTCCTTGATCACCATGCAGTGACTTAATACCTACAATCTCCTTTACCACATCATCTTTCCCTCTCTCCTTTCCTATCACTCTGAGTGACACACCAGCTGACAGTGTTATGAATAGGAAGGTTTGGGTAGAGTGACTGTCAGAAATATTTTTACTGTGTGAAAGGACATTCATGGAATGTTATGGCATCGTTGCCTCCTGTCCATCAGAGAATGTGGCATTGAGTATTGGGTTCTTGCCACTGCACTCAGCATACCAAAATGAGTTCCTGGCTGCATTTTGCACTATAAAGTACCAAAAATAATATTCATACCTTACATATTATAATGCATTCATTTTCATATTCTTTAATGTGCTGCAATTTAGGATTTACATTTAGCTTAGGCATGATTTAGCTAAAGTCCTCAGACTGCTTTAGTAAACCCTATGACCAGAATTAGAACATTCGCCCTGAGTTGCAGTGAGATTTGTGCTAAAGTTCACAATGTGAATTTGATAGCTTTAAACATGAGATATGTACTTACTGTGTTTACTGAAATCCCTCAGTCCCCTATCACTTTCCTTCGATTTCAAAGTTATGGAATTGTCCAGTGTGTTTGCTCAGAATGACCTGATGTGACTCAAGTGTTATTCTGGTCACGATTCTAGTGCCAATTACATTGATCCACATGTTTTAATGTGATATGGATTACCAATATAAATGACTTGAGTGCACACAACTCTTGTGTATTCTATTGCAACAACATTGTATTCGTTTTCTGACTTTTCATGATATCAGGTTTGATATGACATTTAGTTTAAGTGGATTTGGTCTTTTTTCAGGGCTTTAAATCTAAACACACTAGGTTTTAAATTGAGGACAAGTTCTAGAGGCAGGACCATTAACTTCTAAGAAGTCGTAGATTATGTTGAAAATTATTTCTACACTTTCATCCCTGAGTCAGAGTAGCCATGACAAAATTAAAAAAATATATTTCTATGTTCTATTCTTTGTCTTATTTTCACTTTAGAGGGGTGCAACTCATGTGGATAACTAGGCTCTAGAATATTTTAAGTTCTAGAATATACACTGATATAGTTTCAGAGGCCAGTTTCCAGGTGGTTTTGTTTACAAGTAAAGTAGGCAGTTGTGTATGTTGCAACAGTAGAAGACTGTCTTGGAAAACATTCCCTTTACCAGCTCACTTGAAAGTAGAAGGCTGATCTGCATAGTCTCTCTTGACTTGTGCAAATACTTCTGTATACTAATTATTAATACAAATTACTAATACCAATTATTATCAACCATAAACATCATAGAGTCCATTTATTTAGGAATCATCTGATAACCAGCTGGAAATGACTGACAATACCAAGATTTGATATTGGTTAAAGTAGAAGATTGATTTGTAAGATTAGAAGCTGGTTAAGTAGAAGAGAGGTCCACTTATAAAGTAATGGTTAAGTGTTGGCTAGGCAAGGGAAGTTTGTTAGCATAGTCCATCTAAGTACAGGCAGAAGAAAAAGTAGCAGGATAGTTATAGCAAATTTACCTAATGTTCTGTTTTTTTTTCTTCTCAAAGTTAGAGCTTCCCTGGAATTTACAGTTTGAGCATCTATGAGCCACTCTGCTATATATCCATGAGAGTAACTTCAGACTATCCTAGAGGCTAGAATATTCTCCTATGAGAATAACTAAAATACAATTCTATGCCAGCTTCCTGCTTTTGCAAATTCTTTAAGGTATCTTCTTACCACTTTTTAATATTTTATTTTTATTTTTGTGAGAAACAGAGTAAGAGTATGGGGGTGGGAGAATGGGCACACCAGGGCCTTCAGCTACTACAAACTCTAGATGCATGTGCCACTTGTGCATCTACCTTACTTGGGTCCTGGAGAATCAAACCTGGGTCTCTTGGCTTTGCAGACAAGTGCCTTAACCACTAAGCAATCGTTCTAGACCTTTTCTTACCATTTTAAGAAAAGCTTTTCTTTGGGCTGGAGAGATAATTCAATGGTTAAGGCATTTTTCTGCAAAGTCTAACAATCCGGGTTCAATTCCCCACTAGCCAGATGCACAAAGTGGCACATGCATCTGGAATTCATTTACAGTGACTAGAAGACCTGGTGTGCCTATACTCTCATTCTGTGTGTGTCCCTCTGCTTGCAAATAAACAAATAAAATATTTAAATGAAAAGATTTTTAAAATATATTTATTTATGTATTTATTTGAGAGAGAGAGAGAGAGAGAGAGAGGCAGAGAATGAGAGAGAGAGAGAATGGGCTCCTCAGGGCCTCTAGCCACTGCAAATGAACTCCTAATGCATGCATCACCATGTGCATCTGGCTTATGTGGGTACTGGGGAACTAAACCCTGCTCCTTTGGCTTTGCAGGCAAACACGTTATCCACTATGCAATATATCCCCAGAAAAGCTTTTCTTGCAAGATTTCTTGTTGCCTAATATTGTAGATGCTTTATATTTTTGTCAAGGCAACCCTACTCAATTTTTCCTGCTAGGAATTCTCTTAATAACAGAGTTTAACTCATTGGACATCTGCTGAGTAGAAACTCAAGACAGATCTATAGGTTCTTGGTAAGCCTTCTGAAAATACTTCTCAATACAATTTTCTTCACACTTTTCCTTCTCAGAGTAGGCTCCCTTACCTTGATTGAACACAACTTGTAGAAATTCCTGTACAAAATTACTCAAGAGGGAAAGTTGTTAAATAAAACTTCTCATTTCTGAAAATATAGTTTTTATACCATTAAATTTGAATGAGCAGACACTTCTACTTTAGTGACAATTTGCCCTTGTACTTTTGAAAGCATTAGTCCCTTGCTTTCTAACTTCCAATGCTACTTGGAGTGAATGTTGTCACTTTCAGTCTGTGGTGTTCTGAAATTTCACTACCATGTGACCTTGTGTGATCTATTTTTATTATACCAAACACTTGTCAAGTTCTTCTAGTAGGAAAATACATGCCATTCAGTTTTGGAAATTTTTCTTGGATAATTTCCTTTTCTTTCTGTAAATTGTTTTTTTAAATGTTGTCATCCATATATTGGATATCCTGGGTTGATCCTGTGGTCATTTTTTTAAAATTTTCCATTAGTTTTGTCTTTTTATTTTAGCTCCCAGAGATTTTGAACCTTTAAATATTCTAACCTTTCTGTTTTTATTTTATATTACTTTTATTTTTTTTATGAGGGAGGGAGGAAGGGAGGGGGGAAGCGATGAACTCCAGATGCATGTGCCACCATGTGCATTTGGTGTACACAGATTCTGGGGAGTTGAACCTGGGTCCTTAGTCTTCACAGGCAAGCTCCTTAACCATTAAGTTATATATGCAGACCTTTATTTTATTTTTAACTTCATTTTTTTTCTTGTTTTCCAGGTGTTCTCTTTCTTCACAGTTAATTGTTCATGAATGCTGGATAACCTCTGCTTTCTGAGATAAATCTTTTCAGTTTTTTCTGTTTCTAGAATTGCCTATGTTTCTAGGAAATTTCCAATTTTTATTATTTTTATATCCTCTGATTTTTTTATCCTTTTAAACCTTTTCTTGACAACTTCCATAAAAAATATATATATATATATATATATATATATATATATATAGACAAATATCATGATCATAATCTCCTCCCATAACTCTCTGATTTCCCTTCCCAAATTCATCCTCTGCTGAATGTCTTCTCCTTTCCAACTAATCTTTCTTCTATTTTGATGCCATTTTTTTTCTTCTGTTATTCAGGTCTTGTGTAGTATCAGCCACTCTGATGCAATGGTGGTATATCTGTTATGGGGGAAGTCAATGACTTTCTGATCGGACATGAGGCCTGCTCCTCGAGAGGGAATTCCTGGTCTTGCAAACCTAATCAAAAGCCTATGGCTGGGGAGGTCATAAGCCCTATGGCGGAAACTACTATTGTTGCTTGGCTAAATGGATAGTATGCCCACCAAATTGCCCTCTTAATATTGATGTTTATGCCCATTTATTTTTTAAATATTTTATTTATTTGAGAGAAAGAGATGGAGAGGAAGAAGAAGACAGAGAGAGGGAAAGAATGGGGGTGCCAGGGCCTCTAGCCGCTGCAAACGAACTCCAGATGCATGCACTACCTTGTGCAGCCGGCTTATGTGGGGAATTGAACCTAGGTCCTTAGGCTTTGCAGGCAAGTGCCTTAACTGCTAATCCATCTCTCCAGCCATATGTCCATTTATTAACGCTACTCTCACTTTTGTTTAAAGATCCTCCTCTGTTCAGATGGCAGTGGACACTGATTGTGACTCAAAACTCACCATAGTGCTGAGAAGTGACAGAAGAAGGTTAAGCACTAAGACATCTTTATAACACCCTCCAAGGCTCATGGACCATTGTGAAAGAGGTGGCAAAAAGGATGTAAGATCTAAAGGAAGAGGTGGAGTGCTTATAACAGTCTTTCAGACATAAAGTGATCTTGTTTTCTCATTCTACCTATCTATCAATCATCTATCTATCTATCTATCTATCTATCTATCTATCTATCTGTCTATCGATCTATCTATATATCAAAATAACAAACTGAATCAGGCGTGGTGGTGCAAGCCTTTAATCCCGACACTCAGGAGGCAGAAAGGAGGCAGAGGTAGGAGGATCGCCATGAGTTCGAGGCCACCCTGAGACTACATAGTGAATTCCAGGTCAGCCTGGACCAGAGAGTGAGACCCTACCTCAAAAAAACAAAAACAAAAAAAACCTGAGAAGTTGATGAGAAAATTTTGTATATGAAAATATGAGCCAGACATGGTGGGATGCAGAGTTGGGAGGATTTCCATGAGTTTGAGGCCACCTTGAGACTACATGGTGAATTCCGTGTTAGCCCAAGACCCTACCTCAAAAAACAAAAACAAACAAACAAAAAAGCAACAAACAAAGAAAGAAAATATGATGCATTTCCCTTTGAGTTGAAAAGCTTAAGGAAGCTGAGAGGGTTAAAACTCAGCTTTTGACTTGGGTTCTCCATAATGTCACTACATTTTGTATTTTCTATTGAACAGTTTGTGTTCCACATAGAGTGTCATAGGCCTATCTGTTAGAATTCTGGGGTATATACAAAGAGTGGTGTGTAGACTGAAGATTGAACCATTTAATTTGCATATTTTATAACCTCCTTTTTAGAGTGACAATCCACTCCAGTTCTTACTCACAGAAACCTTTTCAGCAAGGCAACATGGCAAGACTTGTACATGCAGTGGCAAAGAGAAATTATTCATGAGTGAGTGAATGAATTTAGGAGAATGAGTCATATATTCTAAAGCAGCTGACAATTGATCATGATAACTTTAGTCTTTACCTCATAGCTTTGCCTCCAAAGATTCTTTTTGCCTCCAAATCCGAAACTTTCTGGGGATCTTCAGTATAAATCACCTTGCTTTTGTAGGTGTCTCCCCAATTTCAGGCTTAGGTTGCACTATTATCTACTCTGCTGAGCTAGTTTCTACCTATTTATGTTGTTTCCAACTTAAACAATTTCTGTTGACATTTTTTACCCTACTGTCTTCTCCTTTCCTGTTCTCTTTTGTCTTTCTGGATTAAATTATGTATTTTCAGTTCTTTTAAAATATTTTACTGACTAATGTGCAAGGAGAGAGAGAGAGAGAGACAGACAGACAGAGAGTGTATGGGTGCACCAAGGCCTCTAGCCACTGCAAATGAACTCCAAATGCATGTGCCACTTTGTACATCTAGCTTACATGGGTACTGGGTAGTTGAACCCAGGTTGTTAGGCTTTGCAGACAAGTGCCTTAACCACTGAGAAACCTCCCCAACCCCTATTTTTTTAATTGTTTATTGTTTAATTATTTATTGTTTATCTTTTGAAACATTTTATTGACATCCTCTGTACATACAGACAATAGACCATGATCATAATCCCCCACCATCACACACCTTTTCTCCCTCCCCTTTCACTGAATCCTGTCTTTCCAACTAATCTGCTTTCATGTAATTTTCCCCTTCTACTATTCAATTCTGGTATAGGTAAATATCAGTCATTGTGAGATCACATCAAATGTTAATGCTTAATAATACAATTTTAGTGAGGTTTCAGAAGCAAGTGGTGATAAATATATTTGTTACATCTGCTATGCTCACCTGTATGCCCTCTCATTAATCATACAAGCTACATGATATTCCATACTATTGGGTTAAAATAGTGACATGCAGCATATTTAATATCTGTTAGGATCTGGCTTCTAACCATTTTGAATGGGCATCAATCATATTGGTAATATATGCTGAATACCCTGCTATTCAAGTGTCAGTTGTTTATTTGCTAGATTATGGAGAGATTCAAAGTATCTTGAAGAAAAGACCAAGGTAGTAAGAGTGATGGAAGGGTTGGATTGGGTGTGGAGAACCAAGCCAGAAACTACCAATGAGCTGTTTTAGAAAAGTTTCAGTATTTTACTAACCAGTTTGCCTCCTTTTGTACATATTGGCTATATGTCAATAAGTAATATGTCATAATGTATTTATTGACTTTTCTACTGAGGTATTCATAGTTATAGATAAGGTTGAGGTTTAAAAATGTGTACATGATATATGCCCAGAAGTGGTATTATAGGATCAAAAGGTAACTCAATTTTCAACTTTTTCTGGAGTCATTACACTGATTTCCATAGTGGTTGTACAAATTTGCAATCCCACAAACAGTAGATGAGGGTTCCTATTTCCCTACAGCCTTGCCAGCATTTATTGTTATTCAACAACTTCTTCTTCTTCTTCTTCTTCTTCTTCTTCTTCTTCTTTCTTCTTCTTCTTCTTCTTCTCCTCCTCCTCCTCCTCCTCCTCCTCCTCCTTCTTCTTCTTCTCTTTTTGGTTTTTGGAAGTAGGGTTTCACTGCAGTGCAGGCTGATCTGGAATTCACTATGTAGTCTCAGGATGGCCTCGAACTCACGGTGATCCTCCTACCTCTGCCCCCCCCCCAAGTGTTGGGATTAAAGGCATGTGCCACCACGCCCGGCTCAACTTCTTTTTTTAAAGTTTAATTTGATTTATTTATTTGACAGTGGGAGAGGGAGAGAGAGAAAGAATGTGCACACCATTCTAAGCACTGCAAACAAACTCCAGACACATGTACCTCCTTGTTATGCTTATGTAGGTACTAGGGAATCAAACCTTGGTCCTTAGTCTTTCGGCTTTGCAGGCTAGCAGCTTAACTGCTAAGCCATCTCTCCAACCCCTCATTCAACGTTTTGATGAATACCATCCAAATTGAAGTGAGATGAAATCTAGGAGTATTTTTTTTTTTCCACGTAGGGTCTCACTCTAGCTCAGGCTGACCTGGAATTCACTATGTAGACACAGACTGGACTCAAACTCATGACAATCCTCCTACTTCTGCCCCCTAAGTGCTGGTATTAAGGGCATGGACCACCACACCTGGCTCAGAGATTTTTAAATATTTTATTTATTTATTTATTTATGTGTGTGTGTGAGACAGAGAGAGAGTGGGAGAGAATGGGTGTCCTAGGGTCTCTAGCCACTGCAAACAAACTCCAGACACATGCACCACCTTGTGCATCTGGCTTATTGGGGAATCAAACCTGGGTCCTTAGGCTTTGCAGGCAAGTGCCTTAACCACTAAGCCATCTTTCCAGTCCCTCAGAGTTGTTTTTATTTGCATTTCTCTGATGATTAATGATGCTACAGGAGCTGCTGGAAGAAAAAGATCACTAACAGCATGAATAAGCAGGGGACCCTGCAGACCAAGAAATCAACCAGCTGCGCAAGAAGTACCCACTTGTGCAATAGTGGCACACAGCATCTGTGGGTAAACAACTCTTCTCTGGCTGGACATGAGGCTCACTCAGTGGAAGAGAACTCATACCTGGCACTGGAACCCAAGTCAGATTCCCAGAGCCAGAAAATTCATACTTCAGAGAGAAGGCCCCACTATTCTCCGGAGAAGAAGGGTGGGTTTGCACACCAAAAATCTCTCAAATAACTTTGCACAACCCCTTTAGCCCAAGCTTCTCTCCTTCTTGGTTGGCAAACCTGCTTTACTTCACAGATGTCACAGTAAATGGAGAAGAGTTGAGATCCATCAATAAGACAAGAAGATAAATGACTGTTGCAGTCACGATCACATTGCTGACAGAAAATATCAGACCAAGAGCAGCTTGTGGAAAAAAGGTTAATTTTGGCTTAAAAATTGAGGGGAAGCTCCGTGATGGCAGGGGGAAATGATGACATTAGCAGAGGATGGATATCACCTCCTTCCCAACATCAGATGGACAACAGCATCAGGAGAGTGTGCCAAACACTGGAACAGGGAAATTGTCTATAGCACCCATAAGCCCGCCCCCAACAATACATTGCCTCCAGGAGGTTTTAATTCACAAATTGCCATCAGATGGAGCCTAGCACTCAGAACATGTAAGTTTATGAGGGACACCTGAATCAAACCACCACAGTGCTCACCACAAGACTTTCCACCTCTTCTGCATTAGCCAGGGCCCAGGAGAACTTGTAGTGGAAACAGTGCCATGAACACTGCTCCAGGGTGATGGTGGCAGATAGGATTGATCAAGCACAACCTATCAAAGCAGAAATCCAGTCTACAAAGAACTCAACACGAAATCAGGCTTACAACACCTCTGACATAGCTTAGGGAACATTTCAGAAAAGGTGGCAGAAAGATTGTAAGAGCCACAGAGTGGGTGGGAATATCCTGAGGCAAGGCCCCTCCACTATCCTATTGGGACTGACTGATACCTTCATGACCCCACAATAAATCCCATAATCCCACAGAGGAGGGCCCCAGGGAAATGGGAACAAGGGGGAGGCAATAAAGGAGGATAATCTGTTAGTAAATACATAAATGTCTATGTGAGTATCACTGTGTATTTCTGGAGCTCTTTTTTTTTTTTTTTTTTTTTTGCTTTTTACAAGGTAGGGTCTCATTTTACCCCAGGTTGATCTGGATCTCACTCTGTAGTCCCAGGCCTCAAATTCTTGATGGTCCTTCTATCTCTGTTTCCTGATTGCTGCAATTAAAGTCATGCACTATCATGCCTGGCTCCCATTGTTTGTTTGTTTTTAAACATTTTTAGTTATTTACTTGCAAGCAGAGAGAGAGAGAGATTGAGCAGAGAAAAAGCCAGAAAGAGTGGGCACAAGAGGGCTTCCAGCCATTGCAAATAGATTCCAGATGCATGTTTGACTTTATGTATCTGGATCTATGTGGATACTGGGGAACTGAACTTGAGTCATTAGGCTTTGCAGATAAGTGCCTTAACCACTGAGACATCTCTTCAGCCCCTCACATTGTGGTTTTTTTTTTTTTTTTCTTTTGAGGTAATGTCTTCCTTTAGAGCAGACTGACCTGGAATTCACTATGTAGTGTTAGGGTGGCCTCTAATTCATGGCAATCCTCCTACCTTTGCCTCCCAAGTGCTGAGATTAAAGACATGTCCCACCATGCCTGGACCCTAGCATTGTTTTTTAATAATGTGTTTACTTTATCACTTAGTAACCAATGTATGTTTATAAATTAATTGAATTTTTGGGCTGGAGATGTGGCTTAGCAGTTAAGACACGTGCCTGCAAAGCCTTAGGACCCATGTTTGACAATCCAGGTTCCACGTAAGCCAGACACACAAAGTGACACAAGCATGCAAGGTCACACATGTGCACAAAGTGGAGTTCTATTGCAGTGGCTGGAGGCCCTGGCCCTGGCACACCAATTCTTTCTCTCTCACTCTCTTGCATAAAAGAAAAGGTCAGTCTGTGGGGCTTGTTTCAAAAAACAATTGATTTTTTAAAGAAAATTTATAATTGAAATTAACATCTTGACTTGTTTTCCTCTTTTTGTAATTCCATTTTTTAAAAGTTTATACTCCCATATCCCCTCTCCTCTGACCCCATTCCATTGAGTGTCCTCTTCAGTGGGGTCATCACTATTCTCTGTCAGGTCCTGAAGGCCTCAGTCATCTTCTGTGGGAGGGGAAATTATATTCCTACCCACCCTGTGATTCTTAAAACCTTTATGCTACTTCTTTCACAATGTTCCCTGAGTCTTAAGGGTGTTTTTTTTTAAATTTTATTTTAGTGTTTTTTGGGGGGGCTTGTTTGAGACAGAATCTCACTCTAGCCCAGGCTGACCTAGAATTCACTCTATAGCTCCAGGCTGGCCTTGAACTCACTGTGGTCTTCCTACCTCAGCCTCCAACATGACTCCTAGTTTATTTAAAACTTTTGAGAGAGGGACTTGTGGATGTCTGACTTCCTATGTAGCAGAGGCTAGCCTGGAACTCTTGATCCTCCTGTCCCTATCTCCCAAGTGTTAGAATTATAAGAATTCACCACCACACATAGGTTAACATCTTCACCTTTCAAATTTATATCTGAAGCTTTTGCTCCAGTGATAATATCCATGCTTTTGCCTATTCTTGCTGCTAAGAATAAAAAATATTCTAGAAATTATATATACAAAACAAACTCAAGAAATCATGGAGACATACAGACTGAAGGCAGGGTTGGTGAACCCAAAGAATGACATATCATGATGGTGGTATGCATATGTATGCCTGTAATCCCAGAACTCTGGAGGCAAAGGGTTCAAAACAGGCCTGGACTACCTAGTAAATTCAAGGCTAGCCTGGACTACATTGTGTGTTCCATAGCCTGGGTACATAGTAGAACACCATTTATTAGCTACTTTCCTTGTTACTATGGCAAAATACCTGACAAGAAGTAACTTAAGGTAGGAAGGGCTTATTTGGCTCACAGTTTGGGGCTTTACAAGTCCATTATGTCAGGGATGATATGGCATCAAAGAGCATGAAGCAGCTGGCCACATTGTGTCAGCAAACAAGAGCAGAGAAAGAGATAAACAATGGTGTTCAGTTGTCTTTTTTTTTTTTTTAATCCAGTCTGGGACCAATGAAATAGTGCTGCCCACAGTTAGGGTGGACCTTCCAACCTCAATTAACTAATCTAGAAAATCCCTAATAGACATACCTAGAGGTTTGTCTCCTAGGACTACAAAGAATCAGAGCTATAGGAACCTTTGCAGGTTTAATGTAAGATCTGGCGTTAACGCCATAATAGTCACCAAAGGCAAGGAGAAAGAGAGAGGAGTTTTAAAAAGATATTTAAAATGATGGTGATAGCTTTCTAAGTTTTATCAAAGACACATTATTTATAATATTATTATTTATATTTACATCATTTATAAAGATTTCAAGGGGAAGTCAAGGAAAAAGAAACTGAAAATTGAGAAATAGAAGGAACAAGCAAGCTGGTCGTGGTGGCGCATGCCTTTAATCCCAGTACTTAGGAGACAGAGTTAGGAGGATCACTGTGAGTTCGAGGTCAGCCTGAGACTACAGAATGAGTTCCCGGTCAGCCTGGACTAGAGTGAGACCCTACCTAGTAAAACGAAAACAAAAACCAAACCAAACAAAAACAAAACAAAACAAAAAACAAAAGAACAGAAGAGACAAACAAAAAGTAATAGAAGTAATTAAATTGCAGACTTAATTCTAACTTTTCAATTATGATCTTAAATGCAAGGGGTCTAAGTCTACAACCAAAAGACAGAAAAATTAAAGGACAGAAAAATACATTGTAGCAGGGCACAATGACACACACCAGTACTTCCAGCTCCTTTGGAGGCACAGACAGAGACAGGAGGATGATTTAAAGCCTAGATATTGACTCCAGTCTGTGCATCATAGGGAGATGTCATCTCAATCTTTATATTAAAATGTATATAAAAGGAGCAGCTGGTTAGCATGCAGTACGTACATATAAAATACAAATAAGAATTTTAAAAGTGGCTCTGGGAAGATAGGTCAGTGGTAAAGTGCATGCCAGACAAGCATGAGGGCTTGAGCTCAGATCCTGTGCACCAAGATAAAAATGTTGGGTATGGGTCTAGAGAGATGGTTCATCAGTTAAAGGTGCTTTCTTGCAAAGCCTAATGGCCTGGGTTTAAGTCTCCAGTAGCCACATAAACATGCTCACTCTATTTGCTTCTTTATGTCTTTCTCTCTGTCTCGCAAATAAATAAACAGAATGTTTTAAAAATGTTGCGTGTAAACAGCAGTGGACTCGGCAAGCCTTAAGGCTGGCAAGCCAGGCCAAATGTGCCAACTAGTGCAATATTGTCATGTCTGTTATGGGGTAAACCAACTGCTCTCTGATTGGACTAGAGGACCACTCCATGGGAGGGAATACATGCCTGGTACTAAAAATCTAATAAAAAGCCTGTTGCTGGGGAGGTCATAAGCCCTAGAGGAGTAATGACTGCTGTTTTTTTTGACTATATACATATATTATGACCACCCAGCTGATTCTAAGCACATTTGTTGTTTATGCCCATATATTAATGCTACTCTCACTTTTGATTAGAGAAATTTCTCTTTTCCAATGGTGGTGACCACTGGGGTGACTCAGAAGTCACCACAGTGCTGAAATGAAGTGAAAGAAGTGACAGTGGAGTGTTCAGCACTGAAACATCTCTATCACAGCCTTCAAGGCTTAGGGTCCATTGTAGAAGAGGTGATGGAAAGAATGTAAGAGCCAAAGGAAATGTAGTACTGTTTACAATGAAGTCTTTCAGACACAATTGGTCTTGATATTCATGACCTCACAGTGCCTGACACTACCTATACAAGACCTTCATAAGAGGAGGAAAGAAGAATGACATCATAGGAAACTAATTGGAAAGAAGAAGGGATTCAATGGATGGTGGATTTGGGAGTGGGAAAATGTGGTGTTGGGAGGGAATTATCATGATCTATTGTTTATACTTATGGAAGCTATCAATGAAAAGTTTTAAAAAATCCTGAGTATTATAGTGCATTGGAGAGACAGACACAGCTGGATCCTCAGAGCTTTCTGGGTAGATTTCTGGCCTAATCAACGAGCTCTGGGATCAGTGAGAGACCTTGTCTCAAAAATTAAAATGGATAGCTGGACATGATTGTGCATGCCTTTAATGCCAGCACTCAGGAGGCAAATAAATAAATTTAAAAACAATAAATTCATGATTAGTATTAGAAAAATTACATCTGTGAGTGGTGGTTCCTGCCCTCAGTCTTGGCATGAAGAAGGATAAATTAGAATTACACTAGAATAGAGAACTCATAAATAGGTCATATCAATATACCCGATTATTTATATTTTTATTTATTTAGTTGTTTTATTTTGTTTATTTTATTTATTTATTTATTTATTTTTTTGTCAAGGTAGGGTTTCATTCTAGTCCAGGCTGACCTGGAATTCACTATGTGGTCTCAGGGTGGCCTTGAACTCACCATGATCCTATCTCTGCCTCCCGAGTGCTAGGATTAAAGGCGTGAGCCACCATGCTCAGCTTATTTATTTATTTGACAGAGAGAGAGAGAGATACGGAAAGAGAGAGAGAGAGAGAACATGCATGCCAGGGCTTCCAGCCACTGCAAGCAAACTGCAGACTTATGTGCCTCCTTGTGCATCTGGCTATCGTGGGTTGTGGGGAGTTGAACCTGGGTCCTTTGGCTTTGCAGGCAAATACCTTACACACCAAGCCATCTCTCCAGCCCAAATGTACTCAATTAAAAAAATATGTATGTATTTATTTATTTATGAGAGAGAGAGAGATAGAGAAAATGGGCATGCCAGGGCCTCCTGCCACTATGAAAAACTCCAGAATCATGTGCTACTTTGTGCATCTGGCTTACATTGATCCTGGAGAGTTGAACTGAGATCCTTTTGCTTTACAGGCAAATGCCTTAACCACTAAGCCATCTCTCCAGTCCCCCGCAATTGTTTTTTTTTTTTACAACAATGTAAACACAAATGGAGGAAAGATAGCCTGTTCAACAAATGGTGCTGAAACAATTATTAGCAGTCCATTGCCTTAACCCCTCGGCCACCTCATTCTGTTGAAACAATTAGATATCCACAGATGGAAAAATGATCCTTGAATCAAGTCTAACACCTTATTAAAAAATAACTCAGAACCAGCTATAGTGGTGCTTGTAATCCTAGAACTTGTGAGTTTGAGGCAGGAGGAAGGCAACTTTGAGGCCATTTAGTCTACAAAGTGAGAATATGTCTCAAAACAGTTACCTCACATTGGATCATGGGCTTCACTGTAAAATGTAAACTTTAATAGATTTTGAAAAATAAAGAAGAATGTTGGTGTTTAATGATAGGCAGAATTCTTAGATTTGTTGTCAAAAGCACAGCTCATAAACGAAAAAATGATGTGGGAACATGACTCAGTGGATAAAGCACTCACCACTCAAGCTGGGGTACTAAGGTTCAATTCTCAGACTCCATGGAAGAAAGCTGGAAGCTCTAGTGGGCTTCTGTAATCCCCGCACACTTATGCTGACAGCTACATGGAAGGCAGGACATGAAAACACACACACACACACACACAGACACACACACAAAATGTAATTTCTACTCCATGAAAATTTAAAACTTTAAATGAAAGCTTTAAACTTTTAGAACCTATTTCTACAACACATTGATATTCAACAGATTCCTAAGTACAGTATATTAAGAGCCCTCAAAACTCAAAAGCAGAAAAATGAGTAGAACATGAGCAAAAGACATCAAAAGATATTTCACTAAAGAAGAAATTATTTCAAATGGCAAATAAACACACCAGAAAATGTTCAATGTCATTATCCACTAGAGAATAACAAAAAATACCTTACCAGGGTGAGACAGACTACACCAGGGTTAGATGACATTCTAGAATGTCTGCTTGGGAGGAAACAAAACAACAGAAGATGGCACAGAACACAGAGAAGAAGCAAGATCCATATAAGCAAGAAGATAGCCAACTGCCAATAATAGCTGTGTTACCTCTACCACATCTGCCAAGGCCCAGAAGAAATTGAAGAGGAAGCAATGACATGAATACTGCTCTTACTCCTAGCCTGACAACCATCCCCAGGGCAATGGTGATAGGCATAGTGATCAGTCAAAACCTATCAAAGCAGAAATCCAGAAGTCACAGAGAAACAGAGCTCAACAATAAATCAGACTTCCAACAGGCCTGTCATGGCTTATAAACATTGCAAGAGAGGAGGTGAAGAGATTTAAGAACCACAGCGTGAGTAGGAATATCTTGAGGAACCTTCTACCCCATAGGGACTGACTGAGGCCTTTATGATGTCACATAGAATATCATAATGCCACTGGGTAGGGCTCCCATAGTAATGAGAGCTGGGGCAAGGGAATGAAAGAGTATAGCCTGTTATACATAAAATAAAAAGTGAAAAGAAAAATAAGTGCAATTTAAAAAAATACCTACCAGAATGGCTAACAAAATATTTGTGGGTTGAGCTAAGTGGTAGTATACTTGACTTGCAGGTGCAAGGTCACGGATTGTATCTCCAGCACTGTAAAGAAGAAAAGGAAGAGGAAAAGAAAAAGAAACATGGAAGAGTACATGAGGAGAAAGAGAAGAAATATTAATACAAACAGGAAGTGCTTGTTGGGAATAATATGAAGAAACTCAATCAGTCATATACTGATAATGGAAATATGAAGATCTAGATGTCCTGGAATACCATCTGGCAGTTTCTTAAAGAAATAGAAAGATGCTAATAAAGTATAACATAGATTAAACCATTGTACTCATGAGTATTTATCTCAGAGAAATAAGACTTAAGTTCACAAAAAACATGCTTATGATATTTCAATAGGTTAATGGTTAAAGTGTGGTATATCTATACCATAGAATACTACTCATCAATAAACAGTGTGAACTGGTATATTTTATTTGAATGTGTGTGTGTGTGTGTGTGTGTTGGTGGCTTCTAGGCCACTGCAATGAATACCAGTCATATGTGCCACTTTATAAGTCTGGTTTTAAATGGGTGCTGGAGAGTTGGACCTAGAATGGCAGACTTTGTAAGCAAGAACATTTAACTGCTGAGCCATCTCCATAGTCCTATGATCACAGTTTTGTAAAACAAAAATATGAATATGATTACTTCAGCATAACTGAAAATACATTTCAAAAAGCACTAGATTTTTGCCATTTCCAAACTTTCCTATAATATCAATGGGACAAGATTTATTTAAATAAAAAAGATATATTTTGTAAAGAGTTGTTTCAATTTACTGGTTATGGTGGAGCATCCTTGCATTTGGGAGACAGATGCAGAAAGATTGCCACAAGTTCAAGGCCAGCCTGGGATACATAGTGAGTTTGAGACCAGCTAGGCCAACATAGAAAGCTCCTGTCTGAAAAAACAAATAATAATTTCAAACTAAGTTTAAATGTATCTATGAAACTAAAAACTACAAATAGCCAATTTTCAAAAAATCTGAACTTTTTATTTTTATTTTTTTTTTGGTTTTGCGAGGTAGGGTCTCACTCTAGTCCAGGCTAACCTGGAATTCACTATGTCATCTCAGGGTGGCCTCGAACTCATGGCAATCCTCCTACCTCTGCCTCCCAAGTGCTGGGATTAAAGGCGTGTGCCACCACGCCCGGCTTGTCTGAACTTTTTTATTAATGGAAAATAAAATTTCTTGCTAGAGGAGAAATATTATAACCTCTTCATATTCATGGATTTTGTATCCATGGATTCAACTAAGGCAAAAGGAAATATTTGGAAAAAATAACAGTTGTACTTAATATGTATATTTTTTCTTGCCATTACTACTTAAACAATGCAGTATAACAGCTATTTACAAAACATTTATACTTCGTCCAGTATCCTAAATAATCTAGAAATGATTTAAACAACATAGGAGAATATGTATAGTGACTATGCAAATGCTTACCATTTTATAAGGGGCTTGTGTATCCTGGGAATCTCATATGGGGAAGGCCCTAGAAACTAATCCCTTGCTGAACAATATGGAACTAATGTAAAATTAAAGTACACAATTTGATACATTGATTCAATTTCTGTGAAACCTAGACAGATACAATTACTCTTTTTAAAATTTATTTTTTAATTTTATCATTTATTTATTTATTTAATTTTTTGTTTATTTTTATTTATTTATTTGAGAGCAACAGACAGAGAAAGAAAGAGACAGATAGAGAGAGAGAGAATGGGCGCACCAGGACCTCCAGCCACTGCAAACGAACTCAAGACTTGTATGCCCCCTTGTGCATCTGGCTAACGTGTATCCTGGGGAATTGAGCCTCGAACTGGGGTCCTTAGGCTTCACAGGCAAGTGCTTAACCGCTAAGCCATCTCTCCAGCCCTATTTATTTATTACAGAAAGGGGGGAAGAATGGGTGCACCAGGGCCTCCAGCCACTGCAAACAAACTCCAGACACATGTGCCACCTTGTGCATCTGGCATATGTGGGTCCTGGAGAGTAGAACCTGGGTCCTATGGCTTCGAAGGCAAGTGCCTTAACTGCTAAGCCACCTCTCCAGCCCAAATTACTCTTTCTTTTCTCAATTGTATAGCTAACAATCCCTTATTTTATTTTTCTTTTGAGACAGGTGCTTGTTATGCAGCACAGGCTGGCTTAGAATTCCCCATGTAGTGCAGGCTTTCCTGGAACTCCCAATTATCCTACTTCAGTCCCCCCAGTGCTGGTGCTTTAGGTGTGTACCACTAAGTCTGACTCGCATTTGGAAGAAGTAGCTGGGTTAGTCATAAATGCCTGCAATTCTAGCACCCTGGAGTAAGAGACAGGAGAAACATGAGTTCCATGAAATTCTGGGCTATGTAGTAAGACTCAGTCTCAAAGAAAAGGAAATAAATAAAAACTAAAAGAGGAACTAAATGGATATAGCAAGAATATAAAAACATAAGCTTTTAAAGCAAGAAGGCCTGGCATCTGGTCCCTGGGGCTACCACCTATTATTAGCTATGTGACTCAAGACAACTATTTTCACTCGTCTCTCATTTTATAGAATGAAGAAATTATAATTTATACCATATAGGTTGTTATGCAGATAAAATACATCATGCCAAGAAAAAATTCTGAAGTTGTTAATTGCTGAATTCACCATTGTGTATGATTTTATTCCAATGGAGAAAAACCGTACCCTTTGCTTTCCTCACTGAATCCCTGGGTACACCTAACTGCCTAGTGTTCTGCAAACAGACAATCCTCCTGTGAGAAATACCTTGTAGAATGATTTATACCTCAGTTTCATAAATATTCTATAGTGCTCTTTCCTTCCTTCCCATTTTAACAAAATGTTCTTTTAAAATAACTCATTAGAAAGCTACTTATGTGATGACACTTGTATATTTAGATGCCTCCACCTTCCCTCCATTCTATCAGGATTATTTGCAATTTCACAGGCAGAATTGCATTTTTGAGCTTCTCCATTTCAGTGAAAAGTTGGTTTCCATCAAAGTTGGCTCTCAACTTAGCATCTCACTCAGGTCTGATTGATGGCCTCTCCAGTGGCCTTCCAGTCTGCAGAGTGAGAAAAGTTAAGAAAATAACCACTATTACTTATTTTACAGGCCTACTGAATTGAGTTGCGTTAAAAATGTTCAAAAAGGACCTCAAATAGATCTAGTAATGAAAACAATTTCTGTAGGTTTGCTTGGGTGACAGGGAAACTGTTGTCTCATATAAACAATAGAGATATAGGGAACAGTTTTGTAAGACACTTGCAAATCTCAGCCAACAGACACATCACATGATATAGTGTCTGGCACTCTTCTTTCTACTTTTTCTTTTGTTCTTTTCTCTTAATATCAGTTCTCTCCTTGTAGCACACACTGACCATTAACTCATGATTCTCCTGTCTCAGCCTCCTGAGGGCTGAGATTAAAGCCTTCACCGTAACACCCTGCTTTGGCTTTCTTTGCCATTCCAATGTTTATAATATTTTTCTTTGTTTCGTTTTTCTCTTTGGAGCTACAATGGCCTTGTGTTCATTTCGATGCAATAACAGATGAGGCATTTACTCTCTGTGTGCCTGAGAGCCCACTCTGGATAGCAGAGAATGTAAAATGCATGAAGGGAATGTGTCTATAGCTAATGCCAAACAATGAAGATGACCTTCTTTCTTTTGTCCTGAGCTATGTTCGCTCACTCAGCTCATCACCGGGCGTACCAGTGCCCTCTTGTGAAAGACATTGTTATGTGTGTATGTTGGTAGACATTTTGTCTATCTACCTCAGAAAACAAAACAAAATTTAAAACAGGCAATGATTAAAGTATTTTTTGTAACTCAATGAGTTTATTCTTCTATTCCATTTGTCTGTTTGTTTTTGTCAGTATCATAAAACAGCTTTTTCCTTCCTATTTTCTTTCTTTTTGGCTTGTGGTTGATTTACCTTTCTATTCTATATCGACTCATTCCAGCCTTTTATATCCTCTAGATTATGACATAATGAATTTTGCTGTCAAGAATTATTAGAGAACATAAACTTATTTAGATGTTTAGATCCACTTCAGATTCATCTCCATGGCTTAAAGTTATATGTCAGACATAGACGAAGAAGTAATTTTCTGTACATCCAAGTAAAGTTACTGTTTTCCATAATTTTAAGGTATATGACTGGATGCTGACTCAAAAGTACATCTGTAAATTGTTTCATGAGGCAGCATTTCGCTTAAGTGAGTGAGTCTCAGGTTCCATGTCTGACGAATGTGGATGGTAATATTAATTCTTAATTACTAATCCCTAACATTGTATTTTAATGTTATTAATCCTGAACATTAATTATAGGAGAAAAAGTCCAGATTGTGAGAAGACCTTAACTACCTTAAATTGTGAGACAGGGAATGGTAGGAAGTCATCATTTTTTTTTTTTTTTTTTTTTTTTTTGGTTTTTCGAGGTAGCGTCTCACTGTAGCTCAGGCTGACCTGGAATTCACTATGTAGTCTCAGGATGCCTTGAACTCACGGAAATCCTCCTACCTCTGCCTGCCAAGTGCTGGGATTAAAGGCATGTGCCACCACGTCTGGCTCTTCATCAATATTTTTGCTCTTTTTTCGAGGTTGGGTCTCACTCTGGCACAGGCTGACCTGGAATTAACTATGTATTCTCAGGGTGGCCTTGAACTCACGGAAATCCTCCTACCTCTGCCTCCCGAGTGCTGGGATTAAAGGTGTGTGCCACCACACCCAGATTTTTTAAAATCAAGTTAGCATTAAGAACAGTGTTGTTATGGCAATGTATGGCAAGGATAAGGAGGATGAGACTTAAAGGCTGGTAAATTATTTGACATTTCCAGATGATGTATAATACAAATACTGCTCACATTTGTTGAGTATTTATTGCATCCTGAGCACTGTGCTAATCTTTTATCTGTCTTAATTTCTTCAATCACTGTATGTATGAGGTAGCCAACATCTGCTTAAACTACATTGTACTGAAGAAGAATCTGACATTCAGGAAAGCTGAGAAATTATCCAGGGAAAATATGAATAAAGTACAAAGATATAAATGCATGAAAATGTTATAAAGAAATCCATTATTTTATGGTAACTAAAATAATTCAAAAAAAAAAAACCAAACAACTTTCAGATAATTAAAAAAAACTGGTAGTCAGTATAAGGTCACAAAGTAGAGAATAGTAACTGGTAGGACTTGACCCTAGACTGTCTGGCTCCAGAACCTTCATGCCTAAAAACTGTGCTGTGCTGTCTCTATTGTGTCAGTCAAGAATCCCCCAGAGCATAATCCATAGTAACCCTTCAGCATTACTTCCAAGAACATTTGACAATTTGAGGATTTTCTATTAAATAATCACTCAGTTGTCTTACATGATGTGGTCCATAAGTGACTTGAATTTGTATTTTTTTCAAAGATCTGAATCTTTATCCTTCAAGAGTTAAAGGACAAAACATTGTTTAAGGTAGAAATTGTACTAAAATATTCTGTAAACTTTGCTACCTTTTTCAAAAGCTTTTTTGAATCTGATTTATTTGGAGCTTTTATATTTGTCAAGTATTTTACTGTTTTAAAGGAAAGCTTTTAAAATCACAGTTTGGAACACTGTAGGCACTTAGGATGACTACCTTCAGACTAATTCTTTCTTTCTTTTTGGTCTAATAGGCCTCTACCTCAGTGATTATCTGAATTGTTAGCAAGAGCTTAGCTTCCTTTTGGCTCTAAGTCTCTAGTTTGCTCTGTCTCTAGTTGAAGCTAGTTAAGGCCTTCCTCCTTCCTGGAGCACTGTCATCACTGTGCTTACTGATGTCAGTCATTGCCTGTTGTTTACTACCTTTCCTGTATTTCACAACATCAATTATCTGTCACTCTGATTTCTCTCGTCCCATTGTTTTCCTCTACTCACACACTCTCCTTTTCTTCCTACTCTATTTATTTTTATTTAAATTTTTTTTTTTTTGGTTTTTTGAGGTAAGGTCTCACTCTAGTCCAGGCTGACCTAGAATTCACTATGTATTCTCAGGGTGGCCTCGAACTCATGGTGATCCTCCTACCTCTGTCTCCTGAGTGCTGGGATTAAAGGCTTGTACCACCATGCCTGGCCGTACTCTTTATTTTATTTTGTTTATTATTAATTTTTTGAGGTAGGGTCTCACTGTAGCCCAGGCTGATCTAAAACTCTCTCTATAGTCCCAGGCTGGATTCAAAGTCATAGTGACCCTTTTCGTACACCTGTAGGTTTTGTTGAAATAGGCTGGAATTTGGCATCTGTACTTATGCATTAAGTATACCTTTGTCCTAGGAGAGAGGGTAATTTATGTGAAATGTAGCTCCTTTTCTGTAGATAGTGAAATAATCATAAACAGAAAACCTATAAAATCTGTACCTTATACCCTTCACTGTTTTCATGATTTCCTGTGGTGGTTTGATTCAGGTGTCTTCCATAAACTTAGGTGTTTTTAATGCTATGTTCCTAGCTGATGGAGATTTGGGAGTTAACACCTCGTGAAGCAGTGTATTTTGGGGGGCAGGCTTATGGGTATTATAACCAGTTTCCCCTTGTCAGTGTTTGGTACACTCTCCTATTGCTGTGGTCCACCTGATGTTAGTCAGGAGGTGATGTACACCCTCTGCTAGGGTCATTGTTTTCCCCTGCCATCAAGGTGCTTCTTCTCAAGCCTATAAGCCAAAATAAACCCTTTTTTATACACAAGCTGCTCTTGGTTGGGTGATTTCTGCCAGCAATGTGAACCTAACTGCATCGGTAAAGTTGGCACCGGGAGAGGGTCCATTGCTGCATGAAACCTGACTATGCGGCTTTGGCCTTTTGGAGTTGATTTTCAAGAGGAATGTGGAAAGATTTGAAACTTTGGCCTAAGAGACACCTTTGCAGTACTGTAAATACAGCTATTCTGGTCAGAGCTGAAAGACCTTGGACTGTGAGATTTAGCTTATGAGGTTGAGAAAGAGCTTTGCCTGGACCATACTAGAAGCTGTTTGTTGAGAGTCTTTCTGTCATGCCTATGTCCTGAGAACTTGTGCAGGGTTGCTTTGTGTAGAAATCAGCTGGTGTGAGCAAAGGAATATGGCACAGACATGAAATCTTTTGGCTGAAACTTCTGCCCATTCAGCTGCAGTTAAAATGAGGCAGTACAACCATTTAGATTGGGCCAACAGGAAGAATGAAGACTCTTTTGAAGGGGCCTGAATGTTCAAGGAGTGTCCTGTTCTTCCTAGTCTGCTTTATTCCCCCCTGGATTAACAAATTGGGACCCTACCTGGTCTTGTGGAGTATAAGAACTGCAGGAAAGAGAGGGTCATTGAATTTGCAACATGGTCTTGTGTTTTGGTAATGGCCATGGGCAGTGTGAAACAAAATTTTTGGATGCCTGCATGAAGACCAGATGGAGCCATGAGGATGGACTGTGGGTTGCAGTGGAGACCCAGTGGAGATGCTGGGACCATGAGATGGCTGCTAAGGAAAGCTGCTGGCCCCAGATTAAGTTTTACAGGACTGTGAGTAGCCTAGCTGGAGGGGCGGAACTGGAACTTCACAGGCTTGTTGCTGGTTAGAATTATCATTCTTTGAGACTTGTCACTGGCTAGAGTTGTTGGACTTGGAGCTGGTTGTTTTCAATCTTGTATTGTTTGAATATTTCTTTGCTATACCCATGCCATCTTTGCAGTGTGAATGGTTATTCTGTGCCATTAGGGTTTTTTGAGTTTTTTTTTTCTGGTATTATGGCTCAAATCTTGGACTATGGGGACGTATGAGCATCATTCGGGTTGATAAAAACCATGGGGACTTTTAACGTTGGACTGAATCCATTGTATTTTACAACATGGGTTGTTATTAGTTTAGGGGGGCCAGTGTCAGAATGTGGTAGTTTGATTCTAGTTCCCCCCATAAACTTAGGTGTTCTGAATGTTAGATTCCAAGCTGATGGAGATTTGGGAAATAACACTTCCTAGAGGCAGTGTATTGTTGGGGGCAGGTTTTTGAGTATTATTGCCAGTTTCCCTTAGCCAGTTTTTAGCACTCTTCTGTTGCTGTTGTCCACCTGATATTGGCCAGGAGGTGATCTCCACGCTCTGCTCATACCATCACCAAACTTCCCCTTGACCCTGTAAGCCAAAATAAAACTTTTTTTTCCAACAAACTGCTCTTGGTCAGGTGATTTCTCCCAGCAATGTGAACCTGACAGCGACACCCATATTTGCGGTTCTTGGTTGCTTTGAATTACAAATGTTACTAGAAATCTGAATCCAGAAGATCATTGCATTTTCTTTCTGGAATAGGAAGTTTTATTTAGGTATTAAATTAGAATTGGTCAAAGTTGAACTACCATTAAATTAAATTGACTACTAATATAATAGCAATGTAATAATCTAATGTTTCAACAATTTTTCTTCTTGATTTTTTTTTGAGCTAAGCTCTTTTTCTAGCCTAGGTTGACCTGGAATTCACTGTTTCAGTTTCAGGGTGGCCTCAAACTCACAGTGATCTTCCTACCCTTGCCTCCTGAGTGCTAGGATTAGAGGTGTGTACTACTGGGCTGGAGAGATGGCTCAGCAGTTGAGGTGTTTGACTGCTAAGCCTAAGGGTCCAGGTTCTATTCCCCAGTACCATGTAAGCCAAATGCACAAGGCAACACTTGTATCTGGAGTTTGTTTGCAGTGGCTGGAGGCCCTGTACTGTCCTTTCTCTGTCTCTCTATTTCTCTCTTTTATAAATAAGTAAATAATTTTTTTAAAGGTATGCACTACCACACCTCACTAAGTTTTGTTTTTAAAGGATTGTGACATATTTTTAAACTTTAATAGCCCTGGAATAGTCACTGAAGACATTTTCAAAAAGAGCATCTCAGTACTGGGGACTTGGCTCAGTGGTTAAGGCACTGTCATGGTGTTCGTTTGCAGTGACTGGAGGCCTTGGTGTATACATTCTCAGCCTCTCTCTTTTTCACTCTCTCCTTGTAAATAAATAAAAAAATACTATTTCTTAAGAAAAGCATCTCAAAGTTCTCAATAATTTTATGTAGTCAAATGGATTCTAGTTAATGTTCACTCACTATTAAAAACACTGAATGAAGCCGGGTGTGGTGGCGCACACCTTTAATCCCAGTACTTGGGAGGCAGATGTAGGAAGATTGCCAAGAGTTCGAGGCCACCTTGACACTACATAGTGAATTCCAGGTCAGAATGGGCTAGAAGGAGACCCTACCTCAAAAAACCAACAACAACAAAAAGCTAATGGCCCTTAAAAATTTAATTCAATAGCATCCTGTATGTCATTCAGTTTTTTGTTTTTGTTTTTATTTTTATTTTTGTTTTTTTGAGGTAGAGTCTCCCACTAGTCCAGGCTGACCTGGAATTCACTATATAGTCTCAGGGTGGCCTCGAACTCACGGCAGTCCACCTACCTCTGCCTCCCAAGTGCTGGGATTAAAGGTGTATGCAACCACTCCAGGCTTAAGGACCATTATCTTTTGGAGAGATTGCTCTAGCACTCAGAATCTAGTTATGATGTGCAAGGTACATTTAAAATAGAATAACAAAATGAAATAGTAACTAATTTTTTGAACAAAAGAATTTTCCAGAAAATAAAACTCCAGTCATTATATTTTATAAATGCAAGTACTTCTTAATGACATAAATTCCTTATAAATCTGATTTTTAAATACTGAAATTTATAATATTTCATTTTTTTGATTTTAAAGTTTTTCTGAGGACCTGCCCTCATTATGGGTTGCATTTTAAACTGACCAGTACTACAATCTCTTATATAAATTAAAAGCAGTAAAAAATAAAGGTGTTCTATGCCTTAAGCTTTTAAGAATACATACAGATATTTTGTCCAGAACGGATATTTTTTCAGCACAACCATGTATAATGGCCATGTCAGTTCTCCATTTAACAATCTTGTTTTCATTTGAAACAGAATCCTCAAACGAAAAAGGGGAGTATATTCCTTTGTATTTGCATGGCTAATAAATCAGGTCACAGGCCAGCAGCAAATCATCTCCAAAGGAAGAATTTTATCTGATAGGAAGAAATCTTTAAAAGGAGAGCAAACTTGATTTATACCCTCAATTGCCAAGGTGTCACTGCAATCACCCTCTGGAACTATTTTACCGGAAGAATTACCAAGAAGGTAATATGTTTGTCAAGAATGATTTTCCCAGGAAATTGGATCAGTTTCAGAAAATAGAAAATATTATGAATGGGATGTGGAATGGTCCTGTAGAATCAAAAACTAAGATTATATCTACTGTGGCTAAGTCAGCAGGGCAAGGTGCTGCTTCAATGTTACATTAGCTTAAGGTCATCGTTATGGGTCATGAGAGGTTAACCACAAAATGCAAGGCAGAAGCATGGTTTTATAGTCTGTGTCAATCATTGTAAATCTATGTAGCAGGCTTCCACAAGTAAGGTAATTTTTCCCTTAATTCCAAAACTCATGTACTATGTGTGGGATAGATAAAGGTACTGAGGGTTGATGTCTTAAAAATCAACACAGAAAACATTCTCTGAAGTTTTAAAAAATATGGGTTTGTAGTTACTTTAGCAACAAATTGAAATATAGATGGAAAATATTCCTTAATGCCACATTCCAAAACTTATCTATCAATTAGTGGCAAACATTAGATGAGAATGTATGCTGTCAACCTCAGAATAGGAAGTGGGAACAAATTTCCAGTGGTCTTCATTCCTGAATCTGGAGTTGATGCCCCTCTTAACTTTAATCCTGTAAGCTTGATGCTGTCTTACTTGGCCAGCTCTTCATTAATTTTCAGCCATGTTCCTTCATTTCAATCAACAATCAGATATGACCCTACAATAGCATCTAGTGAGGAAATTAGGATCTTCAGATGCTAATGATATGTGGACCAGAGTTGCAAGACTTTATAGCAGCAGGATTTCAGTAGGTAAAGAATATCATACTTAAATTTGAATTATGTATTACAAGCTTGCAATGAAGTAAAAAATAACAGAGGCTCAGAGGAGTGAGAATAAGCTTATGTTTGGAACTAGAGTGTGTTAGCAATTCTTTAATATCTAGGGTTCTTTAACATGCTAAAACCCGCTTAAGAATCATTTTCTGATTCCAATATATAATTAAAGAGTTAAGAGGAACAACTTTATGGATCATTTAGTTCAATCTCTCCATTTTACAGATGAAAAAGCCAAAGCCTAGATAGCTTAAGTGGCTTGTTCAAGAACAGCTAGGACTAGAAAGAACCCAGGTTATCTTACATGCATTCCTTTCTAGGTATTGCTCTGTCTCTCCACAGTTGCATTGTTTTCATATTATGAGTGACTCAGCTCACTTCAAAGGATGAAGAACTAATTTCCTTTTGATTGAAATGAGGCAGTCACAGAGCTTCACACAAGAAAATTGAAAAAAATGATGTATGTGGGTTATTTCTTTGTTCTATTCCACTTTTGTCTTGGGATCAAGAAGCAAAGAAAGGTAAGAGAACAGCTGAATGTAAGGAAAGGCAATCCAATGGCTGCTATGGAACAGAAGGCATAAATATCAGAGAACAAACAAACATCTGCTCATTGCTAAAGTGCTAAAATGAAGTCACATTTGTCACTCTCAGTAGATAGATGGACCAAAGTTGCAGCTGTGGGAATTTCAGTTCCTATTTTGTAGTTGTCAGGAACCGTGCTCAGACTCTCCAAGATGACATGCTAGCATGTAAGGGAGTGGAGCACTTCTGAAGTGCATCAAACTTGGTAGTGAGAGAGAAGTATTTCGACGAGACGTAAGGCTAGTTGCAGGATGTAGCTATTCTTGTAGCAAAGGGAAAATGAAGAGTCCTGGCTAATTAGATCTTTCCCCCATATATTGTGAAATTGTTCATCACTGATCCTTTACTTAAAATCACATTGCATTTCTCAACCATGGCAACACACACCTTTAATCCCAGCACTTTGAGAAGTTTGAGGCCAACTTGGGCACCAGGGCTAGCATGAGACCATGCTTTTAAAAATCCAACTAAAAAAGATAAAAGAAAATGCTATATTGAACCTGTTAATTTTTATTAATCAAACAAATGAAAAAAGTTAAAGGAGAAATGGTCAAATTTTAAACAATATATATAAGTGAAATTGCTGAGCATAGAACTAGCAGATAAATAGCGTATGCCCCTCATACTCCCCTTCCTTTGCTTTTTTCCCCTTACCTTATTCCATATATATGCTTTAATTTCTCCCTCCCCCTTTTTTGAGAGGGTATATTCTATCCCCTCTTAAGCTTATCTAGAACTCCTGATCTTACTGTCTTTACTTCCCAAGTGCTAGAATTACTTACATGCACCACCACAGTTGACTCTCTTCTCTCCCTCTTAAGATTCAGTGTTTAAAGAAATTGAGAATGTTTCTTGTTTATTACATAAATAGCATTTAAAAAGCAATTTTATACAAGTTCCTTCCTCATCATGGTAAATGTACCAGATCACTGCAATATTCACAATTGGGTGTATGTGCTTGCCACTATTGGGTTTCATAGTTAAGGGATTCTGTCATAGACATGGACTATTTTTGCAAATTGCATTGAGAACTTTACCTGTCAAAATTGTGGCAGCTTTGGTAGGAATGAATTCATTCTTACACTCTGGCTCTCCCCTAAATTATCGAACTGTCAGCAGCTTGCTTTTGTAAACTGAAGATGCTGTTTTGTTTTTGCATTGTCTTGTTTCTACTGTTACCATATAAATTCCCTGGTGGCTATGAAGATATTTGAATATTTGTATGTGTATAAATGAAAAGTCATTTCCAATATATTGTGATTGAGTCAAGATTTTCAAGGAACTATACAGATTAATAAACATGAAGATAGTCAGGCTCCATAACACACTACACTAGGGTGTGAAATTCTCAGTGGCTTCTGGAAAGGAGGAATGTGGAGGTCATATAGTTTTCTCTCTCTCTCTTTCTCTCTCTCTCTCTCTCTCTCTCTCTCTCTCTTTTATAGCTACCTAAGTTGCTTGGTTTATAGACTCAGAAATTCTTGGTATAAGAAGGAACTGTAATAGACACCTAGTTTCTGACAGCCTGTCTAATGCTTCAGTTTCCTCTACAGTATTGTCACCATAGCTTTAACCAGCTTTGGAGATGGGACAGTCACATTCTTAAGGCAGCACATTCTCTTTCTGAGACTTTTTTTTTTTATAATTTAGTAGGTGTGTTCAGGTATAAAGTACCCTTTTATAACCTACATTTCTATTATTAATGATGTAGAATACATCAAATACTTTTTTTCACCTTAATGACTCTCAAGATTTTTTTAGTCTTTCCACTACCAGAATCTTCTTTAGTCTCAGCCCAACATTTGAATTTCAATCAATGGTTGCTATAAGACCTGATGTCTTGTTTCTCTTCCTTCCATTTATATCAAGTGCCTCTGAATATATTTGGCCCTGTACTTCATAAAGGCTAGGCCTTAAAATGTTATGTAGTCATGCAGTATGATGTATCCAGTGCAAAATCATCTATACCATCACCTGCTTTCTTCTGTTAATATAACCTACAATCCAATTAGCTGCTTTTGATGGCCACATCACAATGCTAGCTCATATGGAACTATCAAAACTGCTGGGGACTAATGTTCTCATTTAATTTTTCCATTAGATATCCATTACAACCAGGTTTTTTTTAATTAATTTTTTTTATTAATTAGTTTTGTATTCAGCAAATACAGTCAGTTTGGTACCATTATTAGGCTCATCCGTGACCTACCCCCTCCCCTTGGTCCCTCCTTGTTGAGGTATATGGGTCATGCATTGTGGAGTTAGCCCACAGTTATGGGTAAGCTAAATGTCTCTGCATATCATGACCCAACATGTGGCTCTGACATTCTTTCCTCCCCCTCTTCCGCAAAATTTCCCTGAGCCATGTTGAGTTCATTTTTGGTCTGCTTCAGTGATGAGTTGTACAACCAGGTTTTTATGCTTTTTTGAAATTTTAGATATGATATCCAGTGTATTTCTTACCCTCTGTTATGTTCAGGTAATATCAGGCCACTTTCTCTTTGTCATTAAAACAGTTGTTGAACATAAAAGGACCTGGAAGTTTTCCATTGACAATTTTCCATTGACAACTATAATGTGTCCTAACTTAGTATCAATAAATCAATAGGAGCTTGATGAATTCTTTTTTTTGCAAAATGTGTATATATATTTTTCTATAATAAATGCATATCTTTCATTTTTTGGCATTTTGAGGAGTCAAAACCAGGGTCTTACATTTTACCATTGAGTTATATCCCCAGCCAACTTTCATTATATTCTTCTTTTTGTTTGTTTGTTTCATTTGTTCACTTGTTTTGAGGAAAGGTCTCACATTAGTCCAGGCTGACCTAGAACTCACTCTGAAGTCCTAGGCTAGCCTTGAACTCACAATGATCCTCCTAACTCTGCCTCCCAAGTGCTGTGATTAAAGGTGTTTACCACCATACATGTTTGATGTTTTATTGATTTTTGTAGTAGGTTCTCACTCTAGTCCAGGCTGACCTGGAGCTCACTTTGTTGCACAGACTGGCCTCAAATTCATGGTTATCCTCCCTCAACCTCCTGACTTCTGGGATTAAAGGTGTGTACCACTATGCCTTGAATGGTTTGTTTTTTTTTTTAGTAAAATATTGTATTTATTTATTTGTGAGAAAGAAAGAAGCACATACAGAGAGACAATGGACGCACCAGGGCCTCTAGCCATTGCAAACAAACTGTAGATGCATGTACCATCTTGTGCATCTGGCTTTACATGGGTACTGGGGAATCAAACCTGAGTCATTTGACTTTCAGGCAAGTGCCATAACCACTAAGCCATCTCTCCAGCTCCCCAGTATTTTTTAAATAAACATTTTGTTGGCAATTTCCATACATATAGACAATATATCATGGTCATGATATCTTCCCCTACCCCCCTTTTCCTCTCCCCTTCTTCTTTCCAACTAGTCCCTCTTCTATTTTGATGTTATCATATATTTCCCTCTTATTATGTAGGTCTTATGTAGGTAGTGTCAGCCATTGTGAAATCATGAGGGTCATGGCCACTTTGTGTTGGGAAGACAGTATTGTAAGCACACTTCTCCTTCCTTTGGCTCTTGTGTTCTTCTAAAATAACTTTTTTTGAGGCAAGCACAACAGACAAGACAGCGCATGAGAGAGAGAGAGAATTGACATGCCAAAGCCTCAGCTACTGCAATAGAACTCCAGATGTGTGTGCACCCTTGTGCACATGTGCAAAGCTGTGTGCTTGAGTCACTGTATGTCTGGCTTATGTGAGACCTAGAGAGTCAAACATGAGTCCTTAGGGTTCACAGGCAAGTGCCTTAACCACTAAGCCATCTCTCCAGCCCTAAAATAACTTTTTTATTGACAATTTCCATAAATATAAGCAATATACCATAATCATAATTCCCTCCCAGCACCCTCCCTTTCCCTTACCCCTAAATGCCCCCTCCACTGAATTCCTTCTTTACAACTAGTCTATCTTCTATTTGGATATCATCATTTTTACCCTCATATTATGCAGGTCTTTTGTAGGTAATGTCAGCCACTGTGAGCTCATGAATATCAAGGCCACTTTGTGTCTGGAGATACTTTTGTAAGTAATCCTTCTCTTCCTTTGGCTGTTAAATTCTGTCTGCCACCTCTTCTGCAATGGTTTCTGAGCCTTAGGCGGTATGACAGAGTTGTCTCAGTGATGAACACTTCACTGTTACTTCTCAGAACTTTGGTGAGTTTTAAGTCTCCCCAATGGTCACCACCATCTGAAGAAAGGAGCTTCTATAACAAAAAGTAAGAGTAGCATTAATGTATGGGCGGGCATAACCATAAGTGTTTGGAGTACATTTTAGTGGGTATATCTCTATTTGGCTATGCAACAGTAGTAGCTTCCCACCTAGGGCTTATGACCTCCCCAGCCACAGACTTATGATTAGGATTTCAGTACCAGTCAGGAATTACCTCCCATGGAATAGGCCTCAAGTTTAGAAAGCAATTGTTTCCCCCCATAATAGACATGCCACCTTTCACCAGTTAGTATATTTGGCCTGGATATAAAGCTTGCAGGGCTTGGCTCTTACATTTTTTCTGCTACCTTCTTCTGTAATGGAGCGGGAGCCTCGGATGTTGTGAAAGAGATATTCCACGTAGTGTTGAACACTACACTGTCACTTCTTAGCACTTTGATCAGTATAGAGCCACCCCAACAGTCACCATTATCTAAAAAAAAGATTCTCTAACCAAAAGTGAAAGTTGCATTAATATTTGGACATAAACATGACTATTTAGAAGGCATTTGGTGGGCATAATATATCCACTTAGCTAGACAACAGTAGTAGTTTCCTTCATAAGGCTTATGACTTCCCCAGCCATAGGCTTTTGACTAGGTTTTCTTTTTCTTTTTCTTTTTCTTTCTTTCTTTTTTTTTTTTAGTTTTTCGAGGTAAGGTCTCACTCTAGTCCAGGCTGACCTGGAATTCACTATGTAGTCTCAGGGTGGCCTTGAACTCATGGCGATCCTCTTACCTCTGCCTCCCAAGTGCTGGGATTAAAGGCGTGTGCCACCACGCCCGGCTTGACTAGGTTTTCTTAATCAGACATGAATTCCCTCCAATGAAGCAGTTCTCAAATCCAACCAGAACATACTCAGCTTCCCCCATCACAAATATGTAACTATTGCTCTAATTAGACATTTGGCTGGACTGTTCAGCTATTATGCTTGCAGTATATACTGTTGATTAAGATCACTGATGACTTTCCTCCCCAAACAGGTGGCATAGCTCTTTCTAGCATCATGACAGTTAGTCAGCAGAGGAGGCTTCCAGCTCAGCTCCAGCTTGATTTCTCAGTGTCCTGTAGCACAGGCCTTACATATTCTTAAGTATATTTATAATCCAAAATACATAGAGATTTTTATTCATATAACATCATAATACTACAGTTATAGTGATTCTGTTACTTAAAAATCTATTTGCAAGCTGGATGTGGTGGTTCATGCCTGTAATCTCAGCATTCAGGAGGCTGAGGTAGGAAAATTGCTATTAGTTCCAGGTCATTCTGGGCTAGAGTAAGACTCTGTCTCAAAAAACATCTATTTGCAAGGTTTATAACAAATGCCTCTACATCTTGAATTAATAGATTTCATATAATACCTTGTTAAAGGCATATATATATATATGTATATATATATATATATATTCTGCATACTGAATATCTTTGATTCTCAAGACAATTGGCCATAAAAGGAAATGAAATAAAGCTATGTTATTTATAGTTAATGTACTGATAATCATTCTTCTAATAATATAACCTAGAATCTCTCTCATGAATCCAATATTCTATCAGTAATTTAGTTGCTAGGTGTCCAGAAGTATTCTAAATACTGGGATTAAAACAGTGAACAAGAAAATGCCTTTGTTCACATGGATATTTTGCACTAGAGAGTGAGTCAGACCAAAAACAAACACACAAGTATAATCATGGCAGATGCTCTGAAGAAAAGAAAAGAACTAGCTAGAAAGTGCCTGAGGTTGTCAAAGTGCCCTGCAAGTAGTTAGGTTCGGGAAAGTCTCCATTAGAGAATCACACTTTGGCTGAAACCCTGTTGCCAAGAATTTAGTGAGTAGATATGTAGACACATAACAGCAAGGCAACAGCCCTGGGGAAGTAGAAGGAACAGAAAAATCAATGCGACTGGAGCATAGTGAACAATGGGAACAATAAAAAGGAATGGACTTGAAGGGGGGCATGTAAGGTCACAGCAACTACAGAAGAGAGGATAAACTTCATTCCAAGTATAATCAGGGTTACTAAAAGTAGCAAAGCTTCAGTACCTGATTTGTATTATTCTAAGGGTCTGTTTGCTGTGCACAGCAAATGAGGCACAAGTAGAATTGTGGCCCACTGCTTATATTTAATTATTGAATCTACCTTGCTTCTCTTCTTAAATTAAATAGAAAAACAGGGAGCATATCTCTGGCAGTCTTCTAGGACTACTCTCCATGATTACTCAAAGAACATTAATGTGGCTTCATCTGTTGTATACATTCTTGGGTCTAATTTCTACATTGCAGAAGACCATGAGCCCTTTAAACATGAGAATACTAGGCTTTGTTGGTTTATTGTTTTTAAACTATCTTTTCAACCATCTTGGACTTCAGTTACCTCTCAGTAATGGCATTTTTATCCTTTTTCACCTGAAAATAATTCTCTTTGACAAGGAACACAGAAACAATCGGATGTAAAGGAGTCAACTTTCCTCCTATCATCCATCACCTTTGACAGCTACTCTGGCTTATTTGGGTGTTCACTTCTATTTATTTTCTGCTACATCAGTGTAATTTACAATTGTTTAGTTAGAGTTGTCTTTTGAAAGCTTCCTTGAACCATGTCTTAAGTTCCACTTTCCCATAGTATTACAGCCACTTGGGTGAAGCATTCAACTAGTATGTTTATTCAACTGGAAAATGGAGGCAATAATAGTATCTATCTCATAGATTTGTTGTGAAAAGGTAATGAGTTACACATATAAAATGCTTGGAGTGCTGCCTGGCACATAAAGAGTGATTAATATATTTTACCTGCCATTATTTGTTGTTATTATTATTATCTTATAATTATTCTATTAGCCTGAACTTAAGATTCCATATCTCCTTTGTACCACTTTAGCACAGTGATGTCTATTCTTGGATCCCAATGTGAGATTTTCTTTTGTTTTTGTTCTTATGAAACAAGGTTTCACTGTAACTTAAGCAGGTCTGGAACTCACAATATCACCCTGGCTAGCCTCATACTCATGAAACTTCTTTTGCTTCAGCTTCCCGAGGGCTAGAATTACAGGTTTGATCCACCTCACTTGGCTAATGTGATATCTCCTAAGCCCCCTGCCCTGTTCACATTTTTAGCATCAGTTCCTGTCACAACATGAGGAGAGACGTTATGCAGCCCTGATTTTGAGTCTTGGTTCTGGCATTCTTTAACTCTGTGATGTTGGAGAAGGAATTACTCTCTCTAACTTTCAGCTTCCTCTTTAGTAGTATAGGAATAATTACCTTTTATTTGGAGGAAGATCAGGATAATATATGTAAAGCTAGTAATAGATAGTTAATAGAATGTAATAAAATAAGATTAATAAATTCAAAATTGCTTCCCCATCAGTGTTTTCATGATGTCCCATCCTTGATGCATTTTCTGTAGGAAGAAAAAAAAAAAACTCTTCCTGGAGGGTAATGCTCAGAGCAGGCTTTTGTCCCTAGTCTGGTCTTCTGGCCAGCATTGCTGCCTTTTACAGGTCAGCAACCTGATACTCACTCTTTGGCAGTATTATGCTGTTCCTGGGTGGTCACTGCTCACTCTATGACATTTAGCATTTTCCTATTATGGTGACATTTTGAGCTAAATTCCGTTCACAATTTATGCCACAAGATTTTTTGACATGTGTATGTATGTGTATTCACATGTTTGTATGTATGTTCTTAGGTGTGTGGGTATACCTGTGTTCACTGCTGCACATGTATACATGTGTGTGTGGAGGCCAGAAGTCAATGTCAGGTTTCTTCCTCAATTGTTTTCCACCTTACTTTTTATGACAAGATCTCTCATTGAACCTGGAGCTCACTAATTTGGCTTGACTAGCTGGCAAATATGCCCCAGGGATCCTCCCTTCCCAGTGCAGGGATTACAGGGGTGTGCCTCTGAACCAGGCTTTTATGTTGATACTGGGGATCTGAACTCAGCTCCTCATACTTGTGTGACAAGCACTTTATGTACCGAGGTATACACTTAACCCACATACAATTTGGTTTTCATGGAACACTTAAGTATTACATTTATACTTTTTGAATCTATACCATTCAATATTAATGGAATCTTATTCTGTTGGTTTGATATATTTTTCATTTAGCTTGTTCTATTTTAGCCAGTTTCTTTTTTATTTAATTTTTATTGATTTATTTGAGAGAGAGAGAGGAGGGAGGGAGAGAATGGTCACACCAAAGCCTATAGTCACTGAAAATGAACTCCAGACCCATGTGCAACTATCTGCATGTGGCTTATGTGAATCCTGAGAGACTGAACTTGGGTCCTTAGGCTTTGCAGGCATGTACCTTAACTGCTAAGCAATCTCTCTAGCCCTTACCCAGTTTCTTAATTAGTAAAATGGATATAACATGAACTATCTCATAGGATATTGGTGAAGTTGAATGAGGTAGCTCATATAAAGTATTTAGTATAGTTCCTGAGACATATAATAAGTAATCAATAAGTGATACATACATAGATTTAGATACGGGACTGGCAGATTACTCAATGAGTAAAAGCGCTTGCCTCGCAAGTATGAGAACCTGAGCTTTCTACCCAGAAACCAGGTAAAAAGCCAGACATGGCCACACATGCCTGTAACTCTAGTACTGAGGGAGATGAACACTGGAAGATCTCTGGTACTCTACAATCAGCCAGTTTAACTGAAAGTTGGTGAACCCCTGGTTCAGTGAGAGACTTTGTCTCAAGTAAATAAGTTAGAAGAGTGATGGTGGAGGATACTTGAGGTCTTCCTCTGGTTTTCTCACATGTGTTTATGTGGAACACACATGGGCACCCACATGTGAATACACCATAAACACCACACATAATACACAGAGATCAAAATAAAATAAAATTACAATGTTTTGAAAACATAGACATATATTAACATATAATTAAGGACTTCTGAATCATACAGATATAGACCTGATTTCAAATCTCAGTGCTGATGCTTACTAGTTATACTAATGTTCCTTTTCTAATTAGCATTAAAATTTTATTGCTTTTGCTTATAGTCTATTCTCTGAACTCTTCGCTTTCTTCAAATATAATGGTCTCTAAAACTTCACATATTTATTTAGTTATTTATTTTTTGGGGGGGTTTCAAGGTAGGGTTTCACTCTAGCCCAGGACGACCTGGAATTCACTATGTAGTCTCAGGGTGGCCTTGAACTCTGCCTCCTGAGTGCTGGGATTAAAGGCATGCACCACCACGCCCAGAAACTTCACATATTTAAACAGAGAGAGAGTTATTTGCCTCTGCCTTGGGCCAGTAATCTCTTTATAAAACTCCTGTGAAACAAGAATATTTATAGTTCCATTTCTAAACATAAGGAAAAAATCAGAGAGTCATATTCAACATTGTCTGCTATATCAATCACAATTACAACCTCTCCTAATTAGCAGAACTGATCCTCTATCTTAAGGCACCTCAGAACCCTTCTGGTTCTCTACATCAAAATCATATGGTCCTCATGTCCTGATGTTATGCCTGCCTTTAGCCACTCCAGTTCATGCTAGAGTTTTCCCACAAAGCTCCAATGCTGCTCCATGGCCTCCTCAATTATTGCCTCACAAGGTCTCTTCAAAATAAATCACTCATCCTGGGCTATGGTGCTTCTCTCATTTTGGCTTCAGGTACTGCCTGCTTGGGACTCCCTGCCACTATTTTCTCCAAGAAAGATTTATTCCCTTGGCTATCAGGCCAGTTCTGGAGCTATTTGAGGTACCCTTACCAATCTCTCAGGTCCATGTTGCTATGATCCTCTTGTGCCTTAGGCCTAAGCCCACAGGGAAAGAAAAAAGGATGGCCTCTGTTGCCGTGGATGAATCTTCTCTTCCCTGAGCCTTTTGAACGTTGCTATGCATTCATCTGCTTATTTACTTTTGTGGCTTATAAAAGCACAGCAGGGAGCACTTTTATTATTTATTATTCTTTGCCAATGTGAACAAGTAACTTTTCTCAAATTAATTACATATTTTTTCAATAGAGTCTCCCTATTCTTTAGTAAAGAAGTTGAAATGAACCAGATATGGATGTGCAATCTATAATCCTAGTATTCCAGAGAGTGAGGCAGGAGGATCACAAGTTTAAAGCCAGTCTGGGATGATCATGTAAGCAATGAGTTTTAAAAAAAGCCACAAAAGTAAATGGTACAATACTTGGCATCTCTACCACATCTGCCAATGCCCAGAAGAAATTGCAGAGGAAGCAGCAACATGAACACTGCTTATTGCTAGCCTGACAACTAGCTCCAGGGGGTGACTGACACTGTGAGCAATCAAAAGCCTATCAAAAATGAAATCTAGAGGCTACAAAGAATTCAGCATTAAATCTAACTGCCAATAGGTTCACCATGGCTAAGTGAACACTGTGGAGGAAGGGGTGGAAAGATGGTAAGAGCCACAGACTTGGTAGGAATACCCTGAGGTATGGTTTCCCCACTACCCCATAGGGACCGACTGAGACCTTCATGACCACACATTGTATATCATAACCCCACTGAGAGGGCCCACAGGGTAACAGGACCCAGAGGACTGGCTATAATCATGATATATATATATATATATATATATATATATATATATATATATATATTACACACGCACACACACACTATATATATATAGTAATTTTTGTTTTAATTTTATTTATTTGAGAGAGAGAAAGAGGCAGAGAGAAAGAGAGAGAGAATGGGCATGCCAGGGCCTCCAGCCACTGCAAACGAACTCCAGATGCTTGTGCCCCCTTGTGCATCTGGCTTATGTGGGTCCTGGAGAGTCAAACCGGGATCCTTCGGCTTTGCAAGCAAATGCCTTATCGGCTGGCTAAGTCATCTCTCCAGCCCAGGTTAAAAATAAAAAGGTAAATAAGGTGGGGATTAACTGAGAAGAAGAAAGGTGTTAATGGGAGGGAAATAAGGATAAGAGTGGGTAATTAGGAGGCATAAGATCAATATTATATATATATATATATATATATATATATATATATATATATATATATCTGAAGATATCAAAAGGAAACAATTAAAGTAACAACAAAAAAGCAAACTTTAAATGTTAAATCTAGAGTGAATCAATTTCTTTTTCTAATTGTGCTTTTCTGCATTCAGATCTTAAAATTAGAAACAAGCTATGTAGTAGCTCAAACCTGTAATTCCAGCACACAAAAGGCTACAGCAAGTTCCAGGCCACTTTGAACTACATGACAAGTTTCAGTCCAGCCAGAGCTACATAGTGAGACTACTTCAAAACAAAGAAACAAGCAATCAGGAAGTAATCAAGCAAAGAAACAAAAACCAAACAGCATAAGGGAGACTCTACTTTCAAGTCCCATGCCCCCCACCCCAGAAAAATAAAACATAAAGCTTATAATTGTGATAAAGATTAAACTGTAAATCCTTTTATTCATATGTCTCCTTATGAAAACCAATTGTTTACTAACTTGTCATGGCTTACTTAATGCCAAAGATAGTTTCAGGTGTTGATATTCCAGGAAATCTCACTTTAATACAAAGATTCCAAAATAGAAGAGAATGCAAGGGTTTCTGTGTCGTTGTTGTTTTGTTTTGTTTTTTGAGGTGTGGTTTCACTCTAGTCCAGACTAACCTGGAATTGACCTGTGTAGTCTCAGGGTGGCCTCAAACTCATGGTGATCCTCCTACCTTGGCCACCCAAGTGCTGGGATTAAAGGCATGTGTCACCACACCTGGCCAGAAAGTGTTAGATTTTTTTAATAGTTTTTTAAAAGTTGTATGGATACATCATCATATGTTAGTACCATCATTTCCCTACTCCATGCCTCCATTCTGCTGACAGTCCTCCTCAGTGGGATTGCTGGTCTTCCCCTTAGGTTTGTGGGTTATGAGATGTGAAAGCATCATTGAAAGGGGGTTTAATACTTGTATTTATTTATTTGCAAGTAGAGATAGAAGAGAGGCAGAGAGAATGGGTGCACCAGGGCCTCCAGCTGCTGCAGATGATCTCCAAATGCTTGTGCCTCTTTGAGTATCTGGTTCTGTGTGGGTACTGGGGAAGCACTCAGGTCATTATGCTTTGCAGGCAAGTACCTGAACCACTGAGCCATCTCTCCAGCTCTGAAAGTACTAGTTTTGAGGAGGAAATATGATTTTTAAAAGGCTTGAAATCTTAAGAGATAAATTACTTTGTATTGCAAAACCCTACTATTGTGGAAATTTGTAATTTATTGTGAACTGTTGAAGTACAGGTACTTAAGGTACAAAAGTTAGTGATCAGCCACCTTGCAAATAATTAACTATCTTTAATGTGCCCAGAACTGTGTTTGTAGTTATGCTGAGTATAAAAGTAATTTATTTGGGAAGAAAAGATTGAAGGGAAAGGCTAGCTTTTCCCTGCTATATATCCTTCGGTAGGTGTTGTCAAAATTGAGCCTAAAGCAGGTAGATAGAACAGAGCAAGTGTAAACATATGCCAGAGGTTTGCTCTATGTGAAATAACATGAGGTTTAGGTTTAGCTTACAAACTCAGGAAAACCAGAGATGGGGAAAATAGTTAAGCCAGGGCTCAAACATTATCCTAATTTTGCCAATATCCCAGAGCTAGTTTTTTTTTTTTGTTCATTTTTATTTATTTATTTGAGAGTGACAGACAGAGAGAGGAAGAGGCAGGTAGAGAAAGAGATAGAGAATGGGCGTGCCAGGGCCTCTAGCCACTGCAAATTAATTCCAGATGCATGCGCCCCCTTGTGCATCTGGCTAACGTGGGTCCTGGGGAATCAAGCCTCGAACCAGGGTCCTTAGGCTTCACAGGCAAGCACTTAACCGCTGAGCTATCTCTCCCGCCCCCAGAGTTAGTTTTTGACATTGTAGTCTCATTCAGGAGAGAAAAGGAGGCTAGAAAGGATAATAATGAACCACATGTAGGCATACTTTTCTTTCTTTCTTTTTTTGTTTTTTTGTTCTTTTGATATAGGGTCTCACTCTAGCCCAGGCTGACCTGGAATTCACTATGTAGTCTCAGGGTAGCCTCGAACTCATGGAGATCCTCCTACCCCTGCCTCCCAAGTGCTGGGATTAAAGGTGTGTGCAACCATATATGGCTCCTTTCTTTTAGAGAACTGTCTTCCTTTTCCATATATGTGAGTGATGAGGGATTCTCATATTGAAGACCTAATTATAGTTTAGTGCATTTGGGGTACTCTACTTCTTCTGAATTCTTTTATGGCCTGGATAACAATCATTTTGAAAGGGTTAATAGTCCTCAACTCTTGATTATGTTGCTTTCTTTCCCTCGCCATGCCTTTCATATGGTGTGTAAGGAAATATCTTTTTGAAGGATGGGATAGGATAATTTCAGTTGTAGTAGCAAAAGAATGAACACTACCCTGACAGCTCTACTCAAACCTATGAGGCAAGCTCTGTTCTATTTATTGTGTTTCATGCTTCAAAAATGACATAAAGCTCTGTGTCAGCAACCCAAACATACACAAATAGAAAATACACAAAAAGAAAATATAAATATCCTGAAATGCAGACACTTAAGAGGATCTCATCTGTACATCTGCTAATTGGTGATAAGGATCATGCTTATGTCATGACTGGGCTGAGGATAAGAAAATGCTGTTGGGAATATAGAAAATGCTAAATAAAAGTTTTATTACTTTTCATTAAATTCATCATCATTAATTTCAACAACTAATGGAACATAGAAAAAACTTAGAATAATAGATGTTTCAGTAGTAGAAAAAGTAAAATGGTATGTGTTCCTTTGAAATTGACAGGAGAGGAGAAAGAATAGTGATAGAAATAAAAGTATGTGAAGGGTAGATCAAGGAGAACATTTTAGGTGGATTACTCTTTAAGGAAATAGATCATTTGCTGAGAGCAAGGATGTAGAGATAGTAGGGGGAATGGAGTTTGGATGAGAGACGGTCTATTCACCGAGGAACTATTCAGCAATAAATTCTGTGAATTTCTGCTTTGTTGTTGTGGAAAATGAAACAAAAAGTACATTTTCCCCTTTTCCTAGCTTTTGTAACCATCTAGAATACTGAAGATAAATTAAGGAAGTCTTGAGTGAAAATTTAAATTTCTAAAAGAAAGGGAATTATGTGTGGGGCCAGCAGTACAGATAAACAATTGGATGCCTGAGCTATAACTTCCCCCAGAATGGCTTTTTGCTATAGCAATTATAAAAAAGCAAAGCAGCTTGTTTCAGATAAAGTGAAGCTGACTGATGATTGGGAAGCTACCAAAGAAACAGAAGCTACTGATAAAAATTGAAATTCAGCAAGTGCTTCAAGGATAAGGAGTGCTAATGTAATCAGACTGGTCGGCTGATACTAGACTTCTGAGAATGTACTGTTAGGCCAAAGGATTGTGTAATAATATTATTTTCAAGGATTAATAAGAGAGAGAAAATAGATTAATTCTGATATTTCCATTTTCCCTGCTGAAGAGAAACACAAATCCTAAACAAACTTGTAGCTGGCAAAAAAATTACAAATATGAGAAGTTAATAAATTGTACAATGATCCTCATGTTTGAAGATGGAGCTGTATAAACAGGGAATTATGAAAGAACTTTTATTCTGGCTTTGCAATCAACAAATCAATATGTCTCATATGGGAATTTTTCAGATACCTTAGTTTAAATGTCACTACCTTCAGAAGTTTTTCTGATATATATGCCTTCATTGCATTCTGTACTTGTGTCCTGTAATATTTACTGTTGTTGGCCCTCCATATTTGTGAGTTCTGCATCAAACAATCATGGTGAGGTCCTAGGCCCATAGTCGTTGCATTTTTACTGAATATGTTAGGTTGTTTTTCTTGTAATTCCCTAAACAATACAGTAGAATAAATGTTTGTGCTGCATTAGGAATTACCAAGTCATCTAGAGTTTATTTGGAATATATGGAAGGGTTGTGTAGTTATATGCAAATAATATGCCATTTTACATTAGGGACTTGAGTATCCATGGGTCTTGGTGCCAATGGACATCCTGAAACCAATCTCCAATGGATACTGTAATTACTTTTAGTTATTAATTTAATTTTTGTCATTCCTATTAGGCATTCCTGGGTGCTCATCATTCTGTTCCCTGTTCCTAAGTGCATGAAGAGAATGGAGATCAGGGGCCAATGCCTGTAAACTACAGGGAAATTTGTTAGAGGTCACACAGGATTCTTCAGTCAGACACAGGCTTTTCTGTTTCCTCATCTCCTGGATTGAAGATGCTGTATCTCAATTGCCTGATTTAGTTACATGGATAAGAAGTTAAGGAAAGGAGACAGGGTCTGCTGACAAAGTATGGTGCATAAATGGCTCTGCTCTGCTCAGTATGGGAGGCAGACACATTATGAGATATGACAGTGTTTCTCTCCTGTTTTTGGAGGAAAATGGACCTTAGCTGCTAGGATAATATGACTCAGTGAATGGCTGACTCTCACCAATAAGATGGGGGAAGAAAATGGACAACAGATAGAAGAGTTTAGTGAAAATGGTATTTAAGAGTTGGTGGAGTGAAGCAGGAAGAAAACCATCTGCCCCTCCATTAGACTTTTGGGTCTGGGATATTGATTGCCTTGTTTACCCACTGTATCCATCAGAGAGCAGTTGAATAATTTTAAAGAGTCAAAACACATTCTTAGCACAGAACCTGCCACATTGTCAGCATAAGATATGTACTTATTGAATCACAAATCAGTTGTTACTGGAATTTCTGAATCAAAGCTAAATGGCTAACCAGACTTTGAAAAAGACACTATAATTTAGTGGAAAATGTAAGGTAGGAAATCTACTTCTAGCTCTAGAAGTTTAACTTAGTGTCTGAACTTGATCAAGATACTTTGTATCACTGGACCAATTTTCTCATATGAAATTGAAAGTACTTGAATGGGCTTGATTATAACTGATTCTATTTAGTACTCAAGTCTGATTGTAAAATGTATGACTTAAATGATTTTTGACTTTAATTAAGCAAAAAAAAAAAGTGTAGCACAAAAAATAAACTCTTGTCCTTAAGAATTATATAAGGAAAAAGTTTCTGAAGTCCATTAAATGAGACAGTTTTTGAAAAGTAAAGTCTAATTAGAAATGTTTGAAGTTAGAGTTGATTCTAAAAAAAGAAACAAAAAATACAAAACAATTTCTTTTAAAAGTGCAATTGGAAAGTATGTCTAAAAGTAATTAGTAGAAAAATGTCAATCTCAAGAGTAAATATCTGTCAATTATTTTCCCTCTTCAAGTCAATTGTGCAGAGGTTATAAACAGAAAGCTCCAGAATTACTAGAAAACTACAGCTAAAACTATTGGTTGTAAGGATTCTCTTTGCTTAATGTGCAACCATATCAATTTTTGAATTGTGATCCTTAATTGATATATGATACCTTGTTTTCTTTTATATGAAGACTTCACACATAAGCATACTGAATAGATACAGCAGTCTTTCCTTGACTTCTTCCTATGTGCCAACCATGACTGGTTTACAATTGTTAAAGCTTCTGTCAGCTGAGGTCTTAGAATTCAAGCAGAGGCTTTCTTAACTTTCTGAACTTACGATTATTTGCATAAAATATTTTGTCTTTATTGCTTTATTATTAAACTTTGATTCTGGCTCTTAGATGATGCATCTAACAAAATTATTGATGGCCGAAAAGATGGCTCAGCAGTTAAGGGACTTGCATACAAAAGGCTAATGACCCAGTTTTGATTATTCAGTACCCACATAAAGCCAGATGTACAAAGTGGTACATGCATCTGGAGTTTTTGTGCAGTAGCTAGAGGCTCCCATGGGCTCATTTTCTCCCTCTTCATCTCTCTCACTCTCTTTCTCTCTGCCACTTTTTTCTTTGTCTCTCTCTGCTTGCAAGTAAATAACTAAAATTTAAAATATTTATAAAAAATAAAATTAGCTGGGCATGGTGGTGCATGCCTTTAATCCCAGCACTCAGGAGGCAGAGGTAGGGATCCCCATGAGTTTGAGGCCAGCCTGAGACTACACAGTGAAATCCAGGTCAGCTCTGATCTAGAGTGAGACCCTACCTTGGAATACAAGAAAATATTGTTGAAAGATGACACTATGTTCCAAACATATTGATAGATATAGGGAGTAGAAAAGTGAAGAAGAAAAATCCTTGCTTTAAAAGAGTTTATTGTCCAGAGTAGGAAAAAGCCATGCAGAGAAAAAAAAATAATTGCTGCAGGAATAAAAATATGCTGGTCCTGAATGACACACAGACAAATTGTTATGGGAGTTTATAGGAAGGACTGAAAAAATATGTCTCAAGAAGTCAAGTAAGCCTGAAGACACATATGACATCTGAGTGGGTACTAAGAGCTGCATAGGGAATGAGTACAGTCCTAGCAAAGCTAACAGAGCAAATGCATGTAGAGGAAAGGGTTAGAAAAGGGAAGATATGGATTTATTATTTATCAAGAAGGTACAATTGGGGAAGCTGAGAAGAGGAATTTGTTTGGTAGGTAACATTTGCAACAAAATAATGGAAGCTTAAAGTCATCACATATTTTGAAAAACCATACTTGGGGGCTGGAGAGATGTCCCAGCAGTTAAGGTGCTTACCTGCTTAGCCTAACAATCTGGGTTTGATTCCCCACTACCAACATAAAGCCAGATGCACAAAGTGGTACATGCATCTGGAGGTTTTTTTTTTTTTTTTTTCCAGTGGCTAGAAACATACTTGGTGCATCCATTCTCTCTCTCAAACTCTAAATGTCTGTCTGTCTTTGTCTCTCTTCTTTCTATCTCTCTTTGCTTGAAAATAAATAACTAAAATATTTTTAAAGCCAATAGCAAAGAAACACTTATAGAATTCAATGTGACAAGAACAACTCACCAAACATAAATCATTTATTAGACATCTACTATATTTGCACCATAAAAACTCAAAACACAAAACTAACATACCATCTACCCTCATTGAATTTGAAGTCTAGTGGGAGATGTGCAAAAATATCTTCCTACTCTTGTCTTTTAAATATTTTTTATTTATTTATTTACAAGGGGAAAGAGAGAGAGAGAGAAACAGACAGAGACCGAGAAAGAATGAGTGTGTCAGGGCCTTCTGCTATGACAATCAATTCTAGAGGCATACACCACTCTGTGCGTCTGGGTTTACATGGGTACTGAGGAATGAATTCCAGTTCATCAGGTTTTTCAAGCTAGCACTTTAACTGCTGAGCTATCTCCCCAGCCCCAAATATCTTCCTACTCTTTGGCATGTTGGCTGGACTTCTGAGCTCACACTTGTAATCCCAGCACTTGGAAGGTGAGGCAGAAGGATCACAACAAGCTCAAGGTCAACTTGGGCTACATAGTGAGTTCCAGGATAGCCTGGTATACAGAGTGAGATATTGCTTTTAACATCCCCTCCTCCAAATTAGTGTGAAGAAGTTATGATCATAACATATATGATAGTATATACCTGGAGTAGTAGACATCTTCAGGTTCACTGAGATGAACTTGCAAACCAGGCACAGTTATGGAGGAAGGGATATTTATTGAAGCTTACAGATCCAGGGGAAGTACCATAATGGCAGAAGAAGGTGTTCCCCTCTCAAAGGATCAAAAAGACAGAAAAAGCCACAATACACAGCACACTTTAGGAACTCCAGCTAGGCACACTTTATATATCTTTAGATTGGAATTTCAAACCCACCACCACACTTTTAAGATTCCCCCAGTGACACCTCCTCCAGCCAGGTGGATGCAGATCCAAACTACAAACTAATAAAACACTGAATATATTGGGGTCCATCTATTCAAACTACCACATTCCACCAAGGGCCCCAATAGATTTAAAACCATCACACATTGTAAATTGTATTTAATCCAGTTTCAAAGGTCCCCATGGTCTTGACTAGCTTAAGATAGTTCCACAGCCCCAAGTCTCCTCTAAGATTTAAGATTTTTTTTTAGCTGTGAGTTCTGTAAAATCAAACAAGTTAAATACTTTCAACATATAAAGGCACAAAGTATACATTTTCACCTGGTATAAAGCATAGCAAGGAGAGGCTAGAACAATGTACATTCAACCACCATCAAGCAAACTTCTATAGTTCAGGTCCAATATAACCAGAGACCGACAGTCTCCAGATTTTTTAATTTAATCTCCAACTGGGCAGAGTAGCCAGGAAAAACTCATCCCAGGCCAATAGTGTACTCCATGGTAGCCCTTGAATAGTCCTGGTATATCCAAAACATCTTTTGGTATCCATGTAAACCATACTCCATCTTTCAAAGGCTCTTCCAGCTTATTCATGATGATCATTGCACCTTGCCTATATGTTGCATCTCAGCAGCAGCTCTTGAAACCATGTGCATTTCATGGCCACTCCATGCATTTTTCATACTTCTGAAATCAATACCAGGAGTTCAGGACATAGCCATATTTTTAATTTAGGGACAAAATAAATTGTAACCTTGAAAAGCAGGTTTTGTCTCTAGTCAACTTTTTACGAAAAGAGTTTATATTTCTATCATAATCTTTCCTCAGGCATCCTCTCCATTGTTTTAATGTATACCAGTTGGGCCATCTTCCTTAAGATTGTTAATGTGTTGATAATAGCAGCTTTAGTAACCTAAAACCAGTCTCAGTGCCTGTAATTGCTTGAGGGTTTTCAACTTAAAATCTTAAATCTCTCAGTCTCTTTAGCCAAGCACACCAGTCTATTACAAATATAACCTTGACAAAACTCTCTGGTCTTGGGTAGCAGAATGAATCCAGCCCTGTGTTAGTAGCCCAGTTCTAACAAAGTCCTCTGCAGTCTCTCCTTCCCTTAGAAAGCTCATAAGCCAAGCCTCAAAGTTCAATACTGTCTGCACTTAGTATTCTCAAACTCTCATAAGAATTGTCCATATACTTGGCTTACCACTACACAAGGTATCTTCTGTTGTTAGTACCAAGTTCATGCCCGTTCCTCCAAAACAAAAGTTCCAAAAGACCAAAATCTACACAGGTTAACCTCATCCCACTACTGGTACCAATTCATGTTGCAGACATTTTCAGGTTCATTGAGATGAACTTCCAAACCAGGCATTGTCATGGAAAAAGGGATATTTATTGAAGTTTACAGATCCAGGGGAGGTTCCCTAATGGTAGAAGAAGCTGGCCCCTCTCAAAGGACCAAGCAGAGAGAGAGAGAGAAAAAAAAAAAAAGCAACACCACACAGCACACTTCAGGAAATCCAGCTAGGCACACTTTGCATATCTTTAGATAGGAGTTTCAAACCCACCACCACACCTTTAAGATCTGCCCAGTAAAATCTCCAGTCAGGTGGCTGCAGATCTAAACTACAAACTAATGAAACACTAAATATATTTGAGGCCATTTATCCAAACTACCATACCTGGGAAGTCAGGGATAGCTTAAGTAAGTAACTTGTAAATTTTAAGATGGAAAGTGAGTAGCCAGGAGCGAGACAGGGACAGAAGGAAGCTAGAGGATCACAGGGTAGATGAGTAGAAGTCCAGTTATAGTGAACAACATGCATGATCGTCTAGATTCAGAATTCTAAGACAATCTGGTGTATTGTATGAGATTAACACAGAGATAAAGCACATGGGTACATGAGATAAACCAAATCATGTAAACCTTGAAGTTGATACTAAAGAGTTCACCTTTTTTTCTGTAAAAAGAAGCCATTGTTATGCTGCATTCAAGGATGCAATATGATGATTATATTTGGACTTTAGACAATATAACTAACTATAATCTGGAGAATGGACTGGAATAAATGAAATTTAAGGCCAAAAGAAATTTTAAGGTAATATTTCATGAATTACAAAAACAGATGATGATGGCCTATATAAAGAGAACATCAGTAGATGGATTTAACATTTATTTAGAAGGTACAATTTCAAGAATTTGGTAATGGTTAGATAATATTGGTGACTGTCATGTTGATGAAGTGATATAGAAAAAACCTTGCAAAGTAAAATTATGAATATAATTCAGGCATGTTAAGTTGTAGATGTCAGTGGTGGTTTGAATGTGAAATGTCCCCTATAGCCTCATGTGTTTATGACTAACTCTCATACTCAGTTTATAGTTGATGGAGCTTTTGGGAGGTGGAGCTTTGCTGGAGGTGTGTCTCTGGGAGTGGACGTTGATGTTTCTTAATACAGACATACTGGGTGCTCGCTAGCTTGTTCATATTTGATGCTGCCTCTGAGGTAATGTGACAAGGTGTGATTCTCAACTCTACTCTGCCTTGCTATAATGAAACTTCCCCTTGAAACTGTAAGCTGAAATAAACCTTTTCCTCCCTTCAGCTGCTTTTGGTCAGATGGGTTTTTTTTTTTGTTGTTGTTGTTGTTCCAACAATGAGAAGATAACTGCAATAGTCTAAAGGAATGAAAGTACAAAATTACAGAATGCATATGGTTATATGCACCTGTAACTCAGAAATAACTAGTGGAAACATATATTTGGGTGCTGTGAATAGTATAAATAGTAAATAGTGGTTTGTGTCAGTGTTATGAGGTCATAGTGACACAGTGAGTCTGTAAGAGAAGAGAAGAGGGAAAGTGAAGGGAGGGAAAAGGAAAAGAGTGCTTCAGACCCTTTAAGATTGAATTTTGCCATTTAAGGTATGTACACAAGAAGAAACATCATCAAAGATAAGAAATATGTGGGCTGGAGAGATGGCTTAGAGGTTAAGGCACTTGCCTGCAAAGACTAATGATCCAGGTTTGATTTACCAGTACCCACATAAGCCAGATGCACCAGGAGTTGCATGCATGTGGAGTTCTTTTGCAGCGGAAACAGGCCCTGGAGTTCAATCTCTCTCTCTCTTAAATAAATAAATAAATAAATAAATAAATAAATAAATAAAATAAAACAAAGATACAAAGGATGGCCAAAGCAGTAGGTGAGGGGAAAACCAGGGTAGTGTTACGCCATCAAAGTTAAGGGTAAATGATGTTCAAGGAACAGGAAGTGGTTAATATTAAAGTTGCTGAGCACTTAAAGAGAATAGAAGACATCTCAGATAATTCCCCCAGAATTCTCCTCAAATGATATCACCATCCACCTTCTTGTTCATAAACCCTTTGGGTATTCTCCCCAATCCCACTTGGAAGTAGGACATTCATTCTGTCATAACAGGAAATTAAGAGATAACTATACCAATTTAAAACAGAGAACCATCTTGGGATGCAGCTCCATGGTAGAGCTTTTAGTTAGTATGCACAAGACCTTGGGTTTGCTCCTCAGCATCATTTGAAATCATGCTTCAAAGAAGGACAGGAGAAGGTTAAAGAAAACCAGAGAGTCAAGTCTTACAAATATTTTCTGCCTTAATTCCCAAGAGATTTGAGATATAGTTCCTAGCAGCAGGAACAATAAAGGATAAAAGAAAGGGAAGCATCTTGAAGGATTTATTTTTTTCCAATTATCCATTTCTCATATAAGCATAGTCAGAAAGTGGGGCTGGTGAAGTTAACCTCACAAAAGCAAAATAAACCAACAGATAAGCTCCATTAGGGCCAGGATTTATGTCTGCTTTATGGCTTTATTGCTGCCTCTAAGAAGAGTGCCTGGCACATAGTAGATGCTCAATAAATAACTGCTGACAGTACAATGAAAATCAAATGGGAAATTTGAGCCCAAGAGTGCCTGAAATATAATCTGGCCCCTTAATTTCTCTCTGTGACTAATATTGTCTGGGAAAGCAAAGGTCATATTTGATAAAACCAAACAAGAAGAATGAACTGTGAGTCGCTGGCAGAACTTGAATTTATCATTATTATTGTTTCTTTAAATTTACTTAAAACCAAAAAATATACCCTGGAGGCATTTGATAGCAGTTGTTTCTTTGTTTTCTTCCTTTCTTTTTGAATATGATGGCATAACTAGAAATCATACTTATTCTGCAAAGAGAAACTGACTTGAAAGTAACATCACTGTCTCAATCTGTGTGGAGAGAGAAGGGAGAAGATCTTCCAGGGTTAGCATTAATTAATAAGGATAATGATGCACACAACAGCTTTTCTTTCCTCTATATTGAAAAGAAGCAATCATCCTTACAGAAGTAGAAGTGAAAATGTTCCCAATGAGCTTTGCGAAAAATAGAGCTACTGAAGTATGGTTTCCTTTCCATAGTACATGCAGATGAAGATTCCCATGGCCAAGTGTACATGCAGCAATGGCAGAATGCTTCTGATTATCTCTTGGTTTCCACACCATGTTATTCTGAGGGAGGAATGAAGGATTTTCTCACTACAATGTTTACTGTTCGAAATGCACATAGGGAACGAACATGCTGCAACCTTTGGAAGCGCAGTAGCAGAATTAACTGGAAAAAGAAAACTATACTGGCTTTTTTGACCCCTGCTCAAGCAATTTATACTTCAGGCCACTGACTCTTCAACTGCTCTATTCTTCTAACTTCCCTGCTGCAAGCCCCTTGTGGTTTTCCACCTACATTGTTTACTTTCTTCCCTTTATGTACAGGCCTGTCTCCTACTACCTAGCCAGTTTTAGGATTTCTTTTTTCCTCACTCTGTCATTATTGTGCCATGATTTTTTTCTTCCTCCCTCCACGTCTCTCTCTCATGTCCTCCTTCCTTCCTTCTCCTTCCTCTTCCTTCCTTCTTTTCCCTTTCATCTTGTTTTCAAGAAGTCTTACTCTGTAATCCAGGATGGCCTGATGTTTGATATGTGGCCTTACAGCTATCCTCCTTCCTCAGCTTCCTTAGTGCTGGGATTGCAGGCATAAGCCACCATGACTAGTTTTCTATTTCTTTTCTTTGGTTCTTTCATTCTTTCACATGACTTTCAACATTGCATTCCTAGTATAAGTTGTTCCTCTAGATCCAGGCTTTTAGAGTAACTATCTACAGAATAGATTATGTTACCATGAAGACATCCTCAGACCCCTCCTGTTCAAAGCTAAAATCAGCTGGGCGTGGTGGTGCATACCTTTAATCCCAGCACTCAGGAGGCAGAGGTAGGAGGATTGCCAACAGTTTGAGGCCACCATGAGACTACATAGTGAATTCCAGGTCTGTTTGGGCTAGAGTGAGACACTACCTTGAAAAACAAAACAAAACAAACAAACAAACAAAAAAAAACCCTAATATCATTCTTTACTTCTCAACCACCTACTCTGGCACACACACGTCAATCACCTCTCACACACTTTGGTCTTTCCTTTTCCTTACTACATCCAATCCATCATTACATTACTCAACTTCTTTTCATCAATATTGCTCAATTATCCCCCTCTGGCTGCTTCACTGTTAGTCTGATGCAATCTACTCTCTTTTCCCTAGACCACTTCAAAACCTTTTAAACTATCTTCCTGCACCTGCCTTTGCCCCATTGCAATCCACTTTCCACAGTGCTATCACTTCAAAATACACACATGAACATATATTGATTCTTGTCACTGAACTTGGGGAAATGGCAAGTGTTAACAAAATCTACAAATCTTTGAATGCTCCCAATTACTATCAGCCCTGCCAGGCTCATCTCAGCCTTTCTTTTTTGTTTTTTTTCCAGGTAGGGTCTCACTCTAGCTCAGGCTGACCTGGAATTCACTATGTAGTCTCAGGGTGGCCTCGAATTCAAGGTGATCCACCTACCTCTGCCTCCCGAGTGCTGGGATTAAAGGTGTGCGCCATCTCAGCTTTTTATATTCCATTTGCACTAGTGTTCTTTTAATGCCACTCTAGACACTTTCTTGTCACAGGACGTATATATCTGCTCTCTTCTTGACTGAGAACACATTTAGTTCTCCCATGTTCTCTGATAACTCACTCATCATTTCAATTTTAAAATGAAAATCATTTATGTGACAGCCTTGGTGGTCCATGTTTGTAATGCCAACACTTGAGAAGGTAAGGCAAGGGGGTGACAAGCTCAATGGCAGCCTGCGCTGCATAATAAATATCTGTTTTAAAACATACAGATAGAAAAATCAGGGGCTGGAGAGATAGCTTAGCTGTTAAGAGCTTGCCTGTGAAGCCTAAGGACCCCAATTTGAGGCTTGATTCCCCAGGACCCACGTAAGCCAGATACAAAAGGTGACACATGCATATGGAGTTCATTTGCAGTGGCTGGAGGCCCTGGAATGCCCATTCTCTCTCTCTCTTTGCCTCTTTCTCTCTCTGTCTGTCACTCTCAAATAAATAATTAAAAATAAACAACAACAACAAAAAAGAAAAGTTGGGCATGGTGGCACACACCTTTAATCCCAGCACTCGGGAAGCAGAGGTAGGAGGATCACCATGAGTTTGAGGCTACCCTGAGACTATAGAGTTAATTCCAGGTCAGCCTGGGCCAGAGTGAAACCCTGCCTCAAAAAACCAAATAAATAAATAAATAAATAAAAAATAAAGAAAAGAAAAGAGGAATCAAATGTCTAAATCCATTGTGTCCCAAATTCAATCAGTGGCATTCTAGATAATGAAATTTTAGTGAGAGGATGTGTGATGCCTTCAGATTTCTGTTCTGCTTACTCCTCCAAGATGTCACCTCCTCATGGAAGTTGCCTTCTTTATTCTCTCTTTTCCTCTTCTTACTGTCTGGAATGGAGTTGACACTGAAAGTAACCTTGGATACCCTAAGTTTAAAAAGTTCTCGCCGGTGTTGAGTATATGGAGGAACATGGCTATGCAGACCTGTCAACTCATTGGCCATGTTACATAAGACATAAATATACAATTTACATTCATTTCCTATAGCAGTTTCCCTACCCCAACTATTTCAGGAACAATGTCTGCCTTGTTCACTACTATATCCTTAGTGTTTCCACAGTGCCTTGCACATGGTAGTGGTGCAAAGAGTTAAACCTAGGGCTTCCTGCATGCTGAGAAAGCATTCTCTGACTATGTTGCCCAAGATGGCTTTGAACTTCAGCTAAGGCATAAAGGTATATGGTCACATCAAACAAATACTATGAAATATTAGACTATCTTCAAAATAATTTTTTTTTGCAAAATGGATAATCATAGCATAGTAGTTTATGGAGCATATTATTGTAAAGCTTAGGAAAAATAAATATTTCCCAACCAAAGCTAAGTATGTATGAAAATGCTATTAAATGTTTCCTATGAAATTGCTTTCAGTCCCCAGCTAACTAGTCTGTGTCCAATGAGATACCGTATTTGTGACCATTTCATGTTTGTTGCTTTACTAGTTTGTGAGAGGTAAGTATAAGTGTGTATGTGTGTGAGGGGGTGGGTGGGTGTGTTCATTCTTATGTTCATTGAGGGTGACTTAAATCTGTAGCTCAGAGAAGAGCTGGGTGTGGGATTAAAACCATCCAGAATTCACAGTCTTCCCCATGATTCATAGGTTCACTGTCACAGAGCCTAGAAGAGGAAGAGAACCTGACTCCAGGCTACTGGTAGTCCTTACTCTGTGTGTGTGTGTGTGTGTGTGTGTGTGTGTGTGTGTGTGTGTGTGAAGATTTGCACTACTGTGGGCAGGAACGTGTGTGTGTGTGTGTGTGTGTGTGTAACTGCATGCAAGCAGGCGTATGTGGGAAGGTTGGGACCTCAATCACAAAGGTAGCAGGACACAAATATCCATATAATGAGGTGCATGCATGGAGGAGGCAGGGGTGGTGGCTTCTATTTTGCCTATGTAGTCCTCACAAGCTCTCTTTGAAAGGGTATTCTCTCTCCTCAACTTAGATTTGAGGATGAGGCTGATTTTGGTGAGTAGCCTCCATCCTGCATGGGTGGCTGTGCCTCCTCTTCTGCAGAATACTAGTGGCTCATGAATCTTAGGATGGAGCAGAATGAAGAGAGAGAAGAGGCAGGGAGGCAAGTCAGGTCTTCCATGGGAGCAGGTGATTCTATAGTCAGCTAATGGCTTATTTTTCCTGGTTAATGTGTCAATGGGGAGTGCAGCCATGTGCTGTGATGTGGAAGAACACAGAGGTGCACCACTTAATTATTTATAATTCTACCTTCCTTTACTTCCCCCTCACTAAACCTTATTAACTAGGTGTTCAATCTGAACAGGTAGAAGAACTTCATTCTTTATCTTTAGATAGCAACAGATTCTCTAAAATGAGACCATTTTGCTAGTTGCTTACATGTGCAATCTACTGCCTTTGTCTTCCTATTTAATCATATTCATTCTTTCAGTTGACAAAACCAAGTCTCTGAAATGTTAACCTAGTATCAGCCATAGAGCTGGTAAGCATCAGTGCTAGAGTTCATGTTGAGAAACCTGATACGCTTGTCTCTGATGGTATGCTCTATCTTGTGAAATGTTTCCCCTCTAAAGCCTTTCTTGTTGTGCCCAACAAGATATAATCTCCCCTCCTCGCAACCTGCTCTACAAGCTTTCATTGTGGTGAATATCTTATTTTGTGTTGTACTCTGAAGATGACTTTTCTGGAATCAGAACATATGCTTTTTGAGAGCAAGGAAGATATCTACGTCTGTCCTCTAGAATGAGCTTGGGAAAATCACTTCTGAGTTAGCCCACATCTTTAATGTGAGAAGGTTGTGTCAAAGATTGCAAACTCCAGTGAGTATAGGACTGAGCATTCAGCAGATGATAGAGATGATCTACTTGGCTGTGAAGTACTAAGGGGCATAATCCTGTTTGTGGGACCTGGTAGCTACTCAGTTCCAATTGATTGTACTCACACTTCAATATAGGCCTACACAGGCCACATATTTTGATTTTTTAAGAGGAATCTTAAACTTGCAGTGCTTTTTTAAAGTGGTATCTCTCTTTTTTGTTTGGCTTGGGTTTTTGTTTTCCAGGGTAGGGTCTACCTCTAGTCCAGGCTGACCTGGAACTCATTATGTAGTCTCAGGCTACCCAGAACTCATAGTGATCTCCCTACCTCTGCCTCCTGAGGGCTGGGATTACAGGCATGTGCCACTATGCCTGGCTGAAAAGTGGTACCTCTTGATTTTTTTTAATGTTTAGATCAAATAAAACACAAAATGGGGATTTGCAGGCTACATTTTGGTGAATACCAGGAAGATGCTCTTCATTTATATGTTGAGAATAATTATTACATGTAAAGTTGATATTCTTTGTGTGTGTGTGTGTGGTTTTTTTTTTTTTTTTTTTTTTTTTTTGGTTTTTTGAGGTAGGGTCTCACTCTGGCCCAGGATGACCTGGAATTAACTATGTAGTATCAGGGAGGCCTCAAACTCACAGCAATCCTCCTACCACTGCCTCCCAAGTGCTGGGATTAAAGGCATGTACCACCACGCCCGGAAAAGTTGATATTTTTATAACCATCATCATGCTTCTAAAAATTAATACTATTATGAGTACTATTTCTTACAATATTTGATAGTGAAAAGAATGAGGGAGGAAAAATATCAAGCCACCAATATTTATTCAATTTTTAGAAGCAAAACAACTTTGTATTGGAGAGAACTGTTCTATAGTTATCTACTTATGAGCATACTAGCATATGCAATTTACATGTATATCATTGTATATACATTTTTTCTATACAGAATTTTAATATTCCCATTGCATTTTAATTCTTTATTTTTTACTTTGTATGTATATGCATATGTGTGTACTATCATGTGTTTGTAGAGGTCAGAGGACAATGTCTAGTTTTTTCAATCTTTGCCTTCCACCTTGTTTTAAGGCAGAGTCTTTCTCTTTTCTTTTTTTTCACTTATTTATTTATTTGGAAGCAAGACCAAGACAGAGACACAGAGACAATTGACATGCCAAGGCCTCCAGTTGCTGCAAGGGACTCCAGATGCATGTACCATATGTGTATCTGGCTTTACATGGGTGCTGGGGAAGCAAACCTACATCCTTAGGCTCTGCAGGCAAGTGACTTAACTGCTGAGCCATCTCTGCAGCTGGGAGTAGACTCTCTTATTTGTTGCTGCATTTGTTAGGCTAGCCAGCCCACATGCTTCAGGTTGCTCCTTTCTGCAGTTCTCTTCTGGTCATTAAGTACACTAGGATTACAGACACTCATGCAGAATGTCCAGTTTTCTGTAGGTTTTGGGGATATAAACTTGGGTTATTAGGTTTCCCTACTGATTCATCTCTCTATCCTTCCTATTACATTTTAAATTCATGTAAAAATACTTTGGAATTTACAGATACATAAATTCATGTCAGATGTCTTTGAAAAAATTGAGAAGGTTTAGATTTGATTTTAGCTGAAAAAGGTAGAAAACCGGACAATGATCTCATTGCTGTGAGAATCCAATTCTCTAAGCTAGCCAGACCTTGGAAAACGAACAACTAAAAACTTTTTTTCTGCCTGTGCTAGAATGTGAGATGACTGTTTAATCTGCTTCAGTCAGATCTTGTATGCTAAGAATACTTTTGAGACACTACATGTTGAAAGGAATAAAAATGAACCAGCTCTATCCCTTCCAACAGAGGCAAACAGCCTAAAGTTCTTTCCAAGTTCCATTGCAAGAGCTCCAAGTTCCCTAGGTCACCAGAGGCTTATATCAAATAACAGTCCTGATTAACATCTAAAGATAGGTGTAAAGGGCTCCTTGGCCATGATACAGTATGAGTACTGTAGGGATATTAAAAACAGGTAACATTTCAAGGAGTCCACATTTAGTGAGTTTTCAGAAAGAATGAAAGTATTTGGCACTCTTTCACCAATTTCTCAAGATGACCCAGGAGAATATAGGAATTTCCTTCCTGGATTGGCTTTAAGAATAACCTAGACATGAATCTAAGATGTGCTCATTTTCTTTCTCCTTTTGTTGGTGCTCTGAACTTATGACTTCTTCAGGGTAGGAGTGTTGCTTTGAAAAGAAAATAACCTCAATCTTCTTCCTTGAAAGTTTCTCCTAGGTTGTATTTTTAGAAAAAAAAAAAAACATAAGATAGAGATGGTTATATATTAGCCAGAAGAATGACTAAAGGCAGAAAATATAATACAATCTCATCGACATTCCATAGATTAGAAAATGTTGGAGGTGGAAGAGATTTAGACAGTTCTTTAAGAGTTGTCCTAACCCTCTTAGGGAGTTAAACTAGTTATCTCCAAGACACTTCATAGCTCATTTGACAAATGGGGCAGCTGAGGCCCAGGGTCAAAGTGTGTGTTTGCTGTGGATTAATCTCTTATGGAAAGGGAGCTGACTATTAAAATACCAAACATAATTCAGAATATAGAAGTGAATTTCAAATTAATGAGCAGAATTGAAATTTTATGGATAAAGTGTTCTAGGGTTTATAATTTCTAAACAAATTATAATATATTTTTGCATTTAGATGTGAATAATGTAATAAAAGTAACTATTCGTGACATACTAAACCAACAAATATGTGAAAGAATATAAAAATATAATTTTTAATGATTCACATAATACAGTAAACATTAACTCAGTCACAATTAGAATGTGTGAATAAACAAAAATTAAACCATCATACAAAAATTCCCTGCTCTTAGCCTACCTCATTGGAGGTATCCAATATATGTGTGTTTTGTAGACACAGACAGTGACAGTCAACATATCTGGGTTTCTTTTATTCATGTTTCAAATACAGAGACTTCATTCCTAGCAGTGAAAACAGCTTTGAGTTACTAAAAGTAAATTTTCTTTGATTTAAACCTATACCTTTTCAAAGCAGCAGCTAATTGAATAATTTAATTTTATACTCATTTTATCATGAAGCTGCTACAAAAGGGATATTTGACTTTGATGTATTTCTTGCTAGATACATACAAAGGAAAAAATCTTTGTCTAGGATTTTATGTTCTAATAAAATTAAATGCAGAAAACCCACCACATTGATAAAACCTCATCAAGTGCTCAGCTTTCTTTGTCTGTTTTAAGGGATAGTAATGGCTGTCAGTGAAGAGAAGAAAATGTGTATGTATTATTCTCTGTTCAGCTCAGCTGGGAAAAGGAAACAGGTGGTATTAAGTTTTCATCTGCCTCCTTTCACATGAGAATGTTCATGCATATGACTTCTTTAAAAATTCAGAAAGGGAAACAGTATGCATTATAATTATGACTGAATTAATAGTTACTGTATAATGTGAATCATTAAAAATTATACATTTTGATTTTATATTCTTTCACATATGTGTTGGTTTCACCTTTTAGTATGTTTTTCTTTTACTCAGAAACCTGTAAAGCATGCCAGTACCTATAGTGGTTGTAAGTGGGAGCTCTGGAGACAGAATTTTGTGTCCGGGTCTCTGTGTTTTCCTAGCTGTGAGCCTTTGGGAAAGTTATTTATTTCCTGAAGCTCAGTTTCTTTGTTAACAAAATAGAATAGCATATTAAAACTTCACCGGTAGTCTTGTTGAGGGGTGGGTAAATGAGGCAATGTATAACACTATTAGCATAATGCCATGCATCAGTTAAATACTGGAACATCTTTGATATCCAATAAGTATTGATTTCCTGAATGGATAGATAACTAATGCTTGAAAGGTAGAATGCAAATCCTTCATCCTACTTTTCAAGCACTCTTCCACACTGGCTCCCATATTTATCCCAAGCACCAGCCTTCTTCGATTGTTATGGCCTAGTTAGGTCAAGCCCTTTGTTATAACTAACCTAATTTCCTTTGTGCCCCTATACATTGCTCAGCTTCTTTGCCACATCAGAGATAAGATCCATTACTGTTCAGTGACACAGTGATTCAATCACTTTCAAAATCTTGCCCCAAAATCATCTTTCTCCAGGAAATTACCTCTTTAACCCCATCTGATTGAGGTCTAATCATTATTCTGGTGCCTCTTCTCAGCATTCACAAAATCAATTTGCATAATCTCCTGAAGCATTTAGTTATATAGCTTTGTACTCTCTTTTCTTAAATTATATTTTAAAGTTAACATACAATGTGTTTCATTGTGGCATTTTCATACATCTGTGTCATTTATTTTGCTTGATTCTAATTTGTGTCTCTTTCTCACTACCCTCCTTCATGACCTATGACCCTAAACTGGCTCTTCCCCCCACCCCACACGTCTACTCTCCTGTTTTCATGCTATGTGTATCCTATTATCTTGTCCCCTTGTTGTCCTTAAGATATTCTTCCCCTCCCTTTCACAGTTTTATGATCTACACATGCACATTTGTAAATATGAACACACACAAACACACACACATATATATACATATATACTTTTATTTTTCTAGAGTTTATAAATTTAAATTTATTAAATTATTTGGTGTGTGTGTGTGTGCAGATGCACATGCTAAGCATGCATGTGGAAATCAGAGGGTAACTTTCAGGTTGGTTCTCCTCTTCAACCTCAATTGAGTCAGGGTCTCTCATTGTTGTTCTCTGCTCTATTGCTGAGGGTCCAGGAAATTCTTCTGTGTCCCCCACATCTCAGAGTACTTGTACTGGGTCTACAGAAACCTGCCACTACTTTGGGTTTTTATGTGGAGGCTGTGATTGTGACCTCAAATCAAATAATCATAGTGGTACAGTAAGAACTTTATCTATTAAGCCATCTCTCTAGCCCTGTGGAGCTTTGATTTAGGTGACCCATGAACCTAGGTGTTCTGAATGCTAGGTTCCCAAATGATAGAGATTTGGGGATTCACACCTCCAGGAGGCAGTGCATTGTTGGGGGTGGGCTTGTGGGTGTTATAGCCAACTCCCCCTTGCTAGTTTGTCACACTTTCCTATTGCTGTTGTCCACCTGATGTTGGCTAGGGGGTGATGTCCACCCTCTGCTCATGTCATTGTTTTCCCTGCCATTATGGAGCTTCCCCTTGAGTGTGTAAGCCAAAATAAACTCCTTTTCCCCACAAGCTGCTGTTGCTCTGGTGATTTCTGATAGCAATGTGAACCTGACTGAAACAGTATTGTTGGTACCAAGGAGTGGTGTCATTTGCTGCTAAATACCTGACTGTGTGGCTTTGGTCTTTTGGAGCTGATTTTCTAGAGGAATGTGGATGAATTTGAAACCTCGGCCTAAGAGATGCCTTGCAATGCTGTATCTACAGCTTGAAGGACTATTCTAGTCAGAGTTGAAAGACTTGAATGCAGGAAGAAATATGGATTATGAGGTTTGACTTATGAGGGTGAAAAGGAGCTTTGTCTGTACTGGGCTACAAGCAGTTTGTCTGAGAGGCTTGCTGTTATACCTGTGTCCTGACAACTTGTGAAGGGTTGCAGTGTACAGAAATGGACTGGTATGTGCAGAGGGATATGGCACAGAAAAAAATGAAATCTTTGGGCCAAAACTGCTGCCTGTTCAGCTGTAATTTTATGAGAGTTTACAACCTTTGAGACTGGGGCAATAGGAAGAATGTAGACTTTTGAAGGGGCCTGAGTGCTCAAGGAGTCTCCTGTTCTTCAAAGTCTGCTTTATTCCCCCCTGGATTAACAAATTGGCATCATATCTGGTATTGTGGAGTATAAGAAATGCTGGAAAGAGGGTCATTGAGTTTGCAACATGGTCTTGTGTTTTGGAAATGGCCATGGGCAGTGTGAAGCAGGTTTGCTGGATGCCTGCATGGAGACCCCATGGGGCCATGAGCATGACTGTCAATTGCAGTGGAGACCCAGAGGAGATGCTGGGACCACGAGGAGGCTGGTAAGGGGAGGGGCAGAATTGGAACTCCAGAGAATTGCTGCTGATTAGAATTATCAGACTTGGAGACTTGTCATTGACTAGAGTTGTTGGGTTGGGAGCTACAGATTTTGATGTTTGCCCTGTTTAAATCTTGTATTGGTTGAATATTCCTTTGCTATGCCCAATTCCATCTTTTGCAGTATGATGTGTATTCTGTGCCATTATGTTTTCGTTTGTTTGTTGGTATTATGGTTCAGTTAAAAGACCCTGGATTTTGGGGACATTTGAACATCATTAGGATTGATAAAAAATGTGGGGACTTTGAAACTTGGACTGAATGCATTGCATTTTACATCATGTATGTTTATCAGTTTATGGGGGCCAGGGGTGGAATGTGGTCGTTTGATTTGGGTGGTTTGATTTTTCCCCATAAACTTAGGTGTTCTGAATGGTAGGTTCCCAGCTGATGGAGATTTGGGAATTAACACCTCCAGGAGGCAGTGTATTGTTGGAGAAGAGCTTATGGGTATTATAGCCAGTGTGCCTCACCAGTGTTTGTCACACTCTCCTGTTGCTGTTGTCCACCTGATGTTGGTGAGGGAGTGATGTCCACCCTCTGCTCATGCCATCGTTTTTCCTGCCATTGTGGAGCTTCTCTTCAAGTCTGTAGGCCAAAATGAACCTCTTTTTTCCCCACAAACTGTTCTTGGTAGGGTGATTTCTGCCAGCAATGTGAACAAGCCCCAACATCTACTTTTAAATATATGTACTGCATGTGAGAGAAAACATAGACTTTGTGAGTCTGGCTTATTTTACTTAACAATGATTTCTAGTTCCCTCCATTTTCTTGCAAATATGATTCAATTTCTTTCTTTATGTCTGAATAAAATTTCCCTCCTTATTTGAACTACATTTTCTTTATCCATTTGTTTCATGACACACCTTTAGGCTGATTTCATTTCCTCGCCATTGTGAATAATGTGCAATAACTATGGATGCCTAATTATCTATAATTCTCTGACTTTGAGTTCTTCAGGTATATACCAGCAGTTTCATATCTGGATCATTTAGTAGTTCTAGGAGAAACTTCCACATAGACTTCCACAGTGTATGCACACATTTACCATCAGCAAATAAGAGTTCCTCTTTCCCTACATCTTTGCCACATTTTCTGACATTTGTTTTCTTGCTCATAGCCATTACGAAGTGGATTTTTTTTTTTTTTTGATTTCTCAAGGGAAGGTCTCAGATTCTAGCATAGGCCAACGTGGAACTCACTCTGCCATCCCAGGCTGGCCTCAAACTCACAGTGATCCTCCTACCTCTGCCTCCCAAGTGCTGGGATTAAAAGCCTGTGCCACTGTGCCAGGCTTTGGGGATGGAATTTAAAGTAGTTTTGATTTTCACTTCTCTGATTGCTAAGAACATTAAACAGTTTTCAAAATACATACTGGACATTTGTGGTTTTGCTTTTGAGAATTGCCTATTCATTTCATTAGACAATTTATTTATTGACAGTTTTTGTTTCGTGACGTCTAGTTTTTGCAATTCTTTATTTGTAAAATTAATCTCCTATATGATGTGTAGTTATTTCCTATACTGTAAACTGTCTGTTTACTCTATTGGCTGTTTTCTTTGCTCTGCAGAAGCTTTTTAATTTCATGCAATTCTACTTGAAAATTCTTGGGACAATTTTCTCTTTTTAGTTTTTTTTTTTTTTTTTCAGAAATCCTCTTGCTTGTATCTATAGCTGCTTCACCTGTGTTTTCCTCTGGCAGTTTAAAAGTTTCAGGTCTTCCATGGTTTTATTTTAAGTCATTTTTGCACATTTGCCACCTCCCCTAACTAGTTTCAAAAGTCTTCAGTGGCAGTGAAAACATACCCTTTGCTTTGCTGTAACAAGCTTCCCATATAACCCTTGGACTCCAGCCTCAAGAACATGCTGACTAAACAATGATAGGTAATGAAATTCTCTTTTGTAGCTATAAAAAAGCAAAGCACCAAAATGAATGCAATTTTGTGCTTATGATCTAATGCAGCAGTCCAAGTGCTCCCACAATGAGAAGATATTAGTGATTATGTTTGTATTTTTATAAAATGAATATTAAAGAGGAAAATGCATCATTTGGGGAATGCAATGACAATGGTAAGCATATAATAAATCACAAAATAGTCCCTAATCACAGGAGGAGTTTTCAATTTAAAACAATGGCTTAGCTGTGTGACCTTGGGCATATCAATTATCCTCTCAAGTGAATACTTTCCCTATCTGTATAATAAATAGAAAGTTGGATTATATACTCTTTCTTTAAAAAAATGGGAGTTAAAATTTCTTCTTAACATTTTATTTATTTGAAAGATATAGAGACAGAAAGAGGGAGAGAGGGAGAAAGGGAGCAAGGGAGAGAGAAAGAAAGAGAGAGAGAGAGAGAGAGAGAGAGAGAGAGAGAACAAGCATGCCAGGGCTTACGGCCGGGCCATTGCAAACAAACTCCATATACATGCACCACTTTGTGCATCTAGCTTTATTTGAGTAGGGAGGATTGAACCCAGTCCCATCAGGCTTTGCAAGCAAGTGCCTTTAACCACTGAGAAATCTCTCCAACTCCTGGATTATCCTCTTAGTTCTGCCCTTCTATGATTTTTTTCATGTTTATTATTTACATGTGGCATACATGCATGTGGGTACATGTGTGTGTGGAGGCCATGGGTTGATATTTGAGGTCTACCTCAGTCACTGTGCACCTAATTGTTTGAGAAAGGGATTCTCATTGAACCTAGAGTTCATCTATTCATCCAGACTAGCTAGCCAGTGAGCCCCAGTTATTCCCTGTCTCTGCCTCCCTAGTGCTGAGATTATAAGCATGCACCACCATGCCCAGCTTTATATGAGTGCCAGGGATCTGAACTCAGAGCCCCATGTTTACACGACAAGCATTTTGGTCACCAAGCCATCTCCCCAGCCCCTTTTAATGGTTTTTATAGAGTATACTTCTGCCTAATTTAGCAGTGGGGTTGTAGGTCTATGTGAATTCTGAAAATATAGAGTCACTAACTGGTGTCTTTTGGGAATAATTAACCATGTATTAAATATGTATGGCTTCTGTTTTGGGTACATGGTGTTTGTGGTCTATTCTAAGACACCAAATAGTTGCAGAGTAGAATAAATAAGATATAGAATCTTCTAGGAGGCTAAGGATAATAGGAGACAGAGAAACTGAAGAATGAGAAACAGATGAAACCTGGATGAAGGGAGGCTGGCATTGCCATAAGAAGCAAAATGGGTCATCTTTCCTCACTGTGTCTCCTTCATTTGCCTTCCTATATCCTAACAATCTCTCCTACACCCAAAGGACCTCATTAATTACAACTCATGAGTCCAAGCCATCATAAAAATTGCAATTCCTTTGCAGAGAGACTTGACATGTAAAATTTTAACATAAAAGTAGAAAGACATGTAAATTCATACCAAGTACTAAAATCACTTGAAAATCCTCCAGTGCACTAGGTTAAGAAGATTAAAAAACCATAAGCGAATAATGAGGAATTATCTATCCCAAACATCTGCTAGGAATGAAAAGACACATCATAGTGATAAATCTAGTTCCTAATGGTGGAATGAAAATTAGGGATTTGCAAACATCTCTTTGCCATGTGTGGCAGTGCACAATGTGTAAACCCAACACTTGGGAGGGAGAGGGAAAAAGAGTGTTGTAAGTTCAAGACTGGCTTGTGCTAACAACCAAGTTTCTGTCTCACTGCTCCTTGCTCCTTCACCCTTTAGAAAGCAAAAAATTTATAGTGTTACCAGACTATTTTTCATGAAGGTATAATTGAAATATGTAAGCAGAGAATATGTATGGTATGAGAAGATGTTCCAAAATGAGATCCAGATTTTGCAAAAAAAAAAAAAAATGTAGTTTGGTCATGTCTCTTCAGAGTCTGGGATTTCATTTAGCACACTGTGGGTATAGATCTCCAACCAAAGAAATGATCGAAAATGACTATAATGGGGGCTGGAGAAGATGGACTAACGATTAAAGCATTTGCCCACAAAGCCAAAGGACTCTGGTTTGATTCCCCAGGATCCATGTAAGCCAGATGTACAAGATGACTCATGCATATGGAGTTCATTTGCACTAGCTGGAGGCCCTGGCATGCCCATTCTCTCTCTCTCACTGTCTCTCTCTACCTCTCTCTCTCTGAAATAAGTAAAATATATTTTAAAGAAAGAAAATGACCATAATGAACTGGGCTTGGTGGTTACACCTGCAATCCTAGCACTTGGGAGACAAAGGGTAGACAGCCACAATATTGAAGCTACCCTGGGTTACATTCTGAATTCCAGGGCAGGCTAGGTAACAGAATGAAATTTTGTCTTAAACAAACAAAAATTGTGGCTTGCATTTATATCTAAAACAAAATAACTTTAGAGACATATTGTACTCACATAATGAAATAAGCCCAAAGACAAAAGAGAGAAGCAACTTAAGAAATTTATCTAGGATGTTTTACAGCCTCAGGGAAGCTACACATCTATGTAAAAAAGGAATTGCAAAGAAAATAATATGAGTTAACATAGGTAAACAATTAGAGTAAAAATGAAGATGACATATGTTCATACCACATAGAGTTGACATGTCTTCTCTGTCTTTGATGATGGAGTTGATCATGTGCCAAGACCTGGCAACAGCCTCTAGAGACTATCAACCATTTAGCCAGCAAGGAAATGAGAACCTTGTCCTACAACCTCAAGCAATTCAATTTTACCAACAATCTGAATGAGCTTAGAAGCTGATTCTTACTCAATAACTCCAAATAAGATTGCAGGCAATCCAACACATCATCTTTGGCTCTGTGAGACCCTAGGCAGAAAGGCCAGTTGAATACACTTGGACTGTTGCTCCACAGATAGAGCTGTAAGCTAGTGATTGAGCATTGTTTTGAGACACTGAAAGAGAGATAGGGTGGAAGAGTAGGAAATGGAGGTTGAAGAGTAGGGATTTTGGGGTTAGAAATTTCTGGTACCCAGATGTTCTGGTGGATGAGATGGTGGGTAAGATGAGACAGTGGAAAGAATTGTGGTGGTACAACTACCAATGAGTAAAAAACACTCTGACTTCATAGAACTCCCAATCTAGTGGAGAAGAGACATTATAAAAAGGAGTCCAAAGGTGATGGTACTGTGGCTAGTTTCCCACTTGTTATTGCTTTATGCTAAGGTGAGTTCTAATCATGTATTGGTGTAGTGGTGTTAGAGGTTAAAACTGAGAAGTCTATCAACACACAGTAGCACCACCCTGAGAAACATGATTTCCTGTGGTGGTTTCATTCAGGTGTCCCCCATAAACTTGTGTGTTCTGGATGCTAGGGTACCAGCTGACGGAGGTTTGGGAATTAGCTCCTCTTGGAGTGAGTGTATTGTTGGGGGCAGGCTTATGGGTGTTATAACCAGCTTCCCCTTGCTGGTGTCTGGCACACTCTCCTGCTGCCATTGTTCACCTGATGTTGGCCAGGGGGTGATGTCCACCCTTTGCTCATGACATCATTTTCCCTGCCATCATGGAGCTTCCTCCTTGAGCCTGTAAGCCAAAATAAACCTCCTTTTCCCACAAGCTGCTCTTGGTCAGGTGATTTCCACCAGCAATGAGAACCTGATTACAACAGCAAAGTGGTACCGAGGAGTGGGATTACTGCTAGACACCTGACTGTATGACTTTCGCCTTTTAGAGCTGATTTTCAAGACGAATGTGGAGAGATTTGGAGCCTTGGCCTGGTAGATGCATTGAAGTGCTCTAAGTACAGCTTGATTTACTATTCTGGTCAGAGTTGAGAGAACTGAATGCAGTAAGAACTATGGACTGTGAGGTTTGGTTTATGAGGGTGAGAAAGAGCTTTGCCTGGACTGGGCTGGCAGTTTGTGTGACAGGCATGCTGTTTTGCCTGTGTCCTGAGAAGTTTTGTAAGGCTGTTTTGCATAGAGATGGAATGGTGTGAACAAAGGGATATGGCACCAAGAAAAAAAAAAAAGTCTTTGGGTGAACTACTGTCCATTCAGCTGCAATTAAGAAACTACAACCTTTGAGATTGGGCCAGCTGACTTGCACTGGGGCAACAGGAAGAATGTAGACTCTTTTGGAGGGGACTGACTGCTCAAGAAGTGTCCTGTTTCTCAAGGTCTGTTTTATTCTCCCCTCGATTAACAAATTGGCACCCTAATGATATTGTGGAGTATAAGACATGCAGAAAAGAGAGGGTCATTGAGTTGCAGTGTGGTCTTGTGTTTTGGAAACAGCCATGGGTAGTGTGAAGTGAGTTTGCTGGATGCCTGCATGAAGACCACGTGGAGCTGAGAGGATGAACTGTGGATTGCAGTGGAGACCCAGTGGAAATGCCCAGACCATGAGATGGCTGCTAGGGAAAGCTGCCTTCCCTGATGAAGTTTTCCAGGACTGTGAGTAGCCTAGCTGGAGGGGTGGAATTGGAATACCAGAGACATGTTGCTGGTTAGAATTATCAGACTTGGAGATCTGTCATTGACTAGAGTTGTTGGATTTGGAGTTAAAGAGTTTGATGTTTGACCTGGTTGTTTTATATCTTGTATTGGTTGAATATTTCTTTGCTATGTCCAATGCCATCTTTTGCAATGTGAATGTTTATTCTGTGTCATTATAGGTTTTGGGAATATTTTTTTGGTATTATGGCTCAGTTAAAAGATGTTGAACTATGGGGATGTATGAACATCATTAGGATTGATTAAAATAAGGGGACTTTTAAAGTTGGATGAATGCACTGCATATTACATCATGGATAGTTGGCAGGTTATGGGGGCCAGGGATGGAGTGTGGTGGTTTGATGCAGGTGTCCCACATAAACTTGGGTGTTCTGGATGCTACGTTCCCACCTGACGGAGATTTGGGAATTAGCACCTCCTGGAGGCAGTATGTTGTTGGGGGAGGGCTTATGGGTGTTATAGCCAGCTCACCCTTGCTAGTATTTGGCACAATCTCCTGCTGCTATTGTCCACCTGATGTTGGCCAGGGCGTGATGTCCACCCTCTGCTCATGTCATCATTTTCCTTGCCATCATGGAGATTCCACCTCGAAGCCTATAGGCCAAAATAAACCTCTTTTCCCCCACAAGCTGCTCTTGGTTGGGTGATTTCTACCAGCAATGTGAACCTGACTGCAACATTTCCTATCCAAGCCTATAGTAGATAGAATTTCTTCTTATATTCTTTTTTTCTTCTTACTTTTTTGTTTGTTTGTTTTTTTCTTTTTCCTTTTATTCTTTATTAGTTAGTTTTCTATTCAGCAAATACAGTCAGTTTGGTACCATTATTAGGCTCATCCATGAACTACCCCTCCTCTTGACCCCTCCTTGTTGAGGTATATGGGTCATGCATTGTGGAGTTAGCCCACAGTTATGTGTAAGATAAATGTCTCTGCATATCATGACCCAACATGTGACTCTGACATTCTTTCTGCCCCCTCTTCCGCAAAATTTCCCTGAGCCATGTTGGGTTCATTTTTGGTCTGCTTCAGTGATGAGGTGTTGGGGGCCTCTCAGGCTCTGGCTCTCTGATTTGGTAGGAGTTGATTGTTCTGTGTTTATCTCCTTCCCCCTTCTGCTGGTATCCGGTTCATCAGGAAAACAGCACCCTTGCTTGTTTTACAATTTTTCTTAGTTTCAGCCAGGGCCCTTCTGAGGTATGATGGGGTGGCTCTGTCCTTAGGATCTACATCTATCTGAAAAAGAGAAGCAGATTCTCCAATAGAGAGTAAGTTAGCACCAGGACAAATGAGATAACCCTTACTTTTTTATAGAGAATTTAATAGGTATAGGCCCTCTTGTAGCCCATGATTGATGGTAGCTTGATATTGGCGAGTGGGCATATGTTTGGGTATGGTTCTGACTTGTTTCCCAGCTCCAGCTATGGGTCCCATACCACTGAGGAGATCAGTTAGCCAAATTAAGAGCAGTTGGTTCCCCACCATGGCTGTGTGCCACTGTTGCACTTGTGTGGGCATCACAACAAGTTATTTGCTGCTAAGTAGGTTAGACAATGAGTTGCTTGGACAGATATTGGTCATTTCCCCCAGTCGCCCATGTAGCACCTTCTGGCACTAGACGCGCTGACTGTCTGGGGACTGACTCTCTTCCAACTTCCAGCCATGCCATTCTATTTTGCATGTCAACCAAATAAGGTGTCTTCAGCAGTAGGGTCTTACCACTAACCTTTGGTGGGTCATCAAGTACTGTGATAGAAATATGTCTTTCTTTTAGGAAACCTTGTAGGTCTCTCTGATCAAAAGCTCATTGTGGATGATAGCCCCATGTTGGTACTGGGAGTTACAGGTCAGTCCCCACTAAGAAAACGAGGAAAAAGATAACTAATATACAAGAGTTAGAGAGAAGAGAGAAAGAGAGGGAGAGGGAGAAGGAGGGAGGGAAGATGTAGAAGATTAAGGTGAGTCGTGATCCTGACCTATCCAATGTCTTGTGGTTCAGGTGTTCCCTGTAAGGGCCTGGTGAAGGATCAGCCATTTGGTCTGTCTTTTAGGAAGTAGAATTTTATGGTACCATTGCTGTTTGGGTCTAGATTTGTGTTTCCCACCCCTTTGATGCCCTCCCCTCCCTCCCTTTCCATCCTAGTGTCTAGTCCACAAGATGCTTGCTGGATATGTAAGGTATCTTGGGTAGATTCAGGTTAGGTGCTGTAGATGAGTGAGACTATGTGGCAATTTTTTTTTTTTTCTGTGATTGGGTAAGTTTACTGAGAAAGATCTGTTCCAGGTTTAACCATTTTTCCTCAAATTTCATTGTGTCATTTTTTCTTACTGCTGTACAAAATTCCATTGTGTAGATATACCACATCTTAGTTATCCATTCTTCTAGGGATGGGCATCTGGGTTGATTCCAGCTCTTAGCTATGACAAATTGAGCTGCTACAAACATGGTTGAGCAAATCTCTCTAGCCTGTGGTTTGAAGGTTTTAGGGTAGATGCCCAGTAAGGGAATAACTGGGTCTGTTGGTATCTCTATACTCACCTTTTTCAGAAGTCTCCATATTGCTTTCCAAAGTGGTTGTACCATCCTACATTCCCACCAACAGTGGATGAGTGTTCCAACTTCTCCACATCCTTGCCAGCATTTATTTTTATTTGATTTTTTGATGTTTGCTATCCTTATTGGGGTAAGGTGGAATCTCCTAGCTGTTTTAATTTGCATTTCTCTGATGATTAGGGATGCTGAACATTTTCTTAAGTGTATATTTGCCATTTGTATATCTTCTTCTGTGAACTGCCTGTTCAGCTCTTTGCCCCATTTTGTGAGTGGGGTGTTTGACTTCTTACTGTTTAGATTTTTGAGTTCTTTGAAGATTCTAGAGATTAGGCCTCTATCAGTTGGATAACCCACAAACATTTTTTTCCCATTCTGTGGGTAATCTATTGGGTTTGCTTATTGTATGCTTGTCTGTAAAGAAACACTTCAGCTTCATGTGATCCCATTGGTTGAGTAATGCTTCAAATTCATGAGCTACTGGGGTTATGTTCAGGAAGTCTTTTTCCATTCCTATATCCTGGAAAGTACTTCCTACATTTTCTTCCAGTAGTATTCGAGATTCTGGTCTTATATTGAGGTCTTTGATCCATTTGGACTTGAGCGTAGTGCATGGTGAAATGTGTGGGTCAAGTTTCAATTTCCTGCATGTGGTTATCCAGTTTGTCCAGCACCATTTGTTGAAGATGCTGTCTTTTTTCCAGCCTATAGTGTTCGGGCCTTTATTAAAAATCAAGTAGCTATCATGGCTTGACCCAAAGTCTGGGTCCTCAAGTCTATTCCATTGGTCTATACTCCTGTTTTATGCCAGTACCATGCTGTTTTGATTACTATGGCTTTGTAACATAGCTTTAGATCAGGTATGGTGATGCCTCCAGAGGTGTTTCTTTTGCTGAGGATATGTTTGGATATGCGAGGCCTTCTGCCTTTCCATATGAAATTTGAGATCATTTTTTCTATCTCTGTGAAGAACACTGTAGGGATTTTAATTGGAATTGCATTAAATCTGTATATTGCCTTTGGTAGGATTGTCATCTTCACAATGTTTATTCTGCCTATCCAGGAACATGGGAGGTCTTTCCATTTTCTCAAGTCCTCCTCAACTTCTTTTTTGAGTGTTTTTATGTTTTCGTTGTATAGATCTTTCACTTCCTTGGTTAATGTTATTCCAAGGTATTTTATTTTATTTTTTTGTTGCTATTGAAAATGGGACTATGTTCCTTATTTCTTTCTCTGTATCTTTGTCATTTGCATATAGGAAGGCTACTGATTTTGTGCATTGATTTTGTATCCTGCTACTTTGCTATAGGAGTTCATAACCTGCAGGAGTTTTGGGATGGAGTCTCTCGGGTCTCTTACATATACAATCATGTCACCAGCAAATAGAGCTAACTTAACTTCTTCCTTTCCAAATTGTATCCCTTTTATTTCCTTCTCCTGTCTTATTGCTTGGGCTAGGACTTCCAGTACTATATTGAAAAGCAGAGGTGAGAGTGGACAACCATGTCTTGTTCCTGATCTTAATGGGAATTCCTCCAGTCTCTCTCCATTACGTATTATTTCGGTTTTCGGACCTTTGTATATTGCCTTTATTAGGTTAAGATATGACCCAACCATGCCAATTCTTTCCAATGTTTTGATCATGAAGTGATGTTGTATCTTGCTGAAGGCCTTCTCTGCATCTATCGAAATGATCATGTGGTTTTTATGTTTAACCTTGTTTATGTGGTGTATTACATTGACCGATTTCCGTGTGTTGAACCACCACTGTGTTCCTGGGATGAATCCGACTTGGTCAAGGTGGATAATGCTTTTGATGTGTTGTTGGATTCTATTTGTGAGGATTTTGTTCAGGATATTTGCATCTAAGTTCATCAGGGAAATAGGCCAGTAGTTTTCTTTTCTTGTGGCATCTCTGCCTGGTTTTGGAATTAGGGTGATGCTAGCTTCATAAAAGGAGTTGGGTAGCTTTCCCTGTTCACTATTTGTGTGGCACAGTTTGAGGAAGATTGGTTTGAGTTCTTCCATAAAAGTTTGATAGAATTCAGCTGAGAAGCCATTTGGTCCTGGACTCTTCTTTTTTGGGAGGTTTTTTATTACTTTTTCAATCTCCATGAGTGTGATGGGTTGATTGAAGTGATTAATCTGCTCTGTGTTTAGCTTTGGTAGATGGTATGCGTCCAAGAATTTATCCATCTCCTCCACATTATCCAGTTTTGTGGAGTAGAGGTTTTTGAAATAAGTCCTGATGATTCTCCCAATTTCACTTATGTCTGTTGTGATGTCTGCTTTTTCATTTTGAATTTTGTTAATTTGAAGCTTCTCCTTTTATTGCCTGATCATATTGGCCAGGGGTTTGTCAATCTTGTTTATGTTTTTCAGAATCAGCTCTTTGTATTGTCAGTTGTCTTAATTGTTTCCTTGGTTTCCAATTCATTGATTTCTGCTCTGATTTTATTATATCTTTCCTTCTGTAGCTCTTTGGTTGGACTTTTCTTGTTTTTCCAGTGCCTTTAGGTGGATGATTAGGTTATTAATTTGGGACCTTTCTGTCTTTTTTATGAAGGCATTGAGTGCTATGAATTTTCCCCTGAGGACCGCCTTCATTGTGTCTAATAAGTTTTGGTACGATGTGTTCTCATTGTCATTCAATTCCAGAAATTATTCAATTTCATTTTTTATTTTATCCACTATCCATTTATTGTTTAAAAGTGTGCTGTTCAGTTTCCAGGTGCCGTTGGGATTCTTGGTGGGTCTTTTTTCAGTTGAGTTCTAGCAATATGGCATTGTGATCTGATATCATGCAGGGAATTATGTCAATCTTCCTAAATATGTGGAGGCAGTCTTTGTGACCCAGTATATGGTCTATTTTAGAGGATGTTCCATGGGCTGCTGAGAAGAATGTGTAGTCTGTGAGTTTGGGACAGAAAGTTCTGTAGATGTCCATTAGGTCTAAGTGATCTATGGTTTTGTTGAGCTCTCTTACTTCCCTGTTGAGTTTCTGTTTGGATGATCTGTCTATTACTGATAATGGTGTATTGAAGTCCCCAGCTATGATGGTGTTGGTGATTATTTCTGTTTTATTGTCAAGTAGGTTTTGTTTTATGAACTGTGGTGCCCCTGTGTTTGGTGCATTCAGGTTTATGATTGTAATATCTTCTTGATGGATCATTCCCTTGATAAGTAGGGAGTGGCCTTCTTTGTCTTTTTTATTATTTTTGGTTTGAAGTCTATTTTATCTGATATTGATATAGCTACACCTGCTTGTTTCTTATTCCCATTTGATTGGAGTATTGTTTTCCACCCTTTCACCCTGAGGAGGTGTCTGTCTTTAGTGGTGAGGTGGGTTTCTTGAAGGCAACAGATTGAGGGGTCTAATTTTTTGATCCATCCTGTTAGCTTGTGTCTCTTGATGGGTGAATTAAGGCCATTAACATTTAGGGTAATGACTGTGAGATTTGATTTGATCCCTGCCATATTGTGATGGTTAATGTGGGTTGGTGTTTTCATGGACTTTGAAGTTTTTTGTGCCTACTCTGAGTTTGGTTGTTGTGATCTGCTTCTTGTAGGCAATTGAGTTTGATTATTTGTTTCTTCTCTGTGGAGAATTTCCTGGAATACACTCTGTAGGTTTGGTTTTGTGTTCATATAATTGTAAAGCTGAGTTTTGTCATGGAATGTTTTTCTTTCACCATCTACTATGAGGGATACTTTGGCTGGGTAGAGTAGTTTGGGTTGGAAGCCATAGGTTCTTAGACTTTGCAGTGTTTCATTCCAGGCCCTTCTAGCTTTCAGGGTTTCCATTGAGAAGTCTGAAGTAATTTTGATGGGGTTAACTTTGGAAGTGGTGTGCTGTTTTCCCCTAGCTGCTTTTAGGATTTTCTCTTTGGTGTCAATGTTTAGAGTCTTAATGACAATATGTCTTGGAGAGTTTCTCCTTTGGTCCAGTCTGTTGGGAGTTCTATTGGCTTCTTGTATCTTTATGGGCCTTTCTTTTAAGAGACTTGGGAAGTTTTCTTCAATTATTTTGTTAAATAAGTTCTCCATGCCTTAGGTCTGAATTTCTTCTTCTTCTAGTATTCCAATGATCCTGATATTAGGATGTTTAAGTGTATCCCACAATTCCCTCATGTTCTGTTCACAGGAACTTTTGAACTTACTGAAATTTTTGAACTCTCTAACTGTTTCTTCCATCTTGTCTTCCAGATTAGAGTTTCTATCCTCCACATGGCTGACTCTATTCATGAGAACTTCTAGAGAGTTTTGGACTTGTTCAATTAAGTTTGCATTTTCTACTACTGTTCTATGTACAATTTCCATCCCTCTGTCAAGCTCCCTTTTCACATCATTTTCTGATTTTTTTGATGATTCTTGGAATTAATCCTGGGCTTTCTTTATGTCTTCATTTAGCATGTTCAGATGATTTTTAAGGTCTTCTTTTTTTCACTCTCCCTCAAATCTCTTAACTCTCTTTGAACTCCTTCCAATTTCTTATCTATTAGTTCTAGTTTAGTGATGGCAGGATCCACAAGATTATTGGTCCTTTGTTGCTTTCCTGCAAGTTCTACCAGTAGGTTGGTCAGAGTTGCATTGCTCATAGCTTTAATTTGGTGTTTTGATCCTAATGGTTCTTCTATGTTTTGGTTAGATGTATTCATTGTAGGAGTGGGTGATCTAACTGGATTTTCTTGCATTTGTTTTTTCATGTTATTTCTTTTGCACTGTGGTCTGCCCATGACAGTGTATGGGCACATAGGTGGGCATATCAGCCTGGGCTCAAGCAAAATGGGAGTCTGAGGCAGCCTGGGGCAGTTACCAAGCAGCCTGGGCTTTGGCTCTCACTTGCCAAAGCTGCCTATCTGCTGCCTGGCAGGGTCGCCAAAGTTGCCTGTATTCTCAAGCAGTAATGTGCCAAAGCTGCCTGCGTTTGAGCTAGGAGTGACACTGAGGCACCACACACTGAAGCAGCCCGAACTCTGGCTGGGAGCACTGGTACCCGTAAGCAGTCTGCTCTCCCCTGCCACAGGAAAATGGTGGAGGGCCGGTGTGACAGATAGGTAGGGGATGGCATATGAGCTGGCGCAAGCGAGAGACACAGTCTGAGCTTGTGGGGCAGTTGCTGTGGGACTGGGATCACTCAGTAAGTGGGCGAGTGGACGAGTGTGCAGAGCAGTCTAAGCTTCTGCACGCAGGGATCGATTGGTGCGCAAAGGCAGCAGTGGCAGTGCTGGCGGCAGCGGCGCCTGCGCCGGGGGCAGTAGCAGTGTTGTGGACACGGCGGTTATTTGGGGTGAGGCGTGGGCTACCCGCCCGCGAGGGCATCTGCGGTTCACTGTTTCCCCTGCCTCTGTGCCCTCCCAATGAACCCTTGAATCTTGCCTTTCTTTTCCCGGGATTTGCAGTGCAGCTATGCAGTCACCATCTTTGCCGCAAGTCCCTTGTTTGTTTTCTTTTTTTTTTTTTTTAAATTTTTTTGTTTATTTTTATTTATTTATTTGAGAGTGACAGACAGAGAGAGAAGGAGGCAGAGAGAGAGAGAGAGAATGGGCGCGCCAGGGCTTCCAGCCACTGTAAACGAACTCCAGACGCGTGCGCCCCCTTGTGCATCTGGCTAACGTGGGTCCTGGGGAATCAAGCCTCGAACCGGGGTCCTTAGGCTTCACAGGCAAGCGCTTAACCGCTAAGCCATCTCTCCAGCCCTCCCCCTTGTTTGTTTTCTTGAGGTAGGGTCTCACTCTAGTCCTGGCTGACCTGGAATTCACTGTGTAGTCTCAGGGTGGCCTTGAACTCATGGTGATCCTCCTACCTCTGCCTCTGAAGTGCTGGGATTAAAGGCATGCATCAGCATGCCTGGAGTAATTCATATACCTGCAGTTCAAGTTAATGATTATCTATGTAATTCTCATTCTTTGTAAAACACATTATCTCTGTAATATGCTGAGATCGCGAGGTATGCAGGTGTCTTATTATACTTGGTCCTCATTGAGCATGGTAGCCTGTTGAGGACATTTTGTTGTTTTGTTTCATTTTTTCAACATAGGGTCTCACTCTAGGCTAGGCTGACCTGGAATGCGATCTGTAGTCCCAGGCTGGCTTCAAACTCACAGCAATCCTCCTATGTCTGCCTCCCGAGTGCTGGGATTAAAGGCGTGTGCCACCATGCCTGGTAGAAAACATTTTTTTAAGTTTATTTATTAAAGGAGGGAGGGAGAGAAAGAGAGAGAGAGACTAGAAAATACCCTGACAGCAAATAAATGTAAAAATCCAATCAGTAGAGTAAAATAATTGAATAAAAACTGATCAAATTGACCAGGCATGCTGGCACGTGTCTTTAATCCCAGCAGGAGGCAGAGGTAAGAGGATTGCCTTGACTTCAAAGCCACCCTGAGAGTACATAGTAAATTGTAAGTTAGCCTGGGCTAGAGGGAAATCCTATCTCAAGAAAAAAAAAAATAAGCAAAAAAAATCTGATAGAAATTTTTGATTTTTCTGGCCAGAAGAATAAGAAAACAGGAATCCCACAAGGCCAGAAAGTTCATGAAGAGCTACAAAGAAGAGAAAGCTGAAGTTGTACCAAATTTTGGCAGAAGTCACAGCTGATTCCCCACGCTTTCATGCACAAGGAAGACCCTACTAAGCAGAGTAAAGTCATTGAGAATGGAAGCAAATTCAGGACAACCTTGTAACCTTGAGTGATGCCCACATGAGGAAGCTCCAAATAAACAGCAAATTCTAAGAAAAAGAAGACAGTATTTTATCAACTTTGTAAGCTATACTTTATATATTATAAACTTCACTTTTTGTACATGTGTGAGGGGGGTATTTCTGTGTATATGTATGTACATATGGGTGTGGGCATGTATGTATACACGTTCGCACATGTGTACATGTGTGTGAAGACCAATGGTTGATGCCTGGTGTGTTCCTGAATAATTTTCTCCCTTATTTACTGAGGAAGGGTCTCTTACCTGATTCCAGTGGTTATGGTTTTAGCTAGTCTAGCTAGCCAGCTTTCCCTGAAGATACTGAGATTGCAGATGGGCTGCCACACCTACCCTGCATTTACATGGGTGCTAGCAATGAGAATTCTGGTCCTCATGTTTGCTACTGAGAAATATCCCCAGCTCCAAAATATGCTTGCTTTAAATTGATATGATGTTTAGTAAATATATTCAGTTGTGCATCTGTCGTTATAATTTAGTTTTGAACATTTCTATCACCCCAATATTATTCCATTTATTTCAACAGTAAAATTCTGCTATTATCCCTGGCACCATAAAACTGAAAATCTATTTTTTTATCTCTATACACTTGACTTTTCTTGAAATTTAGCATGAATTAAATCATGTAATATGTGGTCATTTTCCTTTTTATACTTAGCACAATGGTTTTCAGATTCATCCACATTGTAGCATATGTAAATATTTCTTTTATGTATGAAAAGTATTTTATTTTATAGATAGTCTACAAATAAAATATTTAAACTAACAACCATACACTGTAACATAAGGGCCAGGTATGATGTTCCTTACCTGTAATCCCAGCACATGAGAGGCTAAGGTTAAATGAATAGAAATTGGTGACCAGCCTAGGGCTATAAAAGTCCATGTCTTGAAAATAAAAAATAAAAATAAAGAACATGATATAGCTTAAACTAAAAAAAAAGGAAGCATTTCAAAAGAAAAAGTTAACAGATGCTCTCTTAGCATACTGACGATGTTATGATAGAAGAAACAGCCAAGGAACTGTAAAGTAATAAATACTATTCAATCTGATGAACACTGAAACAAAGAAGCTAGAATACTGAGCTAAATGATCAGAGCTTCACAGAACAATGTGACAGTTTCAAACGTCTTACAGTCATGCCATTTGTGTCCCAAAAGGAGAAAAAAAAATAGTGTTGGAAAAATATTTTAAGGAATGGTAGCTAAAAACTTCATACATTTGGTAAAACATAAGTTAACAGATACAGAAAGATTAATGAACCTAAAACAGAACTCAGCAGAAACATGGCTAGGTACATCATAATCAAACCACTGAAAACCAAAATCAATTCAAGGGAAAACAAACATTAGATATGGAACAACAATTTAATTGTCTGTGGATTTCTCATGGAAAACATGACAATGAACACTTGGAAATCAAGGTACAAAATGCCATTTACAGTAATACATATGAGAATTACTTATATAAAAAAGTTAGCAAAATATACATAATAAAATTATTAACCACTGATGCATAAAAGTCAAGAAATATAGCTGGGTGTGGTGGCGCAAGCCTTTAATCCCAGCACTTGGGAGGCAGAGGTAGGAGGATCACCAAGGGTTCAAGGCCACCCTGAGACTACATAGTAAATTTCAGGTCAGCCTGAGCTACATTGAGACTCTACCTCAAAAAAAAAAAAAAAAAAGAAAAGAAAAAAAAGAAACCTGAATAACTGAAGAGCCAAACTGTGTTGGTGGATCAGATGAGACAAGTGACAATGTTCTTAAATGTCAGTTTCATCCAACTGATCTATATATTCAACTTAACCACATTCAGAATTACAGGATATTTATAAGTTCAGAAAAGCTGTTTAGATATGTATACGTAAATGCTAAGAATCTATAATAGCCAAACAATTTTGAAGAAGTCATAATGACAGCTGATTTGAGGGCTGGTTTTGTAGCTACAGTAATCAAGGCATTGTAGTGTGGCTGTTAGCATGAAGGCTCTTGATGCAGAATCTAGAGTACTGAAGTGTATTCACCAAAACCCATCTTTCTTATGATGTTGAGCATCTTGCTAGTATCAATGAACCACATTCTCAGTCTTTTTAGATCTTTTTTTTTTTATTCTGAGATAGGGTCTGTGTAGTAGTCCACATTGTCCTTGAACTTCTGATACCTGCTTCAGCTTCCTGAATAGCTGAAATTATGGGCCTGTACCACTATACTCAGCAAAAATGTAATCCCTTTTCCTAATTATAACTACTATACCCCTTTGTTATTTTATGCATTTAAAAATGTTTTTGTGGGCTGGAGAGAGAGCTTAGCAGTTAAGGCACTTGCCTGCAAAGCATAAGGACCCAGGTTTTAGTCCCTAGTACCCATGTAAGACAAATGCAAAAGTTGGTGCATGTGTCTGGAGTTTGTTTGCAGTGGCTAGAGGCCGCAGTGTGCCCATTCTCTCTTTCTCTCTATTTGTCCCCCTCTCTCTCTCAAATAAATAAATAAAATATTAAAAGTATTGCCATGGTTTCAGGAACAGCTTGGACTACAGGGTGAGTTCCGGTTATCCTGGGCCAGAGGGAGACCCTACCACAAAACACTAACATACACACACACACTCACACACATATATATACATATATATTTGTGTGTGTGTATATATATATATGTGTGTGTGTGTGTGTGTGTGTGCGTGTGTATGTATATATGTATATATATTGGTTTTTCAAAGCAGAGTCTTCTTCTAGCCCAGGTTGACCTGCAATTCACCATGTATTCTCAGGGTGGCCTCAAGCTCACAGTTCATCCTCCTACCTCTCTGTCTCCTGAGTGCTGGGCATAAAGGTGTGTGCCACCATGCATGGCTCAAAAAAATGTTGTGTTACAGGAAAATCCATAACAAAGCATGTTTCAGGACCATATTGAATGTCTAGTTCAGTAGTGTCAACTATGCATGTGATTGTCCAGTTGATAAACAGAGCTTTTGCCTTTAAAATCATACTGGTTAGCAGGATATATGGGTACATGCCTATAATCCCAGCACTGGAGAGGGGAAGTCAAGAGGATCAGGAGTTCAGGGACATTCTTAGCTACATTGAGAATTTTAGGCCAGCCTGGGCTGCATAAGACCCTGATTTAATTTAAAAAATGAACATTGTGGTGGTTTGATTCAGATGTCCCCCATAAACTTAACTGTTCTGAATGCTAGGTCTCCAACTGATGACAATTTGGGACTTAAAGCCCCCTGGAGACAGTGTATTGTTTGAGGTGGGTTTATGGATATTATAGCCACTTTCCCCTTGCAAGTGTTTGGTACACACTCTTGTTGCTGTTTTCCGTCTGATGTTGGCTCATGCTGTCGTTTTCCCCTGCCATCATCCCCTCAAGTTTGTAATCCAAAATTAACTTTTTTTTCTCCCTACAATCTGTTCATGGTCGGATGATTTCTGCCTGGAAACAACATACAAAACAAACATACAAAACAAAAAAAGAAAAACAGGGCTGGAGAATTGGCTTAGCGGTTATAAGGTGCCTGCTTGCAAAGCCAAAGGACCCAGCTTTGACTCCCCAGGACCCATGTAAGCCAGATGCCCAAGGGGGCACATCTGGTGTTTGTTTGCAGTGGCTAAAGGCCCTGGTGTACTCATTCTCTCTCTCTCTCTCTCTCTCTCTCTCTCTCTCTCTCTCCCTCTCTCTCTGTTTCTGTATCTCTCTCTCTCTCAAATAAATAATATTTTAGAAATTAAAAAAAAGAAAAATAGATTGGACAAGCATTGTAGTATGTACCTGCAAGTTTATTAACATTTGGAAGGAGGAAGATGGAGGAGGATTATGAGTTTAAGGCCAGCTGAGGCAACTCTGTCAAATTTTATCTCAAAGAGAAAGAAAGGATGGGAGGGCAGGAAAGAAGGAAGGAAAACCTCTACTCCCTGTTGTTTTTCTCAGTTTCTGATGTTATGGTAAAATACTTGAGTTATTTCAGTTATTTTAGAAGTCACTAATCCCATTCATGAAGTCAAAGTCACTTATTTTATAAATTTATTTATTTAGTTAGCTAGTTATGACAAAGAGAGAAAGAGATACAGAGTGAGAGGGAGAGAGAGAAAATGAGCATGCCAGGGCCTCTTGCTTTTGCAAACAAACTCCGTTTTGTACATCTGGCTTTATGTGGGAGTTGGGGAATTGAACCCAGGGCCAAAAGGATTTACAAGAGCCTTTACCTGCTCAGCCATCTCTCTAGCCCCGAGCCCTTACTTCCTAATACAAAATCAAGTGACTTTTGGAGGAAACACATTCTCAATTAATCCATAGCATCTTCCCTGTTCTATCAGTTCACATCCTTTCCATATACAAAGTACATTCATTTCATCCCAATACCCTTGGTATCCTTGACTCTTTCCTGCTTCACCTCAAAAGTCTGAAGACCACTGTCTAATGGAAATATCACTGGAATCAGATTTGAGCTATACTAATGGAAGGATTCATCTCAAAGTAAGTGAATTTCTAGCTGTGACCCTATGAAATAATAATAAAAATTTATGTGTTTCTAACAACAACAGTGAAAATGAACACAAGTCTATCATGGTTTTTAATATTATGCTCTAGTAAGAAGAACCAAGGCTCCTTGGAGAAATGGTTAATTGTGAAGTCTAGAGAAAGTAATACCCAAATGAGCAGTTGTTGGGGGGAGTGAATGAGACAAACAAGGGTAACAGCGGTTACTATAATCAAAACACTTTATATACATGAATTAAATTGTCAACAGTAAATAATGTAAAAATCTTTTGGGGGTCTGGAGAGATGGCTTAGTGGCTAAGATGCTTGCCCGCAAATAATACCTCATGTTTGAAGCTGGGCGTGGTGGCGCACACCTTTAATCCCAGCACTTGGGAAGTACAGGTAGGAGGATCACCATGAGTTCGAGGCCACCCTGAGACTACATAGTGAATTCCAGGTCAGCCTGAGCTACAGTGAAACCCTACCTAGAAAAACAAAACAAAACAACAACAAAAAAGAGCTCATGTTTGAATTTCTACCTTCCACTAAAGCCAGGCACACAGTGAAGCCAAGTACACAAGGTTGTGCATGCACACATGGTGGTGTGCATGTCTGGAGTTCATTTGCAGTGGCTGATGGTCCTGGTGCGCCCATTGTCTCTCTTTCTCTCTCCCCCTCTCTCTCTCTGCCCCTTTCTCTCAAAATAAATACAAACATAATCTTTGGGTGCTGGAAAATCACTCAACAGTTAAGACGCTTGCCTGCAAAAACTAACAACCCGGATTTGATCCCCAGTACCCATGAAAGGCCAGATGCACAAAGTGGTGCATGCATCTGAACTTCATTTGCAACAGCTACAGGCCCTGGTGTGGCCATTTTTTCCCTCCCTTCCTTCGTCTCTCTCAATCCTTGTAAGTTAATAAATAAAAATATTTAAAAATACTTTTGTTTATTTAAGACAGAGAGAGAAAGAGAGAGATAGAGAGAGTATGGGCATGCCTGGGTCATCTGTCACTGCAAATAAACCCCAGACATGTACCATTTTGTGCTTCTGGCTCTACATGGATACTGGAGAATCAAACCTAGGCTATCAGGCTTTGCAAGTAAGCAACTTTAAAGGCTATGTTATCTCTCCAACCCTAAATTCTTTTTTAAAGGAAATATCCAAGATGATCCCGGAGCATTCTGTGGTGGCTGAAACCAGAGAAGCATTCAAGCAAAAAGAGGAGTCAATGGCTAAAGCTGGAGCTATTTAAACTCTAAAATGAATAAAGTACTGTAAAATTATAACCCGAAGTATATAACAAGTATTCATGAGTTCATACTTAGGTAAATGATCAATGATAAAAAAAATGAACTCATGGTATAGAAAATGTGTTCAAAACAATTGTGGTACATGGAAGCAGGCAGACATCAAAGAACACAAGCTATATGAATCCATTTACACAAAAATGCTAAGAAGTGTAACCCAATCTGTGGTGAGAGAAAGTAGATCTTAGTTGTCTGGGAAGGGATGTTGTGGGAAGGATGGATTACACAGGAACATGAGGAATGTCTTTGGGCTGATTGAATTGTTTGCCATCTTAATTGTGGTTTGTTTTTATGACTGTATACACATGTCAAAACCAATCACATTTTACACTTTAAATATGTGCAGTCTGTTTTAATTCAAATAGACTTAAATGTTTAAAATATAATATGCTTGACTTTGTCTAGTTATTTTCATGACATTACATTTGTCTTTGAGGTAGGCAGGGAGCCTCTAAGGATGATGAGCACAGAGAAAGAAATCACTGTTTACGAGATGCCTTATTAGGGTCTTCCAGATCTTGAAGCATGGTGCCAGGTCAGACTTAAAATAATAGACTGAAATGTATAAAAGTACCATTTTATAGGTCCCCAAATGGTTGAATTATGAATTTTCATGTAGTTTAATCCCTAGTAGTTTGAATTTTCTACTGAGGTTATGACCAGGAAAAGAGTAAATAATATATGCATTGAATTCTGAATTCGACACAAATCCTTGGATTTATGAAAAATGACATTTTTGAGATGGTACAAGGAAGGCTTCTTGTGTTCAGTACAATTCAAGAAGACTCAATGGAGCATAAAAATTCTTTCTTACTATGGAAATAGCTTCACATAATGAAGAAAATTTGAAATAAAAATCATGCAAAAAATGACTATTAATTTGATAAAAATTCTTTAAGATTCTGTTAACACATGCCTAAATTCATATAGATTATGCTTTTTTCCCCCAAAACCCATAATAGTGGAATTATGATATAGATATTAATCTAAAATATATAAAACATATATTATTATTTAATTTTTATCTTAGGTATCTTTCAAGGCTGTAAATAAAATATATTTTTTCTGTTTACTTTATAAATTATTTTGTGATATACTGTATAGAAAACGACAATTAATGTTTATTTTATTACAATAAAAGCATTTAGAATGGTTCTATTCTCTAATCAGACTTTTTCATACTCACACAATGCATTAGGTGCAATTAGATGGCTCAGTCCCAGGTAACAAACTAAGTGGTAAGTCAGACTGCACAAATATTTTGAAGAATTTGAGGCTAACCAAGTACCTATCGTTTTACATACATTAGATGCGTATTTTTTCTGTTATGTTTGGTGGGCCTATCTGGTGTTCCAGGCAGTGTTGGAGAGATGGCTCACCAGTTAAGGTGCTTGCCTGCAAAGCCCAAAGACCAGGGTTCAATTCCAGAGTACCCACATAATGCCAGATGCACAAAGGTGGAGTCTTTTGTCTGGAGTTTGTTTGCAGTGGCTAGAGGTCCTGGTGCAATTGTTCTCTCTATATATATCTCTCTAATAAATAGGTAAAATATTTTTTAAAGGCACTTTTCTGGAGTTACTAGGCTATAGGGGAAAAACAAAGGGAGATAGGGGCTCAGCTGGTAAAGCACATCGCCAAGACATCAGCTTCAAAGGAGCAACTCTTCTGTTACCTATGATCATGTTGAGTTGCCTTGGTCTTTCCATTATTTCCCTTCCATGAAAAGTACCAATGAGGGCTGGAGAGATGGCCCAGCATTTAAAGGCACTTGCTTGCAAAGCCTGACTGCCTAGGTTCAATTCCCCAGTACCCCTGCAAAGCTAGATACACAAAGTGACACATGTGTCTGTAGTTTGTTTGTAGTGGCAGGAGGCCCTGGTGTGCCCATACACTCTCTCTCTTTCTCTCTCTCTCTCTCTCTCTCATAAATAAATAAAATATGTTTTAGGACTGGTGAGACGGCTCAGAAGTTAAAGGCATTTGATTGTGAAGCCTGACTATTTGAGTTTGATTCCCCAGCACCCACATAAGACCAGATGCACAAAGTGGCGCATATATTTGGAGTTTGTTTGCAGTGGCAGGAGGCTGAGGTGCCCATACTCATTCTCTCTGTCTGCTTCTTCCTCTTTCTCAAATAAACAAATAAATGAATATTTTTAAAAATAGTTTTTAACAGGTGTCAATTACTAAAAATTAGTATAAATACTTGTCAGGCATGGTGGCACACACCTTTAATCCCAGCACTAGGGAGGCAGAGGTAGGAGGATCACCACGAGTTCGAGGCCACCCTGAGACTACGTAGTGAATTCCAGGTCAGCCAGCGCTAGAGTGAAATCCTGCCTCAAAAACAAACAAACGAACAAAAAATTAGTATGCATACTGGAAAACTACTGTTTTAAATCTTGAGAGAAGAACCAACAAACATGCTCAAGAACTGTAGACTATGAGGCTGGAGAGATGGTTTAGTGGTTAAAAAGGCGCTTGCTTACACGACTGACAGCCTGGGGTTTGATTTCCCACTACCCATGTAAAGCCAGAGGCACAAAGTGACATGTGTATGGAGTTTGTTTGCAGAGGAAAGAGGCCTTAGTGTGCCCACAATTACTCTCTTTCTTTCTCCCTCTGCTTGCAAATAAATTAAAGTATTATAGACTGAGACTTAAATTGAATAGGTAGAGGTAAGTTAATCATATGTCTTTATATTCACATAGCATTTTACAATCTTCTAAATTAATTTACAAATAGCATCTTATTTAAGCTTAAGGGGAACTAGCCTTACATTTACTTTATAAATTGGAAACACAGACCTATGAGTTGTTTACACTTGAATGATTAGCTAAGGTAATGTTTTCATACTCCAATAGAACAATATTAGTAAGATGTGATCACTTTTTAAACATAATTTATCTCTAAGACTTTGATTTTCTTAAAAGTTTTTTTTTTGTTGTTGTTGTTCTTTTTTTGAGGAAGGGTCTTACTCCAGCTGACCTGGAATTTACTATGTAGTCTCAGGGTGGCCTTGAACTCTTGGTAATCCTCCTACCTCTGCCTCCTGAATGCTGGGATTAAAGGTGTGTGCCACCACTCCTGGGTCTTCTTAAAAGTTATTTATGGGCTGGAGAGATGGTTTAGCGGTTAAGCGCTTGCCTGTGAAGCCTAAGGACCCTGGTTTGAGGCTTGATTCCCCAGGACCCATGTTAGCCAGATGCACAAGGGGGCACACGTGTCTGGAGTTTGTTTGCAGTGGCTGGAGGTCCTAGCGCGCCCATTCTCTCTCTCTCTCTCTCTCTCTCTCTCTCTCTCTCTCTCTCTCTTTTCTCCCCCTCTCTCTCTCTGTGTGTCACTCTCAAATAAATAAATAAAAATTTAAAAAAACGTTTTATATAACAGTTTTCTTCTCAAACATTTACCTACAGCTCACATATTTTTTACATATATTCTTGCATTACCTGTACCTAAAGATTTTTTAGCTCAGAGTTTTGTCCCACTCAATGTCCTGGAAAAAAAAAAAGAATAGTATAATCACATTGTAATGCACTAAAAATTGATTTTTTTCAAAAGCATTTATGAGATGCTTTCACCAGATTGCAAAAATATGATTTCTAATGGTCTTTTATTACAGAATCATAAGGAAACTGAGGAGGAGACTGGATTTAGCAGACTGAATCTGGCAGCCTAACAGTAATCAGTGTGCCAGACAAAATTACTTTGTGCCAGACACATTTCCCAAATCATTTTATCTGATTCCTCCCAATAATCTTATTTCACGAGATGATTGACAGATCAAGAATTGACTCCATAACATATTCCATAAGAGATCAAACTTGCAAAAATCTTATTTTTTATCAATAGCATTTAATTTCAGAGACATTTATATTCATTAGTATTACATTTTAGCTATTACTTACACTTAATCTTTCCAATTAGACAAGTGCAGCCAAGAACTAGAGAAAAGTACTTCAAGCAGTTGTAAATTTAACTGTAGTGTGCAGTTTTTGATGGAATGAAATAAAGATCAATATTCTCCAAAAACACAAATTCACAGGGATGAAAAGGGATTGTAGGTTTGCAGCAGATCCCCTAGGATTATGCAAAAATTGACATGGAAAGCTGGGAATGGTGGTGCGTGCTTCTAATTCTAGCCCGGAGGAGGCTGAGGCAGGAGGACTGTGATTTCAAGGCCAGTATAGATTATATAGCAAAATAAAACAATCAAGAAGAATGGATTCGGAGCACATGCAAGTTTAGCTTTCTTGGACCTGCAAGAATCCCCCCTATGAGGCAATGTGAGTTTAGACTTATTCCATACAGGTAGAATCTACTTGGTTCCCTGCCTCTCTATCCAGCTGTCACTCTATTTCACCTTCCTTCAAATTCTGAGATCAATTCACTTTTATACATGAGAAATAGAAGGGAAATAATGACATCTGTTGAGCACTTTTTCCATGCCAGACCCATTACTGAAATCATATCATTTGATGCCTCCTAGCAATTCTAACTGGTACTGATGCACAGCACATAAGATAGCATACTCAATACTTGTTGACTGGCTGAACAAACATGCAGAGTTGTTCTTGGTGTTTTCATTTTATAATTGAGGAAATGAATGCTTGGTGAGTTGAAATATATTGCTCAAGGTTACGCAGGTGGTAAATTTCTTTTCTTTCCACTTCCTTTTTATTTTTTTGACTTTGAGAAATTCTCAAAGATTAAACATAATTGGCACTACAGAGACTGCAATTTACCAAACTCCTACTCTAGCTTCTCCTCCTCCTCCTTCCATCCACTCTCCAGAGATAGGCACTGTGAGTAATTTGATGTGTTTATGTCTTTTTTGATCAAGCAACTTTTATCACCGTTGCTGCAGTTCTGACTTGATACTTATCCAGTCTTCCTAGAGTCACTTAACAGAAATTCGTCAGTATCTTCAGTTGCAAGCTCCCATTATATACCCACAAGTTAGTAACTGAGCATTGTCTCATTGTAAAGCCTATTCCTGCCACCAGCAGCAAGATTATGTTGGGGTTGCTTTGTTTTATTTATTTTCAAGGAAATGGATACGAAAGAGAGAGGAATGGAGCACACCAGGACCTATAGCCTCTGCAAACAAACTCCAGATGAATGTGCCAATTTGTGCATCCAACTTTATGTGGGTACTAGGGAATCAAACCCCGGTTGTTTGGATTTTGCAGGCAAGTTGCCTTAACCACTGAGGCATCTCTCCAGCTCAGTGTTGCTTTTTTAATAAGGATATCACTCTGGCTGAGTTGTACGAAATTAAATCTTTTCTAAGTTGCAAGCTCCCATTCTATACCCACAAGTTAGTAACTGAGCACTGTCTGGTTGTATACCCTATTCCTGCCACCAGCAGCAAGAGTTTGTTGCTTTTTAAATTTTTTTGTGTTTTTATTTATTTATTTGAGAGTGACAGACAGACAGAGAAAGAGGCAGAGAGAGAGAGAGAATGGGCACGCCAGGGCTTCTAGCCACTGCAAATGAACTCCAGACACGTGAGCCCCCTTGTGCATCTGGCTAATATGGGTCCTGGGGAATCGAGCCTCGAACAGGGGTCCTTAGGCTTCACAGGCAAGCGCTTAACCACTAAACCATCTCTCCAGCCCCTGTTGCATTTTTAATAAGGACATCACTCTGGCTAAGTTGTACAAAATTAAATCTTTTATGTCTAAGTTGCAAGTATACATTTGGGGAAAGCAAGGTGGTAGAAATGTACTGTGAGACAACTGTTTTATGACTGTGGTAGCAAGTGAAAGGATAAGTATAGCAGCATTATGTGCTAAAACTGATCAAAGGATGGTAAAGGGAAGCAATAGGTAATCAAGGACTTCTCAACTGCTTGTCTCTGATCTGGAGGCCATCGGAGTTGCAAAAAATGAAAAATAAACCTATCATAGTAGATCTTGACGTTCTCATCACATTTATTCTTGCATTGTGCTTGCAGTAGTTTAGCTTTTACAAGGAATCTGTGGTGATTATATCTCCAACAAACTCTCACCCACATGCTCTTTATTGAGACTGGCTGTCTCCTCAGCAAGTCATTTCTAAGGACCAGCCACTACTACTCTGTAATTACAAAGTTTCCTTATTCTCCTTTATATCTACTGGGTGCTCTCCTTTTGTCATTCTCCTACCTAAATTTATATTTAATTATCTTTATGTGCCTACCTACCCATCCTGGGATGCATACTATCTCCTCAGAAATTTAAAAGTCTCATATCTCTTCAGTCTTTTCTTAAGCCTATAAAAGCTATTCTCAACCCAGAAAAAGACGTTCCTGTCATCCCATTCCTCTTCTTTCACTTCTAGGCTTTGAAATATTTTTAAGTCACAAGTCAATAATGATAAAATTCACAATTAATTTGGACAATTGAACTTTTGTGGATTTTGCACTGTGTTTACTAGTTGTTGACATTTCCTGAAAACTCACTATGGTACACTGCCAACCTTTACACTGTTTGTACTATCTCAGTTACTTAATTCCTTCAGGAAAATTGAGGCCATAGGCTACAAGCCCTTTGACCTTCCTTGCTTTCCCTTTAAGTAGATTTTTATTGCTCCATTTTACTTTCCACCAGTATCTAATCACTTAACATCCTGTAGTGTCCTGGAGAAGACACATTTCAATGCAGGTGCATCTCATTTCTAACCTTTTCCCATTGCCCTGACACCTTGCCTCATCAATAACCCCCTTCTTGTGATGTCAGTTTCTCTTCTGTTCCCACAAATAAGATCTTGCAAATTCCTTCACACTCTTCCTTGAAATAGGAGATCTCCTAAAATTTCCATTTCATTTCTCTCCCGCCTCCCTTATTGATGATATGTTTAATGAATAGGCACTATTTGCAGTTTTCATTCCTCACTATGAATTTGCACCACTTAAAATCTGGCTTGTAAATTGCACAATTGAAATGGAATTATTTTTCTAAAGTTCCACTGTTCTAGTAATAGTTTTGTATAGTGACTCTTCCAATGGTCCTCTCCTTACTCCTCACTAGGTCATAAGGTTGTTGGTCACCAGATCTTTATGTTTTTCTCTCTTCATATTGATGAACTCACCTATTCTTGACTTGAGTGCATAGATAAACATATTTTGGTATGTCCATAGAATGAAAAACCATCCATAAGCAAACCTAAAACAGCATGGGTGATTGTCAAAAATATCTTGTTAAGTGAAAGAAGATAAATACAGAAGATTGCATAAATGAATGTTCAGTTTATGTGACATTTGTGAAATAGCAAAACTATAGAGCCAGAAAGCAAATTAACAGTTGACAGAATCAACCATGTGGGAAGGGACTGTCCAGAAACAAAAGGAGATGATCTGGAGGGACTGAAATGTTTTGTGCAGTGATAATGCTGATGGCAGTTATATGCTGATACTTTATTTGCTTGTTAACATCTGATTGTATATAAAATAACATTTTAATAAAAAGCTTTGAAAAGTCAGAACTGATGTTTTTTTTTTTAATTTAAAGAGCTTTGGTTTACTTATCTTTTGTGGTACTATATACTCACATATCCACATGGAAAATTTTTTTTTTCTTTTTCTTCTTGGTGTTTTTGAGGTAGATTCTCACTCTAGCCCAGGCTGACCTGGAACTTACTCTGTAGTCCCAGGCTGTTCTTGAACTCAGGGCATTTCACTTACTTCTGCCTTCCAAATTCTGGGATTAAAGGCATGGGCTACCATGCCAACATAAAAGGATTTTTAAATGTTATATTATTTATTTATTTTCAAGGAGAGAGAGAGAATGAATGGGCATGCTGCAACTGAACTCCAGATGCATGTGTCACTTTGTGCATCTGGCTTCATGTGGGTACTGGGGAATCAAACCCGGGTTGTTAGGCTTTGCAGGTAAGCACCTTAACTGCTGAGCTATCTCTCTAGCATGAAAACCATTTTTTAAAATATTTTATTCATATAATGAAAAGAGAGAGGAGAGAGGGGTAAGAGAAATAATGGACATGCCAGGGCCTCTTGCCATTGCAAACAAACTTCAGATGCATGTACTACTTTGTGCATCTGGTTTTACTTGGGTACTGGGACATTGAACCCATGCCATTAGGCTTTGCAAGTAAGTACCTTTAACCATTGTATCATCTCCCCAGTCCAGAAACTAATTATTTTCCTTTTCAAACTTTTTGTTGACAACTTCCATAAACATAGACAATATTCCATGGTCACAATCCTCTCCCAATACTCCCCTATCCCTCTCCCAAGTCCTCCTTCCACTGAATGCCTTTTTATTTCCAACTAGTCTTCTGTCATGATGTCATCATATTTCCTCTTATTGTGTAGGTAGTGACAGTCATTGTAAGGTCATAAATATCATGGTCACTTCCTGTCTGTACGACAGCATAGTAAGCACTCCTCCTCTTTGTTTGGCTTTTACATTCATTCCACAACCTCTTCCACAATGGTTCCTGAGTCCTGCACGGTGTGTTAGAGATGTCTCACTTAGTGTTGAACACTCACACTGTCACTCCTTCTCAGTACTTTGGTCAATTTTTTTTTGGGGGGGGGGTTCGAGGTATGGTCTCACTACCATCCAGGCTGACCTGGAATTCACTATGTAGTCTCAGAGTGGCCTCAAACTCATGGCGATCCTCCTACCTCTGCCTCCTGAGTGCTGGGATTAAAGGTGTGCACCAACACGCCCGGCTAGTTCGGTCATTTTTGAGTTGCCCCATGGTCACTGCCGTTGAAAAGAGAAGGTTCTCTGTTTGTTTGTTTGTTTCATTGATTCATAAAGGCAGAAGACTCAGAAGCTACTGTGAAATGTCAGCTATTGTTATTTTCCCAGTCTTTTATCAGCAGAGCCAGGTTCATCTGGTCTCCATTTGAAAGCCAATACTAGGGAAACAAGGGTTGTTAGGAAGGTGGTTAAAGGTGCTTTCTTGTAAAACCTGACAGCTTATGTGCAATTCCCTAGTACCCACATAAAGCCAGATGCACAAAATGGCTCATGAACCTGGAATTTATTTGCAGTGGCAAAAGACTCTGGCATGCCCAGTCTCTCTCTCTCTCTCTCTCTCTGTCTCTTTCTCCCTTTCTCTCTCAAAGAAAGAAAGAAAGAAAGAAAAGAGAAGGTTCTCTAACCAAAAGTGAGAGTAGCATTAATACATGGGCATAAACATAAGCGTTTGGAGGGCAGTTTGGTGGTGATAATATATCCATTTAACAAGAAGACAGTAGTAGCTTTCCCATTAGGGCTTAAGCCCTCCTCAGCCATAGGTTTTGATTAGGTTTTCAATACCATGCATGTATTCTCTTTCATGGATGGGACCTCAAATCCAATCACAAAGAAGTTGGTTTTCCCAAAACAGACATGCTACCATTGCACCAATTGGTACATTTCTCCTGTTTGGCCAAATGTCAAGTGTGAAGGTTCCAATCCTAGTTAAGACCATTGATGACTTCTCTCATTCCAACAGGCTGCATGGCTCTTTCCAGCATCTTGACAGCTTTTAAAGAACATATATATTATTTAATATCAAATAAGTAGGAGAAACCCATTTTCATGTTAATTCTTTTCTTCAAACTATTCTCTTTGATTGCCAATTAGCTTATAAATTCATTTTTCAGATCTGCAATTGAAATCAGTAATGTTGAATATATAGAACATTCTCCACAAGTGCTTGATTTATTTTTTCATTGTTCTGAGGGGAGAATCTCTGAACTCAATTTTTAAAAGTAAGGCTGAATAGTATATTATTGAAAATGTCTGTTGCTAGAGAAACATAAGTTGAAACTTTAACCTTGATATTTAGCTGTATGAATTTAGGGAAGTTTCCTGATATATGTTCTATCTCTCTATCTATTATTTATCATCCATTCTTCTAGAGATGGGAAAAGGATTACTACTTATTTCCTAAGATTTTCTGAGAATTCAAAGTGATAGTGCTGATAAGTTGTTAGCATATAGAAAACTACAAATCCCAACCATACTGGATAGAATAAATGAAATTCCATTTTTATTTGTTGTTTTGGCAGTGTGAACATTAACCCAAGCCCTTCTGCATTCTGGGAAGTCACTCCACCCCTGCACTACACACCCAGTCCTATCCTTTAAAAGAACTTATTTGGTGATTATTTTTTGAATGCATAGTGGAATTATTTCTCAACAAAGTTGTAAGCAGCACTCATGATGCCAGAAGTCTCTAGAGAAACTTTGAAGATGTAAATAGGCAAATAGCTGATAAATTCCTATCATATCCTATAGTCTGTGGATGAAATACTGTCCACAGACTCCTTTATACAAATAACATGGCATTGGAAAGCCAGGCATGGTGGCACACGCCTTTAATCCCAGCACTCGGGAGGCAGAGGTAGGAGGATCACCATGAGTTCAAAGCCACCCTGAGACTACATAGTGAATTCCAGGTCAGCCTGGACTAGTGTGAGACATTACCTCAAAAAAGAAAAAACAGGGCTGGAGAGATGGCTTAGTGGTTAAGCGCTTGCCTGTGAAGCCTAAGGACCCCGGTTCGAGGCTCAATTCCCCAGGACCCACGTTAGCCAGATGCACAAGGGGGCGCACGCATCTGAAGTTCGTTTGCAGTGGCCGGAGGCCCTGGCGCGCCTATTCTCTCTCTCTCTCCCTCTCAGCCTCTCTCTCGCTCTGTCTGTCGCTCTCAAATAAATAAACTAACAAAAATTTTAAAAGAACCCAAATAACATGGCATTGGAATGGGACCATGCCTATTTGTAGATGTGCTGTTCCTGGTTGCTCTCACATTGCAATGGTAGGGTAATGACAGAGATGGTAAGACTAATGATGGGTAAATCACCAGTTAGATAAAACATTGTTGATCCCCTAGTTTACATTATGATAAGTTTATCGAGATGCTGATAAGATTTAGAAAATAATGTGCATTATCTTTTTAGGGTATATTATTAGATATAAATTTAGAATTTAATGATATATTTCTAAAGTTTTTAATGCATTTTTGTACTTTCCTGTATCAAAGATTGAGTGATATGATGCATCCATATTTTGCTGTGATTATATCTCTGAATTTCCTCCTTGAATTCTTAGCAAATATGCAGAAGTATTGGTACAAGATTATTTGGTCATGGTTTATTATTACCACAATCCATTGTAAATTTATAACTTTTAATCAAAACAAGTTATCTAAAGTTGTAATTAATGCTCATCTTTCATCAATTGTCATTAGTATCAATAAAGATTATCACAGCCGGGCGTGGTGGCGCACGCCTTTAATCCCAGCACTCGGGAGGCAGAGGTAGGAGGATTGCCGTGAGTTCGAGGCCACCCTGAGACTCCATAGTGAATTCCAGGTCAGCCTGGGCTAGAGTGAGACCCTACCTCGAAAAACCAAAAAAAAAAAAAAAAAAAAAGATTATCACGACTTATTTCATTTTTATCTATATAGTTTGTTCAGACTTTTATTTATTGTTTTCATATCCTTAGAAAGGAAATATAAGAGATTTTATCCTTATGCATAAATTCCCCACATTTTGTCTTTTTGTCAACTGAAAGAGATTAGTTGAGATTTGTGGTGCTGAACAGGATAAGTAAACCCACTACAGCCTACCTCACCCACTAATTACAACTAAAACCTATGCGCAGGGCACAAAGAGTAACTAACAACAGTGAAAAATAAACAATAGCAGGGACAGAAGTAAAAAAATTAAAGAATGGCCACTAAGGTGATAAATCTACTACTTTATTGTCTTTGTTTTGTTTGTTTCCATTGGATTTGACTCAAGGATGACAGATGTCCCAGAATTGTGCAATGGAGAGCCACAGGTTGGGATGGCATAGCAGACACATTGCCCTCCCCATAACTGACTTGCTCTCCCAATGCATAACCCACAACCCCATGGGAAATACTAGCAACCTCACTGAGGAGGCTTCCCAGCATAATGGGGGCAGGGAGGAGGGAAAAGACGGTTCCAATACATGATGTATCCATACAAAGTATGTACTTAATTTTTTTAAAAAAAGAAAGTTTAACATTGTTCTATTGAAAATGTAGGAGAATCCTGAGGCTGGGGAGAGTGACAAGTCACTATTTGATAGAAAAAGGCAATGCACAGTGGGGTGACTGTAAACAAGAATTATATACCACACATTACAAAAGTCCAGAAGAAAAGATTATATTTTATATATTCACTTTGAAGTTTAAAGAAATTGTATTAGATTAAGAGAAGGAAAAAGGGCTTAGTATATAGAGCTCCTGCCCACGAGAAGGCAGGAGGGGGTAAAGCCCCAAGAATATAAGATTTTAAGTTTGTGCCACAATGAAATGATGACTATTCAAGAAGATGCATATGTTTACTCTAATTTTAACATCACACAATGTGCTACTATATTGAAATATCACATTACATTATGAAATATGTTTTTATTAAAACAAATTTAACTTTAATTTTTTTGAGGTAGGTTCTCACTCTAGCCCAGGATGATCTGGAACTCACTATGTAGTCTCAGGGTGGACTTGAACTCATGGCAATCCTCCCACCTCTGATTCCCATGTGCTATGATTAAAAGCATGAGCCAGTATGCCCAGCTGACTAATTAATTTTAAATGATGTTAGAAAAGATGACATATTCCCAAGTTTTGTGAAGATATAAACACAGATTCAAGGTTCTCAATAAAGTTTAAATAGAATAACCAAAAATCATGGTAAGGTACATCATAATCAAAATACTTAAGACTAAAGACAAAAAGGTTTGAAAACACTAGAGATAAAAGCACATTCTAAATAAGAAGTAATGATTAGAACAAATTGATCATCAGAAGCTAGAGAAAATTGATGATAATGAAATGATTTTGGGGGGGACAAGATCTCACTGTATTGCTGAGATTGGCCTCAGAATTTTGAACTCAGGTGTTTCACTTGCTATAGCCTCTGGAGGTGCTGAGATTACAGACAATCACTACCTCACCTGGCTTGAAATGACATTTTGAAAGTGCTAAAATAAACAACTTTCAATCTGTAATTCTCTGTGTATTTTGGAGATGATAGAACTATCTGCAGATAGTCTGATTGTGGTGGTAGGTATATAACTGTCTGCAGTGGTCAGAGCATATAGTAGCTATGTGTATCAATAAATTGAATTATAGCTATGTATGATGATACACACCTATAATTGTAGCACTAGAGAGGATGAAGCAAAGCAGATTTGTGAATTTGAGGGAAGATTGGGGTATAAGACCCTGTGATAAAACCAAGTGGATGTTAGAGCTGGCTGTGGTGCTGCCAGAAGATCACTTGAGCTGAGGTACTTGAGACCAACTTGGGTGGGAGTGTGACTATATATAAAAAAAAAAAACTGAATGTAGGTATCACTAGACCCTCATAATAGGAGAAAAAGATGACATCAAATTTAAAGAGAGACTAATGGAGAGAGGAAGGGTATATGACGGAGAGCAGAGTTATGAAGGGAGGAGGGGGAAAGCAGGGGAGGGAAATATCATGGTTTGTTGTCTGTAATACAGAAGTTGTCAATTGTATATGTGCATAATATATATTTAAAAAAGTGAATGTGATACATGTAGATTTAAAATCAATTTAAAAAAATTACATCCAGATATTAAAATGAGTATATGTGCTAAATTTGAGCACACACACAAAAGGTTTATTTTTCCTCATCAAACAAAGAGATTCTTTTTATCCTTTCTCAATTCTAGACATCTGCCATTGAAAACTAGAGCATTTTCCCACTTCTTAAAATAAGGATTTCATGAAAATTTATTAGAAATAAAATTTTTCTTTAATCCCAGCACTCAGGAGGCAGAGGTAGGAGGACTGCTGTTGAGTTCAAGGCCACCTTGAGACATTGTGAATTCCAGGTCAGCCTGGGCTAGGGTGAGACCCTACTTGGCAAAACCACCCCAAAAATGAATAAATAAAATAAAATAAAATGGTGTTTCTATGTAGGTGTGCTTTCTTATTTCATAAATATTTTAGTGCATTCATAGTACAGTTGTTATGTCACATAAAATCTGAATATATGTGAAGTATGTTTTCTCTGAGACAGAGTCTTATGAAAGCAAAAGGGAATCTATGGTGGAGGAAGGGCACCACTGGAGAAGGGGAGAAAAGGAAACAAAGACAATAGTTGTTTTAAAACCACTGTAATAAGGGCTAATTCTTTGTACACTAATAAATATATAAAATAGTTCATAATATGATACTAAAAAATTTTAGACAAAATTATGATTTTCAAAGTAAATATATATTTGACATACAAGTACAAGTATGTATATATGTATATGTATGGATATACACATATATTCATGGAAATACTATTTCAGAACATAGAAAAATACCTCCAGATGTTCTTATCAGTCTTTTAACTGTGGTTAGCTATAGTGTAATGACTTAATATATTGGAGAAGTTTCTCTACCCACTGTCTGTAATTTGCTTAAATGAGACTCAAAAAATTGATCCTATTTTCAGCATTTCTTTTTGAGGCAAGCTATCACTCTCACCTAGGCTGATCTGACCTAACATTCACTCTGTATGCTAGACTGGTCTGGACCTCATAGCATTCCTTATCTATCCTGAACCTCCCCAATTCTGGGATTAAAGGGATGAACTATTATGCCCAGCCATTTCTAGTAATATAAAATAAAATTTTATAGCTATAAAAATGAAAATGCAGCCAGGTGTGGTAGTGCACACTTTTCATCCCAGCGCTTGAGAGACAGAGGATGGCTATAAGTTTGAGGCCAGCCTGAGATGACAGATTGAGTACCAGGTCAGCCAGGGCTAGAGTGAGACCCTACCTCAAAAAAGCAAAATAAATAAATAAACAGAGATGGGGGCTGGCAAGATTGCTTAGTGGTTAAGGTGCTTGCTTGAGAAGCCTAAGGACCAAGTTCAATTCCCTAGTACCCACATAAGCCAGATGCATAAGGTGGCACATGTGTCTGGAGTTCATTTTCAGTGGCTAGAGACCCTGGTGTTCCCATTCTCTTTCTTTCTTTCACTCTCTCTCTGCCTCTTTCTCCCTCAAATAAATTTTGAAAAATTAAAAAAAATACAGAGACAACAGCTCCATTCAGCTCTTTCTTTCTTTCTTTTTCTTTCTTTTTTTGGCTGGCTTTTCGAGGTAGGGTTTCACTCTTGCTCAGGTTGACCTGACCTGGAATTCGGAATTCACTATGTAGTCTCAGGGTGGCCTCAAACTCATGGCAATCCTCCTACCTCTGCCTCCTGAATATTGGGTTTAAAGGCGTGCACCACCACACCCAGCTTTTTTAAAATTTTATTTATTTAAGAGAGAAAGAAGGAGAGAGAGAGAGACAGACAAAGAGAGAGACAGAGAGAGAGAGAGAGAGAATGGGCAAGCCAGGGGCATGCCAGGGCATTCAGCCACTGTAAATGAACTCTAGATGCATGTACCACCTTGTGCATCTGGCTTACGTGGATCGTGGGAATCAAACCTGGAACCTTTGGCTTCTCAGGCAAACACTTTAACTGCTAAGCCATCTCTCCAGCCTGGCTTTTTCTTTCTTTACTTCCTCCTCAGTCTCAGCTGATGCGCAGTGTCTCTTCCACTCATTGTCCTAGCGAAACAACATGCTGACTGAGTCAAACTCCAAAAAGGCTCCTGTCTCTCTCATACATCAAAAGCCTACTCACTCTTGGATCTCTTACACATTAATAGTTCTCTTTATTTTATTTATTTATTTGGTTGGTTGGTTGGTTTTTATTGACAACTTCATGATTGTAAACAATATCCCATGGTAATTCCCTCCCTTCCTCCAGTTTCCCCTTTGAAACTCCACTCTCCTAATTGTTCTCTTTTGTGATCAGAGGCTCTACTACTTACTGTCAGCAGTGCTGGCTATTTCAGAACAGTGCTATGGAATGAATGCAGGTGTGGGGACATTTATGTACCAGTGGCATTAGAAAAGACTCAGTCTTGAAAGCACCAGATGTAAATTTCTCCATCCATAATGTAGTAAAACTAGCATCACTCTCCTTCCATGTACTCTTATGTATTAAATGAGATAAACCAGAGTTTGGATCCAGATTTATCTCTTAGATTAAACTCTATTACCGCACAACATTGTATCTCAATAAGTGCCAAATGTATTTTCCAATGGATATAATGCTATAAAAATGATTAAATTCACTAACTAATCCACAAATATAATCTGACCAATTCAATTGCAAATTCTATCAAAATGACCAAACTGTCTTAAAGTTGGAGACTGCATAAGATATAAAAAAATACATAACAAGGGCCTGAGGGCTTAGCGTTAAGGCGTTTGCCTGTGAAGCCTAAGGACCACGGTTTGATTACCCAGGACCCACGTAAGCCAGATGCACAAGAGGGTGAATGCGTCTGGAGTTCCTTTGCAGTGGCTGGAGGTCCTGGCACACCTATTCTCTCTCTCAAATAAATAAATTAATTAATTAAAATGAGAGATTTAAAAAACATACACAACAGGGCTGCAGAGATGGCTTATCACTTAATGTACATTCCTGCACAGCCAAAGGACCCAGCTTCGATTCCCCAGGACCCCCATTAGCCAGATGCACTCGGGGCACTGGTGCACATGTGTCTGGAGTGCATTTGCAGAGGCTGAAGCCCCTGGCATGCCCATTCTCTCTATCTGCCTCTCTCTCTCTCTCTCTCTCTCTCTCTCAAATAAATAAAAATAAATAAACATTTTTTAAACGCTCGCTTAACGGCCAGTATGATGGCCCACATTTTTAATCCCAGCACACCAGAGTCTGAGATAGGAGGATCACTGTGAGTTGGAAGCTGCCCGAGACTATATAATGAATTCCAAGTCAGCCTCAGATGGAATGAGTTCCTACCTCAAAAAAAAAAAATTAAATAAAACAACCGTGATAGACTCTAAAATAGTATCTTAAAACCATTTCAGATTTTACTAGTTAGACCTTTCAGAGTTTTAATTCATTAATATATTATTTTTTGCTCACTTGGAAACCACATTTGTGGGGCCATAGTTATATGTTCAAAACTAGAAGACTCCAGGGAGACTAAATTTCATAATAGTGCTATGCATTTTACATACATATAAAGACTATATTTATAATCACCATGGATTAATTTAACCATTTCATTTCTGAGCTTTCTTAGATCATCTCCCAGGTAATCAGTCAACTCACAGATTGACAAAATACTGGATGGAGAGGTGGGGAATGATGAATCTGTATGTTGTGACATTTTTCTGTTTAAAACTATTTGGAATAACAACCAGGCTTAAGTAAATCTTGATTTAAAATGAGCATGATTAAGTTGTTGTTTTTTTCCAGAAGCCATCTTACTTTTTTAAAAATTTATTTTTATTTATTTTCAAGGAGAGAGAGAGAGAGAGAGAGAGAGAGAGAGAGAGAAAAGAAAAAGACAGAAAGAATGGGCAATCCAGGTCCTCCAGCCACTGCAAACAAACTCCAGATGCATGTATCAGTTTTGTGCATCTGACTTTACATGGGTATTAGGGAATCAAATCTGGGTTACTAGACCTTGCAGACAAGTGCCTTAACCACTGATCCATCTCCCCAGCCTCCTCTTACTATATCCAATGTAGATTTTCCTATCATGAGACACTATGACAATTGTAATGGTTAAATGTGAACAAGTAGTCACACACACATACACACGCATACATACATACACACAAACACATACGCACACACACACACACACACACACACTACATAAAGATTTCTCTGCTAAAAATAAGGTGAGAAAATATTACATCAAACAATGTGAATAATTTAAACAGATTACTGTTGGCTAATGCAGAATATTTTGATTTATGGATAGGCACTGGAAATCTCCAGGTGAATAATAGACTAGTCAAGGCTTCCCAAACTTATTTTCTTCTGTTACATGGTTTTATTTTACAACTGTTGGCATTTGTCAGACCTACCAATTTATCAGAAACTTTAAAAAATGTTGTCCTAGATGGAGTGTCATGGTGCAAACCTCAAATCCCAAAACTTGAAAGGCTGGAGTAAGGGATAATGAATTGGAGGTCAGTTTGGGCTATGTAGTGGGTGGGAGGCTTATCTACTCTACAAAGCAGTATTTTTTTCTCAAAAACAGAAGAGAGAAAGAGAAAAAAGAGAAAATGCTGTTATATTTAGATTTGTGAATGTAACAATTGGTTTCTAGGTCTTCAGTTTTTCTACTTCTGTGCCTTGTTTTGCAAACCTGTACATGGAATGAGTAGAGCTAGGGACGGGCACCATGCTGGGGAAGTTAATTGGACAGAAGTACAAATCAAATGAGGAAAACCAAGTGGCAGCTTGTTAGGCAGTTCCTGTAGCTTCTTATCAGCTAAATATTTATAACCCCTCACTTATGTGACTTATGAAGAAAATCTCCAAATATGGGACCTCTGGTCATTTGCTTTGTCATGTCAGGATTTTCTTCTAAAGCTGATGTCTTTAGTAATTAGTCATACTTATCCTTTCATATTTATTCAACCGGGATTTATGGAACATCTATTACACATATTATTTAAGTAAGTGTTTAAAATATGAAATAAATGAAAATATGTGAAATAATATGTAAAGCATATGATCTTTGTCGTTGTGGAACATAAAATCTCATGTTTGAGCAAAAACAGTGCTTATACAGCCTCTACTCTCACTGCTAGGCAGTACATATAACCACTAGAGGCATATCGGGCTTGCTCTCTTTATTCAAATACATTCTATGAGAATATTATCATTTATTTTGCTTTACTATTTTTGTGCTCTGGAATTACCCTTTACTCCTTTCTGCTCATCAGCAGTTAGTCATCTTCCAAGATTTACTTGTGGGTACCATTCTTTCTTTAAAGCATCCTTTTATTGTCCTTCTCTTCTCTCCTGTTGTCCTTAAATTTTATATGACGATTTATTGGTTATATGTATTATCTTATGTCTTCAAATAGGTTTCAAACTACTTTAAGGTAAAACATATTTTATAGTGGTAATTTGTATGGTAATTAGCATAATCCTTGCCACCAAAAAGGTGGAGCACATCTGTTATTCCAGGAAATCAGGAGATTGAAGCAGGGGGCTGCATAGTTGAAGCTAATTTCAGAACCACTAAGATCCTACCTAAAATACTAAGTCTGATGCTGTGGTACAGGCCTGTAATCCCAGCACATGGAAACTGAGTGAGGAGGATTGCAATTTGTAGTCTGGGTTACATAGATGATTAAAATTCAGGTGGGCTACACAGTTACACAGTTGGATTCTTGTCCTAAAAAAAGAAAGGAAAGCCCAGCTTGGTGGTTCACGCCTTTAATACCAACACTCAGGAGGCAGAGGTAGGATGTTTGCTATGAGTTCAAAGTCAGCCTGAGACTACAGACTGAGTTCTAGGTCAGCCAGGGATAGAGTGAGACCCTACCTCAATAAATAAATAAAGCAAACCAGGTGTAGTGGCACACACCTTTAATCCCAGCAGAGGTAGAAGGATTCCTATGAGTTCAAAGCCACCCTAATACTACATAGTGAAATCCAGGTCAGCCTGGCTTAGAGTGAGACCATACCTTGAAAACAAACATACAAACAAACAAACACAAAAAAGAGAATATATCAACTAAAACTAGGAGGTCAGCCTGGACTAGAGCAAGACCCTACTTCAACATAAATAAATAGGGCTGGGGAGATGGCTTAGCAGTTAAGCCCTTGTCTGTGAAGCCTAAGGACCCCAGTTCAAGGCTCGATTCTCCAGGACCCACATAAGCCAGATGCACAAACGGGTGCATGCATCTCGAGTTCATTTACAGTTGCTGGAGGCCCTGGTGCACCCATTCCCTCTCTCTCTCTCTCTCTTTCTGTCACTCTCAAATAAATAAATAAAATAAACAAAAAAATTTAAAAAATAAATAAATGCTTTTTTTTCCTTTTTGCTTATTATGTTACTTTTCCGTAAAAAAAATCAGCTTGCCTTATGAAGTATAAAGGGCATATATATATATTAAATGAACTAGAATTAAAAGAATACATTTAAAATGCAGTTTATAAAAGTCATTTTAAAAATTTTTCTTTGTTTCTTTTTTAAGGTAGGATTTCTCTATGTAGCTCATGCTGACTTATGATCCTTTTGACTTAGAATCTCAAGTGCTCATATGACAGGTGAGTGCTATAATGGCCAACTTAACTTTAAAATTTCAGTAAAATAAATTTTCAATACTTTCTTTGTGACAGGATCTTGCTATGTAGTTCAGACTGGCTTGTAACTTGCCACATGGCTCAGGCTGGCCTTGAACTCACTGTCCTCCTGTCTCAGTCTCTTGAAGTTTTGCAGTTTTAATGAAATGAGCTGCATTGTCTACTTTGGCAGAGGGATGAAGGTCATATTTTGACTATCAGCTCCTCTTGTAAACAATACAGTTAAGTTCAATTAGTGTGACTCATTCAAACAGATCATTAAATCAATATTGCTGGATGACAACTTATTAGTCAATTTTTTTTCACAGCTCAAAGTCAGTACATTATGTAAATTTATTTGACTATATCCTTGGCTGACTGCATCTAACTAACCTGAATTCTCAATTAAAAGGTTTTCTTTTTTCTGTGTTTGAATTTGAAAAGAACAAGGCAAAGTACATGATAATTTTATAGCCAATATAGTATATAATTGTAAATGGCAAGTTTTCTTAATGAGTAGCCTTTTCTAGAGGAATGTGGTGAAAGAAAGACTGTAGCCTCAATAGTGTCTATTTGGTTAGGTTTGAAATTTTACCTGTCATTAGACTTTGATTTAGAGAATGGGAAAATACAACTTTCCTTGAAGTAAGAATTATACTTTACAATAATAAACTAGTTATACTTTATCACTAAAGACTCTGTTATATATTTCCTAGCCTGAAAGTTAACTGAAAAACCCATAAAAGATTTCAGTATTAATGGGGCTCTGAAGGACAATACAGTGTCCCAAGAAGGCAGACCTCTTAATAAGCCTTGATTATTTGGTGAAGCAGCGTGGGAGGAAGTTGGCTTAATATGACATGAAGGGAAGCCTGAAAGATGTCTAAGCAAATGAACTAGCCATGGTGGTGCATACCTGTAATTCTAGGAAATAGCAGGTAAAGGTAGGAGTGTTCTGAGTTCCATACCAACCAGGACTACCTAGTGAGATCTAGATCTTGTGTCAATAAAAGGAAGAAGACACAAAACAAACACAAAAACCTTTGTATATTCCACAGTTTATCTAACATTAATCTCATGATTACCCTCACCATTTGTTTGTTAGCTTTTTTATTCATGTATAACAGTGCTAGGGACTGAATCCAAGCCTCACATATGCTAGATAGGTAATTTACCAGTAGCTACATCCTCAGCTTTTGGCTTTTTGAGATAGGATCTCACTTGTAGCTCAGAATGGCTTTGAATTCATGATTTTCCTGCCTCCCAAGTGTTGAGATGGAATTCCCAGCATTGTGAAAATGTACCACTACAGTGAATTTTTTTTGATTTTTCAAACAGTGATTTTTTGTTAAGATTTTTATTTTGCTAAATTCAATTGTCTGAATTTTCCCATAATGATTCATGGTAATGGGCATTTTGGAAGTACATCTTCTTGTCCTGGTGACCTCTTGTACATGGTAACTGTATGCACCCATCAATGCCCCAAACCATGAGCTATTAGAGATGTCACAGCCAGATCCAAACTGTAATTTAGCCTTGGATGCTGTAGATTTCTATATCTGCCTACTGCCTATTTCAAAAAAAAAATCAGATAGAATCAGTCATACTGAATTCAGAGGAACCATCAATTTCAGCCACCATAAGGTAACAGAATAAATTCTCCATGTATGGAACTAGTATATTGACTGATACTTTGCATTAGCCCAACCTGCGCTGTGGTGTTTCATTTAAAGACTTACTGTGGTGTGGGAGTGGGCATACAATTAAGGAAGGCTTTATCAGATTTCGATGTATGCATCAGAGCTTGACTACACTTTTACTTTAGATTCAACAGAAAACTTTTTATTCAAATCTGATTAACATTTTTCTTATGTTATAAAAAATTAGACCTGAGTTTCAAATGGAAAAGAGAAGAGATGTATTTATAGAGTAAACTATACTTATAATTGGAAAAAAGCATTCAGAGGAAGATGATTTGAGTGGGATGAGCTTTAAATGACACTGTAAATTAATAAGTTGTTTCATCAGTTTCTGTGCCTCCATTATGTTCCTGCAGCTATGCTACACTGAAGATTGGTCTGTGACTTTTTTTGTTCTGTGCTTTGTTGTAAGTACCTAGAAGTAAAGAGCCTTAGGTTCCTAAACTCATTTATTTTGTCTTGCTTTGTTTGAGACAGGGTCTCATCTGTCCGAGGCTGGCCTGGAACTTGGGAGGATAACATTGAACTTCTGGCCCTCTTGCCTCCACATCCCAAGTGCAGTGTTTAATGCATGCTACTCATGCACTCTAACCATTGGGCAAAATCCCGAAGCACTTAAGCACCTTCTAGTTTTTCTGAGGGCAATATGTTTTAAGCATGGAAATAACAAGATGGGATTTAGCTAAGAAAATAGGTTTTACTCATGTGAGGTGGAGAATGGATTAGAGATGGGAAGAAGGAGCTTGTGGCAATCCATGGGAAAGATTACTGGAGCCTGAAATGTGGGAAGATACAAGGGACATGCAGTGAAGTGGAAGATAGTAGAGATGATAGGTCCTGAGGGCAGAATGCAGACAGAAGGCAGGTGAGAGAGAGAGAGAGAGAGAGCAACTAAGAACAATGTCCAAATATTTGGTTTGAAAACTTAGATATATTTTGATGCTGTTCACCTTTCCATGCCCTCTGGGAGGCCCCTCTTTGCTAGGCACTTCTGTGCTACAAGGAGAATTTTCTAATTCAGTTGGAAAATTATTCATCCTAGCACACCTTCAAGGATTATCCAATCCTGTTTAATGTTGACGTATGTTTTACAATTCCTTAAATCAAAGATTAATTGTTACCTTGACAATAGGAAATAATGCTTGGCCTTGACAATAGCTCTCTAAGATCAGGCAACTCTGTTTCCAGCAGGTAGAGAGACAATTCTTCCCCATTGCAGAAAAAAACAGTGCTTCCAATTTGCTCATTCATTTCAGTGTTTCCCATCTATGTCGTCTAGACTTTTCCTTTTACTTAGTTGTAACACTTTATCTCTTCATTTGTGAGTTAAATAAAACCCATAGTGTGTTTATTTTTATCTTTGAGTAATATTCATGATTTCCTCATTTTCTCAAAATTATCTTTTAAAATTTATTTATTTATGAGAGAGAGAGAATGCATGGGCACCCCAGGTTCTCCTGCACTGGAAATGAACTCCAAACACATGCACTACTTTGTGTGCCTGGCTTTAGTTGGGTATTGGGGAATCAAACATAGTCCTTCAGGCTTTAAAAGCAAATGCCTTCAACCATCGAACAATCTCTCCAGCCTGAATTTTTTTTTTTTAACTAGAGGTAAATTTGGGAAACCTAGACTTCGCAGAACATATAATCTAGTGAATAAACCAGATAATAAAGCAAATAAATAGTAATGAAGGAGGATAAGCGAAAGCTAGTTTCTTTTAGGTAGTTTCAGTTAGAAATTGAGGCCCAGAGAGAACCAGGAGATGCTACCCCACAAGCCTCCCCGCCCTGGTACAAGAAGGGAACTCTCAACAGAATTGGAACACTTGTCTGATGGATACTGATCTACAGTACCCCCACTGCCCACAATCTAGTTGCCTAGATGGGCTGGCTGAGGTAAGATGCCACTGGGATCCCTCCTTCAAATCTACAAAACAGTCTGGTCTTCCCTTTGCCTGGGAAGGCTTCTATCTTCTTCCTGTGTCTGGTTCCACCCTGCTCTGCTCAGCTCCACTTTGCTTTTTTTCTGGAAATGCTCACCCTACCTGTCTCTCTTAGTTGATGCCACAGGGAAACTTGTGAGCCTAGTTTTCCCCTCACTAAGCCTGGCTGGGTGGTGGGGGAGAGCAGAAAACTGCATCTTGGTCTGGAGGAACTCTTCTGCTTACTTCTGCTTTACAGTTAGTGGTAACTTTTCACTTTGTTTACATGCGTGATTTTCATCTGGTCTCTGAATCTACCATGTGTGTATTTCCCTTACACTCTAGATCTACCACATGGGTGCTCTTACTAACTGCAGACCTGTTACCTGTGTAATTTCCTTAAACTCAGGGTAACCTGACTGTAACTCTCTTCATTACTCATTTCTTCTCTGAATTTCTTGGTCTCTGCTTTGATATTTTCCCTCTTATTATTCTGTGAGTCTCACCATTTGCCCTCTTCCTTTCATAGGAAAGCACATGGCAGATGCCATGTGTGTTCCTTCTAAATCTCCTAACACTATCCTTACTTTGATGTTTTATTTATTTATTTATTTATTTATTTATTTATTTATTTATTTGAGAAAGAGAAAGAGGCAGGTGGGGCGGAGAGAGAATGAGTGTGCTAGGGCCTCTAGCCACTGCAAATGAACTCCAAACCCATGTACCACCTTGTGCATTTGACTTATGGAAATTGAACCTGGGTCCTTAGGTTTCACAGGCAAATACCTTAAATTCTATGCCATCTATATAGCCCCCTGTCCTTACTTTGGGTAATATCAGGAGCACTCAAAATTATTTGAAGTCATAAGCTACATTCATATTCCTATGAATTCTCCTTGACCCATCTTGCCTTGCTTGACTGCTTTGATCAGTGGGAAGAGAAGGCTTGCTACTCCATTTTATCTTGTTTTTCTCTTTCTCTTGCAAGAAAACCCACTTTAACCTTTTCCCTCCCTTCTGATCAATATCTTATCTTCATCTAATGGGAACTGGTGGTTTGCATCCAACAATCCTTACAGTGAGCTTGTCACAGCTAGTTTCAGAGGTGGGGTTATAAACTTCTCAAACACAGTGGAAAGTTAGGAAAGTTTCAGTTCATACCAAAAATTTTTGTAAAAGGTTAGAATCTCTCCCAGAACAAACTAATCAATAGGAAATAATGTGCCAGATTTCCTCTCCTAATGAAAGGCACCATGTTCAGTGTTGCAAAAGACAAAGGTTATATAAAAATAAATATTTAGCCTAGACTAGACAGGAATTTAGTTTATTTGCAAAAAGAAAATTGGAATGATTTCACTCCTGCCATGTTCAGAGGGATGCATGCAGCTTTTGCTTCTGTGCCTGCACAGTGTGGAGAGGAAAAGACAAACTTAACAGTAATTCTTTTTATGTGTCCATCTCCCTAATAGCCTTTAATCCCTTTGGCCCTGGTTTAGAATCACTGCTCTCAGGAGTGTTTTGAAGAATCTTTAAAAAAAAACACACTGTATTTGTAAATCATAATTTCATAGCTGTAGCCTAAAGAAATTATTTTCTGTGGTTGTTGAACTTACCATGTGGATATGAGGCACAGCATTAATTACAAAGCTATCAGTTAACAATCAGTTTTACTCCCAATGTATTCAGAGATAAATTATTGAGGGTAATTTTGAGGAAATATCTGCTAAGCAGGGTTCTATCTGTGTGTTCTCCCAGGTTGCATCCTCCAGCACTGGAACAATTTGCCACTCATGGCTTTCATGGGTGCCCATGCTATGACCATGGGCTTGTTTAGACAGTGCATTAGTGAGTTTTGTCTCCACTTCATCTTGCTGCATTATTGATGCTATTGTCACACACTTTAGTGATCCTAGTTTCAGCTCCTTCCTTGAACCCTGTTCTCTGGTAGTGTCAGATCATGAGTGTCAATTAGTGTTCTCTATAATTAATTCAGAAAGGCCACTATATATTCGTTCTGTTGTTTTCCTCTTTCTATGTGTTGATTTTGAACCTACAAGTAGTAAGCCCTTTCTAATGAGGGGGAGGTTCTCAGGCTAACAAGCAATGCCACAATGCTATTTTCTAGCATGTTACATCTCTTAGGTCCTATTAGTTCTTTCTCTTTTATAGACTAAACTTCCTTGCTGCTCTGTTGGTGATGTTGGGAAAGATCACAATAGAATTTATGGATTCACAAGTTAAGGAACAGACGGCTTAGGAGAAAAATGAGGTCTAAAGTTTTGAAAGCCCTTTAAAAAAATCAAATATGGGCTGGAGAGATGGCACTGCAGTTAAGACACTTGCCTGCAAAGCCTAAGGACCCAAGTTCAATTTTCCAGTAACCATGTAAAAGCAGATGTACAAGTTGGCACTTACATCTGGAGTGTGTTTGGCTGGAGGCCCTTGCATGCCCATTCTCTCTCACTCTCCCCCCACTTCTCTCTCTCAAATAAATAAATTGTTTTTTTTTATAAAAAGAAAAATCAAATGTGTAATTTTGTAAGACTGATGAATTAAGTTGTAACCAAATCCTGACATCTCTACCAGATGAATTTTCCAAGTGAGTTTAATGAGAGGAATTCCTCCCTGACAGTAGGAACAGAGAGGAACCTTGACCTGGGTGTGGAGGGGTGCTGTGGAACATGAAATACACAGATGGGGTACAGGGAAAGGAGCCACTCTCCTGCTGAGAGAACTGGACATGCATCAATTCAACAAATCTTTGTTAGCTCTGGGGCTACTTAAGAGTGGAGGAGTAGAAAGGAAGAAGAAAGGTGAGTGCACATGGAGCGAGCCAGAAAACAGATAACTCCTTTCACAACTATGTCAAAGGCTAGCCCTTTGAACATCCAAAGGTTATATTTTCCTGCAAACACCTTATCACTTCTTTGATAGTTTGTTTTAGACCATACTGAAAGTTCTCTTATCTCCTCTTCCCTTATCTGTTCATTCCTTTGCCTGCTCAATGACAGCAGGAGTGAGAGCAGCCTCTGAGATCTTTGACTTCCTGGAAGTTTTCATCCCCATATTCACAAAAAATAACCCATTTGTTTTGTGCCCTAAGATGCCTTGGCTGGGCTCTGTTAAGTCACATAAAGAGACATTTGAGGCCCATCTCATTGCATGCTTTTACTGAGTTAATGAGGTCAGTTTTTTTTTTTCCTGCCAACGTCGAGAAAGAAAGCTGTCTCCTGAGACATATGAACAATAACTTGAAAACTAAAAGATTATAGATTCAGAGGGGATTTTAAGGCTCTGCTAGTCAAGCTGCACTAAATCAGTAATAAAATAAAATGAGATGCATGGGTTAGGGAGATGGGTTAGCAGTTAAGGTACTTGCTTGCAAAGCCTAAGGAAAGATATTCAATTCCCTAGAACCCATGTAAGCCAGATGCACATAGTGATGCACATGTCTGGAGTTTGTTTGCAGTGGCTGGAGGCCCTGACATACCCATTCTCTCTCTCATAAGTAAAGAAATAAATACATAAATAAATAAAAATAAACTCAAAAAAGAAGATGCAAAGCCATTCTGCAAGTGAAAATATGGAGTGATACGTGCTTTCAGAAAAATTGCACTGTTATTCCTGTCAGGATTCTTATAAACCCACATATGCCTTGTCTGGTTACAACAAATTGGTATTGTGAGGTTTCCATGATATTGCAAAGGCTGCACATGGGCTTTGGTGCTGAAGGATTTGTGTTTCAAAGCAGGTGCACTGGTTAACAACCATGAGCCTTGACCAAAGACCTGCAAGGGGCATTTCTTTAGTTTCTCTGTCTCCAGGATGGACACCGATGCCATTTCTACAGAGACTTTCAGCATAAAAATGTTACTGGAAATGACTGTCATGGTGGACTCTCTCCCTACTTCCCATCTCTGTTGTGAAATCTACATGGCAATGCCTGGGAGATACACTGAAAATGGGATGAGGAAGAGGGCAGCCAGGTACCTCTGCACTGGTTAGATTTCAGTTTTGTTTATTGAGATTGAGATACACTCTGTATTCTACACTGTTTTGAACTCACTATGTAGCTCAGGCTGTCCTAGAAATCCTGGCAATTATCCTGCCTCAGCTTTCCAAGTGCTGGGATTATAGTAGTGATGAACATGCCTGGTGGGTTAGATATTTTTCAGAGAAGATATATTCTGCCATATTGAAGAAACAATTAGCTGGGCATGTTGGCACAGGACTTTAATACCAACATTTGAGAGGCAGAGGTAGTAGGATCACCTTGAGTTTGAGGCCACCGTGAGATGACATAGTGAATTCCAAGTCAGCCTGTGCTAGAGTGAGACCATACTTCAAAAAAAGAGCAACTAAATAGAAATGTTTCAGATACATTGGCTAAGTACACAGGATAAACAGAGTTATATAATGAGAGGGATTAAATTCTGAAATTTTGGGAAGTCTGATTGGAAAGCCATCTATAATTAGGAGCAGGTTTTCTTTGAAGACTATAAATATGCTGAACAACTTACAAATTGCTTTGTTACAAAAGAAAATTGCAACAGATTTAAAGATTTTGATTGGCTCCATTTTGTAATTACAGAATTAGGCAATACGTTTTTTTCACAAAATAGAATAAATGTTCCCATGGGCTATGCACAAGTTGGTTTGTGGACAGAGAAGAGCTAAGAAAATAAGAAACAAAGAAAAAATTAGAATTGGTCACTGTAATTTGTTTCCCTGATAGAGTAGGGACAGAATCATAGAAAAATAACTACAGGTTAATATGAGATTTTTTCTGATTGCTTTTTTTAAAAAAATAATTTATTTATGTACTTATTTGAGAAAGAGAGAGGGAGAGAGAGAGAGAGAGAGAATGGGCAGCCAGGGCCTCTAGCCACTGCAAACAAACTCCATGTGCATGTGCCACCTTGTGCATTTGGCTTACGTGGGTCCTGGGGAATCAAACCTGGGTCCTTTGGCTTTGCAGGCAAGTGCTTTAACCACTAAGCAATTTCTTCCACCCCTGATTACTTTCATTTTTTTGTTTTGTTTTGTTTTTTGAGGCAGGGGCTCGCTTTAGCCCAGGCTGACCTGGAATTCACTATGTAGTCTCAGGGTGGCCTCAAACTTCTACTTCAGCCTCCCCAGTACTGGGATTAAAAGCATGTGCCACCATACCTGGCTTTTGTTGTTGTTGTTATTGTTTTGAGGTCGGGTCTCACTGTAGCCCAAGCTGTCCTGGAATTTGCTTTGTAGTCTCACTGTGGCCTCACACTCATGGTGATCCTCCTACCTCAACCTCCTGAGTGCTAGGATTAAAGGAGTATGCCACCTCTCTGAGCTCCTGATTACTTTTTGTAAGGAAGAAAGCACAGGGAATGCCATTATCATGGTGATTACAATGCCCATTATTTTCTCCTGATTTCACAGGTGGTCACATTAAAAAAACTGAGCCGAGTATCACCTCATGACATGGGATCTCAGCATGAGTGATTCCATTTTGATTTTTCTTCTAGTTTTTTTGTACACAGTACAGGATTCTAGCCCAAAACAATGGCCTCTTTTAAGTCTACCAATCCTACCTTTTGTTTATATTGATGAGAAGGGGTTCACTAGACACAGAAATTTAAAACTGTCCTGAATTAGGAAACATTTGGAATGAATAATTTTGTAACACTGTTAGGTAATGCTCTATCTCCCTCCTACCCCTTTATTCCAAGTCTCCTCATCAATCATATACTGACTTTCTAAAGTAAAGCAAGTTTTTTCTTTTTTTTTTTTTAACCAGGTAGGATCTCACTCTAGCCTAGGCTAACCTGGAATTCACTATGTAGTCTTAGGGTGGCCTCAGACTCATGAAGATCCTTCTACCTGTGCCTCCAAAGTGCTGGGATTAAAGGCATGCACCATCATGTCCAGTTTAAAGTAAAGCAATCTGACTTAGGTTTTAATTATCAGCAAGTGCCCCAGGGCCCTTTAAAAGTACAGAATTTTTCTTGGTTGGAGAGGTGGTTCAATAGTTAAAAGAATGTGCTTGCATAGCCTGCTAGCATGAGTTCAATTCCCCAGTTCCCATCCTGTTCTCATTCTCTCTCTCTCTAGGTCTGCTGCATATTCTCTTGCCTATATAAATAAAAACATATTTTTTAAATGGTGTATTCTGAGGATTGAGCTCAGGTTCTCTTGGTTGGAATGAAGGCAAGTACTATACTAACTGAGCTATCTTCCTAGCCAAAACCTTTTGTTCTGATTTTGGCTAATGGAATATGATAATATTGGGATATTCTATTGGCATGTAGTATAAGCTGCTATCATGGATTGATTGAAATTGAAATAAAGTCCTAAGCAACTCTTTTATTTTCTTAAAGCATAAACACAAAGCTACACAACAATTAGAAAAATTACATCTGGTATCCACAATATACCTGAGTAATCATTATAAACTTTTCTAAATGTCCAGTGCCATGGCATTAAGTACATTTACATTGTTGTACTACCATTACCATTATCCATTTCCAAACTGTTTCATCTTCCCAAACGGAACCTTCCTACCCAGGAAATAGTAACTCCCCTTTACTTTGCTCCCAAGTCCTTAGCAACCATTATTGTATTGGTTCTCCTAGATACCTTGTATAAGTAAAAGTAATGAATATTTATCCAGTTGTGTGCCTTGCTCATGTTTCTTTAATGTAGTGTTTTCAGGGTGCATGCACAATACTGATGCAGGATTTGGGGGGTTCAAGAGGAGTCCCCAAGTTTATGAATCCCAAGTTTGGGTTCTTTCCTTCCTTTAACAAAGAATTGATACAGATGTACTCATGGAGGAAAAATGATGAATTATTAAGTTTATTTAGGGAGAAATCACAAATTGTGGGATTTATTTAAGGGAGATTGGAATCTAGGAAGGAAAGCTAGAGCAGAGTCATAAAAATGGATGCAGGAAACATGCTCTCATGTGAAAACACTGCATAGTTTACAAGGTCCATTTAAGAGAAATTGAAGTTTTGGTGGAAATACTGGAGTAGAGTCACAAGTATGTGCAGGAGAGTTAAACTGAGGTTTTCAAGGAAAGACTGAGGTAGAGCCACAAGATGTGGAAGATAGAACTTATGTGTATATGTAAGGAGACTTGGAAGGAAGAAACAAGGCATTTGCCATGTGGTTTCCTGTGGAGGGAAGTTAAGATGGCAAATGCAAGGAACATCAGAGCAAAAGAAAGTTACACTCATGGTTACCCCAAGTTTAAAGAAATCCCACAGGTAGCAGACCTAGAGTTAGTGAAAGTATCCACAGGTGAGTTAGTGAAAGCACCTACCTGGTAGATGTGAGGTGTAAAGGAAATACCCACGTGGTAGATTAGGAGACCAGAGGAAGATCAGGCATGCAATCAAAGATGTTACCCCAAACTATAAAGCAGAAGAAAACAGAAGAGTTCCCCCCAGACCAAGAAACAGTTCTATGCTCTCCCCCCACCACGCAGCCAGGATAGGTGATGGGGAACCTAGACTCACGCATGTCCCTGTGGCCAAGAGAAGAGAGGTAAGCAGAGTCTAACAGAGTCAGGAAAACAGAGTGGAGCTGAGCAGAGGAGGCAGAGCTAGTAGCAACAAGAAGACAGAAGCAATTTATAGGCAAGGGGAAGACACAATCCATTTCTAGATTTAGAGGGTGGATCCCAGAGCCAGCCAACCTGGGCCAGCTCACCTGAGCCAGACCATCCAGGTAGTGTGCTAGACTGTGGGCAGTAGGGGACACTGTATGTACATAAGTCTCAACCAGACACAAGCGAGGTGGCATGTGGGCTGGCATCTCCTGGTTCTCTCTGGTCCTCAATCTCTAAGTGAAACTGCCTAAAAGAAACTAGCTTTCTCCTATCTTCCTTCAATACAAGGTACATTAGTATTTCGTTCTTTTTTATAGCTCAATAGTATTTCAATATATGTATGTAACACATATTGCTAATAGATACACCTGTTGATGGAAACTTTGGTTCTGTTACATTTAGATGCTTGTGAATAACATTGCTATGAGTATGTGCATAATACCTGTTTGAGTTCCGGATTCTATTGTTTTGATATGAATCTAGGAGTAGTATTGCAAAATCATATGTTATTTAACTCTTTTTGAGAAATCATTCAACCTTTTTTGTTTTTAACATTTGCAATATTTTTTCACTTTTTATTTATTTTATATATAACAAGTATACTCTTGTGTCCCCTCAACCCTACTCCTGTTACCCTGAGGGCCCAAGTCAGTGGGGTTATGGTAATCATTGTGGGGTCATGGAGGCCTCAGTCAGTTCCTGTGGGGGAAGGGAGGCCTGCTTCAGGATATTTCTACCCACTCTGTGGCTCTTAAAATCTTTCCACACCCTCTTCCCATCCTGTTGCTATATTTTTTACACTGTCACTAGCAAAGTAAAGGCTTCTAGTTTTCTTGTCAGCAACAAAAAACTTTTTTCTTTGTTTAGTTTTTCGAGGGAGAGCCTCGTTCTAGCCCAGGGTGACCTGAAATTCACTATGTAGTCTCAGACTGGCCTCAAACTCAGGGAGATCCTCCTACCTCTGCCTCCTGAGTGCTGGGGTTAAAGGTATGCACCACTACCTCTAGCATTTTCCATTTTATATTTATTTCATGGGTGTGAAGTGCTTAGTGTTTTGTTTGCATTTCACTAATGGAGGTGATACAAACATCTTTTGATGTAACTTCTTTAGAAAAATATATCTGCTCAAGTCCTTTACTGTTTTTTTTTTTTTTTTTTTTTTTTGAGGCAAGTTCTCGCTATATAGAACTTGGTGTCCTGGAACTTTCTATGTATACCATGTTGGCCATCCACAGAGAGCAAATTTCCTGACTCTGTCCCCAATCCAGGGTGGTAGGGATGAACCACTATGGTTGTTGCTGGATTCCCAACCACCCCCCAACAGCCCTGGGGGTGGGGGTAAGAAGGCACAGAGTCAACGACACAGACTCTGGGGTCACCTGAGAAGCTGAAAGTAGACTCGTTCATTGAGGAAAACAGACATCGCTACATACCCCTTCCCCGCTTCCCATTGGTCCTTTCGTTGTTTGTCATTGTGTTGTCCCTTTTTCATTGGCTCATTTCCTGCGTCAGCAGTGTCCAGGTATTTAGGCAGGGTTTAGGTTGACTCACTGGGGAAGTAGCAGTAGCGCATGTGCTGTGATCTCAGGGCCTTGTTTCAGGGCCCCCCCTGGCTATGCTTCTTCTACATATCCTACATATGGTTTGTTCAGTTTTGTTTGTTTTTGAGGTAGGGTCTCATTTTAGTACGGGCTGACCTAGAACTCCCTCTGTAGTCCCAGGCTGGCCCTGCATTCATAGCAATCCTCCTCTGCCTTCCAAGTGCTGGATTTTAATTGAGTTGTTTAAGGTTATTTTCACTTGTGTTTTTTGAGGTATGGTCTTGCTTTAGCCCACGCTGACCTGGAATTTACTATGTAGCCTCAGGGTGGCCTTGAACTCACAATGATCCTCCTACCTCTGCCTGCCTCCTGAGTTCTGGGATTAAAGGTGTGTGTCACCACACCAAGCTTTGAGCTTTTTTTTTTTTTTTTTTTTTTTTTTTTTTTTTTTTTTTGCTGTGCTTGGGATTGAATCTAGAACCTTGTGTATGATAGGCAAGTGCTGGACTTTTGAACACAAGCACATTTTTTAAAAATTACTATGTTTTGCTGAATTTCAGTTAGCTCCAACAGTGGGTCATTGTAAATTTGCTTAACAAGAAAATAAAACGAATTTAAGAAAATCAGAAACAGACATGAAGAAAAACATTCTAGGAATTGTGGAAAGTAAATTATATTTTGTAAATGGAGAAGAAGAAAGGGACAAAATAGAACAAGAAAGCTTTAGGGAGACAATAGACCATCAGAGGTGCCATTTTTTTTAGTTTAACTAAGGCAAGACATGTAGCTATGTTTCCAGAAAAAGATTATAACTTGACGATATAAAAGTCAGTTAAGTCCAAGTAATCACAGACATGACTAGCATTCTACTAAAGTACTGGTATTACTGGAGAAAAGTAGGTAAGATATGCCATAGGATAACTTTAGAGAAATAATGAAGAAAATCCTCGAATGTGGTTATTTTAAATTTTCTCTAAAGTGTTTTCATATTTGGTTATTATTTAAGTTTGTAATATGCTTTTGATATGAGCAAGGTAAAAAGGAATGCCTAATCTCAAACATGTCTCTGCTATGCCTGGCAGCTCAAACCATGGGGGCTGTGGCATTTAACTGCCATCTGGTGACGGGATGCTAGCATAGCAGGGTTAGTTAGGTATTACAAAAACACACAACAGAAATACTACTAAAGAGAAAAAGTGATAGCAAGGATGATGGGGGGGGAGCTAAATTAATACATACTTGTATATCACCTTGTCTTTGTGTACATATATCCAAAAGAAACCTCTGAGAATATTTCCTTATTGAATTCAGGAGTGATGTTATTACTTGCAATTTATTATTGGCAAAAAGATACTGTTTTATGGATTTAAACAGTCTATGAATTATAAATGTTTTCATTGTTTGGGTAATTGAGTTTATACTTGAATATGCTATAAGCATATCTAGCAGAAATTTAGTAAGCAAAAAAGGAGAAAAGAGAGGAGATATTTTGTAAGTATTAAATGCTTAATTTTTATTTTTTCTAAATATTTTATTTATTCATTTATTCGAGAGAGAGAGAGGCAGACAGAAACAGAGAAAGAGAATGGATGAGTCAGGGCCTCATGTGCCACCTTGTGCATCTGGCTTATGTAGGTAGTACAGAATCCAACCTGGGTCCTTAGGCTTCACAGGCAAGCATGCTAACCAGTAAGCCATATCTCCAGCCCTGATTAACTTTTATGAATTTGAAAAAAAAAGTTTTAATGTGTTTTTGAGACAAAGTCTCACTCTATAGCCCAGGCAGGCTTTGAACTCAAAATGATCCTCTTGCCTACTGGGTACTAGGCAGGTATGTCCCATTATGCCCAACAAAATAATTCATTTTAAAGTTTATAAATCATTTAATAAAAACAAAGCTTTTTTAACTTTTTTGTTCATTTTTATTTATTTATTTGAGAACAACAGACAGGGAGAGAAAGAGGCAGAGAGAAAGAATGGGCACGCCAGGGCTTCCAGCCACTGCAAACGAACTCCAGATGAATGCACCCCCTTGTGCATCTGGCTAACGTGGTTCCTGGGGAATCTAGCCTCGAACTGGAGTCGTTAGGCTTCACAGGCAAGCACTTAACCACTATGCCATTTCTCCAGCCCATAAAACCAAGCTTTTTTGATACTTGCACATCAATGTTTATTATAGCTCTGTCCACAATAGCTAAGTTATGTAACCAATATACATGTTCAGTACCAGAGAAATGGATAAAGAGAAAGTGGAATATATACACAATGGAATTTTTCAGTGATAAAGAACTACATTATGTCATTTGGATGCAATTGATTATGATCAGGTTAAATTAAGTCAATCTAGAATGACAAATATCATGTTTTCTCATTTGTGGTTCCTTGATTTTATATACATACATAAAATTATAGTGGTTTTTTTTGAGGTAGGGTCTCTGTCTAGCCCAGGCTGACCTGGAACTCTGTCTGTAGCCTCAGGCTGGCCTTGTATTCACTGTGGCAATTCTCCCACCTCTTTCTCCAGAGTGCTGGAATTAAAGGTATGTGCCACCACACCCAGTAAGACTCAGTTTAAAGCTGAAAAACAAAACATGGAGTGAGCAAGAAATGAAGGCTTTATTGCTGTAGTTTAAGGAAGTTTGCTTAAGAAATTTTAATTTTGGGCTTAGCGGTTAAGGCACATGCCTGCAAAGCCTAAGGTCCCAAGTTCGATTCTCCAGGTCCCATGTAAGCCAGATGCACATGGTGACACATGCATCTGGAGTTTGTTTGCAGTGGCTAGAGTCCCTGGTGTGCCCATTCTCTGTATCTCTCTCCCTCCCTCCCTCCCTCTCTGTCTCTAATAGATAAATAAAAATAAAGTCTTTAAGAAATTTTAATTTTATGAAAAAAATGTTACTTCCCTGAGGAAAACAGTCACATGCATTTCAAGTTACAAAAGGGTTATTTCCCACCAAACATATGGCAAGTTGAAAATATTGTAAGTTGAAAATGTATTTACTGAGCCATGGCATTGGTAGTGCTTGCCTGTAATCCCAGCACTAGGGAGGAAGAGACAGAAGGATCAGGAGTTCAAGATTATCTTTGGTTATATAGCTAGTCCAAGGCCAGCTTAGGCTACATAAGAACATGTCTTGCAAGAAAATAGCATGAAAGAAGAAAAAAGAAAAGTCAAAAGAAAGAAAGAAAGAACAAAAGAAAAAGAAAGAAAATAGACTGAGAGATGTGTCGTTTCAGGCATGTAATCTAAGCACTTGAGAGGCAGAGTCAATAGGATCTTGAGTTTAAGTCCAGCTTGGTCTGCGTTCCAGGCAGTCTGAGCTACATAGAAAGACTCTATATCAAACATATGTATTGACTATGTCTAATGTCCTAAACATCATGGACTAACTACCTCATCTACTGTAGAGTGTGGCTTGCTTCCTCTTATGATCCCATAGTGGACTGGGACCTGTGACTCACTGGCATTTTCCAGCATTGCAAGAGAGTAATAGACTGCATGTACATAGCCTGAGAAAAGATCCAATTTCAATTGATGTATAGCATGTCTTCAATGCGTATGTTTTACACTATCATAAAGCTGAAAAAAGTCTTCAACCATCTTGTCAGAGACTATATTTTGTTAAATAACATTAGCTGAAGTTCTGACTTCAATTTCCTTGCAGTCCCTTTGTGAGCAATTAGCTTCCCACATCTTTGGTTTGTAGTCAGGAATTGCAGGCAAAGGAGGAAGTAGAGACTGGCAGAGGGACAATTTATTCAAGCAACAAGAGAAAATCACGTTGATCACTTTACTGACCCTTACTGTCTTAAACAATGTGGTCTTATTATGAGACTCTATGGTTATTTTACACATTTTTCCATAGGTTGTTAAATCTCTAGCATCTTTGGTGATAGTTCAAAAAGTGAGTAAATAGGTAAGGGTCTCCAAACTTAGATACATAAGATTATTGTCCCCTTCATGTTTATTTCCATTACTCTTTGTTTAGAGGTGTTAGGGATCAAATTCAGGACCTTATGTAAGCTTGGAAAAAAGCTCTAACACTGAGCAAGGACCCATATCTTTTCTTCCATAACTTTTTCTTATATCATCTGAAGCGTTTTTAAAGATAATGTTTACCAATCTTCAGTAGTTAGAAATCAAATGGTCATTTTGATATCTACAACTCTAGTCCTTGTCCTCATTTTGGTTCTGTAAGACAAGGTCTCATGTATCACAGGCTGGCCTTGAATTTGTTATGATGCTGAGAAATGACCAAGAACTTCTGATCCACCTTCTTCCACCTCTCAGGTGCTGAATTACAGGCACATGTCACCATGCCCTACTTAGTACCTCTTCACAGAGTAACATGCCACATTTTAATAGTTGCTGATCAGATTTAAGCATTACTAAAAAATATTGTAACAACTAAGTGGTGTCTCTGCTTCCCATTTCTGTCCCATTGGGCCCATATTACACACAGAGATGTAGTATCAATTTTCTTAGGCATTGTTCTCTCTTACTGCATTCCTTCCTTCCTTCCTTCCTTCCTTCCTTCCTTCCTTCCTTCCTTCCTTCCTTCCTTCCTTCCTTCCTTCTTCCCTCTCTCCCTCCCTCCCTCTCCCTTCCTCTCTCTCTCTCTCTCTCTCTCTCTCTCTTTCTTTCTTTCTTTTTTTTTTGTTTTTTCAAGGTAGGGTCTCCCTCTAGCCCAGACTGACCTGGAATTCACTATGGAGTCTCAAGATGGCCTTGAATTCACGACGATCCTCCTACCTCTGCCTCCCAAGTGCTGGGATTAAAGGTATGGGCCATCACACTAGGCTTCTTACTGATTTTCTAAGAATGTCTACAATTTATGGAATACAGCCAACCCAAATTCACTGACATGACCTTCAATATTCTTCCCCCTATTTCCCCATTTCCCAACTTCCACTGTATATTCTCCTTTTAGTACCTAGTATGTGTTTTGCTGTATAAAAACTCAGGATGTTATACTTGATTACCTCATTTAATCTGTACAATGACTTCATGTTGCATTTTTTATTTTATTATTATTGTTGTTTTTTAATTTGAGACAAGACTTTGCTATGTAACCCAGGTTGGCTTGAAGCTATCAAGTGTCCTGCCTTAGCATCTTGATTACAGGCTTGAGTAACCTTTCCCAGCTATGATATAGGTTCTGCTACTTGTTCTCACCATTATTCTACAGATGAGGAATTGAGTTAACGTGTTTCATTGAATATTTTATCTATTTGAGATGGATGAAGAGAGAGGGGCAGATACAGAAAGAGAGAATGGACTCTCCAGGGCCTCCAGCTACTGCAAAAGGACTCCAGATGCAAGTTCCACCATGTGCATCTGGCTTTCATGGGTCCTGGGGAATCAAACCTGGGTCATTAGGCTTCACAGGCATATGCCTGAACCTCTAATCCATTTCTCCAGCCCCAGATTTCTTTATTTCAAAATGCAGTGCAATTAGTCAGTGACACACCTAGGATTAGAATCACTGATAGATTACCCAGTAGTTGAGCTGCTAGTGTCTTCTTCCTGAGAAATCAAATATATGAAAATGAAAGTTTAATATAATATTAAGGGAAAATTATGGAAGCTAATGAGAATTTTATAATCTTTATTATATAAATTTGTTTTTAATATTCATATTTATTTGAGAAAGACATAGAGAAGAACATATGAGCAAGAAGAGACCACTTAAAATTGTTTACATGCATCTGGTTTTACTTGGGAACTGAGGAATTGAACCTGGACCAGCTGGCTTGGCAAGCAAGTGCTTTAAATAGCTGAACCATCTTCCCAGGCCTACTTTGGCTACATTTTCCTCAGTTGATGGGAATTAATAGGGTTGTTCTCATAATAGAAAAGATTAGTAAGAAAAATGATGAAAGAAATTTTTTTTTTTTGGTTTTTCGAGGTAGGGCTTCATTCTAGCTCAGGCTCTCCTGGAATTCTCTATGTAGTCTCAGGGTGGCCTTGAACTCACTGCAATCCTCCTACCTCTGTCTCCCAAGTGCTGGGATTAAAGGTGTGCACCACCATGCCCAAATTAAGAAAATTTTATCTATTAAATTTTTTCATTTTGTAAAATTTAGAATGTACACAAAATAGAAAGAATAACGATTACCTATGTATCCCTTATCCAGTCCAATGGCAATCATTCCATCATACTTCACTCATCTTCACGTTTGTTACCATTTCTTATAAATATGCAGCTTTATGTAAAAATAAGCATGTTTTAATAATAACATAATACAATTCTTTTACTTATAGCATTAATAATTCCCTTAATAGAATCAAATAGTCTGTATTTGCACAAAGTTCCAATTGACTTGTAAATGTTAAATATTTTACATTCTGCATTTGAAGTAGAATCCAAATAAAATTTGTGCCATACAATTTGTTTCTCTGCCTTTAAGTATTTTCTTGGTTAATTTCAACTCCATCTCTTTTGATTCTCTCTGCAAATGGTGAAATCAGGTCATTTGTCTTGTGAGATTTCTCACAGTATGGATTTGGCTGATTGCATTCCCATGGTGTAGTTTAACAACTTCCTCTGTTCTTTGAATTTCCTATAAAATGCTAATTGGATATAGACACTTGAATGGATCTAGAGATTTGATTAAAAAGTATTAATTATTTATTTGGTAGAGAGATAGAGACACACAGAGAGTGAGTATGAGAGTGCCAGGGCCTTCTGCGACTGCAAAGGAAATCCAGACACCATGTACCACTTTGTTCAGCGTCTGGCTTTATGTGGGTGATGGGAAATCAAACCAGACTTTTAAGCTTTGCAAGCAAACACCTTTAACCACAGAGCCATCTCTCCAACCCCTTGAATTTTTTCTTCAGAACTATTTTGTATATGATGTGGTCTTCTAGTAGGAAAGACACACAAGCACTGATTATCCCTCTAAATGTTTATACAGACTATTCGTTCTGTTTATTGGAGTTCAACTTAATATTTCTTAACTGAATCACAATCATAATGTTGTATGAGGTGTTTTTTTTTTCCAGTTTCAGGTTCTTTAAAGAGGAATAAATGGATTTTTAAAAATCCCCTAAATTGAGTAGAGTTTTGAATTCCAGATGTTTACTCTTCAGATTATCTTCTTTGAAAATATTTAAGTGTGGGGGCTGGAGCAATGGCTCAGCTGTTAAAGACACTTGCTAGCAAAAGCCTGATGGTCAGGGTGCAATTATCCAGTACCCACATAAAGGCAGATGTACAAAGTAGCATGTTTATCTGAAGTTGGTTTGCAGTGGTAAGAGAACCTTGGCACACCCACTTCATCTCCCTCACTCCTCCCTTTGTCTCCTTGCAAATAAATAATAAAACTACTTGAAATAGCATATTTAAAGCGAAGTGAAAATAAAATATATTCGATATATTATGTGCTGATTTGATTTATGTATGTATTATATATTGACTACTAAAATTAATTCTGGCAATTGATTAGACATTAATTATTTACTTTATATGGACATTAATTAACACATACATGCTATTCACTTGATATCCAGATTTCCTTCATCTTTTTTTTCATTATTTTTGGTTTTTGAGGTAGTGTCTTGCTGAAGCTCACATTGATCTGGAATTCACTATGTAGTTTCAGGGTGGCCTCACACCCATAGCTATCCTCCTACCTCTGCCTTCCAGGTGCTGGGATTAAAGGCATGTGCAACCATGCTCATCTCTTTTTTTGTCTTTTTAAAATATTTTTGTTTATTTATCTGACAGACAGAGTGTGACAGAAACAGCAAGAGAGTCAGAGAGAGTATGATTTCATTAGCGCCTCCTGCCCCTGCAAACGAACTCCAGATGCATGTGCCACTTTGTGCATCTGGCTTTACTTGGGTACTGGGAAATTAGACCTGGCCTACCAGGCTTTTCAAGCAAGTGGCTTTAGCCTCTAAGCCATCTCTATAGTCCCTGATTTATCTATTAACTAAAATTTTGTGTCATTTGATCACCATCTCCTCATCTTTTAGTTTTATTCATTTTGTATGTGCAATGGTGCATATGTGGAGGTCAGAGGGCAACCTTGAGGTGCCTGTGCTCCACTTTCTGAGACATGGTCCAGCTAAAACTGTGAGCTTCAGATTCTATCCAGCTTTATGTGAATACTAGGGAATTGAACCCAGGCTGGCAAGCTTTGCAACCAAGCACATTTAATTGTTGAACCATCTCCCTGGCCCCTACATCTCCATATTTCTTCTAACACCCTAGCCACTGGCAACTACTGTGCCATATGTTGCTACAAGTTCATTTTTTAGATTCCATATAAAATTTAGATCATACAACAATTTTGAATTGTCTATTCTGTACCTAATTTAACTTTAAAAAATTATAGCACTGGAAATTGAATCCAGGGCATAACACACACACACAAGGCAAATGCTCTACTACTGAGCTACATCTATTTTATGCTTAATTCTATAGCAATCACATTTTTGCAACTTGTCTTTATTGATTCTTTCTTTTTCTCCCTCCCTCCTCTCTCTCTCTCTTTCTCTCTTTCTTCTTTCTAAGCAGAGAGAGACTGAGAGAAAGAGAGAGAGAGAGAGAGAGACAGAGAGAAAATGGGTGTGTCAGGGCCTCTAGCTGCTGCAAACAAACTCCAGATGCATGCAACCCTTTTGTGCAGATGGCATTAAGTTTGTAGTCAAGCACATTAACCACTGAGCCATCTCTCCAGCACCGATTATTGATTCTTTTTTTAAAAAAAATAATTAACAACTTCTATACTTACAGTCAATAAACCATGATTTTTCCCTCCCCTCCCCCATTTTCCCCTTCACAACTCAGCTCTCCACCATATCCTTTCCCTCACTCCATTAGTATCTCTTTTATTTTGATGTCATCGTCTTTTTTCTCCTATTATGAGGGTCTTGTGAAGGTGTTCTTAGGCACTGTGAGGTTATGGATATCGAGTCCAATTTCTGTCTGGGCAGTTGCATTGTAAGGAGTGGTGCCCTTCCTTTGGCTTTTACATTCTTTCTTCCACCTTTTCTGCAATGGACCCTGTGCCTTGGAGATGTTTCAGTGCTGAGCACTCCTCTGTCACTTCTTCTCAAAACTAGGTTTTTTGGGTCATCCCAGTGGTCCCCACCATCTGAAAAAAAAGCTTCTCTAACCAAAAGTGGGAGTAGTATTAATATAGGAAGATGAACATTAAGTGCAGTGCTGTCAGGGAACCTAATAGAACTCCATTGTGTTGATGTACCATTTATTTATTATCCATTCATCTTTGGAAGGACATCTAGGATGGTTCCATTTCCTAGCTATTGTGAATAGAGCAGCAATAAACATGGTTGTACAAGTATCTCTAATGTAGTGAGAAGAGTCATTAGGCTATATGCCTAGGAGTGCTATAGCTGGATCATATGGTAAATCTATTTTTACCTATATCAAGAACCGCCATACTGATTTGCACAATGGCTGTGCCAGATTATATTCCTACCAATATTGTAGAAGGGTTCCTTTTTTCCACATCCTCACCAACATCTATTGTCATTAGTTTTCTTGATGATAGCCATTCTGACAGGAGTGGGATGGAATCTCAAAGTAGTTTTAATTTGCATTTCCCTGATGGCTAAGGCTGTAGAACACTTGTTTAGATGTCTAGATGCCATGTGTATTTCTTCTGATGAGAACTCTCTATTTAGTTTCATAGTCCATTTTTAATTGGGTTGATTGATTTCTTATTGTTTTGTTTTTTGAGTTCTTTGTATATTCTGGATATTAGTCCTCTGCCAGATGTATAGCTGGCAAAGATTTTTGCCCATTCTATAAGTTGTATCTTTGCTCTATTCACAGTGTCCTTTGCTGTACAAAAGCTTCATAATTTCATGAGATCCCAGTGGTTGATTAGTGGTTTTATTTCCTGAGAAATTGGGGTTATATTCAGAAAGTCATTACCTATGTCAATATGTTGAAGGATTTCCGCTACCTTTTCCTCTAGCAATTTCAGAGTCTCAGGTCTGACATTAAGGTCTCTGATCCACTTGATTCTTGTGCATGAAGAAAGACAAGGATCTATTTTCATGTTTCTACTTATAGATATCCAGTTTTCCCAGTACCACTTGTTGAAGAGGCTGTCTTTTCTCCAATGAATATTTTTGGCATTTTTGTCAAAAGTCAGATGGCTGTAGCTGCCTGAATTAACATCTGGGTCCTCTATTCTGTTCCATTGAACTACATGTCTGTTTTTTTTTTTTTTTTTGCCAGTACATTGATTTGGGAATGCTGTTTGGCATCTAAAGCTAAGCCCTGCAAGCTCTACCTTCCAATCTTGAAGAACCTGGAGTCCTTAGCCACTATATAAGAATCTCCTTTTTCTGCTGGAGGGACTATAACAGAAACTCCGAGCTTTCATGAGGAAGGAGAGGGTTTTAGTTGGGATCAGTCTTTAAGACCATCTCTTTAAAGTCATGTTAGTGAAAATTTGCTGAACTCCACACAACAGTCTGACTACTACCTAAGTCACCTCAAGAAAAGAAAGACTTACTCAACTCAGCCCTGCCTGAATTTCTGACTTACAAACTTCATAGAGATGTCTGTCAGCTTAAGTTAAAAGAGATGTTCTCAAAATTATAATAATAATTTGAAAATGCAGCATTATAATAGGAATAGTAATACCACAGAATATATAGGCATATTCATAGAGTAAGAGGCATACAAGCTGTTAAAAACAAAAAAGGAGAAAATCTCATAAGCTACATGAATTCCAAGTTCATTGGTCTTTGTAACTTTAGGCCGGATTTTGTTTCAGCTCATTGGTGAAGGAGGTGCTGTTACTGGTCAGCTATTTTGCTGCATGGACTGTGGTTGAATTACTTCAGTCTTAAAGAATGTTAAAGATAAACATTGTTACAGAAATCAGTGCATATGTGTGAGGTTCAGGGAGCACAAGATGCTTACAGAATGGGAAGGGATTTCTTGTAGGGCTTTAGAAAGTCCTTGAGAAAGTATTTATTTGAAAATAGGTATGCATAGGTTCTCCTCCATTCTTTCCTGGCTATCATTTTGTCTGAGTCTGACAAGGACAATTTTATGTTACTATCAGCAGCTTGCAGAGACATAATGAAATATTTGTTGTCTGAAGTTTTAGAGGTAGTTTGTTACATTCCAACAGAAAAAGAAAAGCACTAAACTTTAATCTTCCTGTAAGAGTTTGTTTAAGAATCTTGTCTAGGGAACAAATTTCAGTTTCCCATTTTTAGTTTTCCCTCTCTGTTGGGATAAGAAAATCTTTGCTTCCATGACATATGAGGATTTACTATTCTCTAATGTTCATTTCCAAGTTTCTTCTATCTTCACACCTACCATGTGGGATCTCTAAGGATAAATTTTATTCTTCTCTGTGAGAACTTACCCCAGTACTGGGAACATAATGGCCATTCTAAGTGAACTGACTGAATCATAGACTCTCAGGTTTGGAGGGACTTTACGTGACATTTTAAATTACCCAATTTGATCTACCACAGGTTCACTCATTAATCCTGTGGGGAAAGTCCCTACCATGATGGGAAATTATTGCAGATGAGAGCAGTTTACTTTTGCTTTGCTTCTTTAAAATCTTTTATAACTACCCTTAAACAGAGACGTAAATTTGAGTATGCAAATGATCTCACCTATACACAAGATGGAAAATGCTCCTGTCAAAGTCTTAGGTAGTTGCAAAACCATTTTGAATTAAAGCCTGTATTTAACTTGCAAAAGAATATAACATTGAATAGAAAAATATATCATTGAAAAAAATGAGAAAATTAATACCATCAAGGATTGAGACATTTAACTAGCTATGCTGTAATTCTAGAACACAGGAGACTGAGGCAGGAAGATTGTCACAAATTTGTGTCCTGCGTGGGATACACACCAAGACCGTATATGAAAACAAACAAAGAATTGTGGTAACATTCTATTTAGTTTTCAATATACCTATGTAAATATGATGGTTTGAATATAAAATGTAAAATGTCAGAACTATATAACTTATATTTTGATTTTATAGGGCTCATAGTTCAGAGAATATTTTAAGTCTCAGATGAGACTTTGGATTCTTTTGAACAGTATTGGGACTGCTGAAGACTGTATAGAATTTTAAAGTTGAACTGAATGTATTTCACATCATGTAAGGGCCATGAAACCTATAGGAATCAAAGGCAGAATGTGCTTATTTAAATGTAGACTGTCCCTCATAAGCTTATGTACTTGAACACTTGATGCCCAGTGGGTGCATTATTCAGCAAGGTTGTGGAACATTTAGCAGGCAAACCCTTGTTAGACGAAGTGCGTCAATGGGGGCAAGCCTTGAGGCATTATAGCCAGGATCCACATCCTATTCTTTCTCTCTGCTTCCTACCTCTGGTGAGATGTATCACTGCTTCCCACTCTGGCTTGCCATGCCTCCCCTACTATGAAGAAACTTCCCTTCAGAACTGTAAGCCAAAATGAACTCTTTTCTTTTGTGATAGTTTGAATATAACGTTTTCCTCATAGCCTCATGTGTTTGCGATTAAGCCTCATACTCAGTCCCCAGTTGATAGAGCCTTTGGCAGCTGGGGCTTTTCTGGAGGGGAGTGGGTTACTGAATGCAGACCTTGAGGTTTATTAGACCAGTTTCAGGTCCAGTACTTAGACTAATTCCTCTAAGATATGTAATAAGATGTGAGCCAGTTTCCTGCTCATGCCATGCTTTCTCCACTCTGATGATGATATTTTTCCTTGGAACTGAAAGCCTGAAACAAACTTTTTTCACAAATAAGCTGCTTTTGGTTGGATTTTATGTCCCAGCAGTGGGAAGGAAACTACAGCAATGGCCCTAAGTAGATTCTGGTTCAGTATTTGCTCATAGTGATGTAAAAATAAAAAGCACAGCAAGTGTTCCTGTGGGGGAGTGCTTCCTTTCCACTTCTGATGCTTTCTTCCAGGTAAAAGACCATGTATTAGTATAACGCTGTTGGTCTTGGTCTATTCCTTACTTATTATAAGCCAGAGATAAAAGAGGAGCATATTATTTGTTGGAAACTTTGGATGTAGACATTAAACATGTCTATTACAGCCTTTTATTTCTCTCTCCCTCCGTGAGTGTAGCTGCCAACAAGAAGCATGCTTTGTTCTTCAGGGACTGGCACCATTTTTCAAGGTCTTATTCAGCTCAGTGGTGAAGTATACTATTTTTGGAGTTCATATTATTAAATTATTGTGTCCGTAGATGTATTAATTACTTTAATTATCAATTTTATGGGCAAAGTAATTAATAGTTTAGTATCTATAATTTCCTATTGCCTCATGCAATTCAATTGGTTGAGAAATTGAACAAAAAAATGGGCATTTCATTTATTGGGCTGTCTCAAGGACCCCTAAAGCAAAGGGTTAAGTCTTAATAATTTTTGTAGTTCTACTGCCTTTTAAAGTGTCTGGCCCATAGCAGCTACTTAATAACTGCTGTCCTGTTGAAATCCTTCTGGATAATATAAAGTACTGTGCAACAACTTCTAATATTTATTATTTATTTGTTAAGAAAACATCTGTCTTGGCTGATGTCTATTTCCAAATTTCTAGGACACAAGTATGATATCCCTGAACATTCGTATGACCCTGTGCTGTGTACTAAAATTTTGTGAAATAGAATGGAGAGTCTAGCCATCCTGCATATGTACCATAGACTTGAGCAGTCAGCTACAAGGCAATAATATGATTTATTTAAGCACTTTCAGAAGTACTCCAGTCATATTTGGAGTAAAATAATATCAAACATTTATGAACTAGTATAAATTCTTTTGAGGTTCAGCAGAATATACTTAAATCACATCTGTAAGCTTCTACATCACTAAACATAAGTGACAGACTTGTTCCTACATTCAGGGGACTAGGAATAGTTGGCCATGTTCTGGATCTTTGGAATACAAATAAAGTCACTGAGATAGTTTTCATGGAAACAGTGAGGGACCATTGCCATAAAAGGTGTAAAGTTTTTTGATTATTATCAACAGAGTAATTACCAGTGAACTGTAACATTTAAAGAGACATGAACAGATGTATGCCAGCTGGGTTAATTGAACATCTGCTGGGTCTTTTTCTATATAGCATAATTCCATTACATACTTTGGAGAAGAAAGCAAGTGTGACCAGTTAATTGTCAAGCCATGTGTAAACACCACCCAGAGAATGATCTGATCTATGAAACTTAGTGCTTGGTTTTCTTAGCTTGCAAGATAATCTGGCAATCAACTTTTGATGGTGTGGTGAATAAATTTTATGCCTAGAGAGCACAGGCTGTGATAAAATTTTATTGCAAGGAGTTTGCTGTGCCATGTCCTATTTTTCACCTTTATAGGAAGATTGTGTAAAACCATACTTTGCTGTGAAGTCATGAAGGCATACCCCCATTCCAACACCACCAATTCTAAATATAAATTGGACTGAGTTAGTTCAGTTTGACCCTTACATGGACTTAGAAAATTTGTTCTGTCTTGGCCTATGTAAGAAAGAGCACTTGACTGTCAGTAAGGAGGCTCACCAGAGATCTAGTCATTGGCTCTACCACTCAACGTTTTAGGAACTGGAATACATTAACACTCACTTCTCTAGACTTCACTTACTTAGTTCTGTAGCTCTAAAATTAGAAAATTATGTTAGGTGGTCTCTAATTCCCTTTTAGGGTTCTAGCATATTATTTAAGAAAAAGAAAACTACAAGAAAAACTCCAAACCAAAATCCCCAAGGTTTGGAATTTTTAAACTATTTTTTTATCTTCTTCTTCGTTTTTGAGAGGGTATCCTACTATACAGCACAGGCTGGCTTTAATCCCCTGATTCTTCTGCCTCAATCTTCCAAGTGCTGAGATTACAGGTATGCACCACCATGCCAAGCCTAACATTTTTTTCTTTAATTTTTCTTCAAGGCAAGCCCAACAGACTGGACTTTTATAACACAAGAAACCAAGAGTGAGAGCAAGACCAAGAGCGAGAGCGAGAGAGAGAGAATTGGCACACCAAAGCCTCCAGCAACTGCAATCAAACTCCATGCATGTGTGCCACCTTGTGCATATGTGCAAACTTGCACACTTGCATCACATTGTGCGTCTGGCTCTTGTGGGACCTGGAGAGTTAAACATGGGTCCTTAAGCTTCATAGGCAAGCACCTTAACTGCTGAACCATCTCTCAAGCCTTTGTTTTCTTTTATGGTAAGAGATGATGACAGCAAACTTGTCAAAAGCATTCAGAAAGTACTTAATGTGGTGAGTGATAATCTGATGTGTATTTCTGGGGTAGTGAATCTGTAGTTCTTTATTTTCAAGGTAGGTTCTTACTCTAGCTCAGGCTGACCTGAATTCACTTTGTCATTTCAGGCTGGCCTCAAATTCACTGAGATCCTCTTACCTCTGCCTTCTGAGTGCTGGGAATAAAGGCATGTGCCACCATGCCTTGTTGCATATGCAGTTCTTAAACTTTTTGCTCATCAAGATTATAAAGAGAGAGCTTCATGGAGGTGCACAGTAATATCCCAGTGCTCAGGAGACTAAGTCCACAGGGTCTCCCATTTGAGGCCACCCTGAATTATGGAGGAAGTTTAAGGCTAGCCTTTGCTACATAGTGAAGCCTTGTTTTTTTTTTTTTTTATTAGAAATACATGAGGTAAATAGGATTTCTATCTCCTGTGACAAGACATTTTAACTTTGGAACAAACTGATTAAATCACTCAACCACCTCAAATTTTGACCTCTTGAATTTGGTAACTTAGGCTTTACTCCAAACTTGTATTAATTATGTCATCTCTGAGCATTATTTTCCTTCTCTAAAAAAAAAAAATAGAAAGAAAGAGACTTAACTCACTGGGTTGTTTCTGTCCATATTCTGTCACCATATGGTAATGCTTGATACTGAACAACATTAAAGCAAAAAACATTTAGTTGGCTCATAGTGCTGGAGTTCAACAGCATGGTGACAGCTTCTGGTGAATCTTGAGAGAACCTGTCATGGCAAAAAGTGTAAGGAAAAGCAATCTCTCTTTATTTGCAGATTAATTCTATTTTTTATTTTATTTATTTTATTTTTTTAATTTATTAATTTTTTTAATTAATTAGTTTTGTACTCAGTGACTACAGTCAAGTTGGTACCATTGTTAGCCTCCTCCATGTCCTCCCCCCTCCCCATGGGCCCCTCCTTGTTGAGGTATACGGGTCATGCATTGTGGAGTTAGCCCACAGTTATGGGTAAGCTAAATGTCTCTGCATATCATGACCCAACATGTGGTTCTGACATAATTTCCGCCTCCTCTTCCGCAAAATTTCCCTGAGCCATGTTGGGTTCATTTTTGGTCTGCTTCAGTGATGAGGTGTTGGGGGCCTCTGAGGCTCTGGATCTCTGATTTAGGAGTTGATTTCTCTCTGTGTTGATCTCCTTCCCCCTTGTGCTGGTATCCGGTTCATCAGGAAAACAGCACCCTTGCTTGTTTCGCCATTTTTTTTTTAGTTTCAACCAGGGCCCTTTTGTGGTATGATGGGGTGGCTCTCTCCTTAGGATCTACATCAATCTGAAAAAGAGAAGCAGATTCTCCAACGGAGAGTAAGTTAGCACCAGGACAAATGAGATAACACTTTTTTTTTATAGAGAATTTAATAGGTGTAGGCCCTCTTGTAGCCCACAATTGATGGTAGCTTGATAATGGAGAGGAGGCTCATTTTTGGATATGGTTCTGACTTGTTTGCCAGCTCCAGATATGGGTCCCATACCACTGAGGGGATCAGTTAGGCAAATCAAGAGCAATTGGTTTCCACCATGGCTGCGCGCCACTATTGCACTTGTGTGAGCATCACCACAGGTTATTTGTTGCTAAGTAGGTTAGACCATGAGTTGCTTGGACAGATATTGGTCATTTTCCCCTAGTCACCCATGTAACACCTTCTGGCACTAGATGCACTGACTGTCTGGGGACTGACTCTCTTCCAGCTTCCAGCCACGTCTCTTCATGTTACATGTCAAATGTATATGGTGGCTTCAGCAGTAGGGTCTTACCACTAACTTTGGTGGGTCATCAAGTACTCTGACAATAATCTGTCTTTCTTTTAGGAAACCTTGTAGGTCTCTCTGATCAAAAGCTCATTGTGGATGATAGCCACATGCTGGTATTGGAAGTTACAGGTCAGTGCCCACTAAGAAAAGGAAGAAAAATATAATTAATATAGAAGAGTTAGAGAGACAGAGAGAGAGATGGAGAGAGAGAGAGAGGGAGAGAAGCTGTAGAAGATTAAGGTCAGTCTTCATCATTCCCTCTCCAGTGTCCTGTGGCTCAGGTGTTCTCTCTAAGGGCCTGGTGAAGGTTCAGCCATTTGGTCTCCTTTTAGGATGCAGAATTTTATGGTACCATTGCCATTGCTGTTTGGGTCTAGATTTGTGTCTCCCAGACCCTCCTTTGCCCTCCCCTCCCTCCCCACCTACCCCATTGTCTAGTCCTCGAGATGCTTGCTGGGTATGTCGGCATCTTGGGTAGATTCAGATTAGGTGCGGTAGATGAGTGAGACTATGCAGTGATTTTCTTTCTGTGATTGGGTAAGTTCACTGAGAATGATCTGTTCCAGGTTCAACCATTTTTCCTCAAATTTCATTGTGTCATTCTTTCTAACTGCTGTGTCAAATTCCATTGTGTAGATATGCCACATCTTAGTTATCCATTCTTCTCCTGATGGACATCTGGGTTGATTCCAGCTCTTAGCTACTATGAATAGAGCCAATATAAACATGGTTGATCAAATCTCTCTGGACTGTGGTTTAAAGGTTTTAGGGTACATGCCCAGTAAGAGAATAACTAGGTCTGTTGGTACTTCTATAGTCAGCTTTTTCAGGGATCTCCATATTTATTTCCAAAAAGGTTGTGCCATCTTACTTTCCCACCAACACTGGATGAGGGTTCCTAATCCTCCACATCCTCACCATCATTTATTTTCATTTGATTTTATTAATTTTTTTGTTCATTTTTATTTATTTGTTTGAGAGTGACACAGAGAGAAAGAGTCAGATAGAGAGAGAGAGAGAGAGAGAGAGAGAGAGAGAGAGAGAGAGAGAGAGAGAATGGGCACGCCAGGGCTTCCAGCCACTGCAAATGAACTCCAGTTGCATGCACCCCCTTGTGCATCTGGCTAACGTGGGTCCTGGGGAATCGAGCCTCAAACCGGGGTCCTTAGGCTTCACAGGCAAGCGTTTAACCACTAAGCCATCTCTCCAGCCCTCATTTGAGTTTTTGATGTTTGCTATCCTTAATGGGGTAAGGTGGAATCTCATAGTTGTTTTAATTTGCATTTCCCTGATGATTAGGGATGATGAACATTTTCTTGAGTGTGTGTTTGCCATGTATTTCTTCCTCTGTGAGCTGCCTGTCCAGCTCTTTGCCCCATTTTGTGAGTGGGCTGTTTGACTTTTTACTGTTTAGATTTTTGAGTTCTTTGTAGATTCTAGAGATTAGGTCTGTGTCAGTTGGATAACCCGCAAATATTTTCTCCCATTCTGTGGGTAATCTATTGGCTTTGCTTATTGTATGCTTGTCTGTAAAGAAACTCTTCAGCTTCATGTGATCCCATTGGTTGAATGACTGTTTAAGATCCTGTGCTACTGGGGTTTTGTTCAGGACTCTTTTTCCATTCCTATATCATGGAAAGTTCCTCCTCCTATATTATCTTCCAGTAGTAGTTAACTTTCTGGTCTTATATTGAGGTCTTTGATCCATTTGGACTTGAGTGTAGTGCATAGCGAGATGCATGGATCAAGTTTCAATTTCCTGCATATGATTATCCAGTTTGTCTAGCACCATTTGTGGAAGATGCTGTATTTTTTTTTCCAGCCTATATTGTTAGGGCCTTTGTCAAATATCAAGTAGCTGTAGCTGCTTGTCCTAAAGTCCAGGTCTTCAAGTCTATTCCATTGGTCTATAGTCCTGTTTTTATGCCAGTACCATCCTGTTTTTATTACTATGGCTTTGTAATATAGCCTTAGATCAGGTATGGTGATGCCTCCAGAGGTATTTCTTTTGCTGAGGATATGCTTGGATATCTGAGTCCTTCTGCCTTTCCATATGAAATTTGATATCATTTTTCTGTCTCTGTGAAGAACAATGTTGGGATTTTAATTGGAATTGCATTAAATCTGTATATTGCCTTTGGTAGGATTGCCATCTTCATAATGTTAATTCTGCCTATCCAGGAGCATGGGAGGTCTTTCCATTTTCTCATGTCCTCCTTGATTTCTTTTTTTGAGTGTTTTTATGTTTTTGTTGTATAGATCTTTCACGTTCTTGGTTAATGTTATTCCAAGGTATTTTATTTTTTTGTTGCTATTGAAAATGGCACCATGTCCCTTATTTATTTATCTGTATCTTTGTCATTTTCATATAGAAAGGCTACTGATTTGTGTGCATTTATTTTGTATACTGCTACTTTGCTATAGGAGTTAATCACCTTCAAGAGTTTTGGGATGGAGTCTCTCAGGTCTCTTACATATACAATCATGTCATCAGTGAATAGAGTTAACTTAACTTATTCTTTTCCAAATTGTATCCCTTTTATTTCTTTGTCTTGTCCTATTGCTTGAGCTGGGACTTCCAGTACTATATTGAAGAGCAGAGGTGAGAGTGGACAATCCTGTCTTGTTCCTGATCTCAATGGGAATTCCTCCAGTCTCTCTCCATTAAGTATTATTTGGGCCGTATGAGCTTTGTATATTGCCTTTATTATGTTATGACATGAACCAACCATGCCAATTCTCTCCAATGTTCAGATCATGAAGTGGTGTTGTATTTTCTCAAAGGCTTTTTCTGTGTCTATCGAAATGATCATGTGGTTTTTGTGTTTAATATTGCTTATGTTGTGTATTACATTGACAGATTTCCATATGTTCAACCACCCCTTTGTTCCCTGGCATGAGATCCACTTGGTCAAGTTGATAATACTTTGATGTGTTGTTGGATTCAGTTTGCAAGGATTTTGTTCAGGATCTTTGCATCTAACTTCATCAGGGACATAGGTTGGTAGTTTTCTTTTCTTGTGCCATCTCTGCCTGGAATTTGGAATTAGGGTGATACTAGCTTCATAGAAGGAGTTGGGCAGCTTTCCCTGTTCTCCAATTGTGTGGCACAGTTTGAGTAAGATTGTTTTGAGTTCTTCCATGAAGGTTTGATAGAATTCAGCTGAGGAGCTAACTGGTCCTGGACTCTTCTTTTTGGGGAGTTTTTTTTTTATTACTTTTTCAATGTCAATGAGTGTAATAGGTTTATTTAGGAGATTGATCTGCTCTGAATTTAGCTTTGAGAGATGGTATGTGTCCAGGAATTTATCCATCTCCTCCACATTATCCAGTTTTGTGGAGTAGAGGTTTTTGAAATAAATCCTGATGATTCTCCCAATTTTGCTTATGTCTCTTGTGAACTCTTTTTCATTTTGAATTTTGTTAATTTGAAGCATCTCTTTTTTTCTTGTTTGATCAAATTGGCCAGGAGTTTGTCAATCTTGTTTATTTTTTCAAAGAACCAGCTCTTTGTTTTGTCGATTTTCTTACTTGTTTTCTTAGTTTCCAATTCATTAATTTCTGCTCTGATCTTAATTATTTCTTTCATTCTGGATCTTTTTGGGTTGGATTTTTCTTGCTTTTCCAGTGCATTTAGGTGGATGGTTAGGTTATTGATTTGGGATGTCTCTGTCTCTTTAATGAAGGCATTGAGTGCTATGAATTTTACCCTGAGGACTGCCTTCATTGTGTCCCACAAGTTTTGGTACGATGTGTTCTCATTGTCATTCATTTCTAAAAAGTTTGCAATTTTGTTTTTTATTTCATCCGCTTTCCATTTATTGATTAAAAGTGCGCTCATCAGTTTCCAGGTGCTTATGGGATTCTTGGTGTGTCTTTTGTAGTTAATTTCTAGCAATATAGCATTGTGATCTGATATCATGCAGGGAATTATGTCAATCTTCCTGAATATATGGAGGCAGGGCTTGTGACCCAGTATATGCTCTATTTTAGAGGATATTCCATGGGATGATGAGAATAATGTGCAGTCTGTGGATTTGGGATGGAATGTTCTGTAGATGTCCATTAGGTCTATGTGTTCTATGGTTATGTTGAGCTCTCTTACTTCCCTGTTGAGTTTCTGTTTGGATGATCTGTCTATTACTGATAATGGTGTATTGAAATCCCCAACTGTGATGGTGTTGGAGGTTATTTCTGTTTTATTGTCAAGTAGGTTTTGGTTTATGAACTGTTGTGCCCCTGTGTTTGGTGCATAGAGATTTATGATTGTTAATATCCTCTTGATGGATCATTCCATTGATAAGTAGGAAGTGCCCTTTTTTGCCTTTTTTGGTTATTTTTGGTTTGAAGTCTATTTTATCCGATATTAATATAGCTATTCCTGCTTGTTTCTTATTCCCATTTGCTTGGAATATTATTTTCCACCCTTTCACCCTGAGGAGGTGTCTGTCTTTAGTGGTGATGTGGGTTTCTTGAAGATAACATATTGAGGAGTCTAATTTTCTGATCCATCCTATTACCTTGTGTCTCTTGATGGGTGAATTAAGGCCATTAATTTTTAGGGTAATGACTGTGAGGTCTGATTTGGTTCCTGCCATATTGTGTTGGCATATGTGGTTTGGTGTTTTCATAGATTTTGAAGTTTTTTATGCCTTCTCTGAGTTTGGTTATTTTGATCTGCTTTTTGTAGGCATTTGAGATTGATTATTTGATTCTTGTATGTGGAAAATTTCCTGAAATACTCTCTGTAGGTTTGGTTTTGTGTTCATATTTTTTTTGTGTGTTGTCATAATTGTAAAGCTGAGTTTTGTCAGGAGGTTTTACTTTCACCATCTATTATGAGGAATACTTTTGGTGGGAAGAGTAGTTTGGGTTGGAAGCCATAGGTTCTTAGACTTTGCAGTGTGTCATTCCAGGCCCTTCAGGGTTTCCATTGAGAAGTCTGAAGTAATTCTGATGGGTTTACCTTTGAAAGTGGTGTGCTGTTTTCTCCTAGCTCCTTTCAGGATTTTCTCTTTGGTGTCAATGATTAGAATCTTAATGACAATATGTCTTGGAGAGTTTCTCCTTTGGTCCAATCTGTTTGGAGTTCTGTTAGCTTCTTGTATCTTGATGGGCCTTTCTTTTGAGAGAGTGGGGAAGTTTTCTTCAATTATTTTATTAAATAAGTTCTCCTTGCCTTTGGTCTGAATTTCTTCTCCTTCTGGTGTTCCAATGATCCTGATATTAGGACGTTTAAGGGTATCCTACAATTCTCTCATGTTCTGTTCACAGAAACTATTGAATTTATTGAAACTTTTGAGCTCTTGAACTGTTTCCTCCATCTTTTCTTCCTGATTGGAGTTTCTATCCTCGACTTGGCTGACTCTATTCTTGAGAGCTTCTTGAAAGTTTTAGACTTGTTCAAGTAGTTTTGATTTCCTACTACTTTTCTATGCATACTTTCCATCCTTCTATCAAGCTCCCTTTTCACATCATTTTCTGATTTTCTTGATGCTTCTTGGAGTTCATCCTTGCATTTCCTTATGTCTTCATTTGGCATCACCATCTGATTTTGAGGTACTCTTTTTGTCCTTCATATCTCTTAACTATCTTTGAATTCCTTTCATTTTCTTATCTATTAGGCCTAGTCTAGTGATGGCAGCATCCACACAATTATTGGTCATTTGTTACTTTTCTGCAAGTTCTACCAGTAGCTTGGTCAGGGTTGCATTGCTCATAGCTTCATTTTGGTGTTCTGATCCTAATGACTCTTCTATGTTTTGATTAGAGATGTGCATTGTAGGACTGGGTGATCTAACTGGTTTTTCTTGCATTTGATTTTTCGTGTTATTTCTTTTGTGCTGTGGTCTTCCCATCACAGTGTATGGGCAGGGAGAGTGGGACTGTGGTCTTGAAGGGCAGGAGAAGTGGTGCCTCTTGGGGAGCTGGCCTGCGCTAGCCGGCAGGCAAGTAGATGGGCTGAGTGGTCTTGAGCTAACACATATGTTGGTGGATCAGCCTGAGCTGAAGCACAATGGGAAGCTGAAGCAGCCTGAGACCAATGCCAAGTCCTCTGAGCTCTCACTTAGCAGAAGGCCAAAGCAGTCTGAGCTCTCATGCAGTGATGTGTCAGAGCTGCCTGTGCTGGTGATCAGAGGGATGCTGAAGCACCAAGCACAGAAGCAGGCTAAAGTTATGCATGGCAGAACACTGGGACCAAGAAGCAGTCTGAGCTAGCTCGTTACAGGACAATGGCAGTGAGCCGGTGCAGCAGATGGGGAGGTGCTTGCACCTGAGCTGGCATAGTGGGACAGGCAGAGTGAGCCTGAGCTCGCGTGGGTGGGTGGAATGGGCCTGGGTTCACGTGTGAATGGGTGACAGCTTGTGCAGTAAGTGAGCAAATGGGCAGAGAGAGCAGGCTAAGCTTGCACAAGCAGGTATCATTGGTATGCCTGTGGTGGGCAAATGTAGCCTGAGCTCCAGTGGGCCAGCAGATGGAGCCTGACCAAGGTCACGCGTGGGCTCAGGTAGTAGGGCAATCGCCCCTGTGCAGTGAGATAACTGGAACTATGCTGGCCTGGGTCCCCTTTCCTACAGTATGTGCAGGGGTATCCTGAAGCTAGGACTGTGGGTATGGCAGCTGCTTGGGGGGTTTGGGGGACTCAGGCTACCTGCGAGCAAGGGAATCAGCAATTCCTGTATTTGTTAAGATTTGCTTTGCATCCTAATATATGGTCTATTTTAGAGAATGTTCCATGTGCTGCTGAAAGAATGTGTATTGTGCAGCATTTGGATGAAATGTCCTGTGTATATCTGTTAGGTCCATTTATTCTATGACCTCATTTAATCCAGATGCATCTCTGTTTATTTTTTGCCAGGATGACTTGCCAATTGATAAGAGTGGGGTATTGAAGTCACCCACTACAATTGTGTTTGGTGTTATCTGTGACCTTAGTTCTAATAGCATTTGTTTGATAAAATTTGGAGCCTCCGTGTTAGGTGCATATTGTTTAGGATTCTATTGTCCTCTTGTTGGAATATTCCTTTAATCAATGTAAGGTGCCCTTCCTTATCTTTCCTAACTATGTTGGTCTGAAGTCTACCCTGTAAGATATTATGATAGTGACCCTGCTTGTTTTCTAGGCCCATTTGTTTGAAACACCATTTTCCAACCTTTCACCCTAAGACAGTGTCAATCTTCTGTAGCAAGGTGAGTTTCTTGGAGGCAACAAATTGTAGGTTACTGCTTTTTAACCAAGTCTGCAAACCTGTCTTTTGGTTGGGGCATTGAGACCATTGATATAAGAGTTATTATTGAAAGATGTGTATTTATTTTTGCCATTTTTCTTGTTTTGTAATTCTTCCAGTTTTACCTTTGTTCTCTTACATTAACTAGTATTTGAGTGTGGTTTGTTCATTTTCAGGTTCCTTGTATGTGTCCTTTTCTTTCTCTTTAGCATGGAGAATCCTTTCAAGTATTTTCTATAGAGCTGTTTTCTTCTTCAAATATTCCTTTAGCCTGTTTTTGTTATGATATATCCTTATTTCTCCATCAATTTGAATGGATAGCTCTGCAGGATAAAGTAATCTTGGTTGACAGTTGTTATCTTTCAGAAATTGGAATACATCCTTCTAAGCCTCTCTGGCTTTTAATGTTTGTGTTGAGTAATCTACTATTATTCTGATAGGCTTGCCTTTGTATGTGACTTGATTTTTCCAACTGCTTTCAATATATTTTCTTTTCTTTGTATGTTTGGTAGTTTAATTGTAATAAGGCAAGGAGAGGTTCTTTCCAGGTTTTGTCTGTTTTGTGTTCTAAAAGCTTCCTGTATCTGCATTGGTATCTCTTTCCCAATTTGGAGGAAGTTTTCTTCTATTATTTTGTTGAAAATGCCTACTATGCCTTTGGAGTGAAATTCTTCTCCTTCTACTATACCCTGACTTCTTATGTTTGATCTTTTCATAGTGTCTCAAATATCTTGAAATTCCCATTCATACCTTCCTACTAGTTTGTCTTTGTCTTTGTTGGACTGTATTAGATCTGCCACCTGTTCTTCTAGTTTAGATATTCTGTTCTCTCCTTTATCCAGTCTACTGGTGAGATTTTCTACAGAGGTTTTTATTCAACTGACTGTGCTTTTCATTGCTAGTATTTCTGACTGATTTTTCTTTATTATTTCTATTTCCTTATTCATGTCTTATATTGACCTCCTTATTTCATTAAATTTGTTTCCTGTGTCTTCTTTGATTTTCTCTTTGATTTCTTTGAGCATATTTATAATCATTCTTTTGAAATCTTTCTCAGGCATTTCCTCTAAATCAGTCTCACTGGAGGTCATTTCTGATGGATTTATACTTTTTGGTGGGTTTATATTGTCTTGATTTTTTGTGTTACTTTCATTATAATGTAGAGATTTTTGCATCTTGGATTAATTTCATCCTTGTGTTTTCTAATTATCTGTAGTCTTATTAGATGTGTCATTCAATCTAATATTATATATCTTCTTTGTAGGAGTTTAACATGCTAGGCATGGCTCTAAAGACTCTCAAAGTAACCACAAATGTGGCCTGAGGTGTTGGGTTTGCCTGCTATGAGAGTATTCTAGCAGGCTGGTGGAACAAAATGCAGGAAAATATACTCTTCTACTAAAAAGTGAAGGTGTATAGTCATTACACTTTTATAAATTTGGTGAATTATCTAGCCAGAAGCAACACAGAGGCACAAAACTTAGAAGAAGTCTCACACTAAGTAAAACTCCTTAATATGGCTTTATTTTATTTACAAAACCAGATGGCTGTGACAGAATAAATTTAGAACTAAATTCATGCTGGGATAGAAGATATGATCTGTACACAAAATTTTCTATTAGAAAAAATTCAATTTGGTCAGCAAACATACTATTCAGTTTTTTTTTAAAGGGTCTCACTCTCTAGCACAGACTGACATGGAATTCACTCTGTAGTCTCAGCGTGGCCTCAAACTCATGGCAATCTACCTACCTCTGCTTCCTGAGTGCTGGGATTAAAGGCATGCACCACCATGCCTGGCTTGATGCTGGCTTTTTAAAATTGGTATTGTATTTAATCTGTATATTGCTTTTTGGTAAGAATGTCATTTTCACAATATTAATTCTACCTCTCCAGCAACATCGAAGGTCTTTCCATCTTCTTATGTACTGCTGAATTTCTTTAGCGATTTTATGTTCTTACCTTCACCTCCTTGATTAATGTTACTTCAAGGTATTTGATTTATTATTTGTAGCTATTGAAAATGGGACAGTCTAAGTGATTTCTTTCTTGGTATATTTTCTTTTGTTTATAGTAAAGCTACTGAATTTTTGTGTTGATTTTAAATCCTGCCACTTTGCTGAAGGAATTTATCATGGTAGAATTTCTCAGGTCCCTTATGTATAGGATCATGTCATTTGCAAATAGGGCAGTTTAACTTCTTCCTTTCCAATTTATATCTTTTTACATCTTTCTCCTGGCTCCTTGCTTGGGCTATGACTTCTAGTACTATGTTAAAGAGCATTGGTGAGAGTAGGAATGCCTGCTTTGTTCCCAATCTTAGTGGGAAATTCTTGAGTCTATTTTCAATAGGTATGGTTTGGGCTTTTGGTGCTTTGCATATAGCCTTTATTATGTTCAGATGTAAACCCTCCATGCCTAGTATCTCCAGTGTTTTTATAATGAAATAAAGTATTTTGTTGAAGACCTTCTCTAGATCTATTGACCTGATCATGTGGTTCTTGTGTTTATCTATGCAGTGCATTATGTTAATTGGCTTGTCTATGTTGAACCTCTCTGGTATTAAGCCTGCTTGAGTGAGGTAGATAATGTATTTGATGTGTTCTTGAATTCAGTTTGCAAGAATTTTCTTCAGGATTGCACGTCCCAGTTCATCAGGGATTTAAGTTTGTAGTTTATTTTTATTGTTGTATCTCTGTCTGGTTTGGATATTACTGTGATGCTAAATTCATAGAGGCAGTTCAAGAGGGTTCCCTGTTCTCCAATTACGTGAAATAATTTGAGAAATAGAGATTTCAGTTCCTCAATGAAAGTTTGATAGAATTCAGCTGAGAATCCATCAGGTCCTGGGCTTTTTCTTATGGTGTGATTTTGGAGTAATAAATGCAATATCAGTGGCTGTAATGGGTTTGTTAAGGAGATATATCTGCTCTGGACTCAGTTTGGTAGGTGGTATATGGCTAGAAATTGGTCCATTTCCTTGCGGTTATATAATTTTGTAGATTAGAGGTTTTAGAAGTATATCTTCATGTTTCTTATAATTACACTTATGTCTCTTGTGACCTCCCCCTTTCCATTTCTAATTTCGTTAATTTGTGACTTCTCTTTTTTTCATTTGATCAAGTTGTCCAGGGCTTTATAAATCTTGTTTATTTTTTTCAAAGAACCAGGTATTTGTTTCATCAATTTTCTTAATTGTTTTCTTAGTTTCCAGTTCATTAATTTATGCTCTGATCTTAATTATTTTGTTACATCTTGAACTTTTAGGGTAGACTGTTGTTTTTACAATGTCTTTAAGTGGATGGTTATTTTATCAATTTGAAATAGCTCTCTGTCTTGGTTATGAAGACATTTAGTGCTACAAATTTTCCCCTTAGGACTGCCTTAATTGTGTTACATAAGTTTTTTTATGTTGTATTTTTTTTTATCATTCAGTTCAAGAAATTTTCAATTTCCTTTTTGATTTCTTCCATTGTTTAACATCATGTTGTTCAGTCTCAAGGAGCTGGTGCAATTTTTCTTGTTTCTCTTGTTAATTTCTAGCTTTAAGGCATTGTGTTCTGATATGCTGCAGAACTTATGTCAATATTCCTGAGTTCATGAAGGCATGACTTATCAGATAATATATGATCTATTTTGAAGAAGGTTCACTGGGCTATTGAGAAGAATGTGTATTCTGTAGAATTGGGATAGAGTGTTCTGTAGATGTTTGTTAGGTCTAATTAACTTACGGTGGTGTTGAGCTTTATTATTTCTTTGTTGATTTTCTGCTGAGATGATCTATCTAATGATGATAATGGAATATTGAGGTCCCCAACTATGATGGTTTTGAGATTTATTTCTAATTTGTTGTCAAGTAGGTTTTGCTTGATACAGTATGGTTCACCTGTGTTTGGTACATATAGATTTATGATTGTGATGTCCTCATCTTCAATTGTTTTTGTAATGAATAAAAAGTATCCTCCTTTGTCCTTTTTAATTACTTTTGATTTGAGGTCTATATTTTCAGATATTTATATAGTCACACTTGCTTGCTTCTTATTTTCATTTGTTTGGAAAATCATTTTCCATCCATTCACACTGAGGAGGTAACTATCTTTAATGATGAGGTGGAGTTTTGCAGGCAGTAAATTGATGGCTCCATTTTTCTATTCCACCTTGCTAACTTGTATATTTTCATGGGTTAATTAACTACATTAATATTTAAAGTTATAGCAGTGAGGTTTGATTTAATCCCTGTCATGTTGGAGGGTTTGTGGGGTTTAGCGCTTTGAACTTTTTCATTCCTGCTCCAGTTTTGGTTATTGTGTCCATCCTCTTATAGTCTCTTGAGATTGGTTGCTTGACTCTTCTGTGTGGAATATTTCCTAAAGTATTCTCCATAGGTTTAGCTTTGTGTTCATATAAATGTAGAGCTGGATTTGGACTTGGAAAGTTGTTGTTTTTTTCTCCATCTATTGTGAGTGATACTTTTTCTGGGTTCAGTAGTTTGGGTTGAAAAGTATTTTAGGCTTTGAAGTGTCACATTTCATGCCCTTCTGGCTTTCACAGTTTCCATTGGAAAAATCTGAGATAAATCTGAGGGGATTCCCTTTGTATGTAATACGATTCTTCTCTCTTGCTGCTTTTAGCATTCTCTCTCTCTCTCTTTATTATTTACAGTTTTAACAATAATGTGCCTTGGAGATTTCTTCTGTGTTCCTGTCAGTTTAGTGTTTTCTGACCTTCTTACATCTGGGTGGGCCTATCTTTTGTGAGATTGAGAAATTTTTTCTTCAATAATTTTGTTGAAAATTTTCTCTGTTCCTCTGGCCTGGATTTCTTCCCTTTCTGGTATACCTATGATCTGGATGTTTGGTCTTTTTAGGGTATACCACATTTCCCTGATACACTCTTTTTTTTTTTTTTTTGAACTTAGTAAAGCTTTTGGACTCCCAGTCAATTTCTTCTGTCTTGTCCTTCAGTTCATACGTTCTGTCCTACACATGATTTACTCTATTAGTGAGGGCTTCTAAGAGAGGTGTTTTAAAGCTTTACTTGATTTTTTCCTTTCTGTTGAGCTTTTTGCATCATTTCCATCTCTTTTTTGAGGTCACATTTTAGGTCGAAGTCTGATTTTCTTGATGCTTCCTGTTTCTCATTCTTGCATTTGATCATGTCTTCATTAAGCTTAATCAGCTAGTTATTAAATTGATTCACCTTTATTTCATTTATCTCTTTTTTGAGTCCTCTTTCATTTTCTTTAATTAAGTTAAGCCTAGTGACAAAATCTGTAGAAAACAATTTTACTCAATTTTATTTATTCAGTTGTTGGTATTTAATGGTTTTCTTCCACTTTAGTAATTCACATTGTCAGGATCACATAGCTTGCTGTGTTTTCATTTTGAGATTCAATTTCTATTGTTTCCTCGGTATTTTCATTGGAGGCTTCCATTGTGGGAAAAGACATCCTCCGTGGAGATCTCTCAATTTTCTGACATTTGTTGACTTTCTTTTTTTGTATTGTGGTCTACCCATCTGAGTTAAACATCTTATTTTATTAAGGAAGAAGCAAATATTTTTCCTTGTGGTATTTTCAGTGAGTGTTCTGTTTTACATTTGAACCAGATTGGAGTGGGATGGGTTAATAACTATAGATATGCAGATTGGGAAGTTTGAAAATGCAACAAAGGCACCTGGGGAACTGGGAAGTGGGGAACTGCAAAATAAAGCCTTCTCACTTAGCTTGCAAACACTCTTCATCACAGGGGGTCAGGTGTTGGGGAGCCAGCACCTGGGAAGCTAGGGAGTTAGGAACAAAAAGCCAGCTCCCACAGTGGTGCATTCACCCTCTGGCACATGGGAACATGGAGTTGAGGATCCAGGAGCTGATCTATTATGAAGCCGAAAGCAGAGAGGCCTGCCTATGTGGCAGGCATGCAGGGTCCAGGCTGCTCCAAGCCAGCAGCATCAGTACCAGGGTCTGGGGAACTGGGACATGGGGAATGAATTGGGAGCTCTGGCGAACTGATTCTGCCTGATATAAAATTTTTATTAATAAATGTTGTCAACTCTAGTATCATACTAAAATTAGTCACTCCACACTCATTAGGATTAATTATCATGAATAGAATCCCCAAGCATTCCCTTTAGTTCTCTGTTTCTTTGCACTCCACTACTCAATCTTTCATTTTCTGAACCTCCTTGTTTTCTTTTTAACATGACATATACCTTATGAACATTTCCTTCCACAAAGAGATCTATAAAAGTGAATTATAGTGTTAATTGGACAGTCTGTGAAGTCCACTGGTTTGCAGAAAGGATGGTAAGGGTTACTTACTGAAAGCTAACAATGAACTGGAGACAATATAGGCTACACCTCCCTACAGTCTTACCTTTGCATAATTATTCTTCTTGTCACCTTAAATCATTACCTATCATGTATTCTAGAACTCTAGGAGGGCTTTTGGGACATCTTTGCACTGCTAATGTATAATATTCCATATACTTTTGTCAAGATAAAATTCTCTTTTCTATCTTATCTACCATATTAGCATATTTCCATTTATATTTCCTCTGAATATGGTTACTGCTCATCAAGTTCATTCACATTCTGACAACTGTCATTAAAAAAGGGCAGGAATCTTACGGTTTTTACTCCAATGATGAATCTTTAGTTGTCATTTTCTTGACCTTTTGGAAGGATTGGCATATATATCCACTTGCTCCAAGTTAATATCCTTTCTTTGCTTGATTCCCAGAGCTCAAAAAAAAAAATCCTGTGATTTTCTGTTTGTTTAGTTCTGGCTTTCAAATGGAGATTATTTTGTTTTGTTGATTTTAAATGGCATATAATAATCAGTGAACTCCCCATTCACCAGATATTCAGGTCAGAATTCTTTGGGTTATTCTTAAGTAACCCCCCTCCTAACCAGCTTAGATTATATTAAACATTTATAATAGGGCATGGTTGAACATACCTGAAGTTTCAGTACTCAAAAGCATGATGCAGGATGATCTTTACTTCATAGGAAATCACCATGCATTATGAGAACCGACCTTAAAAATAGAAACCAAAATAAATCAAAAGAAATTTCTTTGAGTTCCACTTTCATAATGTTCCCAAAATATCACTGATTGTTATCACTATCAGTATCATAGCCCATGTCCAAGCTATTGTCACCTTTCACCTGGATTGCTGTACTAGATTTCTGTGTAGCTCTTGTGCCTCCATTCTTGTATACTGAAATTCTGCTTCCTGTGAGGTATCTTATTATGCTATCTGCTATGCACTGAATTTTGTCTCTCCCATATCTTAAAAAGTTCTTTAAAAATGTCAAATCCTCATTGTTATATTGGAGGGAAATGAGGCTTCTGAGAAGTAATTAGGATTATATGAGATTGTGAGTGTGATTACAATATGATTAGAATCCTTAGAGGAGAATTTGAAAGATTAGTTCTTCAATATCTGTCCACCTGTATGAACTGAACCCAGGCCACATGAGAACACAATAAGGTACTGTCTGCAACCTAAGAACAGAGTCTTCACCAAATACTGACAAAAATAGAGACCCTAGTGGTACCTTGGTCTTGGAATTATAGTTTCTAGAACTGCAGGAAAGTATCCCTATTGTTCAAAATGTTTTATGATATTTTGTCAGTATTCCAAGCTAATGGTTTATAAAAATATAAGAATCTAAACTTATAATTTTCTTGCTTAGTCCTCTACCACTGAGCCACATCCCAAGCACAAACTCACATTCTGGTTTTTGTTGTTGTTGTTAGATTTTCAAGTTAGGGTCTCTATAGCAGACAACTTCAGGTTCACTGAGATGAATTCCAAACCAGGCACAGTTATGGTGGAAGGGATACTTATTGAAGCTTACAGATCCTGGGGAAATTACATAATGGTAGAAGAAGTTGGCCCCTCTTAAAATTTCACGCAGGGAGAGAGAAAGAGAGAGAGAGACCACAAGTCAAATCCCTAAAATCACACCACAAAGTAAGATCACTTCAGAAACTCCATGCACTTTGCATATCTTTAGATTGGAATGTCAAATCCATCACCACATCTTAGGGATGGACCACCGAGTGACACCTCCCCTAGCCAGGTGGATAGAAATCCAAGAAGTTTTAACAAACTCTTGAATCTATTGGGGAACATTTATTCACACTACCACATTCTGCCCTATCCCCCAATAAATTCAAAACCACCTCAAACTGTAAATTGTACTCAGTCCAGTTTCAAATATCCCAACAGTCTTTATCAACTTAAGATAGTTCCAAAGTCCCAAGTCTCATCTGAGATTTAAGATTGTCTCTTAGCTGTGAGTCCTGTAAAATCAAGCAAGTTATATACATTCAACATATAAAGGCACAGAATAAACGTTTTCAACGGATATAAAGCATAACAGAAAGAGACTAGAACAATGCAAACTGAACAATCATCAAACAAACATCAAAGTTGTGCAGTTCAAGTTTATTCATAACCAATGGCTGTCAGTCTCCAGATTTTCCAATTACACCTCACCAGCTGGGCTATGTAGCCAGGGAAAACTTCCATCCTTAGCTAATAGCCTCCATGGTAGCCCTTGCACAGTCCTGATATATTCAAAATATCTTCAGGTCTCCATGCAAACCATGGTCCATGTTCCAATGGCTTTGCCATCCTATCAGGGTCATCACACCCAGCCTCATGCCATATCTCAGCAGTGGCTCTTGGAACCATGTGTACTTCATGACTACTCCATGTATTTTATATGTTTCTGAAACCAGTACCAGGTGTGCAGGACATAACTATATTCTTAATTCAGGGACAAAATAAATTATGACCTTGAAGAGCAGGTTCATTCTCCAGTCAACTCTTTCCAAAAGAGTTTGCATTTCTATCAGTCTTTCCTCAGACATCCTTTCCATTGTTTTGATGTAAAGCAATTGGGTCATCTTCCTTAAGATTGCTAATGCATTTGACAATAGCAGCTTCAGCAACCTAAAACCAGTCTCAGTGCCTGTAATTGTAACTTGCTTGAGGTTTCCAACTTAAAATCTTAAATCTCTTAGTCCAGTATCTTTAGCCGAGCACATCAGTCCATTACAAATTTAACCTTGATCAAACACTCGGAGCCTGGGCAACAGAACACAGCCATTCCTTATGCCCATAGCCCAGTTCCAACAAAGTCCACTGCAGTCTTTACTTCCCCTTGGAAAATTCATGAGCCAAGCCTCCAACTTCAATTCTCGCTGCATTTAGCATTCCCAAAATCTCATAAGAGTAGACCGTAATTCTCGGCTTACTGCTCCAGAAGGCATCTTCAGTTGTACACACCAAGTCCATACCCATTACTCCAAAAAAGAGTTTCAAAAGACCAGAATCCACATGGCCAGATTCATCTCACCCTACATTCTAGTACTAATGTCTGGAGCAGACAACTTCAGGTTCACTGAGATGAACTTCCAAACCAGGCACATTTATGGAGGAAGGGATATGTATTGAAGCTTACAGATCTAGGGGAAGTTCCGTAATGGTATAATAAGTTGGCTCCTCTTAAAGGACCAGGTAGAAAGGGAGAGAGAGGCCACAAGCCAATTCTCTAAAACCACACCACATAACAAGCACACTTCAGAAACTCCAGGTACTTTGCATATCTTTAGATTGGAATGTCAAATCTACCACCATACCTTAGGACTTTACCACTCAGTGACACCTCCTCCAGCCATCTGTCTGGAAATCCAAGAGGTATTAATAAACTCCTGAGTCTATTGAGGGGCATTTATTCAAACTACCACAGTCTCATTCTATCCCAGGTTGACCTGGAATTCACTATGTTTTCTCATGGTGGCCTTGAAGTCACAGTGATCCTCCTAACTATGCCTCCCAAGTGCTGGTATTAAAGGTGTGTGCCACCACACCTAGCCAAACTTACATTCTTAAAGGGCAGCATAATAAGATTTCAATATGTGATCAATACTAGGGTCCATTTCAAGAATAGTGTGAGAACCTAAAGGAAAAACATATCTACAGCTTGAAGTTTTCTGATGGATGTGATTCATGTTAGAAGAAAAAAGATGAGCTTATATGAAAAGGAAACTAGAGAGAAGGAAGTAGAATGAGGAAAGGAATAGCAATGCATAATTTATTTTATGAATCATGGTTTGTTCAAATGATTACAAATAAGGTGAGTACATTGTAAGTTGTGGAAGACAAGGCTAATATAGGTAATCAGATCTAATTTTGAGATTTCTTGATTGACTGATTAAGAGAATGCAACATTACAAATTTGATTACCACAATGGATAGCTACTTATCAGTTGATCAAGGTGGATAATGGATTTGATGTGTTGTTGAATTCATTTTGCGAGGATTTTGTTCAGGATCTTTGTGTCTATGTTCATCAGGGAAACAGGCCTGTTGTTTTCTTTTCTTGTGGCATCTCTGCCTGGTTTTGGTATTAAGGTGATAGTAGCTTCATAGAAAGAGTTGGGGAGCTTTCCTTTATCCCCAATTGTGTAGCATAGTTTGAGAAAGACTGGTTTCAGTTCTTCTATGAGGGTCTGAGAGAATTCAGCTGAGAAGCCGTCTGGTCCTAAACTCTTCTTTTTGGGAGGTTTTTTTTTTTTCTTTTTTTTTTTGCCTTTTCAATTTCGATGGGTGTGATAGGTTGGTTTAGGAGACTAATCTGTTCTGAGATTAGCTTTCAAAGATGGTATGTGTCTAGTAATTTACCCATTTCCTCCATATTTTCCAGTTTTGTGGAGTAGAAGTTTTTGAAGTAAGACCTGATGATTCTCCCAATTTCACTTATGTCTGTTGTGATCTCTCCTTTTTCATTTCTAATTTTGTTAATTTGAAGTGCCTTTTTTTGCTTGATAAAGTTGGTCAGGGGTTTGTCAATCTTGTTTATTTTTTCAAAGAACCAACTTTTGTTAAATCAATTTTCTTAATTGTTTTCTTAGTTTTCAATTCATTAATTTCTGCTCTGTTCTTAATTACCTCTTTCCATCTGAAGCTTTTTTGGGTTGGTTTGTTCTCGCTTTTCCAGTGCCTTTAGGTGGATGGTTAGGTTATTTATTTGGTATTTCTCTGTCTTTCTTGTTTGTTTGTTTTTTAACATTTATTCATTTATTAATTAGAGGCAGAGAGAGGGAGGGAGAGAATGAGAATGGGCCTGCCAGGGCCTCTAGCCACTGCCAACAAACTCCATACGCGTGTGCCCTCTTGTGTATCTGACAAATGTGGGACCGGGAGAATTGAACCAGGGTCCTTAGGCTTCACAGGCATGTGCCTTAACCACTAAGCCATCTCTCCAGCCCTCTCTGTCTTTCTTATGAAGGAATTTAGTGCTATAAACTTTCCCCAGAGGACTGCCTTCATTGTATCCCAAAAGTTTTGGTACGATGTGTTTTCTTTGTCATTTGTTTCTAGAAATTTCTCGACTTCATTTCTTGCTTTGTCCACTACCCATTTATTGTTTAAATGTGTGCTGCTCAGTTTCTAGGAGCCAATGGGATTCTTGGTGGGTCTTTTGTTGTTAATTTCTAGCAATGTAGAATTGTGATCTGATATCATACAGGGGATTATGTCAATCTTCCTAAATATATGGAGGCAGGCTTTGTGACCCAGTATATGATCTATTTTAGAGAAGGTTCCGTATGCTGCTGAGAAGAATGTGCAGTCCCGGGATTTGAGGTGGAATGTTCTATAGATGTCTGTTAGGTCTAAATGTTCTATGGTTTTGTTGAGCTCTCTCACTTCCCTGTTGAGTGTCTGTTTGGATGATCTACCTATTGCTGATAATGGTGTACTGAAGTCCCCAACTACGGTAGTGTTGGTGGTTATTTCAGTTTTATTGTTGAGTAGGTTTTGTTTTATGAATTGTGGTACACCTGTGTTTGGTGCATATTGATGATTGTAATATCCTCTTGCTGGATTGTTCCTTTGGTCAATAGGAAGTATCCTTCTCTGTCTTTTTTGATTGGAACTCTATTTTATCCAATATTACTATAGCTATGCCTGCTTGCTTCTTATTCCCATTTGCTTGGAATATCATTTTCCACCCTTTCACCCTGAGGAGGTGTCTGTCTTTATTGGTGAGGTGGGTTTCTTAAAGACAACAGATTGAGGTATCTAATTTTCTGATCCATCCTGTTAGCTTGTGTCTCTTGATGGGTGAATTAAGGCCATTGATATTTAGGGTAATGACTATGAGGTTTGATTTGATCCCTGTCATATTATGTTGGTTTATGTGGTTTGGTGTTTTCATGGACTTTGAAGTTTTTTGTGTCTTCTCTGAGTTAGTTTATTGTGATCTGCTTCTTGTAGGTACTTGAGGTTGACTATTTGATTCTTCTGTGTGTGGAATTTCTTGAAATACTCTTTTTAGGTTTGGTTTTGTGTTCATATAGTTGTAAATTTGAGTTTTGTCAGAAGGTTTTACTTTCACCATCTATTATGAGGGTTAATTTTGGTGGGAAGAGTAGTTTGGGTTGGAAGCCATAGGTTCTTAGAGTTAGCAGTATTCCATTCCAAGCCCTTCTGGTTTGCATGGAGATGTCTGAAGTGATTCTGATGGGGTTACCTTTAAGTGTGATGTGTTGTTTTTCCCGAGATGCTTTTAGGACTTTTTCTTTGGTGTCGATATTTAGAGTCTTAGTGACAATATATCTTGGCAGGTTTCTCCTTTGTTCCAATCTTTTTGGAGTTCTGTTAGCTTCTTGTATCTTTATGGGCCTGTATTTTGAGAGACTGGGAAAGTTTTCTTTGTTTGTTCTGTTGAATAAGTTCTCCATAGCTTCCCCTTCTGGTGTTCCCATGATCCAAATGTTGGGACTTTTGAGGGTATCACACAGTTCCCTCATGTTCTGTTCATAGAAATTTTTGAACTTATTGAAACTTTTGCACTCTTGAACTGTATCTTCTGTTTTGTCTTCCAGATCTGAATTTCTATCCTCCACATGGATGACTGTATTCTTGAGAGGCTCTAAGGAGTTTTGGGCTTGTTCAATTAGGTTTGCATTTTCTACTGCTTTTCTATGTATGGTTTCCATCCCTCTGTCAAGTCCCCTTTTTGCATCATTTTCTGATTTTCTTGATGCTTCTTGGAATTCATCCTTGCATTACTTTATGTCTTCATTTAGCATAGCCAGCTGGTTTTTTAGGTCCTCTTTTTTTCTGTTTTTGAATCACTGTAGATATGTAATCTTTGAATTTTTCAAATATACTATGTGTACACATGAAATTCATCATTGGAACATCCTTTATTATGATCCCTCATTTGCTCTTGGTTTTGAATTTTGCCTTTACAACCTTCTTTCCAAAGTAGCTGAGTGGGCCTTTATTTTGTGCCACTTTCCCTTTCAATCAAGATTTATTTCGAACTAAAATTATATGGTATGCAACAAGTTCAGTTGGTTAAAGAGTAGATGATTGGAGAATGTGCTCAGTCTATCTGTAAATTAATAAGACAGAGCTGAGATCTCCCATGGTGCTGCACTTACATGTGGAGATGAATTTTTTTTTTTTGCCAGTAATAATATGCCTTTGCTCCCAGAAATAGCTTGAGGATGCTCAGATTTTTTGGGCAGGTTTGAGAATGGGTAGGATAAACTGGAATGACTTAACTACATAAAACTACGTTGGAATTGTTCATATGTCCAAAGTGTTTTCTGTTACCCCCATAAGACCTGAACTGTTCAGAGCTCATCAACATTTTGACATGGAGTACAGAGAATAAAAAAGATATGAGACATCAAAATTAAGAAGAACTATTTAGAAAGAGAAGGGTCCTCAGTACAATAGGGGTGGTGGAGAGGATGCAAAAGATGATGATGGGACAGTAATATGATCAAATTGCAATATGTTCATGTATTCAAGTTTTCAATAAAAATATATGTAAAAATTAGCTTAATGTGCCGTATATCCTGTGGATACTGTCTGAGTGAGAGTAATAACTTGAGGAAAGCAGACATAGGCAATAATAAGAACAATAATCAGGGAATGAGGAAGGAAGGTGAGGGAAGAAAGGAGGGAGGGAGGGAGAGAGAGAAAAAACATTGAAGCCAGGCATTGTTGTGCAGGCCTGTAATCTCAGTTATATGCTATATAGGAGACTGAGGCAGGAGGATCACAAGATCAAGGCCAGCCTGAGCTATAGTGAGTACTAGACCAACTTGGGAAACTCAGTGAGCCTCTGTCTCAAAATAAAAGGCAAAAAGAGAGCCAATATTCCAATATTGGATGAGACAAGAAAAAAGAAACATAGTTTTGAACATTTAATGCACAGTTAATATTATTAAATATGATTATATAGTCAATCACTACATTTTCCTTTTTAGAAAACATGTTTATTTATTTGCAAGCAAAGAGTGTCAGAGAGAGAGAGTGAGCACCAGGGCCTCTAGTTGCTGCAAACAAACTTCAGATGAATGTGGCACGCGGTGCATCTGGCCTTATGTGGGTACTGGAGGATCAAACTGGGGTCATTAGGCTTTGCAGGCTTTAACTGATAAGCCATCTCTCCAGCCCCCTACATTTTCCTTTAAAAAGGACTTTAAGGGTCACTTAAGATGACACAAGCACACAAGGTTGCACATGTGCACAAGGTGGCACAAACATCTGGAATATCATTGAAGTGGCTGGAGTCCCTGGCACACCAATTCTCTCTCTCTCTCTCTCTCTCTCTCTCTCTCTCACAAAAAATACAAAGAAGGCACTTTAAGGATAACTCAGCAAGTTGGTACACAATAGACATTTTTATATAACCCAATAACATTGTGAAAATATTCCAGTTCTTTTTACTACTAGGGATTCAACATGAGGCCTCCTGCAAGCACTCGACCACTGAGCTATATCTACAGCCTGGAAATATCACTGTTTAGAATAATAATGAGTCCCCTTATCCAAAATTCCCCTTTCCTCATACTCCAAGGTAAGCTCCTCTTCCTTCCCCTACTTATTCCAAGAAAGCTCTCATATACCATGTACTGGCATAAAGACAAAAATGGAGGTGGAGTGAGTGGAGAAAACAAACAAGTCAGGTTTCTTTTTTACTAATTTGGTTTGCTTAACATAGTGCCAAATATTGCTAATTTGTTTTTCAAATACTAACTCCATATCATTATGCCATCTTATCATCTACTAGTTCTGCTATCATTCAAGATTATAATTTGAATGCCTCAAATTTAAAGCCCTTAGAATTATATGAGTACAGGATGAAACCTGGTAGATCATGCAAGGCACACAAGGGTAGGTTGTTGATAATGAGACATTCACTTGTGTGAATGTAGTAAATCCAACACTTTTTAGAGTTAGCATTAAATATGTTCACTTTCAAAGTTTAAAACACCAGAAATGAGCTTTCTGTATTTTCATGTTCTTTCCCTTGTTCTCCTAGCTCAAATCCTGTTGCCAGGATTCACATAACCTGCTGGAACCTCCAGGGACTCTGGAGGGCAACCTGGCTTTCTACTTCTCTGCCTTCCTAAGAAATCTTCTACACAGAGCTCAATGTAATGATTTTTATTACTTAAAAGATGGTTTTCTTCCAAGGCTTTAATGAGACAGATGGGAGAAATAACTTTTCAGAATAGCAGGGTAAGGGGCTATTTCCAACATAAAACTGTCTCAACAAAAATCAAGATTAAAAAAAAAAAGTCCTGATTTAACCCCAGAAGGAGAAAAACACTCACATCTTGTTGATCAAGTTTCATCAGCTGCAATTCTGACTTCGTCTTCTATGGCCAAAGTCCCATTAAGGGTGTTCAGTCTGTGGTATATAGAAAATCTAAACCTCGATTGTGAAGATGCTAGCAGCACTTCCAGAGAATCAAGGAAATCCATTCATCTCAGCTGTCCAGGAAAAGTTTCCAGCATTTATCAAGACAATTTTATAATGAAAGTTATAAATATTTGGTAAAAGTGCCATGTGTACTACTCTGTTGGCAATGGAGAGAATATTCTTTCACAAATTGTGAAAGAATATGGATTCAAATTTTCTGCTAATGGAAAATTTCTTTGAAAAATTAGGAGCTAAAGTGTATAACACATTTTGATTATTCACTGTTTTTTTCTAGAATGCATAGAAAAAAGTGATTTAATCCATTTTTAATGCTATGGTGTTATGTTCTACTAATTAATATCATATTTACCTGGAAGCACCAAATCCAAGTTAATGTTAACTATCTTCAGTCATATAGGTGATGTTAACATCATCTTTGGCATTTCTTCACTTTTTCTTTCAGTGCTATTTTATATTCTAATATAACTTTATAATATTACAAAATAAAAAAGAATATTTTAAGTGCACAACTTGAAACATTGTAGTTTTATACAATTGTAGAATATCAGCATTATCCATAACCAGAAAATAGTTCCATTAGCCTATACAGTTTCTTCATGTCCCTTTCATCTGATACCCTTTTCTCATGTCTGGCCCCAGGTTATTTATATAGTCAGTGTCATTTTGGTTTTGTTCTTTCTAGAATTTCATATAAAATTAAGCATACTATTTGTGATATTCTGTATGAAAATTCCCATTTAAGACTTCTTTAATGCTGACCTTTACAAACTAGGTACTTGTAGAAACCTCTAGTTGTAAAAATGAAATTTCCTCAACAGTCTGGGTTATAATTCAGTGGTACAACACTTGCCTAACATTTGAAGGCCCTGAGTTTCATCTGTAGCACTGCAACAAAAAGTCTCCATATTGTTATATATTCCTTTGAGGTCAAAAATATTCTTGGTTGAAAACTATAAACCTATCATAATGTTTTGGAATTTTATTTATATTTTATATATTTTTAAATGATGACTAGTGTTCCCATTTGTGGGTATAACACAGTTTATTCATGCATGGATGGACATTTGGGACACATATTGCTTTAGAATACTACAGATAAAGCTACTATGAGCATTCACATATACCATTATATATGGGTATATGATTCCATTCTTTTGATTAAATAGCCAGGAATGGTAGTTCTTATTCAAATGATGACTCCATGCTTAGACTTTTTGAGCAACTGCTAGGCTATTTTCTAAGATGTATACACCATTTTACATTCCCATTGGTAGTGCTCATTCTTACCCTCATGTGGACTTGATTTATCCCCATGGATGCATATGAGTTTCCCATTGTGCTTTTAATTGTCACTTCCCTAGTACCTAATAATTCTAGGCATCTTCATGTACTTATTGTCTTTTTGTATGTTTTTTGAAAAATGCTTATATGGTCATTGTTTCATTGAGCTTTCATTTTGCTTTTGACTCGTAAAAGTACTTTGTAAGTTCTTGATATGAGTCTTTTGTCACATAGGGCTTTCATAAACACAGACTTTCAGGATGTTACATGTTTTTTCTTCAACAGAAAGAATTTTTTAAATAATGATGGAGTCCATTATATCATTCCTTGCACTTTATGTTGTTAAGTCATAATGAAAGTAAAATTTAGCAGAAATTAGATAAAAATGTGAATTGATTTAAATAAAAGTCTCTGTTCACTATTCAACTAGTGAATACCATCTGTGGATATTAACTAACCTGTGAATTTGGCACTAAGGCCCCTTTATAAATTAAATTAGATTTCTCAAAGAAGCACAGATGCATATAAAAAGTATTATCATGAAAGCAGAATCTCCTTCATTTTACCAATGTTTTATTTTTAATAAGATATTTCTAAAAGAACAATAAACACAGTCATCACAAAACCAAGTAGCAGAAGTAACCCATTCCTGGGCATCAATGCAAGTTCCCCGGTTCATGTATCATGCAAATTACATTGAGCCCTTTGAACTTGCTGGAAAAAGGGTATTCCTGAAGCAGAGGAGCAAAACTTATTTCTGAGATTGGCACACATCTTTCTTTAGCTACATCTTATTAAAATATCATGAAATTAGTTTGTAGGCCATATTATTGAACTTATATACCTATTGTCAAGAAATATTTCTTCTCTTAATAAGATTCTAGGTTCCTTTAGGATGGCCTTCTTTTGGGAATGTATTTTCTAAGTTTTTCTGAGTTCAATTAAATGAAGTTTCTCCAGCTTTGCAATCTAAGTTCCATTGTTAGAATTCATGAAAGAAAATCTGCCAGCATATTTCTAAATCAAAACTCTACCTTTGAGACTTCCGGTCAAGATGGTGGCATAGGAACCACGCCTAAGCAGCCTAGGGGAGAAAAAGCCAAAGAAAACCCAGCAAAATACACAAGGGAGGTGTATAAGAGATTAAAACAGCAGCGGAGAAGTAGGAGATATCCAGAGCCCACACGGGCAGGCCGAAGCAGCTCCGGCAGCGGCAGCTCGGGACCCGGTAGCGGCAGCTCGGGTTCCGGCAGCGGCAGCTCGGGACCCGGTAGCGGCGACTTGGGCTCCGGCAGCGGCACCTCGGGACCCGGTAGCGGCGATTCAGACTCTGGCAGCGGCAGCGGCAGCACGGGCACCGGCAGCTGCATCACGGGCTCCAGCAGTGGCGACTCGGGATCCAACAGCGGCGGCTCAGACCCCGGCAGCGGAAGCGGCGGTGGAAGCCGGAAGCGGCGGTGGAAGCCGTGACTCCAGCCCCAAAAACACCATCAGCTGCTCTGGTACCGGCCACAGCGGCTTCAGGGCAGCGAATCCAGCAGCGGAGGCTCCAGCAGCTTCAGCGGCAGAGGCGGATCCCGCAGCGGCAGCACCAGCGGATCAGAGGCGGAGGACCCAGCAGCGGCAGCTCCAGCGGATCAGTGGGGGCAGACCCAGCAGCGGCATCTCCAGTGGCGGATCCAGCAGCAGTGGTCCCAGCAGCGGCAGCTCCAGCGGCAGCAGCGGGGATCCAGCATCAGGGGCGCCAATCTGCAGGGCCACAGTTGCCAGGCTTGGTTTGCCCCACAGGAAAAGCCAGTACCCAGTTCCAGAAAGCAGAACAGCGGCCCAACATCCCAGCCAGCAACTTGACTGAGACCAAAAGCATCCAAAGAGGTAACTGGGATTGAACCAGGGAAGGGTCTCACCTGGTCACAAGCTGACTTGGATCCCTCAACAGACCAGAAATCTTAACTTCTTTGTTGATAGAGGATCTGGTTTTTATAATACCTAATCTTGCATAAATGCTCGGTGCTGTTCTTGACTAAATGTGTATAGGGTTTAGTTAAATTTTAGAATATACCTGTATTTTATTCCACTCAACCTATTTGAATACCCCCATAGCAGGCAAACTTAACCCCTAGGACCACGTGTCTAGATACTCTGAGAGTGGTAAGAGCCACACCTAACATCTTAATCTCCTACATAGAAGATATACAATATCAGATCAATAGATACAGCAAAGGATACCCAGCTAACTGGAAAATCTAAGCAGTAACTTAATCCAAGATGCAAAAATATATACATTATAACACAAGAAACACCAAAAACCAAGGCAATATAAATCCACCAAAAAGCATCAATGCTTCAGAAATGACCTCTAGTGAAAACGAGTTAGAGAAAATGCCTGAGAAAGATTTCAAAAGAATGATTGTAAATATGTTCAATGAACTCAAAGAAGAAATCAAAGGAATCAGAGAAGATACAGGACACCAATTTAACGAAATAAAGAAATCAATACAAGACATAAATAAGGAAATAGAAATAATGAAGAAGAACCAGTCAGAATTACTAGCAATGAAGAACACAGTTAATGAAATAAAAAACTCTGTAGAAAATCTCACCAGTAGAATGGATGAAGGAGAGGACAGAATATCTAAGCTAGAAGACCAGGTGGCAGATCTAATACAATCCAACAAAGAGAAAGACAAACTAATAGAAAAGTATGAATGGGAATTTCAAGATATTCGGGACACTATGAAAAGATCAAATATAAGAATTCAGGGTATAGTAGAAGGAGAAGAATTTCAATCCAAAGGTATAGTAGGCATCTTCAACAAAATCATAGAAGAAAACTTCCCCCAAATTGGGAAAGAGGTGCCAATGCAGATACAGGAAGCATTTAGAACACCAGCCAGACAAAACCTGGAAAGAACCTCTCCTCGCCATATTATAATCAAACTACCAAACACACAAACCAAAGAAAAAATATTGAAAGCAGTTAGAGAGAAAAATCAAGTTACCTACAAAGGCAAGCCCATCAGGATCACAGCAGATTACTCAACACAAACTTTCAAAGCCAGAAGGGCTTGGAGTGAAGTATTCCAAATTCTGAAAGATAACAACTGTCAACCAAGACTACTTTATCCTGCAAAACTATCCATTCAAATAGATGGAGAAATAAGGACATTCCATGACAAAAGCAGGCTAAAGGAGTATTTGAAGACAAAACCAGCTCTACACAAAATACTTGAAAGAATCCTCCATGCCGAAGAGAAAGAAAAACACACATATAAGGAACCTGGAAAACAGCAAACAACACTCAAATACTAGTTAATATAAGAGAGCAAAGGTAGAACCAGAACCACAAAAAAAAAAAAATGGCAAGCATAAATACACATCTTTCAATAATATCTCTTAATATCAATGGCCTCAATGCTCCAACCAAAAGACATAGATTTGCAGACTGGGTTAAAAAGCAGGACCCTACAATTTGTTGTCTCCAAGAAACTCACCTTTCTACAAAGGATGGACATTATCTTAGGGTGAAAGGTTGGAAAATGGTGTTTCAAGCAAATGGACCCAGAAAGCAAGCAGGGGTTGCTATCTTAATAGCTGACAAGGCAGACTTCACTCCAACATTAGTCAAGAAAGATAAGGAAGGTCACTTTATATTGATTAAGGGCACACTCCAACAGGAGGACATTACAATCCTAAACATATATGCACCTAACATGGGGGCTCCCAAATTCATCAAAAAAACACTGTTAGAACTAAGGTCACAGATAACACCAAACACAGTGGTAGTTGGTGACTTTAACACCCCACTCTCATCAATTGACAGGTCATCCCGGGAAAAAATAAACAGAGAGGCATCTGGACTAAACGAGGTCATAGAAGGAATGGACCTAACAGACATATACAGGACATTTCATCCAAATGCTGCAGAATATACATTCTTTTCAGCAGCACATGGATCATTCTCTAAAATAGACCATATATTAGGACACAAAGCAAATCTTAACAAATTCAGGAAAATTGAAATAATTCCTTGCATTCTATCTGACCACAATGGAATCAAACTACAAATCAATAGCAAGAAAGGATATAGAGCATACACAAAATCATGGAAACTAAACAATACATTACTAAATGATGAATGGGTCAATGAAGAAATCAAGAAGGAAATCAAAAAATTTATAGAGTCAAACAATAATGAGAACACAACATACCAAAATCTCTGGGACACAATGAAGGCAGTTCTAAGAGGTAAATTTATAGCTTTAAGTGCCTATATTAAGAAATTAGAAAGGTCGCAAATAAATGACCTAATGCTTCACCTTAAAGCCTTGGAAAAAGAAGAACAAGGCAAACCAAAAATCAGTAGACGGGAAGAAATAATAAAGATTAGGGCAGAAATTAATGAAATAGAAACCAAAAAAACAATACAAAGAATTAATGAAACAAAGAGCTGGTTCTTTGAAAGGATAAACAAGATTGATAAACCCTTAGCAAATCTGACCAAAAGAAAGAGAGAAGAGACACAAATTAATAAAATTAGAGATGAAAAAGGTAACATCACGACAGATGCCAGAGAAATTCAAAAAATCATAGGGACATATTATAAAAACATATACTCCACAAAGTATGAAAATCTGAAAGAAATGGATGATTTCCTTGATTTATATGACCTACCTAAATTAAATCAAGATGAGATTAATCACTTAAATAGACCTATAACAAGCATGGAGATCCTAACAGTTATCAAAAATCTCCCAACTAAAAAAAGCCCAGGCCCAGATGGATTCACTGCTGAATTTTACCAGACCTTCAGGGAAGAGCTAACACCATTGCTTCTTAAGCTTTTCCATGAAATAGAAAAAGAAGAAATTCTACCAAACTCCTTCTATGAAGCCAGCATCACTCTGATACCAAAACCAGGCAAAGATAGAACAAAAAAGGAAAATTACAGACCAATCTCCCTCATGAACATAGATGCAAAAATTCTCCACAAAATATTGGCAAACAGAATACAAGAATACATTAGAAAGATCATTCACCCTGACCAAGTAGGCTTTATCCCAGAGATGCAGGGATGGTTCAACATACGCAAATCTATAAATGTTATACATTATATAAATGGGTTGAAGGACAAAAATCACATGATCATCTCATTAGACGCAGAGAAAGCATTCGACAAAATCCAACATCCCTTCATGATAAAAGTCCTACAGAGACTGGGAATAGAAGGAACATATCTCAATATAATAAAGGCTATTTATGATAAGCCTACAGCCAACATATTACTAAATGGGGAAAAACTGGATGCTTTTCCACTAAAATCAGGAACAAGACAAGGGTGTCCACTGTCCCCACTTTTATTTAATATAGTTCTGGAAGTCTTAGCCATAGCAATAAGGCAAGAGACATGCATAAAAGGGATACAAATCGGAAAGGAAGAGGTCAAGTTATCATTATTTGCAGATGACATGATTCTATATATAAAGGACCCTAAAGACTCTACTAGCAAACTGTTAGAGCTGATAAAAACCTACAGTCATGTAGCAGGATACAAAATAAATACACAGAAATCAGTAGCCTTCATATATGCTAACAACAAACACACAGAGGATGAGATCAGAGAATCACTCCCATTCACAATTGCATCAAAAAAAATAAAGTACCTTGGAATAAACCTTACTAAGGAAGTAAAGAATCTATACAATGAGAACTTTAAAACACTCAAGCGAGAAATTGCAGAAGACACTAGGAAGTGGAAAAACATCCCTTGTTCCTGGATTGGAAGAATCAATATTGTGAAAATGGCAATCTTACCAAAAGCAATCTACACATTTAACGCAATCCCCATCAAAATTCCAAAGGCATTCTTCACGGAAATAGAAAAAACAATCCAAAAATTCATTTGGAATCACAAAAAACCTCGAATATCTAAAATAATACTGAGCAACAAAAATAAGGCTGGTGGTATCACCATACCTGATTTTAACCTATACTACAGAGCCATAGTAACAAAAACAGCATGGTACTGGCACAAAAGCAGACTCGTAGATCAATGGAACAGAATAGAGGACCCAAATGTAACCCCATGTAGTTATAGCCACCTGATATTTGATAAAAATGCCAAAAATACTCATTGGAGAAAAGACAGCCTCTTCAGCAAATGGTGTTGGGAAAACTGGATATATATCTGTAGAAGGATGAAAATAGATTCTTCTCTTTCTCCGTGCACAAGAATTAAGTCCAAATGGATTAAGGACCTTAACATCAGACCTGAAACTCTGAAACTGCTAGAGGAAAAAGTAGGGGAAACCCTTCAACATATTGGTCTTGGCAAAGACTTTCTGAATACAACCCCGTTTGCTCAGGCAATAAAGCCACAGATTAACCACTGGGACCTCATGAAAATACAAAGATTCTGCACTGCAAAGGACACGGTGAAGAAAGCAAAGAGGCAACCTACAGAATGGGAAAAAATCTTCACCAGCTATACATCTGATAGAGGATTAATATCTAAGATATACAAAGAACTCAAGAAGTTAAATAATAAGGAATTAAACAAACCAATCAAAAAATGGGAAATGGAGCTAAATAGAGAATTCTCAAAGGAAGAAATACGAATGGCATATACGCATCTAAAAAAATGTTCTACATCCCTAGTCATCAGGGAAATGCAGATTAAGACTACATTGAGATTCCATCTCACTCCTGTCAGATTGGCTACCATCATGAAAACAAATGATCATAAATGTTGGCGGGGATGTGGAAAAAGAGGAACCCTTCTACATTGTTGGTGGGAATGCAATCTGGTCCAGCCATTGTGGAAATCAGTGTGGAGGTTCCTAAAACAGCTAAAGATTGATCTACCATATGACCCAGCTATAGCTCTCCTAGGCATATATCCTAAGGACTCATCTCATTACCTTAGAGATACTTGCTCAACCATGTTTATTGCTGCTCAATTTATAATAGCTGGGAAATGGAACCAGCCTAGATGACCCTCAACTGATGAGTGGATAATGAAGATGTGGCACATTTATACAATGGAGTTTTACTCAGCAGTAAAGAGAATTGAAGTTATGAAATTTGCAGAAAAGTGGATGGATCTGGAAAGAATTATACTAAGTGAGGTAACCCAGGCCCAGAAAGCCAAGCGCCACATGTTCTCCCTCATATGTGGATCTTAGCTAGAGATGATTGGGCTTCTGTGTGAGAAGGAAAAAACTCAGTAGCAGAGGCCAGTAAGTTAAAAAAGGAGATAGAAAGGGAAGAGAAAGAAAGGGAGGAGGGCTTTTACTAGGTTGGTATTGTATATATGTAAGTAGAAAGATTGAGATGGGGAGGGGATATGATGGAGAATGGAATTTCAAAGGGGAAAGGGGGGAGGGTAATACCATGGGATTTTTTTTTGTTATCATGGAAAATATTAATAAAAATGGCGAAAAAAAAACTCTACTTTTGATATATCTATTATGAATATTAAGTAACCTTTTTCTATGCTACATATAATCAAAAAGGGTAACAGAAAACAACTATAATGTATTTTTTGATGGCTTTACATTATGATAAATACTATAAATGCAATTTAAATTGATAGTCACATTTTTTTATTGTTACATCTGGCTTACTCAAGATATCAATAGTACATAAGTATATATTACATTATAGAACCAACTGTGTTCAGTATTGGAGGATAAATTATACATTGCACTTGGTAGAACAGGTAGGAAGTCTTATGTACAGCAATATGTCCTTCAAAATTCAACTGCCTGAATTTTTTATTTTAATATTTTTTTCTTTTAAAATGATTTTAGTTTAATTAACATATGGTAATGATGTATTTATAGGATGCAGTGTGAAATTGCAATAGAAGTATTCAGTAGGGAGCTGGAGAAATGTATCAGTGGTTAAGGCACTTGCCTGGAAAGCCTAACAACCTAGATCAATTCCCCAGTATACACATAAAGCCACATGCACAAGTTGGCAAACACATCTGGAGTTCATTTGCAGTAGGTGAAGGCCCTGGCATGCCCATTTTCCCTGTCTATCTCTTTTCCCTCTCTCTCTGTTTGCAAATAAATAAAAAATTGAAAAAATTATTCAAAATTTCTGAACTATTGTAACTGATCCATCATCTTAAGCACTTTTCTTTGTGTTGAAAGCCTTCAAAATCCTTTCTACTGGTTATATTAAAACATACAATGAAAAAGGGCTGGTGAGATTGCTTAGCATTTAAGCGCTTGCCTGTAAAGCCTAAGGACCCCGGTTCCAGGCTCCATTCCCCAGGACCCACATTAGCCAGATGCACAAGGGGGAGCACTCGTTTGGAGTTCATTTGCAGTGGCTGGAGGCCCTGGCGCACCCATTCTCTCTCTGTCTCTGTCCCTCTCAAACAATTAAATAAAAATAAACAAAAAATAAAAATAAAAAACCATACAATGAAATCTTGCCACCTTCAGCTACCCTACCATGGTATAGAACATTAGAAGTTATTCCCTCTGTCTAACTTCATGCCCATATGCCTTAATCATCATCTCTTTTTATTAGTTATGTATATAGTGTGTATACAGTCATCATGGTACCATCATTAGCCTTCTCCCTGTAATGGGGACTGTGGGTCTTGCATTGTGAGGGTGGCCATCAGTTATGTGGGAGAGGCAATATCTCTGTGCATAATGACCCAACTTAGAGCTCTAACAATCTTTCTGCCCCCTCTTCTGCTAATTTCCCTAAGCCATGTTGGGTACATTTTAGGTCTATTTTAGTGACGAGGTCTTGGGAGTCTCTGTGTCTCTGGATATCTGGTTTGGTAGGAGTTGAGTGTTTCTGTGTCTTATCTCCTTCAACTTTGTGTTCATACCAGGTTCACCATGAAAGCACCTATTGCTCATTTCCCCACTAACTCGATGGCTTCAGCTGGTGCCCTGGTGAGGTGCAATGGGCTGATTCTCTCCTCAAGTTCTGCATCCATCTGAAAAAGAGAAGCAGATTCTCCAATGGAGAGTAAGGTCAGTGCAAGATACATGGATACTCATTATTATTTTAGAGAGAATTTAATAGGTGTAGGCCCTCTTGTAATCCACTATTGGTGGGAGTTTGATATTGGAGAGCGGGCTCGTTTTTGGATATGGTTCTGACTTGTTTCCCTGTTTCAGGTATGGGTTCCATTCCTCTGAGTAGATCCATTAGCTAAATCAAGGGCAGTTGGTAACCCACCATGGCTGTGTGCCACTATTGCACTTGTGTGAGCATCATGTCAGGTTGATTGCTGCTGAGTAACTTAGACCATGAGTTGCTTAGACAGATCTTGGTCATTTTCCCCCAGTCAATCATGTAATATTTTCTGGCCCTAAACAAGCTAACACTCTGGGGATTGACTCTCTTCCAGTTTCCTGCCAGGTTGCTCCATGTTCTGTCCCATTTCTTTGGCAGTAGGGTCTTACCATTAACCTTTGGTGGGTCATCAAATACTCTGACAGAATTCTGTCTTCTTTTGGGAAACCTTGTAAGTCTCTTTGATCAACAGCTCATTGTGGATGTTATCCACAAGATGGTACTGGGAGTTACAGGTCAGTGCCAAAGGAAAAGAAGGAAGAAAAATATAGGTAATATAAAAGAGAGCGAGAGAAGAGAAAGAAGGGGGAATGAGAAAGAGAGAAACAGGAGAATATTGAGGATAGTCTATATCATACCCTCTCCAGGCCCCTGTGATTCAGGTGTTCTCTCTAAGCACCTGATGAAGGTTCAACTTTTTCATATGTCTTTCAGGATGTAGGATTTTATGGTGCCATTTCCATTTGGGTCCAGTTTTTTGTCCCCCCATCCACCCTTACCCTCCCCTTACACCCCACCATCCCTATTTTCCAGTCCTCAAATGTTTATTAGGTATGTCAGCATCTCGGGTAGATTGAGGTTAGAAGCCACAGATGAGTGAGACCATGAGATGAGTATCTCCCTGTGATTGGGTGACTTTGCTGAGAATGATCTGTTCCACATTAGACCATTTTTTCTTCAAATTTCATTGTGTAATTTTTCCTTACTGCTGTGTATAATTCCATCATGTAGATATACCACATCTTAGTTATCCATTCCTCTAATGATGGACTGGGTTGAATCCAGCTCTTAGGTATTATGAATTGAGCAGCTATAAACACGGTTGAGCAAATATCTCTGGGCTGAGGTTTGGAGCTTTTAGGGTAAATTCTCAGTAAGGGAATAACTAGGTCTGTTGGTACCTCTATAGTCATCCTTTTAAAGAGTGTCCTTATTGCTTTCCATAGTGATTGCACCAGCTTACATTCCCACCAACAGTGAATGAGTGTTCCTATGTCTCCACAACCTCACCAGCATTTGTTGTCATTAGATTTTTTAATGTTTGCTATCCTTACTGGGGTAAGGTGGAATTTCATAGTTGTTTTAATTTGAATTTCCCTGATGATTAGGGATGTTTAACATTTTCTTAATTGTATGTTCGCCATTTATAATTCTTCCTCTGAGAATGACCTGTGCAGTTCTCTGCCCCATTTTGTGAGTGGGTTGTTTGACTTTTTATTGTTTAGGTTTTTGAGTTCTTTGTAGATTCTAGAAATTAGGCCTCTGTCTGATGTGTACCCAGCTAAAATTTCCTTCCATTCTGTGGGTAATCTATTGGCTCTGCTTATCGTCATCTTTCTATCTCCTGCCTAACACATTCTTCCTCGGCTATGGTAACCACTGCTACATTATTTCCTTCTTTGCAATCAACTTTTAACTTTTACATACAAATGAGAGCAAAAGTCTCCTTTATAAAGAATTTAAAAATACTTTACTAGTTTGAGCATAAGAGAGTGATAAAATTGCCAACCTTGGGCCAGACCCTGCTACATTTACATAAATATTGATTTCTGTAGCCACCCATTTCTCTTTTATTGTGACCTACATAATATGAATAATAAAGCATACTACTAAACACATCATAATTCTTAGGAAATGAATGGTTGAACATTGTAAGTACTGTTGAATTCTTGTTGCTTGAACTCTTATTAAGAAAAATAGGGCACATTTGGCATATTTACAAAAATAAATCTGTTGAGAAATTATGAGTTTTCTTAAGGCACAATGCAGATATTTTGAATACAGTGGTCTTGTTCAATGCCATACAGTTGCTGAAACTTCCTGTTTTGCCTATAAAGCAATTATCCCCTCTCAGTAATTATGAATTCAGGACAACATTGCTAGTTTTAAAACTTCTAAACTAATGGAATTTTTGTAATTGAAAATTTTATGATCTGACAATGGCTAATTTCAAGGGGTGTTGATGTGTTTCAGAGAAAGTTTGGATAAACAAATGTTGCATCTTTATTGTAGTTGAAGCCTCATTTCTCTGGTGAGTGCATGTTAAAGGAAATAAACTTGCTGTCTGACTTTAAAAATAACTTTACTATATCAGGAACCTCGAATGTAGCCAACATGTAAGACTTCTGAACTATCATATGGAAATTGATAACTTTAGAGTAGACAAGTTGGACAGAATCCTACCTCATTTGTCAACCTTGGCTCACAAAAGACTAATTCCTTGTTGGTATTCTATTTCTGGAGGCATAAAGTTTATTTGCCAATGTTAAATGGGCACTAAGATTTCTGAGTCATATAATGAAAGATCAGAGACCAATGCTCACCATCAAACACAGAAGCAAGAACTGTAATTTTCAAAAACTTTTTTTTTCCTGATGAGATTGCCATTCAAATCAAAATGGCAAAGGTGATCTTTATCTTTTAGGTAATCATTCTAAAACTGTTTAATACTATGACTTAGCATTAAAGATAAGTTGTTAAGCATGCTTGGTACTTCCAGATTCCCCTGAAGTTGAGTAAGAGGATATTTTGAGCCTAGAATGTTAAGAACAGCCTGAACAAAATAGTGAGGTCCTGTCAAAAATAAATAAATAAATAAATAAGACAAATAACATGATAAGATGAACACATTCCACTATATAGTTGATAACCTCAGGTATATCAGGTATAGCATGTAGGGTTGGAATTTTTTTTTTCGAGGTAGAGTCTCACTCTAGCCCAGGCTGACCTGGAATTCACTGGAGTCTCAGGGTGACCTTGAACTCATGGTGATCCTTCTACCTCTGCCTCCCGAGAGCTGGGATTAAAGGTGTGTGCCACCACACACGGCTGGGTTGGAATTTAATAAGATAAAAAGTCATCCAAGAAATTTTCTGAATTTTTTTTATTAGTTATGGACAGACTCTGTTGGTAAACAGCACATTTTGATACTATCCTTTCCCTTATCCCTGCCCAACCCTCCAAAGGGAACCTCCTTGCTGGGTCATCCACATGGGGACTGTGGGTCATGCATTGTGGAGCAGCCATCAGTTATGGAGAAGAGGCAATGGCTCTGTGCATAATGTTCCAACTTGTGGCTCTAACAATCTTTCTGCCCCCTCTTCTGCAAAATTCCCTGAGCCATACTGGGTTCCTTTTAAGTGTACTTCAGTGATGGGCTCTTAGGAGCCTCTGGATCTTTGCTTTGTTAGGTGCTGAGTGTCCTCAGTGTCTGTCTCTTTCACTCTTGTGCTGATATCAGGTTCACTGAGAAAGCAGCACTCTTGCTCATTTCCTCAGTTCTCTATGGTTTCAACTATGGCCTTGGTGAAGTACAATGGGTCATTTCTCTCCTCAGGTCCTGCTTCCATCTGAAAAAGAGGAACAGACTCTCCAATGGCCAGAAGTCCAGAATCTCTTAATTGTTTTAATTTGCATTTCCCTGATGGTTATGCATGTTGAACATTTTCTTAAGTGTATGTTATTTGTATTTCTTACTCTGAGAACTACTTATTCAGTTCTCTGTCCATTTCGTAAGTAGGTTGTTTGACTTTGTGTTGTTTAGATGTTTGAGTTCCGTGCTGTTTTTTTCTATGACTTTATAATGCAGCTTTACATCAGATATAGCGATCCCGCCAGAGGTGTTTCTTTTGCTGAGGATATGCTTGGATATCTGAGGCCTTCTGTCATTCCATGTGAATTTTGAGATCATTTATTTTTCTCTCTGTGAAGAATGATGCTGGGATTTTTACTGGTATTCCATTAAAGCTGTATGTTGCTTTTGGTAAGATTGTCATTTTCACAATGTTAATTCTGCCTATCCAGGATCATGGGAGGTTTCCATCTTCTCAAGTGTTCCTCTATTTCTTTCTTGAGTGTTTTTAAGTTTTCATTATATATGTCTTTCACATCCTTAGTTAGTGTTATTCCAAGGTAATTATTTTGTTGCTATTGAAAATGGGACAGTGTTCCTAATTTCTTCTCTGTATATTATCTTTGTCCTTTGCATATAGAAAGGCTACTGATTTTTGTGTGTTAATTTTGTATATTGCTACTTTGCTGAAGGAATAAATTGCCTTTAAGTGTTTTGAGATGAGGCTCTTGAGTCACTCATTTATAGGATAATGTTGTCTGCAAATAGGGCTGACTTGACTTCTTCCTTTCCAATTTGTATACATTTTATTTATTAATCCTGCCTTATTCCTTGGACTAGGACTTCCAGTACTATATTGAATAGCAGAGGTGAGAGTGGGCACCCCTGTCTTGTTCCTGATCACAATAGGAATTCCTTGAACTTTCCCCATTAAGTATTATTTGGGTTTAGGTGCTTTATATATAGCCTTCCTTATGTTAAGATATAAACTGTCCATGCCTATTATCTCCAAAGTTTTGATCATGAAGTTATGTTGTATTTCGTCAACACCTTTTCTGCATCTGTTGAAATGATCATGTGGTTTTTGTGATTAAGTTTATTTGTGTGGTGTATTACATTGACAGATTTCTGTATGTTGAATCAACCCTGCATTCCTGGGATAAACCCTGATCAATCAAGGTGGATAATGCTTTTGATGTATTGTTGAATTTGGTTTGTGAGGATTTTGTTCAGGGCCTTTGTGTCTAAGTTAATCAGGGATATAGGCCTGTAGTTTTCTTTTCTTGTTGCATATCTGGCTTGTTTTGGTAATAGGGTGATGCAAGGAGTTGGGGAGCTTTCTCTGTTTTCTGATTATGTGGAACACTTTGAGGAAAATTGGCTTAAGTTCTTCCATGAAGGTTTGATAGAATTCAGCTGAGAAGCCATCTGGTCCTGAACTCTTCTTTTGGGGGAGGTTTTTGATTACCTTTTCAATCTCGATGGGTTGATATGTTTGTTTAGGAGATTAATCTGCTTTTAGTTTAGTTTAGCTAGGTAGTATGTCTCCAGGAATTTATTCATTTCATCCAGTTTTGTGGAGTAGAAGTTTTGGAAGTAAGTCCTGATGATTCTTTGAATTTCACTTATGTCTGTTTTTTCCTTTTTCCATCTCCTTTTTCATTTCTAATTTTGTTAATTTGAAGTGTCTCTTTTTTTCACTTGCTCAAATTGGCCAGGGGTTTATCAGTCTTGTTTATTTCTTTCAAAGAACCAGTTCTTTGTTTCATTATTATTTTTGCTTATTGTTTATTATTTGTCTTATTGCTTGGGCTAGGTTTGCTAGTATTATGTTGAAGAGCAGAGGTGAGAGTGCGCACCCCAGTCTTGTTCTTGATCTTGATGGGAATTCCTTAAGTCTTTCCCCATTATGTATTATTTGGGCTTTGGGTGATTTATATATGGCCTTTACTATGTTGAGATATAAATCATCCATGCCTATTCTTTCCAACATCATGAAGTGATGTATTTTGTTGAAGGCCTTTTCTGCATCTATTGAAATCATAATGTGTTTTGTTTTTATTAAGCTTATTTGTGTGGTGTATTACATTGTCAGATTTCTGTATGTTGAACCAATCCTCCATTCCTGGGATAAAGAATACTTGATCAAGGTGGAGAATGCATCCAAGTTCATCAGGGATATAGATTTCTTTTCTTGTTGTATCTCTGCCTGATTTTGGTATTAGGGGGATACTAGCTTCATAAAAGGAATTCGGAATCTTTGCTTGTTTTGCAATTATGTGGAACAGTTTAAGAAAATTGGGTTTGAGTTCTTTCATGAAGATTTGATCTAATTCAGTTTAGAAGCCACCTGGTCTTGGAGTCTTCTTTTTGGAGAGGTTTTTGGTTACCTGGTTACCTTTTCAATCTTGATGGGTTTGATAAGTTTGTTTAGGAGATTTTTTTTTAAATATTTATTTATTTATTTATTTGAGAGCAACAGAGAGAGAGAGAGAGAGAGAGAGAGAGAGAATGGGCGCGCCAGGGCCTCCAGCCACTGCAAACGAACTCCAGACACGTGCGCCCCCTTGTGCATCTGGCTAACGTGGGTCCTGGGGAGTTGAGCCTCTAACCGGGGTCCTTTGGCTTCACAGGCAAGTGCTTAACCGCTAAGCCATCTCTCCAGCCCTAGGAGATTAAACTGCTCTTGATTTAGTTTTGTCAGGTGGTATGTGTCTAGGAATTTATCAATTTCTTGATATTATTCAGTTTTGTGGAATAGACATTTTAGAAGTAAGTCCTGATGATTTTTCTAACTTCACTTATGTCTGTTGTGATCTCTCCTTTTTCATTTTTAATTTTGTTAATTTGAAGCATCACTTTTTTTGCTTGATCAAATTGGTCAGGGATTTGTCACTTTTGTTTATTTTTTCAAAGAACCAGTGCTTTGTTTCATCAATTTTCTTAATTGATTTCTTTGTTTCCAGTTCATTAATTTCTGCTCTGACCTTCATTATTTCTTTCTGTCTGGAGCTTTTGTGTTGGATTCTTCTTGTTTTTCCAGTGCCTTTAGATGGATGTTTTGGTTATTGATTTGGGGTTTGTCATTGTTATAATGGCATTTAGTGCTATGAACTTTCCCCTAAGGACTGCCTTCATTGTGTCTCATAGGTTTTAGTATGATGTGCTCTCATTGTCATTCAATTTGAGAAATATACAATTTCATGTTTTATTTCATCCCCTACCACTTTATTGCTTAAAAGATTGTTTTTCAGTCTCCAGGAGCTGATGGACTTCCTGGCACATCTTGTGTTGTTAACTTCTAGCTTTACAGCATTGTGATCTGATATCATGCAAGAAATTGTATCAGTTTTCCTAAATATATGGAAGCAGACTTTATGACCCAGTATATGATCTATTTTAGCAAAGGTTTCATGGGCTGCTGAGAAGAATGTGCAGTCTGTGGATTTGGGGTAGAATGTTCTGTAGATGTCCATTAGGTCTAATTGTTCTGTGGTTTTGTTGAGCTCTTTCACTTCCCTCTTGATTTTCAGTTTGGACATTTGATCTATTGCTGATAGTGGAGCATTGAAGTCCCCAACTGTGGCATTTTGAATAGATGGCCTCCAGTATATTCAGTGTTTTATTAGTTTGTAGTTTGCATCGGCAGCCACCTATCTGGAGGTGGTGTCACTGGGTGGATCTTAAGGCGTGGTGGTGTGTTTGAGATTTCAATCTAAAGGTATGCAAAGTGTGTCTAGCTGGAGTTCCTGAAAGGTGCTGTGCTGTGTGGCTTTTGGCTTGTGCTTCTCTCTCTCTGCTTTGACCTGTGAAGGCAGGCCAGCTTCTTCTGCCATTATGGAACTTCCCCTGGATATGTAAATTTCAATAAATCCCTTCTTCCATAACTGTGCCTGGTTTGGAAGTTCATCTCAGTGAATCTGAAGTTGTCTGCTACAGAAGTTGGTACTGAGAGTGAGCTGAATTGAACCTGACCATGTGTATGTTCGACTTTTGGAACTTTTGTTTTGGAGGAATGGGCATGGACTTGGTGCTTGTACTTGAAGATGCCTTCTGAAGTAGTAAGCCAAGTTTTATGGACTATTCTGATGAGAGTTTGAGAATGCTAAGTACAGACAGTATTGAACTTCAAGGCTTGGCTTATGAGCTTTCTAAGGGAAGGAAAGACTATAGAGGACTTTGTTGGAACTAGGCTACTGGCATAAGGGCTGGCTGTATTCTACTGCCCAGGCCCAGAGAGTTTGATCAAGGTTAACTTTGTAATGAACTGATGTGCTTGGCTAAAAATATTGGACTGAGAGATTTAAGATTTTAAGCTAGAAAACCCCAAGCAAGTTAAAATTACAGACACTGAGACTTATCTTAGGTTACTGAACCTGCTATTGTCAACACATTAGCAATATTAAGGAATATGGCCTAACTGATTTACATTAAAACAATGGAAAGGATATTTGAGGAAAGAGTATCATAGAAATGCAAAGTCTTTTTGAAAGAGTTGACTGGAGAGGGAACCTACTTTTCAAGGTTATGATTTATTTCATCCCTGAATTAAGAATATGGCTGTCTCCTGTATACCTAGTATTGGCTTTGGAAGCATGAAAAATGCATGGAGTGGTCATAAGTTGCACATGGTTCCAGGAGCTGCTGCTGAGATGCAGCATGAGATAGGGCCTGATGCCCTGATAGGCTGAAAGGGCCTTTGAAAGATGAGCCATGGTTTGCATGAATACCTGAAGACATTTGTGATATACCAGCACTATGCAAGGACTACCATAGGGCACACTGTTGGCCTGGGATGGAAGTGTTCCCTGGCTATTCTGCCCAGCTGGACGGGAAGAATTGGAAAACCTGGAGACTGTCTGTGTCTGGTTGTATTGGATTTTGAACTGCAGAAGTTTGATGTTTGTTTGATGGTGGTTGAATTTGCATAGTTTTAGTCTCTCCTTGCTATGCCTTATACCAGTTGAAAATGTTTACTCTGTGCCTTTATGTGTTGGAAGTATTTAACTTGTTTGATTTTACCAGACTTACTATCTTAAATTGGTCAAGACTATATGGACCTTTGAAACTAAACTGAGTACAATTTGCAATGTGTGATATTTATAAATCTATTGGAGGCCAGGGGTGGAATGTGGTAGTTTGAATAGATGGCCCCCAATATATTCAGTGTTTTATTAGTTTGTAGTTTACAGCCACCTGGCTGGAGCTAGTGTCATTTGGTAGATCTTAAGTTGGGGTGGTGGGTTTGAGATTTCAATCTAAACATATGGAAAGTGTGCCTAGCTAGAGTTCCTGAAGTGTGTTGTGAGTTTTTTTGTTTGTTTGTTTGTTTGTTTGTTTGTTTTTGGTTTTTGGCTTTTGGCTTTTGACTTGTAATTCTCTCTGTCTGCTTGGACCTCTGAAGGCATGCCAGCTGCTTCTGCAATTATGGAACTTCCCCTGGATCTTTAAGCTTCAATAAATCCCTTCTTCCATGACTGTACCTGGTCTGTAAGTTTATGTCAGAAAACCTGAAGCTGTCTGCTACAGCAACTGTGATGGTGTTGGTGGTTATTTCTGTTTTGTTGTCAAATAGGTTTTGTTTTATGAATTGTGGTGCACCTGTGTTTGTTCATGAAGATTGATGTTTGTGATATCCTGTTGTTGGATCATTCCCTTGATGAGTAAGAAGTGGCCCTTTTTGTCTTTTTTCATAACTTTTGGTTGAAGTTTACATTATCCATTAGTATAGCAACACCTGCTTTTTTTTTTTTTTGCTTGGACTATCATTTTCCATCCTTTCACTCTGAGCAAGTGTCTGTCTTTAGTGGTGAGGTGGATTCGTGAAGACAGCAAATTGAGGGGTCCATTTATTGGATCCACCCTTTTAACTTGTTTCTCTTGATGGATGAGTTAAGGCCATTAATGCTTAGGGGAGTAACTGTGAGGTTTTATTTAATCCCTGCCATATCCTGCTGTTTTATGGGGTTTAGTGTTTTCTTGGACTTTGTAGCTTTTGGAGCCTTCTCTAGGTTTGGTTATTGTGCTCTGCTTCTTGTAGGTTCTTGAGTTTGGTTGTTTGACTCTTTTGTGTGGAGAATTCCCTAAAGTACTCTCTGTGTGTTTGGCTTTGTGTTCATATAGTTGTAGAGCTGACTTTTATCATGGAAATTTTTTCTTTTGCCATGTATTCTGAGGGATACTTTTGCTGAATACAGTAGTTTGGGTTGGAATCCATAGGTTCATAGACTTTGTAGTGTTCAATTCCTGGCCCTTCTGGCTTTCAGGGTTTCCATTGAGAAGGCTGAGGTAATTCTGATGGTATTGCCTTTGTATGTAATATGTTGTTTGTCTCTTGATGCTTTTAGGACTTTCTCCTTGTTTTAATTGTTTAGAGTCTTAATGATAATATGTCTTGGACAGTTTCTCCTTTGGTCCAGCTTGTTTGGAGTTCTGTTAGATTCTTGTATCTTGATGGGACTCTCCATTGACAGCATGGGAAAGTTTTCTTTAATAATTTTGTTGAATAAGTTCTCCATGCCTTTGGTCTGAAGTTTTCCCCCTTCTGGTATACCCATGATCCGATGTTGGGACATTTAAGGGTATCCCACAATTCCCTCATGTTCTGTTCACAAAATGTTTTGAACTTATTCAAGTTTTTTGACTCATGAACTCTTTCTTCTGTCTTGTCTTCCAGTTCTGAGGTTTTGGGCTCCACATGACTGATTCTGTTCTTGAGGGCTTCTAGAGAGGTTTGGAGTTGTTCAATTTGGTTTGTATTTTCTATTGCCTTTTTCTGTGTAGTATCCATCTCTCTGTAGAGTTCCATTTTCAGGTCATTTTCTTAATGCTTTTTGGAATTCATCCTTGCATTTATTTATGTCTTCATTGAGCTTATTATTGAGGTTCTCTCTCATTCTCTCTCTCTCTCTCTCTCTCTCTCTCTCTCTCCTTCAGATTGCTTAACTCTTTTTTTTCCTATTTGGTCCAATGCATTCACACAATTGTTGGTCTTTTGTTAATTTTCTGCAAGTTCTGCCAATTGCTTTGTCAGAGTCACATACCTTGTGTCTTCATTTTGGGTTTTTGATCCTGTTGCCTCTTCTGTGTTTTGATTAGATGCTTCCATTCTGGGCCTAGGCAACCTTGTTGGGGTTCCTTACATTTGATGTTTTTTATTGTTCCTTTTGTGCTGTGGTCTGCCCATCACAGTGTGGGAATATTATTTAATTGAGGAGGAAGCTGTAGTTTACCCTTGAAGTGTCTTCAGTGACAGTTCCCTTTTATGTTTGACTACATTAGGCTTTTGATGGCAAGGGGACCTGTCTGCTCAGGTGGGAGGAGTTGGCAGGCCCTAGTGGGGTCCCAGAGACCCAGTGGCAGGGTGGAGAAAGGAGCCTGGAGACTGAATGGTCTCGGAGGCAGGTGGCAGGGCTGATGGGTGGGATGTGCAGGCCCAGTGGTGGGTGGCAGGGCGGGGTATGGGATGGTGCAGACCTATTGGTGGGTGGTGGGGGGAATGGAATGGCATAGACACAATGGCACCATCCTGATGGTACAGACTCAGTGGAGTGGACCCAGCCAAAGATTTTTTTATTAATCAAAAAATCATTAAAATGATTTAACCTTAAAATTATTTATAACAAGTTGATCATTTTATTGAGACAATGTTTGTCATAGGTCCTGGCTTGCCTAAAACTCACATTGTAGACCAAAGTAGCTTCAAATTCACAGTGATCCCTTGACTAGATCTCCCATTTTCTGGGATTCCAGGCATGTACCTCATCTTTCAGTATATACAAATAAGATAGAAGTGGACCATATACATAAAAGTAGTAAGTAAATCTAAAATTAATTTGAAGAAAGCATAAGTATAAATATTTTACTTGCATGAGTTTCTTAAATGTAACACCAAAAGTCCAAGTAATAAAGGATATATTAGAGCATCAAAGTTAAAGATGCTGGTATATCTAAGGACCTTATCCAGAAATGAAAAGAAGCTGGCATAGTGATGTATTCATGGAATACCAACACTTGTAAGGCTGAAAATGGATTATTATATGGATTAAGAAATTTGAGACTAGCCAGGATAACATAGGGAGATGTATGTTAAGAAAAGTCTTAAACAAAACAACAAAAAAGGTTACATAGCTCATAAAATATAGACAAATTCCTGACATGAACATAAAAGGCACACAAAGTCATTAGGTATTAGAGAAATGAAACTAAATACTATAACAGGCTACAACTCCATATACTAGGTTATTCATTTCTTCTGGAAAATCATAATATTGAAGAAAAAGTAGAGAAATTGTACAGAATTTCAAACATTGAAAATGTAAAACTCGTTCATCTGTTCTAGAACACAGTTTATCAGTTCCACAAATTTTTAAACTAACAATTACTAAGTGATGCACCAATATCACTGCTGGACATCTAGGGTAAATGAAAAGCAGATATCCAAGTAAAAAGTTGTACCTAAATGTTCAAAGCTCTATTTATAATAGTCTCAAAGTAGAAACAATCAAAACATCTATCCACCAATGAACAGATAAACAAAAGGTAGTGTATCCTTCCCACACAAAGGGAGATTATTTGCCCATAAAGGGAAAGATGTGTTTTTGAACATACTAAACTAATGGTGTGGTTCAAATGTTAGGCTAAGTGAAAGAATTGGGACATAGTATATGTGCATATATTGTGACACAGGTTTTATGTGCCCAGAATTTAGATTCATGCTTTTTCTCCTTTGATTACCACACAAAACATGTGGATGCAATTATTAGGAATTTTGGCAGAGTTTATGGCAGCATAGCAAATGAGAAGGGTAGAGAACAGCTGGAAGTGAGATGGAGATAAGGATGCAACTTAAACTCTATTAAAGAAGATTACAGTGCATCTGTCATGAAGTTACAGTGCAAATACATAATCTAGAAAATATCTAACAAAGGAAAAAAATCATATGTTTTCAGAATTAAATGTCTCTTTATTTTGTCTTTGGTGAATAATAATCCAGTGTCACATCTACTATGTGTAAAGATTGAACTTGGCACTGTAGGATAACACACACACACACACATTTTTTCACCTGAAATGCTTGAAATAGGGTAGAGAGCATAAGTATTCTCATTAAACATCATATGATATTGATTAGAAAGTATAAGGTATGGGCTGGAGAGATGGCTTAGCGGTTAAGCGCTTGTCTGTGAAGCCTAAGGACCCCCGTTCAAGGCTTGATTCCCCAGGACCCACGTTAGCCATATCCACAAGGGGGCACACGCATCTGGAGTTCGTTTGCAGTGGCTGGAAGCCCTGGCGTGCCCATTTTCTCTCCCCCCCCCCCCCCGCCATCTGCCTCTTTCTCTCACTGTCTGTCGCTCTCAAATAAATAAAATAAAATAAAATAAAATAAAATAAAATAAAATAAAATAAAAAAGAGAGTGTTGCTTTAAAAAAAAGTATAAGGTATGTGAGAGATCTGCTTCACATGGGGTTACAGAGAAGAAGATTGCAGACTCAGTGGAGGAGAGGCCTTTGAGAAGATCTCACTGACACTGGAACTTGAGGTATTAGTAGGATTCAATCTGAAAAATGAGGTGCAAAATTTCATGGAGATGTTAATTTATGAGTAAAGTAAAGGAGATGATGAAGTGAAAATCATTTTTATAGTTTTCAACATTTTTGACCACCTATAACTAGGTGGATCTTGTAAGTGGAAGACAAATTCTTTCAATGAGAAGATTTTATTTCATTAAATAGGATCCAATAAAATCTCATGAATTCCTTATTTTCATCTACTCTTAAGCCAGGTGTTTTTACTCACATCTGTAGTCCTGGGATTTGGAATGTCAAGTCAGTAGTGTTGTGATAAGTTCAACGCCACCATGCTATACAGAATGAGACCTTGTCTACAAAAACAACAAAAATGCTCTTAGTCGGGTAAATTGTTTTACATTTATAATCCCAGTCCTAGGGGATAAGAGTGAAGGTGTGTCTCTTTAATGGTATTATTTTATTTCCTTTCAGCATATTTCAAAAAGTGACATTGCCTAGCATTTCCATTTAAAGGTCACATAATACTATTTGCTTTCCTCAATAAACCTAAATAATATTTTAGTGATTTAAATATTTACAATATTTTTAAAACAGACTTTGTACCATTGTTTCATTAAATGGACATGTATTTTCCTTCAAACTGCCTTTAAACATTTATATCAACAGACAATTGCTGCTCTGGTCAGCAAAACTTGTTTTTGCAGTGGGTGATGGTTAGTGCAGATTGTTATAATTGGTCACAATACTGACAATAAGTGACTGATAACTGTTCAGCCATAAATGAGATATTTATGTTGCCCCCTCCAAGGCTTAGGGAACATACAGAAGAGAGGGTAGAAAGAATGCATGTGTAAAATGATGGGTAAGAGTGCTAGAAATGTTGGCTTCTGGACATAGTCATTCCATTCATAAGCACACAATGGCTGCCATTAAATATTGGACCCCTTTACATTCCATCATGGATGTGGGAGGAGTGCATGAAAGCCTCATCCATCCCTGAGGAATTATTGTCAGTTAATGGTTGCTGGGGGATGTGGAGCTATTTTCTTCACTGATGTAGCCATTGGTAAGTTGTCCATACTTGCGGAAATATCCCCCACCCATGGTCATACAAGAAACCCTAATTAAGCTCAGTGGGTCACCAAAAACGTTAAAAAAAAAAAAACACCATGAGGCATCTGCTTGGACCCTGCACTCATGCAGCATGACCAGGTCTGGGAGACAATAGAACTTGACTCCCAAAATTAAAATACAAATTGAGCTGCTACAAACATGATTGAGCAAATCTCTCTGGCCTGTGGTTTAAAGGTTTTAGGATAGATGCCCAGTAAGGGAATAACTGGGTCTGATGATATCTCTATAGTCAGCTTTTTCAGGAGTCTCCATATTGCTTTTCAAAGTGGTTGTACCATCTTACATTCCCTCCAACAGTGGATGAGTGTTCCTAATTCTCCACATCCTTGCCAGCATTTATTTTCATTTGATTTTTTTAATGTCCACCTTACCCCAGTAAGGTGGACATTAACCTCAATGAGACTCTGAACAGAAGAATGGCAAAAGTGGAAGCAAAAAGCAACAATCACATAAATGAAATGCACACAGCCTTTGTCAATAGGCTTAATTTAATTAAAGAAAACCAGAGAGACCTCAAAAAAGAGATAAATGAATTGAAGGTGTGTCAACAAGTAGAGGATCTCAACAACCGGCTGATTAAGTTTAATGAAGACATGATCAAATGCAAAAGTGAATTCCAGGAAGCATCAAGAAAATCAAACCTCAAGGCCTGTGAAGCCTAAGGACCCTGGTTTGAGGCTTGATTCCCCAGGATCCACGTTAGCCAGATGCACAAGGGGGCACACGCCTCTGAAGTTCGTTTTCAGTGGCTGGAGGCCCTGGTGCACCCATTCCCTCTCTCTCTCTCTCTCTCTCTCTCTCTCTCTCTGCCTCTTTCTCGCTCTGTCTGTAGCTCTCAAATAAATAAATAAAATAAACAAAAATTAAAAAAAGAAAATCAAACCTTGAGCTAAAATTGGACCTCAAAAAAGAGATACAATGCAAAAAAGCACAAAACAAAACAAAAACCAAAAACCAAATAGAGGTCATTGATATTGAGTTATTATTGAAAGGTGTGAGTTTATCTTGCAGTGCTTCCTTTTTTCCCTTTATTCTCTTTTTTTTTTTTTCTGGATTTTTGTTTTTCTACTTAGGGTCTCACTCTAGCCCAGGCTCACCTGGGATTCATTACGTACTCTCAGGGTGGCCTTGAACTCATGGTGATCCTCCTACCTCTGCCTTCCAAGTGCTGGGATTAAAGGCTTGCACCACCATGCCTGGCCTTATACTCTCTTGTTTTAACTAATCATGAGTATGGTTTATTTATTCCTGATTCCTTATGTATGTGCTTTCCTTTCTCTTCAGTGTGAAAAATTCCTTCAAATATTTTCTGTATACCTGGCTTAATGTTCATATATTTCTTTAGCCTGTTTTTATTGTGGACTGTCCTTATTTATCTGTGAATTTGTATAGGTAGCTTTGCTGGATAAATTAATCTTGTTTGATAGTGGTTAACTTTCATAACTTAGAATACATCATTCCAAGACTTTCTGGCTTTTAAATTTTATGATATGCAATCTAATCTTATCCTGATGGGTTTGCCCTTATATGTGACTGGATATTTCTCTCTGACTGCTTTCAATATATTTGTTTTGGTTTTTGTGTTTAGTATTTTAATTTTAATATGGCAAGGAAAGGTTACTTTTTGGTTTTGTCTGTTTGGTGTTCTATATGCTTCCTGTATCTGTATCGGCATCTCTTTCCCTATTTGGGGGAAATTTCCTTCTATGATTTTGTTGAAAATACCAACTATGCCTTTGGATTGAAATTATTTTTTCTTTACTATACCCTGAATTCTTATGTTTGATCTCTTCAACATGTTCTGAATATCTTGACATTCTTATTCATACCTTCCTATTAGCTTGTCTTCTTCTTTCATGGAATGTACTAGATCTACCACTGTGTCTTTTAATTTAGATATTCTGTCCTCTCCTTATTCCATTCTACTGGTGAGACTTTTTAGAGAATTTTCTCTTTGATTTACTCTGTTTTCCATTTCTAGTTTTATTCCTTCGGTATTTCTATTTCCTTACTTATTTCTTATATTGACTTCCTTATTTCAGTAAGTTGGTTTCCTGTGTTCTGTTGGGATTCCTTTAGTTGTTTATTTTCTTCTATGGTTCCTTTAATTTCTTCTTTGATTACTTTAAGCATAGATATAATTATTCTTTTGAATTCTTTTTCAGGCATTTCATCTAAATCAGTGTTACTGGAGTTCATTTCTGACAGATTTATAAGTTTTGGTGGAATTATATTGTTTTGATTTTTTGTGTTTCTGATATTATAATGCACAGACTTTTGCATCTTGAGTTAACTTGGTTCTTGGGTTTTCTAATTATCTGCTGTATTCTTAGACATGTAAATCAGATGTTTTATATCATCAGGGTAGGAGCCTAAGGTGGCAGGTATGAGTCATGTATTACTCTAAGAGTAACAGCAGAAGTGACACTAGGTGCTGGGTTTTCCTGCTATGCAAGAATTCTAGTAAGCTGAGTGGAGCAAAAGGTAGGCAAATTCTAAATTTCAATTGAGCAATAGTCATTCTCATTCAAAACCAGCACAGAGTATTTGTGTAAGAGTGGGGACTAAAACAAACAAATAATCTGAGAAATTCAAAGTCCTAAGTGGTGTGTGTTGTCCCCCATTGTTAATCCTGTCAACTGGGAGGTTGAGATTCCTGGTCTATAATGTGTTCCAAATCAGCTAGGAGAAGAGTGAGACCCTGCCCTCAATACTGACATAATAAAAAGGCAAAGGCAGTATAAATCAGGAAGCAACAAAAGACAATCCCAAACATAGCTTATTTAATAATGGCAAAGTGAACCATCAATCAAATCTAACACATAATCTGCCCTGACATGGAAGGTGTGATTAGTATTTCCAGTGCAGGCCTATGTGCCAGAATTTGGGGCAGGTATTAACATAGTGTAAGTAGGTCATTACCTTTTGGAATGGCTTCCAGTCTCACCTATGCTGAGTTCCCACTTGGGTCCCTCTTTACTGGACTGTGGGCTTGGCTAGGCTGGCTGAGTCAGGGGATCTGCTGTTCTGATCAGCTGTGCTATATGCTGTGTTGCTGATCTCCCTTTCCCAGATGTACAATGGTTTTCAACACTGGCTGTTGCAGGAGGGGAGGCTGTGGAGGTTGCCTGAAGTTGTACCAGAGCTGTGTAGGTCGTCCTTGTGATCCTCCTCCTGAGGAGCCGCTTAGCTGGTCTCTGCTTTCTTCTCCTTTAGGCTTTTGACTTTGTGAGGAGGCTGGTATGAGTGGAGAATCCCCATACACACACTTTGTTTCTGATCCTGTGGCTCAGGAAGGATCTGGCAGGTCATAGCTCTTCTCCAAGGACTGGCTGCTGGCCACTGGCCCAATGGAGAAAGCCAATTCTTGTTGTTGGTGTGGTTGCTAAAAGCTCTGGGTCTCTCCTGTGGTTAACAATTCCTTATACAACGTCACTTTTCAGTAGAAGAGTGTATTTTGCTATTTTCCTGCTTATTTCCTCCTGTAGGCTACTTTCTCGTGGCTCCTATGCAGCCCTCTTAACCGGAAGTCTTATTTATTATTTATTTACTTATTTATTTATTTATTTGCAAGCAGGGAGAGATAGAAGATTGGCAGACAGAGAGATAGAATGTGTGTACCAGGGCCTCCAGCTGCTGCAAACGAACTCTAGATGCATGCACCCCTTTGTGCATCTGGCTTTATTTGGGTATTGCAGAACTGAATCTGGGTTGCTAGGCTTTGTAGGCAAGTACCTTATCTGCTAAGCTGTCTCTCCAGCCCTCTCATATTTTTTGGACCAACATATCATGGAGCCCAGGCTCGCTTCAGTCTCACTCTGTATTGAAGGTTGACTTTGAACTTCTGCTCCTTCTGTCTCTACCTCAGGAGGAGTGAAATCACAGACATGGCCATCATTCCCAGTTCAGCAGTGCTGAAGGTGTATCCCATAGCTTTGTGAATGCTAGGCAAGTACTGTTCCAATTGAACTGTCTTCCCGGCCAACATTTTGATCCTGATCCAGCTCTTTTCAAGTCTCCCTGATTGAATGTACTTTCTCTTCTTTCACTCTACTCAGAGTTTCCTTGAAGAAAGCAAAAGTAGCCAAATTGGCCCTCTATCCAAGCTCCAATAAATAAAATAAAATAAAAGGCAAGAATGAAAAATATTTACTCCATCCAACTTCTCCCTTAGGTGGCAGGCTTCATGGTGCTAACACAGTTTTTGAAGGAATATCCTGTAATCCATCCATTTTATTTATATTTTGAGAAAGGGTCTCATGTTGCCCAGGCTGAGGATGACCCTAACTCTGGATCCTCTTTTCCTCCCTTCCTCAGTGCTGAGATCGCATGTGTATACTACTATACCTTGTATATGTGGTGCTGGTATCAAGGTTTCCTGAATGCTATGTGAGAACCCACCCTAATTGATCCACATCCTTAGCCCACTGTCCATTTTATTAACTTTCATCATCCCTTAACTTTGGGGAATTGAATCTTATCACATATTCTACATCTGCATAAAGATTTATCTAAATTGCTTGTGCAGCTTCCTTTGAGGAGCTTGGTGAAAGAGAATGCATATCATACACATTCTCATGTTAATGGGCTAAAAATAGATCTACTGTATGACCCAGCTATAACATTCCTAGGCATATATCCTAAGGACTCATCTCACTACCTTAATGGGTCTAATTTTGCTGTATTAATTTATTTATACTATGATGAAATGTTTTGAGAGCATAACATTCTTTAATTAGAATGTGGTCATGATTTTGGTAATTAAAATGACAGGAGAGGGAGGAAACTCAGAGAAATTCTATAATTATAAAGATGTGCACCTGCTGGGGCTCTTAGAGTGTTACATGAGGGCAGTAGTTCCTGTCTGGTGAATCACAAGCATCCAGAACCTAGCGAGGTACAAAGGAAGGTAGAAGAGAAGCTTTAAAGAAAAATTTTCTTATTTAGCAACCAATCTCAATTCAATCCAATCACACTTGACAACTAAGCCAGTATGTTAGTCAACGTCTCATTGCAGAGAAAAATACCTGACAAATATTAGTCTAAGGGAGGCAAGAAGGATTTATTTTTGATTACACTTCTGAAAGGATGTCCATTATGGCAGAAATGGGTCATATTCAGTCCATCAGTGAAGAAGCGCAGCAAAGGATGAATGCTGAATGTCAGCTAGATTTCTTCTTTCTGTATCGTCCAGGAATACCACATATGGGGTGTTGCTGCCCGTATTTAGGTTGGGTCCTCCCATGTCAACTAATGAAATCTAGAAAATCCTTTATAGACGTGGCTAGATATTTCTTTCCATGGTAATTCTAAATTCTGTCAAGTTGGCAACCAGATAGGAACCATTACAACCAAAGTAGTACAACAGTCCCAAAGATGCTAGGATTTTGTGATATGGTTTTCCCTCATTTCTGGTAGGCTGGGTATATATATTAGAGAGACAAAAACCCTTGAAGATAAAGGCCTGATCCTGCACTTCTGCTCAGAGATCATAGATGTTGGGTGTTTTTCCCCTTAGGTAAATTATGAGGCACTGGTCATATATAATAAAATGTCCTTGGAACTCTATTTAGGAAAACTACTTTAAATAAATATGTAATGTACAATACACAATATTAAAACTTTAATAGATAGAAATTGTATTAGTGCTGTTGGGTGGAAAAATTTTGCCCTCTGTCTTCTTACATTCAATGTTTGATGGCCTGTGTATATTCACAGAACTTCACCGAAATGATGGTAAACTATAAAACCATGATAGTGCATTCCTGTGATCCCATTGGAGACAAAGGCAGTGGACAAAAGTGATAACCATTATATTACTTTACAAATTAGATGAGGCAGGATGGTTGTGAGATCAAGGCCAACCTAGGCTAGTTAGTGAGATTGTCTCAAAAGAATGCCAAAGAAGTACCTAAAATTGGGAGTACACACACACACACACACACACACACACACACACACACACTCACACACACACACATACTTTTCACAAAGGAAAGTGGGTTGGGACATCAAGCAATAATAAACTGCAGGGAAAAAACTGACAGACATAGAAGAGAATAAATGGAATTTTAGGGCTATTTTCATCAGCTGTAATGCAAACCCATCTTTGTGTTGATTCTCTGTTTTTGATCATAAGAGTCTCTTTTGTAATACAAGGGGAACAAACCTACACATTGGAACTTCTGTCATCATTTTAGGTAGATGGTGTGGAGAAGCCAATTCCTGTCATCTGTTGATTCTTAATTGCCCTTAGCTAAAGATAATCAAATGGCATATTTGGAGGTGACAGCTCCTGATCTCCAACAATACAAAATAATTACCTTTTGAGACATACCAATTTATGAGACTTAACATGTTTTAAATGTATAATTCTGCAACAAAGTTGAAAGATTAAGGAATTTTCACATCAGTTTGATATGTTGAAGTTTAGGCAAGTGGTCATGTTGTACCAATATTTTTTGAAATGGTCAATAAACATTGGATTAGAGAGAAGGTAATGGATGTATAATTAGAAATGGGGATAGACATATCAACATAAGTTGAGTGAATTCCTTCTGGTAGATAACTATCAGAGCATGAATGCCAGAGCTCCAGAGCACCAGGCCTCTGGACAGAGTTGGGGAGTGCAGGAGCACTGAGCGTATAAACAGAAGAAAGGACTTAGCTGATATTTTGAAACTAATTTACAAATTTCCTTTGGAATGCTGTCAGTTGCAAACACTAAGCATTTTTTTGAGGTAGGGTCTCACTCTAGCCCAGGCTGACCTGGACCTCACTCTGTAGTACCAGGCTGGCCTCGAACTCACAGGCATAGTCCTTCCTCTGTCTCTGGTGTGCTGTGGTCAAAGGCATGCGTCACCCTGCCAGGCTTCCACAGAGCATTTTCATAGCTATTGGAAGGCATCTATTTCCTTCTGTTTTCATTCGTTCACCCTTTCTTTATCAGTGTTCCTTGCCTGTTTCTTTTTCATATTATAACCCAGATTACAGGTGGATATATACATATATATATGTATGAAAAATATTTCTATTTGGAAATATTTATATATTACAACCTAGATTATAGGTGATAAACTCTCTCTCTCTCTCTCCATATATATATGTGTGTGTGTGTGTGTGTATATACATATATATACAAAAATATATATGCATATACATATAATTAAAAAATACAATCTAAGAAACCTCTGTTTGAAAAGCAAACAACTTTTTAAAGATGTTTTCCCTGTTCTCTCTGGGATTCAAGCATCAGTAAGAATAGAAAAGTTCTAATTGGATTGTCATAGTTCAGTTTAGCCATATTTTTTAAATCTTCCTTATTTTGGCAAGGTAAGTAACCATAGTTATTCTAAAAAATGTGATCTGAGTACATCTATTGTTTGCTATTGTCCCTCATTGTTTTTACAGAAAGACAGAATTATTTCATCCAGAGCTTATGAGCTGAACTAAATTCATTGTTAGTCCTTAATATCTGATCACAATAGTAGTGAGGGAGTGAGCTGACTATACTGTTAAGCTAGCAGTGTGAGTTTCCTTAATTTTACTCATTTGCAGAGGACAATTTAAGTCTCTCATACCTTTAAATCTGAATGGATAGTTTTCTTCTATTTTTATTTTTTTAGTTTGACTTACTTATTTGCAAGCAGAGAGGGATAGAAGAAAGACAGATAGAAAGAATGGGCATGCCAGGGCCTCCAGAAGCTGCAAAGGAACTCCAGACACATGTACCACTTTCTTTAACTGGCTTTATAAGGGTACTAGGGAATCAATCTCTGGTCCTAAGGCTTTGCAGGAAAGCCCCTTAACTGTTGAGTCATCTGCCATCAATACAACCCTTTCTTCTATTTTTAAATTAAATATGGTATCTTTTTTGAGGAAAGGTCTGACTGTAGCCCAGGCTGACCTGGACTCTCTAGCTCCAGGCTGGCCTCAAACTCACAGCAATCCTCTTACTTCAGCCTCCCAAGAGCTAGGATGAAAGACTTGAGTCACCACACCCAGCATAAATATGTTATCTTTATTTTTTTAATTAAGTTAGGAAAATGGTGGGTTTAATCCTGGCATCTTCATACCATATTGTGTTTTCAAATAATTTTATATTTTCATTATTATTTCTTAAATTATAATTACATGCGTGTACTAATTCTAATAATTAATTTAAATCTTTAAGTAATTTGCAAAAAGTTTGGTCTCAGGACCACTCTTTCACTTTTAAAATTCTTGAGGACTAGACTTCTGTTTATGTGTGTCTTAGTTTTAGATTAAAACCGAGAAACTAAAACTATGTATTTAAAAAGTTAGGTCAAATTATCATATTCATATTAGTATGCATATTTTATAGGCAATAACTACCTTCACCCAAACCAAAAATTAATTTCATCAAAATGAGGTTGAGAGAAAGGCAGGAAAAATTAAGAGAATGTGAGAAAGCGAAAGAGCCTGTCACTCTCCTGGCTCTGGCTTAAGTCTCTCACTGGCTAGGAGTCAAGAATTTCAACACAGCTGACAAAACCACCTGCAAGGGACTATATTTCATTTTCTTAGAAAAATCTCCCAGGCAAGATTATAAACTATGTTTACAGTTAGTATATATACTTTGACTTCCTTATGACCTGTGTGTAATAAGAATTTCTTTGATTTTTAGCCTGTGTTTTTATCTTATCAGCATTCTTTTCTTATCTGTAAACCTTGCAAAATGCTCCTCAAAAACCACCCTATAATCTCATTTATTAAAGAAAAATTCTTTAGATAAAAATAAGTATTCTAAAACATTTTCCTTAATCTTTTAAACTTAGATATAGAGTATGTCCTTTGAACAATGTAAGTTTGAAAGCCACAAAATTACACATATACATACATATTTATATATTGCTAAGGCAATTAAACACATGTCTCTCTTAATGACCACAATTATTTTTTTTTTCACTTTCTGCATATGGCTTTATGTGGGTACAGGGGAATTGAACCCGGGCCAGCAGGCTTTTCAAGTAAGTGCTATTAACTATTAGCCATCTCCCCAGCCATTTCATTATTATTATTACTTTTTGTTTTTTCTGAGGCAAGCCCAACAGAATGGTCACTTTCATGCCTTCATGGAAGAGAGAAAGACAGAGAGCCACCAGAGCCTCCAGCCACTACAATTGAACTCCAGGCATGTGTGGCCCCCTCTTGTGCACATGTGCGACCTTGCACACTTGTGTCACTTTGTGCATTTGGCTTATGTGGGACCTGGAAAGTCAAACATGAGTCCTTGGCTAAGCCACCTCTCCAGTCCCCCAGCCTAGTTTTTGTGTTTTTTTGTTTTTTTTAATAACAGACAAGGTTTATTTTGGCTCAAAATTTTAGAGATCTCAATCCATCATGACTTGTCTCTGGGACATATGGCAGAAGGGACTTATTCATCTCAAAATCAGGCAGGAGTTCTAATAATCTACAAAGGATACATTCCAGTAACCTGACTTTTTCCCTGAGGTTCCACTTCCTAAAGGCTCTGCTACACGTCAGAAGTGCCACCAGCTGGCTACCAAGTCTTCAACACATGGATCTTTCTGGAACACTTATCTGTACTATCAAATTTACTGAGAGAATGTGGAAAGGCATTGATGGATTGTTTCTAGAAATCAACTTAAGGCTTCAGATATTTTACTTCATGAAAGGAAACCTCTCTGCCTAGTTAGGACTGAAAATAATGTGTCCACTACTGGCCAACCCTTTTATCTGAGAGCATATGCACAAACCACGTGGCAGCAGCCTTCTACTGTGGGAAGGCTGTCAGCTCCTTGGAGCTAAGTCTATTTTTTTTCTTTTTTTCTTTATTAGTTAGTTTTGTATTGAGCAAATACAGTCAGTTTGGTACCATTATTAGGCTCATCCGTGACCTACCCCCTCCCCTTAGCCCCTCCTTGTTGAGGTATATGGGTCATGCCTTGTGGAGTTAGCCCACAGTTATGGGTAAGATAAATGTCTCTGCATATCATGACCCAACATGTGGCTCTGACATTCTTTCTGCCCCCTCTTCCGCAAAATTTCCCTGAGCCATGTTGGGTTCATTTTTGGTCTGCTTCTGTGATGAGGTGTTGGGGACCTCTGAGGCTCTGGCTCTCTGATTTGGCAGGAGTTGATTATCCTCTGTGTTTATCTCCTTCCCCCTTGTGCTGGTATCCGGTTCATCAGGAAAACAGCACCCTTGCTTGTTTCTCCAATTTTTCTTAGTTTCAGCTGGGGCCCTTTGGAGGTATGATGGGGTGGCTCTCTCCTTAGGATCTACATCTATCTGAGAAAGAGAAGCAGATTCTCCAACGGAGAGTAAGTTAGCACCAGGACAAAAGAGATAAGGCTTACTTTTTTTTTTTATAGAGAATTTAATAGGTGTAGGCCCTCTTGTAGCCCATTATTGATGTTAGCTTGATATTGGTGAGTGGGCTTATGTTTGGATATGGTTCTGACTTGTTTCCCAGCTCCAGCTATGGGTCCCATACCACTGAGGAGATCAGTTAACCAAATTAAGAGCAGTTGGTTCCCCACCATGGCTGTGTGCCACTATTGCACTTGTGTGGGCATCACAACAAGTTATTTGCTGCTAAGTAGGTTAGACCATGAGTTGCTTGGACAGATACTGGTCATTTTCCCCCAGTCGCCCATGTAGCACCTTCTGGCACTAGACGCACTGACTGTCTGGGGACTGACTCTCTTCCAACTTCCAGCCATGCCATTCTATTTTGCATGTCAACCACACAAGGTGTCTTCAGCAGTAGGGTCTTACCACTAACCTTTGGTGGGTCATCAGGTACTCTGATAGAAATCTGTCTGTCTTTTAGGAAACCTTGTAGGTCTCTCTGATCAAAAGCTCATTGTGGATGATAGCACCATGCTGGTACTGGGAGTTACAGGTCAGTGCCCACTAAGGAAAGGAGGAAAAAGATAACTAATATACAAGAGTTAGAGAGAAGAGAGAAGAGAGAAGGAGAGGGAGAAGGAGGGAGGGAAGATGTAGAAGATTAAGGTTAGTCATGATCCTACCCTCTCCAGTGTCTTGTGGTTCAGGTGTTCCCTGTAAGGGCCTGGTGAAGGATCATGTACATAGTGTATACAGTTATGTTAGTACCATCATTAACCTCCTCCCTGTCCTACCCCCTCCACAGGGACACTCCTCATTGGGGAATATGGGTCGTGCATTCTGGGGTTAACCATCAGTTATGGTTAAGTGGCAATGTCTCTGTGCATAATGACCCCATGTGTAATGCCCACATTTATTTTGTTCCTCAGTTATATACTTACTTACTAAACCTCAACTTTGTTTCGTATTGACATACCCTGCATTTATTTTATGATGTGTAAATCCAGATTCTGTCTGCACTGAAAAGAGGTTTCTGAGAATTTGTCAGGATGCACATCTGGCAGTACCCAGTTGCATCATTGTTCGTGGTGACAAGAAGAGTATTACTACTTTACACTTTTGAAAATTTTTATGTCTGGCTTAATAGAAGATATATCTAGTAGCCTCAGAAAACTCCATCATACTTACAGAAGATATAAAAATGGCAAATAAAGCTTTCATATTTTTATGAGACATATTTTTATCTCTTAGATATCTTGCAAGAGTCTCCATGTTGTGGAGCTATCCTCAGATCACACCTCAGAGTGCAGTTGAGCTGTTGCTTTTACCTAATTGTGGAAGACATAAAATGTTGATTTTCTATGTAGTGTTGCTACTCTTTCTCTTTGGCACACGAGATAGGAAATGTAACTTGTACTATCTGCTTAATGCCAATCTCTCTCTCTCTCTCTCTCTCCACACACACACACACACACACACACACACACACACACACACACACAGTTTATTTCAGAGTTTTCTGTTCTGTTTTGAGCTGTGAGCTGTCTTATATTTAGATATTATTAATTTATTCCATGTGTCTCTCTTTGCAAGTCATCTTAGCAGGACTTTTATCTTTAGGGCACTACTGAAACCAATCTTATCAAGTATACCAATGGCCTACCAACTGCCAAAACCATGTTTGGTTCTGTATCATAATTTAAACCTTCCATATGCATTTATAATGATTAACTGTTTCCTTCTTTTTGAATCATTTGATTCTCTTGCATTCCACCTATACTCAAGTAGCTTCTTCCTATGCCATTGACAGCATTTCTGAGATTGATTTGCTGTATTAATCTCCCTTATGTGACCTCCAACCATTCAAATGATTAAACTATGTCTCTTGCCTTCTATTCTCTATGTACATTCTTTCCTTGGGCACTGACAGCAGTCACAAGCTTAAAATGCCACTTAAAGCCCAGGGATTCTCAAATTTACATCTCCACATAGTAACCAAGACAATTATAAAGAATAGCAACCTGAAGGTTTTCCTTAAAAGTTTTTGAGAGCTCTAATAAAGTTACAGTGATTAAAACAAGTGTAAAGATAGAGTGAATTCTAGGGTGTCCTACTGGAGCAGAATAATCTCTGTACCTACATCTAAACAAATGCAATTCAGTACAAAGTGATAATAAAGTACATTAGGGGCAAATGTTCTTTTTATAATTGGCAGTGGCTTAATCATATTTCCAAAGATAGAAAATTGTGTCAGTCCCTTACCTTACATCACACATACAAATCATTTTTAGATATGCTATGTATGAAAAGTAAATCATTATACTTTCAAATGAAAACAGTTTCACTTTTCCTCCTCCTCCTCTCTTTTTGATGCTGAAATAGGAGAATTTCTACAAATTTGAGGGTAGCTTCCCATAAAAAAGCCACAATGCATTTATGAAAATTTATGACTTAGGAGGCTGAGCATATAGCTTATTTCTTCCCTAGCATATGCTAGCTTCTAGTTTCAATGCCTAGCATCACAAATATACATATGTACGTACATACATACACACACACACAGAGAGACACTGATATTCAAAAGAAAAAAATTCAACTTCATCATCCATCAAGAAATGCAAATCTGGGGCTCGAGAAATGGCTCAGCAGTTAAACATGCTTGCTTCCAAAGCCTGATAGCCCATATTCAATCCCTTACTACCCATATTAAGCCCGACACACAAAGTGGCAGTACATATTTGGAGTTCATTTACAGTGGCAAGAGGGCCCTGGTGTACCCATTAACTCTCTCACTCTCTCTCTGCTTGCAAATAAATAAAATATTTAAAAAAATGAAATCAAACTCATAGTACAATACAAGATAACCATCTTAATGACCTAAACTAAACAAAAAAGAAGCAAAGCATAAGAAGGTGTTAGTGAGGATATAGAGTAGCAGTATTTTCACTATCTAACTAAAGCTGTTAATTGTATTAATCATTTTGAAAAATTTAGTAGTACTGATGAAATTGAATAAATTAATACCCAAAGACTCAGTGATCCTATTACTTCATAAATAATAATGGGTATCCATGCAAATTTTCAGTAGAAAATCTTTATAAAATGCTTATGATAGTCTCATGTATGAGCCTAATAATGGTACCAAACTGACTGTATTTGCTGAATACAAAACTAATTAATAAAAAAAAGGAAAAAAAGTTCCCTGAGCCATGATGGGTGAGTTTTAAGTCTTCTTCAGTGATGAGCTTATAGCAGCCTCTGGATCTCTGCTTGATAGGTGTTGAATATCCTCAGGGTCTGTCTCCTGTACCCTGGCACTCATCATCAGGAACAGAATGGAAGCAGAACTCTTGCTCATCTCTCAAATTCCTCTGTGGATTCAGTTGTGGCTTGGATGAAGTGTGATGGGTAGTTTATCACTTCTGTTCTCACTACATTCTGAAAAAGAAGATTCTCCAATGGAGAGTGAAGTCATCACAGTTTAAGTGGGATAAGCATTTTATATTTTTGTGTAATTTTTTGATGCAGGTTCTTACTTTAGCAGAGGCTGACCTGGAACTCACTCTTGTAGCCCAGGGTGGCTTTGAACTCATGACATTCCTCCTACCTTAACCTCCTTAATGCTGAGATTAAAGACATGAGGCACAATACCCAGTGTTCATGAGTATTTCTCCTCAGCTAGTTTCCAGTGCTTCAATAACTGAAATCTGATTCACTTTCTTTTTTTTTTTTTTTTTTTAGCTTCCCATGATTAACCACAGCCCTTAGCATCCTTCTGAGCACATAGAAAGTACATGATTAAATGATTGATTAATGAATGTGGTTTGATGAAAAATGATTCAGAATGACATGAACTTTGTGCAAATCTAAGAAAACAAATATGACACTTGGATGTCTTAAGGGATATGTCATTCGGTTGTCTGATTAATGAGAAATCTTTATTTAATTCATCATCTTCTCATCATCAACCAGCAAGCACATAATACCAGAATTAGCACTACAGAAAGTTTTATTTTTGGAACATAGAAATGTGAATAATATTATAAAATTTTAAAAAGTATGATAAAACCTGACTAGACCTCATTTCAGTTTGCTGTGATAGGTTCTGTTAATTTTCATTTTTACAAAATTTCAAAATCATATATACTCTAAGGTTCAATACATGTTCATTTAGGCTACTTAAATCACAGAAACAACTATCTTCTTTTCATTAGAATCTGTGATGTTTAATTTTACCCATGTTAATACAGGGTCTCAGAACTATTTAGCCGTAAGAATATAGTCACCCTGCCTCACCTCCACCTTGATTCAGGCTGCATAAGCACAGTGTCACATGAGAGATAGGTGACCCTCCTTGACCTTAAGCTGACCTAAATTTCATACCCTGGCTCTTTCTTATTTTACTGGGCCTGACTCAGAGCTACCATCTTGTTAGTTGTAAAGATTGTTACCAACATTAAAACACCAGGGGGAAGAGAAAGGAAGTCTGACTTGAGGCTGTATTGATTGGATGAAAAGGAGTCACAACAATTTGCACAAAGGCACTTGGTTGATTAAAAGTGATCTTGGCCTGACTGGATTTCCTTTCAATTTTGGTTTAATTTTAGGCTTGATAACTGACTTCAAATCCCCTGTCCTATTTCTTGTCAGGATTTCTGCATTCTTTGTAGTTAGTTCACTTACTATGTTCATTTGGGTAACTCTGTTGAGCCACTATTACACAGTATAATAAGTGACAGAATCACATGCCCACTTCCAACCAAGTGATGACATTACTTTTATTATTGGGCTTCTGGCTATTTGTTCTTATTATGCTATTTTTGGAGGAGACTGTCAGTCCCTTCAAATAATAGCGCTCAATCTCATCATTTTCAGCTGGAAGAAATGCCATTCTTCCCATGATCACCTTACAATTGGGTTCTTGACATCAATGATTTTTCACTGAAACTAAAATAATGCCTCTGTACTTAAAAGTCCCAAGCACTGACTTTAACATTAATTATATGTAGAAAGTTACATTATAAAAGATGTTGAGAGACCCACTGGTACATTAATGACAACCCCACTGAGGAGGGCTCTCAGTGGAATGGGGGTGGAGTAGAGGGAACATAAGAATATAACTCTAGGGGAATAAGACTAATATGCCACGTATTCATGCAGTAAAGTTCTCATTTAATACAAAACAATGTTGAAGCCCAAAATACATTATTTTTTCTTATTATTATTTTTCTTAAGACTAGGCAGTATATAGGCATATTTCTAGGAAATGAAAAAAAATACTTTTTCCAACTGTTACTACCACAGATTAATATTATTAGTATGTGCTACTTTAAAACACAACGATAACACACCCTTCTTGAAACAATGTTCAAACAATACAAATGTATATAGAACAAAAAAAAAAAATAAGATTCATCGCTCTCTATTTCATCACTATAGATTGAATATGAAAAGTTACCTTGAGTTCCTGTCACCGTGCCTTCTCTAACATGATGGACACTGTCCTCTTCAACTGACCAGAATGTGGATATGATGGCTAGAATTATAGTAGCCATCTTCTAACCATGATGTGCCATTGAGAAGATCACATACTGAAGATAGAAATTGGAATAATAGAAGCCTGAGGCTACTGCCTATAGCCTATGAACTTCTTTCACTCAGGGAACAGCCTCTATGGTATTTGTTTACTACTAAAAAGGAACCACTTAAATGTAAGGCCTAGAAATCAGAAATCCCAAAGTAAGATTGAGCTATGGCTTCTCTCAGCCCTTGGGTTGTAACCAGTATAAAATCTTATCTTTCCTTACATTCCTGTTTCCCATCCACAAATATGATAGTAAAGAAATTCATATGCTATTACAAAAATAAATAGTTAAAATATGTCTCCTAACACCTTATATACCACTCCAAGTTTCTAAATAGTAACTACTATTGCCTACAAAGGTTAATATATTTTCTTCCAGACATTTTCTGTATACATTCAGACACACACACACACACACACACACACACACACACACACATATATATATATATATATATATATATATATATATATATATATATATGTATGTATGTATTTGAATTTTAAAATGAATTTTTCTTCATTAAAATATTTTTGGTAGATTTATTTTCTGCCAATAACTCTTGTCTACCTAATGTACTATCAAAAGCATATTTTCATAATAGTACATAAAGAACTTGTGTTGGCATCATGATACTCCTTATTCTAAATATAATTTTGATTTATTTAACATATTATTAAGGTTTTTATTTGATTTTGGAGACAAGGTCTTAGTACATTAAACCAGGCTTTCCTGCAATTGGCTATGTAGCATAGGTTTGCCTTGAACTTAAGATCATCCTGCCTTAGTCTCCCAAGTGCTGGGATTACAGATGTGTACCATCAATCCTGGTTTTAATTAATTAATTAATTATTTATTTATTTTTGGTTTTTCAATGTAGGATCTTGCTGTAGCCCAGGTTAACCTGAAATTCACAAACTCACAGTAATCCTCCTACCTCAGTCTCCCCAAGTTCTAGGATTAAAGGTGTACACCACAGGGAGGGGTGGGGGGAGAAAAAGAGAGAAAATGAGCTCACCTGGGCCTATAGCCTCTTCAAGCGAACTGTGCATCTGGTTTTTGTGGGTACTGGGTAATCAAACTTATTTTTTTTATTAATTAGTTTTGTACTCAGCAAATACAGTCAATTTGGTACCATTGTTAGGCTCATCCATGTCTACCCCTTCCCCCTGCCCCCTCCTTGTTGAGGTATATGGGTCATGCATTGTGGAGTTGGCCCACAGTTATGGGTAAGGTAAATGTCTCTGCATATCATGACCCAACATGTGGCTCTGACATTCTTTCCGTCCCTCTTCCACAAAATCTCCCTGAGCCATGTTGGGTTCATTTTTGGTCTGCTTCAGTGATGATGTGTTGGGGGCCTCTGGGACTCTGGATCTCTGATTTGGTAGGAGTTGATTTTTCTCTGTGTTGATCTCCTTCCCCCTTGTGCTGGTATCCGGTTCACCAAGAAAACAAACACCCTTGCTTATTTTGCAAATTGTACTTAGTTTCAGCTGGGACCCTTTTGAGGTATGATGGTGTTGGGCTCTGAAAGGCCCAGGCATGAGGCCTAGTGGAACTTCCTGAGCCTAGCTAAAGTTTGGTGACCTGTCTCTGGCCAGATGTGACTCAGCAAGACGCCTAATGGCTTCTTGCCTGCTACTTCCGCATGGGAGTTAGAATTATCATTTCAATGGTCACAGTTTACTATTGGACCTTTCCTCTCCCCCCATCCTAGAATCCCCTCCTTCATTCCCAACATTATATAGGCAACTGCTCATAGCAATAAATCGAGTTCCTGCTTCGACAAGACTCCCGACTCAGTGTGGTTTTTCTCCGGTGGCCAGGAGAGGTCTGAGTCGTCAGACGCTCATCTCCTCCTCAACCCCTTGGGAGGAACCAGCAGGCCTGGTCCTTCCCTCGGCACTACCTGCTCCCGCCGGCGGAGCCCGGCATCTGGCACCTAACATGCGACTCTCAGATTCCGGCAGACTAGTGCCCCGTGAGAGGCATTCGTTGAGGAAGTCAATCGGTGTACATATGCGGGTGAGCGTACCCCCATAAGTTATGAGGTAGTCTTCATATTTAATGCGGTAAACTTTGCTTCTATAACCTATACTTGTTGGTCAACATCTCTTTGTTCTCTTTCTCTTTCCTTTCACTTTCAGTTTGTAGACAAGCTACATCTGCGGCTTTTGTACAGCATGTTTACCTATCTTTTGGATCCTTGTGGTTGTATTGTACTTGTGTGTATGTGGGTTGCTATTGCCCTAATTTTATGGACATTTTTCTCTCAACTTCATAATAAGGGACAGTCTACCTCTAAATCCAATCCTGCCTTAGAATCTCTCAGGGCACTCCTAAAGAGTAGAGAGCTTAATCTGACAGATAATCAGGCTCAACAGACCTGGGATTGCCTTCTCAAGCTGGCGCCATGGCTGCCGGAAGGAAATCTCTTTGATTGGGACACTTGGGATAGGGTAGAGGCCCTTGTTTGTCGGGCACACATGGAGAAGGGTCAAATAACCCCCTCAGGGGTCCTCTCTGTGATCTAAGTCCTCAAGGACTGCTTCCCTCCAAGGCCAACCAAACATAAACAAAAGACAGAAGAAAAAGATAGCATACAGCCTGATCCAGCTACTCCTCCTGGAGATACAGCTTTAAAAAAACCCCAAAAGGAGACATCTTTATACTCCTCACTCGATCCCTTTGAGAGTGCTCCCTGGCCTTCCGGGGGACCTCCTCCACCTTCTCCATCAACTAACTCTTTCTGGACCCCCTAGGCCCCTCCTTCATATTCGGCCACCGAGACCCCCTCAGCCCCTCCTTCATATTCGGCTGCCAAGCCGCCAGAAAATAAAGCTACTTTTTTATTTCCCATCAATCTAAATCCTGGGGGCAATCGCCCTGCTGCCTGGTATCTGTGGGAAGCTCAGGACCTTAAGGAGCTTAAAAAGGTGGTCTCGGAGGATGGACCCAACTCTCCTTGGGCTGAGACCCTATTACAAGGACTTGCCCATCAACCTTGTACAACCCAAGATTGGAAAAATCTAGTCAGGGCTGTCTTGGCAGGTCCCCTATACATTAAGTGGTGTGCCTTTTTTAGAGATGAATGCCATGCACAGGCAGAACGAAACCAAAATCAACAGCCCCCTGTGCTGATAACTTTTGGGATGCTCTCCGGTACCTCTGATCAATATGCTACAGGCACTCAACAGGTGGCTATACCTGACCTGTATAGGGACCAGGTCAGGGCACTGGGCTTGGCAGCATGGAAAAAGCTTGATGAGGGACCCTCTGAAACCCCCCTTATGAGTATTACTCAAAAACCATCTGAGGACTTGGCTACATTTATAGATAGGTTGGAAAAAGTCTCCAAAGAAAATTTCCCCCAGGGGCATTACGGGATCAGTTTACTAAAATGTTGGTCTGGGAAGGGATGATGGCTGATCACCGCCTCACCTGTGTGGGTCTCAAGGACAACTCCATGAGTAGATGGATTGTAGCCACCAAGGATGTTGGCACTATCTCCCATCAGGCTAGGGCCATGGCTGCTGCCCTTCAGGAAAATAAACAGAGAGATTTGGCCAATATGATCTGTGCATTACAGTTAAATCCTAAAAACTTGACATGTTTTGGATGCGGGGACGAGGGCCACTTTCAAAAGGAGTGCCCCAACAAGACAAAGCCTCCTCCGCGCTCTGGGGGGACGACCAACGCCCCTCACACCCACTGCCCTAAATGCAATAAGGGGTTTCATTGGGCTAAGGAGTATAAATGGAAGTTTAACATACAGGGAAAGCCTTTAAACTCCTCCCGGGGCTCCCCAGCCCCGTTAAATAAAGGGAAAGAGACCATCAAAGCCTATTGGACCATCCCCCTGGTCCCCGGCCTTAGACCCAAAATTATTTTAAATATTGGCAATAAAAAATTCAAACTTCTCATCGACACTGGAGCAGACCCAATGGTCCTGAGAAAGGAGGAAGTGCCCCCCTCCTGGCAGCTTGTGCCCGGCCCTCCCCTACTGGGAGTTGGCGGGCAGTCCACCTCCTGGGAGACTGCCACGTGGCTCCCTCAGACTGACCCAGGTGGGGACAGGGGAAAAGTCCACCCTCTCGTGGTGACTGGGCTCACTGCTAATTTACTAGGGCAAGACATCCTTGGAGATGCCGAGGCTTTCATCACTACTGACCATAAGGCCTTTTATAATGATTTGTTAGATAAAAAAGAATATCAACAACAGTCTGAGGAAGGGAGGGAATATCATCCCAATTATAGAGATGACCCTTACTTTGAGCAACTCAGACAAAAGTACTCCAATAAACACCCCCAATTCTAAGGGCCACTGACCAGCACCCCCCCCCCCCCGTTTAAAATCCAGTGGAGACTGGGGGATCCTGTATGGGTTGAGCAGTGGCCTCTCCCTTCGTATAAGTTACACCAACTCCACATACTTATTGATCAACAGTTGGAGGCCGGACATATCCATCCCTCCACTAGTCCCTGGAACTCTCCTGTCTTTGTCATAAAAAAGCCTAATGGGTCCTGGAGATTTTTACATGATTTAAGGAAGATCAATGAATGCATGACCCCCTTCGGAACCCCCCAGAGGGGACTCCCATGGATCCCAACTATTCCCAATATATACCATATTACTATCATTGACATTAAAGATTGCTTCTTCTCTATCCCTCTCCATCCAGGAGACATGGAAAAATTTGCATTCTCTGTACCCGCTGTTAATTTTTGTGGCCCAGATAGGAGATTTGAATGGACTGTCTTACCTCAGGGCATGGCTAATAGCCCACCCATTTGTCAATATTACCTGTCATCTATTTTCTCTTCTCTTATCAATCTCCCTAATACCCTGTTTTATATTTACATGGATGATATTATTCTTGGGTGCCTAGATTCCTCCACACTCCAGGACCTTACCCACCAATGTCTATCTATCCTTCATACTCACAGCTTTAAAGTAGCTTCGGAAAAAGTTCAAACTGTGCCTCCCTTTAAGATCTTGGCCTCAATCCTTACCCTAGGTACAGTTTCACCTGTTAAACCACAACTTTATATTCAGGATTCTTACACCTTGCCTCAACTCCAGAGGCTTTTGGGAGAAGTTAATTGGATGAGGCCTTGGATATCCATAACTACTGAAGAGCTGTCCCCTTTATTTGACCTCCTAAAGGACCTTAACTTCTCCTCTCAGGTAATTTTGTCCCCTTGTCATCAACAAATTTTTCGTAAGGTACAACAGGCTATAAATACTGCGACCCTAAAGAGGTTCAATCCTGATTTGCCCATCTCCCTCTACATTTTCTCTGGGGAAACATTATGCACCACACTGTTGGCCCAGGAAGGTGAACCCATCCAATGGGTCCCCCTCTCAATCGGTGGGGTCCCCAGAGTTTATTCTATAACCAACCAGGTTGCTGATTGCATTATCAAGGGCAGAGACACCTCTGTCCGGTTGTTTGGCACACAACTTCACCTTATTGTCACTCCCTTTAAGATAACGGATTTCACCTGGCTTCAGAGAAATAATAACAGAGTTGTTATGGCTCTTGAGGGGTTTCTAGGTAAAATTGATTGCCATTATGGCCCCCACAAATGGATGTGTTCTTTCTCCAGATTAGAATGGAAGCCCCCCAGGCTTTTTGTGTCTCAACCTAACCCTGACTTTCTTACCGTGTTTACCGATGGAGGGCACCTGGGGGCTTCCCTAGTCGTTTACCCTCCCTTAAAACAAAAAAAGAGCCTATTCCCATACAGTCAGTCTCCCATGAGGTTGAGGGGTCAGCACAATTCAAAGAACTATTTGCTGTCTTTCTAGCTTTGGACACTATTCAAGAGCCATTTAACTTATTTTCTGACAGCCTTTATGTTGTTAATTTATTACCCAACCTGGTTGAGGCCCATATTAGACTGGACTCCAACCCTATATCTCCTCTGATGATTCAAGCTCGTTTCCTACTCAAACAAAGAATTAACCCCATTTTTCTTCAACATCTCAGGGGTCATCAAAACTTACCGGGATTTCTCTCTCGAGGAAACAATTTGGCTGATAAAATGGCTTCTATGCCTCAGTGTAATACTATTACAGAAGGTACACGCTTCCACTTATTGACCCATGTCAACTGGAGAGGTCTCAAGCACAGGTTTCCACAGGTACCAGTCAAGGACCTTAAAAAAACTGTCTGGACTTATAAGTCCTGTCAGCCTTTCCTCCAAGTACCCCCCCTTCAAACTACAGGAAGCAATCCTTGAGGGCTCCGCCCTAATCATCTGTGCCAAATTGATGTCACACACTATTCTCCATTTGGAAAACTTAAATATATTTTTCTTTCAGTTGATACCTTTTCCCGTGCCTGCTGGGCATCGGCACATGTCAGGGAAAAATCTAAACATGCCATTAGTCATATGCTTCAATGTTTTGCCACTCTTGGGCTGCCTGATCAAATTAAAACAGATAATGGCCCCTGCTTCGTAAGTAAGGCCTTTGTAGATTTTCTCCAGAACTGGAAAATCTCACATTCTACAGGCATCCCATACAACCCCAGGGGCCAAGCTATCGTTGAAAGATATAATCAGACTCTCACGTCTCAATTACAAAAACAAAAGGGGGAATCCTTACCCCCACACGACCAACTAAAAAAGGCATTATTTACCCTAAATATTTTAAACTTTTCTAAAGAAGATAAACAACTATCCCCTTTTCAAAAGCATTGGTCCTCATCTGTTACCTACAGTTCTATCTGGGTAAGATGGAGGGACCCATTGACTGGGGCTTGGAGAGGACCAGACCCACTCCTCACAGCAGGGAGAGGGTTTGGATGTGTCTTCCCTCAAGATGAAAAAAGACCCATTTGGGTACCAGCGAGAGACCTAAAATATTTGTCCCAACAAGAGGACTCTGACAATCACTTCTCTAGGGAGTGTCCCACCCCTGAGGACTGTTCCTAAAATGGTCCTTCACCCTGCTAAACTAAACAATTCCCTCCCTTGTGGAGGATTGCTGGCTTTGCCTCCAATCTGGGCCTCTCTGGCTGCTTGCAGTACAGTTGCCCATACGACCTTAAAAAATTACTCAGCCACCTTCCCCATCCCCGTCCAGCTTTCCCAATGTTTCCTCTGGACATTTGGGCCCCGTCTTCCCCTAATAACTCCAGTATAGATGTGGGATACTTTCATCCTTACTTCTGTACTTTTAACACAACTGAGCCCAGTGCTCAACGCTGCCCGCCGTCTGGAATGGCTTATGTTTGTGGAGGCGGGATGGCCTATGACTTTCTGCCCACCAATAGGACGGGCCTTTGTGCCCCAGCCACCTTAATCCCAGATGTAGATATCATCCCTGGAAATGAGGCCCTCCCTACATCAGAGGGAGACCTATCTTCAACAACAGCTAGATTCCCTGGCTGAGGTAGTCCTACAAAACAGGAGAGGACTAAACCTACTAACGGCCAAAAAAGGGAGGCGTATGTTTGTTTTTACAGGAAAATGCTGTTTTTACGCCAATAAATCAGGAATCATCCAGGACAAGATTAAGAGGCTCCACAAAGACTTGGAGAGGAGGCGGCAGGACCTCCAGGACAACCTGCTGGGGACAGGCTTACATGACTTCTTACCCTACCTTCTCCCTCTACTTGGGCCCCTCCCCCTCCTTCTCTTTCTCCTTATCCTCACTGTCGGGCCTTGTGTAATGAATAAGATTACACAATTTATTCACCAACGGCTAGAGGCAATAAAACTTCATCAGGTCAAAATACATTATCACAGGCTGGCAACTCAGGAATTAAGTTCCTCAGATGAGCCACAGCCACTTCCTCTGCCCTCCATGTGACGAATGACAGGTAAGATCCCCATAGGGGGACAACCTAAGACAGGGGCCATGATGAATGCTCTGAGCTAAACACCTGGTACCCAATGACGGTTAAGACCCCCAGAGGGGGACAACCTAAGACAGGGGCCACGGTGACTAATGCTCTTACAAAAACAAAAGGGGGAGATGTTCAGCTTTGAAAGGCCCAGGCATGAGGCCTAGTGGAATTTCCTGAGCCTAGCTAAAGTTTGGTGACCTGTCTCTGGCCAGACGTGACTCAGCAAGACGCCTAATGGCTTCTTGCCTACTACTTCCGCATGGGAGTTAGAATTATCATTTCAAAGGTCACAGTTTACTATTGGCCCTTACCTCTCCCCCCATCCTAGAATCCCCTCCTTCATTCCCAACATTATATAGGCAATTGCTCATAGCAATAAATCGAGTTCCTGCTTCGACAAGACTCCTGACCCAGTGTGGTTTCTCTCTGGTGGCCAGGAGAGGTCTGAGTCGTCGGACACTCTTCTGCTCCTCAACCCCTTGGGAGGAACCAGCAGGCCTGGTCCTTCCCTCAGCACTACCTGCCCCTGCCGGCGGAGACCGGCATGATGGGGTTGCTCTCTCCTTAGGATCTACATCTATCTGAAAAAGAGAAGCAGATTCTCCAAAGGAGAGTAAATTAGCACCAGACAAATGAGATAACCCTTACATTTTTTATAGAGAATTTAATAGGTGTAGGCCCTCTTGTAGCCCATGACTGGTGGTAGCTTGATATTGGTGAGTGGGCTTATGTTTGGATATGGTTCTGACTTGTTTCCCAGCTCCAGCTATGGGTCCCGTACCACTGAGGGGATCAGTTAGCCAAATCAGGAGCAGTTGGTTCCCCACCAGAGCTGTGTGCCGCTATTGCACTTGTGTGGGCATCACAACAGGTTCTTAGCTGCTAAGTAGGTTAGACCATGAGTTGCTTGGACAGATATTGGTCATTTTCCCCCAGTCGCCCATGTAGCACCTTCTGGCACTAGACGCGCTGACTGTCTGGAGTCTCATCTAGCTTCCAGCCATGTCCTTCCATTTTAGATGTCAACCACATAATGTGTCTTCAGCAGTAAGGCGTTATCACTAACTTTTGGTGGGTCATCAAGTACTCTGACAGAAATCTGTCTTTCTTTTAGCAAACCTTGTAGGTCTCTCTGATCAAAAGCTCATTGTGGATGATAACCACATGCTGGTACTAGGAGTTATAGGTCAGTGCCCACTAAGGAAAGGAAGAAAAAGATAACTAATATAGAAGAGTTAGAGAGAAGAGCAAGAGAGAGAGAGAGAGACTGTTGAAGATTAAGGTCATTCTTCATCATACCCTCAAACTTAATTTTTTAGGCTTTACTGGTTAGCACCTTAACTGCTGTGCCATAACTCCAGCCCCAAACCCTGATTTTTGCACTTCATTTCTTATATTTTATTGTTACAGACAATGGTACAATCAAGATTCTTTTTTTTTTTTTTTTTTTTGAGGTAGAGTCTAGCCCAGGCTGACCTGGAATCTGTATATAGTCTCAGGGTGGCCTGGAACTAATGGTTATCCTTGTACCTCTGTCTCCCCAGTGCTAGGATTAAAGGTGTGGGCCATCACACCTGGTTCATAATCACCATTCTTATACAAGTACCTTGTATTTTTTTGTGTTAGTGAGAAATATATTACAAGCCTAGGAGTTGAAAGTAAGACAAATTGATTATTGCATAATTTCCAAGTAGCCATACCTGGGGAAGGATCTACTTTCATACTTCCTAAGGTTAATGAAAGTATATTTTTCAATGTGGTTGTAAAACTGAGTTCCTGGCTTTCTTTCTGTTTTTTTTTTTTTTTTTCTTTATTAGTTAGTTTTGTATTCAGCAAATACAGTCAGTTTGGTACCATTATTAGGCTCATCCGTGACCTACCCCCTCCCCTTGGTCCCTCCTTGTTGAGGTATATGGGTCATGCCTTGTGGAGTTAGCCCACAGTTATGGGTAAGATAAATGTCTCTGCATATCATGACCCAACATGTGGCTCTGACATTCTTTCTGCCGCCTCTTCCGCAAAGTTTCCCTGAGCCATGTTGGGTTCATTTTTGGTCTGCTTCAGTGATGAGGTGTTGGGGACCTCTGAGGCTCTGGCTCTCTGATTTGGTAGGAGTTGATTTTCCTCTGTGTTGATCTCCTTCCCCCTTCTGCTGGTATCTGGTTCATCAGGAAAACAGCACCCTTGCTTGTTTCTCCAATTTTTCTTAGTTTCAGCTGGGGCCCTTTGGAGGTATGATGGGGTGGCTCTCTCCTTAGGATCTACATCTATATGAAAAAGAGAAGCAGATTCTCCAACAGAGAGTAAGTTAGCACCAGGACAAAAGAGATAAGGCTTACTTTTTTTATAGAGAATTTAATAGGTGTTAGGCCCTCTTGTAGCCCATGATTGATGGTAGCTTGATATTGGCGAGTGGGCTTATGTTTGGATATGGTTCTGACAGGAACCACACTTCTAGAAGTGACTTTCAAGTCTTTGCTATATGATGCCTTCTGTAGGCCCTCTTTAACTCTGAATCTCTTTGAAGTCAGTTTCTGCAAAGCTCGTTTATTGAATTCAGTTTTATTAGAATAATCTGTTAACTCCAAAGTCAACTATATGATAGTATTATAATGGATGTGATTCCCTTTATAGTAGTCTCACTTTACTTATTGTTTTAGTTTCCCTGGTTTAAATGACCTCTGGTCCACTGCAGACCAAAAATGATGGGTAGAAAACTCTAGAAACAATAAATTCATTACTTTTAAATCATGTTCATCTCTGAGTGGTGCAATGAAATCACATATTGTCTCATTCTATACTTTGTAGGTATAAACCAACCATTTGTCCAGCAATTCCATCCTGTATGCACTACTTGCCCACTAGTCCCTTAATGGTTTACCAGATCAAGTGTCTCAGTATCACAGTGCTTATGATTCAGAAAGTCTTATGCAGTCTTCCAATGCTTTTTCATATAACTATCAACATTCTTCTCCCTTCCGCTAATCACATAGCATTTTCTTTCATATAATTGTAAGAATAAGAAATGTGAATATAGTTCAATGAGATAATCTGAAAGAGACCACATATTCACAGCTTTCAAAAATCTTACTTATTTAAGAGAAAGAGACAACATGGGAGGGAACAAGGAGGGAAGAATGGACACAGGGAACTCCAGGGTCTCTTGCCACAGCAAACAAACTCCACATGCATGTGCCACTTTGTACATCTTGGTTTATATGGGGTCTGGAGAATTAAACCTGGACCATCAGGCTTTGCAAGGAAGTACTTTAACTGCTAACCAATCTCTCCAGCCCTCATATAACTTTATTAGAGTGTACTTCTACATTTTGTACTTTAATATTGGTATTGTTTATCTATTTTTGTGCCTGATTTGTAAGTAAACTGTATCATAGGTATATAAGCACAGTAAATATAGAGTCATACCACCTACAGTTTTAAGTCTCCACTGGAGGGGAAAGACATGGAATGTATGCCTCTTGCATGAAGAAGAAAAACTTCGTTCATGGAATACTTTCAAATTTCTACAACAGTTCTTGACACATAATATACACTTGATAAATAAAATATGCCCTGATAATAAATATTATAGTATAGCAGGGGGTATAGCTCAGTGATAGAACAACATTACCTAGCCTTTGCAAGGCCCTGGTCTCAATCTTCAATACTGAAAAATAACAACAACCACAACAAAATTCCTATAATCTCAATAATTCAATTCGAATGTACCATGATATCTGAATTATAGTCTTGTTTCTTAACTGCAACATTTATGGACATCAGTATTTCATCATTATGCTTTTGAAGACTCCTAGTTAGGAACTTTTCATAATAATCTTTGCACCTTTATAGCAATTTCATTCTTCTGTAAAGCATTTGTGTGTTTTTCTGCACTGAAAGCTACCCTTCCATTTACTCTTCAGAAGAGACTCCAAACATCTATTTCAGAAATACTAAAGTACTATAATAATAATAAAGCTTTTCTATCCACAGGTTCTCCATCTGTGGATTCAATCAATTTTGAATCAAAAGCATCAAATGTGTCTGAACTGAACATGTAAAGGCCTTTTCTTTTCATTGTTTCTCATGAAATAGCACAACAATTTCTTATACACCATTAATATTGCATTAGGTACTAAAAATAATAGAGAGATTATTTGAAGTATGCAAGAAAATGTACACAGGTTATTTGCAAATATGATGTTATTTTATAGAAAGACGTTTTATTATAAAAAGAGTATTTGCAGATATCTGAGAACCAATCCCATATGGGTACTGAAGAACAATTAATATTTGTTTCTGTCTTTGAAAAAAGGGCAGATATACTTCTATTTCCTTCTTGTTGAGTTTGTTTTAAATTGAAGCTTTGGATAGTTTCATCTGGTTTCAGAGATGTGTGTTCTTATCTCAGTTTGTGAATTAGTAGTAGAAACCACTCACAAATGGTTTAAAACATTATTTTCAATTAAAACAAGTTACATCTCTAAGAAGCAAAAAAAAATAATATGGACAGAAATTATTAATTTGCCCTATATGATAGAGCACTTGCCTAGTATTTGTGACTTCCTGAGTTCAGTGAATAACACACACATAGCCAGTTCCCTGATTCTGGTTCCCTGTGCCTGATGGTGTGTGGGCAGACACTGTGTGGAATGAGTAGGCTAGACCCATGTTTCCTGGCACCTCCCAGTTCCCTGGTCCTGGTTCCCTGCACAGGAGGGAGGGTGGGCACAGTATGGAGTGAGTAGGCCAGACCCTTAATTCCAAGCTTCTCCCAGCTCCCTGGACCAGGTTTCCAGAGCCTGACAGTGTGCAGGCAGGCACAGCATGGAGTGAGTAAGCCGGACCCTTGTTTACTGGCTCATTCAAGTTCCTTGGTCCCAGTTCCCTGCATGAGACAGTGACAGTGTGTGGGTGGGTACTGCATGGAGCTAGCAAGCCAGATCCCTGTTTTCTGACTCTTCCCAGCTCCCTGGTCCAGGTAACTTGTGCTGCACTCTGTGCAGGTTGGCACTGCTTGGAGTGAATAGGACAGATCCCTGTTTCCTGGTTTCTGTCAGTTCCCTGGTCTTAGTAGGTCCCATTGTGCCTTGCTTGGGAAGGCCTGGTCCCTGCCTGGGCTATGGAATCAGGCCTTTTACTTTGGTATCCTGACTGGCCACTGGGTACCAAAATCCCTGTTCACCTGAGTCAGAGTGTGCATGGACCAATGGACAAAATCTTGTTTTCTCCTAATAAAATAAAGACTATCCCTAAAATGAGCAGACAACTCAAAAAAGCCAACAAAAGACAGAAAACTGAGAGATCTCCACCAAGGATGCTTAGTCCTACAATGGAAGCCTCCAATGAAATCAAAAAGATATCAACAGAAAATCATTCCCCAGTTGAAAACACAGCAACCAATGAGACTATGATCAAAACAATTACTGAACTGGAAGCAAAGCATCAAAGAACCAACAATCACATCAAGAAAGTTGAACAGAATTGTCTCTTAGAGCATTCAGCTTTTGATAGTATGCTTAACTTGATTGAAGAAAACATTAGAAACCCTCAGAAGAGATATGAATGAATTGGAGGTGAGTCAAGAAATGGAAGATTTCAACAACCAATTGATTAAGCTTAATGAAGACTTGATCAATTGCAAGAATGAATTCCAGTTATCATCAAGAAAATCAGAACTTGAACTGAAGTCATACCTCAAAAAAGAGAAGAACATGATGCAAAATAACACAACAGAAAACAACAGCAAAACAGAAATTATAAAATCTTCTCTAGAAACTCACATCAACAGAGTTATTCATGTGGAAGACAGAACCTCTGACCTGAAGGATGACACAGAAGAAATTGATCAGGAGGTCAAAAAATGTTGCTAAGTTCAAAAAATCAAGTGAACAGACTACGAGGGAACTGTGGGATACCCTAAAATGACCAAACATCTTGATCATGGGTATACCAGAAGGAGAGGAGATCCATGACAGATGCATAAAGAACGTATTAAAAAATTATTGAAGAAAATTTTCTGAATCTCTCATAAGAGAGGCCCATCCAGATATAGGAAGCACTCTCCATAATTAATATAGGATTGGGAAAAGACTTCCTGAACAAAACCCCAGTAGCCAAGGATCTTAAACAAGTGCTCAACCAATGGTATCTCATGAAGCTAAAAAGCTTTAGCATAGACAAACATACCATAAACAGAGCCAATGAATTACTCACAGAATGGGAGAAAATATTTGCCAGATATACCACTGACAGAAGGCTAATATCTAGAATCTAGAAAAAAACAAAAAGCTAAACAAAAAAAATCAAACAACCCACTCCAAAAAGTGGGGCAGAGAACTGAATAGGGAGTTCTCAGAGGAAGAATTACAAATGGATAACACATACTTAAGAAAATGTTTAAGATCCCTACACATCAGGGAAATGCAAATTAAAACAACTAAGAGATTCCACCTTACCCCAGAAAGGATAGCAAACATTAAAAAATCAAATGGAATTTCAAAGGGGAAAGGGGGAGGGTAATACCATGGGATTTTTTTTTTTTGTTATCATGGAAAATATTAATAAAAATGGAGAAAAAAAATCAAATGAAAACAAATGTTGATGAGAATGTGGAGAAATAGGAACATTAATTCACTGTTGGTGAGCATGTAAGCTGGTACAACCACTATGGAAATCAATATGGAGACTCCTGAAAAGGATGAATGTAAAGCTACCAACTGACCTTATTATTCCCTTATGTGGCATTTACCCTAAAACAACCACACCTCAGTTCAGAGATATTTGTTCAACCATATTTATAGCTGTTTAATTCATAAAAGCTAAGAACTAGAATCAACCCAGGTACCCATCATTGGATGAATGGAAAACCAAGATGTGGTAGATTTCCATGATGGAATTCTAATCAGCAGTTAGAAAAAAGATGACACAATGAAATTTGTAGAACAATGATCAAACTTGGAACAGATTATACTAAGAGAACTCACACAATAACAGGAAGACAATCCTGGCATGGTCTCACTCATTTGCTGTTCCTAACCTGAATCAGTCCAAGTTGATAACATACTTGAATGGAATCTCAAGGCTTGGACAATAGGATAGTAGGATATATGGGGGGGGGGCACAAAACTGATCCCAAATTGAACTGGTCCCATAGAAACATATATCTTGGAAGTTAGACTGAAAGGTGGAACCCTCAAGAGGAACTTAGGAGGAGCCCCTGAATTAAAGGTCCCTGGATAGTGTGAGAGTAGTCTAACCTTAAATTTCTTCTGTTTCTCTTTCTGTTCTCTTTTTCTTTTCCCTTTTGCTGGCCTGTAATTCCCTATACCAGGATATGGTTACCACTCCCAATGAGCTGTTGATCAAAGAAATCTACAAAGTCTTCAAATGCAAACAGACTTCTGTCAGAGCACAAGATTACCCAGCGAGGTTAATAGTAATACCCTACTGCTGAAGACATCATACACTATTGGCATGGAACATGAAGAGACCTTGTTGGAATCAGGAAGAGAGCCATTTACCAGACAATTAGCTCATCTAGGGCTGGAAGGTGCTACATGAGCTACTGGGGGGAAGTGGCCAACATCTGTCCAAGCAACACAAAGACTAAGCTACTCAGAAGCAAACAACCTGATGTGATAGTCATACAAGTGCAATAGTGGCACACAGCCATGGTGGGTAACCAACTGCTCTTGGATTGGCTAACAGTTCTGCTCAGTGGAAAGGAAACCATATCTGAAACTGGGAAACAAATCCGAATCATATCCAGATAACCGTTTTTGCTATCCAATGTCAAGCTCCCACTAATCTTGAATTAAATTCTCTCTAAATTAATAATGATTATCCCATTTAATTGGTGCTGACTTCCCTCTCTGTTGGAGAATCTGCTTTTCTTTTTCAGACAGGAGCTGGACCTGTGCAGATAAACAACCCAGCACACTCCACCCCAGACCCAGATGAAACCACAAAGGAATTGGGGAAATGAATAAGAATGTCACTTTCTTGGTGAACTTGATATCAGCACAGGGGTGAAGGAAATAGACATTCAATACCTACCAAACCAGAGATCAAGAAGCTCCTAAGTACCCATCACTGAGGTAGACTTAAAATGCTCCCAACATGGATCAGGGAATTTTGTGGAAGAGGGGTAGAAAGATTGTTAGAGCCACAAGTTGGGACATTTTGCACAGAGACATTGCCTCTCCCCCATAACTGACTGCTGCCTCCAGAATGCATGATCCACAATCCCCATGGGGTTGACCTGCATCCCCAATAAGGAGGGCCTTTTCAGAAATGGGGCAAGGATGAGGGAAAGGATGGTATCAACAGGTGTTGTTTGCATACTATGTATGTCCATATCTAATAAAAATAAATTAAAAACACACATATACACACACATTTACACACATATACACATATATACACACACCTGCATAAATGAACAACGACAAAAAATACCAAACGAAACAAAAAACACAACATCTTCACAAGAAACAAAAAAATATTAAATAGCAATTCTTGTTTCCCATATTAAACATGAAAGAAGGCTGTCAGAAACAAGTGGGAAGTTCCTGGATCTGATGAAGGATATAAAGAAAAGATTGATTTAAAAAGAGCTCAAATGTGTTAGAAGATAGAAACCATGATGTGTGGTAGAGCAGCACATGTAATCCAGGTGAAATTTCAATAGAAACTGGATGGATTTGGAGAAGACTGGGAAAGTCACATTGTATCTCATAAAAAAGTCCTTGATTAAAAACTAAAATAATAGATCATTTTATTTTATTTCAAATGTTTGTACTTTGGAAATATATTTGTTATCACAAAATACCTGAGAGGTATATTGTCTCATTTGGATGCTGCAAGAATAAAATTAAGATAATATTCATGAAATCATCTAAGACTCTTATTGTAGGTGTTTCACATGAATGTATTATTGTAATTAGAAGTTAAAGCAATCTATTAAGGCCCAACAAAAGTTACTTTGAAAAATTGTGGAAACTTAAAGTTTTTTGGTTTTTATTATAGTTTTAATACTTAGATTTAAAATATAAAAGAGAGAAATTTATTTTTCAGTATTTACTTTTTTTGTTTGCTTGTTTTGTGGTAGAGTCTTACTGTAGCTTAGGCTAACCTAGAATTCACTCTGTAGTACCAGGCTGGCCTTAAATTCACAATGATCCTCCCACATATGCCTCAGGAGTTCAGAGATTAAATACCTGACAAATGTTAACATTCTTGTGTGTCTAAGTATGTGTTGAAAATAAAATGACTCCCACCAGCAGTGAATGAGGATTCCTCTTTCCCCACATCTTGCCAACATTTAATGTCATTTGATATTTTAATGATTAGTATTCTGACTGGAGTAAGTTATAATCTCATAGTTGTTTTGATTTGTATTTCCTTGATGGCTAAGGATGTTGAACATTTTCTTTTGTATTAGCTATCTGTATTTCTTTCATTGGAAATTCATTGTTCAGTTCTCTGCCCCATTTTTTGAGTGGATTGTTTGACTTTTTATTGCTTAGATTTTTGAGTCATTTGTAGCTTCTAGATATTAAGCTTCTGTCAGTAGTATAGCTGGTGTTTTTCACCCATTCTGTGGGTAGTTTTTGGCTTTCTTACAATATGCTTGTCTGTACGAAAGCTTTTTTACCTTCAGGAGATACCACTGGTTGAGTGTTTAATTTCCTGGGCTACTGATGCATTAAGAAGTTTCCCCATTCCAATATCATGGAGAATTCCCACTATTTATTTTCTTCCAGGCATTTAATTGTTTCAGGTCTTATATTGAGGTCTTTAATTTATTTGGAGTTGATTTTTGTGCATGGTGAGAGGGGTGGGTCTAATTTCATTTTCCTACATGTGGTTGTCCAGTTTGACCAGCACTATTTGTTAAAGGTGCTGTCTTTTCTCCTGTGTATGTTGTTGGCTTCTTTGTCAAAGATTAAGTAGCTGGGGTTACTTGAACTAAGTAGATCTTCAATTCTGTTCTAATAGTGTATATGTATGTTTTTATTACAGTATCATGCTGTTTTTGTTACTGTTACTCTTTAGTACAGCTTTAGATTGTGGTGAACACCACAAATCCCACTGAGGACAGCCCTCACTTTAATGAAGACAGGGAGAAAGAAAATGGTGGTACCAACACATGATGTGTCAATACCAAATTTCTACTTAAAAAATAAATAAAATGACAATTTTGGTGGGCATGAGGATAAACCCCTTTAGCCCCATCACTAGAGAAGCTAAAGTAGGAGTATCACCATGAGTTTGAGGCCAGCCTGGGGCTAGAAGGTGAGTTTCAAGTCAATCTTGGATAGAATGAGACCCTTCTTTGGAAAAAAAACAAAAAGGAATAAAAGAAATTATATTTTAAATTATCAAATAATATGTTTGTATACATATATATTATATATCATATGTATGTTATTTGTATCATATATAATATATACATATGTGCATGCACATGTGTGTGTGTGTGTGTATGAAGCAGATAAAAAAGGTTGAGAGATTCAGAATGCCTCAAGGGGGAAAAATATATCAAAGCATTGCTTTGACTTCTTTCACACACTTTTAGGCTTTTTTTCTTTGAAGTTTTCGAGGTAGAGTCTCACTCTAGTCCAGGCTGACCTAGAACTCACTTGTTATTCTCATGCTGGCTTTGAACTCACAGCAATCCACCTACCTCTACCTCCTGAGTTCTAGGATTAAAGGTGTGTTCCACCATGCCTGGCCTTTCACAAACTTTTAAATGCATACATGAATTACCTTATTGTTCAGGTAAAGAATATTAAATATTATTTTTAAATCTTCTTAAGAAGCTAACATTTTGAAAATAATTTTAATCTTTCAACGTTCAACTGAGATATAATTTTCCATGGCTTGAAAGACCTCTAGTTTAATTATACCTCAATTTATACAATCTTTATTACTGAACATTTAGTTGTTTTGAAAATGCATACTTTTATTTTTAAAACTTCTATAAAACTAAATTGATTTTTCCTTTAGATATACAATTTTATTGACTTTATTTTTGGTTTGTATTTTGGTGCAATCTGTGCTCATTATAGTCTAGGATTTATAAAGGGGCTTGGAAAGTATTTGGAATTAGAACAGGCAATTTAAACAGCAAACACTGGTAAACAGCATATCTGAGGCTAGAAGAGTGGAATGCATGAGACCATGTGGCTGAAACAGTTTATGGAAGATGCTCAACAGTAGGACTTTCTAGCTGTTAATGATATCCAGGGCTGGAAGCACATAGTAATACTGATTGCCATGGAGCAAGCTGCTGTCTACCTCTCATCTGAGCAGATCCAATCCTAAGGAGCACAGGCTTCCTCTGTAGAATGTGTCAGACCACATTCAGAGAAGAAAGTGTTCTGTGAGAACTGGGGAAATAACTGAGATACCATGGAGTGAGAGAGAGAGAGAGAGTCACTGGGAGTCACCAAAACTCATTGTACCTCTTCAAAGAGAAAAATCATAGGAAAACAACATTTAGAGGTCAAATTGATAAACCCTGTTCCCATCAGTAATGTTAACTTCTCTTTAGTTCACAAACTGATGAGTGATCTCAAGGTGTGGCTGAGAGTATCAATTATAAAAAGTCAAATTAGAATCTATTTTCAGAGTTTTCATTCCAGAAGTGAAAGGAGCTTGCTGCTGTTTTTGTGGGTTAAGGGTTAATGAAGAGACGGCAGATATCACAGTGGGCAACTTGTGGGACATGCTTGCTTTAGCTTTTCTCCAAAGGGAGCTCTGGTGGTCATAGAGGCCCAACTTATAAAGCTGCAATGAATTAACAGTCTATGTACCCAGAGCAGCAATACTCTAAAGCAAAGAAAGATATTGGTCAGTTTTTGACTCATCTGTGGAGGGTACAGCCCAGTTGTAGAGCATTTACAGAGCACATGAGGTCCATACTTCAAAATCTAACATCATAACAAACAAACTTGACCTCAGATCAATTTGTTTTGCCCAACATTCTTTAAAATTTTTCTAAATCTTCCTGAGCTTTGGCTTGAGAAGTATATAAAATATTCAGTTGGAATTAAACTCATGTCAGCATAGCCAAACTTTGTTTATCTGAAAAGAAAATTCCTTCATGGAGCTGGATTTTGTGGCTCAACCCTGGATTGTCAATATTTGAGAGTATGAAGGGGTTGGAGCTCATGTTTGAGGACAGCCTGGGCTTCATAGTGATATTGGACAAAACAAAATAAAACAACCATAAAACATCAAATAAAGGAAATATCCAATAAGAATAGAGTCCCATGAGTATCTGTCAGAACAATTTCCACTCATTTACCCACAATTCCTACATAGGGTGAGGTCTCTAACCCCCATCCCTGTAGGCTCAAGTCCAGGATAAGATAGAAGAAGGTTTCCTGCAACGCTCTTCAGAGCGGACATGTCGGTAGAGGAATAATGTTTCAACTCAGCGATACATTTCCTGTCTAGCATATTGGAACTATTCAGGGCTGGTATTTCCTTCCTCACTGTGCTTTTGGGTGTTCATAGAGCAGAATTCTACAATCTTATCATTGATTTATAGACCCAGGATGCCTGCAGCTCCTACTCTGTCTGTGGGCCTTGGCTATGTCTGGGGCTCTTGTCACAAATGTGTAGTTGCAGAAGGGACTACTTCATCACTTCTTTCTGGTTATTCTGTAGGGAGGGGATATGGTTTCTCATACCTTGTCTTGTAGACCTGGTCCATTTGTGTTCGGGGATATCCCTGACAGTCCTGTGGCTCATTCATCTCAACTCCAGTTTGGTCCTTCAGCATGTCATAATTGGCTTTGGTCTGTATCTCTTTTTCCTTTTGTGACATCAGCTCCTAAACGTCATTGACAATGGTTGCAGGAGGAGATCTGGCTCTGCCTTGCTTCCTTATCTGATATCATGGATGTCAACCTGAGGTACTGAATATTTCTTTTCTCAGTTATGGACTTGGGCAGAGTCATGGTCTCTGCCCACAGGTCAAAACTTTGTTTGGATTTTTTGAGAAAAGTTCTCAGTCTTGAATTTGAGATCTTTTTTGACTTTTCTTTTGTGCACCACCAGACTTACCAGGTTTCAAATTTATTTATTTATGTATTTATGTATTTATTTATTTATTTATTTAATGAGGCAGATATATAGATAGAATGGGTATGCCAGGGCCTTCAACCACTATAAATAGACTCTAGAGGCATGTGTTACCTTGTACATCTGGCTTTTACATGGGTACTGGGAAATTGAACCCAGTTAACACAGGCAAGCATCTTAATTACTGATCAATCTCTTCACCCCCTCCCCCATTTTTTATTTTAATACATGCATGTGAAACATTTAAAGTATTTTCCAATTTTTTTGGAATTTTTAAATTAATTCTTTGTTAGCATCCAGAGGGAAGGTTTATGTTGTGACATTTTCATACATATATATCATTGTACTTCGTTCTTATTTGCCCTTCTCTCTCTTACCCTCCCCTTCCTACCTTTCCTTCTCTTGCTGGTTTCTTTCCTCCCTCAAATAGTTTCCCCCTCTGATTTCATTATATGTGCATATTCTAGTACCCCCTCTGATTGCTGCTCCCACTTCCCTTTAGCCCTCTTCCTCCTTTATCATAGTTTCCTTTCTATTGCTATGTCATATTAAATCTATATTCCATGTATGAAAGAAAAGATAAGATTTTTGTCTGTCTGAGTGCAGTTCATTTTACTTAACATGATGATAACCATTTTCATTAATTCTCCTATGAATATCATAATTTATCTTTACATATGAATATAATTTCATTATGTATGTATGCCACAATTTCTTTATCCACTCATCTGTTGATAGACATCTAGGCTGATTTCATAATGTGGAATATATGGATGTACAGTTATTTCCATTATATTCTAACTTAGACTACTTTGGGTGAATACTCAGGAGTGGTATAATTGGATGATATGGAAATTGTTTTAATTTACTATGTTTTAAGAAGACTCCATACAGATTTCCATAGAAACTTCTGTAATTTAGATTCCCATTAACCATGCATAAGGAGGACTGATCTATAAGTTTAAAATTATGAACAGGAACAAATTTGAACTATAAGATCAAAGACAAAATTGACTCTACATTAAATTATTTATTTGAGACAGAGTATTATTCTAAACCCCAGGCTGGACTTGAACTTTTGATTGTTTGCCTTGGTCTCCTGAGTATTAGAATTGTAGGCATATGTCAGTACACCTTATAGTCAATATTTAAAAAATATATTTACAAGAATTCTTTCAAATTAGGTGATACCATGGAAATGAGTTTGCTTTATTTGTATTTGTTAAAGATGAAGTATTAATTTTCCAGTTTAATTTCGATTATTTATTCTCATTAACATTAAATATGGAAATTTGATTTTTATAATGTGACTAAAATCCACTTTTGCAATGAATTGTTGTAATTAATGTTTTGGCATTAAAAATATTGGCATTTCATGTTTTACTTGTATCATCTTTAAAAATGTTCATGTTAATCAAAATCCTTATTGACTTTTACTTTTGAAGTGTTAACCCTTTATTGCTATCTCATTTAATGACCATAAATGGCCATTCTTAGTTTTGGAACACAAAAAATATAATTAGAAGAAATATTTCTCTATAAAGAGCCAAAACTTATGTAGTAGAAAACCTGTGTGTGTGTGTGTGTGTGTCTACTAGTAGTCAGCTTCATATTGCTGGGATGAACTTCCCAACCAGGTATGGTTTATGGGAGGAACAGGATTTATTGAAGCTTACAAATCCAGGGGAAGTTCCGTAATGGTGGAAGGAGCTGCTTTCCTTTACACAGATCCACACACAGAGAAAAACAACTACTATTCATCACAAGTAAGCACATTACAGGAACCCCAGACAGAACTCAGACTGCTCTCTACATACTTTAGGCTGGAATTCCATATCTGCGCACAAAGGGCTGGACCCCTGGGATCAACCAATAGTGACACCTCCTATAGCCAGGGGACTGAAAATTTCAAATTGCAACCTTGAATAAAACTATAGAATCTATTGAGGGACATCCATTCAAACTACCATAATCCACCCCTGTCCACCAATAAGTTCATAACCATCTTGCATTGTAAATTGTACTCAGCCCAACTTCAAAGGTCCCCATAGTTTTTACCAACTTAAGAAAGTTCCAAAGTCCCAAGTCTCATCTGAGATTTAAGATTGCCTCTTAACTGTGAGTCCTGTGAAATCAAAACAAGTTATATACTTTCAACATATAAAGGCACAGAGTAACATTTCCACTGTAGTAAGGCTTAGCAAGGAAAGGCTAGAACAATGCAAATGTAATAACCTCAAGGAAACATCAAACATCTGCAGTTAAAGTCCAATATCATAACCAGTGACTGAAAGTCTATGAAATTCCCAATTCTGCCTGTCCAGTTATGCTGAATATCCAGGGAAAACTTCCATCCTGAGCCAACAGTCCTCCATGGTAGCCCTTTCACAATCCTTTGTATATACAAAACATCTTCAGGTCTCTATGAAAACCATAATCCATCTTCCAATAGCTCCACTGGCCTATCAGGGTCATTACACCTTACCCACATGCCACATGTACGCAGCAGCCCCTGAAACTGTATGCATTTCATGACCCACTCCATACATTTTTCATGCTTCCAAAATCAATACCAGGAATTCAGGACACAGTCATATTCTTAATTCAGGGATGAAATAAATCATGACCTTGAAGCACAAGTTTCTTCCTTTCAAGAGTTGGTATTTCTACTATTCACTCTTATCTCAGGAATCCTTTTTATTGTTTCAATGTAAAGCAGTTGGGCCAAACTTAATCATGGCAATATCTCCTTAATAGCAGCAGATTTAGCAATTAATCTCAGTGCTAGTAATTTTAAACTTTTTGAGCTTTTCTAACTTTAAATTTCTCAGTTCCATATTGTTAGCCAAGAAAACCAGTCCATTACAAGTTTAACCTTGATCAAGATGTTATAGAGATATAGAAATATAATGTTTCTTGACAGATAATGCAACGTTTTAAAAAACATTTTAAATATATTTTATTTTTATTTATTTATTTGACAGAGAGAAAGAGGGAAAGAGAGAGAATGGGCGCCAGGGCCTCCAGCCACTGCAAACGAACTCCAAACACATGTATCCCCTTGTGCATCTGGCTAATGTGGGTTCTGGAGAATCGAACCTGGGTCCTTTGGTTTTGCAGGCAAATGCCTTAACCACTAAGCAATCCCTCCAGCCCAGATATTGTACCTTTTTTCTGATAGTTGCATATGATTTATTAAATAAACTGCAGTCATGCATTATTAACGAAATTATTTCCTCAAGTTTGTGTTAATGTTTACCCAAATATTTACATTAGTTGGTGAGAAATTATTACTTATGTCTGGAAAATTTGTTTGCCTTAAATTTCTTTGAAGAGGATGAATACTCAAAATATAGTGTTCATAACCTACCTTAAAATTGCCCCTCTTCCCCAGTGATCACCCATGCCTCCTGGTATTCTTACTCTAATGTAGTCTCCCCACATATTATACAAGGGATAGATTTTTTTTTTGACTAGTACTATATGTCAGAAGTATTGTTGCATAACTTCAGAGACAAAGTTATAAAAATAACTGTGTTTTAATCTTTGCTCTCACACACACGCACTCATACACTCTGTCATGTGCAGCACTGTGTAGAAGTACACATGGAAAGGAACTGAAACTTCCTGGAAACCTTCACATGCAATTGTCAATAGATAGGTTAGGGCTGGCGAGATAGCTCAGTCAGTAAAGTGCTTGTCTTGCAACATGAGGACTTGAGTGAGATCCCTAGAACTCATGTAATCTCATCCCTAGGAAGGAAGAAACAGGCAGATACCAGGGACTCTCTGGCCAGCCAGCCTAACTTGATTGGCAAGCTAATGAGTGACCCTGTCTGAAAAAGGAGTGATACAGTTTTTCTGAGGAACATCTGAAGTGGTCCTCCGGCCTCCATACACATATACACACTTGTGTACACACAAATACACATACACACATGAATACATATACATATGTGTAAAAATAAATTTAAAATGAATATTTCAGCCCATATAAAGAATGGTTCCCTAGTCAAGGGCATGACTGTCACTGTTTGAGAGCCCTGACTCCAAACCACTCTATTCTAGACTATTTGATTAAAATATTGTCACAATTTCTAAAATATCAAAACCTTATTTTGAAAAGCTCACTCCAGGCTCATTTTGGAAACTTTTCTTTAATGATAAGCTCTTAAATGTAAGGAGCATTTTTTATTAAAGTCTAAATGTAAGACCTGGCAGACTATATAAAGGTTAGTCATTACAAATTAAATTCATTTGAAAAGTAAATACTAGAATCTGGATACTATATCTTTAACAGGTGCAATGTTGAAAATGTTTTATTTTCCATAGAACATGTTTATTAGTGTATATTAATCATATGAAATAATATGTTTCATTATAACATTTTGTTTATATTTATTATATATAAATTTATATATATTGTACTTTAATTATATTTACACATTCATTACCCTTTATTGTCCCCCTTCCCTTTCTAATCAAAGAAATTGTAGTTCCTCTTCAATTTTACTGTTCTTCTCAATATCTAGACTGCACATATGAGTATATTTCTTTAATATATAAATGTCAGCACCAAGAGGCTAAGAGAAGGAAGATCACAATTGGAGGCCAGTCTGGGCTACACAGTGAGAGAACCTATCTCCAAAAACAATTCAAATAAATATACATGTCTTAAGTTGGAGCTATTGATCTAATAAAGGCGAACAGCACTGCTCTATAGCTGTGCAATAGTGCTGCTTGGCCAACTATTTCAATATATGGATTTGTAGGTCACAACCATGAACCTTTGAAAGATAAGCCCAGAAATCTATCTGCTTCATAAGCTATTTGGTTCATTATATATTTTGGAAACTACCCTCTTGTTAGCTATATGGTTTGTAATTTTTTCTGAGTCCATAAGTTACAATTCCATTTTATTTATTACTTTCTTTTATGAGGAGCATCTTAGTTTGATAAAATTTCACTTTACCATCTTTGCTGTTATGATCTGTGCCTTTGGTGTTGTGTCAAAATGTTCATTTCTGGAGCTGGAAAGATTGCTCAGTAGTTAAAGGCACTTGTAAAATGTTCATTATCAAGGCAAAGGTCAAATAAAGATTTCCCTATGTGTTCTCATGTAGTAATTTTTAAATTCAGAAATAAAAAAAACAAAAAGCAAAGAGAAACAAGAAGACATTTGGAGGTGATGGCAATTCATTTCTTGGATTGCTATGACAATAGACTATGTTTATATATTTTTAGACCACATCATCATTATATCTCAATATTGCTAGGCAATGGATCCTGGGACAATCCTGATGCAGTTTTTCTAGAATCACCTCATTAACTGACATTTGGAAAACATGAATCTTGATGTCATCATCTTCTACCTTTATATTCTTGTGATCTTTCCCTGGAAAAGGAAATAAATGACACCGTCCATCCTTCATTTTACTTCTCCACTGGCTCATTTGTCTCTGTCCCAATTATACTGAAAGACTGAGTGGCTTAAGGAAGTCCTTATTCGACCCTGTTTTCCTCCTCACACTGCTTCATCTTCACATTTTTCTCCTGCATGAATGTCTTGAGAGTGTTGTGTATCATCTGTTATCTCCACTAACATTTTACTGTTCTCTGTGACTTGTAATATGTCTTCTGTTCTCACCACTTTAATGAAAGTGCTCTTGCAAGCCATTCTGACAATACAAGACTGTCTTCTTAGTTCTTACCCTACTCAATTCCTTTGTAGCATTTGTACAGTTTTGACTATCTCTTCCTTCTTGGTTTCTACAATACTATTCTTTCCTCATTTTCTTTGACTTTCCCATAAATGCTGACTCATTTCTTGTGTTAACTGATAGGGTTTTAAAAAAGTAAGATTGTTTTCCTATATGTATTGTATCATTAACTTTTTCTTAGTGTTCAGCCCTATATTTTAATTTGCATCCATGGTACTTATTTATACATAATATAATCCTGTGGTAGTTCAGTATTAGTTTGTAAATTGAATTGATCTTTTGTCAAATCAGCTACTATTCATTTTTAGGCTAATGTTATGGTTTGAGCTGAAGTGTCCTCCATAATTTCATATTTTGAATGTTTGGTTCCTAAATGCTCTTTTAGGAGGCTGTGGAACCTTAAGTTGGTGGGACCTAGCGGCTACTACAGGCCTTTGAAATTTATAGTCTCCCCTGGTTCCTACCTCTAATGTTTTCAATTTTTTGGTCTGCCATGATGAGAACACATTTAATTACTATGCCCATCACCATGACCTATTTTGTCTATGTCACATATTATGGTCAAAGCAATATAAAAGTAACCAAGATAAACATGGAGAGATGGCTTAGTGGTTAAGGTGTTTGCCTGTAAAGCCGAAGGACCCATGTTTGACTCCCCACATCATACATAAACCACAACATGAAGCATGCACAAAGTCGCACATGCTTCCAACGTCACACATGATTCTGGAGTTCGATTACAGTGGCTGCAGGCCCTGGGACACCAATATTCTCTCTCTCTCTTGCTTTCATTCTCTCTCATAAAAAGGCCAGTCTTTTGGGCTTGCCTCAAGAAACAAAAACAAAAGAAAAAAAATACCTAAGGTAGTCATGTGATAGGTTCACCAAAGTAGTCAACATTGAAACTGAACCTTTCTTACCTTTCCTACACAGGTATTAAATTGCTGATTTTACTTCTGCAAAAATTCTTATACATGATTTAAATTCCTAGTGTAAATGTTGCTATTTTAAGCACTTTCCCAGCTTACTTAGGCTTGGCCTCCTACATGGACTTCCTTCTAAGGTCTCATTTGGAAACTATAGCTATACAATTGATTAGTTGGCCTTTAGAATCAGGAAATCAGTACTTAAGTTTACTAGTTACTACAAGGGTTTATACAAATTACTTAGTTTTTCTTTATGCTTTAATTTTCCGTTCTATAAAATAAGGTATTCAAGTGTGCATACCACATTAGACTGCTTTGATGATGAAAAGAAATGCTTGGTATTTAATGCCTCAAAATGTGCCTGATACAACGAGAGCACTCCATTACTGTCAATCACTATTATAATGTAGACTTTGCAAAAAGTTTTAGCCAGGCTTCTATTTTTCCAATCTAAATTCTCTTAATTTTTTAGGCTCATTTTATTTGGCATTTTGAATGAATTAGGCATGAGAAAATGGATGACCTTCTACTTTACTACCTTTAGGGTATTTGGATAAGCTATAGCATAATAATAATAATCAATCTCTATACCATATATATATATATATATATATATATATATATATACACATATACATTATATATGTCAATGTCTATACAATAATATATATGTACTCCTCGCTGGCTTTTTATGTACATTGCCCCACATCAAACGTAAATTTTTACATCAACCAAGATGGTGAAAAGTATATATATATATATATATCTTAAACACTGGTATTTTATATTATTCTTCCCATTTATTGGATACTTTACATTTTCCTTTTGAAAAGTATGTCATGTAGCCTTACATTTCTGGCTAAGGAAAATAATACTTCATGAAATCAATAGTCATTCTTCTAGTTTACATACTCATTTATGCCTCAGATGCTGTATTTTTTGCTACTAGTTAACGAAGTTGCTTCTTAGGAAGAAAAGGATTAAGCATATCATTCTGAAATAGCTACCAACTTCAAAAATGATATTCCTTGAAATCATCCTATTTCCAAGAGAGTATGCATATTATATTTAGAGCTTCTCTCCTTTAATATTTTATGATTTATATTTACTTTATACCATGCCTTTTGAGTGATTCAAGATAAGGCAAATTCTTTTCTGATTAGTTTAAATTTTAATCCTCAAGGTAGATGGACTTCCACATCTATTCTCACTATCCTTTTACTGGACAATCTGAACTCAGACAAAAGTTATACACAATGTTTCTTATCCTGTGACATTTTCAGTCATCAAATTCATAAAAGGTCATGGGGGTTAGAAGAGTTGTCTTAGCAATTAAGGTGCTTGCCTGCAAAGCCTAAGGATCCAGGTTTGGTTCTTTATTACCCACATAAGCCAGATGCACAAGGTGGCACATGCATCTTAGGTTAATTTGCAGTGGCTAGAGACCCTGGTGCACCCATTATCTCTACCAGCCTCTCTCTCTCTCTCTCTCTCTCTCTCTCTCTCCATAATGAATAAATAAAAACATAAATCTAAAAAGAAAAACGAAAATAACCATGGGTGAGAAAGGATGTGCAATCCATTTACTTTGCTGCCTTTCAGTGTTTTCTGAGCATTTTTTGTTAGCAGGTCAGCAGAGAGGCAGACAAAAATCAGAACTGGAGAGATAAATGGTAGGAAAAATGTGCAGATAGATTGTCATGTGGACAAGAAGGCAAAAGCATGTTGGAGAAGAAACTTCTCTGGCTCTGTCCTCTGGAAATCTTCCTGCAGTTCTATAGAACACAGGCACTGGGGACTGGTGTCCCCTTCAACCACTGCATGTAACTCTGAACTGCAAAAACCAACTGAATCCAGTGCAAAAGATCTCTAAGATCCCTATTCTCTTACTTTGATTTGATGAGCAAATTATTCCAGATTCCTTCACAATTTCTCATCTTCTCTCCTTGACTGTACCTTCAATTCTTTTCCTCAGACGTACATATTCCTCACACTGGGCTCCAGCTCTCAGCTCTTTCCTTTCATCTTGCTACTCACTTTGCTGACCTACTGCTAAAGAAGCTGAGATCCTGCTTACCAGCAGCTGCCATAGCAGCAGGGCGGGGGGAAGCAGCAGCGTGAAGGCCTACTTATAATGGTGCATAGAGGCCAAAAGATGAATTTTCATGGGGAAAATTGCTAATAGACTAGTAAATGAGCATCACACCTTTGTCATTTATTTATTAGAACTGCAAAACGGGAAGTCCTTCCACTTCCCTATGTACAATTTTCCTTCCTCAGCTTGTCTTCTTTCTCACTATTCATCATCCATTCCTCGCTGGCTTTTCATGTACATTGTCCCTGCATCAAACGTACATTTTACATCAACCAAGCTGGTGAGAAAGAAGAATGATCTTACCAGTTTTGAATGATGAGGATAATGTAAATCAAATCTGCAAGTTGGCAGATCATTATAATATTTATTTAACATATCCTTTAGAGTGCCACCTATTGCAATATGCTTACCACAACTTCTGCAGAAACTGATGGCAGGGTCTCAACCATTGAAATGTTCACCATTGTTGTAGTTTGAATAGATGTTCCCCCGTATATTCAGTGTTTTATTAGCTTGTAGTTTGGATCTGCAGCCATCTGGCTGGAGGAGGTGTCTTTAGGTATGGTGGTGGATTTGAAATTCCAACCTAAAGATATGCAAAGTGCCTAGTTCTGCCTGGAGTTCCTGAAATGTGCTGTGTGGCTTTTCAATTTTGGGCTTGTGGCTTCTCTCTCTCTGCATGGACCTGGGAAAGCAGGCCAGCTGTTTCTGCCATTATGGAGCTTTCCGTGGATCTGTAAGCTTTAATAAATTCTTTCCTCCATAACTGTGCCTGATCTGGAAATTCATCTCAGTGAACCTGAAGCTGTCTGCTACAACCATCTACCATGATTGAATGCATACAGTGCAAAACACTTAACAAACAAAACTTCAACAAATGTATATTTATTTTTGCATCAAGTTGGGGCTGTATTAAAGGTGCAATCCACTAGTGAGGGCAATGAAGGAGGGGTCAACTGGGTATCAGAATTTGCAGACATATTCCATAAAATTATGTGAGAAAATAAATTTAGAGGAGATGAAAACAGGGGGATTAATACAGAACCATCGTGCCTTCTAAAATCAAGAGGTAAGTTCAGATTTGAAATCAACAGTGATTAGTGGTTAGTTGTTGTGTCTTTGGCTTAACATTTTTCCTGTTATCACATGTAATTATCATAAGAGCTTTTTGATGATACTAATGCTTAGGGGGATTATGTAAGTAGATCAAAGTCACACAGCTGGAAATTAATTACTTAGATTATAACGCTTTTTTTTTTTTTTTTTTTTACTAAATCCAGTTCTTTTGTTGATTATATTCTTTGAAAAGGAAGGTAAAACCTGGGAAAGAAACATAGCACTATAATCTTGATAGGTGAAAATAGTAATGCAGGTGAGAATCAAACAATCTAAGAGCGGAACATTAGATTTAGCTAAGCAATGTGGCTTGTTTTTAGTGAAGGATTCACTTGGAAGCAAACCAATAGATACATGCTAATTGTCACATAGGGAGAATACTTGGTAGAAAGAAACTTCAGGAGCATTTTGACATTCCTTACATTAAGGATTAAACACAAAGTATTCAAGCTATAATGTTTCCTTTGGTAAGTTATGATTAGTGCCTTTCTCTAATGATGATGTGTGGAAATTCAATTCACAGTAATATGATTTCTATTTGTAATGTACATTGCCTTTGCATTCTGACAACTTGAGGTCTGTCACCAAGAAAAAAGGAAAATAATTACCCATCACCAGTGGGAGTTTAATATTTTAATTCTACAGCTGTTGTGCAAAATGGTTTTGTGCCCATAGATTCAATTAGTCATAAAGTATTGAATGCAAATAACACATCTGCATTATAGAGCTTTTGAAGAGGCACTGCAGGTAGAAATTGGCAAACAGACTCTAGTTTCTTGCCACTATTTCAAGGGAGATTTTCTTTCCTTTTTTAATATTTTATTCATTTATTTATTTGAGAGAGAGAGAAAGAGGGGGGGGGAGAGAGAGAGAGAGAATGGGCACACCAGGGCCTCCAGCCACTGTAAACAAACTCCAGATGCACACGCCACCTGGAGCATCTGGCTTACATGGGTCCAGGATCCTTTGGCTTTGCAGGCAAGCACCTTAGCCGCTAAGCTGTCTCTCCAGCCCTCAAGGGAGTATTTCAAACAAAGTGTTCCTAATACTGACAAGGAAATATTAAAAGAAGACACATCATGACAATAAAACCATGGAGCACATAGAATTTTCAGAATATAAAATGAAATACTTATGATGAAAATAGCATTATCTGACTATTTACAATACATGAAATTTAGTGGCAAAAGACACTTCGGTACTTTTTGTTTTTACCAAAAGTATGACAGACAAGGTACCAAGGGGCAAGATCCAAAGATAAGGTGTCATGAATTTCCAATTCATGACAATTTTTAATGAAGACACAGTGTAAGATCTAAATCAAAATTGGGCAAAGGCTATGAACTGAAAATTCACAAATGAATGTAAACACGATCAATGTAGAAAATGTTTTATATTTATCAGTTAATTAATGTTGGTGGAAATCCATGTGCCATGAATATGGGCCTTAATTTTCCTAATTTTAGACACACAAAATGGTCATCAAAGTCAAATCAGGCCATACACAGATCCATGTGCCTGCAATCACAGCACTTGATAGACTGAGACAGGAGGGTTATGAATTTGAAGCCTCCCTGGGCTACATAGTAAGCATTTTTCTGAACCTTCCCAAGAAATAAACAGTATAAATTTTGAAAGACAGAGTCATTCTGAAAAATATAAACTATTCTGTGGAACATAAAGGTAACAGAGACATAGCTAGTGGTGAAACCATAGGCATCACTAAGTTCCAGTTTTAAGTCCAGGAAAAATTTACTGAAAATTAGATTTCAGTGAATAAAAAAGGTCTGGTATTTTATTAGTATGGAGGAACAGTATGGTATCATGGGCTGTGGAATGGAGACCCCAGATTATAGAAAGAAACAAAGAATGGGTGCTCCAGGGCTAGAGCTTGTACATCTGATAAGACTCTCCCTTGCTCTCTAAATGGGAAGCCTCTTTCCTCATTCCTTTCATGAAAGAATGAAGAAAACAATCCAAATTTAAGAAATCATACAAAGAAAACTCTCTTGATCTTTCCACACTTATATACTCATTGAAAGTCAGGCTGATATAAAAATTTAAAAAGTCTGTAGCAAACATGGCAAAAAAGAACCATATACTTTATCTATCTATCTATCTATCTATCTATCTATCTATCTATCTATGTGTGTGTGTGTGTGAAAGTTGCATTTTAAGAAATTCAATCAATGTTTCAAAGTAAAGGATTCTCTTTTCATCTGGACACAATCAAATATCTGCAAAGAAATAATAAAAGTTGAATTACAATATTCAGAAATATTTATATATGGAGCTAAATGAAGGTTAAATTAAGTAAGACTTTATATCCCACTGTGATAATTATACCTTCCCATTGGTAAGATGATATATAAAACTATTTTTTAATATTCTCCATGCTAATAAAATGCTGAAAATTACTGAATATATATATATATATATATATGTATGTATTTGTGTATAAATATATATTTACTTTATGTGCTTGGCCACCTAGTGGTGTTTGCATGACTAATACATACATAATTCATAGTTTAGTATTTATGTTCTTATTAAATGTATTTTCATACTTAAATTGCAAAATGGTCATTAATAGGTCATTTTCACCTAATCCGTGTTTGATTTAGTTCTACTTTCAAGGATTAAGAATGAAAATGTTGGGCTGGAGAGATGCCTTAGCAGTTAAGGCGCTTGCCTGCAAAGCCAAAGGGCCTGAGTTCAGTTCCCCGGTACCCACATATAGCCAGATGCACAAGGTGGTACATGTGTGTGGAGTTCGTTTGCAATGGCTAGAGGCCCTGGAGTGCCCACTAAAAAAAGAGTAAAAACCAGAATGGAAATGTCATGCCATAAGGTTATAAAATGTGAGTATGTTCTATATAAAATGCAAGTTAAAACAAAATTGAAATCAAATAATTATAATACATAATTAAAATAAAAAGAGTTACTTCTCCTGTTTGGGGGAGAGAGAGATAGCTCATTGGATAAAGTGCTTAACATATACGCATGAGCATCTGAGCTTTGATCCCCAGAATCTACAAAAAAAAGTTGCAAAAAACCGACAAAAAAGTATGGAGATTCTTCAGACAGTGAAAAATAGATTTACCATACGATCCAGCTATAGCATTCCTAGACATATATCCTAGTGACTCTTCTCACTATCTTTAGAGACACTTATACAACCATATTTATTGCTGCTCTACTCACAATAGCTAGGAAATGGAACCACCCTAGATGTCCCTCAGCAGATGAATGGATAATAAAAATGTGGTACATTTGCACAATGGAGCTCTGTTCAGCAGTAAAGAAAAATGAAATTTGCAAGGGAATGCATGAATCTGGAAAGGATTATGTTAAGTAAGGTAACCCAGGCCTAGAAAGCCAAACATCACATGTTCTGTCTCATATGTGGATCCTAGCTACACATGTATAGACTTGTGTGTGAGCTGGAATGAAAAATCAGTAGCAGAGGCCAGTAAGCTAGATTAAGGCTATATGGGAGGGAGGATAAGGAAGGAATTAGGGGGATGGTATTGCATATATGTAAATAGAAGAACAGATTAAAAGGAGGGGAAGGCCTAAACGAGGCAGGGGGAAGAGATTGTGTAAAAGAAGGGCAGGGGGAGGGTCAATAAAAATTCCAGACATTCTGAATAATACATGTGAAAACCTACTTTTTTTGAATAATGGTGCATCCAGAAACCATAGATTGATACTAGAAAATTTTCATTACCAGTGATGGGATACTTTCCAGTGAATTGTTGGCCAGGAAGGACCCTGTTGCCTCTAAAGCCTTACAGGCTATTGTCAAGGCCATTGGTTTCCCTTGAGAAAGAGATGGTAAGACCCTACTGCTGAAGACTTCACATGCAGCAAGGTAACTGAGAAATCAAGATGCTGAGCAGAAAACCTTTTCCCTGTAGACCAGCCACCTGAAATCTGGGAAAAGCTACACTGCATGCACCCCTATGGGAGACATAAGTTATCAGCAGTGAAAATAGTGGACACTGGAAGCCTCAAGTTTGACCAGACATGCCAAATGACTGAACAAGTGTAATAGTGGCATTTCTGCTCCGAGGGAAACCAACTACTATCTAATTGGATTGAAGGCCCACTCTATGGAAGAGAATTTATGCCTGATACTGAAAACATAATCAAAGGCCTATGGCAGGGGAGGTCATGAGCCTTAGGGGTATAAAGCCTGCTCTTGTCTGGCTAAATGCATATATTACTCTCACCAAATTTCCCGGAAGCACTACACTTAATGTTCATATTTTAATATATATTAATGCCACTCTCACTTCTGGTTAGAGAAGCTTCTCTTTTCAGATGGTGTTGACCACTGGGATGACTCAAAAGGCAACATCATGCTGAGAAGAAAGGGTGGAGGAGTGTCCACCACTGAAACATCTCTATCACACCTTCCAAGGCTCAGGGTCCATTGCAAAAGAGGTGGCAGAAAGAAAGTAAGAGCCTAAGGAAGGGTACCACTTCTTACAATGCAACTGTCCAGAAAGAAATTGGCCTTGATATCCATGACCTCACAGTGGCTAGCAATACCTTCGCAAGACCTTCATAATAGGAGAAAAAGATAATGACATCAAAATAAAAGGGAGACTAATGGAGGGAGGGAGGGGATGTGATGGACAACAGAGTTGTGAAAGAGAAAGTGGGGGAGTATTGGGAAATATCATAGTTTATTGTCTGTAAGTATAGAAGTTGTCAAAAAATAAGAATTACTTATGTTTTGAAGAGAGAGAGAGATAACTCAGTGGATAATGTGCTTGCTATATATGCATGAGCATCTAAGCTTTCATCCCCAGAACCTACAAAAAAGCTGTACACTTTGATAGATGGCTGTAATCTCAGTGTGCTTTTGGAGAGAAGGCAGTCATAGGCAGGAGAATCTCACAGAAGCTTGAAGGCTAGCCAGCCTAGCAAACACCGTAATAGTGAACAACCATGAGTGTCCCTATGGACAACAAGGTGGAAGGTGAGTACCATCATTTGATGTTGTCCACTGGTCTTAGCACATCCACTGTGGTACACTGGCAACTCTACTCATATACAAGAATTTACTCTCATACATATATACATACACATCATATGCACACCAAATGTGTTTCTTCTAACAATTTGACATCAATAAAATTGAAAACAAGGGTTGAGGACATAGCTCTGAGGGATAAATAGCCAGCGAATTATATTCTTAGGTAGCCAGGTAGGGAGGGCACAAAGAGAATTCATCATCTGATTCAGTCCTGTCTCATCCCTCACAACAGTGTCCTCTACTACAGTATCCTGGCTTCTTTTTGGCCTGACCCTGAGTCCAAACCAATCAGCTGACTCTCTCTCAGGATCACCTAAGCCTGAGGTTAAATCCTATCCCAATAACTATGAGGGGCTTACTGGGTGGGGAAGGCCTTTTTCTTGGCTATTCATCACTCTTGATGCCTGAAGCTCCAGGTAACTGTTCTTGTAATCCCTTCCCCATCCTAGCCCTGGCTGGAATGGAGGGTGGGGCACTTTTTAATTTTGTTACTCTCTTTTAATCTAGGGAACCCTTACTAACTGAACTCTTAGTTCCTTTATTTCTTTTTTTAAGAATAATTTTGTTTATTTTAATTTATTTATTTGAGAGTGACAGACAGAGAAAGAGGGAGAGAGAGAGAGAGAGAGAGAGAGAGGGTCTGCCAGGTCCTGCAGCCACTGCAAACGAACTCCAGACACGTGCGTCCGCTTGTGCATCTGGCTAACGTGGGTCCTGGGGAATTGAGCCTCGAACCAGGGTCCTTAGGTTTGGTCCTTAGGTCCCAGTTCCTTTATTTCTAATGTGAAGGCAAAAAGCTTACATCCTTTTGCTCTAATTCGTCTGTGTGTGTGTGTGTGTGCGTGTGCGTGTGTTCCTTTAACTTCTGGCCCTTTTTCTATTTCCCTGAAATTCCCTTTCACCATTCCAGCCTTTCCCTGTGTACTATTTTTCTCTAATAAATGTTAAAATTGAAACTTTTTGGAATTTGTTCCCTCAGTTCTTTGTTGAAATGGACAAGGACCAAAAAGTTCTGATTCACAGGTCAGGAAAAGAAGCTCCCTGCCCCCATGAGCCTAGTAATAGCTCAATTTTTAAAGGTGCTTGCAAAGCATGCCAAACTGGGTGTTTTTCCCTAGTGCCTACATGAATCTATGTGCACAAAGTGGTGCAAGCACCTGTAGTACATTTGTAACACACACACAAACTCTCTGTTTCATAAATTAAAAATATAGAACTCTAAAAACAGTGCTGGAGAAATGGCTCCGCAGTTAAGGCACTTGCCTGCAAAACCTAATGACCCAATTTGGATTCCCCAGTATAAAGCCAGATACACAAAGTGGCACATGTATTTGGAGTCCATTTGCAGTGGCTGGAGGCCCTGGTGTTCCCATTCTCTCTTTCTCTCTTCTATTCCTCTATGCTTTCAAATTAAGTAAAATATTAAAATTTAAAATCAAAAGTGATACAATATTATTTAATTTAAGTAATACAGCAATTAGAGGTTTGATTTCTTAAAAGAGTATAAACAACTTTGTCTGTGGAGATGGATCAGCAGTTTAAGGTGCTTGTTCCACAAGCCAGATGATATGAGTTTGATCCTAAGGTACTCAGGAAACATTGGCCTCAAGTTGGCTCATGCACCTATGATCCCAAGTAGCCTATAACAATGGGAGGTGGAAACATGACAATCCCAAAGTTCATGGGCCAGATAGACTTGTCTTCCAAGAAGCAAAATGGCAAGACACACCTTGTTTCAATTAAGGTGAAAGGAGAGGACAGACACCCTGAGGTTGTTCTCTGACCTCCACACATGCACCACAGTAGATGAACCCATACACAAACACACACAAACAAATAAGCAAATAACTTTTAAAAACAGTTGTCTTACTAAATGTTTGTACAGTATGAGAATGCAAATGCTTAGTTTGACAAGTTACGAGTAGCTAATGAAAAGAAGTGGAATTGTATTATATTGCATCTTCTAATGCCTCTATGGGTATACAGATACAATGTTAGAAGTAATATGAATTGTTTAATAATGAAAAATCTTATCCAGCCAATATGTGCAACAGCTAGATTTGTGGGTATGTCCAGAAGTACAAATTTTCATAAAAAGAGAAACAAGAAAAGAGGTGTTGGAATTATACTGAAATGAAACTATGGTATGCAACAACTTATTGCCTTCATGCCAGTTGAAATGATTTTGTTAATCAAAATCATCCCTACACTCTACGATACTGCCTACCTTGGAATAAGCAGAAGTATAAACCACAAGCCTTCACAATATGTCTGCATTTGGATCCTACGAGAAATAGTTACTAAAACAATTCGTTTGCCATGTAAGAGATGAACTGGTGGAAAGGACAATGGGAAGCTAGTACAGCCAGAGTCTCAGGGACATAGTGCAAGACTGGCCTCTGTTGGATGAGATCTGAAGAAAAGTCCCAGACTACAGTGTAGCTATAAGAAAGTTTTGACCATGACAATGGGTTTTCTTTTATCTAGAGTTGTTAAAGACCCATGTCCAGAAGAAAACAGCTTACATCTATTTTTTAGCCGGGCTTACATTTTGGCTAAGAGTGTCAAAGAGTGTGGTCTTCATACAAATGTGGAGTCACAGCTGAGACTATTGGTTAACTAAGCACCACAAGCACTGTGTTATTTCATGGTAACAATATATAGATCAGAGAACTCAAAATTAGTAAGATATCAATTCTTCAGAAACTGATCTATATGTTCAAATATTGCTTAGCAAAAATCAAAGCATGTTTTGATGTAGTAATTGACAAAATAATTTTAAAACAAATATGGTTTGTTTAAAAGAAACTGACGGGAGGCACAGGTAGGAGGATCACCGTGAGTTCGAGGCCACCCTGAGACTACATAGTGAATTCCAGGTCAGCCTGAGCTAGAGTGAGACCCTACCTCGAAAAACCAAAAAAAAAAAAAAAATAAATTAAAAAATAAAATAAAATAAAAGAAAAGAAACTGAAGTTGTCAAAACAATTTCTATAAATGAAATAAAAAAATGGAGACCAGTTTTCAGGAACTGTTAAAAGGCTACAAGTAGGGTGTACTGGTGTGAAGATATAGAAACAGAGCAGAGCAAAGCATTGAGAATTGACCCATGGATATGTGAAATGCTATATAGTCTGAATCTCAACATTCACATTTATGACTTTTTCTCATTTTTCTTTTTTTTTCCTGCATATGTGTGTGTGAGTGCAAGTGTGTTCATATGTGTATTTGCAGGTGTGTGTGTACCTGAAGAGACCAGAGGTTAATGTTTGCTGTCTTCTTTGATCACTCTTCTCTTTATTTACCAAAGCAGGATCTCTCACTGAACACAGAACTTGTGATTTTTCCACTCTTCCCAGACAGATTGCTCCAAGGATTCCCTCTCTCTCTCTCTCTCCTGAGTGCTGGGGTTACAGGCAGTCCATACCCACTGAGCATTTATATCAGTGCTAGGCATCTAAACTCCAGTTGTCATGCTTTCATAGCAAGTGCATTATCCACTGTGCCATCTCCATACTCTCATATGCTAACAAATAAAAATTATGTTGATTTATGGTATACTGCATCATGTTTTGATACACTGTGAAATGACTAAGTCATATTTAATAACAAATACATTGCCATTACCTCATATGCTTATTGTTTTTGTGAAAATGCTTAAACTGCCTAAAATTTGGTTGCATTCTACAAGAATTGTTATTAGCTATAATTATATTATTCCCCTCACTGAACTGAAGTTTTGTATTGTTTGACCAACATTACTCCAATTCTCTTGCCATCATGTCCCTTGTAAGTACTACTCTGCTACACTTCTATCTTTTTATTTTTGTTTACTTCTATCGTTTTAGATTTCATATGTATATGTGTGATCACGAGACACTTTTCCCTCTATCTAGAATTCATTTCTCAAAGTTTTATATGTTGAAAACTAGTCAACAGTGTGATGGTGTTAGAAGGGGGAGTGTTTGGGATAGTTCATGAGAGAAAAGTACTCTTTTTTAAAAAAATATGATTTTATTTTCATTTATTTATTTGAGACAGAGAGTGGGAGAGAGAGAGAGAGTAAGAATGGGCATTTCAGGGTCTCTAGTCATTGCAAACAAACTCCATATGCATGTGCTACCATGTGCATCTGGCTTATGTGGTACCTGGAGAATTGAACCTGGGTCCTTAGGCTTCACAGGCATGCTCCTTAACTGCTAAGCCATCTCTCCATCCCTTGACTACATTTCATTTATTTATTTATTTTTCTTTTTCTTTTTTTGTTAACAACTTCCATGATTCTAAACAATATCCCATGGTAATTCCCTCCCTTCCCCCACTTTCCCCTTTGAAACTCTAATCCCTATCATATCCCCTTCCCCTCTCAGTCTCTCTTTTATTTTGATGTCATAATCTTTTCCTTCTATTATGATGGTCTTGTGTAAGTAGTATCAGGCATAGTGAGGTCATGGATATCCAGGCCATTTTGTGTCTGGAGGAGCACGTTGTAAGGAGTCCTGCCCTTCCTTTGGCTCTTAATTCTTTCCGCCACGTCTTCCGCAATGGACCCTGAGCCTCGGAAGGTGTGATCGAGATATTTCGGTGGTGAGCACTCCTCTGTCACTTCTTCAGAGCACCAGGGTGCCTTCTGAGTCATCCCAAGGTCACTGACATCTGAAAAGTGAAGGTTCTCTAACTGAAAGTGAGAGTAACATTAGTATTTGGGTATGAACATTAAGAGAAGTGCTTACTAAAGTAATTGTAAGTGTGATCAGTACCTGTATAAAACCAGCCTGAGAGAAAGTAAGTGGGAGAGAAAAAATGCATTGTGTACATGTGTGAAATTGTCAAAAGGGGCCGGAAGGAGACACTGTTCCACACATGTGAGAAGATAGTGAAAAGGCACTGTCGAAAAAAAAAAAAACAAAACACAAAAACTAGACCTTTACTAGACATTGAGATTTCACCCCCTGAATGTTACACATTTCAACCTCCAAACTGTGAGAATTAAGTATCTATTATATATAAGCCACCTAGTTTGCAGTATTTTGTCATAGGAGCCTAAAAAGATGAAGACAGTAAAAACAAATCTTAACAGATTTGATGGACATCCAGGAAACAAAGATTGTTCAGCTAATGGAGAGAGAATCCTTTGAAATCCTGGCATAGAAATAAGCTTTGGGCTGGGCATGGTGGCACATGCCTTTAATCCCAGCACTCAGGAGGCAGAGGTAGGAGAATCACCATGAGTGTGAGGCCACCCTGAGACTACATAGTGACACAGTGAATTCCAGGTTAGCCTGAGCTAGAGTGAGACACTACCTCAGAAAACCAAAAAATAAAAGGAAATAAGCTTCAGGGCTGGAGGTGTAGCTCACAGGTAGAGTGCATGTGCCCACTTAAGTCCCTGAATTCCAACAAGTCCCAGTGCCTCAAGTAAGTAAAACAATAAAATAAAATAAATAATACACTTTCACCTATACATTGTAATGCATTAAAATTTAATTCAAATCACACCATAGACTTACATGATTTCTGAGGTTAAGGACTGGCACACTACAAACTACAGGCCAACTACAGTCAACTACCCATTTTGAACATAAAGATTTATCAACACTCCTGTGTATATTCCTGAAAGAATCTAAGTGATCATACCACAGAGATACTTAAACATTCATGTTTATTGCCGCAGTATTTATAATATCCAATGAGGGAACTAGCTTACATACCATCAACAAATGAATGGACAAAAAATATATATCTTCACAATGTATTTTATTAAACTATAAAAAATAAAATTGAGTTATTTTCAGAAAACCAGATGGAAATGGAAATCATCATCTTGAGCAAAATAAGAGAAATATCACATCACATGTTTTCTGATATGTAGAACCTAGATTTTAATATGTAATAAATGTGTATTTCATGGCATGCATGTATATGACATTTAAGCAGGAAGACTATTTGTTGAGAGGAAGACCAGTGGGAGGTGAACAAGGGAGGATGTTGGGGAGGCAATCATTAAATAGAATAAAGACTTACATTTATGAAAATATCATAATGAAACCAATTATTTTGTCAGCTTTCTAAACATAGAATACAAAGAAAAATAAAGACCAGGCTAGCAGAAAAACTTTTCATTGACTGAGCATAGTGTCACATACCTATAATTCCAACACTCGGTAGTATGAGGCCGAAGGATTACCACAAGCTTGAGGGTAGCTCAAATACCTAGTGATTTCTAGGACATACCAGGCTGTATAATAAGGCTTCATCTAAAATCAAATGAAAGGAAATAAAAATAAATAAAAATTAAGCACCATCTCCACAAAAGAAAGAAAAGAATTAAAAGCACATAATTAGTGGAGTAAGTCACAATTCTCATCTAATTTATGTGGATTAAAAATAAGAAAAATAACATAGAAATAGGGCCAAATTGCCTAAGTTTGGCATTAATTAGAAGTTTTGTTGAATCTAGTGATGAACTTGAAATGACTCTGGGATAATGAATTGTTTCTCATCCCAATAATGTTATATTACCTAGAGAAATACAAGGACTTAGAGTCCTTAAAAATATTGACTAAGGCCACATTGTTTCCTTTAAGTGCATTAATTTTCATTAGCTTTCCAGTGAAAATTTTTCAAACAAATCTGGAGATTCAAAGACAAAGACAGAGTTGAATATCTGTGTCAGAGTCTGTGTGCGTGTGGGCTTCAAAGTCTACAGAGTTTATTTACTATTTGGTTCTTTGAAGAATGTCTCCTGACCTCTTCAGGTCAGGCTCTAACAGTTTAGACAGACAGAAGGACTGCTTCTATCCTTTTAGCTGCTAGAGTTTACAAAGCGGGATGCATACTTTGTGGAATCTAGTTACCCACCATTTCTACTTTCCTCTTGAACAATACAACGACCTAAAAATGCTTTCACTCTGATCAACCCATCTACATCTTACATGTTACCAGAGTTCCATAATATAGTTTTCTGTCATCTTTCTTTTTATTCCTTGACAAGACATTTTTGTTAAATTAACATCTGTTTATATTTTTGCACATCCTCATCCTTTTCTCATTATCTTTTGAGTTTAAAGCCTTCCTTTTGGGATATTTTTCCTTTTTACTTAAAAATATTACTTCCCCAGAAAAGTAGGTTTTGAGTGAAAGAACTCAATATAAGATATTAAATTAAGATTTATAGTCTCTCAGCATATGAAATTAAGATTACATTATTTTCCATTGTTGGTCTAGAAAATGTATTATCCATTTTAATCATTCATATATATGCACAAAATAAATATTTTCAATTGAAACTTTTAGTGTACAAAATAGTGGTGTTCACTGTATTTCCATACATATGTATTCTTATGATTTGTTCATGTTTGCCCCAATTAGTATCCCGTGTTCTTCTTTCCCCTCCTACTGGCTCCCTTCATAAGCCCTAATAATTCCTCTCCTGTTTTAATGCATTTTGAATATATATGTATATTTAAACCTGGACTCCAATATTAGAGCAAATATGATATTTATCTCTTTCCCCAATTACCTTCTCTTCATCTCTCCTCTCTATCTTTGGATCCTCTTATTCCCTGCTCATATTCCTCATCTACATTCATGCTCTACAGAGTCATTCATTTAAAGTCATGTCTTTTGTTTATATCATTAATGTGTGTATGTGTTTTGCATTTCCATTGCTTCTACTATGACATATTAGGGAATCAATTTGCTTATACTAATTGTGACTTACTATTTCCTTAACTTGATGGTTGAATCATTAGTTCTTGTCTATCTTCCATTTTTATAATTTTCTTGTTGCATTACTTCTATCATATATCCATGCGGGTTTCTCATTCTGTTTCCACAGTTGTAAGTTTCTCTTTTAATTTTTTCAGCTATGTATTTTCTAGACTGTATATTTGGATATTTTCCTCACAACTAACTTCTAACTTCATCATCCCTGCTATTTTAACTCATTCATGGAGATTTTTTACATTAGCTAACATATTTTTCACTCCTGTTGTATTACTTGGTTTTAAAATATAAGTGGCTTTAAAAATAATGCTGATTGCAGATGCAGATCAGTGGTACAATATTTGCTCATTATGACCAAGTTACTGGGTTAAATTCTCAGAACTTCAAAAAATTAATTCACTAAAAGAACATGAAATGATAAAGTAATGTTATTGTTAAGCTTAGGTTATATCTATTATATCCTCATTAGAATTTTCTATATCTTTTATTTTGAGTTCATTAATTTCATGCTTGAATATACTTGAGGATCTATTTTCATTGTTCATTTTACCTGCTACCTCATTATGGTAGCTAATCTGATTGTATGCCTTATAATATGGCATCATGTGGTCACAGGCATGAGACTTTATCTGTACAACTCAATGGGGGTACAGGTCTTCTGTTTCTTAATTTATGGAAGTTTGCCTTTATGTCTGAAACATCAGAATGTTACCAACCTCAAACTACTTTGAGATGTCAGTTTGGGACTGTCAAGACTCTGCTAAAGTTTAAACTTAACCCCAAACCTGTGTTTCAGGTCTCCAGTGATAAATTCTTAGGGAAGAAGCCCTTAAAGCAAGAAGCCAGTGAATGAGATAAGGCTTACTTTTTATTTTCATCCCTTTTTGCCACTGGGCAGATTACTTGTCATTCTTCCATTTCACACAAAAAATATACAACTCAGTTCGAAGTGGTGACTCAGTTTTCATTCTTCACACACCCTTTAACTATTTTATCAATTTGGCTATTATGTCAAAAATCTTAACTTCAAAATTGTTGTCTTATTAATTGTTGGCTTTGTTTTTAAACTGACAGAAAAGTTTCTTTATAGTCATGGAACAGAATGTGAAACTCTGATGCCTATATGCTCTGTGGAATGATGAAGCAAGTCTATTACACAAATTCATCATCTAAAAATTTGATTATCTTTTGTGATAGGAACATTTAAAATGCTACCATTCAATGTTTCTGAAATATATGATGCATTATTATTAACTATAGTCATTTTGTTTTATAATAGAGCACCAGAATTATTCCTCATATCTAAATGTATCTAGTACTCATTAACCAATCTATATCCTTCCCTCATCCACTTTCCCCCAGTTTTTGATAACCAATACGCTACTTTCTACCTCTGCTAAGAATGTTATTTATTACATTATCAAATCTCTTCAGGGCAACTGCAACTACATAATCAGATTATCTCTCTGATATCTGACTCTCTAGCTTGAAAGTTTCTTGCTTAGAAAAAGAAATTAACAAAAGGTCATATAGGAAGGTCAGAATACTAGTTATCCTTATCTAAAGATGGCATGGTTCTATACTCAAAAGACCATAAAGGACTCCATAAGGAAGCTCTTAGATCTAATAAATGAATTTTTTGTCTTGATGATAGTCTTTCTGGCTGGGGTGAGATGGAATCTCAAAGCACTTTCATTTTGAATTTCTTTGAAGTCTAAGAATGTTGGGCACTTTTTCAAGTATTTGCCATTTGCATTTCTCTTTTTGAGAACTGCCTATTCAGTTCATTAGACAATTTACTGATCAGATGAATAACTTTTTGGTATTTTATTTTTTTGCAGTTCTCTATATATACTAGATATTAATGTTCTATCTGATGCATACTTAGCCAAGAACTTTTTTGCCTATTTTGTAGTCTGTCTTTGACCCTGGTGATTATTTTCTTTGCTGTACACAGAAGCTTTTAAATCTCATGTAATCCCATTTGTCTACTCTTGGGATTATTTCCTGTGCTTATGGAGTGGAATTTAGAAAATCCTTGCCTATGCCTACTCTTCAAGTGTTTTACTTATGCATTCCATTAGCAGTTTCAGAGTTTCAGGTCTTCCATTAAGGTCTTTGATCCAATTTTAAATTGACTTTTCTGCAAAGTGAGAAAAATGGACCTAGTTTCCTTCTTCTATACATGAATATCATATTTTCCTAGCATCATTTGCTGAAGAAGATGTCTCCTCACCAGTATATGCTTTTAACAGTTTCGTTAAAAATTTTGACACAAGACATCAAAATATGAGAGGTACTAGTTGGAAAGAAGGGATTCAGTGAAAGGGATGTGAGAGAAGGGGGACAAAAGAAGATAATGGGAGAGGATTATGATCAAAATACCCACTATGTACATATATGAAAAATTTTGCTAAAAAGTTAAAACATTTTTTTCTTAGTTTCAGCCGGGGCCCTTTTGAGGTATGATGGGGTGGCTCTCTCCTTAGGATCTACATCTATCTGAAAAAGAGAAGCAGATTCTCCAACGGGGAGTAAGTTAGCACCAGGACAAATGAGATAAGAAAAATTGGAGAAACAAGCAAGGGGGCTGTTATCCTGATGAACCGGATACCAGCACAAGGGGGAAGGAGATCAGCACAGAGAAAAATCAACTCCTACCAAATCAGAGAGCCAGAGCCTCAGAGGCCCCCAACACCTCATCACTGAAGCAGACCCAACATGGCTCAGGGAAATTTTGCGGAAGAGGGGGCAGAAAGAATGTCAGAGCCACATGTTGGGTCATGATATGCAGAGACATTTAGCTTACCCATAACTGTGGGCTAACTCCACAATGCATGACCTGTATACCTCAACAAGGAGGGGTCAAGGGGAGGGGGTTAGGTCACGCATGAGCCTAATAATGGTACCAAACTGACTGTATTTGCTGAATACAAAACTGACTAACAAAGAAAAGAAAAAAAAGTTAAAAAAATAAGTGCCTGAGGCTGGGCAATGGCTCTGTGGGTAAGAGTGCTTTCTGCACAAGTATGAAGATCTGAGGTCAGTCTCTAAGTCATGTCAAAAGCTGGTGAGACCATGCAAGCCTGCAATCCCAGTGCTGAGCAGGGAAAAACAGACCAAAGGTCACCGGGGTTCGTTGGTCAGACAGTTTAACTAGAAAAAAATGGTACAAACTCCAAGATTCATTGAGTAAACCTATGTCCAGGAAATAAGGTGGATGATTTATAGAGGAGGACCTCCAATGCCCTCCTCTGGCCTCTGCACACAGGTGCTGGGTTGTGCATGCCTGCACACACATACATGTGCATACCATCACTCTACACACACACACAAACACACAAAATTATGTGGTTGTAACTATGTGTGTCTATTTCTGGGTCTTATTCCTTTCTTTCTTTTCTTTTCCGTTCCTTTCTTTTCCTCTTTCTTTCTTCCTTTCTTTCTTTCTATTGTTGACATGTCTGTGTTTGTACCAGTAGACTCTTGTTTTTGTTTCTATGGCTCTGTAATATAAATTGAGATTGGATGAAATATGATATCTCAAGAATTAGTCTTGGGGACCTCTTGTACTTCCATATGAATTTAAGGATTCGATTTTTTTCTAGTTTTGTGAAAATGTCACTGGAATTTTGATGGGTATTGCATGAAACCTGCAAATTATATTTGGAAATATAGTCATCTTCTTTTTACAAAATATATATTTATCCGAGAGAGAGAGAGAGAGAGAGAGAGAGAGAGAATATGTTAGGGTCTCCTGATAGTGCAAATGAACTGCAGCTGTATGTCTCACTTTGTGCATCTGGCTTTACATGGGTGTTGAACCCAAGAATTGAACCCAGGCTCTCAGGCTTTGAAACTAAGCAACTTTAACCACTGCACCATCTCTCCAGCCTGAGCTATTTTTTTATTTAATTTATTTATTAGAGAAAGTGAGGGAGAGAAAACAAGGCATATAGAGAGGGAAAATGGCCATGGTAGGGCCTTCAACCACTGCAAACAAACTCCAGACACATGTGACATCTTGTGCATCTAGCTTACATGGGTACTGGGGAATTAAACCTGGGTCCTTAGGTTTTGCAGGCAAGCATTTTAACTGCTAAACCGTCTCTCCACCCCAGAAGCCATTTTTACAATACTAATCCTGCCAATCCATGAGTGTGGGATGTCTTTATATATTCTAGTGTCTTCTTCAATTTCTTCTTTTCAGTGTCTTAATGTTTTTGTTTATAAGATAAAACATGCTTATTATTGCTACTTTTCTTCAACAACTTTATATATGCACATAATGTATATTCATCTTAATTCTTTCATGTCACTCTTGTGTATAACATCACTCCCACATATAACTTTTTTAAAGTTTGTTTTTATTATAGAAGCCTTTTACCTTATTTTAGGTTATACATAGGTACTTTAGGAGTTGCGGATGAGAATTTTTTTCATTAACTAGAACCTTGTATGCACACATCATATGTCAGTACCCTGCCCAATTATACTGAGGGTGCTCCTCAGTGGGATTATTGGTGTTCCCCCTAGGGTTGTGAATTATGAGATGTGAGAGCAGCTGTCAGTTATTGTAAGGGGGAGCAGTGCTAACAGGGTATACTGCTATACAAAAGCAACCAGCCTTACAAGATGAACATGCTTGTGCAATAGTGGCCCCCAGCCTAGGTGGGTAACCATTGAGTCTCTGATTGGCTAAAGGTCCACTCAGTGGAAAGGAACCCTTAGCTTGAAATGGGACCCAGTAAGAAGCCTATGGAAACCAGAATAACTCAGGAGCAGAGGCCAGCAAGCTAGAAAGGAGATATAAAGGGAATAAAAAGGGAGGGAGGGGGACTTAATAGGATGGCATTGTATATATGTAAGTAGAAGAACAGATTAATGGGGGTGAAAAGGCCTAAGTGAAGTCAGGGGAAGAGATTCAGTAAGGAAAGGTGGAGGGAGGGCTAATCAAAATCTAAGATGATTTTAATCTAAGATAAAATTAGTTATATGGAAACCTAGGTTTTTGGACAAGGAACACACAGGTGCCATAGATTGTTACTAGGAAAATTTCAGTGCCAGGGTTGGATACCTTCCAGTGAGTTGTTGGTCAGGGAGGCCCTGATGCAACCAAAAACATTATAGGCCATTGCTAAGGCCTTTGGTTTCCCACTAGGAACAGATGGTGAAATCTTATTGATGAAGACTCTACATCATTGGGTGCAAGGCCACTGAGAAACCCTGCTGGAGCTGAGCTGAAAGCCTCCTCCATGTAGACCAGCTGACAGAAAGCTGGAAAAAGCTATGCTGCATGCAGGTGAGTGGGAGAGAGAGAAATCACCAGTGAAGATACTCAACAGTGGACACTGCAAGCCTTATATTTTGCCAGCCAGGCCAAATGAGCCAACAGGTGCAATAATGGCACATGTGTTATGGGGGAAACCAACCACCCTCTAGTTTGACCAGAGGCCAAGCTCCTTGGGAGGGAATGCATAGCAGATACTGAAAACTTACAGCAGGAGTAGTCATGAGCCCTAGGGGTATAACGTCTGCTGGTGTGTGGCTAAACGCATATACTATGCTCACCAAACTGCCCAGTAAGCACTTCTCTTAATGTTCATACACGTGTATTAATGCTACTCTCACTTTGGTTAGAGAACCTTCTCTTTTCAGATGGAAGTGACCTTGGGATGACTCAGAAGGCACCATGGTGCTGAGAAGATGTGACAGAAGAGGGCTCAGCACTGAAGTATCTCTATGACACCTTCCAAGGCTCAGGGTCCATTGTGGAAGAGGTGGCAGAAAGAATGTAAGAGCCAAAGGAAGGGTAGGACTCCTTACAACGTGCTCCTCCAGACACAAAATGGCCTGGATATCCATGACCTCACAATGCCTGACACTACTTACACAAGACCATCATAATAGGAAGAAAAGATGATGACATCAAAATAAAAGAGAGACTGATTGACAGGGGGAGGGGATATGATGGAGAGTGGAGTTTCAGTGGGGAAAGTGGGATGGGGGAGGGAATTACCATGGGATATTGTTTACAGTCATGGATGTGTCAATAAATAAATAAATAAACAAGGAAAAACAACAAACAAGAGAGAGAGAGAGAGAGAGAGAGAGAGACCAAAATCGTGGACTGCAAGAAGACTAGTCTTTAGCCAAAAGTAAGTCTACACCCATCAAAATCTCTCTTAAATATTATTGTTTATCCCATTGAACCTATGCTGACCTCAGACTCTTTTGGAGAATCTGTTTTTTCTTTTTCAAAAGGCAGCTAGAAACGAGATTAGCCACCCCTCACACATCAGTGTGGGCCCAGGTGAAACCAAGAGGAATTGACAAGATGAACAAGAGTGCTGCTTCAATGGCAAGCCTGTTAACCAGTGCCAGGGTCATGGAGACAAACCTGAGGATACTCAAATGGCACCAAAGCAGAAATCCAGAACCTACTGAGAGTACAACACTAAAGTAGACTCAAAACTCACTTTGTTTCTTCTTCAGTTTGTTGTTGATACATAGAAATGTCACTGACTTTATATTGATTTTGTACTCTGCTACTTTGCTGAAAATGCTTATCATGTCTGAGAGTTTTTGGTGGAATCTTCAGGGTCTTTTAAGTGGAAGATCATGCCATCTGCCAAGAGGGATAATTTGACTTCTTTGCTTTTCTATTTGTATACTCTTCATTTTCTTCTTTTATCATATGGCTCTAGCTAAGATTTTGAGCACTATGTTGCATAAACACGAAGGGACTAGGCACCCATGTTTCATTCCAAGTTTTAAAAGGAATATTTTTAAAAAAAATTTTTTGGGGGGCTGGGATCTTATGCATATTTGTAATTATACATATTCATTTTTCTATGAATTGAATAGAATGCTTACATTTTATCCACAATTTCTTAGTGTTTATGGACTCCATCAAAGGATTTCCTTGAGATGTCCATTTTTCCTTATTCCTAGGAACAAAAATGCATGATATGTTAAAGAAAATGTAAGAAAATTAATTCAAGTCTCTAACAAAATATTTCTTTTTATTTTCTCTTTTCGGAGACACTGTCTCACTATGTTGCCCTCTTGGACTTAAACTTGTGTTTCCCCTACATCAGCTTCCTGGGTACTGGGATTATAGGTATATACTACCACACCTGGTTTAAATTTTTCTTGCCTTCAATGAAAATGTTATACTGCCATGGAGTGGCAGAAGACCTATATCTGCTCCTTATAAAACATTTATAAGGTTGAATAGTTGTAGTCACTCTGATTTTATGGAAAAAATCTCTGGCTCAGAGAGCTAAGCTTACTTTCTGAAGCTCATATAGTGAGTTGCCAGGATTCCAGAGTATTGTTAAGACTCTCAGGTAAATGCTATTAATTTGTTACATAGTATACATTTGTCCCTTTGCCTTAGAAAACCCTTTTCTGATATAAGAAATCTATAGATCTACACCATAAATCTTATCCCTTTTAGAAACCACATTTTCTATCCTAAAATTTATCACTGGGATTGAAATATAAAAAGGAAAATGTGCTAGAAGACCTGGTTACATTTTCCTTTGGGTTACAAAGATATTAAGAGTTTGCAATGTTTCTCTTTAGGCATGCCATATCCTGTATTTAGTAACTATCATTCTGTCCCTGATAATTTTCATCACTAAAGTCATTTTGGTTTCTTTCAGCCTTGGGCTCACTGATATTTAGCATGCAATGACATCTTTTCACCTGACTCTCATCACAGTCACATTCACATGGCCTGACATTTAGATGGATGCTTCATTGAATATAATCCACGAAGAATTGTGTTTCTTTTTCCACCTGAAAATGTAACCTCTTTGGATGTTAAATTGATTCAAACATAGATGAGTAACGTCAAAGATTTTTGTTTTTGTAGGTAAAAGCATGTATTGGTTTTAAGCTAAGCAAACTTATGTGGGTGGCCTCTGTAGGCTGATTTGTTTGAGACTTGTCAATTTGTCTTGTCTGAGTTTTCAGGAGATACTTAGGAACTAAATCCTTCTTTAAAACTAGCAGACATATTATCCAAAGGTGAGTGGAAGGGGAAAATCCTACAATAGTTGTAGAGGAGAGAACAAAGCAAAACTAGGTGTGTGTGTGTGTGTGTGTGATCTGTGTTTTTTCATTTATTTACTGAATTGTGAATGGGGAAAATGATTGACAAAGTAACTTTACTTCTTTAAATTATATAGTAAAAAGTAACAAATATGGACCACATTCTTATCATATATGTTGAACGAAACAATCCTATTACAACAATTCATATTTTTCAAGGACACTACTATAAGCCATATAATGAAGTTTCTGTGCAACTCTTTCAAATACAACTATTAGTTAAACAATGTTTGTATCCATAGTTCACAGATAAAACCAATTGCTAAAGAGTTTTACAAACTTATCAAGGTTACAAAGTTAGTAGATGAGGCTAGGACACTAGTACACATGCCAAGTACCAAATATTGCTGCAGAAGATAAAAAAAAAGGTCACCAAAACTTTGCAAAACAATTAAGTAGTTTCCAAGAAAGTCAAAAATACATCTAGCATGGTACAATTATTCCTAGGCATTTAATAAAAGGAAAGAAAAAAACTCCATGCACAGACTGCCACATATTCCTAGCTTTGTCTTTAACAGCCTCAAACTTGAAGCTGAAAAGCTCCTCAAAGGTGAACAATGTCTGTGAAATGTTATTCATCACTCAAATGCATGCATCAGTGATACAGGTTATAATATGAATTGACCTAAAAATAATTTAAAGCATACAAGAAACCAGAAAAAAAGAGCACATAGGTCATTATTACATTTATATAAAGTAAGTAGAAACTAAAATATGTACAATAATCTATAGAAGCACAATGATCAGTGAGTGTCCTCATTTTTGGTGATGCATAAGAGAGAGGCCTCTAAAACCATAATTTTAAGAGTGATTTATGTTTTATATTTATTATTACTGGTTTTCCAAATGTATAGATGTCAAAAATTATCAAATGGTACTCTTTAAATGTTTACTTTCTTTTTTGTCATTTATTCCTTAGTAAGGTGTTAAAATGTACTAGACATTTTTCCTTCAACTAACACTTACTTGCAAGCCTAGTAAATGAAACAGAAAATATGCAAAGACCTCCTACCATCTTATTTCTGAAGAGATCTATAGAAGTCTTCCTTGAAAACTTCTGTATAGAAGATATATATATATATATATATATATATATATATATATATATATATATATAATGAATCAATATGATATGTTACTTTAATTCAAATCCTGTTTTCTAGAAATATTGCATTGCCATCAGTCTTTGACAAATTTCCTCAGTGGTAAGAGGCTTACTGTGCATGCTGGGTTTAATTCCCAATACCCATGTAGCCCCGCATTTCTGAAACCCCAGAAGTCATGGGAGCCAGATGAGAGGATGATCAGTTGGTTAGGCTGCTTAGTCAGTATAGCCAAAAAGCAGCATGAATTCTGGGTTCAGTGAGAGACTCCTTTGCATGAAAATAAGACAGAGAGGACACCTGGTGTCTTTCTCTGCCCTCCCACAAGTGTGCACAGGGCATATGCATCAGCAAACATACACACACACACACCCATTTGCCACACACTCACATGCACCAAAATAAAAAAAATGGCCTCTGGAAATGAGTTATTCTAGATACCTAAATTTATCTTATATATTGTGCATATTCCTTTAAAATTGCTTTAAAATATTTTAACAAACATTTTAGTTATATGTGATCCAGTTTTCCATCACCTTAAAAAAATTCTTTTATTTAATCTGCCTTTCTTAATGGCTCAGGGCCATCATTAGTACATCAAGCTTACATTAAACTGAAACATAGTGATACCCTCTGGACTTCATTAAATGTGCATACAGATTCACTCCAGTAATAAGAGACTTAAGGCAGGAATATTTTTTTTCTCTTTGTGGGAGAGAAACGGTGGATACATCTGTCACTTCTATATTCTGTCTCCTCCTGGTATGTCATCTGTCACTTCTTACAGAGTGTGACTTCTTGGATCAGCATCCTTTACCTCATTCTAATACATAAACTTTAATTGGTGAAAAGATGTAACTAAGATCAGTAGAACTGTATATAAACACAGGTGAGGACTAGTGGACTGGACAGTTTTCCTTTGAGTCAAATATATGACTTTTAGTACATAGACTATTTTAACTGTGTGAAACAATTCATTTTTTTTTAAATTATTTGGCTCTCAGCTCTGTAATTTGGTTTACTGCAGAACTCAGTTATAAACAGATTAGGTATTAATGTATCTCATGCACAAAGATTTGTTTGGAATAAACAGAGTTTAAAGAGTACTTTCATCACCACAGTCCTCACTGAAAATATTTATTACTTTGATTATTAAATCCCCCTCTATTTGTGGGAATCTGGAAATGGGAAATTATCATCCCAAGTCTGAGCATTTCTGGATATCACTAGCTGTTAGTCTAGCAGATACCACTGATAATTGCTCTAAGTTTTTCTCTTTTTTCCTGATAACTACCAACTGTTAGAAAGAAGAACAAAATATGGAATATATTGGAAATTTCACAAAACAGTCATTACTCTTCATCACATTCTGACTTACATATGAAACACTGATAATAGAATGGGTGAATTCAGATACTCATTTGGTAAAATGCCATCTTTTTTCATATTGAAGAACCACGGAGTAAGCTTGTTTTCAAGACTTGGGGACATTCTATGCCAGTGTGAGAATGAAAAATAGGACCACATTTTCTATTTTATTTATTTATTATTTTAATTTTTATTTATTTATTTGAGAGACATAAAGAGGAAGGGAAGGGAGAGAGAGAGAGAGAGAGCGCCAGAGCCTCTAGCCCCTGCAAATGAACTCCAGACACATGTGCCACCTTGTGCATCTGGCTTATATTTGTCCTGGGAAATTCAACCTGGGTCTTTTGGTTTTGTAGGCAAGTGTTTTAACCACTAAGCAATCTCCTAAGCTCCACACTTGTTATTTAAGTTGTTTTCACATTCTTCCACAGAAGGAATCTTGGCTAAATACTGAAAGGCCTCGTTATTTACTGTTTCCCTCCTTAAATTTCTTATGATCCAGAAATAAGACTTAGCACATTAAGAGTCGCTTTTCTTTTGGTGACAGAGATTGGGAGGGAGCTTAGATTAATATTAACAAAAGTATAAGCCATATGTGATGGTGCATGTCATTAATACCAGCACTCGGGAGGCAGAAGTAGGAGGATTGCCATGACTTCAAGGCCCCTCTGAGACTACATAGTGAATTCCGGTTCAGCCTGGGCTAGAGCAAGAACCTACCTCAAAAAGAGAATATTAGAGCCAGGCATGGTGGCACACAGCTTTAATCCCAGCACTAGGGAGGCAGAGGTAGGAGGATCACCATGAGTTCAAGGCCATCCTGAGACTACAGAGTGAATTCCAGGTCAGCCTGGGCTAGAACAAGACCCTACTTAGGAAAACAAAACAAAAGAAAACAAAGAGAGAGACACACAGAGAGAGAATATTAACAAAGGTATAGAGATAAATGAGAATGTCATGTTATGAGAAATAAAACAATTAAGAACAAAGAATTTTTTTTCCTCCTGATCCAGGAAATCATTCCTTGTATCCAATTTAATTGCTTAAATTGAAGAACGTTTTAAAAATATTTATTTATTTATTTATTTATGAGGGAGGGAAAGAAAGGAAAAGAGAGAGAGAGAGAGAGAGAGAGAGAGAATGGGCATGCCAGGGCCTCCAGCCCTGCAAATGGATGTGTCACCTTGTGCATCTGGCTTAAGTGGGTCCTGGGGAATTGATTCTGGGTCCTTTGGCTTTGCAGGCAAACACTTTAATTGTTAAGTCATCTCTCCTGCCCTAAACTGAAGAAATTTTGAATGAATGTGGAATCTAGAAAAAGGAAGATGTCATGGAAGACTGTCTATCCCAGATAACACTTGAGTAGTCACTGCCCACCTCTGACTCTATAGTCTTTATCAAGCTGACTCTTCTCTAAGTAGTGCACTACACAGTTCACTAAGTTTTAAAACAGGATGAAATTCATTTGATTATGTTTACATTTAAGTAAATTAAGATCACATTTATTTCTTGGCTCATCGAGGTCATGTTTAATTGGAGTTTTGGGTGGATCCAAACTTTTCTGACTACACAAAAATTCTTACTTACTTCCCAAAGTGGCTATTTATTCAGACATTATTATTGTATTTACTAATTATACTTCAGAAGGATATCTTGTTTTCTTTACTTCCCATAACCTTAATTCATGTGTATTAGTTTATCAGCATTCATACCCAGAACAAGAATTATGTGAGACCCCACCATTTTGTAATATCCATGGATCTCATCTAACTAATTTCACCTTTTTATTTTATTTATTATTTTTAAGGAGAGAGAGAGAGGGAATGAGAGAATGGGTGCACCAGGATCTCCTATGATTGTAAATGAACTCCACATACATGCAACACTTTGTCCATCTGGCTTTATGTAGTTACTGGGGAATTGAACCCAGATTGTCATGCTTTGAAAGTAAGCATCTTTAACCACTGAGTAGCATCTCTCCAGCCCCTAATTTCATTGTATACAGCTAAAATGCACCTTTTTTTTTTTTTTTTTTTGGTTTTTCGAGGTAGGGTCTCACTCTAGCCCAGGCTGACCTGGAATTTACTATGGAGTCTCAGGGTGGCCTGGAACTCACGGCAATCCTCCTACCTCTGCCTCCCAAGTGCTGGGATTAAAGGCGTGCGCCACCACGCCCGGTTTAAAATGCACCCTTTTAAAAACAAATTTCTTGGGTGGTAGGAATGGCTTGGTGGTTAAGGTGCTTGCCTGCAAAGCCAAAGGATCCTGGTTTCATTCCCCAGGACCCACTTAAGCTATATTCACAGCATGGCACATGGTACATGCGTCTGGAGTTGGTTTGCAATGGCTGGAGGCCTAGCACACACATTCTCTCTCTCTCTCTCACTCTCTCTCTGTCTCTCTCTGACTCTTTCTGTCTTGCAAATAAATAAATAAAAATAAGAATAATTAAAAATAAATAAATTTCTTCATCAGATCTGTGGTCTGGAGAAAGATTGAATTGTTTATTTATACTATGCAATCATATAGCAAAATTTTGAGAAAATTAATACATTACTCTTGAATGTACTTAAATAGTATTTGCAGTTATTTGACATTTTGGGTCATCAAAGCTACTGATCTCTTCAAAAATTAAGTAAATATATATATATATATATATATATTCAACAATAATGATGGAGGCATTATCTATTATTATCTATCTGACAGTATCAGTCAAATGAAGAACTTGTATACTTAGTGAATGATTTACACAAAAAGAATGATTACTATAAGGAGTGACTGAAACTTAGAGGAAGTATAATAGAATTGTAGAATTTAAGAGATCTTTAAAATTTTAAATCTCTAAGCTGAGCGTGGTGGTGCATGCCTTTAATCCCAGCACTTGGGAGGCAGAGGTAGGAGAATTGCTGTGAGTCCGAGGCCACCCTGATCCTACATAGTGAATTGTAGGTCAGCCTGAGCAAGAATGAGAACCTACCTCCAAAAACTAAAAAAAAAAAAAAAAAAAAAATCTGATCTCTATTGGTTTTATTTTATAGATGAAGACACATTGGAAAAAAAGTAAGTCACTTATCCAATGATTCTCTATTGCTATGCGATGGAACCTGAACTGGAACCCACGTAAGAGAAGCTTTATGTAGAATGGATTTAGCTAGAAGGAAAATGCTTTAGCAATGAGATTATAGTATCAACCAACAACTTAGTTATGTTCCCTTTGCTGTGAACAAATACCTGACCATAAACTATGTAAGGAAATAAGGGATTATTTTTGGCTTACAATTTTTTTTTTTTTTTTGAGGTAGGGTCTCGCTCTAGCCCAGGCTGACCTGGAATTTACTATGTAGTCTCAGAGTGGCCTTGAACTCACAGCCATCCTACTACCTCTGCCGCCTGAGTGCTGAGACTAAAGGAATGAGCCATCACACCCTGCTGGCTTAGAGTTTTGAAAGTGTTTCATAATGAACAAGGCATGGCACATGCTCTGACTCAGCCCATCACATTGTCAGGGAGGATGTGGAGAGTAAACAGGAAGTGAGGCCAGGCTGTAACATTTCACTACATACCATCATTGATTCACTTCCTCCAGTGGTGGCGTGCAGTGAAATGTTTGGCTTAAGCAACACAGAGTCACTGACAACCTTGACAAGAACAGTTTTGGAGCAATGGTACGGGCAAAAGTTCAGTTGGAATGGAATATTAATTTCCTAGGGCTACCATAGCAAGTACGTACAAATTGAGTTGCTACATTAACAATCTTGAAGACTGGAAGTTGTGAATTAATGTAAAGATAGAGTTCATTCTTTCTAGAGGTTCTGAGGGAGTATTTATCCACTGCCTCTCTCCTAACTTTTGGCAGCTGGTAGCAATATTTGGTCTTCTTTGGATTTCAGATAAATCTTCCCAATGCATTGGCACCCTTCATGGTGTTTTCGTTATATCTTTTGTCATCTTGCTACTGTAATGGTCTCTGTTTATTCCCTTCTTCTTTTATGATTAATCTTTTATTGTATTAAGGCTATCCTTATGCTTTCATTTTAATTATATCTGCAAAGATTTTTTTTCAAATAAGGTCACTTTCATAAGTATCAGGGATTAGGGTCTCAATATATCTTTTGGAGATGCACAATTCATCCCAAATTCAAGAACTGGATATTTAAGGTCAAAACAGGTACAAAGATAAAATTGCCTTGATTCAAAACAGAATAGAAAAATTAGAATTTTTAAATATTTTGTTTATTTATGAGAGAGAGAGAGAGAGAGAGAGAGAGAGAGAGAGAGAAAACGGGCATGCCAGGGCGCCTTTAGCCACTGCAAACAAACTCCAAACACATCAGCCTCCTTGTGCATCTGGCTTACATGGGTCCTGGGGAATCAAACCTGGGTCTGTAGGCTTCGTGGGCAAACGCCTTAACTGCTAAGATATTTCTCCAAAGCAATATAGTTTGAAAAATCATTTGGTCAATATTTTCACAAGCAGAACAATAGAAGCTCAAATGGAACCAAGAGTATATTTTATTGCTTAAATTTTATTTTGTTTGTATGATGGCAAAATGATGTATTTAACTATTTATAAACTAATATTGTAGAATGAAAAATCATTAGTGAGAGAATATGGGACCCTATAACCAAGTCGAAAGTCTCATCTTTACCAGGAATGTAGACAATTTAGCCATAGCAAGAGGTTGGAAGGCTGCATATATAAACACTATGCTAATAGATGGGGATATATTTAGTAAAGTAAACTTGAGAAATAATACCTCTCATTATCATTTTCTGGCGATATTTGCTTAGGTTCTACCTTGAGAATTTATTAATAGTTTGAATATTTCTTTAAAATTAAAGCTCAAGCTCATCATGCTAGTTATTGCTTGCTGTATAACATTTTTATTCAGTTTCTGAGAGTTAAGGTTCCTCACAAATTGCAATCAAAGTATTGGCTCCCTCCCTCCCTTCCTTCCTTCTTTCCTTCCTTTTCTTGAGCTAGAGTTTCACTCTGTAGCCCAGGCTGGCCTTGAATATAATATGTGGATCAGGCTGGCCTTGAATTTAAGGCAATCCTCCTGCCTCAGCTTGCCAAGTGCTGAGATTATAGCCACATTTCTTTCTTAAACTTCACATATGTCCTCTTTTGCCTGGTTGCCAAGCAATGTTCCAGTTTGATTGCAAGCTCTGAGTTTTATTGACTACTGTGTAGAGTAGTGATCTTCTTATTTATGTTCAGTTAGCAGAGAAGGAACAGTAGAATAAATGCTTGGAATCAACCTAATAAACCTGCCTCCTGCCTGCACATTGTTTACATTGGATAAAATGCTATCAGTGTCTCCTATCTAGCTGCACAAACATGGTTATTTTTCTATGCAGTCTCTTCCTATTTGTTTGTATTTTACTAAATCTTATCTGCCTCATGGAAATTGTATAAAAAAGTGAAGAATTACTGATAATGCGGTCTTTTATTTCACAGGTTGACCTTGTGCCTTTTCAAAAGCTAAGTGAAGTAGATAAGAAGGTTAATTTTTCTTTTGCAGATAAGGTGCTTGTTGCAGCAGTTTCCAAGAGAAATAATTTGATTTGACTGGAGAAAAACTCATTTTGATCAGACTATATCTTTTACCACATCTTGAATGAATCTTGGTGAGTACTTGAGAATTCAGTTTCCTATAGACTGCTGCTTTGTTCCCCCAAAGACTTTGTTTATTATTTGTCTTCATTATCCATTACCTGAACATTAATGGTGTGTCTTTGCTTCCTTTTTCTTATGCTGATAAGTAATTCAAACAGAAAGTTGTTTATTGCATGTATAGAGAAAAGTATAAATAAAATACCAGGAAAACTGTAACTTTTACAAATGCCACACTGTAAGGGAAATGGTGTTCTTAAACCTTCTTGGATTATTGATCATGAAAGTATTCTAGTTTCCTTCAGGTTATACCACAATGGTTTGTTATTTTTGCTTGAAGTTCCTGGATGGAACTCATATTTTTCTTTTCTTTCATAGACTTTTAAATACTGGCACTGCAATAAAAACTGTTTCAAATATGTAAATAGTTTAGTCTATACATACATACATACATATATATATGGTGTATACTTTAATAAAAGATTTATTTATTTATTTATTTGAGAGAAAGAGGCAGAAAGAGAGAGAATGCCACGGCCTCTAGCCACTGCAAAGGCACTCTAGACACATGCGCCACCTTGTGGATACTTGTGGGTACTAGGGAATCAAACCTGAGTCCTTAGGCTTTGCAGGCAAGCTCCTTAACTGCTAAGCCATGTCTCTAACCCTTGTGTATACATTTTATATTTACTTTTAGACTTAAATGAAAAATCAAGCCTTTTAGTTATAATTTATTAAGCTAAATGGCCTTAGTCAGATCTGTTGACATTTTATCTATGTATGAGCTCTGGAAAGAACAAAGAAGATGTGGTAAGCCTAAAGGTGTCTTCATGTGAGATAGAATAAAAGCAATTTCTAATCAATAGTATGCAAGCTTTAATATCAAAAGTGAGATCTCACAGAAGGAAAATGAAAGGGTTTAAAGAAGGGAAAAACTACATGGTTCTTCGTATTTTTTTGCTTTTTTCCATTTTGTGACACACCTTAAAATGTCTAACTCACAGTAACCATGGAAACTATCCATTAAGAAAAAGATAGTTCACAAACTATGGTTTAGCTAAATTTGTCTTTCATTAAAATTTAGCCAGAAATACCAACTAAACTAAGAAATAGGACCCTGGGGTACATTTACTCTACTTTTTATGCTCTATCATTTGTAAATTCCATGAAAGAAAATTTGCTTAATCTTTCTGTGTCTTACTTATTTGATGCTGTGTATCATTATTGGATGCTGGATCATCTGTTCAGATAAAAATGGATGGAACAATATCTGGAGTTGTAATGTGGTGTGTGTGTTTAAATAAGAGAAGCAAAGGTGAAGATGATATAGCTGTACTGTCTGAACCAGCTCTGTTCCCAATAAATCATTTTCTCCTTTAGTAGAAAGTAGGTTATATGAGGCATAGTTGGTTTAGAATCAGAGTTTAATGAAAAGGACTCAACTTAAGAATTATTGTTACAGGGAACTGATGAAATATATTTGTGATCCTTCAATTCCAGAAGGACTGACCAAAGATTGTACATTCCATTGAACATTCCAGTTCATCTATATGAGATGAGGTCTTGGTGTTCTTGAAAGCTTTGACATTACCAGCTCAGAGAATTACTGGCGAGCTTCATAAGCTCTCAGCTTGTCTTTTGTTTCCCTTTTTATCAATATATAGTAATTGTAAAAAAAAATGGGTCTTACTATGTCATTTACATACATACATAATATATTTTTGTATATGTAGTATCTGTATCTATATGTATGTGTGTGTATGGTGTATGCACATATATGTGCAGATGCATTCTCTGATAAACCCACACCAGGGCATAACATCAGGTGTCTTTCCTCTGTTACTCATCCATGCATTTCCTTGAGATGGAGACTTTATCTCGGAATGCAGTGCTGAGGTTTTCACAAGCCCCATTGATTCGCTAGGCTCTGTCCCCATAGGACTGGTGTTACAGAAGAAGGGACACTTCTAGTTGTTTATATAGATCTTGGGGAATGGAACTTAGTCTCAGGCCCTCATGCTTGCAAATTGCTCTTATCCACTGAGCTATCTCTCCAGCTTTATATAATGTATTTTGATCGCATTCATCACACCATTACCCTCACTTATCCCTCTCCCTGCTCATGCTAGTCCATACTCTCTTCTGTAATAATCCACCCTTCTGCTGTCATGACTATTTTTCCTTTTAATGTATCTTTCTTCCACACATGAGAGAAAATGAGATGTTTCTCTTTCTGAGTTTGGCCTATGTTATGCAACATGATGTCCTGATCATGCATTTTCTAGGCATTGATCTTTTTTTTTTTTTTTTCGAGGTAGGGTCTCACTCTGGTCCAGGCTGACCTGGAATTAACTATGTAGTCTCAGGGTGGCCTTGAACTCATGGAAATCCTCCTACCTCTGCCTCCCGAGTGCTGGGATTAAAGGCATGTGCCACCACACCCGGCTTGGTATTGATCTTTTTTATGGCTGAAAAAAACCCCATCATGTACACATACCATAGTTTCTTTATCCATCTATCTGTTAATGAACATTCAGCCCATTTCTGTAACTTGGCTGTTGTGAACAGTGCTATGATAAACATGGATGTGAAAGTATCTCTGTTTGGTGCTACTAGGCATTTATAAAATAGACTAGTTATAAAATTCATTGTTATTTAGCATTGTAATAAACTAAAAAAGCATATTATTTTCAAGGTTTACTGAACCCAAACCATCAAGTCCTGATATAACCACAACCTTACATGATATTCTCCATATCTTACTCTTGTTTCACTTTATGACTTTAACCAAAACCTTCTTGTTACTTGTGGGTGATGTTATCTACTGCCTACTAATCCATTTTCCATTATCATTTCCTATTGAATCCCCTCTAAATTCAGAATGACAAAATCTCTAGCACAAAACAGTCTGCCTCCTCATGTTCCCATGTAATTTTCATGTGATTCATTTATAGCCAGAGAAATACATAAATATGCTGTACTTATTGAGGAACCCAATAAAACTGTTGTCTTCCTGTTTAAAAGGAACAGGACTGAATTAGCTATGTGCTTCTGGCCTCTCTCCATTCTTTCTCTTCCTGTAGCTATCCTGTCAGTATAAAGACGACAATCTGGCTCTCTGATAATGATGTCAGGCTTCCACAGCTATTGCCTCCATTCCCTTCCCACTTTCTCAAGTTCCATGAAGATATTCACTAGGCTGAGATTAGTCTGCATTCTTCCCCTGTTTCTTTTGCATTTAATGTTACTATACACATGCGTCAATATATGATATTATTCTGTCTGCTTTCAGAAATAAATGGCATGGGCCAGGCATGGTGGCTCACACCTTCTTAATCCTAGCAGTCAGGAGGCAGATGTAGGAATATAGCTGTGTGGGCTGGAGAGCTGGCTCAGTTGTTAAGGAAGATAGCATTGTGTTTAAGGCCAGCCTGAGACCACAGAATGCATTATAGGTCAGCCTGGGCTAGAGTGAGACCCTACCTAAAAAAAATTCAAAAATAAATAAAAATAAATGGAATGTTGTATATATAATTTTGTCAATTTCCTTTCATAACTTATTTATTTATGAGAGAGAGAAAGGCAGTAGAGAGAGGTAATGGGCATACCAGGGTCTCCAGCCACTGCAAACGAAACCCAAATGTATGTGCTACCTTGTGCTTCTGGCTTATGTGAGTCCTGGGAAACCGGACTTGCATCCTTTTGCTTTGCAGACAAGGGCCTTAACCACTGAGCAAACTCTCCAGCCAAGAATATCAATTTTGTTTTTGAGATTTTCTTGGTTGATCCAAATAACTATTCTGTAATAATTTTCTCTATGATTAAATGAAATTTTAATTATCAATTCTTTTTTATCTTATTTTATGATTTTTGTCTTGATGCCATAAGTGCTGCAATGAATATTCTTGAATTTGCTTTTCTTGTGTGCATGTATGTAAGTTTTTTCTTGGGACTATAAATAGAAATGCAACTGTTAGATTAACATGATATATACATATTTAGCCTTACAAGATGTTTTTGAATTGATTATCAAATCTCCATGCCAACTTTCATATGACTTTAGTTAGCATTCTCTATTTCCATATCTAAATAAGAGTAAGGTAATTAAACATGATGATTGTGAGCCAGGTGCCATGGTGCATGATTGTAGTCCAAGTTCTCAGGAGGCTGGGATGAGAGGACTGTTGCAAGTTCAAGGCCATCCTGGTCTATGTAAGTGTAATGCTTGCACTATGTTTTGTTAGGTAAATTTCATCCATGAAGAAAATCTCCACAAGTTTCTAAGTTGCATATATAGTTTATCAAGAGTAAACATTTACTTTCATTAACTACATTTACTACAACTAGTAACATGGTCCTTTTTATTTCTTTAATCTATGTATTGTAACAATTGGTGCTATTTTAGGATCTATCTTTAGACTACATCCTCCAAAGTCTTTCTGACTCTGTGATATGCCTATGCTGGAATATTCATAGAGAAATGACCATGGTACTCTGGAAGCTAAGAAATGGAGTTGTCAATCAAAGATGTGACCATTGATTTTTCCCTAGACTAATGTGAATGGCCAGATCCTGCTCGGAGGAATTACCATTCATTTGTCATGTTGGAGAACTGGATGTGAAGAGGGAAGCTGCAGTAGCCCATGCCCATGTATGTTTTCACATCACACCCCAAAGCTTTTCAACTAAATGAGGAAAAGCATTTTATACCAAAAGTGATAAAGACAGTTTATTCTTGACAAACCCTATAAATGTAAAGTGTGTGATAAAGCCATTCATTGTTTTCCCACCTTAATAATAATCACAAGACAACTTACACTGGAGAGGAATCCTACAATTGTGACTCATGTGGCCAAGATTTTAAAACTTGTTCATACTTTACACAACAGCAAAAATTAAGCAACGAATACATGGTGTCTCATATCTGTAATTCCAGCCCTTAGGAAGATGAGGCCGCAGAATTGACATAAATTTAAGGCCAGACTTGTCTATATTAAGTGTGAGAACCTATCTCAAAATATATAAGCAAAAAAATGACCAGAATTTAATACTTTAGGGAATCCCTCCAAATGCAAAGAATGCATCAAAGCCATTCACTGTTGCTTAAACCTTGTTCATTGTCAGGGAATTCAATCTGGATAGAAAGGCTAATCTCGTAAAGACTGTGGCAAAGCTGAGAACTGTTCTTCAAGCCTTAATGAATATCAGATTCTGCATACTGGACAGAAACTATATTCATGTAAAGAATGAGACATATAAGTTAAACACTGTTCAACCCATACACAACCCCATTTTCATACTGGAGAGAAAACCTGCAAAGTCAGAGAATATGGAAATGCTGCTAACAATTATTTAACCATTAATCAACACTAGAAAATTTATACTGGAGAAAAACCCTGTAACTACTAAGGATGCAGAAACACATTTACTACTTAGTCCTTACATATAACTCTAGTCCTTGGGGGCTGAAACAGGATGATTGCCATGATTTTGAGGATAGCCTGGTTTACATAGTAAGTAAACAGGTTGACCTAGGCTTACAGAGACCTTGTGTCCAGAAAAAATAGAAAAGGAAAAACAAGGAAAAAAGAAACTAAAGAGAAAGGGAAAGAAAGAATAATACTGTAAAGCAAACCTATAATTGAAAAGCATGTGACAACATCTTTACTAAGGTTATAACAGTTTTTGACACCAATAAATTCATACTAGAAAAACTTTACAGATGTAAGGAACACTTTTGGCAATCTTTATACTTTGTTCAACATCAAATAATTCTATCAACAATATCATCAAGAAACCTTATAAGTGCAAATATGTGTCAAGATCTTTATTTAAATCTCAATTCTTACTCTACTTAAGTAAATTTATATTTGATAAAAACTTCATAAATATAGTTATACTAGAATTATTTCAGCAAATATATACACCCTGTGGTAGTTGAATAGATGTCCCCTAATATATTTAGTTTTTTATTACTTTGTAGTTCACATCTGTAGTCACCTGGCTGGAGGCAGTGTCACTGGGTGGATCTTAAGGTGTGGTGGTGGGTTTCAGATTTCAATCTAAAGATATGCAAAGTGTGCCTATCTGGAGTTCCTGAAGTGTGCTGTGCTGTGTGGCTTTTGGCTTTTGGCTTGTGCTTCTCTCTCTGCTTGGACCTGTGAAGGCAGGCCAGCATCTTCTGCCATTATGGAACTTCCCCTAGATCTGTAAGCTTCAATAAAAGTCCCTTCCTCCATAGTTGTGCCTGGTCTGGAAGTTCATCTCAGAGAACCTGAAGCTATCTGCTACACACCCAATAAAAGCAAGGTGTTCGTACTAGAAAACATTTAACAAATGTAAGGCTAGATCATACTTTGATTTAAATCTGCATAAGAGCATGACTATAGGAAAGAGATCCTAAAAACACAGGGAATACGACAAAGACTTGAAATGTTATTTAAAATATAATCTACATCATTAGCTGATATGGAAGAGAAAATTACATAATCATAGATATATTAATGAAGTTAATTCATCTCAGAAAGAATATGAATTTGTTTTAAATTCCACTTTATTAAATCACCTTACTGCCAATAAGTTTATGAAGCACAAGTTTCAGGTCATTAACTCAGAAGAATAAGACTGCATTCTGAGTGTTTGTGGTCTATATATTCCTCAGACCACACAATGAATTTTGAACTATTGTATTTAGATTATGGATGAACCTTAGTATTTTAACAAATAAAAGTGGATTTTTAAAAAAATTGTTTTGTTTATTTATTTATTTGAGAGCGACAGAGAGAAGGAGGGAGGGGGGAATGGGAGAAGGAGGGGGGGGGAATGGGAGAAAGGGGGAGAGAGAGAAGGGGGGGAATGGGAGCGCCAGAGCTTCCAGCCTCTGTAAACGAACTCCAGATGCGTGCGCCCCCTTGTGCATCTGGCTAATGTGGGTCCTGGGGAATCGAGCCTCAAACCGGGGTCCTTTGGCTTTACAGGCAAGCGCTTAACCGCTAAGCCATCTCTCCAGCCCAAAAGTGGATTTTTTAACCAAAAAAAACCCTAATTGACATTAGCAGATTTACTCATTTATCATGCTTAAATTTTGAGCATATCTATCTGTCCAATTATATTTATTTGTCTTTGTATCTTCTTAATCTATGCATTAAATCTAATTAAATATCCTCAGATGGCAATTGAAGCTATTGTATACCTCCTTTTCAATTATTTAGTATACAACAGTCAGTATAGGAAATATCTGTTATATGGTTGGAAATAACTGAAATATTTTGGACCTGGTACATTTTTGTGTGTGCTGTTATATTTTTTGTGTATGTGTCAATAGCTATTTTTAAGTGATGGCTTAACTTCCTTCATAATTATAGATGTGGTAAAGCTATCTAAGGGTCTTTTCTGTTTTTCAAATGATACTTATCTAATTATCTTCATTTTCAAAATATATTGATTGACACAGTGTTATCAGCAGTATTTATATGATTTCTAAACTTTTGTTACAATTTAAAATATGTGAATATTTTTTGAGATAGGATTTTGCTATGTAACCTTGGCTGGACTGGAACGTACTATCTAGCATTGAACTTGGGGAAATGTCTTAATCTCCTGAATGCTGAGATTTCTAATTAACTAGATTACATCCAGCTCTGTTCTTGTTACATTAAATAAAATATGCAATTTTATGTTTCTTTTATTTTTGATAATTCTTGTTAGAGATTTGTACATTTAATAATTTTGTTTTATTGCAGCACATTTGCTGAACTTCTGTGAAATTTCTTTGCTTTAGATATTCATTTGTTATTATTTGCTTCTGTTTTTGAATATTTTTATTTTTATAAATATATCAGAAAGATAGATAGAGAGAGAGAGAGAGAGAGAGAGAAGGAGAGAGAATGGGCATGCCAGGGCCTCTAGCCACCATGTGCATCTGACTCACGTGGGTTCTGGGGAATCAAACCTGAGTCCTTATGATTTGAAGGCAAACACTTAAACTGCTAAGACATTTCTCCAGCCCTATTTTAACTTTTGTTTGTAAAAATATAATACATTGAATATTTAGCTTGCAGATACTGTATATTTGCCTTATTTGAAATATATGCATATATATATATACCTATCCAAATACACATTTCCAAAGAATATTTATCATATGCATAAGAATATGTGAACTGTGTATGTAAATTAGAATTGCTACAATTAATATCTGTAGCCATACTACCTAAAAGGTGAAATAGAAGATGATTACTTTTTTATTTGTATTTTGTTTTATTTCTGTGTGTGTGTTGAGGTAGGATCTCTCTCTGGCTCAGGCTATGTAGTCTCAGGATGGCCTTAAACTCAGAGTGATCCTCCTACATCAGCCTCCCCAGTGCTGGGATTAAAGGCATGTGCCACCACGCCTGGCATGATTACTTTTGAGTAAAAGTTCTTTTGTGTTTTGAAATAATAAATTTTTCTTTTTTCTTTAGGTATATTCATGTCACAGAACAGAATATAGTTATAATTGAAAAGAGATATTCTTTTCAAAATTCCAAAGGGGAGAGCATTTCATACCATTATTGTTAACTTAAACAACATTTATTTGGGAAATTTAAAGCAAAAAAGATCATATTATTTCTGAATTCTTTGAGTGTTTTCATATAAGAGCAATCACGCTTTGTGGTCTATTACTTGGATCATTTCTTCATATATATATATATATATGTATATATATATATATATATGTATATATATATATATATATATATATATATATATATCTTAAACTATGAAAACTGTCCAAATCCTTCATTTTTTTCATGAAAATAACAAAGTTGTTACAAGTAACCTTCATAGTTCTATCTCTGTTTGATGACATGTTTCAGCCTTACAGAGCAATAAAATCTTGTTATAAAATTCAATTGGAGGCTAGGCATTGTGGCACATGCCTTTAATGCCAGCACTTGGGAGACAGAGGTAGGAGGATTACCCTGAGTTTGAGGCTATCCTGAGACTACATAGTGAATTCCAGGTTAGCCTGGCCTAGAGCAAAACCTTACCTCGAAAGATAAAAAGAAAAGCAAACAAACAAAAAATCAATTGGCAAGTAGTTCATTTTAGAGAAAAAAGAACACAAATTTATCTTAAAAGTTAACAAAACAAGATAGAGTCTGGAAGCTTATTCTTATATCATTTAGAAGCTAGTATTATGTACTAAAATATTGTTTAAAGCTATAATACCCCATACATATGTACAGATAATTTTGATAACTATAAAACTTACATTAGTACTTATTAGAGATAGTGTTTCACCAATGCATTCTGAAGACTATTATGTCAAATGATGTCTGTTAAAACAAGTGCTTAATAGCCTTTCTTTATGATTCCACTACTCAATAGAGATTATTCATTGAAAGGAAAATAAGGAAATAAAACTCATGCTTGTAGCATATGATTTAGTGTGGCATCAAGGCCTTAGCAAATTTACAAAATCCATAAAGGTCTTATAAATGGCTACATTTCTCAATGTTGTAATAGCACATTAAATGATATAGATCTTTATTTTGTCATGCCAGTTAAGGGAACATTATTTTGCAGGTGCTTTTCTATGTTATAATTCAAAACATTACATTCAATTTAAACATTCATATGAGTGAACAATTAAGAAATTGTCATCTGCGGGCTGGAGAGATGGCTTAGTGGCTAAGGCACTTGCCTGCAAAGCCTAAGGACACAGGTTCATTTCCCCAGTACCCACGTAAGCCTGATGCAAAATGTGGCACATGTGCCTGGAGTTCTTTTGCAGTGGCTGGAGGCCCTGGTGCACCCATTTTCTCTCTCTCTCTCTTTTCTCCTCTCTTTCTCTCTCTCAAATAAATAAATTAAAATTTAGTAAAAGAAATTGTCATCTGAATAGCCCAGCTTTTCTTACCTCCAATTTAAGTCAAGTTCCTATATTATCTTCAGAGGAAATGTGTATGGAAACAGACATTATTTGTGTATTAAATAATCCCATTCAGTCTACATGCATGGGGAGGAATTGATATAAAAAACTAATAACTATAACTTCTGTGAAATTGTTCCCCTCAGCTTATAGAAAGGCAAAAATGACAATGACATAGCTATATAACAACAATTATATGAGGACGTTATAATACTACTTCATTCAACCTAATGGGTAGTTACTAAGCTCTTTCTATATGACCAGCACATTGTTAATAGTATGGGAGGACATATGATAGTAATTTCTCTCAAAGTGAGTTTGTTAGATATCTGTTGCTATGACATGATTCCTGACATAAATCAAGTTGAAGGAAGATGGGTTTATTTTGCCTCATTGTGTCATAGTCACTTGGCTTCTGGGCATGTGGTGACACAGAACACATGACAAGGAATTGCCTGTTGGAATAAACCTGATCACATTGTTCCATTTGGCTGGGAGGGAGAGAGGAAAGAAGGGAGGGAAAGGGATAGAGGCAGGAAGGAAAGGGAGAGAAGAGAGGAGAGGAGAATAGAGAAGAAGGAAGGGAGAGATGGTAAAGATGGTTTGTGTATCAACAAAATAACATAGTCTTGTGACTAGCTAAAAAAGCTGAGCAGATGAACAGATCAGCATGTTCTGGAAAAATTTGGAAAGGCTTCTTGAAAGTAGTTGTAATTTTAGGATGGATAAGATATGAAGATTGAGAAAATGGTTTAATGAAGGCACATAACTGGAAACAATGTGGCCAGAGCAGAAACTTTTGTGAAATGGAGAAATAGAATTACCACCAGATACAGTTGGGAATAGATTTTGGATAAACATAAATGACTTAAAATAAGATATGATTTGACAACATGATACTGAGAGGTTCTTCAAGGTTTTATTCTGTCATGATTATTAGGATTACCTTGCTAAGAAGCAATGATAGCGGGGCGTGGTTGTACATGCCTTTAATCCCAGAATTCAGAAGGCCCAAATAAGAGGATCCCTGTGATCTTGAAGCCAGCCTGAGACCAATTACAGGTAAGTCTGGGCTAGAGCAAGACCCTACCTCAAAAAGCAGGGCTGGAGGGATGGCTTAGTGGTTAAGGCATTTGCATGCAAAGCCAAAGGACCCAGGTTTAATTCCCCAGGACCCACGTTAGCCAGATTCACAAGGGGGCACATGAGTCTGGATTTCCTTTGCAGTGGCTGGAGGCCCTGGTGAGCACATTCTCTCTCTTTCTCTCCCTCTTTCTCTGTCAAATAAATTAATTAATTAAAAGCAACAACAACAAAATCCTGATATGGTATATGTTCCTCAACTTTTCCTCCTTCCCTGCTTCCCTTAGTATACTCAACAGGCAATATTAGGTTGGGGGTAGAACTTGGGAGGAAAACAAAATTTGTAGCAAAAGCACTGATGGCAGGATACAAGTACAGATAAGGAAATTCCACCAGAGGGAATACTGAAGATATAATGAGTCATTCATGGAAGTATGACTCTATGGGGGGAATGGGAAAAAGAGTTACACCACCTACCACCCATTAAGGGAAGGTAATTTCAGCTACTTCTTTGTATATCTCAAGAAAAAGATCCTTTACCCTAAAGAGCACTTTGCTTTCAAGTTCCTTTATAGATAGCTTACCTTGGTGATTCTTTTTACCATTTACAAATCTGATAATCTTTAGATGAAATCTTGAGTGTGTATGTGTGTGTGTGTGTGTGTGTGTGTGTGTGTGTGTGTGTGTTAATTTTGTGAGATGCTCAAACATTTGATATTTAGCAGAACATGAGGCAACTTTACCCACCTTCTATTTTGTAGAAAGTTATTAAAACTTAGATGCAGACAGAGTGAGAGTAAAATTTTAAATATGTAAGCAAGAAAAATCATGAAATTAAGTTATTCATATATTTATATTCTGAAGGAATATGTGTGGGACCCGAATTTGGAATCATGTGTTATAGCATATTGCTATAGTATAAACTGAAATCAAGTAATAGATAGGTTATAACATTGGTAATCTCTACATAACTGTTACTTATTGCTTATGATTTCCAACACATACCGCAAGATGTATGAGGGATTACAAAATTGGTTACTGTAGCTTAGTATGAAAACTTTAGGAAACAGAATTCATGATGGTTTGCAGAGCTAATGCAAAGGAAATGGCATTTCTGCAGTTAGTTCTCAAGAAAAAAGTAATCTGGCATGAGAGTAGCAAGCTTACCTTAAGGCTTATCACTTCTACAATAGGCATGAAAAAAGTTTCTGATATTTTCTTCCTATTGTGAAATTTTCCTAGTAATATATTTTGTAGCTAGAACTGAAAATGTAACATAAAAGCAAGGATCCAGCACTTTTCTCTTTCGTTTCCACTCCATTTTTAAATTCTTCCTTCTGTCTGTCTTTCCCCTCTTCTTCACTCTTGTTTTACTCTCTTTTTCTTTTTTTCTTACCTATTGTAACTCAATTGGACAATATTTAGATATTTCTCTTGACACTCACATAGGTAAAGTGAATATTCAAAACCAATAGGAAGAGATACAGCATTGTTTTTTGAGAAAAAATATTATTAGTCATTCATTATGGATCATATATCCATAGCTGTTCTATAAGCACTGACACATAAAGGAAAAAAATACTACTTGCCTTTTTCCCAAGGCATTTACTGTTCAATATCAAAAATCAGGTCATAAAAAAGTTAGCTTTAATCTGCTTTTCTTCAAATGTCTAAAACATCTAATTAATAATTACTCTCGTCTAGTTCTTCACTAAATCTCTTGCCCTTTATGTTCTAACTAGATGTCCAATGTTACTAAGGCATAGGATTAATTCTACAGTTTTTTTAGCATTTGAAAATCACATTGATGCTGCAAAAGCACTACAGATGGGTAGAAATTATATTATGTGAAGTGAAGACTGTAACATGACTGCTTGATATTGTTTTTTGGCTGTTGTATCCTTTTGTAACTCAATAGAATCTAGCTATTAAAGTAAATATCTTGTCTTATGTGCCTGAAATATGATATTAGATAGCAAATTTGGTTATGTAAGAGTATAAATGAAGAGTACACACAAATTTCCCAAGCATGTCCAACCAGAATGGATGGTCTCCAGACAGATTTATGAAAAGTCAGGTCAAGAGATGAACACTTCAACTCTGGTAAACACATTTTTTTACACAGGAGAAAAAAACGGAAAGAGTAATAACATTTTCTCCCAAAGCTCTTAATGCATTTTATATGCATCAGAGTTATAAAGAGTATCATAAAAACCTTAAATGCTTTCTCAAGTGAAACACAGCAAAATCTCCTCTTACATTTGAAGATGGGAAACAAAAACTTGTAGAGTTTTTTTTCAAGATCATATGAAATAGGGGATTCCCTCTATGGAAGAACGTGACAGCAACTCAAATAACAAGTGTCGAGCTAGAGATTGCTTAGTGGTTAAGGCACTTGCCTGAAAAGCCAACGGACCCAGGTTCTATTTCTCACAATTGGAGTAAAGCTGCTGGCATGTGGATAGTAGAATCTAGCATGTAATCAAAGAGAGGAGTTACCCCAAACTGTAAAGCAGAGACAAGCAGAAAAGCCATCCAAACCAAGAAACAGTTTTATCCTCCTCACCCAGGCTGGGTGGGAAGCCAGACTTAGGTGTATCCTTGTGGCCCTAGAAAAAGAGAGGTAGGCACACAGAGCAGAGAAACAGAGCTTATTTGATTTGAACAGAATGGTGCAGAGTTCTCAATAGAAAGAAGACAGGAGCCTTTGCAGACAAGGGGAAGACCGGATGGTTGGTAGATTGAGGGTGGATCTCTGGGCCAACCCATCTAGGGCTGTCTGTCTAGGTAACATGCTAGATGGGCAGGAAGGGGCACTGTAGATAAGTCTTGATCAGACATGAGTTCTGTTTTTGTGGTGTCATGAGGATTGGTGTCTCATGGTTCTCTTTGAGTCTCCATCCCTAACTGAAACTGCCTTTAAAAAGCAAGCTTTCTTCTATCTTCAATAGGAAAGTGGTTTCCCTTGTGGGTGGCACTGAAGGGGGCAAAGTTCCCTCAACTTGTTTTAGTGACTTCACAAACATCTGGAAGTAGCCATCATGGAACTTCCTGTAACTTTAGGGTCTTAGTAATAATAATGTTTCTGCACAGCTTGTATGGTGCTTTATGGAATGTTAGAGGTTAAATGAATTACATTCTCAAGTGTGGCAAATTTTGTCCTGAGTATTTTATCTTTCTGTTTCAAGGAACCAAAGAAGCTTAGGGGAAACATACATAAATTTTACTATCATCTTACCTTTAATAATATGTATCAGTTGTGCTTAATAATACATACATACATATATATATATATATATATATATAAGCTGGAAAGATGGCTCATCTGGAAAGGTGCTTGCCTGCAAAGCTTAACAACTCTGGTTCAATTCCCCAGTGCACATGTAAAGCCAAATGTACAAAGTGGCACATTTATCTACAGTTTGTTTGCGGGGCCTAGAGGCCCTGGCAGCCCATTCCTTCTGTTTTTCTTCTATCTCTCTCTGTTTTCATGTAAATAAACAAAAATATTGGGGCTGGAGAGATGGCTAAGCAGTTAAGGTGCTTGCCTGCAAAGCCTGAGGACCAGGTTTGAGTCCCTAATATCCAAGTAAAGCCAGATGTACAAGGTAGGACATGTGTCTGGAGTTCCTTTGCAGTGGCTAGAGGCCCTTGTGTGCCCCTTCTCTCTCACACTCTGGCTCTCTCACTCTCTCTAAATAAATAAATATTAAATAATTAATAATTATATATTTAAAAATATTAAGAAAGTATAGCTCCCCAGGCTGTCAACTCATGACTATGTGTATGAAGCTACTACTCATCAAGAATTCTTGTTGGCTGGATGAATTTCAGTGGTGACAGACACAGGACATTTTTGTGGGGTTAATGTAATTCTCCCATTCCCTTGTTTAGTTAGCACCTACCAAATGTTGGGTACTGTGATAAGCACTGGGAACATAAAAATGAACCAAATGTTTACAGTTTCTGACTTCATAGAGTTTACAATTTATTGGTGGAGCTTGTCCATAAATATGTGTTTATAATAATATGTAACAACTATAAGATTAAGGGAATTGCAGGATTCCATGGAAGCTCACAGCCAGGGGCTTAACTGAGCCTAGTGTATATACATGCGTCCATGGAGAAGATATGTTTAAGTGAAAAAACAAAGGAAGAAATGAAGCTACATGTAGATATAGAATGTCCAGGAAGATCAATTCATGTACCAAGAAGAATTAAGTGTAGAGATCTTTAGGCAAGAAAGAATATGACCTATTCTAGAAACTGAAACACTCATAGTTGGCTCTGTGTGGAACATGAAGTAAAAGAATGTCCAAAGAACTGTTGCTATCAAAAGCATGAGATGGCTGAACAGCTAAGACGCTTGCCTACAAAGCCTAAGGACCCAGATTCAATTCCCTAGTACCCACATAAAGTCAGATACACAAGGTGGTGCATGCATCTGGAGTTCATTTGCAATGGCTAAAGGCCTTGATATGTCCACTTTCTCCCTCCCTCCCTCTCTCTCTTTCTCTTTCTCTTCTTGAAAACATATAAATGAAAAAACATTTAAAAGGGTAAGATGTAAAATTATGGTGCAGGGAGGACACATGGGAGCGTCTAAAGGGAAGAAGAAGGAAACAAAACCAAAAATCCAAAAAATTGTTTGAAAAATTCTACAATGAAATCTAATTCTTGCATGCTAATAAAAACAAATGTATGGAAAAAGGAAATTCTTTTACACTATTGGTGGTAATAATGAAAAGTCATTGGTGCTAACGTTTTGGAAAACAGTATTATATTCTTCAAAAACTTTAGAATAAAACTATGATAAGACATGTTAATCCTCATTCTGAGTGTGTGCCCATAGGGTATGATGACTTTACCTTATACAGAGATAGCTACATTAACCTGTCCATTGAAGCATTATTCACCATGGTAAAAGCTATGTCGTATGGCTTTTGGGTTTTGGCTTTTGGCTCTTTTCTTTCTGTGTTTGCTTGGACCTGTAAACGTAGGCCAGCATCTTCCGCCATTATGGAACTTCTCCTGGATCTGTAAGCTTCAATAAATATCCCTTCGTCCATAACTATGCCTGGTCTGGAAGTTCATCTCAGGAACCTGCCAGAGGGTGTCTACTACAAGAGCCAGATATGTAATAAACTGAATCCTTTCCTCTCAAGCTTTAGAAATTTTGTTCTTTGTATGTCTTCTTTCAGAAATCAAGAAATTTTATATCAAGGTTTCCAAAACTACTTACTTTCATCTATCTGATTTTTTGAGAATTTTCTGACACATAACAGGTGCTCAAAAGATTTTTAGGAGTTAGTTAGTTATTATTTGCCTGAGTAGTATCAAACAGATCAATTAGAATCATGTTTTGATGCCAGTAATGGTCTGTGAAGTGTGTTACTGTTTTATCATCAGTGTAAAGAAGTATCTGGCATAAGAAATTTCAAAAGACAAATACTATTTTTTGGCTTACAGTTTCAGAAGACTCAATCCATTGTTGTTTGGCCATATGAGCATGAGTCAAACATCATGGTGTCAGCAGAGTGTAGCAGATGAGGTGTTTCACCTCATGATGGACATGAAGCAGACAGAAAATCACAGGAAGGTGTTGTGCCTAAAGAGGCCCAGACTTGAGGCCCAGTGGAACTTCCTGAACCTGCCTAGAGTTTGGTGACCTGTCTTTGGCCTATGACTTCCGCATAGGAGTGACTCAGCAAGGCCTGACCTAAAACTGCCTCCGCCCAGCTACTACTAATGTGGTGAAATATTATTGGCCCTTAATCCTTACCCTGTCCTAAGACTCCCACCTTGATGCTATATAAGTGCCTGCTTAATACAATAAAATGAGATCCTGCTTCGACAAGTCTCCCGACTCAGTGTGTTTCTCTCCGGTGACTAGGAGAGGGTCTGGGTCCTCAACACTCTCCATCCCGCTCAGCTCCAAGGAGAGACCAGCAGCACCGGCTCTCCTACAGCCCTACCTGCCAGAGAGCCCGGCAGAAAGGGAGCACAGAAAAATACAGTCCAAAGAAAATGCCCTCAATGACTTTATTGCTCAAATTGTCACTATTTGCTATTCTTTATCACCTCCCAATAATTCCATTATATTATGAAAGGATCATGGGATTTATGCATGGATTGGTTAGTCTTTATGACCCAATTACCTCTCAACAGCCCATCAGCTGGCAACCAACATCCAGTCCATGAGATTGTGCATGACATTTCATATCAAACTATAAAAAGAATGATCATTTAAGATATCTAAAAATATAAGGGAAGTTACTATTCTCTTACTAACATCCTATACACAACCTTAGGCATTTAAGAAAATAATCTTGTCCATAGTTTCTTGAATGAACTTTGCGAACTGCCTAGCAGTGAGTATACTAGTTACAAGAACAAAATCCATGCATAAAACTAAATGAAGCATTTTGTCCCAATTTTATGCCACATCTCCATCATTTCATAGTGCACAAAGTCAGGATACACAGCAAGTTGTCATATTATATTATTTAAATGTCCCATGCCTTTTCTTCTTTTATTATTGAAAATTTCCATAATCATAGACAAAAACCATGGCAATTTTCTCACCCCCTCTCAGACTTTCCCCTTCACAACTCCACTCCCCATCACATGCATTCCCCAGCTCATTCCTTTTCTTGAGACAGGGCCTCACTGCATAGTCCAGGCTGGCTTCAAAATAGTGGCTTTCTTGCTTTAAGCCTCCAAAGTACTGGCACATGTCTAGATAACACCATACTGATTACATTATATTCAATGGACAGTTTTAAACAAAGCCAATTATAAATTGTGCAAAATCAGGGATGTGTGATCTACATTGCAGAAGGGGAGGAAATAGTCAACGGAAATTGTTTCTGAGGAAGCCCAGGAATTGGACTTGACAAAGGCACTGAAAGATATGTTTAAAGAGCTAAAGACAAGCTGGATGTGGTGGCGCATGCCTTTAATCTCAGCACTTGAGAGGCAGAGGTAGGAGGATTGCCATGAGTTCAAGGGCATCCTGAGACTCCATAAGTGAAATCAAGGTCAGCCTGTGCTAGAGTGAGACCCTACCTCGAAAAACAAAAAACAAAACAAGAGCTAAAGGCAATCATATATAAGGAAAATATGAAAATAATGGCTTACTATGACTACATAACATAAATAAAAACTTATATTTTTTAAAATATTATCAATATGCTAAAATATAAAAGCATGGGGTTGAGGATTTAGCTCAATGGTCAAGTGCTTGTCTAACAAGTTGAAGGCCCTGGATTTGATCCTTGTTACCCCAAAAAAGAAATATATATATATATATATATATATATATGTATGTATATATATGTATGTATATATGTGACATATGTTACATATGTTATGTAATATGTATGTATATATGTAACAGTAACAAAAATTTCACTAGAAGAACTTTTATAAGACTTCTCAGTCTGACATGAAAAAAATGCCACAAACTTTGTTTAAAGAACATAAATTTACTTTTGCACAAATGTGATGACTCAAAGCTCATGGCTAAGCTCCCATTAAAATTGGTATCTCCCGAGGCTTCTCTCTTGGCAATGATTTCAGTCCTTAGATCTAGTCTGTGCATTCTTTGTGTGTGGGAGGCATGTATGTCACTATGTTTTCAATGTCTGGTTAGCCATCTGCTCCAACTATCATCACCACCTTAAGCAACTGAAAAATCAGACAATAGCCATGGGTAATAATAAATACCCCTAGGGAAAAGAATGTTCCTGAAGGGTGATCTTTGAGACAAGTCAAACAAACAAAACTCTTGTGAGTAGGGCTTTCTAAGTAACTCCTAGATGGATTTAGAAGTGTGAAGTAACTGGAAACTAGCCTTTGATGGAAATTCTCTTCTGACTCCTTTAGTAACTCCTAGAAGTGACCCAGTAACTAGAGTTACTCGTCTTTAAGTATGTCACAGGGATGAAGAGAGGGTGATTGTTTTAATTAATTAAGCCGTTGATCTTCTACTATTCTCTTGAACTTCTGTGGGTTTTTTTGTGTTTTGTTAATTTCCAAAATTTTGAAAATATTGATAGCGACAATTTCCACCTATGGTCTTATTACTTTTATTTATCAGGGTAGAGGAAATTATAAGGAGAGACATTTCTGGGGTCCTTATTTTCCCATATTTGCTGACACCATTCCACTGTTGATTTCTAAGTTATAATGCTTGTGGTCATCCATATTACCTCCCATGCTTTCAATTATTCAAAATAATTTAGAATTAATTTATGACTTGTGATATGAATTTTGATGACATCATTTTTTATGTTCCTTCTCAAACAGAATCTCACTATGTAGCCCAAGTGGGTCTCAAACTTTCTATGTAGCCCAGGGTGGCCTTCAATGCATGATCTTCCTGTGTTAGCCCAAGCTGATCTGGACTTCATTCTGCAGTTCCAGAGTGATTTTGAACTCAAAACAATACTCCCGTCTCTGCCTTCCAAGTGCTGGGATCCAAGCCATGTACCACCATGCCTGATGCTTTTAAGATATTTGAAACAATTTTTAAAATTTATTTGCAATCAGAGAGAGACAGAAGCAATACAGAGAAAATGGGCATGCTAGGGCCTCCAGTCACTGCAAATGGACTCCAGATGCATGCACCACTTTGTGTATCTGGCTTTACATGGGTATAAAGGAGAATCAAACTCAGATTGTTAGGCTTTTCAGACAAGTGCCTTAACCACTGATGTATCTGTAGCTGACAGCCACATATTGATTGGATGAACTGCCAGACCAGGTTCAGTTATGGAGATTGAAGATAGAGGGGAAGTTCCTTGATGGCAGAAAAAGTTGGCCCTCTTTCACAGGACCAAGGAGAGAGAGAAAGAGGGAGAGAGAAACAGAGAGAGAGAGAAGCCAAATGCCACCTCCAGCACTACAAGCAATATACTCCAGGAATTCCATGCAGAACTCATGCACTTTACATATCTTTAGACTGGAATTCCAAGTCCAAGCCCTCACCTTAGGGCTGGACCGTAGGATCCCTCCACAATCCCACAATGATACCTCCTCTAGCCAGGTGGCTGCAAATCTATATTACAAACATTATTAGGATCCTGAATATACTGGGGACCATTCATTCAAACTACCATACCATCTCTCCAGCCCCAAGAATATTTTGTAGTCAGTCCTAAAAGCTCTATTGATGCCACTTGATTATTTGTTAATCCTATCCTGCAAATATTCTCCTTTATATAAAAGGATAAATGACGAATAGTAATGACACAGAATATTTGCCATACACTTTGTATATTACGATACCAGCTTTTATAGTATTTCACAAACTTTTCTACTGACTGCCTTATTTTCACCCCATCTGTGTCCATGTGTTTGAAACTTGTACTTGTTAACTTAATACTTGTTAATATAGTTGTGGTCTACATTTTAGTGAATCTGACAATCTCTGCTTTTAGTTTCAGGGCCTAATTCATTTGCACTTAATAATCTGTATTTTAAAAAATATTTTGTTTACTTATTTGTGAGAGAAAGAAAAAGAGAGACCATGCACTAGGGTCCATGATGCATGTACCACTTTGTGCAGCTGGCTTATGTGGGTACTGAGAAATTGAACCTGGGTCCTTAGGCTTTACAGGCAAGAGTCTTAACAACAGAGCTATCTCTCCATCCCATTATCTGTATTTTTATCCTAACATGTTGGTACTTATATGTTTTATTTGACTATCAATTATTTCTTCTTTCTTCTCTTCTTGAAATTCTCAAGTATTTCACGTGTTTTATTTTACATCCTTTACTAATTTAAATCTTAAAATTTTGTATTATTTCTATTTTGGCTAGAGTGACTATAGGAAGTAACAATTTTCTTGTTTGTTTTTGGTTTTTCAAGGAAGGGTCTCACTCTGGCCTAGGCTGACCTGGAATTCACACTGTAGTCCCAGGCTGGCTTTGAACTCACAGTAATCCTCCTACCTCTGCCTACTGGATGCTGGGATTAAAGGTGTGCCCGTCAAGCCTGTCTGTAGGAAGCAAATTGGGCTTCTATAAGATTCAATCATACAATTTTCTGAAATTTTTATATAACTTTCAATACTATAATTCCATTTAGATCTGCCTCTTTGTATCCTCAAAGGTATGTATTTTATTAATTGATTATATCTATACTATTTTGGTAAGGTCCCAATAAAATGTTATATTCCTCATTTAGTCTTTTAAATAAATATGCTAAATATGGTGAAAAACAAAATCTAAAAAGATCTGTCCATAACAAGGAGGGTCCCTGCGGAGGGGGGAGGACAGGGAGGAGACTAATGATGGTACCAACATGGCTGTATACACACTGTGTACATAACTAATAATAATATAAAAAGATCTGTAAGTGTGCACATGCTCACTATTTCTGCCACTTTTCACTCCTTCCTACATTTATGGATTTCCATCAGATTTTATTTCCATGTAGACTGAAGTATTTGTTTTAGCATTGTTTATATTACCTGGTAAAGATGAATTGGCTGAGCTTGTGTCCTTTTGCCTATATAAATTGTGTTCATTTTTCTGTCATATGTGAAGGACATTTTTGCCAAATATAGGATTTTTGGTTGATAGCTTTCCTCCCAAAGCATTTTGATTTTTGCTTGGCAATTCTCATCAAGTAACCGACCAGCATTTTAGTTACTGTCTTCTTGTGCCATGTTTCTTTATCTTAATCTGTTGGCTATTAATTATTTCTTTTTATTAGATCACTATACAATCTACATATAAACCAGAACATATTACACCCCAGGAATATGTTCAGTTATCAGCCATAAATATAATTATATATATATATAATTTTAAAATAAACTTTTCTATGTTTGGTTTCAAGCAGTTTGATCATAAGAGTGGGTTTCTTTGTATATATCTTCACATGCTTAGCTAAATTTCTTAACTATATGGCTTGATATCATGCATTATTATAATTTTTCTACCATGAATGGCTCTTAAATAAAAACTCTCAAATTATTTCTCTTTTTTAAAAATATTTTAATTTTTATTTATTTGTTTGAGAGTGACAGACAGAGAGAGAAAGAGGCAGAGAAAGAGAGAGAATGGGGGCACCAGGGCCTCCAGCCACTGCAATTGAACTCCAGACACATGCGTCCCCTTGTGCATGTGGCTAACGTGGGTCCTGGGGAATCGAGCCTCAAATCAGAGACCTTAGGCTTCACAGGCAAGTGCTTAACTGCTAACCCATCTCTCCAGCCCATCAAATTATTTCTCTTGAAATATTTCTTCACTCTACTTCTTTTGAGGACTGTAATTATAAATCTGTCATGTCATATAATGTTAATCCCATTGATCCCATGTCTCTTTCCTTTTTACTTCCTCTACTGAGTGACCATATTTTCCACTACTATACCAGCTGCCTATATGCACAGCTCATTAAATTATCATTTCATCTCTAGTCTCACAATTTTTCTTTTCTTTTCTAAAGATTTTATTTCTTTATTTGTGGGAGAGAGGGAGAAGGAGAGGAAGAAGTAGATAGATAGATAGATAGACAGATAGATAGATAGATAGATGTAGGATGCGTGCACCAGAGCCTCTAGTCACTGCAAATGAACTCTAAACGCATGTACCTCCTTGTGCATCTGGCTTATTTGGTGACTGGGGAATCTAACCTTGGTCCTTAGGCTTTGCAGGCAAGCCTCTTAACCACTAAGCAATCTCTACAGCCTTAGTGTCACAAATTTTCAATGTAGCATTTCCACATTTTATTTCATGTTGCTTTCAATATCTACTTATCAAAAGAAATCCCTCCCCCAAGTGTATATTGTCAATGGATCCTTTAACATAATACATACTTTAGAAGCATTTAGAGTTAATTTTGAGCCTGGATATTTTTAGTGTGCTGTTCTTGGTTGTTTATTTTCTTGTCCAAGTGTCAACTTTTATTGGTTTTTTTTTTGTCAACATGTTTAGATTTTTGTTACTTGTTGCACATTATGTTCCAAAGAAAACTGCCCCTCAAGTAAATAATGCCCCCACAAAGAAAATGGTATGTTCACTTTTCTGTCAGACTGGACGTATATTTTGGGGTCTTTTAGATTCAGTTTTCCAGGGGATTTAATTGTAGCCAAGGCATAATTATGCCTATGTGCTGAGAATTTCTGGAAATCTGAGCACTGTGGTGACTCTAGAATTTCTTTTAATGCATTACAGTTTTTCTAACACTCTTTGGAGTTTATGGGAAGTTCTCTTTGCTTTACAGTCTTTGCCCTAACATTTAGTACTGTGGGAGATCTCTAGTGGGCTGATCTGCTGCCAGCCTTCACTTTACTGCACTTAGTGAAGGCCAGAGTGCATTGAAGTGATATCTAACTCTCTGGCTTCCTGCCTTCCATTGGCACACTTCTTTGCAATCAGTGAAGTTCCATGGTAAAGATGCTAGGTGAATAGGACATGATTGCAAGTTTGTTCCAAATGGTTTGTTGCTCTTCATAAAAAATGATGATCATCGATCATACTATGTTGGACTCAGCCTTCTATCTGTTTTAAATGTTCTAATTTTTCCTTTTTACTGTCAGTCAGATTCTGTTGTGTGCTCCTGTCCACTTAGGATAAAAGTAGACAGATTACTTCTCTTCATGCCACTTTTGAGAGGTTATGTAATTCAGTCTCATTTGTGTTCTAAACTCTGTGATGGATTTTAGGATTTACTTGGATTGCACTTATTGTTACTGTGGCATCAATTTCATTTTGCAATTTACTACATTGTGAGTTTGAATCAATATATTGCATTTTATTGATGAATTCAGAATTGTTTCTCCAACTCATGGATCCTGTGGCATCAATAAATATGATGCATTGGCTGAAGTTAGAGGATACACTAAGTTGAATGACCTTCCTGTTAAAGCTCTGTACATCATACTTATTTCCTAGATATTGTTTTTTGTTTTCTTTCGAGTCTGGGTCTCACTATGTGGTCTTGGATAGTCCAGTGCTCATTTTCTCGAACAGGCTGGCCATCAATTTGAGCAAGTACTTCTTGCCTCTGCCTCCTTAGTTCTTGTATCACTGGCATGCACCACTCCCACCAGATTTTAGATTCTGAATAAAAAAGAGAACTGTGCTAAGTAACTTATTAATAGTCTCATAATAGCTTTTTTTTTTTTGCTAAATGTAGCAAAGAAGTCTGTTAAAATAGAAACTTTCTGACTTGATGTGAAAGCTTGCCATTAAAGTTAGTTTTGAATGATAACTGGCTAATAGTTACTCTAGATACTAAATTACGAGTAATGGATGTGTCCTTTAATCCTAGCCATTGCTGATGTGACTTGAATAATTTTTCTTACTACGGAAAACATCAGGATGTCAGAGCTTTGAATTTGACATCCCTGAACCAGGTGTTTTGGTGCACACCTTTTATCCTAGCACCCAGGAGGGTAAGGTAGGAGGAATGCCATGGAATCAAGGCTGGCCTGGGCTAGAGAGAGAGTTCTAGATCAACTTAGGCTAGAGTGAGACCCTTGTTCAAACAAACAAACAAACAAGCCATCAGGGAAATCCTTAAAAATAGGAAAGTTTCATATTGGAGAGTGGGCTTATGTTGGGATGTGGTTCTGACTTTTTTTCCCAGCTCCAGCTATGGGTCCCTTACCACTGAGGGGATCAGTTAGCAAAATTGAGAGCAGTTGGTGCTCCATCATGTCTGTGTGCCACTATTACACTTCTGTGGGCATCACAACAAGTTATTTGCTGCTAAGTAGGTTAGACCATGAGTTGCTTGGACAGATATTGGTCATTTCCCCCAGTCGCCCATGTAGCACTTTCTGGCACTAGACACACTGACGGTCTGGGGACTGACTCTCTTCCAACTTCCAGCCATGCCATTCCATTTTGCATGTCAACCACATAAGGTGTCTTCAGCAATAGGGTCTTACCACTAACCTTTGGTGGGTCATCAGGTACTCTGACAGAAATCTGTCTTTCTTTTAGGAAACCTTGTAGGTCTCTCTGATCAAAAGCTCATTGTGAATGATAGCCCCATGCTGGTACTGGGTCAGTGCCCACTAAGAAAAGGAGGAAAAAGATAACTAATATACAAGAGTTAGAGAGAAGAGAGAGAGAGAGAGAGAGATAGAAAGAGGGAGAGGGAGAGGGAGGGAGGGAGGGAAGATGTAGAAGATTAAGGTTAGTCTTGATCCTACCCTCTCCAGTGTCTTGTGGTTCAGGTGTACCCTGTAAGGGCCTGGTGAAGGTTCAGCTGTTGGGTCTGCCTTTTTGGAAGTAGACTTTTATGGTACCATTGCCGTTTGGGTCTAGATTTGTGTTTCCCACCCCTTCGATGCCCTTCTCTCCCTCCCCATCCATCCTAGTGTCTAGACAACGAGATGCTTGCTGGGTATGTAAGGTATCTTGGGTAGATTCAGATTAGGTACTGTAGATGAGTGAGACTAGGTGGCGATTTTTTTTTACTGTGATCGGGTAAGTTCACTGAGAATGATCTGTTCCATGTTCAACCTTTTTTCCTCAAATTTCATTGTGTCATTTTTTCTTACTGCTGTATAGAATTCCATTGTGTAGACATATCACATCTTATTTATCCTTTCTTCCAGTGATAGACATCTGAGTTGATTCCAGCTCTTAGCTATTACAAATTGAGCTGTTACAAACATGGTTGAGCAAATCTCTCTAGCCTGTGATTGGAAGGTTTTAGGGTAGAAGCCCAGTAAGGGAGTAACTGGGTCTGTTGGTATCTCTATAGTCATCTTTTTCAGAAGTCTCCAATATCAAGCTACCATCAATCATGGGCTACAAGAGGACCTACACCTACCAAATTCTCTATAAAAAAGTGAGGGTTATCTCATTTGTCCTTGTGCTAACTTACTCTCCATTGGAGAATCTGCTTCTCTTTTTCAGATACATGTAGATCCTAAGGAGAGAGCCACCCCATCATACCTCAAAAGGGCCCCGGCTGAAACTAAGAAAAATTGGAGAAAAAAGCAAGGGGACTGTTTTCCTGATGAACCAGATACCAGCACAAGGGGAAAGGAGATCAACACAGGGAAAACTCAACTCCTACCAAATCAGAGAGCCAGAGCCTCAGAGGCCCCCAACACCCCATCACTGAAGCAGACCAAAAATGAACCCAACATGGTTCAGGGAAATTTTGTGAAAGAGGGGGCGGAAAGAATGTCAGAGCCACATGTTGGGTCATGATATGCAGAGACATTTATCTTACACATAACTGTGGGCTAACTCCACAATTCATGACCCATATACCTCAACAAGGAGGGGTGAAGGGGAGGGGGTAGATCACGGATGAGCCTAATAATGGTACCAAACTGACTGTATTTGCTGAATACAAAACTAATTAATAAATAAAATAAATAAATTAAAAAAGTAGGAAAGATTAAATAATATCCTTATCTTCAAAGCTCATTGGTAAGAGAACTACGATGAATCCATTAATCTTTTTTAAAAAATAAAACTACTGTAAATGAATACAATTCTCTCTTGTTGTCATGATTTCATTTTATTTTTTGCAGATGTTAAAATAAGCAGCCCCAAACATGGTCACTGTAGCAGACAGCTTTAGGTTCTGTGAGATGAGCTTCCAGACCAGGCATACTCATGGAGGAAGAAATTTATTGATGCTTACAGATCCAGGGGAAGTTCCATAATGGCAGAAGAAACTGGCCTGCTTTTATAGGTCCAAGTAGAGAAAGAGAATCTACAAGGCAAAAAACCCCAAAAAGCCATACCACACACAAGCACACTTCCAGAACTCTAGGAACTTTGCATATCTTTAGACTGGAATTGTAAATCCACCACCACACCTTAGGGATACACCCTAAGATCCACCCAGTGACACCTCCAGCCAGGGAGCTATAGATCCAAACTACAATCTAATAAAACACTGTATTTTGGGGGCCATCTATTTAAACTATCACATTCTGCCCTGGCCCCCAATAGATTTAAAGCCACTTCACATTGTATATTGTACTAAGTCCAATTTTGAAGGTCCTCACAGTCTTTAGTAACTTAAGATAGTCCCAAAGTCACAAGTCTTCTCTGAGATTTAACTACCCAAGATACCTTACATACCCAGCAAGCATCTCCTAGACTAGACACTAGGATGGAAGGGGAGGGAGGGGAGGGCATCAAAGGGGTGGGAAACACAAATCCAGACCCTAATGGCAATGGAACCATAATTTTCTACTTACTAAAAGACAGACCAAATAGCTGATCCTTCACCAGGCCCTTACAGGGAACACTTGAACCACAAGACACTGGAGAGGGTAGGATCAAGACTAACCTTAATCTTCTACATCTTCCCTCCCTCACTTCCCCTCTCCCTCTCTCTCTCTCTCTTATCTCTAACTCTAGTATATTAGTTATCTTTTTCCTCATTTTCTTAGTGGGCACTGACCTGTAACTCCCAGAACCAGCATGGGGCTATCATCCACAATGAGCTTTTGATCAGAGAGACCTACAAGGTTGCCTAAAAGACAGACAGATTTCTGTCACAGTACTTGATGACCCACCAAAGGCTAGTGGTAAGACCCTACTGCTGAAGAAACCTTATGTGATTGACATGCAAATTAGAATGGCATGGCTGGAAGTTGGAAGAGAGTCAGTCCCCAGACAGTCAGCACGTCTAGTGCCAGAAGGTGCTACATGGGCGACTGTGGGAAAATGACCAATATCTGTCGAAGCAACGCATGGTCTAACCTACTTAGCAGCAAATAACTTGTTGTGATGTCCACACAAGGGCAGTGGTGGCACACAGCCATGGTGGGGAACCAACTGCTCTCAATTTGGCTAACTGATCCCCTCACTGGTATGGGACCCATAGCTGGAGCTGGGAAACAAGTCAGAACCATATCCAAACATAAGCCCACTCTCCATTATCAAGCTACCATCAATTGTGGGCTACAAGAGGGCCTACACCTATTAAATTCTCTATAAAAAAAAGTTAGGGTTATCTCATTTGTCCTGGTGCTAACTTACTCTCCGTTGGAGAATCTGCTTCTCTTTTTCAGGCAGATGTAGATCCTAAGGAGAGAGCCACCCCATAATACCTCGAACAGGCCCCGGCTGAAACTAAGAAAAATTGGAGAAACAAGGAAGGGGGCTGTTTTCCTGATGAACCGGATACCAGCACAAGCGGGAAGGAAATCAACACAGAGAAAAATCGACTCCTACCAAATCAGAGAGCCAGAGCCTCAGAGGCCCCCAACACCCCATCACTGAAGCAGACCAAAAATGAACCCAACATGGCTCAGGGAAATTTTGCGGAAGAGGGGGCGGAAAGAATGTCAGAGCCACATGTTGGGTCATGATATGCAGAGACATTTATCTTACCCATAACTGTGGGCTAACTCCACAATGCATGACCCATATACCTCAATAAGGAGGGGCCAAGGGGAAGGGGGTAGGTCACGGATGAGCCTAATAATGGTACCAAACTGAATGTAAAAAAAATAAAATAAAATATAAAAATAAAAATGGAAAAAAATGTAAAAAAAAAAAGATTGTCTTTTAGCTATGAGTCCTGCAAAATCAAAGTATTTATATACCTTTCACATCTGAAGGCACAGAGTGAACATTTTCAACTGTTAGAAGGCATAACAGGGAGAGAGGAACAATGTAAAGTCAACAACCATCAAGGAAATATCAAAATTCTATAGTTTAAGACTGATATAACCAGTAACCAACAGTCTGCAGATTTTTCAATTCTGCCCCTCCAGCTGGGCTGAGTAACCAGGGGAAACTTCCATCCCTAGCTAACATCTTCCATGGTAGCCCTTTTATAGTCCTAGTATATCCAAAACATCTTTGGGTCTCCATGTATACCTCAGTCCATCTTCCAAAGGCTTTTTCAGCCTATTTATAAAAGTCATCATGCCCCATCTATATGTCACATCTCAGCAGTGGCTCCTGAAATTGTGTGTATTTCACGACCATTCCACGCATTTTTTATGTTTCCAAAAACAGTACCAGGTGTGCAGGACAGAGGCATATTTTTAATTCAGTGATCTAATAAATCATGACCTTGAAAACCAGGTTCCTTCTTCAGTCACCTGTTTCCAAAAGAGTTTGTAATTTTATCATAGCCTTTTCTTATGCATCCTCCTTATTGTTTTAATGTAAAGCAGTTGAGTCATCCTCCTTAAGATTGCTAATGTGTTTGGCAATAGCAACTTCAGTAACCTAAAACCAGTCTCAGTGTTTGTAATTTTAACTTGTTTGAGGTTTTTTAACTTAAAATCTTAAAAGTCTCAGTTTAATATCTTCAGCCAAGCATATCAGTCCCTTACAAATTTAATCTTGATCAAATTATCTGGGCATGGGCAGCAGAGCGCATCTAGCCCTTATGCCATTAGCCCAGTTCTAACAAAGTCCTCTGTTGTCTTTCCTTTCCCTTAGAAAGTTTATAAGGCAAGCCTCCAAGTTCAATTTTCTCCGCACTTAGCATTTTCAAATTCTCACAATAATACTACATAATACGCTCCAGGAGACATTTCCTGTTGCAAGCACCAAGCTCATGCCCATTCCTCCAAAACAAAAGTTCCAAAAGAACAAGATCTACATTGTTAGATTCATTGTACCTTACTCTTAGTACCATTTCATGTAGCAGACAGCTTCAGGTTGCTGAGATGAACTTCCACACCAGACAAAGTTACAGAGGAAAGGATTTATTGAAGCTTACAGATCAATGGAAAGTTCCATAATGGCATAAGAAACTGTCCTACTTTTACAGGTCCAAGCAGAGAGAGACAAGCTACAAGGCAAGCAAACCCAAAAGCCATACCACACATAAGCACACTTCAAGGACTCCAGGCACATTGTGTATCTTTAGACTGAAATTGTTAATCCACCACCACACCTTAGGCCTGGACCCTAAGATCTGCCCAGTGATACCTCTTCTAGCCATGTCGCTGTAGATTCAAAGTACAAACTAATAAAACACTAAATATATTGGGATCCATCTATTTATACTACCACAACAATGTAACATAGTGTCTATAGCAGTTCTCATTGCTGGGACAAAACACCTGACCAGAAATAGCTTCTGGGAGTCAGGGTTTTATTTTGTTTTATTATTAAAAAATATTTTTATATATTTGAGAGAGAGACAGAGAGGAGGTAGACTATAAAGAGAGTGGGTATGGGTGTGCCAGGTCCTCCAGCCATGGCAAACAAATATGAGGCACATGCAGTTATTTGTGCATTTACCTTTCTGTGAGTACTGGGTTATCTAACCCAGGCCATTAGGCTTTGTCACCAAGAGCCTTTAACCACTAAGCCTTCTCTTCAGACTGAAAAGGGTTTATATTAGCTTCAATTTCCAAGAGGAAGTATCATCATGGCAGGGAAAGCATGCCAGAAAAGGCAGTGAGGATATCACATCTTGTCATATAAGCAAGAAGCTGCAGCAAAATCAAGCTAGCTAGCACAGACAACCAGGCTGGAATATGAAATTCCATGGTCCACATCAAGTGATACATCACCACCAACAGTCCACCTCTCAAAGGCTCCACCAGCTGAGGACTGAAGAGGAGGCTTAATCACAGAGATTTGGGGCTATGGGAGAAATTTTACATCTAACCCCCCACAATGTACTTCTATGCTTCCTTGCTTATTCAAATTTTACCTTTCTTTTGAGATTCAGTTGATCTTAGGTAATGTGGATTTCTTTTTGACTAATGTGCTACTTTCATTCACGTGTATGTTTTACTATTTTGTGTGAACAAAATTTTACACTTGAAAATATTTTTTCCCTGCAAGTAGATGCTTTGCCTTACTATACTATCACGATCCAAGCCACCCACATTTATACATGCATACGTACACACATTTATGCATGCAGACAAACATATTATTTTTTTACTTATTGTATATAAATAAATCACCTATTTTGAGGACAAAAATTCTTGAGACTCCATGAGCTAATGATGCACTCCTTAAAATTATGATAATTGATTCTTTAAATGTACTATTCATATTAGCCAGATGTGTCCTTTATAGTAACACATGACGCTAATGTTGGAAATTTCATGTTTCTGTTATAAATTTCTTTAAGCAACAATTATTGTAGTTGAAATACCTTCAGAGATATTCTCAATATAAATATTTAAAACTGATTTGCCTTTTCTTAATTTGAATATTGGTATGGGCTTCTTTGGTATAGTTTTGGAAATTTTAAACAAACAGAAGAAGACAAATAAATTAATGAAATGTGGTTATAGTTTTCTTTTAGTTATTTTCAGAATTAACATTTGCTTTCTCAATTTCTTTATATGTTTTTTCTTTCTTATTGTGATATTATGGTCTTCTGTGGTTTGTGTTTTCCTTGGTTGCTATGGAAATAGAGTTTACTCAAACTCTTATGTTTGCTTTTGCATTTGGTTTAGAAACAAAGGGCAGAAAACCTATACATCTGGTGGATGTGGTAGGACAAGGCATCAGGCTTGTACATAACTTTAATATAGTCATAGCCAGATATAGGTTGTGCTTCCATATGGGCTGAATAAAATAAATGAAAAATACTTAATGGTGACTGCTGATAATAAAGGAACTCTGGTTGCTCTCAGCAGGAAAAATGAGCTGACAGTTTCTTAACATCTTGACTCTAAAAATTAGACTGCCTATATTTACCCTGATACCTGTAAACTATTTATGTAAACAAGTTTGGAGGACAAGGTAAAGGTGAATTATGTCAAAATCACCAATATTGTAGTATTTGTTGGATTGATTCAATTACTAGTGGGTTGTTTAGAATAGTCAGCTGTTGTATGGAATTAATGCAGTTTATATAAATGTAGTCTCATATTCATTTAATTCCTAGAATATATTGCTCAGGCTCATCCAGAGATCCTTTGGCACTTACAGGAAAAGTGGACTGTTTCCTGAAAGTGTGATTTCTGTAGGTTAAGGTTTGGGCTGCATATTACTTTTGCCTTCTCTAAGGAGACAATTTCATAAGGCTGACTACTGCTATTACAAAGAAAGTTGGAATTAATTAGAAAAGATTTTGTCCCTAGCTAACTCTTCTTAGTGATAAGACACACAATTTAGGAATAATAAAATACTGAGAGAACTTTACAGCAGCTTGAAAGAAAGTAGATTGAATTAGGTTGTTTCAGATTCTTTATCTTGGCACATCATTGAGTTTCCTTCCACAAAGTCTTATACAATGGTAAAGAATAATTTAGTAATATTCTACAATTAGGCATGTAGAAGAATTACATTATGAGACTATTCCTACTTATGACTTCCATATTCCTTCTTTTTCAGTCTATAATTGAATAAGCAGTAGCTTAACTTAATTTATAAAATTATCAATATTGGAGACCATGACTTTTAATGTACATGTATTCAACAAAATCTGAAAGCCCTGTAATGAAATAACTTTCCTGACCTTACTGATTTCTGGAGCTAAAGCTCTAACACTGTAGTTCTTGAAGTGATTAAAAGCAGTAATTTCATGTATAGAAATTTTTAGACTTCCTAAAATGGTTGCCAGAGGAAAGAGAACTATCTGACATGGTTATACTGAGTTTCGTTGACTGATAAGCAACTATTTGTGTAGACTGAAAATCATCACGACTAACCAGAAAGATTATCAAGTATATGGGGGATATTTACTAATTAGGTTTGGGGAAGCAAATGCTGCCTTTTATAACAATAGCAGGCCACAGTAGTCGCTAAAGAACAGCATTAAGAAAAGAGAACACTTCTGAATGCATATAACTGACTTGTTTGACATTGACTCTGTCAGACTGTACTCACGCTTGGCAAGTATTACTTTTTTAGTGTTGGGATTGAGCTTAATGCTTTGTGTATCTTAGATATGCAAAATACTACTGAACTATATATCCAGCCTCAACGATAAAATTTGTGTTAGTTTGTCAAACATCAAGTTAGAAGATTATGGGCTGGAGAGATGGCTTAGAGATTAAGCACTTGCCTGTGAAGCCTAAGGACCCCGATTCGAGGCTCAATTCTCCAGGACCAACGTAAGCCAGATGCACAAGGGGGCACACACATCTGGAGTTCATTCCACTGCCTGGAGGCCCTGGCATGCCCAATCTTCTCTCTCTCTATCTCTGTCTTTCTGTCTGTTTGTCACTGCCAAATAAATAAATAAATAAATAATAAACAAAAAAACTCAAAAAGATAGAAGATTATTTGTGTTCTCTTTGAGTTCCATGTACACACATATTATCATTCATATGAATTCTTTTTCCAGAACCTCCTCTAAGTAGCACTCATTGTGAGATATTACCATGGTATTGGATTAGTAATTTTTGGAGGAGTTATATTTTTTTGGCTCTTGGTGTTACTTGTTTTGTGTTGGAACATGCCCAACTAAAGATAGTTCATTGGTCAAATTTGTTTTTCAGACTTTGGAACATTTATATTATGGTCGATAAATCTTTTAAACATTCCATTTGGCAGATAAAGTAATATAATCTCAAAAATTGAATAGTTTTGTTCTTTTGAAAATATTTATTGACCATTTTTTACATGTACATAACATATATATTTTTTTCTTCTTTTTCTTTTTTTCTTTATTAGTTAGTTTTGTATTCAGCAAATACAGTCAGTTTGGTACCATTATTAGGCTTATCCGTGACCTACCCCTCCCCTTGGCCCCTCCTTGTTGAGGTATATGGGTCATGCATTGTGGAGTTAGCCCATCGTAATGTGTAAGATAAATGTCTCTGCATATCATGACCCAACATGTGGCTCTGACATTCTTTCTGCCCCCTCTTCCACAAAATTTCCCTGAGCCATGTTGGGTTCATTTTTGGTCTGCTTCAGTGAAGCAGTACATAATATATTTTAACTACAGTCTTCTCCCATTACCTTCTCTTTTCTCTGTCCCCCTTCCACTGAAACTTTTTCTTATTTTTAACTACTTCTTATTTTACTTTGATGTATGTTTTTCTTCCAAGTATATGTGACTCAATGAGATTAATCCTGGTTGCTCGCCTTAGCATGGGTGGAGGATTATTTACCAGATCAACTTACCAGTAGCTTTACCATGGAAAAAATGCCTTTCTGTCCTCCAGCAAATATTAACTGCCAATAACTTACTGGAGAGGCATAGAGACCTCATGTTCTTTTCCAATACGCATGACAGAATGTTGATATGGTCAATATTGGGCAGGTATTATGTAGGAAAAGACAGTTGCTATGGATTCATAAATGCAATGACCATGTTGTATCCAGATCACAGTGTTATAAAACACCCCTTTCCATACTCCAGCTCTTACATTCTTTGGATCCCCTCTGCTTCAATATTCCCTGAGCCTTGAAAGGAAAAATACAGATATCTCATTTAGCCCTGAGAAATCAATGTCTGCTTGTTTTCAGCACCTTGACTAGTTTTGGGTCTCCTCAGTATAACTACCAACTGCAAAAAGAAGTGTCATTGGTCAAAGTTGAGGACAGGGTCTGGAGAGATGCCTCAGTGGTTAAAGGTGATGCTTGCAAAGTTGCAAATGACACTAATCGTATAATTTGTGGAGGTAATCATAAATATTTAGAGGGCAATTTGATGGGCACACTGTATCCATTTAGCCAAACAACAGTAGTAGCCTCCCTCCGAGGGCCTATATAACCTTCCCAGTCATAGGCTTTTGACTAGGTTTTCAATGCTAGGCATTCCCTCACATGGAGCAGGTCTCAAATCCAATCATAAAGCAGCTAGATACTACCATAACAGTAGTACCACTATTGTACCAGTGGGCACATCTTGCCTGCCTGGTGGGTTGTGAATCACATAGGGTCCATTGCTAGGTCCATTATTGGTGTCTTTTCTCCCTCAGCAGTGTCCATGACACTTTCCAGCACTATGGCAGCTAGCCAGCAGGAAAGGACCTTCTAGCTCTTTTCCAGCTTGATTTCTCAGTGTCCTATGGCCCATGAAATTAGTGTCTTCAACAATAATGATTTACCATCTAGCTCTGGTGTGAAATAGCCTTTTTTGGGGGGGGGGTAATGAGTCACTCTAACTGATTAAATCTTTGTGGCAGACCTGTGTTGAGTATTTTAATGATTATACCCTCCTATCAGCTGGTCTTGCATTGGCTTGGTGATGCTTGAAGTTCAGCTGTTAACACCCAAACTTTATGAATAATATTTTCACAGTAGGATGGAAGCGGAGGGAGGGGAGGGCATCAAAAGAGTGGTAAACACAAACCTAGACCCAAACGGCAATGGTACCATAAAATTCTACTTACTAAAAGACAGACCAAATGGCTAATCCTTCACCAGGCCCTTACAGGGAACACCTGAACCACAAGACACTGGAGAGGGTAGGATCAAGACTAACCTTAATCTTCTACATCTTCTCTCCCTCCCTATCCCTCTCCCCCCCTCTCTCTTTTCTCTAACTCTTGCATATTAGTTATCTTTTTCTTCCTTTTCTTAGTGGGCACTGACCTGTAACTCCCAGTACCAGCATGGGGCTATCATCCACAATGAGATTTTGATCAGAGAGACCTACAATGTTTCCTAAAAGACAGACAGATTTCTGTCAGAGTACCTGATGACCCACCAAAGTTTAGTGGTAAGACCCTACTGCTGAAGACACCTTATATGGTTGACATGCAAAATGGAATGGCATGGCTGGATATTGGAAGAGAGTCAGTCCCCAGACAGTAAGAGCGTCTAGTGCCAGAAGGTGCTACATGGGCGACTGGGGGAAAATGACCAATATCTGTCCAAGCAACTCATGGTCTAACCTACTTAGCAGCAAATAACTTTTTGTGATGCGCACACAAGTACAATAGGGGCACACAGCCATGGTGGGGAACCATCTGCTCTTAATTTGGCTAACTGATCCCCTCACTGGTATGAGACCCATAGCTGGAGCTGGGAAACAAGTCAGAATCATATCCAAATATAAGCCCACTTGCTAATATCAAGCTACCATCAATTGTGGGCTACAAGAGGGCCAACACCTTTTAAATTCTTTATAAAAAATAGTAAGGGTTATCTTATTTGTCCTGGTGCTAACTTACTCTCCGTTGGAGAATCTGCTTCTCTTTTTCAGACAGATGTGGATCCTAAGGAAAGAGCCACCCCATCATACCTCAAAAGGGCCCCGGCTGAAACTAAGAAAAATTGGCGAAACAAGCAAGGGGGCTGTTTTCCTGATGAACCGGATACCAGCACAAGGGGGAAGGAAATCAACACAAAGAAAAATCAACTCCTACCAAATCAGAGAGCCAGAGCCTCAGAGGCCCCCAACACCTCATCACTGAAGCAGACCAAAAATGAACCCAACATGGCTCAGGGAAATTTTGCGGAAGAGGGGACGGAAATTATGTCAGAGCCACATGTTGGGTCATGATATGCAGAGACATTTAGCTTACCCATAACTGTGGGCTAACTGCACAATGCATGACCCATATACCTCAACAAGGAGGGGCCAAGGGGAGGGGGTAGGTCACGGATGAGCCTAATAATGGTACCAAACTGACTGTATTTGCTGAATACAAAACTAACTAATAAAGAAAAAATGAAAAAAAAAATTGTATGGCTGAGAAAAAAAAAGAATATATTTTCAGGCTGGAGAGATTTCTCAGTAGTTAAGGCACTTGCCTTAAAAGTCTAAGGACCTGGGATCAGTTCCCCAATACCCATGTAAAACCAAGATCCACAAAGTGGCACATGCATTTAGAGTTTGTTTGTAATGGCTAGCAGCCTGGGAATGTCCATTATTTCCCTTTCTCTGTCTCTCCCTGTCAAATAAATAAATAAAATAGTTTTTGAAATATTATATATTTTAAAAATATTTATTTATTTATTTATTTATTTATTTATTTATTAGATACAGAGAGAGGAAGACAAAGAGAGAATGAATGGACCTGTCAAGGCCTTGAGCCATTGCAAATGAACTCCAGACACATGTACCACTAATGTGCATATGGCTTATGTGGGACCTGGAGAATTGAACCTGGGTCCTTAGGCTTTATAGGCGAGTACCTTAACCTCTAAACCATCTCTGCAGCCCCAAACATTATATTTTCATGAGCATTAATTGTCTTAAAATTATCCCCAAAGAGGGCCTATGGAGATTTCTCAGTGGGTAAAGTGCATGGTGGAACCCACATGTAATTCCAGAGCTGGGGAGGATTTCCTGCTAACTTGCGTATATGCGTACCACACATACATAAAAATTTCTAGGAACTCTCTAGGAAAGGCTCTGTAGCCAAATACAAAGTACACATTGATACCTCTGAGAGGTTTATGTCGCATGCTGAAGACAGCAGGCAGTGATATACGTGTGTGTGTGTGTGTGTGTGTGTGTGTGTGTGTATACAAGAGAGTGGGGAAAGATAGATAGAAAGATTTGGATCCTTTAATCCAGTGATTTGCAACTCTTTCTAGAAAATAAATATGCTATAAATTGTAGGAAATATGATTTCTGTCTCTCTATGCAATTTTCTTGCTGTAACACAGAATCAGCTATTATAGACAATGCAGAAACAAATGAGTATGAATATGTTCCAATAAAATTTTATTTACAAGGGCTGGAGAGATGGCTTAGCGGTTAAGCGCTTGCCTGTGAAGCCTAAGGACCCCAGTTCGAGGCTTGATTCCCCAGGACCCACGTTAGCCAGATGCACAAGGGGGCACACGCATCTGGAGTTCGTTTGCAGTGGCTGGAAGCCCTGGCGTGCCCATTCTCTCTCTCTCTCTCTCTCTCTCTCTCTCTCTCTCTCTAACTGCCTCTCTCTCTCTGTCTGCTGCTCTCAAATAAATAAATAAATAAAAATATTTAAAAAAATTTATTTACAAAACAACTTGTGAATGGATTTGATCCACGCTATAGATAAATTGACTTTAGTCATAAAACCATAAGCCAGGTATGATATGCATATGTTACAATGAAGCAAGGATACATTTGTGGTATAATCTATGTTAGCCACTTATCTAAGCAAATCAGTCTTCACTCAACTCTCTCAACCTCCCTCACTTCTTTTCTTACATTATAGCCCAATGGAATTTTCATATAGTTGCCCGCAGAGTTCTTAGTTCTAATGGAAATGCAGAGAGCGAGGGGGCTGTATATGAAGATGAGAGATGTCAGAAGAGAACAGATTTAAAGAAAGAGAGGTCACCACTTTTGAATTTTTTCCTGCACAGTCTCAATTAAGTGAAAGTTAAAGGATACTGAGTATCTTTGCTGGAAAATCAACCTCAATGTTTATTAGTAACTTGGAGCAGCAATTTATTCAATATTAAGTTTAAAAGAAGCATGAGTTTTTATAAAAAGATATTTGGAATGACAATGCATGACCCATATACCTCAACAAGGAGGGGCCAAGGGGAGGAGGTAGGACAAGGATGAGCCTAATAATGGTACCAAACTGACTATATTTGCTGAATACAAAACTAATTTAAAAAATTAAAAATTATAAAAAAAGATATTTGGAATGAAATAGCCTTTATCTCAACTTGATTTTTCTTCCTTTGCCTACTTTAAGCCCATTGGACCTTGAAATGTGGTGCAGTGATATGAAGAATGTGGATGTCAGCTCTAAAACATAGTAGAAGTCTGATGGTACTCCCTATCCTTTAAATTATTTGTGCTTCCATGTCCTCATCTGTAAAATATAAACAATTATATCCATCTAATAAAAGTATGGAGAGAAGTAATGTCTATTATGTGAAGTACATACAACCCAATGCTTGAAAATATGCATATATTTACATTATATATTTACATTACCATTAGTGATAATTGTCATATTTATCTATATGATATACTATATGTTATAGACTTATTGCATTGCATATTGCATATATATTTTACAAATGTATTATATATAATCTTTAAGCATATGAAATACACACACACACACACACACACACACACACACATATATATATAAACTCTTTCGCATGTAGAAGTCTGTTGTGTTCAGTTCTTATTCATCTTTTTTTGTGTAACAATGATCTGCTATTCTGAAAACAATACTAGAATATCAAATTACATGGCAATTGTGTTACTGTATACTGAATATACTGAAACAATGGGGCAAGTTAAACCAGTTTTTCAGCTAATTTTAAGTAAATATGTACATTCACAATGTGTACATGATGATTGATTTAGGGTTTAGTCTGGTTGGCCATATAGTAAGCTTGTACTGTATGAATAGTTCCTTTTAAAAATATGAGGATCTCAATTCACTCCTCAGGATGCATGTTTAAAAAGGGCAAACATCATGTTTGCTTGTAATTAAGTGCTCAAGATATGAATAAAAGAAAATCCTTGCGAAGAAGAGGACATAGGTAGCTGGCCAGCCAATCTAGCCTACTTGGTGAGTTCCAGACAAGTGAGAAGCACAGACTCTAAAAAGACAGACAGTGGTTGAGAACAATACCCAAAGTTTTCTTCTGGTCTGTATACATACCAATCCATGATGTGCATGTGTGCACACATGAATGTTCACACACAAACACATGCATGCACACATACACAGTGCACTCTAAGACAAGAATAAAGCTACCTTCATTAAAGTTATTTCTTTAGTTTTCCTGTGGTTTTAATTTTTCTGTTGCTGTAGAAAAAAAAATGTGTGCAGTCCCTACACTGGGAAGATAAGAAAACTTGTTTTGATCTACTCACACTTTGTTTAGGGCTATCTTTTATGGATGCTCTTGTACTGTCTCTTCTGCTTTAATAAATATTAGCCAGGAAGATAGTGATATACTGTCCTGTGAACTTTTCCACTGAATCATCAAATTTGGGGCTAGTTGTGGAATCCACAAGATCTATCATCTATCTGTCTATGTATCTATTTAACATCATTCTATCTACAATGATCTATCATCATTCTATCTTTCTATTTATCATCTATCATCTACTATCTATTTACTTATCTGTTATCTACTCCCACATATATTTCTTCCTTTTTGCTCAGAAAACTTAGAATATGGTGATGTAATCAGTTTACTTCCAGAACCTAAAATTGATTGAAAATTCATGAACGCTCAAAAATATTAATCTGCTTCACCTTGTACTTATAGTAATAACAGCAATATGTTTGAGTTTGAAGATGTGAACTTTATTATTGTACAAACAAAAATGCAGAGAGAGAATCTGAGGACACAAAGTCCAACATAATGACCAATAGATGATGTCCTTCACTCCAGGAGAACAGTTTTCAGCAAGTTTAGATTCAAGATAGAGGTAATATCATGACCAGAAACTTTTGACATAGATGGCTTAAAGGGATAGAAAATTCTGAAAAGTGTAAAGTATGAAAATAAAAAGGGAAGAAGATACAAACCCAGATGACTGATCTAAGATCACCAATAAAAGAAAAGAACAGATGGAGTAAGATTGGCTGTGGAAGTTCATCGTGAATGAAGTGCTCAATAGTTATGTGGATTTCTTTTCATGAGAATTACAGTTGAGAATAAGTAAAAGCTTACCTTTAGTTCCAAACATAAGAAAATCACCCACGTGTCCTATGTTCATAGATTCAAGGTGAAAGTATTAGTCCCCCCTGCTTGAGGCAGAGGATCTTAGCAGATTCAAGAGAAAGGATCTTTCCTGTATCATGTCTCTTGCCATTTTTCTCCACTAAGGTAAGTGTTTTTTAAAGTGTAACACGTAACAAAGACATAGGAGTAAAGGTGTTTTTAATTGCTGATGAAAAACTGATATAAGAGAACTTAAAGTTGGAATTACTGGGGACATAATGCCAGGGACTGCACACAGAGAAAATGCTGCTACTAGAAAGCAGTGAATAGGCATGCCACTTATCTTCTGATGAAGACATGTGTTCTTCTTGAAATAGAAATAGTATTTTATCATTTCCCCATGTCCAAACCTAGATGTATTTATCCTAACTTCTTTTGTTTTATTCAAGTGAAGCCATATTAAATATGCTGACCTTTCACTTGAAATCCAAGAAAATAAATACATGAAGAATTAAAGAAAGTTGGAGAAAACAAGGTATTCAGTGGAAGGAGGATAGTGGGTAGAGGAAGAGAGTATAATCAAAGGAGGTTATAATCTTAGTATATTATCTATATATATATGGAGGTTTTCAATAAAAAGTTAAAATTAGACTGGAAAGATGCCTCAGCAGTTAAAGTGCTTGCCTTCACAGCCTAATAACCTGTCTTCAGTTCTTCAATACCCATGTTAAGCCAGATGTATAAGGTGATCATGCATCTGGAGTTAATTTGCAGTGGCTAGGGGGCCTGGTGTACCCATTCTTTCCCTCTCTTTCTCTCAAACAAGTAAAATATTTTTAGGTTAAAATTATACAATAACACAATAAAATTTAAAAAAAAAACCACTTGTTGAGTCACTCGCCATAGGTGGAAATGAAATTGATACTACAAGAACAGAAGTAAAGCCAATGCATTCAAGTCTAGCAAATACTTATAAGAATGGTACATGTTGAAGAGATCAGAAAGGACTATGTCTGGTAGGTAACCAGTGGACCCTGAAATTAGGTCTTTATTGTTTTATTTGATAAAGATGTTGGAACTAAGTTATTTTAAAATAATCAAGGCAGTCTCTTTAGTGTAAATGAATTAAGATGGAGTGTACAAGTAAGAATAGGCCAGTGAGGAAGCTTTTTCTTATCTAAGTCTGAGCCATGGATATCCTCTATGAGAGTGAGAGTGGCCATATTGTGTGCTTGGATTTTGATTTTGCCTTGCAGATGGAGCTGACAGAGCATACTATTGGATTACATATGTTTGATATTTTGTATCTGATCAATTGTAAGGGTGACATTTTATCATACTAGAATGAAAATGCTCTGGGGAGAGTGTGAAGAGCAAAGAGGAGATGAAAAGATATTTGGGAAGATTAGATGCATTTAAAGTCTTGGATAACATCATTTTTGACTTTCATGGATTTTAGTTGTGTTTGCTTTGATGGCTCAAGTATCCAGAAGGTTATATTCAGACATTTATCATGATATATTTGAGATAGATATTTCTATGTAGTCAAGGGGACCTTGAACTCAAAATCCCTATGCTTCAGCTTCCCAAGTGCTTGGATTGAGGGTATGCAACACCATGTCAGGTTTGGCAGAAAAAGAAATCCTCACATAGAGCTTGGGAAATGATCCTTTAAGAAAGTTAAAAGACAATTAATTCAGTTTTTCTAAAGTTCTGCAAAGCAATGGAAACAATTACTGGCTGTATTGAAAGACTGCTGTACTGAACACTACTTATATTGTTTCTCAAATGATTTTTTATGAGTTTCTGCTTTTGTACCAACCTTTAATGTATTTTTGTTCAACAGCAATATCAATGCTCATGAAGTTCATCTGACGCACAGTTATTTCTGATTGAAAATTTTAGAGTAATGACTTTTGCCACATAATGTTAATTATCTTATAATCCTGCCTTTTGATTTAGGATTAAATTTTTATTTGTCTGTTTACTTTTATTTATTTGAGAAAGACATAGAGAGAAAGAGAAAGAGGCATAGAGAGAGAGAGAGAGAGAGAGAGAGAGAGAGAGAATGGGCGCTCCAGGGCTTCCAGCCACTGCAAACACACTCCAGATGCGTGTGCCCCTTGTGCATCTGGCTACCGTGGGTCCTGGGGAAAAAAGCCTTGAACCGGGGTCCTTAGGCTGCACAGGCAAGCACTTAACCTCTAAGCTATCTCTCCAGCCCTGATTTAGGACTTTTAATTAATATTTGAAAGAGAAATGTAACTTGGAAATTCATTATCTATATAGTTCTCCAGGTCTTGTTCAGGGAACTCAGAACCAGAAGTTGTTGAAAGAAAACCAGCCTAGGAGACTAGGCTCATGGGCTTTGTCAGCTAGGTTCTGTTTTTCCTAGACTTCCCCCACTAAATTTTCTAAGTTTCTATTCTCCCATCTAACAAATGGAGAAAATAATACCTGTCCTATATTCTTCATGGAATTGGATTCCCAGAGAGAGTTACAATTTGAAATACTTCAGCTCCTCGACAGGACATTTATCTTAATCTTTGACTCACAAATCCCAGTTATATCAACTGTATGTTGCATAAATAAGGTCATAGAGAACAAACTGGAAGCCATAATTCAGCCTGGCTATTATGACTCTCATTTTATATTCAATTACTATACTTTTCACCTTTATGGCTTTTACACTCAAGATAAGATGCTACAAACCATGAGAGTCAAATGAGCAGTCATTTACTTCTCATAGTTAACCTTTATTTTGTCATTCCTTTTATAGTTTCCTGAAAAGTATGCCAGCTTTCAAATCTCACACTTTGAAGTGGTGGTGGAGGAATCACGGGCTTATAGATCAGTTTAGAATTGGAAATATTACTCCCTTGATTTAAGATAGGGGAAAAGAAATCCTGAAAGGATTCATTCCAGGTGATTATCCTGTGTCCTTTGTGGAGAAATTAGACCAGGTGAAAGGAAACAGGGTAGAGATTCATTGTCAGAAATACACAGAGAACAGGAAAAGTGGACAGCTGATTAGTGTTAGGGTTTTCATAGTAGAGAAAAACTAGGAAATTGTATATCTCATGGACATATAGAATCTGGAATAGGGGACAACACAAAGAAACTAAGGTTCACCTTAAAAATTAAAGAAAGCAAAGTGAAAACCTGTTTACAGAGGCAATATCACCACTACTGTACAGTAAGATAAGAGGAGTCCCTTTGAAGTCTCACACAATTAATTTCTGACAGTGGATTTCTGAAACATAGCCTGCCATCGGATTTTAGTGGCTACTGAACTTCATAGGCTTTTATAGCATCAGGAGAACAAATAACTATGTTACAGTGAGCTGAAAGACTTCAGCCAAACGTAGCAAATTGAATGAACATGAATGGGGTGCAAATTCAATGTTAGAAAATTAGGAGTAACTATGAATGCATGGAAATTACACTGGTTTTGTATGAAGGAAAGGAAAGTAGATATTCCTTATTTGAACAAAGGTATACTGAATAGGAGAAGTGATTCTTGGCATTAATAATATAAAATGTTGTTTTAATATTTTCTAGGATATCAAGTGCACATGAGTATATTGTAAAAGTTCATTAATGGCTTGACTAGGGTTTCTTTTTTCACTTTTCAGATGTATTATCAGTTATTCAGTAAATGTATTTATTGAGTCATATGCTGAAACTAACATAAAAATACAGATGAAATGAGACAATCACTTGCCCTGGAACTTTTCAAACATAAGTGTACATAAAACTGTGATTCACTTGGAAAGACTTTTAAATTTGAAGACAAACAAAAATAAACCAAAACCTCAACAAGCTGATTAACTCAAATATAAGCAGGAAGTTGTCTTTGACATTTTAGTCAGTAGCTGCCTCAGAAATTCTATATTTCTAAAACTCATAGTTTTCTCATCTCAACAGAAGACAGATACAGTGCTTTTTTAAAAAATAAAACTTCAAAGTTTATTTCGTCTGTGTTTTGCTCTGTGAATCTCTTGGGAATAAATGCTTTGCTCTTTGTAATAATGGTTGTTTACCTTGCTGTAAGCAAAAGATCTGCCTCAATGTTTTTTTCATTGATTTTTGTCCTTCCACACACCTTCCATTTATGATGAAAAATGAATTATAATGTTTATGTTGCACCAAAATGGACAGCATTGACAATCTGATTTATATACACCAGACTGTTTCCATTGACAAAGCAAATAGGGTAATAGAACCAGAATGCTGGAAGGAAATGTGGATGTTATCAATTCACTCTAGCTACAGTCTACAACAATTTCAAAGATGGATGAATCTCTAACCATTTAAAACTTTCTCAGTGAAGAATTTCCAATTCACTTTTGTTATCTGTTCCTAACAGTTGGTACTGACTTCATCAATTATATAACTAAGCAAAATAGAAACACTTTTTTTTTTCTATTGTGGTCATATCATTTAAGTACAAGGAAAAAAGTACCAGTAGGTAGAACTTTACCATTTTTGAAGATCATTTTAAATTTTGAAATCATAAAGAGATCCAACTCTATCTCAGACAAAATCAGGATTAATGTACTTAAAACCCATCAGTTAATTCCATTAGGACAGGGCTCTCCAGAGAGAAAAACCCAACAGGTTATTTATATCTGTATCTAGATATCATATATATATATATATATATATATATATATATTCTCTTATGCATACTCTCATACATATATGTATACATATATAAAGAAAAACAATTTTTTTAAAGAAAGGATTATAGAGGTACATGTCTAAAATCTCCAATGGGGAAGGAAATGGAGGAGAATGTTGCAATATGATCCAGAGTGATATGATGATGTAATTCTTTTTTTTTTAGAGAATTTATTCTTAGATGAGAAATTCAGTCTTTGCTTTATAAAGTTCTTGAACTAACTATTTTATAATCAATGATATTATGGAAGCTAACCTATCTTATTCAAGGTTCACTCATTTCAAATATAATCTTGGTCCAAAAAACCCTTTGTAGAAATATACTGAATAAAATTAACCAAATATCTGACAACTGTGTGCATATATATATATATATATATATATATAGTCTGTTCTAAGGTCCCAATGCCCTTCATACTTAAATCTCTGAGTTTCTTACCTAAATAAAAGGTACACATCACTTTATGGGAGATTCTAAAATAGAAGGCATAGGGTAGATGTGCAATTAATGAAACCATCTTTAGAACACATGGTACAACTTTAAATTGTGACAACAAATTATAAATGCATTCAGTAAAATATTTCCAGGTATTTAAAATAAGCTGGTCCCAACATACTGTTATACACTGAACATGTGATGGAAAGCATGAACAAGCATGGCCCCTGCCCTCTTGGAGTTACTGTGTGTAAACTAATGTTAATAGATATTAACCATCATATCACATAAATAAATGTAACCGTGCTACTGAAATTAATTCTAAAACTTGTACAGTGCTGCTTTTGAATCTTTTGACAAGAACTCACTTAATTTGCATATTCAAAGGTGCCAGCAGAAGTATGATAGGCTGGTTGATTAGAAGTTAGCTGGCAAATGGTTTGGGGAAGCATGCATGTGCTGCCACCTGTGTTGGGAGGAAACATGGTGACTAAAGTCAGGCATGGTGGTGCATATGTAGGCCAAGGGTAGAGGATCACTGTGCGTTTGAGGCCAGCTGGAGACTACATAGTGAATTTCAGGTCAGCCAGGGTTAGAGCAAGACCTTACTTAAAAATAACAAAAAAGGGGGGGAACAAATTAGGTTTTAATTAATTTATGTATTTATTGCTATTAACATATTCTGTATGGATATATCATGTGTTGGTACCCTATATTTCCTTGTCCCTGGCTCAATTATGCTAGGGACCCTCCTCAGTGGAGTTACATGTATTCCCATGGAGTTGTGGATTGTGTGTTGTGTGAGCAGCAGTCAGTTTTGGGGGAGAGGCAATGCCTCTGGGCATGATGTCTCTCCTTGTGGCTTTTAGAATCTTTCTGCCCCCTGTTTCTCAAAATACTTTGAGCTTTGCTAGGTGAGTTTTAAGTTGAATTCAGTGATGAGCTCTTAGGAGCCTCTGGATGTCTGTTTTGGTAAGTGTTGAGTATCCTCAGAATCTGTCTTCTTCACGCTAGCACTGATTGTCAGGTTCACCATGGAAGCAGCACTCTTGCTTATCTCCCTAATTCCTCTGTGGATTCAGCTATGAGTTGGCTGAAGTGTGAGGAGTAGTTTATTGCCTTAGTTCTCACTACCTTCTGAAAAAGAAAAACAGATTCTCCAACAGAGAGTAAAGTTAGCATAGTTTAAGGGATGAGCATTATTATTGTAGAGAGTTTGAAATATGTAGCAGCCCCTCTTTTAGCCAAAGACTAGTGAAAGCTTGACACTGGAGAGCACAGTCTTTGATTCCATAGGATTCTGATGTGGTTCCCAATTCCAGATATGGGTATGGTGGTGCATGCTGGTAGGAAATTGCTGAAGAGGAGGAGGTAGGAGGATCAGGAGTTTGAGGCCAGCCTAGGCTACACCTTGCCAGTTGTGGTGACTAAAGAGTTCTAAGCTACTCAAATTTCCTTTCAAATACTTCATGTTTACTGGCAGAAGAGGTTGGAAGAAGGGAAGAATAGATAAAAATGTGACAATTAATAAATTATTTCTTTCTAGAGTAAGTTAGGATAGAAACATACCATAGAGGTAACGGTTCAGAAGCAAAGGAATAGGTGGATTACAGAGATATTTGAGTGATTCTGGTAAGTGGAATGAAAGACAATGTAATTGCATATATAGGTTTGGAGCTCAGAAAGGAAGTTGATTAGGGATAAATAAAATTTTGAGTTATTTTCTTTTAGATGCATACTATTTAAGCATGTTTTGGTGTCTTATCTCAAATGAACAACAACAACAAATATGTTGATTGGTTACTCCAAGTAGCACAGCTAACATAAAATGACTGCAATGAGGCTTTAGGTCTTTTAAACTCATTGATTGCTTTTGCAGTTACTTTCTTATTGCTGAGATAAAACACCCTACCAAAAGTAACCTATGATAGGAAAGGGTTTATTTAGGCTTATAGTTTTGAGAAGAAGTTTCATCATGTTAGAGAAGATATAGTAGAGCAGAGGCTAGACATCACACCCTGTTAGGTCAGCTGGGATGTAACAGTAAGAGTGAACTAGAACTGGCTAAAGGAAACTGGACTATAATACCCCAAGACCCACCCACAGTGATAAAACTCTTCCAACAATGCCCTACCTCACAAAGTCTTCACCAACTGGGGATCAAGTGAGAGGCTTAATTATAAGAACATGGGAGCTATGGCAATATTTTACATTAAGACTATTAGAAATTGTAATTAAACATATACACATATACATCATAATGGTTCACTTTAGGGACATGGATACTACTACAAGTGTAGTTAAAAGTTAAACAATCTTTTCACCACAAATTAAGAATAAAATTAATGACAGGGTATTTATTTTTAGGTACCACCATGATTCCGTGTTGAGAAATGTAATGTATATTAGCTAAACGCCTTTATAGAAACTATAGGAATTCTTTGGTGCCTCTTAAATAATTATGTCACTAACGTAGGAATTAGGCTATGTAAATGGAAACACAAGTCATTTAACATGCATGACATAAATTAACCCCACAGGAAATCTTGTTAAATACCAGTTTTAAGTTTCTTTGAACTGACTCTGATAATCTGTCATGGGAGACAAAGTGAATAGTGTACAATGTATTTGTAAATTAATTATTTAATTAGACTCTCATATGCTCAATATCTTGTTTTGAAGTGAAAATGCTTGCTTATTCCTCATTCTAAGAACATAACTACACTTTAAATTTTATACTTTTATAACCATAAATGTGTTGGCTATTTGTTGAGTACCACCTCTTGTATTAGTAATTGTAGATAATTATAAAATCAAAATGTACACATATCCCATGAGCCTCATTTCTTTATATGTAGTGTGGAAATTTTCCTATGCCAAACTGTAAAGAATGGTTCTGTGGTTTGTACTTCATTATACTTGTAAGAAATTTTACTCAAGTATGCATAACAGTAATGGAATATGGGGATTATTATTTGTTGCTTATATTTTAGTTGTACATATGGAAATCATATATCACACTTCATGCTACATTTTACACTTTGGGCACATTTGAATATAAATAGGTATAACTTGTAGAAGTAATTATACATTTTGTATATTTCTTTTTTCATTTTTTAAAAGTACTTTTTTATTAGAGTGAGAGAGAAAGAGAGAGGGGGGCATGTCAGAGCCTCTAGCCAGTGCAAATGAACTCTAGACTCATGTGCCACCATGTGCATCTGGCTTATGTGGGTACTGGGGAATTGAACTTGGGTCCTTAGGCTCCACAGGCAAGCACCTTAACTGCTAAGCCATTTATCCAGTCCAACATTTGCTATATTTCAACAAAGAAAATGCCTTTCTTATAAAGAAATTTGCATTCTATTCTCTATAATAGTATTACTTTTGAAGGGCTAATACAGCTTGTGTATTTTACTCAGCTATTAACACTGATTGGTGGAAGGAGTACCAGGGTCATGAGTAGGAAATCATTAAATAAAGGATATTCCTCACAGAGTTTAGAGATCAGTTGTAAGTCATGAACACCAGAGGCAATGCCATCTGAAACCTAGGTTGTGGAGAAGAGTTTAGGATAAAAGATACAAGTGAAATTGCTCCTGAAACACATCCCTTAAATGCTATCTCTCTTTCCTTTTCATCCCAGAAAATTTTGTCAAATCTCCTTTACTTCTGCCTACTTAAAATGTATGGGCAAATCTTACTGTAACAGACAGTCTAGTTACTCAAAACATCTTTACTCAAAACATCTCAATTTGTCTTCTGTTAGTCACCTTGGCAAGGGTAAATTTGGAGAAAATCTGGTAGATAGGAGATGGAGAGGCCAAAGGAGGAAACCAGTCATGTCATATTTTCCATTTGCATGCAATTCGTAGTCCTCTAGGGCTTTGCCAGCTCTGTGTGAATACTCTGATTTACATCATCCACTTCAGTTTGACTAATGAGCTTATACCTCATATTTAGAGCCACAGGCCTAAAGTATCTGAAAAGAACCTAAGATCTTTTTCATCATTTTACTATGCTCAAAATTGAATTAAAGGTAAAAATTGATAATTGTTAGAGGTAGAGGACTTTATTATAAGATGCTATTGTATATGGCCTATAACAACACATTTCCTGGAGTAGCAGGACAGAGGTAAGCACCTGACAAGGTGCAGCACTGAGGCAAACTGACAGCACTAACAGTTCTTTGGTAGCAGTGTAAAAGGCACCTTTTGAAGGTTAAGTTGTGGTTATAAACTGTTAAATTCTTATTAATTTTCTAAATTTGGTGATGTCTTTGACTGCCAGTGAAAGCTAAAAGCTTCAGCTCAAAATCACTGAGAATTAATTTAAGGGATGTTGTGACTCAGTTTTAAAATTTGCTACCAAGTTACTCATAGTATTCAATGATTTGAAATTTGGTCACCAAATGAAGGTCTACCAAATAATTTTTATTTGTTTTTCAATTAGCATGCAAAGTAGTAGGTTTAATATTGGTATTTTATACATACTATGCTTTTCTCCATCCCCCTAACTCTCTTCTCTCTTCATCCCATTCTCTTCCTCAATAAATCAATTCAAAGTGGAGCAAAGACATGAATTTAAAGCCTGAAATGCTAAAGCTGCTAGAGGAAAACATATGGAATATACTTCCAGTTATATGTCTAGGCAAGAACTTAATGAACACGACTCCCATAGCCCAGGAAATAGTCCCAAGAATCAACAAACAGGACTCCATGAAGCCAAAATGTTTCTGACCACTAACAGAACCTATCAGCAGGAAAAAAAAGTCTACAGAATGGGAGGAAATCTTTGCTAGCTTTAGAGCACAGGGGTTAATATCTACAACATAAAAAGAATTCCAAAAATGAAACGCTTAAAAAACTAAGGCTGGGGAGATACCTCCAATGGTAACCTTTGAATCTCCCAGAAGATATGGCATTCATTTTTAGTCCCAGGCGCAAGGAAAGCAAGATAGAAAATCCCCTAGGCAAGTTGGCTAACTAGACTAGCTGAACCAATCAAAGAGCTCTGGGTTCAAGTAAGATACTCTGCCTCAGTAAAATAAAGACCTTGAAGAAGGCATCTGATGTGAACCTTTGGCCTTCACATGTTCATATACATGCACTCACTTCCCCAAACACATGTGCACTCAGCCACATGCATATACACATGCACCCACCACATTCATGTGCAAAAGCGAATAAAAACCTACCAATTAATAAATGGGCTAATGAACTGAATAGATAGTTCTCAAGGGAGAAGCCCAAATGGTTAGTAAATATTTTAAAAAGTGTATGACATCCAAGTACTTTTTATTTCTCTGATCCTAAAATGTCACGCTTTTGAAGTACTGCACAATGGAAAACTTACTTTTTTCTCACCATTACTAGATGAGATAAAAATCCAAAAGGAAAGGGATGGGGTAGTCTGGCAGTTCACGCAGCAATTTCCCTCTCTGTTTAGGAGTCATGTCCTAGAACAGGACTGGCTCTTACAGGCATAAGAGAACAACTACATAAAAAAGAGTGGCATGGAAGAATTTTTGAGCAGAAATCACTGTAAAGAGGGAACAAAGCAATCTGCTGGGCCACCTAAGGTATCCTTCAACAGCATTGTTAAGTTGCTGAGAGGCCAACAGAGCTTGGAATGGCATGACTTTTGAGAAGGATAGGAACTAAGAGCAGGGCAGAATTGTAGAAAGATCTTACCAAAGACAGGTTAATCTATGGCTACATATCATTATTCACAATCAGTGAATAATTTTCTTTTTCTATGTTTTTGAAGTATAAAATCCTTGTCAAATGAGTATGTATCTAAAATGTGCAATGTTATGTGTTCTCAGCAGCTTTTATATCCTGGTATTACAATCTCAGATAGAAATTGATCAATGACTGTTTTTTATTATACTACATGTAGAGGAAGCTACTATTGTTGTTTGGCTGAATGGATATGTTGTACCCATCAAATTGCCCTAGACATTTTTATTTATGTTTATAGATTAGTGCTTCTTTCACCTTAAGTCAGAAAAGCTTCCTTTTGCAAATGGTGGTGACTACTGGGGAAACTAAATCTCATCAAACTGCCGAGAATAAGTCACTGTTGAATGCTTAGTGCTAAAGGAAGCATCTCTATCACATCATCCAAGGCTCATGCAACATTACAGAAGAGTCAGCAGAAAGAATTTATGAACCAGAGGAAGAGGAGGAGTGCTTTGGAACGGTGTCTTCTGGACATGAGGTGACATGCATTCATGATCTCTCTCAGTGGCAGTCTTTATCTGCTTCATATTGGGCCTATCAACATTTTCTCATGGATGAAAAAGGAGGACAAAAAAAGAAATCAAACTACAAGAGGGACATGTTGTAAAGAAGAAGGGCGTGGGGTTAAGAACAAAATAAAGTATTGTTAGAAGGATATCATCAACATACGTTATTTACATGCATAAAAGTATCAAAGTATCAAAAAGTTTTTAAAAATCCCTTTGAAAAACTCTTACAAGGACATTATTGAGTAGCTCCTAAGTAACCAATTCTCTCCTTGGAGTTGAGGGCAGAATTGAAAGGTATTTTACTCTCAGTATTTTGTGGACATTTTTCCTGACTGTTCTTTGAGGATATTGAAAATAATCACCTTTGTAAGTCATGGAGTGTATGAGAGCTTATTCTATAAAACCTCTGTTTTGGTGCATTATCTGTTAAAGATTATGGTTTAGATTTGTTGACATTTTATTTGCATACTTCTAAGAAAATATAGTGCGTTTTAAAACAGTACCTTGGCTCTCTAAAAATGTATTGAAAATCCTCTCAATGATAACAGTGAGAAGAGTATTGTAGTGAAAATAATTTAATCATGTTTTTACTATGGTAAATGCAATAAAGAAAGAGTTCCTCTGGCCATTGCTATCTAATTATTCTTCATCAAGCTGTAGAAAATGTCTACACAGCTTTGGCACTTATCCTGAAATGCCCACTAAATAGTAGCAAGGGCCAAGAAAATTAGAGCCTCCTGTTGTATGAACACACATGCAGAGCCCATATGTTGGAAAATTGATCAGAACTTTGTTTATAATAATCAATTACTTTGGAATATTTACATGAAGCAACTGAAGTAAACAATTCACATAAAATTGATTGATGAATATCCACATGCAGCTTTTTAGAGTAAAAATACATTTTATGGTTGTTCAATGTAGTGTCTCACCCTAGCCCACAATGAGTTGCAATTCACTCTGCAGTCTAAGGCTGGCCTAGAACTCACAGCAATCCTCCTATCACTGCCTCTGAAGTGCCTGGATTAAAGCCATGCACAACATGCCTTACAAAATACATTTTATTTAAGGTTTAAGAGGGCTAATATTGATGGTAAAATTTCTTTCATTTTTGGTTATATCAAAAAGACTATATTTGGAATATTATAGAAACATTTAAAAATATTTATTTATTTGCAAGGGGAGAGAGAGAGAGAATGTGTGTGCAGGGCTTCTAGCCACTGCAAATGAACTCCAGATGCATGTGCCACTTTGTGTGTCTGGCTTTATGTGGGTACTGGAGAATCACACCAGGGTTGTTAAGCTTTGCAGCAAGCACCTTAACCACTGAGCATTCTATACAGCCCAAAGATTTTTAGTTTTTTTGTTTTTTCAAGGTAGGGTCTCACTCTAGCCCAGGCTGGCCTGGAATTCACTATGTCATCTCAGGCTGGCTTTGAGCTCACAACAGTCCTCCTATCTCACCCTCTTGAGTGCTGGGATTAAAGACATGGGCCACCACACCTGGCTTGGAAACATTTTTAATAAACTTTATTATTTATTATATATGTATTTATTTAACAGAGAGAGGGGGAGGGCAGGAGAGTGTAGTGAGTGACAGGACCTTTTGTCACTGAAAATGAATTCTAGATCCATGCAACATTTTGTGTGTCTGGCTTTATGTGTTTACTGGGGAATAGAACTTGGGAAGTCAAGCTTTGCAAACAAGCACATTTAACGACTTAGCCATCTCTATAGCTTTTATAACATCTTCAAAACTCAACAGTTTTTTGTTGCAGAATTGTTAACTCTAAACATATTGATATACAAAAGATCTCCAGATCTTTTACTCAAAATCTGCATCTACTGAAAATTAACTCCTAAATTCCTTCTCTGAATAGCTAAAGGAAACCATTAGTCTACTGCTTGTTTCTGTTAGCCTTGTTACTTTAGACTATAACTTCTTATGCTTTTAAATTTTCATTACATATACACACATATTCATTTTACATGGTACTGTGTTATATAAGGAAATTTTCATACAAACATATGTTGTATATTGAGTAAAATCCACCCATAAAACACTTTTCTCTCCTTTCACTCTCCTATTTTCCCTTTTTTACCCTAGACAGTTGCATTACTATTTTCATGTCATATATAGATACAAGATCTTATGTATATATGTATATATAACCACAAATGACATGAAATAGATGAAATTTATCTTTGGGATACTGGCTTAATTCACTTCATATTGATGGATATTAGGAGCAAGGACAGCCTTTTCTGTAGGTAGTCAGGAACCCAGGCCCAAAAGAACTGAGTTCAACTTGCTCTGATGAGACTAAAATAATTCCAATGTGAACTTAAACCTGATTCAAGATGGTGATCCGGAACAGTCCTCTGTTTTACATCTTGGTTCATCCTCCTTCCAAGATATTTTTCTTAAACGGGCTTACTTCTCTTGCTAGTGGGCTCTTTCTGCATCTGTGCTATTCTCCCAGACTCACCAACCAATTGAGACTCTCCATACCAAATTAAACTTAACCAATAAATCTCAGCTCAACTTGATGCCTAATTTATTATCCCCAAGGCTATGAGAAAATCTAAGTCATCATATAAATTACCTGCTGTGGACCTCTACCAATTTGGAACCCTACTGCTTTACTTTCCTAAAGTCATTCTTTCTTAATTTGCCTATCTGCTGAGTCTGCCCCTGTCAATTCTTTGCAATTTGCAAGGTAGGAACTCAGAGCTTGAGTGCCTATGTTGTTATAAAACCAGTGACAATATGATCATCTCTGGTTGCATTCACTTTCCTGAACACGACATAACATAGCTGTTCTTTATGGCTGAAAACTTCTCTTGTGTACATATCCTACATTCTATTACTCCATTCCTCTGTTGTGGGACATTTACGTTGGTTTCATTCTTGAGCACTTGTGAACAATGCTGTAATAAATGTGGATATGTAAGTATTTCTGTGATATTATGACTTGGAGTCATTTGAGTAAATACATTGGCGTAGTATAGCTGGGCATATAGCAGGTCTGCCTTTACCTTTCTGAGAAACCTCCATACTGATTTCTATAGTGGATGGAATATTTTACGTTCTCATCAGGAACACATAGGAGTTCCCTTCTGTCTGAATAGGGCCAGCATTTGTTGTTATTTGTATTCTTCTTTTTCTTCTTCTCTTTTTTTTTTTCTTTTTTCTTTTTTTTTTTTTTTTTTTTGAGGTAGGGTCTTGCTTTCTCCCAGCCTGACCTGGAATTCACTATGTAGTCTCAACCTGCCCTTGAACTCACAGTGATCCTTGTACCTCAACCTCCCAAGCACTGGGATTAAAGGTGTGCACCACCATGCCAGGGAAAAGGGCGGAGAGGATGGGTGCACCAGGGCCTCTAGCTGCTGCAAACAAAATCCAGATGCACGAACCACTTTGTGCATGGGAACTTGGAAACTGAACTTGAGTCGTTAGGTTTTTCAGGCAAGTACTTTAACTGCTGAGCTAACTCTTCAGGGCCATTTTTATATTCTTAATGACTGTCATTGTGATTGGGGTGAGATGGATTCTTGGAGTTTTTTTTTTTTTTAACTTTTTGTTGACAAACTCTGTATATGGAGATGCACTGAAGTTTAAATTTAAGTTTCTATGATGGCTAGAAAGGTCGAACAATGTTTCTGTTTGTTGAATATTTGTATTTCATCTTTTGAGAACTTTACATTTTATTAGCATATTGGTTGCTTGGATTGTTTGATTTCTTATTTAGTTTTTTTTTTTAAGTTCTCTGCAGACAGATAACTAGCAAAGATTTTCTTTCATTGTGTAGACTGCCTCTTCATTCGATTAACTGTCCTTTGGTGTGCAGAAGCTTCTTAACTTTGTGAAATCCCATTTGTCAATTGTGGGTGCTATTTCTTAAGAAACTGGAGCTCTGTCGAGAATGTCCTTGCATATGACTCTATCTTGAAGCATTTCAATATGTGTCACTCTATTTTTTCAGTTTCAGGCCTTATATTAATGTCTTTGATCCATTCGGAGTTGGTTTTTGTACAGGGTGAGAAACAGGTATATACTTTAACTCATTTCATATAGCTATCCAGTATGAGCAGTACCATTTGTTGTAGGTATTCTTTTCTGTAATGTATATTTTTTAACTATAACTTTGTAGATTTATATATTTGTCCTCTATCCTGTTCCATTGATCTAAATGTCTGGTTTTGTATCATGCTGATTTTGTTACTATTTCTCTATGGTATAACCTAAAATCAGCAATTATAATACCTTCAACATTATACTTTATTCTCAGGAGTGCTTTAGCTACTTGCAGTCTTTTATATTTCCTTATGAATTTTAAGATTGTATTTTTTTCTATTTCTGTGAAGAATTGTATTGGATTTTGGTGAGGATTTAAATGAATCTCTCGATTAATAATATCATCATTCCACAAAATTAACTCTTTCAATCTATAAGCACAGGTGGTCTTTACATCTCATAGGGTATTGTTCAATTTCTTCAGTCTTTTAAATTTTTCGTTGTAGAAATCTTTCACTTCCTTGGTTCAGTGTAGATCCCAACATTTTTTTTTTTTTAGTTCTCAACTTTTTAAATTGTGGAGATTGCCTTATATAACTTATATTGATTTTTTCATTTATTTATTCATTTTTACTCTGCTAGGGATTGAGCCTAGAGCCTTATGCAGTCCAGGTTAGCACTCTATCAACACGCTATAATCCTAGCTCTTTCTTCCACTAATCACAATGTCCTCATTTATCTCCATGTTTCAGTATATGTCAAGATTTCTCTTATTTCCTTTTTAATATAATGCTTATTTATTTGAGAGACTGAGAGGTTAGAGAGAGAGAGAGCATGTCAGGGCTTCCTTTCACTGCAAACACAAGCTTCAGATGCATGCCCCATTTTGTGTGTCTGGCTTTATGTGGATACTGGGGAATTGGACTCTGACTGTCAAGCTTTATAAGCACACAGCTTTAACCACGGAACCATCCATCCAGCCCTCAAGATTTCCCCTATTAAAAGCTAAATAATGCTCCATTGTTCCTATATACCACATTTTTCTTTATTTCTTAATTTCTCTAGGTGCATATATGCTGCTTCCACATCATGAAAATTGTGAGTCATGCTGTAATGAGCACAAGATTGTGGTTAGGTTTTTGAGATCATGCTTTTGACTTGGAATACACATAGAGAAAAGGCATTTGGTGAATCACATGGGAACTTTTTGGTGGCGTTGTTTTGGAATTTGTGGTGCTGGGGATTAAACCCAGGGCTAAGCAAATGCTAAACAAGCAGTCTATCACTAAGCACTACCCAACTGCAGGGTAGTTTTGTTAATTTTTTAGAATCCTCCATATTGTTTCATATAGCAGTAGTGTCTCATGTTCCTTCCAACAGTTTTATGTTCCAATTTCTCCACATGCTTGTCAACACTTACTATTTACAGATTTTTGAAACAGTGGGAAGTGAATTCAATGTTTCCGTGTGCTTGTAGTCAATTTGCATATCTTCTTTGGAGAAATATCTATTCAAGTATTTTGCAGATTTTCTTTGTTGCTGTTGTTTATTGAAGTAGGGTCTTTATGTATTCTCACGACCTGGAATTCACTATGTAGTCTCAGGGTGGCCTTGAACATGACAATACTCCTACCTCTGCTTCCCAAATGCTGGGATTAAAGGTGTGTACCACCACACCAGGCCCCCCTTTGCAGCTTTTTATTTTATTTTATTTTATTTTATTTTATTTTATTTTATTTTATTTTATTTGAGAGGCAGAAAGAGGCAGGGGGAGAAAGAGAGAGAGAATGGGTGCACCAGGGCATCCACCTACTGCAAACAAACTCCAGACGCATGTGCCCCCTTGTTCATTTGACTTACGTGGGTCCTGGAGAATTTAACCAGTATCCTTTGGCTTTGGCGGGCCTTAACCACTAAGAAATCTATCCAGCCCTTTGGCAGATTTTTAAAATCAGTTAATTGATTTTTTTTAATTTGAGACAGGATCATACTATGTAATCCAGGCTGACCTAAAACTCATGGCAATCTACTTCTCAGGCTCCCAGGAGCTGAAATGGCAGGTATAAACCTACGTACCCTACTTAGTTTGTTTCATTGTTAGTAACTTGTAAGATTTTATGTGCCACTAAACTTATATATTATATACTATAGTTCTATAACTATTCTTGCCCAACCCAGTGGTTAATATTTCACTCTATTTGTTTTGTTTGCTACTCAAATATTTCAAACTTCAATGCAGTCATTTGCTGATGTGGTGCATTATATTGATTAATTTTCATATGTTGAAAGCATCCTTCCATCACATAGATAAATACCATTTGGTCATGTTCCATGTTTTTAAATGTGCTATTTATTGAATTCTGTTTGCTAGCATGAAACTAGAGCTAGAGAGATGGCTTAGCAGTTATGGCACTTTCCTGAAAAGCTAAAGGACCTAGGTTCAATTCCACAGTACCCACATAAAGCAGATGCACAAGGTAGCAAATGTGTCTGGAGTTCATTTGCAGTGGCTAGAGGCCCTGGAGCTCCCATTCTCTATCTGCCTCTTTCTCCCTCTCTCTCTTTTGCAGATGAATAAATAAAAATATTAAAAAGAACTTTAATGAAACTTCACCCCAATAGAAGAAGAGGATAACTCCATACTCACATAGTAGGATACATGCATTATAATTTCTTTCCAAACAGTTCAGTATGGTAAGAGGGAAAGAAAAATAATTATAGTGGAGAAATTGGAACTGTACTACTTAAGTTGTCAAGGTTATTTTTAATAGTGATAATGAGATTATACTGTGTTCTCTTGTTATGATGTCAAATGTGGTAGTAGCATTAATGTATGGGCACAAATATAAATATTTACAGGGCAAAGAATTGATACATAATTGTTGCAGTCAGGTTTGCATTGCTCGCAGAAAACACCTGACCAAGAGCAGCTTGTGGGAAAAAAGTTTATTTTGGTTTACAGACTTAAGGTGAAGCTCTACAATGGCAGGGGAAAATGATGGCATATGCAGAGACTGGAAATCATCCCCTTGCCAACATCAGGTGGACAACAGTGACAGGAGAGTGTGCCAAACACTGGCAAGAGGAAGCTGGCTATAATATCCATAAGCCCGCCCCCAACAATACACTGCCTCCAGCAGGTATGAATTCCCAAATCTCCATCAGCTATGGACCTAGAATTCAGAACACCTATGTTTCACGGGGACCCCTGAATCAAACCCCCACAATAATAAACATAGTAGATGCTTTTCTTTCTCCAAGGCACTAGTATTGTTCCTCTATAAGCATCTGCTATTTACAATCATGTTCTTCTTTGATGTTCCCTTGTGCTAGATAGATTGCAGGTCACTAAATTGTTTTTCAGTGGTTATGTTCCTGTTTTCTCAGTGTAAAGTGAGAGAAAATAAGAAGCATAATATGGTGAGTTTGAGGATCCAATGAAATAATATCTACTGAACTCACAAAGCAGTGTTTGTTAAATAAAAAGTAATCAATAAGGTGTTTTTAATTAGCATATAAATAATGGGTTTCATGATAACATTTTCACGTATCATTTTTGTTTATCCTCTTTCTTACTCCCCTTCCGTTTTAATTTTACTCTTCACTAGACAAATTCCTTTGGAAATTGAAGAACATAGATTAAATTGTTGGTTTTCTATATAATATCATGGTTTCTTCAAAGATCCTCATGTGATTCTTAGACTTTTGTACATAAAATTCATTTGGTGGACTTTGTGAACTATAGATTTCATGGCCAAATACCTGGTCTTTCTGATTCCTAGGTACAAAATGTATTGGATTTACTCAGCACTTGAGTTGATTCTGATGATTATATGCTTCGCCTTTTTTTTTTCCATTTCTGGGAATCAAACTGAGAGTCTTGGGCATGCTAGGCAAACACTCAACCACTGAGCTATACCCCAAGCCCAAATGTCAACTGCTATGACTGTAGTCCAGGTTATTCTGGAACTCATTCTGTAACCTAGGCTGGCCTAGAATTCACAAGAAACTTCTTATTTCATCCTCCCTAGTGCTGGGATTAAAGGTGTGACTCACTACATCCACCATGTGTTTATATACATAGACAACCTGACACAATTGGATATAACTGATTGTGGTCATCACTGAGAATTCAAAAGAATTCTTAACATTCTAGTCAGCCAAAAGGATTAGAATAGTTTAAATCTTTTGGTCATCTCCCTAAAGGTCACAGAATATTTTATTTTTTTCTCCTCTGTGAGTCTGTTATAGGCAATGTGACTCCTATCTTGCATCATCTATAAAGAAAAAGCATCTGATATAGAACTGAAAAGCCAAAAGGGATATCTGAAAATAAGTAAATTTTGTTAATAAACATTCAAGTATCATACTGAGGGCTTTATATGAATGAATTTCATCAATATGAGTGATGGCATTATTTGGGTGTGTGTATATATATCTGAAGTTTCCTTGGCACATGAAAAACAACACTGAATTGTAATACGTCATATGTGTGTGTGTGTGTGTGTGTGTGTGTGTGTGTGTGTGTATGTATATATTGCACTTGAATTATTAGACTTGTAGTTATATATAAAACTTCAAATCTAATAGTCACTTTTGAGGTGTCTCTTCATAGACAATAGCACCCAAATATTTGGGAATAATAGGCTATATTGGTTGAAAAGTGCATATTAGTCAGATTGTAAAAGACAATAGTGTTCCAAGTTGACCTTTTGATTTCTGGGGTTGAAAATTGATTCCTTTTATATTTTTCCCTGGAAACAGACCTTTCAGGTGAGAACATCAGTTTCAGCTTTATTGCATTTTTCTCACCACAGGCTCCCAGGCATACTATCTGATTGACTCCCTGGTGTTATACCATATTGACACAGGTTCTCTATTTGGAAGCTGCCTTCAGTGTTTTCTTCACTTGATTTTGGTTGTGGTATTGAGGCAGTGTATGCCAGGTTAAGGACTAAGCAATTGAAGCTATTCTCTAGAATATTCATGTCCTCTAACAATTATCATCACAAGAAAACTTTAAGCATATCTGTATGTCTGTTTATCTATCTATCATTTATCTATCATCTTTCTTTCTTTCTTTCTTTCTTTCTTTTTTTCTATCTGTGTATTGTCTATCACCAATGATTATCTATCTTTCTCTATCATCTATCTACCATGTATCTATATATCTTCTGTGTCATACCTGTTACTTGTTAGTTGAAAACATATGAAGTGTTTCCTTAAACTTGTGGCTATTCTCTTGGGTAGAAAGTGAATAAGTGGAATAACAAAAGCTGAAGAAGTACAGCAAGGATTAAAGCTAACTAACATTCCATGATTCTATACTTTTGCATAGGTAGTGTTTCAGTTTTTGAAATTTGTGACGCCTTGTAAATACTGATTCAAATATTGGTTCTATAGTATGTATGAGCTAGAATAATTCCTTTATTGGACAGTTTTCCTTTATTTGCTAAAAAGATAATAATCTTTTGTACAGCATGATAGTTGTGAATAAATAGAGTTATGCTTATGTCATGGCATTTTAAAATATTTTAAATACCCAATAATTGCAGACTATTACTAGTTCATGTAAATATGTATACCAAGGTAATCTCTCTCTTTTGTACATGAAAATTCTAGGGTTAAGATAAATATAAATGACAGACTATGAACCTTTTTGATCTTAATTCCCAAAGCAGCCAATCAGAGGCTGCCAAGATCTCAACACTAAAGGCATCTTATCGCATAGCCTGCTAAGCTCAAGAACACTGTGGAAGAGGGAGAGGAAAGATCAGAAGAGGCATGGGGTGGGAAGAATTATCCTGAGTCATTGTCCAGCCCCCTGTAAAGACTCACTGGTACATTCATGACACAACAGTAAATACCACTGACCCCACTGAGGAAGAACCTCAGTGGAATGGGAGAGAGGGAATATAAGAATATGACTTGGAGGAAATAAGACCAATATGCAATATGTTAAAAAAAATAAATAAAAATATCAAGTAAGCATTGCAAATTCTCTCAAGTTACTTTATGGGAGTACTGAAAAGTGAACAAAGATAAGAAGAAACTGGGCTGAAGAGATGGCTCAGCAGTTGAGGTGCTTGCCTGCAAAGCCAAAGGACCCAGGTTTGATTCCCCAAGACCCATGTAACCCAGATGCACAAGGTGGTGAATGTATATGGAATTCTTTTGCAGTGGCTGGAGGCCCTGGCACACCCATTCTCATTCTCTCTCTCTTTCTTCCTCTTCCTCTCTCTTAAATAAATGAGTGAAAACAAATATCTTAAAATAGTCATTTGCATAGAGAAATTGAGAAAAAATGTTCACATGTAAACCCATGAATGTTATATGCACAAATAAAAGCCTAAGAAGATAATAAGTCTTCATGCTGGGATGATTAGTGAAAGTTATCTCTCCATACAGTTCCACATTGGGAAATGTAGCTTTATTTACTTACTTATTTACTTATACAGGGTTTCATCATGTAATCCAGACAGACCATGTATTGAAGATAAGTGCCACCATGCCAACCCAATAGTTGTCTTTTAAAAACTTAATTTTCAAAACCAATAAAATCATCACAGTGCACATGAAGAAACAGAAATATGGCCAATGCAATAGAACTGAACTGATATATTGAAAATGACACTAAAATTCCTAGAATTTGGAATCACTAGATAAAATGTTAAAAGAACTTTCTTATGCACATGGAGGCAAAAGAATAAACAAAGAACAAAAGAAATCAGGAAAATAACATTTTGAAAAAAATGAAAATGTCAACAAAATGATATATATTACGCTAATGAACAAAAATGAATTTCTGGGAGTATAACTATAATTACTGAATTGTAAGACAAAAATTACTAACCCAGAAAAGGATTAATAAATGTGATGACATAGCATTTGAAATTACTTAGTATGAGGAGAAAAAAGCAGAAAAGCAAAAAGAATGATTAAAAGTGATAGAGCTTAAAAGGTTTATGGAATTTTTCAAATGGATAAATATACATAATAAAGAAGTTACAGAAAGAAAAGGGGAAAAGAAAGGAATAATGAGATTATTTAAATTTGCTAATTGAAAGTGTTCAAGTTTGATAGAAGTTAAGAATATGCAAATGTGCAAATTTCAGTAAACTTCAGGTAGAATAAATGCAGAGATGGAAACAGAAATACTTTATAGAAAACAAAATTTAAAAAAGAGATACTTTATAGTAAAACTGTCAAGAAGCCAAAGGTATAGAATGTTAATAGTAGTAAGAGAGATGTCGCTTGTACTGAGCAGCTGAATAGAATTATGAGTGATTTCTCAGAGTATGAGAAAATGTCAAAAATTCTGAAATTAAAAATAAAGTTATTACTTGAGAATTATGCAGCTCACGAAACTTTCAAATACTTAATTTTCAACAAAGATGAGGTAGAAAATGAAACATTCTGAACAAACAAAGCCTAAAAAATTTCATTATCACCTATAATGCTTCAGAAGCAATGCTAAATGGAATTCTTCAAGTTGGAAGGAAAGGATGTTAGAAACTAATTCTAAGCCATATGAATATACACAACTCTCAGATAAAGATAAATAAGTGGACAGATGAAAAGAATTATTATTAAAAATTGGGTTTTCAATCTTACTTTCGTATTTCTACAGATTTTAAAGGACAAAAGCATACAAAAGGAAGTGTAAATCTTTATAAATTTGGACCTACATATAAAAATTTAGGATATAAATAACAGAAAGTGAGGGAGGAAGTAGAGTTGTAAAGAAGTGAAAGTGTAGTATACTACTGGAATTAAGTGGATATCACTTTAAATTAGACAGTTACAATTTTTAAATGTTCTATATAATGCCCATGTTTATTGCATGTGTAGGTTTGAATTAATTGTTTCCCATAAACTCTTGTGTTTTCAATATTTGGTCCCCAACTGGTAGCAATTTGGGAGGTGGAGCCTTGCTGGAGGAGTTGTGTTTCTGGGGGTGGGCTTTGAGTTTTCATAGCTAGTTTCCCTCACCAATAGGAGTTCATATTACCTTTGCTGCTGTTTTCTGTCTGCAGTGTCAAGGAGTAATGCCCATCCTCTGTTTCACAGTCTTTTCCTGCCACCATGAAGCATTCCCTCCAGACTGTAAGCCAAAATCAACTCTTTCCTCTTATCAGTTGCTTTTGGTTGTGTGTCATGTTACAGCGATGTGAAAGAAGCTACAACACTGTTAGAAAAATATCTGGTGAATATATACATCAGAGGAAATTAAATGGGAATCAAACTTTATCAAATAAAAATTCACCTAAAGGGGCTGGAGAGATGGCTTAGCGGTTAAGCGCTTGCCTGTGAAGCCTAAGGACTCCGGTTCAAGGCTCGATTCCCCAGGACCCACGTTAGCCAGATGCACAAGGGGTGCACGCATCTGGATTTCGTTTGCAGTGGCTAGAAGCCCTGGAGGGCCCACTCTCCTCTCTCTCTCTCTGTCTCTCTCTCTCTCTGCCTCTTTCTCTGTCTGTCTGTCACTCTCAAATAAATAAGTAAAAATTAAAAAATTTTTCACCTAAAAACAAAGGACAGGGTAAATGTTAGAGAATAGGAAGGGTGGGAGGAGGATTAATCAAAATGAAAGATGTTATGATTAAACCTTCCTTGCTAGTTAACATTATATGTGTTTAAAAAAGAGTTTGGACAGAAGTAGCCTATAGTGGTGGACCAGAAACCATAGATTGTTATTAGAAAAAGTTCAGTGTCAAGGGTGTGATACATCCTAATGAGTTGTAGGCCTTGGTCGGGGGGGGGGGTGGCTGATGCCAGCAAAATATTACAGACCATTGCCAAGTCTCTTGGCTGCTCATCAGAAATAGATGGTAAGACCCTGTTGTTGAAGACTTTACATACTTCTGCTGCAGGTCACTGAGAAATCAAGCTGAAACTCAGCTGTAAACCTCATCCCTGTTGACCAGCTGTCAGAATGCTGAAAAGAGATATGCAGTATGTAGCCTTTTGGAAGAGAGAAGTCAGCAATGATGCTAACTAGGAGTGGACCCTGTGAGCCTTTCAGCTGGCTGGTCATGCCAAATGTAATGAATAGTGCAAAAGCTGCATGTCTGTTATGAGTGAAAACAACTGCTGAGATTGGGCTGGACCATGGAAGAGGAGATATATATAAAACTGGTACTCTAAGCCTGATCAAAAGCCTATGGCTGGGAAGGTTATCAGCCCTAGGGGAACAATGACTACTGCTGTCTGGTTAAATGGACATAGTATGCCCACCAAATTGCCCTCTAAACACTTATGATTATGCCCATATATTAATACTACTCTCACTTTTCTTTAGAGAAGCTTCTCTTTTCAGATGGTGGTAACCACTGGGATCACTCAGAACTCACCATAGTGCTAAGAAGAAGTGACAGTGCAGTGTTCAGTACTTAGGGAGGTATCTCTACCACACCCTCCTTAGACTTAGGGTCCATTGTGGAAGAGGTGGTATAAAGTATGTAAGAGCCAAAGGAAGGTGGGACTGCATACAATGGTGTCTTTCGGACACAAAATGGCTCAGATATGCATTTTATTATTTATTTATTTATTTTTGAGGTATAGTTTCACTTTAGCCTAGGCTGACCTGGAACTTACTGTAATTCCAGGCTAGCCTCAAACTCACAGAAATCCTCTTACCTCTGCCTCCTAAGTGCTGGGATTAAAGTCATGTGCCACCATGCACTGGTCTTGATATTCCTAACCACACACTGCCTGACACTATCTACATAAACCCTTCATAATAGGAGGAAAATTATTACATAAAAATAGGGGAGAGACTAATTGGAAAGAAGAAGGATTTCAGTGGAGCGTGGACTTAGGAGGGGGAAACGGAGGTAGTGAGAGATAATTATCATGGTTTATTGTCTATACTTATGGAAGTTGTCAATAAAAGGTTTAAAAAAGGAAAGCAGTAGGGGAGAAAATGAGAGGCCACATGCTATAAAACATAGAAAAGAGATATAAAAGAGCAATAGTTTTATACATTTGACTATATTAATAATTATCTTAAGTATAAATAAATTGGAATCCCCATTCAAAAGGCATAACTTTGATGAATGTATTTGAAAACTTGAAACTAACTATATTCCATATTCAAGGGATTTACTTTAGAAGATCTAAGGGCAAGCATAAATTACAACAATGGGCAAAATATTACATTCACATTAAAACAAGCACAAATCAAGGGAATCTATACTAGTCATAGACAATATAGGCTTAAGTAAAAAAATTACAAAATAGAACATGGCATAATGATAAATGATTTAAACAATCAGGAAAGCAAAGGAATTATGAATATACGTTCCTATCTTAGCACGCCTAAAACTATAAATCAGATGTTGACAGATAAGAAAGGATGAATAGCAACAACAACATTGTATTTAAATATATCACTTTTAATAATGAGAGACACTCAGGCAGAAAATCATCAATAAATCCAAAAAATACTTTAACCATACTATAAACCAGCAGTTTATAACAGACATCTAGAGGACATGCAATATAAGATAGCATTGTACATTAATTTCTTAAATGCACAAGAAATAATTATTAGGCTAGATAATGTGATATACCCTAAACATGACTCAATACAAGTAAAAAAAGATTCAAGTTTCATCTCCATCCTATTAAAACAACAATGCATACTAGTAGAATAATATGATAAAGCACTGATAATAGCCACCTGATAATTTCAATATACACAGAAAATAAAAAATATTTTACAAAACTCAACCGTGTTTTTTTCTGATACAAACTATAAACAGAGAGCAAAAATGGTCTCAATTGATAAAGGCCAATGACGGAAAGCTCACAGGGAAAGACGATAGACAAATGCAAGCATATATTAGGCAGTTTCAATTAGAGATTGAGGCCCAAAGAAAACCAGGAGATGCCACCTGCCTCTAGCACAAGGATGGAAATGAAACGCGTGTCTGATGAAGACTGCCCTTCAGCGCCCCCTGCTGACCACAGTCTAACGTTACCTAAATAAAGGGCCCAGGTGGGCTGGCCCAGGTAGGCTGTCCCTGGGGTCCACCTGAATCTGAGGCTAAAAAGGCTGCTGCCTTCCTGTCCCTCCCTCTCTTTTGATGCATCCCTTTGTGCATGTGCACCTCCCTGGGTTTTACCCTGTGCTGCTTGGACACACATGAGTCTGGCCTCTACCCCCACCCAGGCAAACTAGTGTCAGGCTGAGTGGGGTTGGGAGAACATAACACTGTTTCTTGACCTGAATTCTTTTGCTTGCCTCTGTTTTAGAGTTTAGAGTAATTTCTCACTTTGATTCTGAATCTACCATGTACTTACTTTTTAATTTTTTTTTAAACTCCAAATACACCATGTGACTGCCCTCACCAACTCTAGGCTTGCTACCTGTGTAATTTCTATAAACTTTAGGTAATCATGAGTGTAATTCTCTTCATTACTCATTTCTTCTCTGAATCTCCTGATCTCTGCTTTGACATCTGTCCTCTCATTTTTCCTTGAGCCTCAACATTTGCCCTCTTCACTTCCCTGCATGGAAAAGCACATGAGAGATGCTATGCAGGTTCCACCTAAGTCACTCTACACAGGCTCCTAGATTGTATTTTCCACTCATTATGGCCTTGCAGCCCAAGTATGTGGAGTCTTCAGCAATAACTCTAATCCCTTTTTGAAGTCTCAGTTTCTCTTACCTTCTAGTGTTGGCAGCTTTAGTCTGTCTTTAAAGCCCTCAGTTTCTCTTAAGCCCAAATCTCCCTTAAACAAACCCCACAATTTGTTATTTTCTCCTAAATAAGCTTAATAATTCATGATTTATCCTTCTGGAGTCCATTTTTATTAATTCTTTATTGAAGGTAGGGCAGAACCCAAAACTTTGGCTTCATGAATTCTGGGGACCCTCCTAGCCCCAAAATCTGCATCAACAGTTAACTTCATACTTAAGGTTGAATTAATATTTTATCCAGAATGTCTAGAAACTAGGAGCAAAATATCTACTCTCACCATTGCTAATGAACTGTATATTAAAAAGTTTATTCAGCAAATCATTATACAAAATCATTATATAAAAGTACTGACAAGCAATCTGAAATAAAATTAAGAAAAACCACCTCTAACTTAGTACAAATATGAATCAAATGACCAAGGAGCACATAAAAACATGCAGAACATCACTTGTTACTGAGGAAATGCAAATCAAAAGTACAAAAAAAGGAATCATTTATACCCACTGGGTCAATTATAATAAAAATACAGATAATAGGGCCGGAAAAATGGTTTAGTGGTTAAGGTACTTGCCTGCAAAGCCAAAGGACCCCAGTTTGATTCCCCAGGGCACACATAAGCTACATACACAAGGTGGCACACGTGTCTGGAGTTCATTTGCAGCCACTGGAGGCCCTGGTACACCCATTCTAGCTATCTCTCTCTCCCTCTTCTCTCTCTCAAATAAATTGAAAAGTACGTTAAAAATATGCAGATAATAAAATAAGTTAAAAGGTATATAATGACACTGAAACTCTTGTACACTGCTATTGGGAATATATAATGTTACAGTGCTTTGGATAAAAATCTGGCTATTCCCCAAAGTTCACACACAGCATTGTTTCATGACTCACCTGTTTTATTCCTAAGAATTTACATAGATGAACTGAAAACATACATTTCCACCAAAACTTGTACACAAATATTCATAGCAACATTGTTTATCATATTAAAATGGAAATAATAGCACATATTTCCATAAGCTAATGAATAGAAACAATAACTACATGATATATTCATAAAATGAAATATGATTTGATCATAAAATAAGGACGGATTGATAAGATGCTGCAATGTGGAAGACTCATAAAAGCATCATGCTAAGTGAAAAACATCAGACACCAATAGTCATATATTAAATAATTCCATTTGTACTGTGTCCTTAACAGTCAAATATTGACTGAAATATGATTTCTAAAAATATTTTAGTTAGTTATTTGAGAGAGAGGGAGAGAAATAGACAGAGATAAAAGGTGGACATAGAGTAAGTATGCATGCGCCAGGGGCTCCTGCCATTGAAAATGAACTCCAGATGCATGCACCACATTGTGCATCTGGCTTTTTGTGGGTAATGAGTACTTGATCCAGGACTGTCAGGCTTTGAAAGCAAGCACCATTAACCACTGAGCAATCTCTCCAGCACCCAAATTTGACTTTTTTAAGAAATATTTTTCCTTTGTTTATTTGTGAGCAGAGAGAGAGAGAGAGAGAGAGAGAGAGAGAGAGAGAGAGAGAGAGAAAGAGATAGGTGGGCAGGGCAGGGCCTCTTGCTGTTGCAAGTGAATTGCTGGTGCATGCCCCACTTTGTGTATATGGCCTTATGTGATACTCGGGAACCAAACCCAGACTAGGAGGCTTTATAAGCAAGTGTCTTTAACCACCGAGAAATCTCCCCAGTCCAAGAAATTTGATTTTTGTTGCCTAAGAATGTGGATATTGAAATCAAGTGAGGAATAACTATAAGTAGATAAGTTGCTGTTGGGAGTGGGGAGGGTGATGAGAATGTCCTGAAATTGATTGTCCTGATGGTTGGATAACTCTTTGAATATACTAAACTGTATGTTGTGTGAATTTTGTTTCAGTAAACTGTTTTTGAAAAAACAGCATGTAAACTCAGCTCTTCACAACATGAGTCTAATGACACTAGGAGCTTATACCAGTAGTCAGTTCTTTATTTCTGGAGGATAGTCCAGACTATATGTGACTCCATCTCAAAAATACAAAACAACTTTAAAAAAGAATCTATCTCAAAAAAAATATTCCTGTGATGAAAGGAATTCAAAATCTCTGAAATTGGTTAGCCATACGTTTTCCCTATATAAACCAAATACATGTGAATTTCAACTTATATGTAATAATGACTTACTAATATCTGCAGAAAAGTTGTTCTACTAGGTTTTTGTTCTATTATTTTATTTTTAACAAGTCCATTCATATCAAAGGCCTCTGGAACTAAATATGTGTATTAATGAGATTTCAAGCATTATATGATAAATAAGTGAAGACAAGAAATTTATCGTTGCCATTTGGAGCACATGCTGTACTGGAAGTTGAGCACACACAATTAAATACAAGATGCATTTGTGGTGGGGATGTAGCTAACTTGGAAATGTGCTTGTCTAGCATGCACAAAGCCCTGGATTTGATCCACAGCACTGTATAAACAGGGTGTGGTGGTGAAGATAGCACTACAGTGGTCCAGGAAGTAGGGTCAGAAATTCAGGATCATTCATAAGCCCCCTACTCTCTCAGGGGGCTCTCAGAAAGAGAGAGAGAGATAAAGAGATGATAGAGATGATATAGATACAGATACAGATATAGATGTGTGTGTATGTGTGTGTGTGTGTGTGAGAGAGAGAGAGAGAGAGGGAGGAGAGAGAGAGACAGGGAGGAAAGAGAGAGAGAGGGAGGAAAGAGAGAGAGATGGCCACAAGTATGGCTCATTCATCACTTCCTATTTTCTCTGTTTATTCACTTATCACAAAATATAAAGAGGACACAAGAGATGACAGAGATGAATTTTGAGTTGGGAGAGCTTCCTAAATAGCAATGATTTGAAGAAAAGCTTGAAAAACTAAAAAATTGTGTGCAATGGAAAGCAATAAGACATTATGGGTAGAAGGTACATCATGTGCAAAAGCATGAAAGTAGGCCAATCAGTGGTGTGTATGTGCAATAGTAATTGGGTCAGATGGCTAGCTATGGTAAAGGAATCAGTATTATATGAAACTGAAGTTGTATATTGTGATCATTTATAAAATTTTCATAAAATGGATTTTTAAAAAAATTATTGAAACTTTAATGTATGATCCCACTGTAATTTGCCTGTGTTCCTACCATATTATTGTCTTTCTCTCCATTTCCCCACCCCACCCACTGAGGACCCTCCCTTTCCAAGGTAGTCCTTATTGAATTAGATAATGAAATGTGTATTTTTAAAATGAGGATGAAGGGCTATTTACATTTCTCAGTGTGCAAAAGCGAATGCTGTGTAAGCATGAGGCCCTAATTTCAGATACCCAGCACCCATGTAAAAAACAAGGCCTGGGCATGGTGGTGCATGCCTTTAATCTCAGTGCTCAGGAGGCACAACTAGGAAAATCCCTGGGGCACATTGACTAACTTGTCAAGCTGAATTGGTGAGATCTGGGTTCATTGGGAGAGCTTGTCTCAAAAAATACATTGGAAAGCAAATAAGGAACACACCAGATGTTAACCTCTGGCTATTACATGCACGTGAATATGCTTTGGCATCCACACATGTACCCATTCAAACAAACAAAAAAAAGCATACAGCCTAACACTACACACATATTCACGTGCAAAAATTCAGCTTTATAGAGCCTGTTAAAGCCTTCTGAGGTGAGATTTGATATAAATAGATTTACTGTTGAGAAAAGTAATTGGGGGGGACATGTAGGATAGAACTGGTGGCAGAAAGCCAGATATGGATGTCATATAATATTCTATGTATTAGGTGACATGAGACTGAACTTAAACTAGAAGATAAGAAAGAACATGTTTAGGAAAACTTGTATAGAAGAGACATGCAAAGAGAGAGAGAGAGAGAGAGAGAGAGAGAGAGAGAGAGAGAGAGGATGGCCATAGTGGAGATGTGGCCCTCCTGAAAAATAGTGATCAGATTGGAAGGGACAAGACTGTGAAGTTCTGGGAAAGCCAAGGAAGAGAGTGTTTCATGAATGAAAATCATCAGCAATGCTATCTAATTTATGGATTTGGCAATCAAAACTGACTTTGAAGAGCAAATATAAAGAGGAGACTGAGGCAAAATGAAATTTGAAACACATTTGTAAAAGTGATTTTAAAATTCGCTTATAGATGCTACCTTGTGTATTTGTAGATTATTATATTTTTTTTCTTTATTAGTCAGTTTTGTATTCAGCAAATACAGTCAGTTTGGTACCATTATTAAGCTCATCCGTGACCTATCCCCTCCCCTTGGCCCCTCCTTGTTGAGGTATATGGGTCATGCATTGTGCAGTTAGCCCACAGTTATGGGTAAGCTAAATGTCTCTGCATATCATGACCCAACATGTGGCTCTGACATTCTTTCCACCCCCTCTTCTGCAAAATTTCCCTGAGCCATGTTGGGTTCATTTTTGGTCTGCTTCAGTGATGAGGTGTTGGGGGCCTCTGAGGCTCTGGCTCTCTGATTTGGTAGGAGATGATTTTTCTCAGTGCTGATCTCCTTCCCCCTTGTGCTGGTGTCCGGTTCATCAGGAAAACAGCCCCCTTGCTTGTTTCTCCAAGTTTTCTTGGTTTCAGCCGGGACCCTTTTGAGGTATGATGGGGTGGCTCTCTCCTTAGGATCTACATCTGTCTGAAAAAGAGAAGCAGATTCTCCAACGGAGAGTAAGTTAGCATCAGGACAAATGAGATAACCCTTACTTTTTTTTAATAGAGAATTTAATAGGTGTAGGCCCTCTTGTAGCCCACAATTGATGGTAGCTTGATAATGGAGAGTGGGCTTATGTTTGGATATGGTTCTGACTTGTTTCCCAGCTCCAGCTATGGGTCCCATACCAGTGAGGGGATCAGTTAGCCAAATTGAGAGCAGTTGGTTCCCCACCATGGCTGTGTGCCACTATTGCACTTGTGTGGGCATCACAACATGTTATTTGCTGCTAAGTAGGTTAGACCATGAGTTTCTTGGACAGATATTGGTCATTTTCCCCCAGTCGCCCATGTAGCACCTTCTGGCACTAGACGCGCTGACTGTCTGGGGACTGACTCTCTTCCAACTTCCAGCCATGCCATTCTAATTTGCATGTCAATCACATAAGGTGTTTTCAGCAGTAGGGTCTTACCACTAGCCTTTGGTGGGTCATTGAGTACTCTGACAGAAATCTGTCTTTCTTTTAGGAAACCTTGTAGGTCTCTCTGATCAAAAGCTCATTGTGGATGATAGCCCTATGCTGGATCTGGGAGTTACAGGTCAGTGCCCACTAAGAAAATGAGGAAAAAGATAGCTAATATACAAGAGTTAGAGATAAGAGAGAGAGAGAGAGGGAGAGGGGAAGTGAGGGAGGGAAGATGTAGAAGATTAAGGTTAGTCTTGATCTTACCCTCTCCAGTGTCTTGTGGTTCAGGTGTTCCCTGTAAGGGCCTGGTGAAGGATCAGCCATTTGGTCTGTCTTTTAGTAAGTAGAAGATTATGGTACCATTGTCTTTTGGGTCTAGATTTGTGTTTTCCACCCCTTTGGTGCCCTCCCCTCCCTCCCCTCTGATCCTAGTGTCTAGTCTAGGAGATGCTTGCTGGGTATGTAAGGTATCTTGGGTTGATTCAGGTTAGGTGCTGTAGATGAGTGAGACTATGTGGTGATTTTTTTTCTGTGATTGGGTAAGTTCACTGAGAATGATCTGTTCCAGGTTCAACCATTTTTCCTCAAATGTCTTGTCAAATTGTTATTAGGGAAGCACTTGCAATTTAAATTAGATGCCTTCTGGCTGGAAGCTGGAAGAGAGTCAGTCCCTAGACAGTCAGTGTGTCTAGCGCCAGAAGGTGCTACATGGGCGACTGGGATAAAATGACCAATATCTGTGCAAGCTACTCAAGGTCTAACCTGCTTAGCAGCAAATTACCTGTGGTGATGCCCACACAAGTGCAATAGTGGCACCCAGCCATGGTGGGGAACCAACTGCTCTTAATTTGGCTAACTGATTTCCTCAGTGGTACGGGACCCATACCTGGAGCTGGGAAACAAGTCAGAACCATATCAAAACATAAGCCCACTCTCCATTATCAAGCTACCATCAATCGTGGGCTACAAGAGGGCCTTACACCTATTAAATTCTCTATAAAAAAGTATGGGTTATCTCATTTGTCCTGGTGCCAACTTACTCTCCGTTGGAAAATCTGCTTCTCTTTTTCAGATAGCTGTAGACACTAAGGAGAGAGCTACCCCATCATACCTCAAAAGGGCCCTGGCTGAAAGTAAGAACAATTGGTGAAACAAGCAAGGGTGCTGTTTTCTTGGTGAACCGGGTACCAGCACAAAGGTGAAGGAGATCAACACAGAGAAAAATCAACTCCTACCAAATCAGAGATCCAGAGACCCAGAGGCCCCCAACACCTCATCACTGAAGCAGACCAAAAATCAACCCAAGGGGCTGGAGAGATGGCTTAGCGGTTAAGTGCTTGCCTGTGAAGCCTCAGGACCCCTGTTCGAGGCTCGATTCCCACGTTAGCCAGATGCACAAGGGGGCACAAGCGTCTGGAGTTCATTTGCAGTGCCTGGAGGCCCTGGCGTGCCCCTTCTCTGTCTGTCTCTATCTGCCTCTCTCTCTCTCTCTCTCTCTCTCTCTGTCCATCGCTTTCAAATAAATAAAAATTAAAAAAAAATCAACCCAACATGGCTCAGGGAAATTTTGTGGAAGAGGGGGAGGAAAGAATGTCAGAGCCACATGTTGGGTCATGAGATGCAGACATTTATCCTACCCATAACTGTGGGCTAACTCCAGAATGCATGACCCATATACCTCAACAAGGAGGGGCCAAGGGGAGGGGGTAGGTAATGGATGAGCCTAATAATGGTACCAAATGGACTGTATTCGCTGAGTACAAAACTACTTAATAAAAATAAATAAATAAAATAATTAATTAACTGAAAATAAATAAATTAGATGCCTTCAAAGAGCATTTTAATTGTATATGATGAGAAAATTATTGTACTTTAATTAATAGGTAGTTTGAAGACTTTTGTGGAGGGATATTCAACTCAGTAGAGTTAAACATTACTGCTTTTTTATTCTGATAGCTCTACTTAAGTTGCAGAATCAGTGTAGAGAAAGATCTCTGGGGAAAGTATGGAGCTTTAAAGAACATAAAGTTACTGTTTCTAACAGCATCAGCATTATCTGGTCCATGCTGTACCTTACTCTTTCACAGAGCTACTACAAACAATGCACAATGTCAAGTTAAAGTTATAAACACATTCCAGCTTGCTTTCTGTCATGACTTTTCTTACTCAAATGCAGGCAGTCCTGCCCCTAAGCACATAATTCTACCTCATTTTCAAACATGCACATTTAACCACTGAGCCTTCTGCCTCATTTTCTGTCTTTTCACTATTTACTGAGTATTTCACTATAGCTCCCGAATCCTGCAAAAAGAATGGGGTATGCCAAGTACTTGGAAGATTAGAAATACTTTCTGATTAATCCTAGGAGTTTATATGTTGAAGGAAATGAAGCTCTTGAGACTGGTGATAAGACAAGATGAACCCCAGGCTGTAGTCTTGCATTGTTGTGGAGGGAGAAGAATATCTCACTCTAGCCAAGACTGGTCTGGAATTAACTACATATCCCATGCTGATATCATAGTCACAAAAATCCTCCTGGTTCAGCCTCCCAAGAAATGAGATGACAGTTGTGATGAATTTCACACTATTAAGAACATGCTACTTACTTAATAATTGGCAGTACAGTTTTCTCTTATGCAGTATATTTGTGAATAATATTTCCCTAGCGCACAGGATAGAAGTGAAAAGAATTATAATTATCTGTAAGCTTTCACTGGTTCCTTCTATATACTCTCCAAAGCATTTGTGAACTCTATGCAAGGTGAAAGTTAAGGTATAGATGTGATCCAAGACTTGGGCAGAAAAATTGACTCTTGCAACGATTTTTAACTCACAACTTTGCCATTATTAGTACCAGGTGAAATCATGCAATAATGGACAAATTCATTTCAGAATGGTAGCAGGGCATGAAATGCTTTTGTTTACAGTTTATCTTTATTCAATCAAGAAAATCAATGTGAACCTTTAGTTAAATATGGTTGAGTGAGCATGCATTAATCTCTGCTTCCACTTAAACCACCCTAATAGGATGAAAAGATATACATTCACAAGGAAAAAGGGAACAGCAGAGCAGACAAGCTGGGACTTCAGTATTGAGAAGTGGTGACTATAAGAATGAATGGAGGAAGATGAAACCCATGACTAGGGAGCGAGATAAGGATTATGGTGAGAGGAAGAATTAGGAAGTCATTTTACATAAGTTAATATGTGCTTCAGACTCTAGGAAAGGGGCAAAAACTGAGGCATCAATATAGCTTGGAAGAACATAAATTGCCAGGTACATCATTGTGCACACATGAGCATGAGCATGCATACACACACACACACACACACACACACACACACACACACTTTTGGGCACAGTATCATGCACTCCCCTAAACAAAAGCACATCCTTTCTGGCAGAAAACTCAGGATTCTTTCTCAGAGTTTAACTAGGGGATCAGGATTTTGAAAATGCAAACTCAGCTGACATTAATGAAGCCATGTTCATAAGAAAAGAATTGAAAAGGAATTTATGTTCTAAATATATACAAACAGCAAACAAGATAATATAGGAGCCTGGGTGTGGTGAAGCAAGCATATACTCTTAGCACTGAGGAGGCAGAGGCAAGAGGATTTGGAGTTTGCTCTAGCCTGGGTTACATAGTAAGATACTGACTCAAAAAAAATGAAAGAAAATAGAAGATGACACTTTGGTGTAAACCATATCACAAATGAGTATTTATTTAAAAGACTTAGAAAATGACTTTTCTTCTATTTAATTAATTAAGTAAGTAAGTAGAAACTTGTATGGACACATCATATGTTAGTAGCATCATTTCCCTCCTCCTGGCTCCCATTGTGCTGAGGGCCCTCCTCAGTGGGATTGCTGGTATTGCCCCTAGGGTTGTGTGTTATGAGATGTGAGAGCATCGGTCAGTTATTGTAAGGAGGGCAGTGCTTCTGGACATTATCTTCCACTCTGTGGCTCTTATTATCCTTCCAGCCCATCTTCAACAAAATTCCCTGAATTTCAGTGGGTGTCTTTTAATACTTCTTTAGTGTTGTGCTCTCAGCAGCTTTTGGATTTCTGCTCTGGTGTATTTTGAGTATCCTTAGTGTATGTCTCCATGATCTTAGTGCTGGTTAACAGGCCCACTATTGAAGCAACACTTGTGCTCATCTTACCAGTTCCTCTGTGGAACTGTGGAACCTGGGCCCTAGCTAATGTGTGAGGGGTGGTTTATCTCCTGCGCTCTAGCTGTCTTCTGAAACAAACAAACAAACAAACAAAAACACACAGATTGCCCAAAGATGACTAAGGACACTATACGTTCAATGGAATAACCATTACTAATGAGGAAAGATTTTCATGAGTGTATCCTTTCTTTTGGCAAAAGACTAAAGGGAGCTTTTGGTTGTAGTTCATGATTTTGGTTTCTATAGGATTCTGACTTGGTTCCCAGTTCTACCTAGGAGTTCCTTTCTATTGGGCAGATCTCTTAATCAATCAGAGAGCAATTGTTTACCCATCTAGGCTGAGTGCCACTATTGCACAGGCATGTCCATCTTGCCAGGCTGGTTGCTATTGTATAGCAGTGTCCCCTGTTAGCACACAAAGTTGTTGGCCATTTTCCCACAGAAGCACTATATGGGCAAACCATCTGTGAACTAGCTGAGTAAGTTGGTGGCTCCATTTTCATCTTTTTCAGGAGTCTCCATATTGATTTCCATAATAGTTGTACAAGTTTGTATTCCCACCAGCAATGAATAAGGGTTCCCCACTCTCCACAACCTCACTAACATTTATTGTCACTTGATTTTTTTAATAATTGTCATTCTTGATGGAGTAAAGTAGAATCTCATAGTTCTTTTAATTTGCAATTCTCTGATGGTTAAGGATGTTGAACATTTTCTTAAGTGAGTATTTCTCCCACTGAGAGTTCCCTATTCAGTTCTCTGCCCATTTTTTCAGTGGATTGTTTGATGTTTTCATTTTTTACTTCTTTGAGGTCTTTGTATATTTCAGATATTAGGCCCCTGTCAGTGTGATAACTGATGAAGACTTTCTCACATTCCGTGGGTAGTCCGTTGACTCTGTTTATGGTATGTTTGTACAAAAGCTTGTAAACTTCATGGGATCTCACTGGTTGTGTGATTATTTGACTTCCTGGGATACTGGGTAATTACTCAAGAAGTCTTTCCCCACTCCTATATCATGGAGAGTTCCCACTATTTTTCTTCTAGGCAGTTGATAGTTTCAGGTCTTATGTTGAGGTCTTTAATCCATTTGAAGTGGATTTTTTTAAAAAATATTTATTCATTTGTTTTAGTTATAAGAAAGAGAGAGAGAGAGGGAGAGAGAGAGAGAGAGAGAGAGAGAGAGAGAGAGAGAGAGAGATGGATGGGCATGCCAGAGCCTTCAACTGCTGCAAACAAACTCCAGAAGCATGCAACATGCAACACCTTGTGCATTAGGCTTATGTGTGTCTAGGGGAATCAAACCAGGGTCCTTTGGCTTTGCTGGTTAGCTTCTTAACTGCTAAGCCATCCCTTCAGTCCTGGAGTTGATTTTTGTGCATGGAGAGAAGTGGATCTGGTTTCATTTTTCTACATGTGATTATCCAATTTGACCAGCACCTTTTGTTGAAGTTGCTGTCCTTTCTCCAGTAAACACTATCAACTCTTTTGTCAAAGATCAAGAAAGCTCTGATTGTTTGAATTAAAGGCTGGGTCTTCTATTCTGCTCCATTGGTCTACATCCCTGTTTTAATGCCAGTACCATGTTGTTTTTGTTACTATGGCTTTGCAGTATATAGCTTAGATTGGGCTCATGACCACCCCTTCCCTATGCATATGATTAGGTTTTCATTTCCAGGCATTTATTCCCTCCCATAGAACAAGCCTCCAGTCCAATTAGAGAGCAGTTGGTTTCCCCCCATAAAAGACATGCCACTATTGCACCCATTCAGTCACTTGGCCTCACTGAACAAACTTGAGGTGTGCAGTGGCCACTGTTTTCACTGCTGATGACTTCTGTCTCCCATACTGTAACATGCATTACAGCTTTTACCAGCTTTCTGTCAGCTGGTCTACAGGAAGGAGGTTTTCAGCTCAGCCCCATTTTGATTTCTTGGTGACCTTGCAGCTCAGACATATGGATTTTTCAGCAATAGGATTTTGCCATCTATTCCTGCTGTGAAACCAAGAGCCTTAGCAATAGCCTGTAATGTTTTGGGAGGATCAGGGACATCCCTGGCAAACAATACACTGGAATGCATCTCATCCCTGGCACTGAAAGTTTTCTAGTAACAGTCTATGGCTCCTGAGTGTTCCATGATCCAAAAAGTAGGTTGTCATATGGCTTATTCATAATATCCTGAATTTTGATTGACCCTACCCCTACCCTTTTACTCAATCTCTTCCCCTGACCTCATTTAGGCCATTCCACTCCCCAGTAATCTGTTCATCTACTTACATATATACAATTCCATCCCCTTAAGTCCTCCCCTCTCCTTCCTCTTATAGCCCTTTTCTAGATCACTGACCTCTGCTACCCATTTTTCTCCAATTCACACACAAATCTTGTAGCTAGGATCCATATATGACAGGGAACATGCAACTTTTGGCTTTCTGTACCTCACTTAGTATAATCCTTTCCAGATCTATCCATTTCTCTGCAAATTTCACAATTTCATTTTTTTTTTCTGTACCACGTTTTTAGTACCCATGTATCAGTTGGGGGTCATCTAGACTGGTTCCATTTTCTAGCTACTGTGAATAGAGCATCAATAAATATGGTTGAACAAGTACCTATGATAGTGAGAAGAGTTCTTAGGATATATGCTTAGGGGTGCTATTGCTGGTTCACATGGTAAATCTATTTTTAGCTATTTCAGGAACCTCCACACTGATTTCCACAATGACTATAGCAGATTACAATCCCACCAGCAGTGTAGAAGGGTGCCTCTTTTTCCACAACCTCAAGAATATTTATTGTCATTTGTTTTCTTAATGATAGCTATTCTGATACATATCTCAAAGTAGTTTGAATTTAATTTCTCTGATGGCTAAGGATGTAGATCATTTTTAGATGCTTATATGCCATCTGTATTTCTTCTTTTTAGAACTCTCTATTTAGTAACTTAGCCCATTTTGTAATTGGGTTGTCTGATTTCTTATTATTTAGATTTCTGAGCTCCTTATATATCCTAGATATTACTACACTATCAGATATATAGCTGGAAATGATTTTCTGATATTTTGCAGGATGCCTCTTTGCTCTATCACAGTGTCCTTTGGTGTACAAAAACTGTAATTTCATGAGACCCCAGTGGTTTATTAGTAGTTTTATTTCCTGAGAAACTAGGGTTATATTCAGAAAGACATTGCCTATGCCAATATATTGAAGGGTTTCTGCCTAATTTTTTCCTCAAGCAGTTTCAGACTTTCAGGTCTTTGATCCATTTGGAGTTGATGTTTATGCTTGGAGAGAGATAAGGATCTATTTCCGTCCTTTTACCTATAGACATCAAGTTTGCCCAGCACCGTAAATTGAAGAGGCTCTTTTTTCTACAATGCATATTTTTGCATTTGTGTTGAAAATCAAATGGCTGTAGTAGCCTGTATTTACATCTGGGTCCTCTATTTTGTTCCATTGATCTATGTGTCTATCTTTGTGCCAGTACTATGCTGGTGATACCACCAGCCTTGTTTATGTTGCTAAAAATTGTTTTGGCTATTTGAGGTGTTTCGTGCTTCCAAATGAGTTTTAGAATTGTTCTTTCTGTTTCCTTGAAGAATGCCATAGGAATGTTAATGGAGATTGCATTAAATGTATAGATTGCTTTTGATAAGATTTGACATTTTCACAATATTGGTTCTTCCAATCCAAGAACATGGAATATCTTTCCATTTCCTAATGTCTTCTGCAATATCTCACTTAAGTGATTTAAAGTTTTCATTGTCGAGATCTTTCACCTCTTTGGTTAGATTTTTTTCCAAGGTAATTTATTTTTTGAGGCAATTGTGAATGGGAGTGATTCCCCAGTTTCATGCTCTGCATGTTTTTTATTAGTATATAGCAAAGCTGCTGATTTCTGTGTCTTTATTTTACATCCTGCTAAGATACTAAATATGTTTATCAGCTCTAACAGTTTGCTCGCAGAGTCTTAGGATTCTTTATGTATAGAATCCTATCTTCTGCAAATGATGATAATTTGATCTCTTCCTTTCCAATTTGTATCCCTTTTATGAGTGTCTCTTGTCTTATTGGTAGAGCTAAGATTTCTAATACTATAATGAATAAAAGTGGGAACAGTGGACACTCTTGTCTTGCTCCTGATTTTAGTGGAAAACCTTCAAGTTTTCCCCCATTTAGTATTATGTTGGTTGAAGGTTTGTCATAAGTATCCTTTGTCTCATTGAAATATGTCCTTTCTATTCCAAGTTTCTGCAAGACTTTTGCCATGAAGGGATGTAGGATTCTGTTGAGTGCATTTTCTACATCTGTTGAGATGATCAAGTGGTTTTTGTCTTTCATTCCATTTATATAGTGTACTGCAATTGTCAATTTGCATATGTTGAACCAACCCTGCATCTCTGGGACAAAGCCTATTTGGTCCAGGTGAATAATCTTTTTGATATATTCTTGTATTCTGTTTGCCAATATTTTGTTCAGAATTTTTGCATCTATGTTCATGAGGGAGATTGGTCTATAATTATTGCAGTCAGGTTCTCATAATTGGTAGAAATCACTCAACTAAGAGCAGCTGGTGGGAAAAACAGGTTGATTTTGGCTTACAGGCTCAAGGGGAAGCTCCACAATGGCAGGGGGAAATGATGGCATGAGCAGAGTGTGGACATCATCCCCTGGCCAACATAAAGTGGACCATAGCAACAGGAGAGTGTGCCAAACACTGGAATGGGGAAACTGGATGTAACACCCATATGCCCACCCCCAACAATACACTCCCTCCAGGAGGCACGTATTCCCAAAAATCCATCAGCTGTGAACCAAGCATTAAGAACACTTAAATTTATGGGAGACACCTAAATCAAATTGCCATGTTCTGTCCCTGGCCCCAATAAACTGATAACCATCCATGTTGTAAAATTCAATGCATTCACCCCAACTTTAAAAGCCATAATACCAAAAAATGAAATAAAACAAAACAAAAAAAAAACATAATGGCACAGAAGAAACATTCATACTGCAAAAGATGGCATTGGATATAGCAAAGAAATATTCAACCAATACAAAATTTAAAACAACCAGCACAAACATCAAATTCTATAGTTCAAAACCCAACAACTACAGTCAGTGAGAAGTCTCCAAGTCTGACAAATCTAACCACTGAAAAGTTTCTGGCGTTCAAATTTTACCTCTCCATGTAGGCTACTCACAGTCCTGGAAAACTTCATCCAGGGCAGGCAGATCTCCCTAGTAGATGTCTCATGGTCCTGGCATCTCCACTGGGTCTCTACTGTAACCCATAGTCCATCCTCACAGCTCCATTGGATCTCCATGCAGGCATCAAGAAATGCTGCTTCACACTGCCCATGGCCATCTCTAAAACACAAGACATTGTTCCAGATTCAATGACCTCTCTTTCCTGCATTTCGTATACCCCATAATAGCAGGTGGGGTGCCAATTTGTTAATTCAGGGGAATAAAGCAGATTTTGAAGAAGAGGATACTCCTTTAGCTGGCCCAATCTCAACGGTTGCAATTGTTCATACAGTTGCAGCTGAATGGCCATAAGTTTCAGCCCAAAGATTTCATTTTTTCTGTGCCATGTCCCTCTGCTCACACCAGTCTGTTTCTGCACAATGCAACCATTCACAAATTATCAGGACATGGCCATAATAGTAAGCCTCTCACACAAATTTCTTCTATCCCAGTCCAGGCAAAGCTCTTACTTATCCTCATAAGCCAAACCTCATAGTCCGTAACCCTTACTGCAGTTATGTCTTTCAACTCGGAATAGATTAGTCCATAAAGCTGTATTTACAGCAATGCAAGGCATCTCTTTATCCAAGATTTCAAATTCATCTACATCCTCTTGAAAATCAGCTCCAAAAGGCCAAAGCCACACAGTCATATTTCTCTCATTAATAACCGCACTCCTCTGCACCAACATTCTTGTTGCAGTCAGGTTCAGATTGTTGGCAGAAATCTCCAGACCAAGAGCAGCTTGTGGGGAAAAATGGTTTATTTTGGCTTATGGAGTCAGGGGGAAGCTCCATGATGACAAGGAAAATGATGTCATGAGTAGAAGGTAGACATCACCTCCTGGCCAACATCAGGGAAACAATAGCCATAGGACAATGTGCCAAACACTGGCTAGGGGAAACTGGTTATAATACCCACCAGCCTTCCCCCAACAATACACTGCCTCTTGGAGGCATTAATTCCCAAATTTGCATCAGCTAGGAATCAAGCATTCAGAACACTTAGGTTTATAAGGGACACATCAATCAAACTGTCACAGTAATTTTTTTTTTTTGTTCTTTGTTTGGTTTTGTTATCAGGGTAATGCTGGCTTCCTAGAAGCAGTTTAGCAGTATTCCTTCTGTTTCTATGTTATAGAAAATTTTGAGAAGCACTGGTGTTAGTTCTTCCATGAAGGTCTTTTTTTTTACCTTTTTAAAATTTTTTTAATTAATTAGTTTTGTATTCAGCAAATAGTCAGTTTGGTACCATTATTAGGCTCATCTGTGACCTACCCCTATCACTTGGCACCTCATAGTTGAGGTATGTAGGTCATGCATTGTGGAGTTAGCCCACAGTTATGGGTAAGATAAATGTCTCTTCATTTCGTGACACAACATATGGCTCTGACATTCTTTCCAACCCCTCTTCTGCAAAATTTCCCTGAGCCATGTTGGGTTCATTTTTGGTCTGCTTCAGAATTGAGGTGTTGGGGGCCTCTGGGTCTCTGGATCTATGATTTGGTAGGAGATGATTTTTCTCTGTGTTAATCTCCTTCTCCCTTGTGGTGGTACCCGGTTCACCAGGAAAACAGCATCCTTGCTTGTTTTGCCAATTTTTCTTAGTTTCCGCCAGGGCCTTTTTGAGGTATGATTTGGTGGCTCCCTCCTTAGGATCTATATCTATCTGAAAAAGAGAAGCAGATTCTCCAACGGACAGCAAGTTAGCACCAGGACAAATGAGATAACACTTACATTTTTTATAGACAATTTAATAGGTGTAGGCCCTCTTGTAGCCCATGATTGATTGTAACTTGATAATGGAGAGTGGGCTTATGTTTGGATATGGTTCTGACTTGTTTCCCAGCTCCAGCTATGGGTTCTGTATTACTGAGGGGATCAGTTAGCCAAATCAAGAGCAGTTGGTTCCCCACCATGGCTGTGCGCCACTATTGCACTTGTGTGGGCATCACAACATGTTATTTGCTGCTAAGTAGGTTAGACCATGAGTTTCTTGGACAGATATTGGTCATTTTCCCCCAGTCGCCCATGTAGCACCTTCTGGCACTACACATGCTGACTATCTAGGTACTGACTCTCTTCCACCTTCCAGCCATGCCATTCCATTTTCCGTGTCAACCACATAAGGTGCCTTCAGCAGTAGGGTCGTACCAATAAACTTTGGTGGGTCATCAAGTACTCTGACAGAAATCTGTCTTTCTTTTAGGAAACCTTGTAGGTCTCTCTGATCAAAAGCTCATTGTGGGTGATAGCCACATGCTGGTACTGGGAGTTACAGGTCAGTGGCCACTAAGAAAAGGAGGAAAAAGATTACTAATATACAAGAGTTATAGAAAAGAGAGAGAGGGGGGGAGGGAAGGAAGCTGTAGAAGATTAAGTCTTCATCATAAACTCTCCAGTGTCTTGTGGTTCAGAAGTTCCCTCTAAGGGCCTGGTGAAGGTTCAGACATTTGGTCTGCCTTTTAGGAAATAGAATTTTATGGTACCATTGCCATTTGGTCCTAGATTTCTGTTTCCCACCCCGCCATTGCCCTGCCCTCCCTCTCCAGCCATCCTATTGTCTAGTCCACGAGATGCTTGCTGGGTATGTAAGGTATCATGGGTAGATTCAGGTTACTTTCTGCAGATGAGTGACACTATGTGGCAATTTTTTTTCTGTGATTGGGTAAGTTCACTGAGAATGATCTGTTCCAGGTTTAACCATTTTTCCTCAAACTTCATTGTGTCATTTTTTCTTACTGTGCAGATACACCACATATTAGTTATCCATTCTTCTAGTGATGGGCATCTGGGTTGATTCCAGCTCTTACATATTACAAATTGAGCTGCTACAAAATGGTTGAGCAAATCTCTCTGGCCTATGGTTTGATGGTTTTAGGGTAGATGCCCAGTAAGGGAATAACTGGGTCTGTTGGTATCTCTATACTCAGCTTTTTCAAGAGTCTCCACATTGCTTTCCAAAGTGGTTGTACCATGTTACATTCCCACTAACAGTGGATGAGTGTTCCTACTTCTCCACATCCTCGCCAGCGTTTATTTTCTTTTGATTTTTTGATGTTTGCTATCATCACTGGGGTAAGGTGGAATCTCATAGTTGTTTTAATTTGCATTTCCCTGATGATTAGGGTTGATAAACCTTTTCTTAAGTGCGAGCTTGGCATTTGCATTTCTTCCTCTGTGAACTGCCTGTTGAGCTCTTTGCCCCATTTTGTGAGTGGGGTGTTTGACTTTTTACTGTTTAGATTTTTGAATTCTTTGTAGATTATAGAGATTAGGCCTTTGTCAGTTGGATAACCCGCAAATATTTTCTCCCATTCTGTGGGTAATCTATTGCCTTTGCTTATTGTATGCTTGTCTGTAAAGAAACTCTTCAGCTTCATGTGATCCCATTGGTTGAGTGACTGTATAAGATCGTGAGCTACTGGGGTTTTCTTCAGGAAGTATTTTTCCATTACTATATCATGGAAAGTACTTCCTATTTTCTTCCAGTAGTAGTCAAGTTTCTGGTCTTATATTGAGGTCCTTGATCCATTTTGACTAGAGTGTAGTGCATGGTGAAATGTGTGGACTAAGTTTCAGTTCCCTGCATATAGTTATCCAGTTTGTCCAGCACCATTTGTTGAAGATGCTGTCTTTTTCCCAGCCTATATTGTTAGGGCCTTTGTCGAATATCAAGTAGCTATAATTGCTTGACCCAAAGTCCGGGTCCTCAAGTCTATTCCATTGATCTATACTCCTGTTTTTATGCCAGTACCATGCTGTTTTTATTACTATGGCTTTGTAATATAGCTTTAGATCAGGCATGGTAATGCCTCCAGAGGTATTTCTTTTGCTGAGGATATGTTTGGATGTGTGAGGCCTTCTGCCTTTAAATATGGAATTTGAGATTATTTTTTCAATCTTTGTGAAGAACACTGTAGGGATTTTAATTGAAATTGCATTAAATCTATATATTGCCTTTGGTAGGATTGCCATCTTCACAATGTTAATTCTGCTTATCCAGGAACATGGGAGGTCTTTCCATTTTCTCAAGTCCTCCTCAATTTCTTTTTTGAGTGTTTTTATGTTTTCATTGTATAGATCTTTCAGTTCCTTGGTTAATGTTATTCCAAGGCATTTTATTTTTTGTTGATATTGAAAATGGGACTCTGTCCCTTATTTCTTTCTCTGTATCTTTGTCATTTGCATATAGGAAGACTACTGATTTTCGTGCATTGATTTTTTTAACCTGCTACTTTGCTATAGGAGTTAATCACCTTCAGGAATTTGGGATGGAGTCTCTTGGGTCTCTTACATATACAATTATGTCATCAGTGAATAGAGCTAACTTAACTTCTTTCATTCCAAATTGTATCCCTTTTATTTCCTTCTCCTGTCTTATTGCTTGAGCTAGGACTTCCAGTACTATATTGAAGAGCAGAGGTGACAGTGGACAACCCTGTCTTGCTCCTGATCTCAGTGGAAATTCCTCCAGTCTCTCTCCATTAAGTATTATTTGGGCCTTAGGAGATTTGTATATTGCCTTTATTATGTTAAGATATGAACCAACCATGCCAATTCTCTCCAATGTTTTGCTCATGAAGTGATGTTATATCTTGTCAAAGGCCTTTTCTGCATCTATCGAAATGATCATGTGGTTTGTATGTTTAACCTTGTTTATGTGTTGTATTACATTGACAGATTTCTGTATGTTGAACCGCCCCTGTGTTCCTGGGATGAATCCCACTTGGTCAAGGTGGATAATGCTTTTGATGTGTTGTTGGATTTGGTTTGCTGGGATTTTGTTCAAGATCTTTGCATCTAAGTTCATCAGGGAAATAGGCTGGTAGTTTTCTTTCCTTGTGGCATCTCTGCTTGGTTTTGGAATTAGGATGATACTAGCTTCATTAAAGAAGTTGGGTAGCTTTCCCTGTTCTCCAATTGTGTGGCACAGTTTGAGGAAGATTGGTTTGGGTTCTTCCATGAAGGTTTGATCGAATTCAGCTGAGAAGCCACCTGGTCCTGGACTCTTCTTCTTCTTTTTTTTTTTTTTTTTTTTTTTTTTGATTTTTCGAGGTAGGGTCTCACTCTAGCCCAGGCTGACCTGGAATTCACTATGGAGTCTCAGGGTAACCTCGAATTCACGGCAATCCTCCTACCTCTGCCTCCCGAGTGCTGGGAGTAATGGCGTGCGCCACCATGCCCGGCGTGGACTCTTCTTTTTTAGGAGGTGTTTTACTAGTTTTTCAATCTCCATGATTGTGATGGGTTCATTGATGTGATTAATCTGCTCTGAGTTTAGCTTTGATAGATGGTATGCATCCAAGAATTTATCCATCTCCTCATTATCCAATTTTGTGCAGTAGAAGTTTTTGAAATAAGTCCTGATTATTCTCCCAATTTCATTTATGTCTGTTGTGATCTCTCCTTTTTAATTTCAAATTTTGTTAATTTGAAGCTTCTCTTTTTTTTTTGCTTGATCAAATTGACCAGGGGTTTGTCAATCTTCTTTATTTTTTCAAAGGACCAGCTCTTTGTTTTGTCAATTGTCTTAATTGTTTCCTTGGTTTCCAATTCATTAATATCTGCTCTGATTTTAATTATTTCTTTCCTTCTGGAGCTCATTGGGTTGGATTTTTCTTGCTTTTCCAGTGCCTTTAGGTGGATGGTTAGGTTATTGATTTGGGATCTCTCTGTCTTTTTTACTAAGGCATTGAGTGCTATGAATTTTCCCCTGATGACCGCCTTCATTGTGTCCAATAAGTTTTGGTATGATGTGTTCTCATTGTCATTTAATCCTAGAAATTTTGCAATTTCATTTTTTTGTTTCATCCACTATTACTGTTTAAAAGTGCTGTTCAGTTTCCAGGTACCGTTGGGGTTCTTGGTGGGTCTTTTGTTGTTAATTTCTACCAATATAGCATTGTGATCTCATATCATGCAGGGAATTGTGTCAATCATCCTAAATATGTGGAGTCAATCTTTGTGACCCAGTATATGATCTATTTTAGAGAATGTTCCATGGGCTGCGGAGAAGAATGTGTAGTCTGTGGATTTGGGTTGGAAAGTTCTGTAGATGTCCGTTAGGTGTAAGTGATCTATGGTTATGTTGAGCTCTCTTACTTCCCTGTTGAGTTTCTGGTTGGATGATCTGTCTATTACTGATAACGGTGTATTGAAGTCCCCAGCTATGATGGTGTTGGTGGTTATTTCTGTTTTATTGTCAAGTAGGTTTTGTTTTATGAACTGTGGTTCCCCTGTGTTTGGTGTATACAGATTTATGATTGTAATATCCTCTTGATGGATTGTTCCCTTGATAAGTAGGAAGTGGCCTTCTTTGTCTTTTTTGATTATTTTTGGTTTGAAGTCTATTTCATCTGATTGTAATATAGCTATGCATGCTTATGTCTTATTCCCATTTGCTTGGAATATTGTTTTCCATCCGTTCACCCTAAGGAGTGGTCTGTCTTTATTGGTGAGGTGGGTTTCTTGTATACAACAGATTGAGGGGTCTAATGTTTTGATCCATCCTGTTAGCTTGTGTCTCTTGATATGTGAATTAAGGCCATTAATTTTTAGGGTAATTACTCTGAAATTTGATTTGATCCCTGCCATATTGTAATGGTATATGTCGGTTGGTGTTTTCATGGACTTTGAAGTTTTTTGTGCCTACTTGGAGATTGGTTATTGTGATCTGCTTCTTGTAGGCATTTGTTTGATTATTTTTTCTTCTCTGTGGAGAATTTGCTGAAATACTCTCTGCAGGTTTGGTTTTGTGTTCATATAATTGTAAAGCTGAGTTTTTTGTCATGGAATGTTTTTCTTTCACCATCTATTATGAGGGGTACTTTGGCTGGGTAGAGTAGTTTGGGTTGGAAGCCATAGGTTCTTATACTTTGCAGTGTTTCATTCTAGGCCCTTCTAGCTTTCAGGGTTTCCATTGAGAATCCTGAAGTAAGTCTGATGGGGTTACCTTTGAAAGTGGTGTGCTGTTTTTCACTGGCTGCTTTTAGGATTTTCTCTTTAGTGTAAATGTTTAGAGTCTTAATGACAATATGTCCTGGAGAGGTTCTACTTCGGTCCAGTCCGTTTGGAGTTCTGTTGGCTTCTTGTATCTTGATGGGCCTTTCTTCTAAGAGACTGGGGAAGTTTTCTTCAATTATTTTGTTAAATAAGTTCTCCATGCCTTTGGTCTGAATTTCTTCTCCTTCTGGTATTCCAATGATCCTGATATTAGGACGTTTAAGTGTATCCCACAATTCCCTCATGTTCTGTTCACAGGAGCTTTTGAACTTACTGAAATTTTTGAATTCTCTAAATGTTTCTTCAATCTTGTCCTCCAGATCAGAGTTTCTATCCTCCACATGGCTTATTCTATTCTTGAGAGCTTCTAGAGAGTTTTGGACTTGTTCAATTAAGTTTGCATTTTCTACTACTTTTCTATGTATAATTTCCATTCCTCTGTCAAGCTCCCTTTTCACATCATTTTCTGATTTTCTTGATGCTTCTTGGAATTCATCCTTGCATTTCTTTATGTCTTCATTTAGCATGGCCAGCTGATTTTTGAGGTCTTCCTTTTTTTTCACTCTCCCTCAAATCTCTTAACTCTCTTTGAACTCCTTCCATTTTCTTATCTATTAGGTCTAGTTTAGTGATGCAGCATGCACAGGATTATTGTTCCTTTGTTGCTTTTCTGCAAGTTCTACCAGTAGCTTGGTCAGGGTTGCATTGCTCATAGCTTCATTTTGGTGTTCTGATCCTCATGATTCTTTTATGTTTTTATTACAGATATTCATTGTAGGACTGGGTGATCTAACTGGATTTCTTGCATTTGATTTTTCATGTTATTTCTTTTCCGCTGTGGTCTGCCCATGACAGTGTATGGGCACATTGGTTCTTGGATAAGGCTGGGATCAAGCACAATGGGAATCTGAGGCATCCTTGGGCTGTTGCCAAGCTGCCTGGGCTTTGGCTCTCACTTGACAAAGCTGCCTGATCTACTGCCTGTCTGGTGTGCCAAAGTTATCTGGTCGCTCAAGCAGTAATGCACCAAAGCTGCCTGCATTTGAGCTAGCAGAGACACAGAGGCACCAAGCACTGAAGCAGCCCAAACTCTGATGTGGGATCACTGGGACTGGAGTCTGAGCTCCCCTGCCACAGGACAATGGCAGAAGGCCGGCGCAGCAGACAGGTAAGGGATGGCACCTGAGCTCGCACAAGCGACAGACACAGTCTGAGCTTGCTTGGCAGTTGCTGTGGGCCTGGATTCACTGAACGTGTGGTGGTAGGAGCAGTAAGTGAGCCAGTGGGCGGAGCAGTCTAAATTTCCACATGCAGGGATTGATCGGTGGGCAGGGATCTGTGGATATGTTGGCTACTTGGGGGGAGGGGTGGGATACCCGCCTGCTAGGGAATCAGCGATTCCCTGTTATTGCCAGGACTCGCTGGACATGCGGTGGCCTGAGTAATAAGTGGGTGAGTGGGCAGAGCAGTCTAAGCTTCCGCACTTAGGGATCGATCAGCCCGCAGCAGCACTGTGGATATGGTGGCTACTTGGGGGGAGCGGTGGGCTACCTGCCCACGAGGTGATCAGCAATTCCCTGCCCCCCCATGCCCTCCATTGGCAATCTATTGGAGATTTCTCTCCCCTAAAAGACCCAGTGAACGCTTAATGTCCTTTCTTTCTTTCCCCAGGATTTGCAGCACAGCTAGGCAGTCGCCACCTTGGCCGGAAGTCCCTGAAGGTCCTATAAAATTCACCAGCGAATACATCTGGACCTAAACTTGTTTTAGTTGCAAGATTTTTTTAAAATAACTGCTTGGATTCCCATACTTGTTTTAAGTCTATTTAAATGTTTTATCTCATGTTGATTTAATTTTGGTAGGTGATATAAATCTTGGAAATCATCCATTTATTGCAGATTTTCTAACTTAGAGGAATATGGATTCTTAAAGTATGTCCTTATGATTTTCTGAATTTCTTTTTCTAAGATCTTAAGGTGAAGCATTAAGTTGTTTACTTGCACCCTTTGTAATTTCTTAATATAGGAACTAAAAGCTAGCTATACATTTCCCTCTTAAGACTGCCTTCATTGTATCCCACTGATTTTGGTATGTTGTGTTTCATTATCATTTGATTTTATGATATTTTGATTTCCTTTTTGATTTCTTCAATGACCCATTCATCATTCAGTAATGAATTCTTTAGTCCCCATGATTGTGTGTATGTTCTGTAGTTTTTCTTGTTGCTCATTTGTAGTTCAATACCTTGTGTTCAGAGAGAGTACAAGGAGTTCTTTCAATTTTCCTGAATTTGCCAAGATTTGCTCTGTGTCCTAATATATAGTCTATTTTAGATAATTTTCCATGTGCTGCTGGGAAAAATGTATATTTTGTAATATTTGGATGCAATGTCCTATATGTATCTCCTAGGCCCATTTGTTCTATAATTTAATCCACATGTCTCTCTGTTTATTTTTTGTCATTGGTATTAAGAGTTATTATTGAAAGGTATGTATTTGCTCTCACCATTCTTCTTGTTTTGTAGTGCTTCTTGTTTTCTCTTTGCTTTGATGAATTAACTGCTATTTGAGTATGGTTAATTTTTTTTCCTGTTTCTTCGTGTGTATGCTTTGCTTTCTCGTTAGAATGAAGGATCCCTTTAAGTATTCTCTGTAGAGCTGTCTTAGTGGTCATATATTCCTTTAGTATGTTTCTGTTGTGAAATGCCCATACTACTCCATCAATTTTGATGGATAGTTTCACTGGATAAAGTAATTGTGGTCGACAGTTTGTTATCTTTCAGAACTTGAAATACATCGTGTTGCAGTCAGGTTCACACTGCTGGCAGAAATCAGCAGACCAAGAGCAGCTTGTGGGGAAAAGGGGGTTTATTTTGGCTTACAGACTTGAGGGGGAGCTCCATCATGGCAGTGGAAAATGATGGCATGAGCAGAGGGTAGACATAACCCTCTAGCCAACATAAGGTGGACAACAGGAACAGGAAGAGTGTGCCAAAAACTTGCATGGGAAAACTGGCTATAAAACCTATAAGCCCACCCCCAACAATACACCACCTCCCAGAGGCATTAATTCCCAAATCTCCATCAGCTGGGAACCTAGCATTCAGGACACCTAAATTTATGGGAGACACCTGAGCCAAGCCACCACATTCCACCCCTGGCCCCCATAAACTGTTAACCACTCATGATGTAAAATGCAATGCATTCAGTCAAACTTTCAAAGTCTCCACATTTTTTATCAACCCTAATGCTTTTCAAACACCGACATAATGCAGGGTCTTTTAAATGAACCATAATACTAAAAAAGAATCCCCCCAAATCCACAATGGCAAAGAATAAACATTCCCAGTGCAAAAGATGGCATTGGGCATAGCAAAGAAATATTCAAACAATACAAGATTTAAAACAACCAGGGCAAACATCAAACTCTGTAGCTCCAAGTCCAACACCTCTAGCCAGTGACAAGTCTCTAAATCTGATAATCCCAACAAGCAACAAGTCTCTGGAGTTCTAATTTTGCCCCTCTAGCTAGACTACTCACAGTCCTGGAAAACTTCATCCTTTGGTTTCTTTGAACATAGTTCTAATCATTATTTTGAAATCTCTCTCAGGAATTTCATCTAAATCAGTCTCATGGAGGTAATTTCTGGTGAATTTATAATGTTGATTGAATTATATTGTCTTGAAATTTTGTGTTTCTTGTATTGTAATGTAGAGATTTTTGCATCTTGGGTTAATTTGATGCAGTACCCTTAGATGTGTAAATCTCATGTTATATATCTTCCAGGTAGGAAATTAAGGTGCTAGGTGTAGCTCTTAAATGATTCTTAGAGTAACAGTAAAAGTGACCCTAGGTGTGGGATTGCCTGCTATATGAGTAGTCTAGTAGGTTGGGTGAAGCAAAATACAGACAATTTGTAAAATTCAACTGAACATGTTCAATCAAAAGTAGCATGGTGTATTTATGCAAGAGTGAGTATTAAAACAAACAGATCAACTAACAAAGTCAAAGTCCCTAAGGTTATGTGTTGCCCCACACCCTTCATCCTGTCAACTGGCAGGCTGAGATTTCTTGTCTGTAAAGGGTTTCCAGTCAACTTGTGGTAGAGTGAGATCCTGCCCCCATAAATGACAGAAGTGTCAAAGGCACTATAAAGCAGGAAGCAACAAATGACATCCCCAAAATATAGATTATTTAAGAATGTCAAATATGATCATCTATCAGATTTAACAATTAGCACTTCCAATGCAGACTTTTAGACCAGGCTTATGTGGTGGGTACTGATCTGGTGTAAGCCCTACTACCTTTCGGCATAGCTTTGATCTCAGCTATGCTGTGTGCCCATTTGGGTTCCTCTTTCTGCACTGTGGGCTCAGGTAGGCTGGCTGGGTCCATGGGTTGCTGCTCTGATCAATGGTTCTGGGGACTGTTTAGGTGGGTTCCTTTTCCCAGGTATCCAATGGTTTCTGATGCTGGTGGTTGAGGGAGAAAAGGCTGAGAAGGCTGCCTGAATTTGTATGGGAGCTGCATGGCTGTTCCCTGCTATCCTCTTTCTCATGAGCTGCTCAGCTGGTCCCTGCTGTCTTTACCTTTAGGTTTCTTTCTTTTTTGTTTTTGGTGTTCTTTCTTTCTTTCTTTTTACACATTTTTGGACAGTTTCCATACTTACAGTCAAGAAACTATGATAATTCCCTTCCCTCCCCCACTTCACCCTTCACAAAATCACTCTCATTTATATACCCTCCTCTTCCCATTAGTTTCTCTTTTATTTTGATGTCATCATCTTTTCCTCCTATCATGAGGGTGTTGTGAAGGTATTGCTACGCACTGTGAGGTTGTGGATATCGAGGGAAATTTCTGTCTGGATAGTTACATTATAAGCAGTCCCACCCTTCCTTTGGCCCTTACATTTTTTCTGTCACCTTCTCTGCAATGGACACTGAGCCTTTGGATGGTGTGATAGAGACGTTTCAGTGCCAAACCCTCCTCTGTCACTTCTTTTCAGCTCTATGATCCTTTTTGGGTGATCCCAGTGGTAACTGACATCTGAAAAGAGAAGTTTCTCTAACCAAAAACGAGAGTAGAATTAATATATGGATATGAACATTACGTGAATAGCTTACAGGGTAGTTTTGTGAGCATAATATATGCATTTTAGCCAGACAAGAACAGGTATTACACTCCTAAGGCTCATGACTCCCCCCCCCATTGGTTTTTGAGTAGATTTTCAATAACAGGAATGCATTCTCTCCCACAGAGTGGACCTCCAGTCCAATTACAGAGTAGTTGTTTATCCCCAGAACACACATGCCACTACTGCACCTTTTGGTCATTTGGCCTGGATGGCCAAACTTGAGATTTCCCGTGTCCACTTTTTCCACTACTGATGATTTCTGTCTCCCATAGGTCTACATACAGTGCACTTTTTTCCAGCTTTCTGTCAGCTGGTCTACAGGAAGGATGTTTTCAGCTCAGACCCAGCTTGATTTCTCAGGGACTTTGGCACCTAGGCATGTGTAGTATTCAGCAATAAGGTCTTACCATCTGTTTCTGGTAGGAAACCAAGAGCCTTGGAAATAGCATGTAATGTTTTGGGGACAACAGGGATCTCCCTTGCCAGAAATTCACTGGAAGGCATTCTATTCGGGGCACTGAAAATTTTCTAGTAACAATCTATGGCTTCAGGGTGTACCATTATCCAAAAAAGTAGGCTTTCGTCTGAGTATTAGCAATGTCTTGAATTTTGATATACCTGTCCCTAACTCTTCTTTTAATCCATCTATTCCTCGGGTCTCCCTTAGGACATTCCACTCCCTGTAATCTGTTCTTCTACTTGCATATATATAATACCATCCTCTTAAGTCCTCATCTCTCCTCCCTCCCTTATAGCCATTTTCTAGGTTACTGGGCTCTACTACTGGTTTTTGGTTCCAGCTCACGCACAAGTCTAAACATTTATAGCTAGGATCCACATATGAAGGAGAACATACTGCATTTGGTTTTATGGTACTGGATTACCTTACTTATAATCCTTTCCAGATTCATCCATTTCCCTGCAAGTTTCATAATTTCATTTTTCTTTACTGTTGAATATAAGTCCATAGTGTAAATATACCACATCTTTGGTATCCACTCATCTGTCGAGGGACATCTAGGCTGGTTCCATTTCCTAGCTACAGTGAATAGAGCAGCAATGAACATGTTTGTGCAGGTATCTCTAAGGTAGTGAGAGGAGATCTTAGAATATATGCCTAGGAATGCTATAGCTGGGTCATATGGTAAATCAATTTTTATTCATCTCAGGAATCTCCACACTGATTTCCACAATGCCTGTACTAGACTAAATTCTCACCAACATTGTAGAAGGGATCCTCTTTTTCTGATTTCTCACCAACATTTATTGTCATTTGTTTTTTTGATGATAGCCATTCTGACAGGTGTGACATGGAATCTCCAAGTACTTTTAATTTTCATTTTCCTGATGGCTAAGAATGTAGAACCTTTTGTTGTTGTTCTTGTTGTTGTTGTTTATATGCCATCTCTACTTCTTCTTTTGAGAACTCTCTATTTAGTTTCATAGCCCATTTTTAATTGGGTTGTTTGATTTCTTATTCTTTAGTTTTTTGAGGTCTTTGTATATTCTGGATATTCATCTTCTGTCAGATGTACAGCTGGGAAGGACTTTCTCCCATTCTGTAGGTTTTCTGTTTGCTCTAATCACAGTGTCCTTTAGTGTACAAAGGCTTTGTAATTTCATGAGATCACAGTGGTTGGTTAATGGTTTTATTTCCTGACCAAATGGGGTTATATTGAGGAAGTCATTGCCTATGCCAATATGTTGAAGAGTCTCCCCTACTTTTTCCTCTAGCACTTTCAGAGTTTTGTGTCTGATACTAAGGACCCTGATCTATCTGGAATTGATTTTTGTGCATGGAGAGAGACAAAGATCTATTTTCATCCTTCTACATATAGATATCCAGTTTTCTCAGCACCATTTATTGAAGATGTTGTCTTTTCTTTTTTAAATATTTATTTATTTATTTATTTGAAAGCAACAGAGAGAAAGGGGCAGAGAGAGAGAGAGAGAGAGAGAGAGAGAGAGAGAGAGAGAGAATGGGTACGCCAGGGCCTCCAGCCACTGCAAATGAACTCCAGACACATGCACCCCCTTGTGCATCTGGCTAACATGGGTCCTGGTGAGTTGACCCTTGAACCAGGGTCCTTAGGCTTCACAGGCAAGTGCTTAACCACTAAGCCATCTCTCCAGCCAGATGTTGTCTTTTCTAAATGAATATTTTTGGCATTTTTGGGTCAAAAATCAGATGGTTGTAGCTGCCTAGATTAACACTGGGGTCCTCCATTCTGTTCCATTGATTTATGTGTCTGTCTTTGTGCCAGTTCCATGCTTTTTTTGTTACTATGGCTTTGTAATATAGCTTAAAATCAGGTATGGTGTTACCACCAGCCTTATTTTTGTTGCTCAAAATTGTTTTGGCTCTTCAAGGCTTTTTGTGCTTCCACATGAATTTTAGGATTTTTTTCTATTTCCATAAAGAATTCCATTGGAATTTTAATGGGGATTTCATTAAATGTGTAGATTGCTTTGGGTAAGATTGACATTTTCACAATATTGATTCTTCCAATCTAAGAACATGGGATATAATTCCATTTCCTAGTGTCTTCTGTGCTGCTGTGTTTTTAAGTTTTCATTGTAGAGATCCTTTATTTCCTTTGTTAGGTTTAGTCAAAGGTACTTTGTTATGTTGTTTGGAAGCAATTGTGAATGGGAGTGAATCCCTGATTTCACCCTCTGCATGTTTGTTATTAGTATATAGGAAAGCTACTTATTTCTGTGTGTTTGTTTTGTATCTTGCTAAGATACTGAAAGTGTTTATCAGCCCTAACAGTTTTCTGGTAGAGTCTTTAGGGTCCTTTATGTATAGAATCATGTCATTTGCAAATAAGGATCATTTGGTATCTTCCTTTCCAATTTGTATACTTTTTATGTGTGTCTCTTGCCTTATTGCTATGGTTAAGACTTCCAATACTATATTAAATAAAAGTGTCGACAGTGGAACCCTTGTCTTGTTCCTGATTTTAGTGGAAAAGCTTCCAGTTTTCCCCCATTTAGTATTATGTTGGCTGTAGGTTTTTCATAAATAGCCTTTATTATGTTGAGATATGATCTTTCTATTCCTAGTTTCTGCAGGACTTTTGGCATGAAGGGATGTTGAATTTTGTTGAATGCCTTTTCTGCATCTATTAAGATGATCATGTGATTTTGTCCTTCAGTCCATTTATATAGAGTATTACATTTATAGTTTTGCATATATTCTACCATCCCTGAATCTCTGGGATAAAGCCTACTTGGTCTGGATGAATGATCTTTCTGATATATTCTTGTATTCTGTTTGCCAATATTTTGTTCAGAATTTTTTGCAACCATGTTCATGAGGGAGATTGGTCTGTAGATTTCTTTTTCTGTTCTGTTTTTGCCTGGTTTTGGTATCAAAGTGATGCTGGTTTCACAGAAGGCGATTGGTATTATTCCTTCCTTTTCTGTTTATGGAAATGTTTGAGAAGAATGGGTCTTAGTACTTTCATGAAAGTCTGGTAAAATTCAGCAGTGAATTCATCTGGGCCTGGACTTTTTGTAATTAGAAGATGTTTTATAACTGCCTGGATCTCTGTATTTGTTCTAGGTCAATTTATGTGGTTTATTTCATCTTGATTTAATTTTTGCAGGCCATAAGTCTAGGAAATTATCCATTTCTTTAAGATTTTCTAATTTAGTAGAATATATGTTTTTAAAGTATATCCTTGTGATTTTCTGAATTTCTTTGGTATCTGTTGTAATGGTGTATTTTTCATCTCTAATTTTATTAATTTGTGTCTCTTCTGTCTTAATTTTGGACAGATTTGCTAGGGATTTATTAATCTTGTTTATCCTTTCAAAGAACCAACTCTTTGTTTCATTGATTCTTTGTATTGTTTCTTTGTTGTTGTTTTATTTTTATATTTCATTCATTTCTGCCTTAATCTTTATTATTTCTTCTCATGTACAGATTTTTGGCTTGTATTGTTCTTTTACCAAGGCCTTAAGGTGAAGCATTAAGTTCTTTATTTTCGACCTTTTTAATTTCTTAATATAGGCACTTAAAGGTATAAATTTCCCTCTTAGGTCTGCTTGCATTGTTTCCCAAAAGTTTGATACATTATGTTCTCATTTTCATTTGATTCTATGAATTTTCTGTTTTCTTATTTGATTTCTTCAATGACCCATTCATCATTCAGTAGTGTACTGTTTAGTCTCCTTTAGTTTGGGCTCTGTAGTTTTTCTCATTGTTTGATTGTAGTTCAATCCCATTGTATTCAGATAGAGTAAAAGGAACTTTTTCAATTTTCCTATATTTGCTAAGATTTGCTTTGTGTCCTCATATATGGTCTATTTTAGATAATGTTCCATGTGCTTCTGAGAAAATGTGGATTCTTCAGCATTTGGATGGAATATTCTGTAGATATCTTCTAGGTCCATTTGTTCTATGACATAATTTAATACAGATGTCTTTCTGTTTATTTTTTTGCTAGGATGTCAATAGATGAGAATGGGGTCTTGAACTCACCCAATATAATTGGTGTTTGGTGTTATCTGTGACCTTAAGTCTAACAGTGTTTGTTCGATGAAATTGGGAGCACCTATGTTAGGTACATATATATTTGGGATATTAATGTCTTCCTGTTGAATTTTTCCTTTAATCAATATAAAATGATCTTTTTTTTAAATCTTTCCTCACTAATGTTGGTTTGGAGTCTATCCTGTCAGATATTAGGATAGCAACACCTGCTTCTTTCCTAAGCCTATTTGCTTGGAATACCAGTTTACATTCTTTTACTTTAAGGCAGTGTGTCTGTCTTTTATGGATAAATGAGTTTCTTAGAGACAACAAACAGAAGGATCCTTCCTTTTAATCCAATCTGCAAACTTGTGTTTTTTGGTTGGGTCATTGTGGCCATTAACATTGAGTTATTACTGAAATGTATGTATTTATGCTCACCATTTTTCTTGTTTTGTAGTGCTTCATTTTTACCCTTTACTCTCTTGTATTAACTGTTTTTTGAGTATGCTTTATTTTTTTTCCTGTTTCCTCATATGTATGCTTTCTTTTCTCTTCAGCATGGAAGATCCCTTCGAGCATTTTTCTGTAGAGCGGACTTAGTTTTCATATATTCATTTAGCCTGTTTTTGTTGTGGAATGTCCTTATTTCTTCATCAGTTTGGATGGATGGCTTTGATGGGTAAAATATTCTTAGTTGGCTGTTTTCTTTCAGAACTTGGAATACATAATTCTAAGTCCTTCTGGCTTTTAAAGTTTGTGTTGAGTAATCTGCTGTTATCCTGATGGATTTGCCTTTATAAGTGACTTGCTTTTTTCTCTCTAACTGCTTTCAATATATTGTCTTTATATGTGTGTGTGTGTGTGTGTGTGTGTGTGTGTGTGTGTGTGTGTGTATGTGTGTGTGTGTGTGTGTGTGTGTGTGTATTTGTTGGTTTAATTATTTTTTTAAAGCTGAGAAGTCATTTTTTTGTTGTTTATTTTTATTTATTTATTTGAGAGTGACAGAGAGAGAAAGAGGCAGAAAGAGAGAGAGAATGGGCACGCCAGGGCTTCCAGCCACTGCAAACAAACTCCAGACCCATGCGCCCCCATATGCATCTGGCTAATGTGGGTCCTGGGGAATTGAGCCTCGAACCGGGGTCCTTAGACTTCACAGGCAAGCGCTTAACCACTAAGCAATCTCTCCAGCCCTGTTGGTTTAATTATAATATGGCAAGGAGAGGTTTTTTCCAGGTTTTGTCTGTTTGGTGTTCTAAATGCTTCCTATATCTGCATTGGCATCTCTTTCTAAAGTTGGGGAATATTTTCTTCTATTATTTTGTTGAAAATACCTACTAAGCCTTTGTAGTTAATTTCTCCTTCTACTATACCCTGAAATCTTATGTGTCATTTTCTCAGTGTCCTGGATATCTTGAAATTCCCATTCGTACCCTCATATTAGCTTGTCTTTCTCTTTTTTTGGACCATATTATATCTGCCACCTGTTCTTGTACTTTAGTTATTCTGTTCTCTCCTTCATCCATTGTATTGGTGAGACTTTCTACAGAGTTCCTTATTTGACTTACTATGTTTTTCATTCCTAGTATTTCGGACTGGTTTTTCTTCAGTATTTCTGTTCCCTTATTCATGTCTGTTACTGACCTCCTTATTTCATTAAATTGGTTTCATGTGTCTTCTTTGAGAATAGTTATAATCATTTTTTTTGAAATCTTTCTCAGGCATTGTTGCTAAATCAGTCTTACTGGAGGTCATTACTGTTGTATTTGTAATTTTGGTGGAATTATATTGTCTTGATGTTTTTGTGATTCTTGTATTATAATGCAGAGGTTTTTGCTTCTTGGATTAGATTCTTGTGTTTTCTAATTATCTGAAGTATTCTTAGATGTATATATTAGATGTTATATATCTTCAGGGTAGGAGCTTAAGATAATAGGTATGGCTCTTATTAAATTCTCAGAGTAACAGCAAAAGTGACCCAAGGTGTTGGGTTTGCCTGCTATGCATGCATCCTAGTAGACTGTGTAGAGCAATATACAGGCAAATTCTAAACTTTAACTGAATAAGATACACATTCAATGAAAACCAGCATGTAGTATTTATGCAAGAGTAGATATTAAAACAAACAGATCCTCTAACAAAGTCAAGGTACCTAACGAGGTGTGTTGCCCCACACCCTGGGAGGCTAATATTTCTGTTCGGCAGAGGGTTCCAAGGTCAGCTTGTGACCAAGTGAGACCCTGCCCTCATGAATCACAGAAGAGGAGACAATGGCACTATAAATTATGAAGCAACAAATTACAACCCCAAAATATAGCTTACTTAAGAATGACAAATCCAAACATCCATCAGATTTAACACATAAACTACCTTTGTATAGAAGGTGTACTTAGCTCTTTCATTGCAGGTCTATACACCAGGTTTTGTGGCAGGCACTGACCTGGTGTAAGTATGTTCTATTACCTTTGGGGATAGCTTTGATCTCAGCTGTGCTGTGAACCAACTTAGGTCTGACTTGGCTATGCTGTGGGCTCAGGTAGGGTGGCTGGATTGTTGGGTTACTGCTCTGGTAGCCTGCGCTGGGTGCTGTGTGGTTGAGTTTGTTTCCCCAGCTCTCCAATGTTTACTGGTGTTTGCACTGGTGGTGGGGGATGGTGAGGCTGTGGATGGTTGCTGAAGTTGTACCACTGGTCCCCACAATCTTCTTCCTCACGAGCTGCTCAGCTGTTTCCTGTTGTCTTCCCCTTCAGGTTTCTTGAGTTTGCAAGGATGCTGGTGTGAGTGGAAAATCCACTCACTAGGCTTTTCCTGCTGCTCAGGCAGAGCCTGGTGACTGCAGCTGTGCACACATGGTGCCACTGCTACTGGAGCCACTTCTACCTACTTCTGTGATCTCTAGATTCTCTGGATCTCTCCTACTTCTTTGCTATGGTTGATAATTTTTAATATACCTTCAGTTTTCCGTAAAGGAGTGTATCTTCCTGATTTCTTTTGCTTTTTACCCTCCTATGTTGATTTGGCATGGTTCCTATGCTGTCATCTTACCTGGAAGTCACATTAAAGTTTCTTGAGTTTGGGAGGAAGCTAGTGTGAATGGAAAATTCCTTCACCTGGTTTTTCCTGCAGCTCAGGAAGAGCCTGGCAGCTGTGTGGACCCACACCACTACTGGAGCCTCTTCTGCCTGCTTCTGTGGTCTTTAGAAGCTCTGGATCTCTACTACTTCTCTGCTGTGGTTTATAATTTCTTGCACTTTTTTGTAGAAGAGTGTATTTTGTTGTTTTTCTGCTTATTTACCTCCTATGATGCTTTGCTGTTGCTTGTACTCTGCCATATTACCTGGAACAATAAGTGCATTTTTTATTTCTTTTGATTTCCCACCTAAGAGTTCACAGCGTACCTGTGAAATGGTGCATATAATAAGGACATTCTCAGATATTTGATGTCTCTAAATATATTTCTTAATAGTTCTTTGTTGAAAAGGAGAATGATGTGCTCAATCAAAACTATTTGGAAAACCAAGCTAGAAAACTTCCATAAATAGTGAATTTAATGGGAAAGAAATGTAATGGGCATTCACAAAATGTTATAAAAGGGGACAGATGAGGATATATGGAGAACTAAAGTTGGAAATATTGCAAGAACTATGTCAGAAGGCCCCACAAAAAATGATATCAAGAAGAACAAGAAATCAAAACATCAAGAATATGTGACACAACTGAGAGGATCTTCATGTCTCTTGTGAACAATTTAGAACTAAATCAACAAGTGATAGTAATAGTAAAACAAATGAAACAATATATCATGTTTACTTGCAAGTGAAAGTCAAGTTATAACAAAAGGCAATCATAGAACTCTGTAGTCTTTGGTGGTGAAAGTATTATGGAGCCCTCTCAATATAAGCATTAAACACTAATTTGATCCATATTGATTATATATGGTGTGTGAATTTGTGTGTGTGGGTTCTTCTGCAGTAGAATGATAATAAACAACACTGAATTTTTTGAGACAGGTTCTCTATATAGCCCAGGATTGCCTCCAACTAGTGATCTTTTTACTTCAGCATCCTAAGTGCTGAGATTATAGGAATGAACCATTATTGCCAGTTCAAAATCAGAAACATTTCTAAAATGCATTATATGCATGGTATTTGCAATCTTGGAGGGATAGGTGGAAAGAGTGAGCTTTGTAGAGAAGCATTTGGGATATAGAAGACTGTGGCACCAGAAATTTCTGTTAATGTGACTTATAGAATTATTGAATTGGTGGGAGGGGGTTCAAGCAAGGGTCTAACTCTATCCCCGGGTGATCCGGAACTCACACAGTAGTTCCAGGATGACCTTGAACTCTCAGCAGTCCTCCTACTATGCCTCTTGGGAGCTGAGATTAAAGGTATGCACCACCATACCCTGCTAGAATTATTGATTTTTTTGTAATTTTTTATGAGAAAGAGAGAAAGCAAGAGAGAGAGAGAGAGAGAATTTATGCACCAGGGTCTCCAGCCACTGTAATCAACCCCAGAAATGTGTACAATCTTGTGCACAGGTGCAACCTTGAGTGCTCACATCACCTTGTGCGTCTGGCCTCCATGGGATCTGAAAAGTCCAACATGGGTCATTAGGCATCACATACACATTCCTTAACTGCTAAGCCATCCCTCAGGCCCGATTATTGAAATTTCAAACATTGTAACAGACAAAATAAGCTTAAGACACGATTTTTAAAAAATCAAGTTAAAATACAAAAAAAGTGAATGTCATGTAGTTTTTCTGCAGGCCACACCACAGTGAACATGGCTGATGTTGTCTGACCTTGGAAGCACAGCAGGGTCAACCCTGGTTAGTACTTAGATGGGAGGGATAGTTGATAAAGATAACTACAGGTTTTGCTGCTTTGCATAGTCCTTTCCCCTATGCTGCATGGAAGTGCTCTTTGTGAGGAAATGACTTTGAAATCAGTAGGAGTTCTTGCTTGAAAGTGCTGAATGGATGTGCTGCTTGACCTCAGAGATCTGACCCATGAATAAATGGACAGCAATAAGACATCAAGCATGCAAGCTGTTCCTTCAGAAAACATGTACTCTTTTTGAAGTTTGTGTCTTAAGTAAAGGACCATTATCCAAAAATTTCTTTTATAGAACAATTTATTTCCAACCGGTCATGTTAATATATGCCTCTTGATCAAGTTGATGGTGTTACCATATTTTTGTTATTTACATTAAGGGCCCATCATAAACATATTTTCAACCATAAAAGAAGCCAGTTTATTCCAAAAAAATAGGATTTTTAATGTCATTGTTTAGTAATGTTAGGTTCTTTATAACTTATTTAAACCTATACTTTGAGGGATTTATTTATTATTTGAAGTATGCTTTCAGCTCCCAAAATTTACTCTAAACAAAGGTCAGGTTGAAATTATAATGAGAAGTCCATAATCTCTACTTGGTTCAGCTTATATTAAAGTCAGACAGACATAAACCAATATGACAATATATAAATAAAAATAATTACAAATTGTGTTCTATACAATGAAGAGACAAAATAAGGAAGAAGATAAACTAGAAAGGAAATAAGACTTTAAAATAAGTAAAACAAGTATTTTTAAACTATGTTTGAAAGAAATATTCCTTTGAGGAGATTGTTGGAACTCAGCAAACAATGCTGATTATTTTAAATTAAAGATGATTGCAGAAAAGCCAATGCTGGAAAGGTTTCACTCTGCTATTCCCTTATGTGCTTAATAATTGGACATGCCAGGAAGAAAATAATTACCTTTAGTCATTTTCCTATATTTTCTTAAATTAAACTCATATCTGCCAGAAGAAAGATTAAAGTATGTAACCACTCATGGACAGATTTTTTTTTTATTAATTAGTTTTGTACTCAGAGAATACAGTCAATTTGGTACCATTGTTAGGCCCATCCATGTCCTAACCCCTCTCCCTGGCCCCTCCTTGTTGAGGTATATGGGTCATGGATTCTGGAGTTAGCCCACAATTATGGGTAGGATAAATGTCTCTGCATATCATGACCTAACATGTGGCTCTGACATTCTTTCCGCCCCCTCTTCCACAAAATTTCCCTGAGCCATGTTGGGTTCATTTTTTGTCTGCTTCAGTGATGAGGTGTTGGGGGCCTCTGAGGCTCTGGCTCTCTGATTTGGTAGGAGTTGATTTTTCTGTGTGTTGATCTCCTTCACTCTTGTGCTGGCACCTGGTTCACCATGGACAGATTTTGCCACAAGCTATTGTTTGTGTCTTATTCCTATTTACTTCCTTTACTAACTACTGAATATTGGTACAACTTATTCACATGAAATCATTTCACTACCTTACTCTGTTCACTTTCTCCATCTTATATCTATAAAAGGGGTATACAAACACCTTCACCTTTTTGGATTACTGAGTAATCTCTACTGCATTTGTTTTCCGTGTATATTAATACAATTGTCTACCTTTCCCCCCTATTAAGACAGCTACTGACAGTTCTTCAACACTAGAGGGTGATATTTCAACTCAGACTTAAACCTGAGGAGCCAGCTATGTAAAGACATTCATAGAATATGTCAAAGAACACTTCTGGAAGAGGACGCAGGTACCGTAAAGGCCGACAGAAAGAAAAGTGGTTAATACATTTCAGAAATTATAAGAGGTTTGAGCCCTCCTCTTTTATAGTTGCAATTTGTTAGATAATAGCTAAAGATGAATCATCTAATCCTGAGCATATTGATTTATAAATATATGAGTTACTTTTGGGGAAGGTGTTACACAGGTGGATAAGAGCAGGTTGTTCAAGGGGAAGAGGTCAGAAAATTAGGATGAAGATTGGTAGAGGCCACAAGTCTCAGTAAAGAGCTTGAATTTAACTGAGATGGGGAAAACACTGAAAGAACTACCTCATGGAAGTGACGTGATATGATTTATGTCTTTAGAAGAAAATTTTCATTTCTCTGAGTAAAATAGCTAGAGATAAAACCAGTACTTGGAACACAGAAGAAAACAGGGTTGCTGTAAGAGAATTATGTCAATGGATATCGAGAGAAAGGGATGGGTAAAGCCATATTTTGATGGTAGAATATAAGGTTTTGTAAATGGGTTGAATGCAGGTGTGGGAGTCAGTAGAATTATTGGCAACTCTTACGTTTCTGACTTGCAGAAAGAATGTTATGAAATTTGTTTAGATGAAGAAGACTAGTATGGGATGGAGACAATCAGAAAATCTATAGAAGACATTCACTTATTTAAAAAATATTTTATTTTTGTATTTTCAAGGAGAGAGAGAGAGACTGAGAGAGAGAGTGAGCAAGCACACCTGGGTCTATAGCCACTGCAAATGAACTCCACATGCATGCATTTTGTCCATCTGGCTTTATATGGGAACTGGGGAAATGCACCAGGACACTATTAGGCTCTAAGTGCCTTAACTGATGAACCATCTCTCTAGCCTGACATTGTTTCTTTGATATTTTTTATTGACAACTGCCATAATTACAGAAAATAAACCATGGTAATTCCCTCCCTGCCCCACTTTCCCCTTTGCAGTTCCACTTGCCAACACACCCTTCCCCCTTTCAATCAGTCTCTCTTTTATTTTGATGTCATCATATTTTCCTCCTATTATGATGGTCTTGTGTAGGTAGTGTCAGGCACCAAGATGTCATGGATATCCAGACCATCTTGTGTCTGGAGGATTGCATTGAAAGGAGCCCTATCCTTCCTTTAGCTCTTACATTCCTTCTGCCACCTCTTCCACAATGGACCCTGAACCTTGGAAGGTATGATAGAGATATTTCAATGCTGAGCACTCTTCTGTCACTTCTTCTCAGCACCATGGTGCCTTCTGGGTCATTGCAAGGTCACCGCCATCTGAAAAGAGAAACTTCTCTAACCAAAAGTTAGAGTAGCATTAATATATGGGTATGAACATTAAGAGAAGTGCTTATTGGGCAGTTTGGTGAGCATAGTATATACATTTAGCCAGATTCCAGCAGATGTTACACCCCTAGGGCTCATGACTTCCCCTGTCATAGGTTTTCAGTATCAACCATGTATTCCATCCTGTGGAGAGGGCTTCCTGCCCAATTAGGGAGTGGATGGTATCCCTATAACAGATGTACCACTATTGAACTCATTGTCTCATTTTGTCTGGCTGGCCAAATTTAAGGCTTGCAGTGTCCATTGTTGTTTGTCTCCACTGGTGCTTTTTCTCTCTCCCATGGGACTGCATGTAGCACAGTTTTCTCCAGCTTTCTGTCAGCTGGTCTACAGGGAGGAGGTTTTCAGCTCAGCTCCAGCAGGATTTCTCAGTAACCTTGCAGACCAATTAAGTGGAGTCTTCAGCAATAAGGTCTTGCCATCTATTCCTGGTTGGAAACTAAGAGCCTCAGCAATGGCCTGTAATGTTTTGGGGAGTTACCAGTGACCTCTCTGGCCAATAACTCACTGGAAGGTATCCCATCCCTGGCACTGAAAATTTTCTAGTAACAGTCTATGGCTTCTAGATGCATGCCATTGTCCAAAGAAGTAGGTTTCTATACGACTTATTCATACCCTCTTGATTAACCCTTTCTTGATCCTTCCGTATTCAATCTCTTCCCCTGACCTCACTTAGGCATTTCCACCCCCAGTAATCTAGCCTTCTACTTACGTAAATACAATATGATCCTCTTATGTTCCCCCCTCCTCCCTCCCTTTCTATTCCCTTTCTATCTTACTGAGTTTATTGCAACTCACATAGAAGTCCAATCATTTGTAGCTAGGATACACATGCAAGAGAACATGCGACATTTGGAGTTCTGGGCCTGGGTTACCTTACTATGTATAACATTATTTAAAAAAAAAACCTTTATTTATTTATTGTCAAGGGAGGGGGAATGAATGGGTGTGTCAAGGCCTCTAGCCACTGCAAACGAATTCCAGACACATGTGGCACCTTGTGCATCTGGCTTATGTGGGCCCTGGTGAATCAAAACTGGATCCTTAGGCTTCTCAGAAAAACACCTTAACCACTAAGCCATCTCTCCAGCCCCAACATTAAATTTTCAATGTATGTGAACCACTCAAGTGGAAAAGTCAAGCAGGTATTTGCTTATACAAGATTATGTCTACTATTTGTGAGGAACAATTAACCCACCTGACTTTAAATTTAGCCTCATGCCAGGCATGGTGGTGCCTGCCTTTAATACCAGCAGTTGGAAGGCAGAGATATGAGGAGTACTGTGAGTTTGAAGCAACCCTAAGACTACATAGTGAATTCCAGTTCTGCCTGGGCTAGAGTGAAATCCTACTTCACAAAACAAAAAATAAATAAATAAACTTAGGCTCATACAGGGCTGAATAATGTGCACTTTATTTTTAATTCTAATTATTAAACTATCCATCTATATACCTACATATCCATCTATCATATATCTATTACAGTTTTCTCATTATCTTGGAAGCATTTAGTAATTATGTTACTGAAGTTAATTTGAAGTGACTTATATTAAAAAGGAACACAAACAATAGGATTATTAAACTAAATCATTATGGTTTAATGGAGTAACTAGGAAAAGATGATGGGGCAACAGTTAAATATGATCATTACGATAAATTTATTTGTTAACAATGATTTGACATGTAATTGAAAAGGGTGCTTTTCCTCCTTGAATGTAAATATGTTTATATAAAAATTTTACAATGATAGAAAAGTGCACATACTATATATATAGTATTAAATAACTTGGTTTTAAAAGAACACACTTAAAGGAAAACGAGGATGTGACTTCATATATTGCCTAGTCATGAAGTAATGTTTTGATAAAATAAGGCTAAATGAATGGTGCTTCTAAAGTAGCTCTACCTATATATTCATCTTCCCTTTTTTACCTTTTACAACAGGGTAATGGGTATTATATCAACAGGATTTCCACATAACTGGGGAAGGACATGATGTCCTTCAGTTCATTTATTCATTTTTTGTACATTTAGTCAATATTAATTGAGTACTTATGTTTTGTCCGTTAGTTAGCTAGAGAGTAGGAGTATAGAAATGAAACTGTAGTTCTGACTTCCTTCAAGGACTTCACAATCCAGTAAAGATATAATAAAATATAATGATTCCTATTGATTAAGCTCATATTGTACTAAGTTCTTTCCATATATCATATCATTTCACTCCCACAAACCTCATTAAGGAGTGGACACATTTATGTTTAGAATGCCAGAAAAAAAGGAACGAGAAGGCCTCATTCAAGATCAGTATAGTAAAGGAACTATATTCAAGATCAGATAGTAAAAGAACTGAAACCCAGGGAATGAGTATTTAGAGTCACTGTTTTTAATATCATGCTCTTCTTTGTGGGACACCAACTTAAAATTATGACATGTAGACACTCAGAAAAATGTCAGATTAAACCCAAGGGGCTGACAAAAAAATGATAACAAAATTCAAGTAAGATATTTTAAGCTATTTTCTTTTCCATTATTATGTCATCATATATTCTTAATGCCATACTAAGCAGAAAAACAAACAAAACTCCCATAGACTCTATCAGTATCCTAAAATGGAATGGTGTTGATTAAACTGGAATAAAAATATCTTGGGACCATGTATGTAGATGTTTTTTTTCTCTTTTTAAAAACTTTTTAATTGAAAACTTCCATAAATATAAATGATATACCATGACAACAATCCCTTCCCACCACCCTCGATTACCCCTTCCCAAGTTCCCCATCCACTGAATTCGTTCTTTTTGCTAACAAATCTCTCTTCTATTTTGATGTCATCATTTCCCCCTGTTATGCAAATCTTGTGTAGATAGTAGTATCAGCCACTGTGAAGTCATGAATATCAAGACACCATTGTGTCTGGAAGACAGTATTGTAAACAGTCTTCCCGTTCATTTGGCTCTTATATTCTTTCCTCCACCTCTTCGGCAATGGGCCCTGAGTTTTGGAAGGTGTGACAGAGATGTTTCAGTGCTGAACACTCCTCTGTCATTTCTCAACACTTCAGTGAGTTTTGAGCCACCCAATTGGTCAGCACCATCTGAAAAGAAAAGCTTCTCTAACCATAAGTGACAGTATCATTAATATATTGACATAAACATAAATGTTTAGAGGGCAGTTTGGTGGGCATAATATGTCCATTTAGCTAAACAACATTAGTAATTACTCCCCTATGTCTCATGACCTCCCTAGCCATAGGATATTGACTAGGTTTTCAGTACCAGGCATGTATTCTCTCCCATGAAGAGGTCTCCAGTCCAATCAGAGAGCAGTTGTTTTCCCTCATAATAGATATATCACTCTTGAACCAGTTGGTACATTTGGCCTGTTTGGCCAGCCGTAAAGCTTGTAGGATCCACTGCAGGATAAGACTGTTGATTTCTCTCCCCCAATAGGCTGCATAGCTCTTTCCAGCATCCTGAAAGCTGGTCAACAGGGAGAAGACTTCCACATCATCTCCAGCTTGATTTCTCAGTGATCTCCAGTGCAACCATGTGGAGTGTTCAGGAACAGATTCTTACCATCTAGTCTGGTTGACAATCAAGGGCCTTTATAATAACCTGTTGTGTTTAGCGGGCATCAAGGGCTTGCCTGGGCAGTAACTCTTTTGAAGATATCCTACCATTGGCACTGAAATTTTTCTGATAGCAATCTATGGCTTCTCACACACATATACACCTGCACAAGATATTTCTACCAAAAGTCTCTCTCTCTCTTTCTCTCTCTTTTAACATATATATTATTAGCTAATGAAGGAGTAGGTTTCCATATGGTTTATTCATAAATCTTATTTTTAAAATTATTTTTGTTGACAACTTCCATAATTATAGACAATAACCCATGGTAATAAATTTTGATTAACCCTTTTCTCTTCCATATCCTTGTCTTACACCATCCCCACTACAGCCTTCTGCCCCTCAGCTTATATATCTGCTATATCTTCCCCTAAAGCCTTCCTCTCCCTTCCTCATGGACGTTTTTCTAGCTTCTGGTGTCTCTACTACTGACTTTATTCCATATCACATGCAAATCTAAACATTTGAAGCTAGAGTCTTGTGTTCTGTTAAAGTCCAAACTGTGGGCTTATTTAGTTGAACTTTTACAATATAAACAATTCTAGATCCAACGCAGATTAGAAAAATTTCTATAATTAGGTGATGAATGTTTTTCCAAGACAAAACAATGAAGATGAAAGAAAGAATTCAAATATTATCCACATTTTATCAACTTGTCTGAATTAAAGTTTTTAAATTAATGTTTATTTATTCTTTTTTGGTTTTTCAAGGTACGGTCTTACTCTAGCCCAGGCTGACCTGGAATTCACTATGTAGTCTCATGCTGGCCTTGAACTCATGGTGATCCTCCAACCTCTGCCTCCCGAGTGCTGGGATTAAAGGCATGCACCACCACACCTGGCTTAATTTATTTTTTTTTCTTTTTTTTTTGGTTTTTTTTTTTTTTTTTTTTTTGAGGTAGGGTCTCACTCTAGCCCAGGCTGACCTGGAATTCACTAGGTATTCTCAGGGTGGCCTCGAACTCACGGCGATCCTCCTACCTCTGTCTTCCAAGTGCTGGGATTAAAGGCATGCGCCACCACCCCTGGCTGGCTTAATTTATTTTTTATTAACAACTTCCATGATTGTAAACAATATCCCATGGTAATGCCTGCTCTCCCCCCACTTTCCCCACTGAAACTCCACTCTTCATCATATCCCCTCCCCCTCTCAATCAGTCTCTCATTTACTTTGATACCATCATCTTTTCCTCCTATTATGATGGTCTTGTGTAGGTAGTGTCAGGCATTGTTGGGTCATGGATATACAGGCCATTTTGTGTCTGGAGGAGCACGTTGTAAGGAGTCCTACCCTTCCTTTGGCTCTTACATTCTTTCTGCCACCTTTTCCACAAAGGACCCTGAGCCTTGGAGGTGTGATAGAGATATTGCAGTGCTGAGCACTCCTCTGTCACTTCATTATCTTGAAAAAAGGCATTGATATAGATATTACTCAAGTACTTTTTAACATCTTAGAATGTATTAAATTGTTACATGACCCTTTTTGTACACAAGAGTGGGGAGAATGGATGCTGTTGAGGTGCAATTGGGATGGTAGAATAACTTTACAAGTTGTATATGATTAATATGTTTAAATGCTTTCTCAAAATGGCTTATATTGAAGACTACTGAAACATGATCAAAATAATCTAAATTATGTTTATAAAGTTATGTACAGGATTACACATTTCAAAACTATTTTGTACAGTAGCAAAAGTTCTAGAGGCTGATATTAAAAGACTCCAATATAGATTGTCCTGTGAAGGGTCAAGAGTCAGTTCAACCATATTTTGTAAGAATCTAGAGAAATAAGAGCAGTTATATTTTCCTACATTTGAATAAAGAAATATTTAAAAGGTAAATACACAGTGGGTGGATAGATACTTGGAAGAAAATTAGTGAATTTGAACAGTTATGGGAGATATACTTCTTTAATTGATTCTTTTTTTTTTTTTTTTTTTTGGTTTTTCAAAGTAGGGTCTCACTCTAGCCCAGGCTGACCTGGAATTCACTATGGAGTCTCAGGGTGGCCTTGAACTCATGGCGATCCTCCTACCTCTGCCTTCCAAGTGCTGGGATTAAAGGCATGCGCCACCACGCCTGGCTTTCTAATTGATTTTAATCCATATGAATGAACTGTCTATTTAAACTAAGATAACATCCAAATATTAATTGCATCGAGAAAATACTAAGAACATATTTTGAAGATATACATATCATACCTTCCAGGGCTCAGGAAACATTGCAGAATGTGGGACAGAAACAATTTGAGAGCTGAGGTATGAGGAAGAATAGTGTTGAAGCCTGGCATCTGGACATAATAAGTCCATTGCACTGAAGAGCTCACACTATATGTGGCTATTTGCCCAAGACCTTCACATGATGGGCTAGTTATCATTCTGTTATAGATGAGAGAGGGATTTTGGATTCCACTCTCTTCCCAAATGACTACTTATATTTAAAGGTTTCCAAGACAGGAGACTCATTCTTCCTTGCAATAGCAACTAATAAATGAGAAATATGAATATAGTGAAACTTAGAGAGATAAGTGTGGGTAATATAGAGGTACTTATGATCAGAATGCAACATTTACATGAAAATGTATAAAAATTATGTAAATCATTATGGTTGGGGGAAAGTAGGTCCAGAATGGAATCAGAATGCATATGAAGAGAGCAATTAGTTTAAGTAGTTACTGTTATCATGCAGTAATGTTGAGTATAGGCTTTAAAGACTGGCTGTCTGGGAAAGAATGCTGGCTGTCCATTGACTAATCATGGAACCAAAGAATTAGTACATGTGAAGAACTGAGTGGTGGAGAGAAAATGCTCATAATTAAATATAAGATATCTTTACACTTAGAAAAGAATAATGGGAACATTTTAGAGTTCACAATAGACATAAGAATCATCATGTTGAAAAGAGTTTACTTAAGTCCATGAAATATAATTTTAACTTTAAGGACTGTATCACATAAGTAGGACTAATGTTGGGGTCAGAAACTTTTTATAGCTGGTATGTTTTAAGCTTCTACTTGAGTTCCTCCTTTCATTCCAGTTGAATGCTTTTTACTGTAATCTTTTAAGTTGCCAAATCATTGTCTGCAAAGTGACAGGGACAACCATTTCCATGGGGTTATGTTTGTGAAATAAATGTACTTGTTCCCAGCAGAATAAATCTGATGGTCCATGGTGAATGGAGTTTCTGACAACAGCAAGTGGAATGAATAGAGATTGGTATTGTGTACAGAAATAAAAGCTATGTAGTAATATTATTTTGCAAAAATTTTACTGTCTAAAAGTCCTTTGTTATACAAATGTAAAAATATATGTACTTCATAAAATAGGAATATATATGTACTACAAATGCTAAAATATGTCCAAGCTCACAAATAACCATGGAATTGCAAATTAAAATTTACCAAAAGAAATTTATTGAAAGTTTTGAGATGGCTACCATATATACAATACTTTTAGCTTTAAAATTACACCAGAATTTGTATTCTTCCCTGGTATTTTAGAGGTAGAAATGCTAACATTTGGCCAACAGTTTCTTGCTTTCCAGATAGTGCAGAAATCAAGGGTTCTTTAAAAATTCTTTATATAACTATTATGGCAATATACAAGCTTATCTTTTAGTAAGAATAGAAAGACATTTTTGTAAAAGTGTTTTTAATAATTTGACACATTAAAAATTTTACTTTTGCTTTCTTTTCCCTGAAGCCAGTAACTGTAAATGAGAACAGTTAGTCAGTGTAAGAAAAATAATTGCTGTAGTTTTCCAATAATGGTTTCCTTTTTTGTAAGTGAAATTTTATTCAGGTGTATCAGAAGTAATCTAATTATTGTCATTTACATCAGTAAATATAGACAGTACCATGATTTAAACAAATGAAAATCACTGATATGGAAGAAAACCTCATTAAAGTAAAATAGTATCTACCAGTTGTATGAACCTTTCCAAGTACTCCCAGAGTTTCTTTCAGAAGGTATTTTCAGGTTAACAAATATCACAATAACAATAGAATGTCTCACATTTAGCAGTAATACCTCTGTCTTTCAATTTAAGTGAAATATAAACCTTGAAGAAGCAGCTTTCTCTCTATTTCTAGGATTCTCATGATCTCATGATCTGTAAAGGATCTTCACATTTCTGTGGAGGAAACGAAAGAGATTTTTGCATTGAGTAGGGGTCAGTTATAAGGAGAAGGGCCTATCAGTTGGCAATATTTGTTTGATAATCACTCCTTTGCTCCCAAGGATGCCCAGTCAAGACCCTGCCCCTCCACTCTCCCTAGTTTCCTTGCTACATAGCCAATACCCCAGATACCCCCACAGTATTGGGTTAGTAAAGGATCCTTGTGGCATGGTGATGAATATTTGGTTTTACAAATTCCCTGTTTAGTGGTACTTCTGACTGTTAAAGTTCAAATCACATCAAGCAACTTTATTCTTCAGAGGTGCATTCCCTCTACAGACTTTCCTTGAATAATATTATCACTTCTATCACTACCTACTCTGTCTAGACCAATTTAGCTAATACATTTTGGCCTTTAATGTTTGGTGTTCCTCATGTCATTATTGTAGCCACCCAGAAAATTTATGTGGAAGGGATCTTATTGGGATGTGTTTACTTTGGCAGCAGTCATCCGGGGTCCACTAAAGCAGAAATTCCTAAGTTGAATAGGTATCCTTCATCTTGGAAAAACGATCATGCTTATTGGACTCTGGAGAATATTGCCAACCTTTAAATTATGGATGTGCCTCTTATTAGCATGCTATCAACCATCTGTAAAATAAGGATGTTGATATTACAGTTTTGTGAAGATTAAGTGAGTTAGTTAAGTAGGCATGATTTAGAACAATGGCTAGCATATAGGTAACACTATTGAGGTGTTAGCATTTGTAATTACCATTATAATACATCTTATATTTAAAGCTTCTTTTTATAATAGTATTATAAAAAGAATTACTTTTCTAAAGGTTTTGAAATGCTTTGGACTAAATGATGGCCCAGGGCTTTTCCTCCACGAGCATTGGACTGACTTAGTTTACTTCCAGCCATACTTTTCTTTCACGGGGAGCTGACGATTTTGTTAAGATGATGTGATTTGGTGTAAGCAGCTTTCAAGCACAAGCATGTTAATATAAAAAGATAAGTGCTAAAGGTTTCCTGCCTTTTAATTAAATTGTATAAACCAAATCAGCCACTGAATGGCCCTGATAGTGCACATTAAACTACTTTCAATTTGAGAACATATCCTTTCCTAACCATTTCTTCTTTGACTGAATGAGCCCATCTAATGAAAAGTGGCTAAAGGGGATGAGTCACATCCTCCCAAATTAACTTTATATGATCCTTACTTAAATTTGTTACTTCAACATACCCTCCATCATATTGAAAGGAAAGAGATAACAGAGCTAAAAGTTAATGAAAAACTTAATTAACTTGGTGAGGTAGATTTCTATTGTCAATTTTACCAGGGTAATAATTCTGCAAGCATCAAATAATGAAAACCTTCACCAGAACCATAATACTTAGCAATGGAAACATGACAAATCTGTCAAGGAGTTCTCCCACATTTTCTGTACTAACTCCCATTTCCCAGACTTTTGAATACCACTGTGGAACACAATTTCGTTGCCCTATACATTATGCATTTTTAATACTTGGAGGACAGTTGTAAATAGTAACTGAAATTCTATATATTTTTAAGTAGGCTGTGGGGTGCGTGTGTGTGTGTGTGTGTGTGTGTGTGTGTGTGTGTGTGCATACATACACCTGGATGCATGTGGAGAATTATTTTAGAAAACATGCCAGCTACATTTTGAAAATCATCCTCAATCTAGTAGATGATACAACACCAGTAGACTATCACAGCATTCATGCTTTCATGGGTAATGCTTATGCTAGATCTTTATAGATTACTTATAAGGAGCATATGCTACTAAGACAAGAAAATGCAGGTTGATGGCTCACCTATGAAGCCCTTAGAAAATTCTTTGTTGTTGAAGGGTCATTGTCTGTCAGGAAATTAAAGAATTTGAATAATGTCATCTAGCTGGTTGGAATGAGAAAGTATTTTCACACATAGTTATTTTAGGTGAATGAAATCAATGATACAATTGTGCATGTTCATGAAAATCTACACATTAGTATGTATCACACTGCTGCTTACTTATTGAACCATTCAGTAATTACTTATTGAATGTCCACTAATGTTCCTGGCACCACATAGTACTATTTATAGAAATGAATGAAGCAACTGACTTCTGTTCTCAAAGAGATTACATTATGGTATAAAAAAGCAGCAGGGAACATATGCATAAATCAGTGTGAAGGTTCAGAGAAGAATTGGAGAATCTATTTTGTACACAAGGTCATGGTAAGTTGTTCTGAGGAAGTGACATTTAAGCTGAAATCAGATAGAAAATGATGTAACAATATCACAGGCAATGTTATAGCACAGACAAGGGCTTTATAAAGGCAAGGGACTTGAAAATCCACAGAATGAAGATGGATTGTATGGTGCACATAAAGTGATGGAAGAGAGGCTCAAGATGCAGCTGGGCTCTAGGCAAAGATCACATATGCGTGTACAGAGGCATAGGAAGAGGTCTAGATTTCTTTCAAATTGCATTAGGAATCATTCAGAGTTTAAAATAGGGTTATGTAACTCTCTCTCTCTCTCTCTCTCTCACTCTCTCTCTTTCATACATACATACAGGGTACTCTGGTTACTCTGCAGACTAGAAAAATTCAGAAAGGAAGCAAGACACTGATTTCAAGGCTTTATCTGCAGTCAAATAGCTGACAGCATCAGAGCAGAGATTTATTTTGGAAGTGCTATGTACTGATTTTGGTAGTGGAAAGTATGTGGATGGGTTGGGGGAGAAGTAGCAAGTGCCTTGTTCTGAGCAACTGATCATATGGTGGTGATATTTACTGTGATGTGAAAGATTAGGGTGATGAGTATATTTCGGAAAAATGTTAAAGAGTTTATGTAGGATATATTAAGTTGAAGATGTCTGTGGAACATCCACCTTACTTGGAAGTCTGACTTCCTGTTCAAGAAATGGTGACTTAAATAAACACTCAGACAAGGACATGCTTGCTGTTCCATAACAAAAATAGCTTCCGCAGTAGATGTGGCTTTTGTAGCCATCTGTGGTAATGCCAGTTTCATTAATAATAGCAAAGTTACATTTCCATCTTATATTTCTTCTGTAATATGCAGTGTAAGTTCTCCATACTTACTGTACTTTGGGCATACAGGATTGCAATTGTGTAGTGAATAAACTGCATGGGACTGACATTGAAAGGATACTCCAATTTGACAGATGATGAAGGTGAGTTTCCCAGAAATAAATGATTTGCCCAAGTTCATACACCCACTATATGACTAGTCACATGTTCATATGCAAAGTCTTTCTGACTTACAAGTTTTTAGTTCTACTTAAATTATAATATGATATACATGCAGAAATTTCTGACCTTGACTATTTTATCCATACAATTCAGTAGCATTAAATATATTCACAACATTGTACAAACATCATCACAATCCAGTAGCAGAACATGTTCATCATCACAACTAGAAAGTCTAAACTAAGGCAATAAGTTCCTTGCTTTCTTCAGCAAGTTCCTAGCAACCTCAAAATATACTTTTTTGTCTCTAAGAATTTACTTTCTTCAGATATTTCACATGAATGAAGTTGTGTATCTGTGTTCTTTCTGTCTGCCTTCTTTCACTTAGTTTGTTTTAAAAGTCCATCCACACAGTAGTATGTATCAGAATCATTCCTTTTAATTTCTGAGTTGCATTGCAGTATGCGTATATTCCACATTTTGCTTATGCCTACTTTATTTCAACCTTTCAACAATTGGGAATGGTGCCACTATAAACACTGGTCTGTGACTATGTGATTTTTTTTCCTTGGAAGTCTTTCAATTTTATCATATGTAAGGGTGTCATTGCTGAACTACATGGTAATTCTACATGTAACATTTTTCATGAAATAATCAAGTGATTTCTAGAGTGAGTTGAACATTTAAAATTCCCACTAGCAGTGGACAAGGGCTACAGTTTCCACATCCATGCCAACACTTGTAATTTTCCACTTTTTACATAATAATCATTCTCACTGTGGTAAAGTTCTATGTCACTTTAGTTTAGTTTTGTTTTTTTTTTGTAAGGACTAATAATGCTTAGATCTTGTCATATTCTCATTGGCCATTTGTATATTTACTATAGATTAGGACTTAGGTGGTAGTTCAGTGGGAGGAAAATATGAATTAATATAAGAAAATTGTATTGTCTTGCAATGGGATACCTTCCAGCGAGTTTTTGGTCAGGGAGAACTCTGATACTTCCACACACTATAGGTTATGGCCTTAACTCTTCCTTGTCCACTAGAGCTAGATGGTTCAGACCTTATTACTGAAGGCAACACATGCTTGGGCTGCTGGACACTGAGAAACCAAGTTGGAACTGCAGTAGAAGTCTCCTCACTGTTGACTAGCTGTCATGAAGCTGGAAAGAGCTATTGTATCCTGTTGCGGAAGAAAATTCATCAACTATCTTAATAAGCAAGGGACAATAAAAGTTTTTTAGCCGGCTAGCCAAGCCAAATGTACCAATTGGTGGAATGGTAGCATTTCGTTTATGCAGGAGAGCAACTGCTCTCTGATTCGATTTGAGACTCACTCCCCAGTAGGGAATTCATGCCTGATACTGAAAAGCTAACCAAAAGCCTATTGGTAGGGAGCTACTACATGTAGTTCTCTGTGGCTTTAAGTAAATTTGCTCATTTATTTTTTTTTTCATTTTTTTCTCTCTAATCTGTCAGTCTTCCATAGCATTGGCAGCAGCTTTCTTGGATGTTTCTTGAATTTCTCCATTTATTATAAAGTAATCAAGGATATCTTTTCACAATTCAAGATAATATACAGCTTGAAGTCATTCCAAAGTTTTTGCCCAGCAATTCCACATAACAGCACATAATTACTAGTGTTAAGACCTTATTGACTTAATACTCTGTTGCAAAGCAAAAATATAAAAAACTATCTACTATCTGTAGTGCTGGGGATTTAACCAGGCACTTGAGCATTCATGTCTATCACTCTATTACTGAACTATGTCTCTAGCTCCAGAGAGAAATTTCATGCTTTTCTTTATTGAAGTTATAAGGCTTCCCCAATTTTCCCTAGCAGAGTTTAGAATTATTTTTTAAAATATGCACACAAATAAGGTGTTACTGAAACATCTGTATAATTGGTAAAGATTATATGGAATAAAGTGTCTTATGTTTGTAGACATGAAGCCTTTCTTATACCATAGTCTAGAATTGGAACTATCCCCATGGGATGGATTAGAAAACAGTGTATCCTTGCTTAGGGGATTTGGCCATGTATAAAATTTACCCCTAGAAGGGCTGACATGAATATGTTCTACATATTTGGCAGAGGACCTACAGCAGAAAAGGAAAGACAGAGGATGAATGCTGCATGTCTAGTTCCTTATCCCCAATTCAACAATCATGTAAATTATAAATCATCTACCCTTAGCAGTAGAGTAAGTCAGATGGCTGAGAAAACTCAGGACCATTATTTCAATTGGCCACTTGCTACATTGAGGAAAACACCAGATGGGAAGCATACATTTTCTACTATACCCAATGCCACTTTCAACCTCAGTTGATTGAACAGTTCTTTTCCACTTGCTGGCCAGGTGGACACAACAGCTTTTCTGGTCATTCATGAATAACCAAAGTCCAGTTCAGCTGATTCACTGTTTTTCTTTATCTAAATATTCTCCAGTAACTTTGGATATTTAGGGATGTATACAATGTCTTGCAGTTTATATAAGAATCAGTGACTTCTTTGTGATGGATATAATGTGAAAGAAACCATCACTACTACTAAGTTCGTGCCTGATGTCATCCATGTAATGTGAATTTGGTTCAAACTGTTTATATAAAGACCAGGTATATTTATAGAGTCTCCTAAGTGAAAACTAGTACGAAATTATGATGTATGTGGTAAGTAAAGGGAAGGGTAGATAGAAATGGAAAATACCTCCACAAAATGAATCTGTAAATCACATGTAACAAAAACCATGCTAGAAATAGAAGCCAAAGTAGCCACACTTAGAGGGTAATTTTTTCATTTAAAATTAAAGTAAATCAACTGGAAAAAAATATTTGAACTTAGCATATTTAGGATCCACAAAGATATAAGTAAAAGAATGATATTCATAAAGAAAAACAACAATATATGTAAAACTAAATATATTGATAACATATAACTAAAGTGGATCCAACTGGAAAACACTGAAACAAAAATGACATCATCAATCCAACTATTTAGTAGTTAAGATAAACTCAAATGTAGCAAAGAGGAAATACATGAAATGGAATATGTGCCCAAAGAATTCACTCAGAATATATCACCATCTCAATCAGTCTCTCTTTCATTTTGATGTCATGATCTTTTCCTCCTCTTATGATGGTCTTGTGTAGGTACTGTCAGGCACTATGATTGAGATAGGGAGGGGATATGATGGAGAATGGAATTTCAAAGGGGAAAGTGAGGGGAGGGAGGGTAGCACCATGGGATATTTTTATAATCATGGAAAATGTTAATAAAAATTAAGAAAAAAAGAATATAGCACCAAACAATGATATAAATCCTATGAAAGCATGGGGTTTGAAGGCTCATATCTGTAGAACCAGAACTAAGAAACCTAAGGCAGTAGGATTTCCACAAGTTCAAAGCCAGCCTAGGTTATGCTTTGGGTTCCAGATCAGTTTGCAGTACAAAATGAGACCCATTCTCAAAGCAGATCTCTCCCCAACAAAATTAAACTTAACATAATATAAACAGAAAATAAATTGGAAGTTTCCACTATAAATCCAGTAAGTGTTCCAAACAAAACAAGTGGCAATGGAAGAAAAACTAAACAGTAATATTCAAAGACAGATTTTTAACTGAAGAAATATGGTTTCTTCACTCAAAAGTAATATTTAGTAAAACAGTTTTTAAATATTCACACATAGTTACAACTTGATGAAACTATAGGATATGACTTTCAAATATAAACAGTCTAGGAAAAATTAAAAGCTATGGGGCTATAGAAATGGATCAGTGGTTCAAATGCTTCCTTGCAAAGACTGCTGGCCCAGGTTCATTTCCCAGCACCCACATAAAGCCAGATGCAATGGCACATGAATGTGGTATTTTTTTCAATGACAAGAAATATTATGTGCATACACACAAAAACTCAGATGCACACACATATAAATTAATTAAATTCAAAAAAGAAAAATTAAAAGTTTTTGAATTCAAAGCTGAAAGATGATCTACAAAAGAGCTTAAGTGTAACAACTAGATGATTCATCAATCCAAATGCCAGAAGTCCTTAGTGAAATATATGCAACCGAACTGCTATCTGAGTAAAAAATAAAATTGTAACAATGTATTGAATAAGATACATTTACCACACCAAAACTCATGTTGAAAAGCATTTTAAAGGACTTCTTCCAGCAAAAAAGTGATATAATCTTGTGGAAAGAAGAAAACAATGCAAGAAACAAATGCCAATAACAATTCTGTGTAGTTTCTTTCTTAATATTTTTGAACTATACCAATTAGGGTATGGTGTTATTTGCACAAGGATGGACGATCTAAACAGAATAGCAAAATTAGTTGTCTAGAAATAGATTCATACATCTATGTAGTAAACTGCATTATTATTCACCAAAATTGTTCTCCTCCCTATAAGACGTTTATATATTCCCCACTTATGACCAATGCTTTCATGAAAGAGGGGTATGCTCCCTCCACCCTTTACACAACTGCCATTGATGTTGGGCTTGACCTACCTTGCTTTGGCCACTAAAATCTGAATAAATGTCGTGTGTACCACAACAGATAGAAGCTTCAACCATGGGGATTATATTGTTATAATGACAACAATGTTGGTTTGACAACTGTTTACCTTCTACCATGGTAGCATGCTCTTAATAGGTACTGTGAACAAGAAGCAAAACGAATAAGCCACCAAGATCTGTGAGTTGTTTCTTATTGCAGTATAATTTAATAAGAATTTAATGTCCAACAAAATTAACATTCCTAATTCAATTGGGGACAGGATAGACTTTGTAAAAGAAAAATATGAAATTGGCATTCCATATCACATTGTACATGAATGTAAATTTCATATGGCTTAATTTTTGTGCTATTATAATAGAATGCCACAGACCAAGTAATTTATAACTAATTGAAATTTATTTCTTATGGTTCTGGGGGCTAGGAAGTCTAAGGTCTGGAGCTGGCATTTCACATGAGTAAATCATCCCATGGCAGATGATGGAAAGGAAAGAGAATGCATATAAGAGTAGAGAAGAAGAAAAAAGGGAAAGGGAGGGCAGGGAGTGAAGGAAGAGGAGGGAGGGAAAGATAGGTATCTGAAACAGCTGGACTCATTCTTTGAAAAAAAATTATTTTCACACCAATGAACCTCCTGCCATGATAATAACATTAATCCCTTCATAAACAAGTCACCTCTCAACATTGTTGTATTGAGATTTACCTTTCTAACACCTGAAACTTTTGGTTTAGTCAAATAAGAGCATAGTTGCAATAAAGGTTTCGAGCTAACAGTATAAAATTTTTCATATGAAAATATGAGGGAAAAGACAATAAAGATTCATGAATTAAACTAAATTAAGATTAAAAGTTTCTTGGCAAAACAATAAGATATAAATAAAAGATATGTGCAATATATATTAATCAGAAGGGACCAATATGCAAGACATAAAAAAGCAATTCACTTGAAAAATGAGCAAAAGTCTTCACACAGATGCAGAAACCCAAGTGGCCAATAAATACATAAAATGATGTTTGGCCTCATTAAATTAATGTCACTGTGAGATATCATTCCACATTCCCCATGTTGGCAAAAATATAAAAGTTTTACAGTTATTTCACTCTACCTATTTTTTATGTAAGGACTGGCACAACAGATCATAGTCATGTATGCCTAATGGCCTGTTTTGTTAACTTTCCAATCTAAAAACACATATTACATTTTAAAGTACTGTAGAAATGAAAAACAAAATGGGAAAGATCATTTGGGATGCTAAGACCTAAAATATTTACTATGCTTCTCTTTACCAAATGTTTTCTAACTCTTTGGAGAAACTAACATATATCAAAAGATGTTTGTAAAAATATCAGTACAAGCCTCATTTATTTATAGCCATAATCTTGAAATGATACAAATGTTTATCCATTGTGTCATTCATTCACCAAAGAAAGTGAACGAACTAAGCTGAGAGGTAAGGGACGATGGAGAGAGTGGGTGCAACAGGGTTTCATGTCACTGCAAAAAATTCCAAATACATGCACCTATTTTGTGCATTTGATTTTATGTCAGTACTGGGCAATCGAACCCAGGCTGTCAGGCTTTGCATGCAAGTGCTTTTAACCACTGAGCCACATCTCCAGCCCCTGTAACATGTTTTTGATACCAGAATTTTGAGTGTCTGAGAGTGATGGAGCCATTCTCATCCCTTGACTGGGCTTTAACCCAGGAGTTAGGCTGCTAGACTGTCACAGTCATGCAAAACATCCACTGTGCCAGTGGCCTTCAGTTTTAGGTCTTATGGATTCATTGAGTGAAGTCCAGAGATCATAGAGATTGAAGTTTAGGAGTATTTTATTACAGAGAGTAAGAGAATGACTGAAGTCAGAACTCCTTCAAAGCAGGAGGGATCCCCACAAATGGGAAAGTCATTGAAGTTATGGCCTTGGAGATAATAAGGTTTTACTGGATGGGGGATGAGTTGGTTAGTCCAATTTTTGTTTTTGTTTTGTTTTTTCGAGGTAAGGTCTCACTTTAGTTCAGGCTGACCTAGAATTCTCTATGTAGTCTCAGGGTGGCCTCGAACTCATGGTGATCCTCCTACTTCTGCCTCCTGAGTGCTGGGATTAAAGGCGTGCGCCACCACGCCTGGCTGATTAGTCCAGTTTTTATGCCAGGTGTCTAGACGCCTTGCAGTCTTCATGCCTGCATCCTAGGGAAGGGGAACTCTTTAGGGAAGAAGAGGTAAGTAAGGACATGGTCATTCTTCTGACATTGCTGGCCTTCAGCAAAGTAGAGGCTGTGAAAACTCTTTAAGGTAAAAAGAGATAAAGAACATGTTTCTCCCTTAAAGGCTTACGGACATTTCTTTAAGTCACTTTGTTTTACTTCCAGGGGCCCTGTTAACTCTAAAACACCGCTGTTTCACTCATCTCATAGTACATATGCCAAATCAAATGATATACCAAATTAAATATGCAATTTTATGAGCCAAACATTGGAAAACAAATCTAAAATCTTAGTATCAGGTTGAAGCCACCTATAAGAGAAGAAAGAAAGAATTAAGGCTCCAAAGCATTGACAGAGTTCAAAAGGATAATATCAAGCTATGAAGATATAACTGCTGTGAGGTTTTATTCACTGAAACACACAAGTATTACCTGACAGATAGACATGAAGCAATTGACAAACATTCATCGCAGTGAATATCACCTATATCTTTCTGAGATAAGAATTAGATTAGACAAAATTAGTTAAGTGTTTAGAAAACTAAAAAATGAAACTGATAGGTTTGAAATGCATGCACACATTAGTGTAGAAAAAAGTACATTATACATGTGTTTTCTAGATTATATGCAGCATTTATCAAAATTTATTATGTATTAGATCATGGATGAAATTTAAGTAAATTTTAAAGAAATTTAAAGGATCAGTATTACACAAGTGACTTTTTAATATTTGAAACATAGATTTGCATATGCATATATGTGTGTATTTATTTAAAACTATATGTTTTTATGTTTAAAATATAAATTGCTGAATAATTTGAGTAATAAGCAAGTCATAGGGGAAATCATACAGATAATGCTAAATTATACTTGAATTAAATTTCTAGAATAATATCCCTCAAAGGCTTCATTTAGGAAATACATTTATTTTAGAGAAAAATATATATGTAGCCCATATTTATATCCCTAGGATGCTTCTCCAGTATATATATATTACATATTTATATATCAGATTGGTTATATGTATATATAAAACCAATCGGACTTATATCCTTATTATAGAGCCTGGGTAGGCTTAAACTATTTATTCACACTAAGCATTCATGGTATTTTATGGAGATTCCTTAACTCCAAAACTCAGGATTTTTTGCTCTACAAAATTGAAATGATGAACCCTTTGCTGGCATTTATTGTATGTTCAGGATTTTCCTCCTATAACCCTGCTCTCCCTTTTCTTACCTCTCCCCTTTCTGCTTTTCCTCTTTGTTCTCCTAGACACTTTCACTCTGCTTTTATTTTATATAATACATATATGATGTGTGGGACTGTGTAAGATCTAGTAATAAGGGTACAAAAGAAATAGGAAAATGTCGAGATTTATTTTAGCTGGTTACTGATTAAACATTCTTTGTTTATAACTACCTTCCTGTAATGTTTGAAATATTTTATGTAAAAAGAAACACAAACATGAGGCTTGGCACATAAAATAGCGCATAGAATTTTGCTCTCTTGTAGGAAAAAGAGACAATCAATGTAGTTTTTAGTATTCTATAAAACCTTAATATATTTCTGGGAGAAAGGGATAGCCCTTTGGAGATAGAAGAGAGTTTTAAGTTGATACATGCTATTAAAAAGCAAGTGGTAGATATTTTATTGGGAATTTTAAATTATTTGGTTCTATTTTCTTTCAGATGATTTGTAATACCTTTCTGGTCAGTTCTGTTGGTCAGTTTCCCAGAATGGGAGTATGGCAATAGAATGGAAGTTCACTGTTGCCTTAGCTAGAGTATAGCTTTGATTTAAGCCTGGTTACATACAATCCCAACCAGATTGGGCACTACTATACAGAAGACAAGAGACCATGGGCATGTGTAGAAGCTTCTTTATATGGGTTCATTTTTCCATACCTCCAGTAGTTGATGGCCAATGACCAAGGGCGTAGGGTTAGGTCAGTTGTGCCAAGGAACAGGGCACTGAACATGCCTTTTCTTTATTCCTGAGCCACTGGGATAGAGTTCTTCCATCTCCTTTAGGGAAACTGCAGCTTGGTGGGTAGCTCAATTAGGTACTGTTAATTAGGACCTTAGGCAGTTATAAATGTATGGATTTTTCAGTTTCCTTGGTACTTTCTGTGTGCACATGTTGTTTGTAATATACTGAGAACAGAGAAGTAGATAAGGAGTTAGGGGTAATAAGATAGACATCATAAGGAGGAAGTGGTTTCTGTTTTTTTCTTGGAACTTTCTCTCTCCTTTTGGCTCTACACCTTTTCAGTTTTCTGCACTTTTCCAGATCCATTCAGGTCTCCCTATTGTTCCTCTTCTTCCCACCTGTCTTTAAACATTTATGTCCTCTGGGGTTTTTCAGCCTGCTTTTTTGTGTACATTTTCTGTGGGTGGGCTTAACCCATTGCCCTTTTGACTTTAACTAGTTAACCTCTAGGCATATTTCCAGGACTGTGTATCTAGATAGATATTGAACCATTTAAGTTAAATTTACAACCTTTGTTAAACTGACTGTATACTTCTCTCTCTGTGCATTAGTGTTCTGATTAGAGATGTAACTGTCCACTAAGTACATCCTGAAAGTAACCCAGGAGTTCTGGTCATGTGATTCCTGTTATTATTGTCACTATAAACTCATTTTCCAAGTCTTGTTCCTATTTCTTCAGACTTTATGTTCTTTCTTTTCCAGCTAGACTCCTTCTACCTGATTTCATATTTTAATCTTTTCATGCCAGCTTCCTCTTTAGTCTCCACCTTTCTGCTATTCTCCATCACCATTCAATTTCCCACATTTCTCACATTCTAAACCACAATTCTTGGAAACAATTACTTTGAATAAACATTATTTTCTATTATATAAGAACCTATATAGTATTTTATTTAGCATTAAAAATTGTCATAATTTCATCCAAGCCTACACTTGATTCCTGTCATTGGAATTTTGGGGGGATTTGTTTGTTTGTTTGTTGTCAAGGTAGAGTCTTGCTCTAGCCCAGGCTTACCTTGAACTCAATCTATAGTCACAGGATGGCCTCAAACTCACAGCGATCCTCCTACCTCTCCCTCCCTAGTACTGAGATTCAAGGCATGTACCACCATGTCTAGCTTATAATTAGATTTTTCCTTCTTCCTTTTCATGTTATCTATTATATCAATTGTTTTCTCTGATATTTTAATATGCTGCCTGTTAATATCCACTGGCAATCACCTATGCTATTTCATCTGTTTAGAATCCCCAGATTCTTGCAATCTACCATTTTATTTGTTGAAAGTCTTGTCATTTTTCAAGATCCTGCTTCAGTATTACCTCTTCTATGATACTTGCCTGCCTCTGATTTCATTAGTTGTATGTAATTGGTCATACTTTTGGAGCTTTGAAGCTAGAATATTTTTTTAAATGTATCACTATGCTTATCGCAGCCAAAATTTTCCAATTATTTATTTCCAATTAAATATTTAGCTACAAAATCCATTTCCAAGATTTATTTTGAGGCAAGTCCACAGACTCACCTTTTAAGGCCTCCAGCCACTGTAATTAAACTCCAGATGCATGCACCACCTTGTGTGCATGTGCAACCTTGTGCACTTGTGTCACCTTGTGCATCTGGCTTACATGGGACCTGGAGAGTCGAACACGGGTCCTTAGGCTTCATAGCCAAGGGCCTCAACGACAAAGCTATCTCTCCAACTCTGCAAGACTTTTTGAAACTCACTTTCAGCACTCAAGAAAACATACACAAAATGTTTTACATCATTACTCAGCTTTAATGAAGAAGTGAATTCATACTAAATGAATATATGCAAGCACATTCTGAAGGCTATTCTGAGAGTAACTAATTGGCCCTCATTTTGTTAATTAAGAGCACTGAATCCCAAACCAATCTTTAAAGCTAATCACTAAGATGAAAAAGTATATTAACCATACAAAAAATCAAATATAAAATGCAGTGCAATAATGACTAAGTATGCTAAATGTTCTGGTTTAATTCAGGTGTTCCCCATAAACTTATGTGTTCTGAATGGTAGGTTCCCAGGTGATGGAGATTTGGGAATTAACACCTCCAAGAGGCAGTGTATTGTTGGGGGCAGGCTTATGGGTATTATAGCCAGTTCCCCCTTGCTATTGTTTGGCACACTTTCCTGTTGGTATTGTCCACCTTATGTTGGCCAGGCAGTGATGTCCACCCTCTGCTCATGCCATCGTTTTCCTGTGCCATCATGGAGCTTTTCCTTGAGCCTATGAGCCAAAATAAACCACATTTTTTTCCCTCAAGCTGGTCTTGGTTGGATGATTTCTGCCAACAATGAGAACCTGACTGCAACACTAAACTTCATTGGTCGAAATCTAAATTACACAAACCATTCTTTTGGTTTTAGTGATGTGAGTTGATTGTGACATCAAGCCCATTTTGTGAGGAATGTCACCATGCCTTGTGTAGCCAGATTGGAAGCAAAGAGAGGGCAAAGACAGTGCTTTAAAACTGGGAGCACTAATTATTGATACTCAAGAGCTTTGAGTGATCTCTTCCATAAGCTGGTTCCACTAAGGCTTCATTATATATATCTAGGTACTTGATGGAGTTTTGTCTTGTAACTTCTTAAGTTTATATATCCTATCTCAAGTGGCTAGGCTTTATGTTAAGAGATTCAGATATCTCAGGGATAGTTATCAGATTTCAGAGTTACTTTCAAAAGTTAGACTACTTTGTACACTTTTTAACCAACAAAAAGAAAGGTATTTGCTTGAATTTCATCTAGAAAGTCACAGCATTAAAAATGAAGTCATTTTCTAATATATAAATTCTCCTCACAGATGGTACTTTTTAATGAAACCTAAGCAGATGGGATGAAAAATAACCCTCTGCCACAGTTTCACTAGGATAACTTTATCTTATGTTTTAAATATGCATTTCTATTAAAATGTTAGCTTATGCCCAAGTTCATTAATTTATACTGAAGAGATTTTCCATAATTCCTATGTTGTACTTCATTTGGATGGACTTGAATTTTGACAGGTAAATTCTGGTACCTATTTCTTAATATTTGTACATTAAAATTATAGTTTATATTCTTAATATAATTCATTTGAGACATATGCGTAGAGACAATCAAAATGTTTTGGTACAGAACAAATTTTGAGTAGATAAATCACTTGAAAGTGGATAATTCTACAAATGTACTACAAATAGATCACTTAAATTCTTTCCCATTACTAACTTCAGAAAATATTGGGGATATCCTCTGTTTGTCCCAACCTATTCTTACCCAGTCAACATTCCCTCAAAATATGCACGTCATTTTCATCTCTGAAGATTTTTCTCAGTGTGCTAGTAATACATGGTATCTCTCATGCCTTTGTTGCTTGAATTTTCCCATCCTTAACTGTTTCTCATCCTCATAAATATTTTGTCAGAATCTGGTTTGTTTATCAAATTCTAGATACTAATGTTACAAAATTGATTATGGGATATGCAGTACATATCTTCACGTTGCTGAGATGAACTTCCAACCCAGGCACAGTTATGGAGAAAAGAAATTTATTTGAAGCTTATAGATCCATGAGAATGTCAATAATGGCAGGAAACATTGGTCTGTTTTTACAGGACCAAGCAGAGAGAGCAAAACCACAAGCCACACCAGCACCACCTAAAAGGAGGCAAGCACACTTTAGGAACTCCAGGCCAAAAGCAGGCACATTGCATATCTTTAGACTAGAATTCCAAATTCACCCCTATACCTTAGGGCTGGACCCTAAGATCCACCCACATTGACACCTTCTCCAGCTCTGTGGCTGCAGATCTAGACCCTACCTGGAAAAAAAAAGGAAATTATAAACTTTAATAAAATCCTGAATATATTGGGGACCATCCATTCAAACTGCCAGAGGGTGATTACTTAATATATAGCTTTAGAAGGGCTATTACTGCCCTCATAATGAGACTATAGATATTTCAATGAGATAAACTGATGGAATCTGAGTTATGATATATTGATCCTACTGAATTATGATATAAATTTACTTTACTTGACATTTACTCATTTTTAGCTATACTTTTTGTAGTTGGTACTGATGCTATCATAGAAATCTGGGTCCACTCTCAGTTCCCTTGGTCATTCACTATAGTCACTCAGCAAAACTACAAGTCTATATCTTTCCACTTCTCATCTCCACCCAAAATGGTGTACTTTAATCCATATCATCTCTCTCATATACTTCCATAAACTTTTCCAAATAGTCTAATATTCCCCACATTTAATCTGCCTTTTTACACTTTTGCCCCAGTTATCTTTCTAAAACACCACATCTGATTATGTCATAACTTTATCCCTCCAGACATTTGTGGATATCTATGGCATAAATAACAAAATCTGCAGCTCTTTTCCTTTTCAATTGCATGTTTGTATATTAACTATTGACTATTCTAGACCATTTTATTTAAAGCAAGTTTCTTATTTATTGCTATTACAGCACTTTAAAAAATCCATCATGGCATGAATTTAGTTAATTATGTGGTTGGTATATCTAATTCCATTTTTAAATTTTTTGTTCATTTTTATTTATTTATTTGAGAGTGATGGAGAGAGAAAGAGTCAGAGAGAGAGAGAGAGAGAGAGAGAGAGAGAGAGAGAGAAAGAGAAAGAGAGAATGGGCGCGCCAGGGCTTCCAGCCACTGCCAATGAACTCCAGACGCATGAGCCCCCTTGTGCATCTGGCTAACGTGGGTCCTGGAAAATTGAGCCTCGAACCGGGGTCCTTAGGCTTCACAGGCAAGAGCTTAACCGGTAAGCCATCTCTCCAGCCCTCTAATTCCATTTCTATAAATGAATGCTTCATGAGGATAAAATCTTCTCCACCTAGATCTTTGTTACATTTTCAATGTCCACATCAGTATTTTTATGTTCCTGTGTAATAGATTTGGGATGTAGGATTATGAATCTGTTTCAAATCTTCCAGCCTCTTCTACCTCTTCTACCAAATTTCCTTTGCTCTACTCGTAGAGAAAAATAAAACATTCTTCACAGGAGCCGGGTATGGTGGTGCTTGCCTGTAATCCCAGCACTCGGGAGGCAGAGGTAGGAGGATTGCCATGAGTTCAAAGCCACCCTGAGACTACAGAGTGAATTCCAGATCAGCCTGAACTAGAGTGAGACCCTTCCTCAAGAAACAAAAACAAAAAAATTCTTCTCAGATACATGATGCTTCAAATTCTGTACATATCATATATGCTGTTGGTTGGTTTGTTGTCTTCTTTTGTTATGTACTTAGCCATCAATTGAAAGACTGAAAAACTACTGAAAAATTTATTTTAATTTAGCCATAATACTTTCTTTGTATTGCCCAATTAAATGACTGAATTCATTTTTTCTTTCATAGAAATTTCATTCCATGTTACTACCATGCCCCTAAATCCAATCTCTACCTGGTACATTGTTCCACACAGCCCATTGAAGGAAGATTCTTTCTCCTTTGGTTCAGAAAAAAGGGAATAGGAAAGAAATTGCCCACAGAAGCCAGAAAGGTTGTATAAATGAGTACATTAGATAATAAAATACAATAAAGAATGCTGTGGCTGGATAGATGGCTTAGCAGTTAAGGAACTTGCCTGAAAAGCCAAGGGACCCAGGTTTGATTTCCCAGGAGCCATGTAGGCCAGATGCACAAGGTGGCACATACATCTGGAGCTCATTTGCAGCAGTGTCAGGGTCTGGCAAACCCATTCTCTATTTGTCTTTCTCTCCCTTTAAAATAAAAAAAATAAATATTAAAAATGTAAAAAAGAATGCTGAAGACTATTTTGAGCTGGAGAATATAGTTTTATGATTTAAATAGGATATCACCTATTTAAATATACTTGGGTTTTGTCATGTAGAAATATAGGGGCCAAGATCCCAAATATTCTACATTTTAGAAAACAAAAGCAGAAATTTGGATCTTTAGTGGAATGCTCTGATATTTAAACTCCATGAACCCTTGTTCAAATTTCAACTCAAAGTGGATCAAAGTCTTAAATGTAAGATCTATAATTCTCAAAGAATTAAAATGTGATAATAACAGAAGCTCATCAAGATATTGGTGCAGGCAATAATTTCTCTTGATAGGAACCCACAAAAACAGAAAAAAGGAAGGGATTTATAAGTATTATATCTCACTAATATGCTTCTGCACAGCAAAGAAAAGAATCAACAGAATGAAGGTAAAAGCGATAGAATAAAAGAAAGTATTTGCCAGCTACTCATCTGAAAGAGGAATAATATTCAGAATATGAGGAACCAAGAGGACCTATTGCTCACAAAATAATCTAATTTAATTTAAATGAGCTATAGATTTGAATATATACACTTCTTAAATGATTCCATATAAGTGGTCAAGAAGTTCATGAAAATTATCAAACAACACAAATTATTAAGGAAAAGAAAAATAGCCAACAATGATATATCATCTCATCCCAGTCAGAAGGAATAGCATCAAAAAAAAAAAAAAAAGCAAATTCTGGGGAGGATACTAGTAGCAAAGAAATGCTCATACATTGTTGGTAGATGTGTAAATTTGTCTATCCACTATGGAAATAAGTATGGAGTTGCTTTAGTTATACCACCCCTAACTGCAATATGAAGGAATCAATCAGCACACTGCAGAGACACCTGCCCCTGTACATGTGTCATGACATGGTTCACAATAGCAAAATTATGCAATAGTCTAGATACTAGTATGGATAAAAAAATGTAGTATATATAGGCTGTTGAGTTTTATTCAATAATGAAGACTGAAATTATGTCATTTTCAGGAATATGAATAAAGTTGGAGATTATCATGAGGTCAGAATTATAAAGACAAATATCACATGCTTTGTTTCATGAGGTAAAATGATGTTCTCCTGAAAGCAGTATAGTGAGTCCTTGAGTTTGAGTGGTACAGTGAGGGTGTTGTGAAAAGTATAGCTAATATTGTTCTGTGAATAAGACACAGGAATGGAGATATCACAATAAGCCTCATTAATATGGAGAAGTAACAAATGCTATCTTTAAAAAACAATAAGATAAAGTAACAAAATTTATTTGGGTAAACCAAATACTGCTGAAAGGTTAATCCAAACCTGAGGGCCGACCTGCTTGGATTCTTTGTCATATAATATCCTTGCAGCTCTGAAAAATAACAGTGGCCAAATTGATGCACAGGGTGGTATAATTTAGCCCTTGTGACTTTTTTGATGAGATTTTTGGGGGTTCCTATGACCCTTTGTTTTGTCATTTGTTTCTGAAATTCCATGTCAGTGAATATATATATATATATATATATATATATATATATATATATATTAAGGAATGATAAACTTGGAGATTGACCAACATGAACATGGAGTTAAGTCCCTACTCTTGGGTGATGGTATGAATGTGTGTCCCCATAGACTCAGATGTTTTATTAAATCTTGTAACTTGAGTCTCCAGCTGCCTGGCTGGAGGAGGCATCACTGGGGGAGGATCCTGGGGTCCATTCTTAAGGTGTGTTTGGGGAGAAGATCTGAATTCCAGTCCAAAGATATGCAGAGAAGTTTGAGCCATAGGGGGTATCCTGCTTGCTGGCTCTTTGTGTTTGCTGGATAGTGGTGGTTTCTATCTCTGCTTGGATTTATGAATGAGAGCCAGCTTCATCTGCCATTGATGGAACTTCCCTACATCTATAAGCTTGAAAGAAACCCCTTCCTCTTCTAAACTGTTCCTGGTTTGGATGTTTGTCCCAACAATGTGAAGCTGTCTACTACATCTAGAAATAAATGTCTGTGCTATTTTATGCAGATTACTTAAATGCTGAAACTCAGTTTGTTATTCCATATAATCACAATGATGAAACCCTTGTTATGGTTGGTTGTATTGGAAATTATCGTGATAATGAATATAAAATTTTCAGCATGAATTTTGACATTCTGTCTGATTACACATAAACCCTGAGCTGGGGGCATGGTGGCATATACCTTTAATTCCAGCACCGGGAGGGAGAGGCAGGGAAGATTGTCAAGCCAGCCTGGAGCTACAGCATGAGGTCAGCCTAGGCTAGAGTGAAACTTTACCTAAGGAGGGGGTATGGAGACCAAAATATCCCCTGGGTCAGCTCAGAACTGTGTCTTTCCCTTTCCTTTTAGGAACTTATAGTAGAGTGCCTTTTACTGTGTATTCTATAATCCCATATAAATAAATATAAAATGACACTAGAAACAGTAAGCACATTTTCTAATTTATGAAGTAAGATATTATTTTTCTAATTTAACAAAACCTTACATGGAATTCCATTGCACTGAGGGATAAATTCAGAGAAACTCTGGTTAAAACAGAGGTGAGGGTGGCAGCCAAGACCTGCATTGTTAACCTTGTAGCTAAGATGTTTCCCAAAGCACCCAGAGTGATGGAATAGAAAATTAGCTCTCTCTAGATAAGTTTGAGGAATTTTGAGAAAGCAAATGGTCTTTTACACTTAATCTCTGTGATTTAAGGTATCTATCAACAAAATGAAATTGTCCCAGGAATAGAGTAGTATCTCTCCAGTAACAGCTCTGCTCACTGATGCTCAGGTTCCCATATTTCTTTAGTATAGCTATGCTGCTGAAGACTCAAGGCATTTAATGTCACAAAACAATGTCTTGAAGAACTTTTCACTGATGAATCACTGGTATTTTACTTATTTATGTTTTCACTTCTATTTTAGTATTGTTTCGACTAATTACTTAATTTAAAAAATCATTTGTGTGTGTTTGTGTATGTGTATGTGCATGTCAGGGCCCCTTGCTCCTGCAAATTAATATGTTGTCTTTACATGGGTGGCTTGGTTATCGAATCTGGGCTAGTAGACTTTGTAAGCAAGTGCCTTTAACTAGTGAGAGCCGGGCGTGGTGGCGCATGCCTTTAATCCCAGCACTTGGGAGGCAGAGGTAGGAGGATCGCCGAGAGTTCGAGGCCACCCTGAGACTACATAGTGAATTCCAGGTCAGCCTGAGCCAGAGAGAGACCCTACCTTGAAAGAAAAAAAAAAGAAAAAAAAAAAAAAAAAGAAACTAGTGAGTAAGCTCTCTAATCCCTAATTACTAATTACTTTCTTTCTTTCTTTTTTTGTGGTTTTTCAAGGTAGGGTCTTGCCCTAGCTTAGGCTGACCTGAAATTCACTACATAGTCTCAGGGTAGCCTCAAACTCACAGTGATCCTTCTATCTCTGCCTCTTGAGTGCTGGGATTAAAGGTGTACACCACCACACCTGGCCCTAATTACTAAATTTTAAAAGGACTATGCCTATGCCAAGATGGTATTCCATGCCAAAGTTAATTTAATTTTGAAGGAAGAATTTCATCAGAAGTGAAATATTGAAAAAAAATATTTCTTCTCATTCAAAATCTATAACATACCCTTCAGGTGAAATAATTGCCGTATTGCAATGATTGGCACAGTGGGCTGATGTCTCTGAAAGTATTAGAGGACATTTTAATATACCATTTTAGGAGTGAAGAAGCTTCATTTGCATGGTGGCAGATCCATGTTCACTATGTCTAAGTTACTTGTGAGGATAGGAAAATAGTTAAGGCATTTTCACCACATTTGTCTAAGGAAAGAGGAGAAACCCAAAAGGAAATAGGTAGTGAAGGAGTCAGCAACCTCCTCCCAAAGAGAACAACAGACCCTGGACACTGTTCATACATTAGAGTGGGCCCTACAGCCTTGATGGGAAGCAGCATGCTGAAACATGACCCTGGGGAATTACCTTAACTGAAGAAACAGCTTGCTTCTCCTACTTCTCCCTTCATAATTCTGCCAACAATATTTCTCTACCTCAACTCTAAAAGCCATAAAGGTCCCCTGCCCAGCACTATACGGCATACTGTCTCATTCTCAGGGTCAGTGCTGCTAGAACCCTAGATGGTCTTCTCAGGGTCTGAATAAAGCCTATTCTTACTAATTGAGGTGTCTGACTGTGTTCATTCTTTCAAATTCTCCTAAAATCTATCTCCTAAGAGGTAGTCTTCATTAACTTCTGAGATCTTGAAAGGAACCCTTTCCCTCTCTCTCATATACAACTCTTCTGTGTTTCTTGCAATCTATAGTCCCTTTAATAAGAACAATGTGTCTTCGTTTTCAGAAAGGTCATTTGTCATTCTCTGTGAGAGGAATTACTGAAACACAAACAAAATGGCTTCCTGGATAGGAGTATACTCTAACTGTTAAGTACATCATTCCTGAAGAAAGACAATGTGGATTTGTAACCTTCTGTGCCTTACTAGTTATTTCACCTTAAGGGAATCACGTTGTCATCTACCTTCCTATCTTCTGTAAAATGGTAGCTATAGTAATACTTATCTCAATGGCTTGTTGATAATTAATGAATACTTGAATAGATAAATAAATATTACCAAATTAGCCTGTGTTGGAGAATGACTCAGTCAGTAAAGTGATTGCTGTGCAAGATTAAGACCTGAATTTAGATCCCCAGCACCCCCATAAAAGCTGGGCATGGTGGTGTGCACCTGAAATCCCCACATTAAGGAGGTGGATATGGGCAGATCTCAGGGGCTTGCTTGTCTAGCCAAGTCAATGACTTCCAGGTTTATTGAGAGTCCCTGTCCTCGATAAAGAAAATCCAAGTGGAGAACTATTGAGGAAGGAACCCAATTTTGACCTCTGGCCTCCACACACACATGTGCACCCATGTAATACAAATGTACATATGCTCTTTTATGCACAACACACATACACAAGTAAGAAAAAGAGTCTGTAGTTTTGAGTACTTTTTCTGGGCTAGCCACTGTGCTAAGATTTTGGTATGAATTTTTATATTTAATTCTGACAATAGTGTTTTGAGATGAATACTAATAATATGTCCTTTGAAAAGATGAGAAGATGTAGGCATAGAAATTGTAATGAACTGACTAGTAATTTATGAATACAGGTTACCAGGCAACATCTGTCTGTAGTTATAGCCTATGATCTTATCCACTGCAGTATACTCTCTCTCTCTTCCTATTTCCTCTACTAATGTTCTAGCAGTTGATGCATACTAAATGAGAAATCACCTTTCTTAAAGCATTCATTTATTTATCCAGTTTTAAATTTTGGAAAAATTTGCCATTTCAATTAAGTTTTATTTATTTTGGGGTTTTTTTGAGGGGTAGGGTCTCACTCTAGCACAGGCTGACATGGAACTCAGTCTGGAGCTACAGGCTGACCCCAAATTCATGGCAATCCTCCTACCTCAGCTTCCCGAATGCTGGGATTAAAGGCAGGCACCACCATGCCAGGCTCAATTGTGTATTGTATGGGAATCACAGAATAGCAATGTGTATTTCTCCTACTGTAAGAGCCTCCTGCTCACCTATAGTGGAAAGGACAATGGGTTTATCAAAATCAAAGAATAAACAATAATCCTTATACTATGGGATAAATAGTATTTTCTGATTTTTTATTCTATAGACAACAAATGTACCATTTATTTTTAAACCAGTTACCTGAATATGATTGTACTATATGTATTTTCTCTTGATTTCCTTTACCTCAAGCTTAAAGCCTAAGTAGAAAAAGTAAATTGTTAGCCACTTACCCATAGCAACTTTTGAAAAAGAAACATAAGAATTGAAAATGCATGTATGATTTTGTGTTCAACAGGGATACGAGATTCATTGAGCAATTTAGAGGACATAATTCCATGCCTAATTTTATTTAAGGATTCTGGAATTCACACTGCATCTTTATGAGATGCAATGCTGCACAGTAAATTCAAATTCAAGGACCTCTGTATCCTGGTCCGGTGTTTCTTAGCTATTCAATATGGGACAAGTTGTTTGACCTCTTTATATGTTACTTTTTGTACCTATGAATGAGGGATAGTTTGTTAATCCAGTTTCTGTTACTATAGAGAAATCTTCAAGATATGTTAATTTTATGAAGAAAAGAAAATATTTGTCTCATGATTCTGAAATTTCAAAGTTCAAGATTGACCTGCTCCATTGAAACTACCACTGGGAAGAGGTCAAGGGCAGATGGCATCACCAAAAGAAGAGATAAAATTTTGAAAGAGGAATCCAGAGAGATACCAGGGTCCCACAATCCCTTCAGAAGGCACGCCCTTAGTTGCTACAAGGACCTCTCATGGAGCCCTACCTCTTAAAGGTTTTGCGACAATGTTCAACATTGCTACCATGGAAATCAAGCTTCAAATACATGAACCCTGAAAGACAAACTACATTGAAATCACAGAAAATGATAATATTATTTTTGCCAAAGTGTGACTGAGATAAAAAACTAAGTCTGGAGAGATTTCTCAGTGGTTAAGGTGCATGCTTGGAAAGCCTAATGACCCAGGTTTGATCCCCTAGCACCTATGTAAAGCCCGATGCATCTGGAGATGTGGCTAGATGTCCCGTGATCCCATTCATTCATTCTCTGTTCCTCTCTGCTTTCAAATAAATAAATAAAATACTTTAAAAATTAAGATAAATATAATAATGCCAAAATATAAGACACTTTCAAGTTACTGTCAATGATTTTGATGATGTAAAGAAAAATAAGAATAACAAATGATGTTGGTGAAATATTTTATTTGAAAAAGGTTTTTATAACAAGGATGGGTAATTTCATGTGTCAAATTTTAAAGTGTTTTGTATGAGATTGTTTAATTTAGTGAATTTTGGTATGTGGGTGAGCCTCATCTGGTCATTTGAAGACCTATACAGAAGATCAATAACATCAATAACAATCCTGGCCCATTGAATAATAGCAAATATTCCAGTAGGCTGCCCTTTAACTTCCCCTGCCACATCAGTTTTCCATATTCTCTACCTGTCAGATCATATGGTGGATTTTGAATATTCAGCTTCCATAATCACACAAACCAATTCTCCTCTCTCTATCTCCATGTCCTTTCCTCTCTCTCTCTCTGTCTCTCCCTCCCTCTCTCTCTGTCTATCTGTTGCTCAAAGTATATTTAGCAATGGCAAAAATAAACAAGTGGAACTACTTTAAAGAACTTTTACACATTTTAAAACAAATCACCAAATACAAAGCAAACATAAAGGGAAGGAGAAAAATATGTTAAAATCATATATAGTAAGGGACTTTAACTAATAAGGAGCTAATATCAATAATCTATAAGGTTCTTATATCACTAAGAAACAAAACAAAATAAACAAAGTCAACCTGATAAGCATTAGAAGATTTGGATAAGATTCATTTGATTTCTTTCTTTCATAACTGCTCTGGCTATGACATTCAGTATAAGGTCTTTCATTTATTTTCATTACTGATGAAAAGTGACTGTCAAGGTGATAGATATAATTTGGTGTCCTATTAAAGAAACCATATCTGAGACTAATGTCATGAAGCTCTTCTATGCTTTCTTCCAGAATGTTTATACTGTCAAGTACCACATTTAATTCTTCAGTCCACTTTTCTTCCATTTTTGTGTATAGTGTAAGTTAATAGTCCAGTTAAATTTTTTTCTTTTGTTGTTTTTGGATATCCACTTTTCTAATCATCCTTTATTGAAGAAACTTGGAAGATCAATTAAGCCCAGTAGTCTAAAATCAGCAAGAATCTCAGAAGAGAAGGGAGAAACAGAAGGAAGGAAGGAAGAAAAGAGAGAAAGAAGGAAGATAAGAAGAGAACAGGAAAATGAAATGAAAAATAAACCTAGACTTGCACATACAAGGCTTTAATCCCAGGTCCTTAGGAGGCTGAGGCAGAAAGATCACAAATCCAAGGCCTGATTGGACTACAGTCATTTCAAGGTCAACCTGAGTAATTTCGTGAGTCCCTGTTTAAAAATAAGTAAAAATGGGCTGGAGTCATAATACCTCACTTGCTTAGCATGCACAAAGGCCCAAGTTTAATTGTCAGTACTGTCAAAAGAGGAAGGAAGGAAGGGAGAGAGGGAGGGAGAGAGGGAGGGAGGGAGGGAGGGAGGGAGGGAGGGAGGGAGGGAGGGAAAACTTATAATGGAAAGAGTCCAGCTCTATTTCTGCTTGGTTCCTTATGTTGGAAAAGTTTGTTAGTGATAAATTAGTCACATCTTTTTTTAAAGTATTTATTTGTTTATGAGGAGGGAAATGGCATGCCAGGGCCTCTTGCTACTACAAGAAAACTTCAAATATGTATTCTACTCTGTGTATCTTGGTGTACATGGGTACTTGGGAATCAAATCTTGGCTACCTGGCTTTGCAAGCAAGTGATTTTTGCCTCTGAGCCATCTCCTCAGCCCCTAGTCACCTTCATAAAAATGATCTGACTATATAAATTATGCAAAAGTGACCAATTTACACAATTAAACAAAAATAGCCATATTTAATCTGGCACAGTGAAACAAGGAATATTTTATTAACTACCTAATATATGAAGATTATCTTTGTTGAACATATTTTCAAATGGAGGGTTTTATAGTAAAGAAACACTTCAAAATAATGATATATAAAAATATATGCTATCATTCTACTAACTTTGGAGATTAAAAGTTCAAAATAGTTGTACAAAGTGAAATTATACATTGATTTATTTTATAGTTAACATTGGTATCAAATACTTTCTCTTTGCTATGAACAAATATCTGACCAGAAATAAGTAGCTTGTAGGAAGAAAAGTTTTTAATTTGGTTTACAGTTTTGAGGTGAAGTTTCATTGTGGTGAAAAAGGCATGGCAGGGTGAAATGGGCAGCCCACATCACATCTCTCAGTCAGGAAGCAGAGGGTAAAATGAACTTGGAGACAGGCAATAATACCGCAAGGCCTGTTCCCAATGACCCACTTTCTTCAGCAAGGCCCCAATTCCTAAAGCTTCTATAACCTTGCTGAATATTTCTAAAAGCTAAGGATCAAGTATTTGAACACTTATGTCTGTGAAAGGCATTTTATATTCAAACCATCACATTCTTACCCTGACTCTCATAGGCTCAGGACTTTGAACACTTGATCCCTAGGAAAGTGTCACTGTTTAGGGAGTTCTGGGGCCACTTAGGAGGTGGAGCCTTGCTGGAGGAAGTAGGTCACTGGAGGCTTGCCTTGACGTTTTAAAGTCCAACACTACTTGCTATTCTCCTCTGTTTCATGCCTTCCAAGGTAAGGATGTGACACATGCTTCCATCTCCAGCCTATTTCCCCTTCCTCCCTTGTGATGGACTATATGCTCTGGAATGGTAAGCAAAAATGCAGTCTTTCCTTCCCTAAGTTGCTTCTAGTCAGGTATAGTCCAAAGCAATGAGAAAGCAACTGATACAAATTATAAATATAAAACATTTTAAGCAGACAAAAATGTCAAAGACTTCAAGAATGAGCATTCCAATATCCAGATACTGGATATCTATGTCCTATAATTTGCATTTTACAACTAAGTTTAATTGCACATTTGTACCTGTAGCCATCATTCTACATGCAGTAATAATTTAAATTTTGAGGCATTGCAAAATATGTTACAGACCTCAGATAACTTTTCCCTAAACATTTCAATCTGTGCATAGGTTATTACTTTTAAATATTTTGTTTTTTTGTTTTAGCTCTTTTTTAAGTTTCAGAAATATTTTATGACACTTTTAAGCTTTAGGAGGATGAAGAGAAGGGGAGTTAAGTCTGTAACATAAGAGTAGTAAGCAAGGTGAAGCTCTTGCCCAGGGAGGCAAGAGGGGGTTTGAGAAGCCCCCAGTTCGTTTTAATTCTTAAGGTGAATTATATTCTTCAACAAGCATCAATAAATACATATAATTTTGTATCTCAGATTTCCATCGATATCGAGATCATTTTTCATACTCCTCCAAATTCTACTCATACACCTTTTGTGGTAGTTTTAACTGTGATAGCATAAATGCATGACCCCATAGATTCATATGTTTTATTAAAATTGAGCTTAGAACCTCAGCTCCAAGCAGGCAGAGGGGGCATGTCACCTGGGGTGGATCCTGGGACTCTGTAAACCAGAAATAACTCCCCCTTCTTCCTATAAGCTGTGTCTGGTAGGAGGTTTGTCTGAGCAACATGAAGTTGACCAAAACTACTTTCTATTCTAAGCATATGCTTCCACCCCCATTAGATATACTGTTGTCTTCTTTGGCTTAATTTTTTTAAATATAATAGTATATAGGCTTTGCTGTTCTGGAACTTCACATACATGAAATTGTAATTTTAAGTAAGGCTTTTCTCACTCATCATATTTTGGAAATTCATAAACAGTTTTTCATGTATTAGTAGTACTGAGTAGTACTTAATTGTATGAATATCCTATGATATATTTTCATTATCATTATCAGGTAAAATATGATTTATGGCTATAACCTTTGTGTTTCCTGTTTCCAGCACATATGAATTATGTCACAAAATTATGTCAATCTTTCCATACCATAATAGGAATAAAAGTGTGAGGATTTGTAAACTGCCTATTTCAAGCACAAGAGAATAACTAACACCACAATAGGTTGTATAGAAAAAACAAATTATTTCAACTTACCTTTTAATCAGGCACAAATGCTTACTTTTGTTTGAAAATATCTTTATAAATTTTTGAGTTATGCTATTGGACCAATCCCCAGTGAAAATTAAAATTTTCTAGCTTAGAACAAAAATATGTTGATTGGAGAATGAAGGCAAAAGAGAATTTTTGAATACAATTTGGAATTTGGATTTGAATTTGAATGCCATTAGAAATTTGGGAGATGTTATAGTTGAAATGCCTATGATATCTTAAAATAAATCCTGAAAATAAGCCTGGTAAAGATTGACATATTACCTTTAAGAGTTTAGGAAATGCAGATGATTTTCATTTTTGAGAAGGTTATGACAAAAGTGAAAATAAAGTGGAAAGAGCTTGAAGAACCATTTACATTAGCAAAATAATTTGCAATAAAAATACTGAGATATTAATCATGAATATGAGATCAAGATCTCGGTTGTATGTATTTCATTGATAATTAGCATACACCTTTGCTATTTGGCATGGATAAAGCATGTTTTATAATGTTGTACAAAACAACTTAGACAAAAGGATATACAAGGAATAGAATAAAAGTGCCTCCGGGGCTCTTCTTCCTCTATCTCACTGGATCTAAAGCATTTTGTTTTTAAACAGGTCTGTGTGCAAGGTCCTGGATAGCTGTCTATGATATGCTAATTAAAATATATGTTACTGTATGGAGCTATTATAATACAATAGCAAAATTTTGGTTGGTTGAAGAAGGAACTTTTTCTGTTACAAGGCAGTAATTATTAGTATAAGAGCACATGAGCAGACTATAGGAAGTGTTTTAGGTCTGCAGATTAAGAAGACCAATATAATTTGTGTGATCACCCCTATGTACATCAAATTTGTTTTTGACTCATAATTATGACTAGGGAGATGGAAAAGTCTCATGATTTTCCTTTGTAAGTTGTTAAGTTACAAATATAATTTGAAATCCTAACAAGTAATTTAATGACATAGATTGAGGGCAGGAGAATAGTGCCACAGTTTTATAGTAGTCAAGCAGAGTTAATTCAGATTTATTCCACTTTTATGTTCTATTCAGGCTTCCAGTCAATTTGAATGATGTCCATCCATACTGAATCCACCAACTCAAGTGTTAATCTCTTCTCAAACACCTTCATGGACACACCAGGAATGTTTAAGCTAGCATTTTGACATCAAGTGGCCAATTAAGTATACATATAATATTAGCCATTACAGAGAAGTAGCTAAAACAATATTGAATTGTCTGGGGCATTTCAGTGGAAAGGTTAACAGGGAAAATAAATTATGCTTCTATTTTATTTGTGAGTCAGTCAATCTAGCTTCCTATAAAGCAGTTAAAATGAAGTAAATGTGGGCATGGTGGCTCATGCCTCTAATGTCAGCACTTAGATGTCAAGGCAAGAGTATTCGTAGTGACTTTGATGGGAATCTTGGCTAAATAATGAGGCCCTTTTTCAAGAAATTTTCAATTAAAAAAGTAAAGGTCATGATTGTTATTTAACATTTACAATACTCATAAAAATTTCCAAACTCGGGCTGGAGAGATGGCTTAGCCATTAAGGCACTTGCTCAAGAAGCCTAAGGACCCATGTTCGACTTTCCAGATCCCACTAAGCCAGATGCACAAAGGTGAGGCAAAGTGCAAGGCGGCACATGCCCAGTAGGTGGCATAAGTGTCTGGAGTTCCACTTCAGTGGTTGAGGCACTGACACTTCAATTATCTCTCTCTATCTATCTACCTCTCTCTATCTCTCTCACTCTCTCTAAAATATAAAAAAAAATTTCCAAACTAATTCATTTTATGTGAATTGTAGAAAAATTTTCCCCTTTACATAAGAAGTTAATATATAATTTTTCCTAAGGCACAAACAATTTTCAGTAATTGTTGAATTATTATCACACACAGAGCACTTAAACAATGTTTCAATGAATGAAACTCTCTATCTCTATCATTTTTCTAATGTTACAAATCTTTCACTTCTATAATCAAGCATACCAAAGTAGTACCATCATAGTGGGGTCATTGAAGGTATTTTCATTTTTCTCATTCATGACTATTATAGAGATATCATGAGATTTTTGATGTCTATGTGAAATGGAAACCCCTATTAAAAATTCATTATGTCTATAGCAGTTACTTTCTTGCTGTGACAAAATTCCTGACCAGAATCAGTCCATGGAAGAAAAGGTTTTGTTTTTATCTTATAGTTTTGAGGAAAAATTTCATCATAGGGAGAAATAATAGTAAGAACAGCCAGCCAGGTATCACATCTCGACATTAGGAGTGAAGAAGCAGCATGAGTGAGTTCCTAACACTGGTAAGCCAGGCTGGACTATAAAATCCCAAGAACTAACCCCCTCACTCCCCAGGACACACCTCTTCTAGCAAGGCTTGATCCCCCAAACAGCAGCAACATCTAGGGATTAAGTATTGAAACACTTGAGGCTATGGGCAGTATTTTCATTCAAACCATCACAATACCAGTGGCAAAAAAGGCAAGAGTCACACACAAAAGGACCACTATAGTGAATAGTGTGGAATTTGGAATGGCATATACTATCAGTATTTTGAAAATGTCTGTGGCTTATGAACTTTCCCTTGTGGATGTTTTCTCAGACACTTAAACTTGTGGAAGACAAGCATTATTCTGTGGACTTCCTATTCTAATAGTTTGATAGTAACTGTAGGAGTATTAACAATCAAAGGAAGAAAGTTGAATCCTGTTAATGTAGTGAAGAGAAATCAAGGTCATTACTCCTCAGATCATCAAGTATAGTTCTGATTGCTCTTTAATTGTGATGTTCAACCTAGTGACCATTCTTACATGTGTTACCAAAAGATTATCCAAGCATTATTTGATTGGAAGTGAGTATTATCTGGATTTTGTTATTATATGGTTGGAAAACTTGACATTCACCCAATTAGTTGCCTTGAACAGATCCTGGGAGAACATGGCAACTCAAGTGTGATTGTCTTGGAATAAATGTGGTTGTGTTCTCTCTTGAAATTAGCTCCAAAAGTGGGAATGGATAATGGTCATAAAGATTGGAAGGACTTAGGTAACATGGTGAATCAAAATGCCTATCAAGCTAAAAATATATATACTCACTAGGCTACTGGATTGTGTGCCTGACCTCATTGAATCTAGCTTGCAAATTCCATCCAGGGGTTATCCAATGTGAACAAATTTGAAGAGGATGTAGGTCATTGAGAAGGAACCCTTCATGAGTCTTCCGTGTATCCTTAATGCTTGGGAATTAACCAGTATTGTCAAACAGAGTCTGAAAGTTCATGAGGTTTCTCGGTTCAAGAAAAGTGCAACTACTTTATGAGATATCCAGAAGGAACTAAATATCTAGTGACTACTGAGCTTTGGACAATAGAATTGTTTTAACCTCTCAGTTTCCTCATCTTTCACTCCTCTTGCAGTTACAAGGTCCCTGTTCTGGGTATCACTTGTCAGGGACATTCAGGCTCCTGATTGTTGAGATTAATGGTGTGATCCACCATGCCTCGCTTCTTAACTAATAATCACTGATTATTTTTTAATTTGTTTTATTTATTTGAGAGAGAGAAGGATAGAAATAGGGAGAGAGAGAGAGAGAATGGACATGCCAGGGAACTCCAGATGCATGTGCCCCTTTGTGCATCTGGCTTACATGAGTCCTGGAGAATTGAACCGGGATCCTTTGGCTTTGCAGGCAAATGCCTTGACTGCTAAGCCATCTCTCCAGCCCAAGAACTTTTTTATTTTTCAAACATCTTTAATATTCATTTGAGGGGGAGGACAGATAGAGAAAGAAAGAATGGGCACCCCAGAGCCACCAGCCACTGCAAACAAACTCTAGACACATGTACCACCTTGTGCAGCTGGATTAACTGGGTACTGTGGAATTGAGCCTGGATCTTTTGGCTTTGCAGGCAAGTGCCTTAACTACTAAGCAATCTCTCCAGCCCAAGATTGTAGCCCGCGTAGTCGTCTCGCCAGCAAGAACGCACACGGACACCAGGATCCTTCTGCAGCAAGCGTTTATTGCAGTTAACAGATGAAAAGAGGAAGACCCAGAGCCCCGAAATGGCGCCGCTTATATAGCCCCTAGGCAGCGTGTACTCTGCTGATTGGCTGCGCGCTCATCACCCCATATGACGCCCCGGGCTGGGCAGTGACTTGGCGCGCTTTCACCACTTGCACATGCGCTATTCTACTTGTTCACCAGGACCGAGGCCGGATGTCAGCGCCATCTTGTAATGGCGATCACACTCTCTTGGCTCTCCACATCTCCCCCTTTTTGTTTTAATAAGATGACAACTGCCTCATAGCCCAACCAGCGCAGCACCAAACAACCCTATGCTCGATCAAGCAAATTCCTTCCTTGGGGAATAAGCGATCAAGAGCTCACTCCCTCACCTTATCAGGTGCAATGGAGACAAGTCCTCTGAGTGCAAAGGCTATGGGAGAGGCAAAAAGGGGAGTTGACACCCATCCCCGTGCAATGGAATATTGTTCCTGGGGGTGCAAGGGCTGTCAATCTCATATTTTGGTGCTGCAGCCACTTAGGCAAGGGCTGATTAGACTTAGATCTCTCATCGACTCAGTGCAATGGGCTAAACCCCTGAGGTGCATCGACTGAGGGTCTCAGTCTAATTAATTCTTCAACATGGATAACCAAATTTCAGGAGATGATCCCTGTTCCATAGCCACAAGTGCTTGCGCAATAACGACCTTGTCACGTTGCTGTTGAGCTCTGAGCTTGCAGAACAACCAAAGCAGGAACACTAAGCCACAACATAGGGCTGCACCAAACAGCCCCACTCCCACCCATTCCTTAAAGAAAGAGAAGGCTGAAGAAATCCAGGATGTCAGGCCCACAGCTAGGGAGGGGTCAACTCTAGTAGAATTCACATGGACGATGGCTAGTCTCAACTCTCTCATGGCGGCTTCAAAATCAGCAGACCAATTTCGCATCATGGCGAATTGGAAGCGGGTTTGGGAACACTGAGAGTATTCCCCATCGTTGTTCCGTCTTGGCCAGGTTCCATGTGAGACTTATACTCAGTAGCAATATTAGGGTCTTCATAATGGATCTTGTCCACTTCTTCGGCTCCCGCACAGGATCTCAATGATTCGTCAGGTATCACAAGTCTACGTGTTAGGCGTTCTGGTAGCCAGAATGGATTGTCTTCTTCCTGTGGAAAAACACAAACAGCTCCCCTGGATCTTATTAAAATAGGATCCGGGCCTCTCCATTGACCAGTCAAAACATCTTTCCACTTAACCATCTCCTGTGGCCTGTTAGGCTCTGAGCAATGACGGTCAGCCGCCGAATGGCCCTGACTGTCCAAATTTAAAAAATTAAGAGTAAAGAGTGCTATGGATATAGTCACTCATGGGACTGAGGGCAGAGCCTCCTCGACTCCCCCTTTTTGTTTTATTAAATAAGACTTTAGAGTGCGATGAGCCCGTTCTATAATACCCTGTCCTTGAGGATTATACGGGAGACCTGTCAAATGGGTCACTCCCATCTGGTGACAGAACTGTCCAAATTTTTGAGAAGTATAAGCTGGTCCATTGTCAGTTTTAAGAATTTTGGGCTTCCCCCAGGCACTCCACGCCTCGAGGCAGTGTTGAATAACATGGGCTGCTTTCTCCCCGGTTAATGGGGAAGCAAACATAACTCCAGAACAAGTATCAATGGAAACATGTAAATATTGTAATTTGCCAAAAGATGGGACGTGAGTAACATCCATCTGCCAAATTTGTAATGGGCGAATTCCTCTGGGATTAATTCCTACATGAGGCACAGGTAAAAATTGACAGCAATTTTGACATTGAGTTACTATGTCTCTAGCCTCTTTTCTAGTGATGTCAAACCGACGACGCAATGTCTCAGCTGTGACATGAAACCTTTTATGAAAACTTTTAGCCAACTCCAATTTTGATGAAAGAGCAAGTGTGATAAACTTCGTGGCCCGATCTGCCAAGTCATTTCCACGGGACATGGGCCCCGGTAGGCCCGAATGAGCCCTGATATGCGTAATGAAAACAGGAGATCTCCTATTAATCAAGGCAAACTGAATCTTTTGAAAAATTGTTGCAAGCTTGCTAGATGCCTTAATCAACCCAGCAGCCTCTAAAGTTTTTGTTGCATTTACTACATAACAGGAATCCGAAACAATATTCAGGGGACCTGGGAATTTTTCCAAAACTTCTAATACTACCAAACATTCCACAATTTGAGGTGAGGTTTCATGATATTGTTTAGATATAATCTTATCATTAACCACATAGGCCCCTACTCCTGTTTTTGACCCATCTGTATAGACCACCAGCCCGTCTTGAAGTGGCTCCCGAGATATAATGCGCGGGAACACAACCTCTTGGGTTAAGGCAAATTGTAAAATAGGGTGTCTAGGGTAATGATTGTCTATTAAACCACCAAAGGAGGTGATTAACACCGCCCAAGTATCAGAAGTAGCGGTTAATATCTGAACTTGATGGGCTGTATAAGGCACAATTAAAGACTTGGGTTCTTTTCCAAAATGAATAATGGCTGCCTTTAATCCACGAAGGGCAAGCAGAGCAATTGCATCTGGGTACCAATCAATAATCTTTGCAGGAGAAGCGTTGGGATGAACCCACAATAAGGGTCCATCTTGCCACAGCACGGCAGTTGGTAAATGTCTAGTTTTAAAAACGCACAGGTCGAAGGTTTTGGCTTCCTCTATGCGTTTCAACTGAGCATCTTGTAAAGCTTCTTCTACCACTTTTAGGGCACGGCTTGCAGCTGGTGTTAAGGCTCTAGGTGAAGAAATATGAGCATCTCCTTCCAGGATGTCAAACAATGGCTTCAATTCAGCAGAGGGAATTTTTAGAAACGGTCTCAACCAATTTATATCACCCAATAATTTCTGAAAATCATTTAACGTTCGTAAATGATCTCTGCGAATCTCTAATTTTTGAGGAACTATTTTTTCTGGGTAAATAACCGTCCCTAAAAAGGAACCTACTTCTGAAACTTGAACCTTCTCGGAAGCAATATGCAGGCCCCATTGTCTTAAGGTTTTTAATAATAAAGGATATACAGTCTGTAAAACAACTAATTCCTTATGGCACATAAGAATATCATCCATATAATGGATTAACAGCAGAGAGGGAAATTGTTTTCTAACTGGTTCAAGGGCCAATTGCACATATAACTGACACATGGTGGGGCTATTGGCCATGCCTTGAGGCAAAACTTTCCATTGATATCTTTTATCTGGCTCAAAATGATTAACAGCAGGTAGAGTAAATGCAAATCTATGTCTATCTTGTGGGCATAAAGGAATGGAGAAGAAGCAATCCTTAATATCTATAATTATAATTTTCCATTGTTTAGGCAAAGCGGAGAGCAAAGGCAGGCCTCGTTGCACGGAGCCAAATAGCCGCATCTGTGCATTGATGGCCCTCAAATCATGGAGAAGTCTCCATTTTCCAGATTTCTTTTTTATAACAAAAATAGGTGTGTTCCAAGGAGAGGTAGAGGGCTCCAAATGACCAAGCTGTACTTGTTCTTTAACCAGCCTTGTAGCAGCTTCTAACTTTTCAGAGGAAAGAGGCCATTGAGGAACCCATATGGCTTCCTCTGTGAGCCAGAGTATGGGCATGGAACCCTCAATGGCAGCTAATGAAAACCCAGACCTTGCTTCCCTGCATTACCTTCTTGTGGGATCGGGCTTAATCTCCCTTGCTCTTTTTTGCCAAGGCCTCTTCCTTCCTTATATCCCATCCTTTTCATAATATCCAGAGCTTGCTGAGAGTATTCGTTAGTCAATGCTAGTCCTAATTCCTGTAAAATGTCTCTTCCCCATAGATTAACAGGGAGAGGGAGCACATAGGGTATAAAGCTTCCTGTTTGACCTTCTAGTGTTTGCCAAGTCAATGACCGTGAACTCACTGCAGGGCTGGCCTCATATCCTAACCCTTGTAAAGAGTGAGACGATTGTGTAACAGGCCACGCCTTAGGCCACCATCGGGAGGAAATGATACTTTTATCAGCTCCAGTGTCCAAAATGCCGGAAAAGCTCTTCCCTTCTATCTGTAGTTGTAAAGTAGGCCTAGTTGAAAGATCAACTACCAAATGAGCGCAGTCAGTTCCTGAAGAACCAAGCCCCTTTTTGCCTCTTGGCATTTCGGTGGAAGGAAAATAGTCGTGCAAGCTGGGAAGGAGAACTAATTGAGCAATCTTATCCCCAGGGGAAATTGAAAATATGCCTTGCGGGCAAGAGCAAAGAACCTGAAGCCTTCCAGTATAGTCTTGATCCATTATTCCAGGATGAATCATAAGCCCCTTTAGGGTAAGAGAGGAGCGTCCTAAAATAAGGCCGACACTTCCTTTAGGGAGGGGACCTTCAAATTCAACCGGGACTGGTTGCACTCCCATATGTGGCATTAATAAGAATTGGGAGGTGGAACGGAGGTCCAGTCCTGCGGAACCTCTTGTTGCTCTGCAGCTAGACATGCCCTCCTGTTGTCCACTCGTGTCCCATATCTTTTGGGGCCCTGAGACCTGGGGCCCTGAGACCCGTTTTTTGGAACATTCTCATTTCTTTCTTCAGAAGGGGTATCATGCTGAATAAGTTTTCCCTGAATATCTCTAACTGAGCGACACTCATTGGCCCAGTGATTGCCCTTTTTACACTTGGGGCATAGTCCTGGAATTTTCTTTTGTGCAGGAGCACGACAATCTCGTTTTAAATGACCCACTTTGCCGCAGTTATAACAAGCTTTATTGCCTCCGAGACTCTGGCGGTTTTTAGCCTGTAATATAGCCGCTGCAAGGCCAGCATTAGTGAGTGGGCCTCCGGGTCCTCGGCAAACCTTTATCCAGTCTGTCAGCCCTTTGCTTCTCCTAGGAGCAATGACTGTCTTACACTCTGGGGAGGCATTTTCAAACACTAGTTGTTCTATCATTGGCTTAACTCGTTCTGGGTCCCCAAATATCCTGCCCGCTGCATCCGTCATCCTGGCTACAAAGTCCGAGAATGACTCCTGGGGGCCTTGAATAATCTTTGTTAGGTGTCCCCTGGCCTCGCCCTTTTTTGAGAGGGCTTTCCATGCTTTAATAGCAGCGGCAGAGATCTGACCATATGCTCCCCAGTCATAGTTTGTCTGATTATGAACAAATTGGCCTTGCCCTGTTAGTAAATCGAAGGTCCAGTGCCATTGATTATCTTCTGCATTGGCATTAGCCCTTGCCTGAGTTTGAGAAGCATCGTGCCAAAGGGCTTTCCATTCTAAATATTGTCCCATATTAGGAAGAGCAGCTTTTACTGTAACTTGCCAATCATTTGGAGTCATTGCCATAGTGGCGAATCTCTCAAGCTGCATGACTGTAAAATTAGCATCTACTCCATACTTATTAACTGATTCAGCAAGTTCCTTAATGAGGGCATACTCTACCGGCGCATGGACGCAGCCTCCATCCGCAGCCTCAAACACCGGGAAGGCTTGTAAGAACCTCCTTCTGTCCCCCTCTGAAAGGAAGGAATCTGAACAATGCTTGCCGGCATAAGGCGGAGGAGCACTGGGAATGGCAGGGGCGGCAGATTGAAAAGCCGCACGGTTCTTATCTCCTATCTTCTTTTGCTTTCGATTTTGCGGTAGCGGCTGCTCATCAAGATAGTATCTCTCCTCCCCATAGCGAGCCGCTTCCCCATCTAATTCTTCCTCCTCGGAGGGACTAAGATCCTCAGACTCTGAGCTATCAATTCCTAAAGCCTCCAATTCTTTTATTGGATAAAGAGGCCTCCTTTTTGGACTTCTCTTTTCCCTCTCATGTTTCTCTCCCAGGGCGTCTTTTCCCTTGTCTTTTCTTTCTGTGGACTTAGTGTCCGCGGAAAGGCCTTTTTTCTTAGAGACGTCTTTTTCTTTTTCCTCAAGGGCCCCTAACCTTTTATCCCGTTCTGTTTCTGACATGCTGTCTTGTAGCTCCGAATGTGAAGCTCCCATGTTGCTCTCTTATTTACGAGAGAAGCTGACACACAGAGAGGGGCACCGCGGCTTATCTACGTCCGTCTGACTGTACCCAACAGCAGCAAACGGCTTCAGCATGAATATTTGTGGTAACAAAATAAAATCAAAAGGAAGAGAACGAGAGCCACCATCACAATAGGGAGAGCAAAAATTGCTCCTGCCAATTTGGGTGAGAGATGAGACAAGTCAAGACCAAACATGCCTCTCAGAACCTACCTTAGTCCTGCAGTTCTGAATCCTTCCCCGTGAATGGGGGGTCTCCTCGGCGCCGGCGATGACAGGCACCCGGCGTCCCGGGTTTCGACACCAGCTGTAGCCCGCGTAGTCGTCTCGCCAGCAAGAACGCACACGGACACCAGGATCCTTCTGCAGCAAGCGTTTATTGCAGTTAACAGATGAAAAGAGGAAGACCCAGAGCCCCGAAATGGCGCCGCTTATATAGCCCCTAGGCGGCGTGTACTCTGCTGATTGGCTGCGCGCTCATCACCCCATATGACGCCCTGGGCTGGGCAGTGACTTGGCGCGCTTTCACCACTTGAACATGCGCTATTCTACTTGTTCACCAGGACCGAGGCCGGATGTCAGCGCCATCTTGTAATGGCGATCACACTCTCTCGGCTCTCCACACAAGATGATGTTTTAATGCATTATTTTCTCCCCTGGCGCTGGGGATGGAACATACTAGGGCTTTACACATACTTGGCTAGCAGCCCACTGCTGACCTATGCCCTCTGCCCCTTGCTGTGGAATTTAGGTAGAAGGCTCTACTGCTGAGCCAGAACATGTCACACTATTTTTGTTTAAAGAACTTAAAATTTATATAATATACAAGATAGCAATTTTTTCAAGAATGACAAGATCAATAAATCAAGATTAATTTGTAGTCAATTAAGACCATCAGGTCGTCAAGAGACAAGGAAGAGCATGACAGCATTCTCAGCTGTGGGTGAGAGAAGCAAAGATTTAAAAAATCTTACCTGTGTGTTCACTCTTAGTCAATAAAATAGAATGATAATAAACCCTTCTCTGGAAATTCATAAAAATTTAAGCTTGTAAACCATGTTTTAGGGCTGGCAAGATGGCTTAGCAGTTAAGATGCTTTCCTGCAAAGCTTAAGGACCCATGTTCAATTCCCCAGTATCCATGGAAGCCAGATGCACAAGGAGGCACAAGCATCTGGAATTCATTAGATAATAGAAATTTAAAAATGTTGCAAGTAACTTATCATTGCTGGAACAACAACAACAAAAATACCTGACCAACAGTAGCTTCTAAATGGAAAGGGTTCACTTCAGACTTATAGTTTTGAGGGGAAGTTTCAGAATGGAAGAACAGGGAACTTAGGCATAGCATCTCCATATATGAGCCACACACACAAAAGAACAGAAAGAGCAAGTAAGCTAGCTTCGAACACAATGAGCTGGACTAACCAATTTCAAGGTTCACTCACAGCAACACATCTTGTGCAGTAAGGTCCCACCTCCCCAAAGGTTCCACAAGCTGTGGACTAAGTAGGAAGCTTAATCATAAACCCTTGAGGACATGGGTACAATTTACATTCAAACCACCACAAAACTATGATGCCACTAACCTTGAGGCTTTAGCTATATCCATATACAATGGTCACAGCTTTATACTTCTCTAGTACATGATGTAGACTCATGGAATCAAGGCCCAGCCTTTGTTTAATGCTTCAGTACAAGTTCTAGAAGATAGGAAGTATTGTAGCATACTCCTGAAAAATAAGAAATGATTTTAAAGTATACAATATGCTTCATGTTGTCATCATTTTCATAATAAGTATTAATTATAAGATAAGAAAATAGTCACATTCTACCTGTTGCTAACAGATTAAGGCCATTTAGACAGCACAAATTACTTTGAAGTAATTATAATTATTGATGCCTCACTAAATTGTAAGACATGTTTTAGATCATTGAAGCGTACTACATGCTCTTACACTAAACAAGCATATTTTTATGTTAATTCACTCAACAATGACACTCCAATTTTAAGGGACCAATGCCATTTAGTGGCATGTAAAACTGTAGAGGACCAACTAGAAAAGTCCAAAAGAGAAAATAGATGGAACAAAAGCAAGAAAGACATGGTAGTGAGTGTACTACTTTTTAATTGAAATTTTTATTGTTTTTATTTTTTCAATTTTGAGGGATAGAAAATAAAGGCTAAAATAGACGAAATTATATTTTAAAAAGTTCATGATTCTCTCTTGAAAAGAAGAGCTCCATTGGAACTAGTTTGTTAAACATTTCCCAATATCCTTATAATATTTCAGGAATTTGTGAAGATCAGCACATATTTCTCTGTCTCCTGACCTCGTCTTTATATTCTTTAAGAACAAACATAATAAAGAATTAATTATTATTGTTCAGGCATCAAAGCCTCAAATTATTTTGTAATTGCATTGCCTGCTTCAAGTTTGTTCACTATGGTCCTGAATTCTATGTGAGTCTGCCACCTTGGGCATATATGATTACAGGATGCATTGAAGTTATCTGGCATTACATGACTGGTTCTATCTAAAGCACTCTGTCAATTATGGACACCCATTATTGCAGAGTGACCGCAAGACATAAGATAGTATCTTATGGAGAGTTGGAATACAAATCAGAGGGTATATTTCAGTGGAAGTAAAAAGATAAAGGAAAAATTCTTAGGTCAAAAATGCAGAATTGGGCTGGAGAGATGGCTTAGTGTTTAAGGCACTTACCTGCAAAGCCTAATGACCCAGGTTTGATTCTCCAGGTCCCACATAAGCCAGATGCACAAGGAGGTGCATGCATCTGGAGTTTGCTTGCAATGGCTAGAGGCTCTGGCACACACGTTTTTTGTTTTTGTTTTTTTTTCTCTCTCTCACTCTCCCTCCCTCTCTCTGTGTCTAATAAATACATTTTTTTTCGAGGTAGGGTCTCACTCTAGCCCAGGCTGACCTGGAATTAACTATGGAGTCTCAGGGTGGCCTTGAACTCATAGCGATCCTCCTACATCTTCCTCCCGAGTGCTGGGATTAAAGGTGTGGGCCACCGTGCCCGGTTTAAATACATTTTTTTTAAGTTAAAAAACATTCAGAATTGCTAGAAATTTTCTTGGGTGACTATGATTGATAGCTACAGCATTCTGAATGATGCTTGAAGTCTCAATGATAACAACTATTAGACTGGAAAGACAATTGCTATAATTCCATATTTCTATATAGCCTTGTAGTAAACTCCCATGGGCCAAGATATCAATGCCTTTGTCCTATATTATCTGCAATTAGTGAATGAATGCATTCTTTCTTCTAATTCTAGCATCTCACTTAAATTTTTAAGGAAACCTAATTATTATGGGTTAACTTTGATTTTTTGATGTTCTGTCTATTCTGTTTAACAGGCTTATAATATCATAGTGAGAATGCAAAGCTTCATACCTGGTCCTCATGCCCTCACACACAGTAACCTGTGAGCTTCATTTTGTTTGTAGAAGGTCCATCCTTAAAATCAACTTATAAGACCTGAGAATTGTCTGAACAGGGTCAGCCATTATAACTAAGATCATACTGGTTCTATTTTCATATTACTCATTATGACTGAATTTACTGTTATATGGATATATCTTAATTTGAGAAATGGCTCCAATTTTCCCTCCTAGATGCTCAGATACAAAGCTCATTAGTTTTTTAATGAAGCCTTATGTTATCAGAACATTCTTATTTTTAAAAATCACATTGCCTTTTTCAGGTCACAGTATGTTAAGGTAAGACCTCATAATTAGAAAAATTGATTTTCATTATCTTTTAATTAAAAGAATACATATACAATTCTAGATAATGAAAACGATAGGGTGAATCAAATTTAATCATCCATTGCTTCTGTTTACTTGATATGGTTTCCCTACCAATCCTTTGAAAAATGTCTGAAATCACTTTTCCTGGGACTGATAGTATTTCTATGGTCCTTAAGGATGTTAAACTGTTCAGGTTTTTCATGGTCATTGACTGGGACAAGGAACTAGATAAAAATTTTATATGTATCCAAATTTTGATTTTATTCCTTGGGGTTCAGACCCAAGATTCTGTATTCTAATAAGTTATTGTGCCTATGTTCTGAGTAGCAAGCCTTAAAATTGTCCAGGCATGTATTCCTTCCCATGGAGCGGGCCTCCAGTCAAATTAGAGGGCAGTTGTTTTCCCTCATAACAGATGTGCCACTATCGCACCTGTGGGCTACATCCCTGATGCTGAAAATCTAAAATAGGGGTAGTCTTGATCCCTAGGGGTGTAACGTCTGCTGCTGTCTGGCTAAATATATATATACTATGCTCATCAATTTGCTAAGTAAGCACTTCTCTTAATGTTCATACCCATATATTAATGCTACTCTCACTTTTTCATTAGAGAACTTTCTCTTTTCAGATGGCAGTGACATTGGGATGACTCAGAAGGCATCACAGTGCTGAGAAGAAGTGACAGAGGAGTGCTCAGCACTGCAATATCTCTATGACACCTTCCAAGACTCCAGAGTCCATTGCAGAAGAGGTGGAAGAAAGAATGTAAGAGCCAAAGGAAGGGTAGGACTTCTTACAACGTGCTCCTCCAGACACAAAATGGCCTGAACATCCATGATCTCATAGTGCCTGACACTACCTACACAAGACCATCATAAGAGGAGGAAAGGATGATGACATCAAAATAAAAGAGAGACTTATTGATAGGGGGTGGGGATATGATGTAGAGTGGAGTTTCAAAGGGGAAAGTGGGGGGAGGGAGGGAATTACCATGGAATATTGTTTACAATCATGGAAGCTGTTAATTATATAAAAAAATTGTCTGGACATTAGATAAATGATCTACCTCAGAAGTCAGCAAATTAAGGCAAGTTATCCAAATCTAGGTTACTTTTAATTGGCTTTTGAAAAGAAAGAGAATGAATGTTACACTTGAACCTCAAGTTTCAGTATCCACAAATGAAGCTTGATTATAACACAGCCACACTTAGTGAGTTGCATTTCTGTCATAGTAGGATATCCTAGATGTTGTGTAAATTTGAGACACCTTGGTGTGGTATGTAGTTAATAATCAGAGAAAATAAAGAAAATGGCAGACTTTTTTAGTAGAAAACTATGTACCCCCAAAATACATATTAAAAATCTATAAATTAAGACCCATTTCAGTCCTCTCATAATGCCACAAACTTCACACACACACACACACACACACACACACACACAAACATATGCAGGTGCACACACACACATGCATGCACTAGACACCTTGCCTCTATTATAAATACTGGAATATAGTCTGGTAATAAGGTTTTATCCTCACAACATATTACAAGCGGGGGACACTGCTATAAGTGGGGGTTCTTTTGAGTGGCAAATATACCTAAAAAACTGAAATGGTAATAAAATAAAATCAAATTAATATTCTAAAAAGTTAGATTATGATTTCTCTACTACTTATTCTTGAAAAAAAATTAAAAAATAAGAAGTGCAATTCCTGGTCAACTATTCAACATGGAGGCTGAGGTCTATAAACTGGAACTGATGTTTCAGAAAGCTGACTCTGATTTGGATTACATTCAATACAGGCTGGAGTATGAAATCAAGACTAACCATCCTGACTCTGCAGGTGAGAAAAATCCAGTTACACTTTTAAAGGAATTGTCAGCGATAAAGTCTCGATATCAAGCTTTGTATGCATGCTTTAAACCAGTTTCTGTTGAGCAAAAAGAGACTAAGAGCCGCATTTGTGCTACTTTGAATAAGACAATGACAATGATACAAGAACTACAAAAGCAAACAGACCTGGAGCTATCACTACTGACGGAAGACGAGAAAGCTGTGGCAGAACAGTTAACATCTCACGTGCCAGACTTATGAAGAAATGAGATTAAAGAAGGTAGCTGTAATAAAGATTATTTCCAAAGAAATTCAGCAAGATGGCCTAGTTAACACTTGATATCTAGAGGAGGGAGGCTGGTAAAGATGGTTGTTTGAGTAGCAGAATCATTATACCTTTCCTATCAGAGGAGAATATTAGGAGATAGTGTATAATACATGTACACAGTTTTGTAATTTAACTATTTTCTTTTTGTATAGTTGGGATAGATGTTTTGGCTTAATATGAAAGAATGTTTACATACATTTCAGTCAGTGTGTGAATAAGCATGCTTTAGAAATTTAAGGTGGGGCAAAATATTTACAATATAATAGATATAAATTTTATTTTTTGAAAATGTTGGTTTTAGATGAGGTCACACTATTGGTATACTGCTAATATATGATATGCAGTTTCACACAAATTTCTAGCTAATGTAATTAAAAGCCTTTTCTATGATAATAAAAGAAGTGTAATTCCTGCTATGATACTATTTAATCTCTGTTGTCCACCTAAGTGTGGATACATAAAACAAAGATGTTCAATAAGATTAATAGTTGTGCTTCTGGATGTGTTTTCTGATGTAAAAGCATATTTTTCTCTTTCTGCTTCCCACTCCAAAAAACAATATAACAGCATGTTTGACCAGATGAGCAAAATCTTAACCATTAGATATGGAATAGAACAGTCTAATATTTCTGTGAATTAACCATATGATATATATTGTGTTCTTTTCTGTGTAAAAATAAATATAATAGAAATCAGTCATGTAAATAAGTCACCATTCATATTCTTTGCCACACAATAAAAATATCCATTAGAACAAAATGCTAAAACGAGAGGTGAGCTCTGACACATTCTGCCACCTATTTAAATCAACTTTATACTCATCCTGGTTGATAGAGAAAACTGAAGCCCTACTAAAGAGTAGTCTTTGATTGCTACTAAATCATAGAGGAGACATAAATATGCTATATACTATATATAACATGATTGGCAGTTATAGTTTAATGTTACAGCTACCAAGAATTAATTCTAAGAGAAATAACTGTTCTATAGCTGTGACTAAAGTGACCTTGAGTCTTTCCATTCATGTTGCAGCCCCATTTGTTTCCTTATGTCATCATAGAGATCATAGCATTCAGACACTTGACTGTATGAACATATCCTGGACTGACTTAGAAACACTGATATCAACAAGGTATATTTTACTGAGCTTTGTGACTCAGCTCCTATATTAAGAAAATCTCATTGTTTTTGTTCCTTCATCTGTAAAATGAGGAGAGAACTGGCTGACCTGAAAAACATTTTAGAGGAATTAATTCATTAACTGAGGTGACTGAAAAAAGAGTAATTACACAGAAGTTAAATTTAGCACTGAAATTGGTCCATTAACATTGATGCATAACCAGGTCCACCAATATGAGTTATATGTTGAAGGAACACTATAATTGCTATAATGTTTGATTAGGGTGCTTCTTTTTTATGTGTTTTTTTTTTCAATGTAAGGTCTCACTCTAGCACAGGCGTGACCTAGAATTCAATATGTAGTCTCAGGGTGGCTTTGAACTTACAGTGATTCTCCTCTCTCTGCCTTCTGAGTGCTGGGATTAAAGGTGTGGTCCACCACCCAGATGATTATGGCATTTCTCTTTTTTAAATATTATTTTAAATATATTATAACATGTTATATACTATTACCCCCTTTCCTCAACATCCCTTACCCAGGGGCCTCATCAGTGGGGCTTTGGTAATCACTGTGGGTACATGAAAGCCTGAGTCAGTTCTTATGAGGTTGTGGGGGATGGTGACTCCTGGTCTTCCTACCCACTCTGTGGCTCTTATAATCTTTATCCCCCCCAACTCTTCTGCAATATTCCCTGAGCCATGAATGGTATGTTGGCAGTCTGATTAAGTGATGAGTTATCTGCAGTCTCTGGATTTCTGCTTTGACAGGTTTTGATTCTTCTAAGTTTCTGTCACCATCAACCTGGAGCTAGTTGTCAGACTAGCAATAAGAGCAGTATTCATGGTGTTGATTCCTCTGCAGTTTCTACTGGGCCCTGACAAATGTGGTAGAGGTGGAAAATCTCAAACTGGGCAGTTGGCTATTTTGTCTTACCAGTGGATCTAAGCTGTCCTCCATTTTCTCTGCCAACTATAAAATAAAGTAGATTCTCCAACCAAGTGTGAGAGCAATTTGGGTTAAAGGGGATATGTGAAGTTGTTGAGTTTTTTGGTATGCCAGCCCACTCTTTCCTGACAATGGGATTCTGACTTGGTTTCCAGTACCAGATATGAGTTCCCTCCCACTGAGAGGGCGGCCTCATGTACAATCAGAGAGAAGTTAATAATGAGAACATAGTGTGGGATTCATGATATTTTAGACTGCATTGAAGTTTTGTATCATGTTGAGAGACAGGAGAGAGAGGTGATAAAGGATAGATAGAAGATAGATGATAGATAGATAGATAGAGAGAGAGATAGATAGACAGACAGATAGATGACATTTTGCTTTTTGTATATGTCCCAAGCTGATTGACTTTGCAAGATACCACGTTAAAAGATTCAGTGAGCTGGGCATGGTGGCTCATGCCTATAATCCCAGCACTTGGAAGGCAGAGGTAGGTGGATTCCCATGAGTTTGAGGCCACCCTGAGATTACATAGTGAATTCCAGATCAGCCTGGACTAGAGCGAGACCCTACCACACAAAAGAAAAAGATTCAGTGAGTGATACAATACATTTAAAAGGCCAAACACAGAACCTGACATGGACAAATGACTCAATCATTACACATTCCTTCTCTTGACCATGAAAGCAGTACCTTCTCTGACAACAAGAAAGAATCATCCTCTCCATCACTTGCATAGTTTCCTTTATTATACCACTTCCACAAACAGCTCAGTATCTTTTGACATGTTTGTAAGCAAATTTTACCAATCATTCTTTCTTTTTATTCAGAAGATAACCTGCCTCATGGAGATGAGTGATTTGTTTGAAGCCACATAAGCCATGCAGTGATGTTCACAGTCATCAGATATGCTCCAGATACTATGGCAGTATCTTGAAATACAATTGTAGCAGACAGCTTCAGGTTCACTGAGATGAACTTCCAGACTTCCAGACACAGTTATGGAGGAAGGGATATTTATTAAAGCCTATAGATCCAGGGGAAGTTCCATAAATGGCAGAAGAAGCTTGCCTGCCTTCATAGGAGCAGGCGGAGAGAGAGAGAGAGGCACAAGCCAAAAGTCAAAAGCCACACAGCACAGCACACTTCAGGAACTCCAGCTAGGCACACTTTGCATATTTGTAGATTGAAATCTGAAACCCACCATCACACCTTAAGATCCACCCAGTGACATTGCCTCCAGCCAGGTGACTGCAGAATGCAAACTACAAACAATAAAGAACTGAATATATTGGGGGCCATCTATTCAAACTATCACATTCTGCCCCTGGCCCCCAATAGATTTATAACCATTACACATTGTAAATTGTACTCAGTTCAATTTCAAAGGTCCCCACAGTCTGGACAAATTTAAGATATTAAGACCTGTAAAATCAAACAAGTTAAACATTTCTAACATATAAAGGCACAGAGTAAACATTTTCAACTGGTATAAGGCATAGCAAGGAGAGACTAAAACAAGGCAAACTCAACCACCATCAAACAAACATCACACTTCTGCAGTTCAAGTCCAATTCAACCAAATACTGACAGTCTCCAGATTTTCCAATTCCACCTCTTCAGCTGGGAAGAGTAGCCAGGGAACACTTCCATCTCAGGCCAACAGTGCAAACTATGGTAGCGCTTGCATAGTCCTGGTATATCCAAAACATCTTGAGGTCTTCATGAAAACCACAGTCCATCTTCCAAAGGCTCTTTCAGCCTACCAGGGCATCATGCCCTGCCTCATGCCACATCTTAGCATCAGCTCCTGGAACCATGTGCAATTCATGAACACTCCTCACATTTTCCAAAGGCTCTTTCAGCCTATCATGGCATCAGGCCCCACCTCATGCCGCATCTTAGCAGCAGCTCCTGGAAGCATGTGCAACTCATGTCCACTCCTCGCATTTTTCATGCTTCTGAAACCAATACCAGGTGTGCAGGACACAGCCATATTCTTAATTCATAGACAAAATAAATCATAACCTTGAAAAGCAGGTTCCTTCTCCAGTTAACTCTTTCCAAAAGTGTTTGCATTTCTATGCTAATCTTTCCTCAGGCGTCCTTTCAATGGTAAAGCAATTGGACCATCTTCCTTTAAGATTGCTAATGTGTTTGACAATAGCAGATTCAGTAACCTAAAACCAGTCTCAGTGCCTGTAATTTTAATTTGCTTGAGGTTTTCCAGCTTAAAATCTTAAACCTCTCAGTCCAATATCTCTAGCCCAGCACATCAGTCCATTACAAATTTAACCTTGATCAAACTCTCTGGGCCTGGGCAGCAGGACACAGCCAGCCTTTATGCCAGTAGCCCAGTTCCAACAAAGTCCTTTGCAGTCTTTCCTTCCCCTTAGAAAGCTCATAAGCCAAGCCTTGAAGTTCAATGCTGTCTGCACTTAGCATTCTCAGACTCTCATCAGAATAGTCCATAAAACTTGGCTTACCACTCCAGAAGACATCTTCAGTTGCAAGCACCAAGTCCATGCCTATTCCTCCAAAACAAAGGTTCCAAAAGATCAACATCCACATGGTCAGGTTCATCTCAGCCCACTCCTAAGTACCAAGTTCTATAGCAGACAGCTTCAGGTTCACTGAGATGAACTTCTAGACCAGGCACAGTTATGGAGGAAGGGATATTTATTGAAGCCTACAGATCCAGGGGAAGTTCTATAAATGGCAGAAGAAGCTTGCCTGCCTTCATAGGAGCAGGCGGAGAGAAAGAGAGGCACAAGCCAAAAGTCAAAAGCCACACAGCACAGCACACTTCAGGAACTCCAGCTAGGCACACTTTGCATATTTGTAGATTGAAATCTGAAACCCACCATCACAGCTTAAGTCCACCCAGTGACATTGCCTCCAGCCAGGTGACTGCAGAATGCAAACTACAAACAATAAAGAACTGAATATATTGTGGGCCATCTATTCAAACTACCACAACAATGATAAGCAAAACTGATGCAGCTTTTGCCTTTATGAAACTTAAAATCTGTTGGTGATATGAAATAATAATACATTCATCACATATATAAAGAAATTTGAAGTCAAATTTTTTTTTGATGCTATTAAGAAATGAGTATATAACTGGAATTGTCTGAAGGGTCTAGTAGGCTTGTCTGAGGAGATTATGTTTGAGACCAGATGGATAATTTGGAGTTACTCAAAAATAATTGTGAAGCTACTGCAGAATAATGATTTGGTCAACAGATTACTCTTAAAATCATTGCAAGAATTTAAACATAGAAACTAGAAATACACAGAAATACCAATATGCATTTACAGGTATATAGCTACATACAAGCACACAATTTGTGTGACTTGGACAGAGTGATGCAATGATGATATGATAGATGCAAGTACATTGTAGCCCAAGCAGGCTTAGAGAATATATTAAGAAAATTTCATATTTATAATAAGCAATAAAAAATTGTTCAATGATTTAGAAAGCATTGTGATATAGTCCAAAGAGGTGGTATTACTTCTAACACAAGTCATAGCAGTGGAGATGCTGAGAAGAGAATGGGCTTGAGACATGCGAAGGGGGTAAACAGATAGTAATTACTAGCAGATTATGGATACGAATAAAGGAGATGAATGAATTTTGTGAGCAAATACAGACAGCAATCTCTTAATAAAATAGTTTTCACTGACGAAGTAAACTTTGATGTAAATGAATTTTGTGGATTTCAATTATACCCTTGGATGCAATCCTTTCCTTGGCACATTCCTACTATATGATAGCTGAGTGAGTCAGTCTCTTGCTTCCCTCCATAGGTCTCAAGGCACTTGTTCAGAGTGTAGGTTGTTCACTTGTTTAGAAAAGAGTACCTCAAAGTGAAAAATTAGATTAAGCAAGTTTGTTGCCATATATGTGGATTTCAGTACTGTCTTTTACCCCAAACACAGAGCTTCAGAATCTTAGACCAAAGTGATCTGAAAATAAAATAATATTTAAAGATTGCTAAAGAAAAGACATGTCAACATCTATAAAAGAAGTTATGCACAATATTTAGCCCATCAACATGTTGTTGAAAGAAGGAAAACAGGAAAAAACATCAAGCTACTAGACAAAGGGTATAGGAGAATTATTCAAACTGAGCCATTCATTCTCTTCATTAGAAAAATACAAATATATGTCTGTTTGAGGATTAATGGAAACATCTTTCATTAAATACTATTGGTAAGTAGGAAACATGATGCAAATACTTGGCGAATGATTTAGTCGTTTTGTAAATGTTCCTTAGTTCTCCCAGCATTTCCAGAGCTTCATTGTTGATGATGCAAATGAGCATTTTCTCACTTGCAAATCAAGAAATTATGGCCCAAAAGAAGTAGCTTTTGGTGTTTTTCACTTTTGCAAACATATTTTTGAAAAACTTTTACATTTCCTTACAAGTGACTTGGGTTAAGGGTAGATTTTACCCATGGAAGGCATAGCCAGAGAACATGTGCTTTGCTTGACACTTCTTTTTCTCTAATTCTCTCTCTTTCTTCCTTCCTCCCTCCATTGCTCCAAGTATTTGTCTTTGTCCTTATAACCTGTTTTTTACAAAAAGATTCTCTAAAATTTGAAATATATGTAGGATTAAAGGAATATTTGTATTTAGTAATTAACATAAGCAAATTCGAATCATGTAACTCTGAAAACTTGCTATATACATATTTTTTTCAGACTGGAATATTTACCTGGATAATTAGCTTATTCTCTCCTTCTGATCAATCTGAATTGCTTTAGTACAAGCATTACATAACTTAGAGTGTACTTTCGTTTGTAAACATGCACTTTACTGTTACCTAGAGATCTAGAAATTTTACAATATGTTGATGTAGATGCTGCTACTCATACATTTAATGTAATAGGAAAAATAGAAATTTCTGAGGAACTTTTCTTACTACCATACTTGACCCAGACCATCCCTCCATCAATTGGCTTTGGTGCTTTCCTTCAAGCAGGTGTACATGTGTTTTTGACAGGTTTCTTGAAAGATTAATTTGTATTCTTGTCCACTTCCATTTAGGAGTGCTCAGCATTAGGTAGAGTGTGTTATGAAGAAACAGAAAAACAGTGAGGTCAAGTGGTTCCACTGTGTTTATCTGGTTCACTTCTGAAAAACCCAGACATATAGTTGGTCACCAGACCAGGATCAGCACAAAAGTAGAATCATGAAGCAGAGAAAAGAGATCTCCAAGGTCTGTCACATTTTCATAGCAGGAAGCACCACTGATTCATAAGTCAAGGGTCCAATAATTGTTATGTTAATTTATCCATTTGTGTCCACTATAATAATAAAGTGCCGTACAATAATAGGGATTGTGCATAGATTAAGGTACTGTATTTGCTTACTGTCAACTACAGAGACAACTTATCCCTATGAAGTAATGCCTTAGCATTTCTTCCATGTATTCACAAGACATTCTAGTCTCTCCATTGAGATACTATAATTCTCATCATACTATTCACTGTGCTTTTGAAAATCATCTTATATAGCTGTTTGTCTCACAAGTATATGTTTTACTTCTTTAATACAATACTCACTTCTTAAAGGGAGGGATTCCAACTTATACTTATTTTGTAACTTTCATAGTGCAATCAGGTACTTACATATTGGATGATCTTTTTAAATCTCCATTGTTCTAGCATGTAGTCCATTCAGGGTTCATTCCAAATATTCTTTTTCAGTGAATTATTGTTAATAATTATATGGGAATTACAATGTTAAATTTTGGAGACATTCATTTTATATCTCTAACTTACTGTTATCTCACCAACAGTGTATGGGCTACATTTGTACAAGTCAAGTTCTCACCTTAACATGTGTATAAATTGGAAAGATGACCAGATGGATCGTAGATCTCTGTTTATCCTAGTAGTTTTCACATATACCAAACCTAATGCATTTCTGTCAAAAATATCATGACAAGGTCCTTAGTTGTAAAGCAAAATATTCCCTATAAAACAAGCAACTGAAGAGAAGTAAAAAAAATAAAAATAAAAATAAAAAAGAAATTGTCTTTAGTGACAGATGAGAATTCACTGTTTCTTTTCCCATCAGCTACTTCCAAATTTAAAAGGTACATGGAGCTCTCAAACTGACAATTATTGGGATTCAAAGAAATAATGGCTTCAATGTATGTGAAATAATTATGGAAAATAAGAGCTGAATAGTCCTGCTGTATGAAGAAGTCTCTATTCCTCCTACAATAGATTTATTAAGTCTTTTGTGCTAAAAGTCTACAAGTATGATTCACTTTATTATTTACAGAACTTTTTATCCAGGAAAGAGATATAAATCACTATCAACACAACTAGTAATTTCCTGAATCCCAGGGATGTGTGTTACATTACGCATTAACATTGGTGAAGGAAAGAATGATTTTACCAGGAGTGAGAGGAGTTTTCAATTTGAAAAAAAGGCTTCACAGAGAGAAGACACTTTTAACCTGATTCCTGAAGGTAAGTATTAATTTAACAAGGAGATTGGAAGAGTACATACTTGTAGATATGAAATAAAATGGGATGTTTTGAGAATTGGGATCATACTCTATTAGAACATTAAATATGCAGGAGATGAGGCTTGAAAAGTTAAGCAGCGCTTAAAATGCAGAGGCTTTTCTCTGCCATGTATGTACATTTGGCTCCATCAAAATACTTTATATAAGGAAATAATATTGTTATATTTTAGATTTCTGGCAGCAGCATAGAAAATGCATGAAAGTGGAAGAGTCTGAAACTGAAGGCTATATATTTCAAGTGCTTTTTACTTTCTTTCATTGACGGTCTCTATACATGTACATAAGGTACCTTGACCACAATCCCTTCGCACCACCCTCCTTTGTCTCCTTTCCCTATTCCCCCTTCACCAAACTACCTCTTCTTCCCTACTAGTCCCTCTTCTATTTCATACCATTTCTTGACCTCCTTCATTATCCATGACAACAGGCTGATGAGCCCAATAATATGTATATTAACTAGTGATATGAACAGCCTGAATTTTGATAATAACAATAGCTCTAGAGAGGGGAGAATGAATTTCAGACAGATTTAGGGAATAAAAATCTGTAAGAAAAGATGACTTCCTCATTATTAACTATATATCCAGGAGAGAAGTAAAAGTTGACAGTAAAGTTTACAACTCATGGAAGACAACCTGAGGATGTTTTCAGGTGAAATACATTCATGCAAAAGAGAAGTTTAGGAGCAATATGTATATATATATATATATATATATATATATATATATATATATATAATTTTTACTTTGTTCTTGAACTTTTGAGATTTAAGTATCAGTGGCACACCCCACAGAAATGTATTGCCATTGAAAACATCCTTCTGACGTTCAGGAGAGAACTCAGAGGAAATGTAAGATGAGATGAGGAATTGAAACTGTTTTAAGATTTATGATCTTTAGTTATGAGATAGGAGTTAAACTCTCTAAGCAGCAATCACAGAGTTCATGATGAATTACATTATGTAAACCACTATAAGCTACAGTTATCTCAGGGACCAAAAAGGAAAAAAGAATGTAGTCAATAGTCATCAGCAATAGTATACCAAGTTGGCATAAAGGACAACATGAATGTGTTGTATGATCATCCCCCTGATTAGGCAAGCAGTGTTTCTAGGTTGGCTTGAGGGGGCATGCCCAGGGCTTGTAGTCCCCTCAGTGATTTAGCTGTGATGCACTGGAAGAACAACCAGTCTTAACGAAGATTATCTCAGTCTTTATACAGTTCATACTGTAAATCCCATGAAGGCCAATAAAGCAGACAGTTCAATGCAATCTCTCTCTCTCTCTTTCTCTCTCTCTCTCTCTCCCTCTCTCTCTCTCTCCTCTCTCTCCCTCACTCCTGTAGCTGCTTGAGAGGCCTTATAATTATTCGCTTAATCTATTTTCACTTGCTCACTCCTGTGCCTTGCATTTCTCAATTCTTCTTTAACATGTAAGGAGAGCTCAAGAGCCACTCCTGTTGCAACTTTGGTGGCCTTTTGTTTTTCCAGCTTCTAAACCCCTTGAGTAAAGCCTCCTCAGAGCTGGGAAAGGCTGTCTATTGTTCTCAGACCCTACATTAGACATATTGTAAGAACAATACTCTCTGACTCTTCTAGATTATAGGTGATTCAGAGAGGCAGTCTTGTGACCATACATTCACGCTAAATGTAACCATGTTCTGCACAGTCCCAAAAACCCCAAGTAAGGTTTTTCTTTGTTTGTTTGTTTTTTTGTTTTTTGTTTTATCAAGGTAGGGTCTCACTCTGGCCCAGGCTGACCTGGAATTCACTATGTAATCTCAGGGTGGCCTCCAACTCACAGCAATCCACCAACCTCTGCCTCCCAAGTGCTGGGATTAAAGGCGTATGCCACCATGCCCAGCTCCAAGTAAGGTTTTTGAATTGGAATTTCAACACAAAAATGAATAGTCATGTTATTTATAAATGATAACAGTATCTATTAACTAGATAAAATATACCATTCACCCCATTGTCACTCTTCATATGATGATTTTCTTAGAATCACTTAGGAACAAGCTTTTTGGGGAGCTAGTATGACTAGTTACGATCATAGATCTATTCTTATCTCATTTGCTATATCCTGTTTTTTTTTATGTTGGTATTTCTGTATGTATGTGTTTTATATGGGATGTTGCACTCTCTTACTATGTAATCAATGCCAGATTGCTACAAATCTTATTAAAAGAGTGTATTGTGTTATTTAGCCTTGTTGTAAATTTCCATTAGTGGATTTGTACTTTTATGTAACTTTCCATACTACCATATATTTCTGTGTTTCCTTTTTTAGCAGAGGGCAGTCATGGCTGTGTAGCAAAATGCTGTTTTGTTTTTTTTTTTTTTCTTTCTCATCACACCCACACACTGCTCCTGTGTACTGTAGGGTTGCTAGTTCCTCCTCTCAGAAGTTGTTTGTGCCTTTCACTTACTTAGATCCCCTAAAACTGTGCTTTGTTCTCATTTTGTGTTGTGCTGCCAGCGTCCCTGGTAATTGCCATAGAGTAGTTTTGCACTTTGCCATCTGTCCTTCAATTGTTTATATGGAGAAAGAACTGGCTTTCTTGGAAATAGTCATCAGATAATGAGCTTCCATGTGGAAAGCACACATATATATGTTTAAATGCAACATACACATGCATATAGAACTTCACCACATCTTCATACTTTAAACATTCACAACATAAATAATTATTACATTAGCGATTTTTAATTTTTTATTAGTTATGTATAGAGGTATATATAGCCATGATGGTACCATCGTTAGGCTTATCCTTGCTGTCCCCCCATGAGGATTGTGGGTGTTGCATTGTGGGGGTGGCCATTTGTTATGGGGGAAACAGTGCTTCTGTGCATAATGACCCAACTTATGGCTCTAACAATCTTTCTGCCCTCTCTTCTGTGAATTTCCCTGAACCATGTTGGGTTCATTTTAGGTCTATTTCAGTGATGAGGTATTGGGAGTCTCTGTGTCTCTGGATATCTGGTTTGGTAGGAACTGAGTGTTCTCTCTGTCTGTCTCCTTCACCATTGCGCTGATACCAGGTTCACCAAGAAAGCATCTCTTGCTCATTTCCTCACTAACTCTGGCTTCAGCTGGTGCCCTGGTGAGGTGCAATGGGCTGATTCTATCCTCAGGTTCTGCATCCATCTGAAAAAAAGGAGCAAATTTTCCAATGGAGAGTGAGGTCAGTGCAAGATACAAGGACACCCATTATTATGTTAGAGAGAATTTAATAGGTATAGGCCTTCTTGTAGCCCACTATTGGTGGGAGCGTGATATTGGAGAGTGGGCTCATTTTTTGATATGGTTCTGATTTGTTTCCCCATTCCAGGTATGATTTTCATTCCACTGAGTGGATCTGTTAGCCAAATCAAGAGCAGTTGGTAACCCACCATGGCTGTGTACCACTATTGCATTTGTGTGAGCATCATGTCAGGTTGATTGCTGTTGAGTAGCTTGGACCTTGAGTTGTTTAAAAAGATGTTGGTCATTTTCCCCTAGTCACTCACATAACACATTCTGGCACTAGACAAGCTAAGTGTCTGGGGATTGACTCTCTTCCAGTTCCAGCCAGATCACTTCATGTGCCATCCCAACAGCATATGGTGTCTTTGGCAGTAGGGTCTTACTAAACTTTAAACTTTACACTTAAACTTTGGTGTGTCGTCAAGTACTCTGAACGTATTCTGTCTTCTTTTGGAAAACCTTGTAGGTCTCTCTGATCAACAGCTCATTGTGGAAGTTACCCACATGCTGGTACTAGGAGTTACAGGTCAGTGCGAAAGGAAAGAAGGAATAAAAATATAGGTAATATAAAAGAGGAAGAGGGAAGAGAAAGAAGGAGGGGTGAGAGAGAGGGAAAGAGGAGAAGGTGGAGGATATTTTTTATCATACCCTCTCTAGGCCCCTGTGATTCAGGTGGTCTTTCTAAGCACCTGATGAAGGTTCAATGTTTTAGTATGTTTTCAGGATGTAGGATTTTATGATATCATTGCCATTTGGGTTCAGTTTTTTTTGTACCCCCCACCCTTCCCCTCCCGTCCTGCCCCTTCCTCCCTATTGTCCAGTCCTCAAGATGTTTATTAGGTATGTCAGCATCTAGAGCAGATTCACTTTAGCAGCCACAGATGAGTGAGACCATGTGATGATTATCTTTCTGTGACTGGGTGAGTTCACTGAGAATGATCTATTTCAAGTTTGACCATTTTCTTCAAATTTCATTGTGTCATTTTTTCTTACTGCTGTGTAGAATTCCATCATATGGATATACCATGTCTTAGTTATCTGTTCATCTAATGATGGACATCTGGGTTGATTCCAGCTCTTAGCTATTATGAATTGAGCAGTTACAAACATGGTTGAACAAATATTTCTGAGCTTAGGTTTGTATCTTTTAAGGTAAGTGCCCACTAAGGGAATAACTGGGTCTGTTGGTAACTCTATAGTCATCCTTTATAGGAGTCTCCATGTTGCATTCCATAGTGGTTGTAGCAGCTTACATTCCCACCAACAGTGGATGAGGGTTCTTATTTCTCCACAACCTCGCCAGCATTTGTTGTCATTAGATTTATTAATGTTTGCTATCCTTACTGGGGTAAGGTGGAATCTCATAGTTGTTTTAATTTGCATTTCCCTGATGATTAAGGATGATGAACATTTTCTTAAGTGTGTGTTTGCCATTTGTAATTCTTGCTTTGAGAACTCCCTGTGCAGTTCTCTGACCCATTTTGTGAGTGAGTTGACTTTTTATTATTTAGGTTTTTGAGTTCTTTGTAGATCCTAGGAATTAGGCCTCTGACTGATGTGTATCTGGAAAAAATTTCCTCCCATTCTGTGCATTAGCCCTTTTTAAATTTTCGCCTTCTATTGTCACTTTCATGTGCATTAAATAGAAAACTAAGAAAATATTAAAATTAGGATTTAAATCAAAGTATTTTATTTTATTTTTTTGGTTTTTCAAGGTAGGGTCTCATTTTGGTTCAGGCTGACCTGGAATTAAGTATGTAGTTCCGGGGGGGACCTTGAACTCACAGTGATCCTCCTACCTGTGCCTCCCGAGTGCTGAGATTAAAGGCGTGCGCCACCATACCAGGATGAATTAAAAAATTTATATATGCAATTATGATAAATCTCATTCATGAATCAGAACAATCAATGACATTAAAATCTATGAATGAAAGAATACTTTTAGAATAGGTACCAAAAGTCTAGGAAGTATAAACATATGAGAAGCATAAAAATGCAAATTTCCTTTTACCTGGTCGACATAGTGGGTCTGCTTTGCAAGAGTGAATCATTCTTGTTATCCTGTTTCTCTGCCTTGATATCCATATGTCATTGACTTTGAAAAGTGTTCATTTAGAATGGGCTTATAAAGTTTGGAATGTAAAGTTATGTGTTATAAAGCTATGTCTCATCCTAATGCCAAACAACTGGTCACTTCATTTGGAAATCAATCAGTATGAATCTTAGCATGAGTAAAAAGCAGCATTAATAACAAGGCCTCATATATTTATATATAGCTAGTTGTACTCTTTAGAGCCCTTTCATGAGTTATTTCTATTTTGCCTCTAATTGATCTGATATAAAAGACAGGGTAGGTAAAATTCATTTTATATATAACAAAATATATGTGCATAGGTTATTTAGCTGTATTTAAACAAGGTTCAAATTTAATGTTTTCTGACTTGCAACCTGGTGGATAATTTTTGGAAATATAATCATAAAGTAGAAAATAAAAAGATTGTCTTACATAATGTTATTTTATCAGTGAATTAGGAAGGAAACAGATAAAGCCTGGAAGTATAGCTACCACATTAAGTGACAGAATTATGAACCAAAGAAAAACAAAATTTAAGAACTTGATGTTTCCCAGGAAAAAGTAATTTTTTATTGACAACTTCCACAATTAAAAACAATATCCCATGGTAATACCCCTTCCCCCACTTTCACCTTTGAAACTGTACTCTCCATCATATCCCCTCCACCTCTCAATCAGTCCCTATTTTATTTTGATGATCTTTTCCTCCTATTATGATGGTTTTGTGTAGATAGTGTCAGGCACTGTGAGTTCATAGATATCCAGGCCATTTTGTGTCTAGAGTCACACGTTGTAAGGAGTGCTAACCTTCCTTTGGCTCTTGCATTCATTCCACCACTTCTTTTGCAATGGACCCTGAGCCATTGAAGGTGTGACTGAGATATTTAGGGCTAGCACTCCTCTGTCACTTCTCAGCTCCATGGTGCCTTCTGAGTCATCCCAAGTTCACAGCCATCTGAAAGGGAAGGTTCTCTCACCAAAAGTGAGAGTAGCATTAATATAAGGGTATGAATATTAAGAGAAGTGCTTACTAGGCAGTTGGGTGAGCATAGTACATTTAGCCAGACAGCAGCAGATGTTACACCCCTACGGCTCATTACTACCCCTGTTTTAGGTTTTCAGTGTCAGGGATGCATTCCTTCCCATGGAGCTGGCCTCCAGTCAAACTAGATGGCTGTTGGTTTCCCCCATAACAGATTTGCCACTATTGCACCCATTGGCTCATTTGGCCTGGCTGGTGAAATATAAGGCTTGCAGTGTCCACTACTGGGTATCTTCACTGATGATTTCTCTCTCTCCCATTGAACTGCATGAAGTGTGGCTTTTTCCAGCTTTCTGTCAGCTGGTCTACATGGAGGAGGTTTTCAGCTCAGCTCCAGGAGGATTTCTCAGTGACCTTACAGCCCAAGTATGTGGGGTCTTCAGCAATAGAGTCTTACCATCTATTCCTGGTGGGAAACAAAGGGCCTCGATAATGGCCCGTAATGTTTTGGGGGCATCAGGGACCTCCCTGGAAAAAGTAAATATTTTATGTTTGGATTATAAAACAAATAAAAATACTACATTACCAGTATGAAACCAGTTTGCTAGTTACAGTCAACTATAATCACAGTTTCAGTTAACAGAGAAATGATGGTCAACAAACTTAATGTAATATAAAACTTCACTTGAAGAATTTAAAACCCTCATGATAAGCACTATCAAATGCTTGTATTACTCTATTCTGCTGGACATGTGGAAAATATCTAATTTCTAAGCTCCATTCATTTGTAAAATTGAATTAATTAATAATAACTATTATTATAATTTTTATAATGTATATTATAATCTTTAAAAAATATTTATTTTTTATTAATTAGTTTTGTGCTCAGTGAATACAGTCAAGTTGGTACCATTGTTAGGCTCATCCTTGTCCTACCCCCAACTCCTGGTCTGTCCTTGTTGAGGTCTATGGGTCATGCATTGTGGAGTTAGCCCACAGTTATGGGTAGGAGAAATGTCTCTGTATCATGATCCAACATGTGGCTCTGACATTCTTTCCATCCCCTCTTCTGCAAAATTTCCCTGAACCACGTTGCATACATTTTGTGTCTACTTCAGTAATGAGGTGTTGGGAGCCTCTGTGTCTCTGGATATCTGATTTGGTAGGAGTTGATTGTTCTCCTCTGTGTTGATCTCCTTCACCCTTGTACTGGTACCAGGTTCATGAAGAAAACAGCACCCTTGCTTATTTCGCCAATTGTTCTTAGTTTCAACCGGGGCCCTTTTGAGGTATGATGTGGTTGTTCTCTCCTTAGGATCTGCATCTATCTGAAAAAGAGAAGCAGATTCTCCAATGGAGAGTAAATTTAGCACCAAATAAATTGGATAACCCTTACTTTTTATAGAGAATTTAATAGGTGTAGGCACTCTTGTTGCCCACGATTGGTGGTGGCTTGAAAATGGAGAGAGGGCTCATGTTTGGATATCTTTCTGACTTGTTTCCTAGCTCCAGCTATGGGTCATGTTCCACTGAGGAGATCAGTTAGCCAAATCAAGAGCAGTTGGTTTCCCACCATGGCTGTGCACCACTATTGCACTTGTGTGAGCATCATGACAGGTTATTTGTTGCTAAATAGGTTAGACCATGTGTTGATTGGACAGATATAGGTCATTTTCCCCCAGTCTCCCATGTAGCACCTTCTAGCACTAGACACTCTGACTGTCTGGGGACTGACTCTCTTCCAGCTTCCAGCCATGCCATTCCATTTTCCATGTCAACCACATATAGTGTCTTCAGCAGTAAGGTCTTACCACTAACCTTTAGTGGGTCATCAAGTACTCTGACAAAAAATCTGTCTTTCTTTCAGGAAACTTTGTAGGTCTCTTTGATCAAAAGCTCATTGTGGATGATAGCCACATGCTGGTACTGGGAGTTACAGGTCAGTACCCAGTAAGAAGAGGAAGAAAAAGATAACTAATATAAAAAAGTTAGAGAGAAGAAAGAGAGTGAGAGAGAGAGAGAGAAAGAGAGAGAATGTAGAAGATTAAGGTCAGTCTTCATCATATCCTCTCCAGTGCCTTGTGACACAGGTGTTCCCTGTAAAGGCTTTGTGAAAGTTCAACCATTTGGTCTGCCTTTTAGGATGTAGAATTTTATGGTACCATTGACATTTTGGTCTAGATTTGTGTCCCCACCCCCTTCTCCTCCCCCTCCCCACCCATCCTGTTGTCTAGTCCTCCAGATGCTTGCTGGATATGTTGGCATCTTGGGTAGATTCAGGTTAGGTGCTGTAGATGAGTGAGACTATGTGACAATTATCTTTCTGTGATTGGCTAAATTCACTGAGAATGATCTGTTCCAGGTTCAAGCATTTTTCTTCAAATTTCATTATGTCATTTTTTTTCTTTATTAGTTAGTTTTGTATTCAGCAAATACAGTCAGTTTGGTACCATTATTAGGCTCATCTGTGACCTACCCCCTGCTGTGTAGAATTCCGTTGTGTAGATATACCACATCTTAGTTATCCATTCTTCTAGTGATGGACATCTGGGTTGATTCCAGCTCTTAGCTATTACAAATTGAGCCACTATAAACATGGTTGAGCAAATCTCTCTGGACTGAGGTTTAAAGGTTTTAGGGTACATACCCAGTAAGGGAATAACTGCGTCTGTTGGTAACTCTATAGTCAGCTTTTTTAGGAGTCTCCATATTGCTTTCCAAAGTGGTTGTACCATCTTACATTCCCACCATCAATGGAGGAGGGCTCCTATTTCTCCACATCCTCACCAGCATTTATTTTCATTTGATTTTTTGATGTTTACTATCCTTACTGCAGTAATTTGGAATCTCTCAGTTGTTTTAATTTGCATTTCCCTGATGATTAGGGATGATGAACATTTTCTTAAGTGCGTGTTTGCCATTAGTATTTCTTCCTCTGTGAACTGCCTGTTCAGCTCTTTGCCCCATTTTGTGAGTGGGTTGTTTATCTTTTTGTTGTTTAGGTTTTTGAGTTCTTTGTAGATTCTAGAGATTAGGCCTCTGTCAGTTGGATATTCAGCAAATATTTTCTTCCATTCTGTAGGTAATCTATTGGCTTTGCTTATTGTATGCTTGTCTGTGAAGAAACTCTTCAGCTTCATGTGATCCCATTGGTTGAGTGACTGTTTAAAATCCTGTGCTACTGGGTTTTGTTCAGGAAGTCTTTTCCCATTCCTACATCATGGAGAGTTCCTCCTATATTTTCTTCCAGTAGTAGCTGGGTTTCTAGTCTTATACTGAGGTCTTTGATCCATTTGGATTTGATTGTTGTGCATGGTGAAAGGAGCAGATCAAGTTTCAATTTCCTGCATATAGTTATCCAGTTTGTCCAGCACCAGTTGTTGAAAATACTGTCTTTTTTTCAAGCCTATGTTGTTAGGGCCTTTGTCAAATTCCAGGTAGCTGTAGTTGCTTGACCCAAAGTCCAGGTCCTCAATTCTATCCCATTGGTCTATACTCCTAGTTTTGTGCCAGTACAATGTTTTTTTTTTTTATTACTATGGCTTCGTAATATAGCTTTACATCAGGTAAGGTGATGCCCCCAGAGGTATTTCTTTTGATGAGGATATTCTTGCATATTTGAGGCCTTCTTCCTTTCCATATGAATTTTGAGATCATTTTTTTCTATCTCTGTGAAGAACAATGTTGGGATTTTAATTGGAATTGCATTAAATCTTTAAGTTGCCTTTGGTAGGATTGCCATCTTCACAATGTTAATTCTGTGGATCCACGAGCATGGGAGGTTTTGCCATTTTCTCAATTCCTCCTCATTTTCTTTTTTGAGTGTTTTTATGTTTTCATTGTATATATTTTTCACTTCCTTAGTTAATGTTCTTCCAAGGTATATATATATCTTTTGTTGCTATTAAAATGGGACAATGTCCCTTATTTCTTTGTCATTTGCATATAGAAAGGCTACTGATTTTTGTGCATTGAATTTGTATCCTGCTACTTTCCTATGGGAGTTAATCACCTTCAAAAGTTTTGTGATGGAGTCTCTCAGGTCTCTTACATATACAATCATGTCATCAGCGAATAGAGCTAACTTAACTCATTCCTTTCCAAATTGCATCATTTTTATTAATTTCTATAGTTTTATTGCTTGACCTAGGACTTCCTGCACTATGTTGAAGAATGAGGTGAGAGTGGACACCCCTGTCTTTTTCCTGATCTCAATGGGAATTCATCCAGTCTCTCTCCATTAAGTATTATTTGGGCCTTAGCAGCTTTGTATATTGCCTTTATTATGTTAAGACACGAAACAACCATGCCAATTCTCTCCAATGTTTTGATGTTGAAGTAATTTTCTATTTTGTCAAAGGCCTTTTCTGCATCTATTGAATTCATCATGTGGTTTTTGTGTTTAACCTTGTTTATGTGTTGTAATACATTGACAGATTTCCATATGTTGAATGACCCCTGTGTTCCTGGGATGTATCCAACTTGATCAAGGTGGATAATGCTTTTGATGTGTTGTTGGATTTGGTTTGTGAGGAATTTGTTCAGGATCTTTGCATCTAAATTCATCAGGGAAATAGGCCAGTAGTTTTCTTTTCTTGTGACATCTCTGCCTGGTTTTGGAATTAGAGTGATATTAGCTTCATAGAAGGAGTTGGGGAGCGTTCCCTGTTCTCCAATTGTGTGGCACAGTTTGAGAAAGACTGGTTTGAGTTCTTCCATGAAGGTTTGATAGAATTCAGCTGAGAAGCCATCTGGTCCTGGACTCTTCTTTTTGAGGAGGTTTTCCATTACTTTTTCAATCTCGATGAGACTGATAGGTTTGTTTAGGAGATTAATCTGCTCTGAGTTTAGCTTTGACAGATGGTATGTGTCCAGGAATTTATCCATTTCCTCCATATTGTCCAGTTTTGTGGAGCAGAGATTTTTGAAATAAGTCCTGATGATTCTCCCTATTTCACTTATGTCCGTTGTGATCTCTCCTTTTTTTCATTTCGAATTTAGTTAATTTGAATCATCTTTTATATTGCCTGATCAAATTTGCCAGGGGTTTGTCAATCCTGTTAAGTTTTTCAAAGAACCAACTCTGTGTTTTGTCAATTTTGTTAATTGTTTTCTTAGTTTCCGATTCATTAATTTCTGCTCTGATCTTAATTATTTCTTTCCATCTGGAGCTTTTTGGGTTGGATTCTTCTTGCTTTTTGAGTGCCTTTAGGTGGATGGTTTGGTTGTAGATTTGGGATCTCTCTGTCTTTGTTATGAAGGCATTTTGTGCTATGATTTTTCTCCTGAGGACTGTCTTTATTGTGTCCCATAAGTTTTGGTATGATGTGTTCTCATCATCATTCAATTCTACAAATTTCACAATTTCTTTTTTTATTTCGTCCACTACCCATTTATTGTTTAAAAGTGTGCTCTTCAGTGTCCAGGTGCTGATGGGATTCTTGGTGGGTCTTTAGTTGTTAATTTCTAGCATTATATCATTGTGATCTGATATCATGCAGGGATTTAGGTCAATCTTCCTAAATATATGAACACAGACTTTGTGACCCAGTATATGATCTAATTTAGAGAACGGTCCATGAGCTGCTGAGAAGAATGTGCAGTATGTGGATTTGGGATGTTCTGTAGATGTCCATTACGTCTAAGTGATCTTTGTTGTGGTTGATCTCTCTTACTTCCCTGTTGAGTTTCTTTTTGGGTGATCTGTCTATTACTTGTAATGGTGTATTGAAGTCCACAACTATGATGGTGTTGGTGGTTATTTCTGTCTTATTATCAAGTAGGTTTTGTTTGATGAACTGTGGTGCCCCTGTGTTTGGTGCATACAGATTTATGATTGTGATATCCTCATTTTCTTTGCAGTTTTTTAAAATTTATTTTGTTTATTCATTTGAGAGGGACAGACCAAGAGAGAAAGAAGGAGAGAGAGAGAGATAGAGAGAGAGGGAAAGAGAATGGGCACTCCCGGGCCTCCAGCCACTGCAAACAAACTCCAGACACGTGCACACCCTTGTGCATCTGTCAAACGTGGGTCCTGGGGAATCAAGCCTCAAACGGGGTCCTTACGCTTCACAGGAAAGTGCTTTACCACTAAACCATCTCTCCAGCCCATGATATCCTCTTGATGGATCATTCCCTTGATAAGTAGGAAGTGGCCTTTTTTCTCTTTTTTGATTATTTTTGGTTTGAAATCTATTTTACCTGATATTAATAGAGCTATGCCTCCTTGTTTCTTATTCCCTTTTGCTTGGAATATTATTTTCCACCCTTTCACCCTGAGGAGGTGTCTGGCTTTAGTGGTGAGGTGGGTTTCTTGAAGACAACAGATTGAGGGGTCTAATTTTCTGATCCATCCTGTTAGCTTGTGTCTCTTCATGGATGAATTAAGGCCATTAATATTGAGGGTAATGACTGTGAGGTCTGATTTGATCCCTGCCATATTGTCCTGGTATATGTGGTTTGGTGTTTTCACGGACGTTGAAGTTTTTTGTGCCCTCTCTGAGTTGTTTTATTGTGATCTGCTTCTTGTAGGCATTTGAGATTGATTATTTGATTCTTTTTTGTAGAGAATTTCTTGAAATGATCTCTGTAAATCTAGTTTTGTATTCATATAATTGTAAAGCTGGGTTTTGTTATGGATAGTTTTTTTTCCCCCATCTATTATTAGGGATACTTTTGGTGGGTAAAGTAGTTTGGGTTGGAAGCCATAGGTTCTTAGACTTTGCAGTGTTTCATTCCAGGCCCTTCTGGCTTTCAGAGTTTCCATTGAGAAGTCTGGAGTAACCCTGATGGGGTTACCTTTAAAAGTGATGTGCTGTTTTTCCCTAGCTGCTTTTAGGATTTTCTCTTTGGTGTCAGTGTTTAGTGTCTTAATGACAATATGTATTGGAGAGTTTCTCCCTTAGTCCAATCTGCTTCTTGTATCTTGATGGGCCATTTTTTGAGATTGGGAACATTGTCTTTGATTATTTTGTTAAATAAGTTCTCCATGCCTTTGGTCTTAATTTCTTCCCCTTCTTGTATTCCCATAATCTGGATATTAGGACCTTTAGGGGTATACCACAATTCCCTCATGTTCTGTTAACAGAAATTTTTGATCTTATTGAAACTTTTGCACTCTTGAACTGTTTCTTCCATCTTGTCTTCTAGATCAGAGTTTCTATCCTCCACATGGCTGACTCTATTTGTGAGAATTTCTAGAGAATTTTGGACTTGTTCAATTAGGTTTGAATTTTCTACTAATTTTCTATGTATATTTTCCATCCCTCTGTCAAGCTCCCTTTTCACATCATTTTCTGATTTTCTTGATGCTTCTTGGAATTCATTGTTGCTTTTCTTTATGTCTTCATTTAGCATTGCCAGCTGAGTTTTGAGGTCCTCATTTTTCTCACTTGCCTTCATATCTCTTAACTGTTTTGAACTCTTCCATTTTCTTATCTATTAGGTCTACTCTAGTGATGGCAGCATACACATGATTATAGGTCCTTTGTTGCTTTTCTGCAAGTTCTACCAGTATCTTGGTCAGGGTTGCATTGCTCATAGCTTCATTTTGGTGTTCTTGTCCTAATGTCTCTTCTATGTTTTAATTAGAGATGTTCATTGTAGGACTCGGTGATCTTACTGGATTTACCTGCATTTGGTTTTTCATGTTATTTCTTTTGAGCTGTGGTCTGCCCCTCACAGTGTTTTGGCAGGGAGAGTAGGACTGTGGTCTTGATGGGCAGGGGAAGTGATACCTCTTGGGGGAGCTGGCCTGAGGTAGCAGGCATGCAATCAGATGGGCAGAGTGGTCCTGAACTAACACGTGGGTGGGTGGGTCAGCCTTACCTTAGGCACAGCAGGAAGCTGAAGCAGCCTGAGGCCAGCCAAAGCAGTCTGAGCTCTTACTTGCACAATGCCAAAGCAGCCTGAATACCTGCATGGCAGGGGTACCAAAGTTGTCTGAGCTCTCTTGCGCTGATACACTGAAGCAGCCTGAGCTCGTGCTCAGAGGGACACTGAAGCACCCAACACTGAAGCAGCTTAAACTCCCTCATGGTGGGACACTGGGATACAGAAGCAGTGTGAGCTGGCAGGTAACAGGACACTGGCGGGCGGCCTGTGCAGCAGACAATCAGGGGATTGTGCCTGACATGGCACAGGCGGGGAGGTAGAGTGATCCTGAGCTCATGTGGGCAGGTGGAATGGGCCTGAGTTTGAATGTGGATGGGTGGTGGCCAGAGCAGTAAGTGGACAACTGGGCCGAGCAGACTAAGCTTGCACAAGTGGAGATGGGCGACACACATGTGGCAGGCAGATGGACCAATGGAGCCTGAGCTGGAGTAGACCAGAGAGCAGCGGAGCCTGCCCAATGTCACTCGTGGGCGGGGGTAGCAGGGGGATCGCCCCTGTGCAGTGAGGCAAGTGTAATTATGCTGGCCTGGGTCCCCTTTGTTACAGTAAGTGTGGGAGTGTCCTGAAGCTGGGGCTATGGGTATGGCGGCTGCTTGGGGGCTTGGGGGACTGATGGGCTACTGGAGAGAAAGGGAATCAGCAATTCCCTTTTTTTCCCCTCTGTGCCCTGTCACTGGCCATCTATTAGAGATTTCTCTCCCTTAAAAGACCCAGTGAACCCTTAATGCCTTGCCTTTCTTTCTCAGTGATGTGCAGAGTAGTTAGGCCATCACCATCTTGACTGGAAGTGCTCTATATATTTTTTATGACAGGATCTCACCCAGGCTATGTGATCCTACCTCAGCCTACTGAGTGCTGGGACCAAAGGCTTGAGCCACCATGCCTGGATTAAATTAAATTATTCTGAAACTAATGATAATTGGTGAAGCCAGGGCGATTAGCAAGAGGTTTGACAGACCATACATTTTGACTTTGCTTATCCTCTTAATTTCACCACTGGGGTCTCTTTCCCTAACATAGTTGTGGCACTTATTCCTCCATGGTGAACTGTTTGAGCACTATTTTTAAAGAGACAATACAAACTACTATGAGTTCAGCAAAGAAAAATCAAGATTGAAAGTGTTCATAGTACTTAGAACAGTCAAAGAAACAAGGAAGTTATTTACATATTTGGAAAGATATAATGTGCAAAAGGGATAAAAATGTTGTTTTGTCAGAAAATATAATCAGGCTCAGAGACTTGCAGACTACATAAGAACTGATTGAAGTTCATCATGAGAATACATGCATGAATCAGGTAAATGGTGGAAGGTTTGTGCAGAGATAGAGTAACCATTATGCAGGAATATTTAAAGGATGATGACATTTTTTATGAGTGGGTTGGGTTAGGAGAAACAGTTTCATTAACATAATTTTTTTCATGATATTGATCTATAGAATGTGACTTACGTTCTGAGAATCTATTCAATATTGTGTCAGTGTGGTTCTCAATAAAAGATCCTTTCACAAATATCAGTGTCAGATCCTTCAGGTCCTGCAAATATTTTATTATAAAACTCATAGCCAGGGAGGGGGTGTAAGTGCTCAGTAAAGAATTGATTGATTATTATTTGAGAGCCTTTTTCCTGAGAATTGTGAGAGTATAGCACCATTTCACCCCACAATTTGTCAGTTGTAATGAGCCTACACTCTGACCTGATGAGAAGGTGGGGAGACTAGAGCTAATGAAGTGATTCCTTTTTGTTTTCTAGTTTTAATAATGCATTCTCCCTCAGGGCCATGATTAATCATTAAAACAGAAAACCAACAGGAAGGTCTTTGGATACAGCCAGACAATTATACTTTTTTTTTTTACTTTCTTCATCAAATATTCATATACTTTAAAATAATGGCCGGGGAAATGATTCATTTCTTTACTGTAATATTTTTTAAAATCCATTGAAATAAGCCATTATATGGCTATCATATAGCACTTCAACTGTTTTAAATATATATCTCATTATAACAATCTAGCTACTTGTGTTACATTTGACTCAAGGTCAATGAATTCTCTACAAATTGCTTCACGATTAAAGATAATGTGAGGATCAGTAATGATAATATCTTACACTTCATTTAAAGGAATGTACTCATGTAAGAAAATGAAATAATAGGCTCTATTTTTAGGCCTAAGAAGGAAGAGTATGATTATATTGTTAGTAGCATATATTTAATTTTGTAACAGAGTAAATATATTTTGTAACCTTTTGAAGCCTTGAGTATTGATTTTAAAAATTGTTTAAATGGTTGCTTTATTAGCTTTCAGTGTCCATTCACTTCTCCAGTATTTTGCTTGTACGTGAAATTATAAACAGCATTTTAGAAAACCTCTAAATCCAGGAGTCAGTGTCCATGAGTTCAAATCAGTTGAACAAAATCAGGTAAACTCCAGCAACCACATTTTTGTAGTGTTAGGAATATAAGTCAGGATATTTTACATGCTAGAGAAGTACTCTATCACTGAGTTTCATTCCACTACCACAAGCAAATATGTCAAAGCAATGCAGTGGATAAAGAACTTCTCTCTAACTCCTATACATATAAAAGCTACAAATCCCTTACACAACAGGAGACACAGGATCACTGGGGTTTTCACTCATATCATTGTGGAAACTTCTGTTATGGGGTCCAGTGTCACACAAGTAAGACCATAAACTCATGGAATGTGAGGCATAGTTTTATTGGGTAATAAAAGAAAGAAAAGAAAAAGAAGAGAGTCTGGTATACATCTGGTCAGGTATTTGTTCACAACAAGGAGAAAACAACTGAACCATTATTTACTTAAATTGAAACCAAGGAACAAAAATGAGTCAAGGAAAAATAGAGTATTTAAAGGACTTATGGTAAATCATTAAGTATGACATTATATGCATTATGAAATATTTAGAAAAACCACAAAGTGGCTGAGAGATATTTGAAGAAATAGCATCTATCAGTTTCTGCACTTTAAGAGAAGATATGGTTTTACAAATCCAAGAAGTACAATGAACTCCAAGAAGAATGAAATCAAAAGAAATCCAACTTGACACATATTTCATTACTTCACAGAAACCAAAGACAGAGAATCTTGAAAGCACCAAGAGAAAAATCATTAAATGCAAGTTTTCTTCAGTATTACCAATAGCTGATTTATTTTAGTATAAATCCCAGAGACAAGAAGGTAGTAGGGATGATATATTAAATATGCTAAAACAAAACTAATACTTGTCAACAAAGAATTATACATCTAGCAAAACTTTCTTTAAAAATTATCAAGAAGTTATAACACTTCTGGATAAACAAATGCTCTCAAAGAAGACCTTCCATAAAAGTAATGCTAAAGATAGTCTAAAAGCCTGTCTGAAATTCAAACAGAAGATCCAACCCATGTCACTGTTTAACCAGTGGGCATATCTTGCCTGGCAGATAATTATTGTGGCAAACAGGACTCGCAGCAGGGTTAGACTGGGTGACAACTGAGGAGAGAAGAGGAGAAGCAGGGAAGAGTGTGGGGATATGAGGAAGAAAGAATTAGGGAAGGAGGGTTAAACAAAACTTAGGTGATATGCAAAAGCCCTAATAATACCATTGATGACTTTTATCTAACAGCAGCCTGCATAAGTATTTTCTGTCACTGTGAAAGTTAGCTGGTAGGGAGGGAACTTTTCAAAAAAAAAAAAAAAAAACCAACAAAATGTACATGATAAAGAGAGATCATGGTGAGAATGGGTTTTGTGGGGGGGTGGTTAGCAATATTACGTGTTGTAATTTGAAAATTTGTGGACCCATAGATTTAGCTGTTTTATTAAGCTTGGAACATGGATTTCCAGCCTCTAGGCTGGAGGAGGTATCCCTGAAGGTAGACCCTGGTATTCAGCCTTAAGGTTTTATGGGGGGGGGTTCAGATGTTGTTATAGACCAAAGATTTTGGAAGCAGTTTGTTTGTTCTCTGATGTGTGTGTATATGTTTGTGTGTGTGTGTGTGTGTGTGTGTGTGTGTGTGTGTGCTGGTGTTTTGCTTTCTCAAGTTTTCCTCTCTGCTTGGATTTATGAAAGGTAGCCAGTTTCTTCCACCATTGATTAAACTTCTGGATTTATAAGCTCAACTAAACTGTGTCTGGTGGGATATTCATCCCAGCAATGTGGAACCAACTCTGACAATGTGCTGTGATTTTTTAAAAATAAATATTTATGTGAGTATCATATTCATGGGGATTATGTGACATTGTTTTCTCCCTAAAAACATGGTGGACTCCATCTCTCTTTTTAGAACATTTCATCCATTTATTCTCAATAAATACCCATAAGCATTCTCAAAACTACAATGCAAATGATATTGTAATGGAAATTGGGTCTTTTGAGGATAAAACTCTTATTAATACACATATGTGGCAATTGGGAAAGTGCACTGACACCTCAGTTTTAGACACAATAGGAGCAACCTAACAGTAGCTTTAAGGATGTTGAACTAGAAGGGGATATGCTGAACATCAGGAGGCATGGCTATTCCTTGGTTGACATGCCTGGCCATACCCAGAATTTTACATGGGTTCTTGGGAAATAAACTTGGGTGGTCTCAGAACCTCCTAGGTATTCATGCTTACATAGCAAGTGCTCTTAATAGCTGAGCCATCTCCTAACTTAACTTCAATTAAGAAAAAGTATGGCTGGAAAGTGGCTGAGTTGCTAAGGTACTTGCCTGCAAAGCAAAAGAACCCAGGTTCAATTCTGCAGTATTCACCATGTAAAGCCAGGTGCACAAGGAGGTATGGGCATCTGGAGTTCATTTGCAGTGGCTAGAGGCCCTGGTGTACCAATTCTCTCTCTGCATGTCTGCCTTTTTCTCTCTCACTGAAAGGAAAGAAGGAAGGAAGGAAGGAAGGAAGGAAGGAAGGAAGGAAGGAAGGAAGGAAGGAATATTGCTCATATTTTCTAACTATTTATAGCAAAAATTCTGTTTGGAGGAAGTTATTCCTTCAAAAATTCTTTTGTAAACAAGTTAGTCTTCTACTTTAAGAAGTGAAAAATCATTCCATTTGGTATTATATTTATTTATCTCTGAAAGTATTTAATTTTTAAATAATGCTTTTATGGAGATTACAGGAATGATAGTAAATAATTGGTAAAGAGGATATATAGATTGTGGTTTCTGATACTTAGGTTTAAATTCTATTGTTGCCACTTAATAGCTCTGTTGCTCTTTAAAAGCTACTTAATCTGCCGGGCGTGGTGGCGCACGCCTTTAATCCCAGCACTCGGGAGGCAGAGGTAGGAGGATCGCCGAGCGTTCGAGGCCACCCTGAGACTACAGAGTGAATTCCAGGTCAGCCTGAGCTAGAGTGAGACCCTACCTCAAAAAACCAAAAAAAAAAAAAAAAAAAAAAAAGCTACTTAATCTATCTTAGCCTCTATTTTCTATTTTTCATCTATGAAAATGAATTAAATACATATGCAGTTCATTATAGTGTTATAATTAATAAATAAATTGATATTTATAAAGTGTTATACTTGCACATGGAAACTAATTCATGCCCTAAATAAATGAACTTACATCGTAAGACTAGTCCCAAATAAGCATTTGAAGTCTTTCCCTCTTTTATAGATACATAATGATGGGTAATTACATAAGTGTATGAAAAACTACCACTGCATAAGTTTTTCTTTTTAAAAGTAAATGCTAGTTAACATAAAAGAAAGCTGTTGTTTGCCTATAAGTTCATGGAAAAAGTGTTTTCTTTTTAATGGACCATTAAGATTGATCCATTAATTTGGGTAGGTTTTTCGGTGAGGGAGAAAAAAGCTAGAGTCATTTCATGAAATGAAAGTATCATGAATAAAATTTTAAGACAATATAGAGACTGGAGAAATAATATGATTTCATAAAAATATGGAGCACCAGTATGAAAGTAGGTGTGGAAAAGGCTGAAAAGACAGATTGCAATAATCATGTCAGAGTCATATAGGGGCTAAAATGTTTGGATGTAAAAAAATATTCCATTAAATCGCAGAATATCAAATCAATAGACTATTATGAAATCACTAGGCTGAGGTAATTTGGAAGTGATGTAGCAATACTCACAAATATTTAAGTAATAATATGTAACCAAACAGAATATAAAATTAAATTTATACTGTATTAGCAACACAGAAAAGTTTGATATTCCTATGAACAATGACCAAAGAAAAATATGTTAAAATACATTGTTTTAGAAATAACAATACTTTAGATCATGTACTTGCCCTTTGTTGGTTATTATGATCTTGAAACCAATAAAATAGACTTTTGTGCTTTAAGAGAATACATTCATCTCTGAGGTTAAAAGGCTATAATTGAGATAAATGAAGAGCCATGAGGAATCCTAACGAGATAAATGTTCTAGCAGAGAGGATATTAAGAAAAGCGATTTAGTGCCAAGTAAAATGAATTTGGAATCTGTAGAAATCTATGGAAATAGTAGGTATGGGAAAGAGAGAGGAAACTGTCAAAGATACTTCCCAGAGTACATTTTCTAAATGACAGAGACAGAAGGCAGACTGTAAAGATTTTTCAAAGGTGTCATTGATGAACTAAGTAGGCAGTAACTGTAAACCACTCTGTCTTGAAAGCTTGGCATTAGTGGCTAAAAGAGAACAGCAGTGCCAGTTTGAAAGACATATAAGAGCAGAAGAAATCTTGTTATTAAACTAGAAAACGGTAAAAAAAAAAATGAAAGTGAAAATACCAGAGAAAAATAGTGACACGGAAATAATTTTGGTGTTTTGTAGGCCTTTGTACTGATATTTATATGAATTAAATTTATTTGTACCCATATCATCTCACAATTACATTTGTTACTCTTTTTTATTTCTATTTTTATTTATTTATTACAGAGAATGAGAATGGGTTGTCAGGGCCTCCAGCCACTACAAATGAACTCCAGATGCATGTGCCACATTTTGTATCTGGCTTATGTGGGTCCTGGGGAATCAAACCTGGGTCCTTAGGCTTTGCAGGCGATTTCCTTAACCACTAAGCTATCTCTCCAGCTCTTTCTTACCCTTTATAAGCATTTTTACGATACATACTCTTCCCTACCTATTTCTGTTTTGAGAATACAATTGTAATTATTTTTATTGTTGTTTAAAGATCTTTTTTTTGGTATTTTTATTTATTTATTTGAGAGTGACAGACACAGTGAGAGAAAGAGGCAGAGAGAGAGAGAGAGAGAGAGAGAGAGAATGGGTGCGCCAGGGCTTCCAGCCACTGCAAATGAACTCCAGATGCGTGTGCCCCCTTGTGCATCTGGCTAACATGGGTCCTGGGGAATTGAGCCTCGAACCGGGGTCCTTAGGCTTCACCGGCAAGCGCTTAACCGCTAAGCCACCTCTCCAGCCGTTGTTTAAAGATCTTTATTACCATATATTCACTGGACATAGTGACAAAGATACTTTCACTTAAATATATCATGTAATTTGAGTACATTCACCAGTTGTTCTCTCCCCTTTTTTATTTAAATTGGTACCTTCTTCCACAAAAAGTAGATGGTAATTTCTAGATGATAAGAGATTAGCATTTTTTCATTTTTACAAGTTTCATTTTCGATTTTTATAGGTATATACTGTGATTTTTTAATACTTTTATATATTTGCAAAGAGAAACAGAAAGAGAGAGATTGAGAGTGAGTATATCAGTGCCTCTTGCCACTGCAAACAAATTCAAGACAAATGTGCCACTTTGTGCATCTGTCTTTATGTGGGTATTGTAGGATCAACCCCGGGCCATCAGGCTTCCTGAGCAAGTGCCTTTAACCACTGAGCCATCTCTTCAGCCCCTATATTATGTTTTGATACTATGTACTTGTCTAACATAGAACTTGATATAGTTTTCATTTGTATTTCCCTAATGTTAAGGATTTTGAGTACATTTTTCTTGCACTTATTAGTCATTTTTGCATCATCTTTTAAGAACTGACTGCTCCCCTTCCCCATTACATTTGCTCATTTATTGATTGGAGTTTTTGACACTTATTTTCTTGAGTTTATTATTTACTCTAGACATTAATTCTTTGCCACATGTGTAGTAAAGGCTTTCTCCCAAGGTTATTTCCATTGTTGTGCATAAGCTTTTTAACTTTATGAAATATTGCTCATTAATTCCCAGTATTATTACCTGAGCTATTGGCATTTTTAAGAAAGATATTGCATATGCCTGTATCTTGAAGTTTTCTCCCTATGAATTTCTCTAACAGTTTCAAGCTCTCATGTCTCACATTAATGCTTTTTATCCACTTTGTATTGATTATTGTACACGGTGAGCAACAGGGACCAAATTTCATTCTTCTATCTGTGGATATCCAGTTTTCCCAAAGCCATTTATTAAAGAGGCTGACTTATTTTCAATGCATGCTTTTGGTATTTTTGCCAACAATCAGATGTGTGGAGCTATGTGGATTTGTTTGTGATTCCTCTAATCTATTCTATTGGTCTATGTGTCTCTATTGCACCAATATTACACTACTTGTGTTACTATAGCTCTGTAGTTTAATTTGAAATCAGTTATTGTAAAACACTGCATTTTTGCTCAGTAGCAAACCTGATTTGAATATGTAAATGTTCTGTTCAATGTGTTGCTGAATATATATTGCCAGTATTTCACAAAGAACTTTTGCATCTGTGTTCATTTTGGGGAGCCACATATAATTTTTTGTTGCTGTGCTTGTATAAGTTTTTCACATCCTTGGCTATCATTATTCCAAGGTATTTGATTTTTTTTTGTGTGTGTCTATTGAAAAGTGGAACAGCCTCACTGATTTCTTTGTCTGTATATTTCTCCTTTGTATATAGAAAGGCTACTGATTTTTGTGTGCTGCTTTTGTATCCTTCCGCTTTGTTGAAGGATTTAATAACTTTTAGAAGTTTTGAGATGGAGACTTTTGGGTGACTTATGTATAGGATTATGTCATCTTTATATAGGACTAATTTGATTTCTTCATTTCCAATTTGTATCCCTTTCATTTTTTTCTCTGGTCTTATTGCTTGGGCTAGGACTTCTAGTACTATGTTGAAGAGCAGTGGTGAGAGTGGGCACCCCTGTCTTGTTCCCAATCTCAATGGGAACTCCTTGTGTCTTTCTCCATTAAGTATTATTTTGGATTTAGGTGCTTTATATCTACCTTTTATTGTGCTGAGATATGAACCACCCACGCTTATTCTCTCCAGTGTTTTGATTTTAAAGTGGCGTTGTAGTTTTTCAAAGGCCTTCTCTGCAGCTATTGAAATGATCATATTTTTCTTTTGATTAAGTGTATTTATGTGATGTGTTACATTGAACAATTTCTGCATGTTACACCATCCCTGCAGCCCTGGGATAAATCCTGCTTAATAAAGGCGGATAATGCTTTTGATGTGTTCTTGAATTTAATTTGCCAGGATTTTGTTCAGACTCTTTGCATCTAAGTTCATCAGGGATATAGGAATATAATTTTCTTTTGTTGCATTATTTCTGTCTGGTTTTGGTATTAGGGTGATTCTAGCTTCATAAAAGGAGTTGGGGAGGAATCCCTGTTCTCTCATTATGTGAAACAGTTTGAGAAAAATTGGTTTCAGTTCTTCAATGAAAGTCTGATAGAATTCACCTAAAAGCCATCTGGTCCTGAAATTTTTTTTTTTTGGGGGGGGGATGTTTTCGGTTACTTTTCAATCTCAATTAATGTGACAGGCTTTTATTTAGGAGATCAGTCTGCTCTGAGTTTAGTTTTGGTAGGTGGAACCTGTATAAGAACTCATCCACTTCTTATACAAGTTTTTGGAACAGAGGTTTTGGGAGAAAATCCTGGTGATTCTTCCAATTTCATTGATGTAACCTCTCCCTTTTCACTTCTGATTTTGTGACTTCTCTTTTTTATGTGATGAAGTTTTCCAAGGGCTTATCAATCTTCTTTATTTTTTCAATGAAGCAGCTCTTCATTCATTGATTTACCTAATTGTTTTCTTAGTTTCCAGTTCATTAATTTCTGCTCTGATCTTGATTATTTCTTACCATCTGGTTCTCTTGGGGTTGGATTGTCCTTGATTTTCCAATGCTGTTATGTGGATGGTTAGGTTTTTAATTTGAGGTCTCTCCATCTTTGTTATGAAGGCATTTAGCACTATGAATGTTTCCATTAGTTCTTCCTTCATTCTGTACTATAAGTTTTGGAAAGTTGTGTTTTCATTATCATTCAATACTACAAAATTTACAATTTCCTTTTTGATTTCTTGCCCAACCCATTTATTGCTTAAAAGTGTGTTGTTCAATCACCAGGTGTTGGTGAAATTACTGATGTGTCTCTTGTTAATTTCAACTTTAAAGAATTGTGATCTGATATGATGCAAGAAATTACTTCAATTTTCCCGAAATTATGGGGGCATGCTTTATGGACTAATATATTGATTGTTTTGGAGAAGGTTTTGTGGGTTGCTGAGAATAATATGTATTCTGTAGAATTGGGGTGGAATGTTCTGTAGAAGTACACTAGGTCTAGTTGATCTATGGTGTTTTTGAGCTTCATTATTTCCCTGTTGATTTTCTGCTTGGATGATCTGTCTATGGATGATAGTGGAATATTGAAGTGGTCAACTATTTTGGTGGTGTTGTTTATTTCTCTTTATTCTCAAGTATGTTTTGTTTTATAAATTGTGGTGTACCTGTATTTGGTGAATATAGATTTATGATTGGGATGTTCCCATTCTGCATCATTCCATTGATAAGTAAAAAATGGCCTTGTTTGTGCTTTTTGAATAGTTTTGGTTTGAAGTCTGTTTTACTGGATATTAACATATGAACACCTGCTTGTTTCTTATTTCCATTTGTTTGAAATATCCTTTTCTATTCTTTCCCTGGAAGAGGTGTCTGTATTTAGTAGTGAGATGGATTTCTTGAAGACAGCAGATAGTAGGGGCCATTGTTCTGATCTACCCTGTTAACTTATATCTTTTCATGGGTGAGTTAAGAACATTAATATTTAATGTGATAACTGTGAGGTTTAATTTATGGGGTTTAGTGCTTTATTGTGCTTTGTACTTTTTTGAGCCTATTCTAGTTTTGGTTATTGTGATCTTCTTCTTTTAGGCTCTTGAGATTGGTTCTTTGACTTTAATGTGTGGAGTATTCCCTGAAGTACTCTCTGTTGGGTTGGCACTGTGTTCATATAATCATAGATCTGGCTTTTATCATGGAAAATTTTTTTTCACCATCGATCATGAGGGATACTTTTGCTGGGTGTAGTAGTTTGATTTGGAAACCATAGTGTTTCAGGCATTGAAATGTTCCAGTCCAGGCCCTTCTGTCTTATAGTGTTTCCATTGAGTAATCTGAGATAATTCCTATTGGATTGCCTTTGTAGGTAGTGAGTTGTTTCTTTCTTGCTGCTTTTTAGCACTCTTCCTTTGCTTTCATTGTTAAGAGTTTAATCTATGATGTGCCTTGGTGATTTTGTTCTTTGTTCCTGTCTGTTTGGTGCTCTATGACATTCCTATATCTGGATGGGCCTCTCTTTTGCAAGATTGGTGAAATTTTCTTCAATAATTTTTTTTAAGGAACTCCAAAATTTTCTTTCTTCAATAATTTTGTTGAATATGTTCTCTACACCTCTGGCCTGGATTTCTTCCCCTTCTTGTATATCCATGATGCAGATGTTTGGTTGTTTTAGGTTATCCCACAGTTCCCTCATATTCTTTTTGTATGCTTTTTTGAATTTAGCAAAGATATTGGATGCCTGATCAAGTTCTTTAGTCTCATCTTCCAGATCAGAGCTTCTGGCTCCACATGACGGATTCTGTTAGTGAAGGTTCTAGGGAGGTTTTAAAAAGCTCAGTTTGATTTTTGTTTTTCATCATGCCCATCTCTTTTTTGAGGTACAATTTCAGGTCAAAGTCCGATTTTCTTGATGTTTCCTGAAATTCATTCTTGCATTGGAGCATGTCTTCATTAATCTTAATAAGTTGGTTATTAAGATCCTCTATTTTTTTTATCTCACCTTCAATTCATTTATCTCTCTTTTGAGACTTCTCTGGTTTTCTTCAATTAAGTTAAATGAGTGCTGTAAGAAACCATTGTGCTCAATTTCATTTATGTGATTGTTGGTTTTTTGATCCTTTGCTTCCACTTCAGCAAGTTTCATAGTCAGGGTCACTGGGATTCAATTTCTGTTCTTATCTCTGTGATTTCATTGTTCGTTTCCATTTTAGGACCAGACATATATGTTGGAGATCTCTTAGTTCTCTGACTTTCCTTTTTTCCTTTCTTTTTTTTTTGAACTGTGGCCTTCCCATCTTGGGGTAAAAGTCTTATTTTATTGAGGAGGAAGCAAGTATTTGTCCTTGTAGGAACTTCAGTGTCTTAAATGTGAACCAGATTAGAGTTGGATGGGGTTAAAATGGAAGATTAACATATTGTGGAGATATCAAGTACATCAAAGGTACCTGGGAAACTGGGATGTGGGGAACTGGGAGTTCTGGCCTTCTCACACCATTTGTGTATACTCCTTAACAAAGGGGAACCAGGGGCTGAGGAACCAGGAGCTGGGACACTAGGAACAAGAGTTCATGCACAGTGGATAGAGTCTCTGGAAAAACTAAAGTTGTGGAAGAGATGCCATTAAAGTGAGTTAAGTATAAATTGTTAATGGTAACATAACAAATCAAAGAGAGGAACCATCTATAGTTTGGAGCATAGGGAAAATGACCATTTTGTGAGGAGAAGAGAATTACAAGTGCTTTGGTATATGGTAATTTAATGGTGGCAATTCCACTAATAGAAGTACAAATAAAGACATAGTGCTAAAGTTGAATGAAAAGATCTTGATAGAATATCCAGAGGGAATTATTTAAAACAATGAGCTTGGAGCCCAAGGTTATATTGTTTAAGATTTAAAGACAGGAAAGTAACAAATAACTTCAAGTACATTTGTCCTTTTTCATTCTTCTGAGAAGAATGGAATAATATGCTAAATATTAAATCCAACCCTTGGATCACAGTCTGAATTGCATACCACATAAAATACAAATGCTGGGCTGGAAAGGTGCCTTAGCAGATAAGGCACTTGCCAGTAAAGACCAAGGAGCAATGTTTAACTCTCCAAGGCCCACCCATGTAAGCTAGACACACAAGGTGATGCAAATGTGCAAGTTTGCACATGGATACAAGGTGGAACACACATCTGGATTTCGATTACAGTGGTTGGAGGCCCTAGTATGCAAATTCTCTCTCTTTCTCTCTCTCACACACTCTCTGACATAAAAAAAGCTAGTCTTTTGGACTTACCTCAAAAAAAAAATACAAATATCAACTGGAAGAACATTAGACATGGATTTGGGTATGGTATTACATACATAATTTTTTCTCCATTTTATATAGAGAGAAATATTAGAGTTATAAATTTCAGTTATATTAACTCATGTTTATTCCTAGCACAGTGTACTTCATATATAAAACTGATAACATGATGGCAGTTCATGCTTAACATTTGCTAATGTTGTTAAGTTCCCCAATTAAATTATAATAAAATATTTGATAATACTGATAAAAAGTGTTTATTTTTCTGATAAGAGATCATAACAAACAGACTTACACACACTGTACCTTGGTGATTATTTGTACTTGGCAGTCTGGTTTGTCACATCCCCTATAGGGATGAAAGATGACACATTTTAGGAAGTGGAAAGTAGGCAATATATTGAGTCAAAATAGTTAAATGGATAAAACATTCTCCTGCAAAACATAAATACAGGCATTATAATAAAATATACAAAGGAATGAGCTAGAGCAAACAAGTGACCAGCTTTGGAAAAAACTGTGAATTTATTCTGTAGACTAAAGCAAACAAAATAAGTGGCAGTGGGGGTTGGGCTGGCTAAAAGTATTATTGGCATTTTGAGTAGAAGTTATAAAAAACATCTGAAGCAAGCTGTATATCTTTTCTATCATCTTCATATTATAGTCTAATCAAGTATCCAAAGAATTGAGAAAGAAGTTCATATCTTATAACCCCTTCTGAAAATAGATCCCAGACTCACACCTAGGGTAAATCCAAACCTGACTTACAAATCATTTTGTACCTTATATAAATAGAATTATCCATAAAAACTCTAAGAGATAAGAGAGAGAGAGAGAGAAGAGAGAGAGAGATTTTTACTGAGGTTTGAAGACCTAGGGTATCACATGAGAGACAAGCACTCTGACACTAAACTATATCCCTGAGAACCATAATAACCTACTTTCATTAAAAATGTTGTATATAGCTCACTTCCAGTCAAGATGGTGACCGCTTAACTGTGTTGCACCTACCCAGGAAAGAATGGCAAGGCATTGAGGGTTTACTGGGACTTTTAGGGGAGAGAATTCTCTAATAGATCACCAGTGGCAGGGCCCAGAGGGAAAAAAAGGGAATTGCTGATTCCCTCACTCATGGGTAGCCCACCAGTCCCCCAATTTCCCCAAGCAATTGCTGTAGCCACAGTCCCAGCCTCAGGATAATCCTGCACTTACTGTAGGAATGGGGACCCAGGTCAGCATAGATCCACTTGCCTCATTGCACAGGGGCAGTTGCCCTGCAACACCCACTAACGTGTGACTTCAGGCAGGCTCCGCTTGCTGGCCAGTTCAAGCTCAGGCTAAATCTGTCCATCTGCCCACCACAAGTGTGCTGCTCATCTGCATGAGCAAGCTAAGTGTGCTCTGCCAATTTGCCCACTTACTGCTCAAGCTGTGTGAGAGCTCAGGCTGCTTTGGCGCCCCACCTCAGGCTGCTTCAGCTTCTCACAATGCAAGAGCTCAGGCTGATCTGCCCACCCACGTGTTAGCCCAGGACCACCCTGCCCATCTGTTTGCCTGCCTGCTAGCACATGCCAGCTCCCCCATGAGGCACCACTTCCCCCACCCATCAAGACCACAGTCCTACTCTCCCTACCCTGTACACTGTGATGGGCAGACCACAGTGCAAAAGAAATAACAAGAAAAATTAAATGCAAGTAAATCCAGTAAGATCACCCAGTCCTACAATGAACATCTCTAATCAAAACATAGAAGAGACATTAGGACAAGAACACCAAAATGAAGCTATGAGCAATGCAACCCTGACCAAGACACTGGTAGAACTTGCAGAAAAGCAATAAAGGACCTATAATTGTGTGGATGCTGTGATCACTAGACTATACCTAATAGATAAGAAAATGGAAGGAGTTCAAAGTGTTAAAAGATATGAAGGAGAGTGAAAAAAAAAGAGGACCGCAAAAATCAGCTGGCAATGCTAAAGGAAGACATAAAGGAATGCAAGGATGAATATCAAGAAGCATCAAGAAAATCAGAAAATGATGTGAAAAGGGAGCTTGACAGAAGGATGGAAACTATACCTAGAAAAGTAGTAGAAGATGCAAACCTAATTGAACAAGTCCAAAAATCTCTAAAAGCTCTCAAGAGTAGAGTCAGCCATGTGGAGGATAGAAACTCAAATATGGAAGACAAGATGGAAGAAATAGTTTGAGAGTTCAAAAGTATCAATAAGTTCAAAATTTCTGTGAGCAGAACATGAGAGAATTGTGGGATACACTTAAACATCCTAACATCCAGATCATGGGAATACCAGAACAGGAAGAAATACAGACTAAAAGCATGGAAAACTTATTTAACAAAATAATCAAAGAAAACTTTCACACTCTCTCAAAAAAAAAAAAAAAAAAGGCCCATCAAGATACAAGAAGCTAACAGAACTCCAAACAGATTGGACCAAAGGAGAAACTCTCCAAGACATATTGTCATCAAGACTCTAAACATTGACACCAAAGAGAAAATCCTAAAAGCTGCTAGGGAAAAACAGTTCATCACTTTTAAAGGTAACCCCATCAGAATTACTTCAGACTTCTCAACGGAAACCCTGCAAGCAGAAGGGCCTGAAATGGAACACTGCAAATCTAAGAACCTATGGCTCCCAACCCAAGCTACTTTACACAGCCAAAGTATCCGTCATAATAGTTGGTGAAAGAAAAACTTTCCATGACAAAACCCAGCTTTACAATTATATGAACACAAAACGAAACCTACAGAGAGTATTTCAGGAAATTCTCCACAGAGAAGAAACAAATAATCAATCTCAAATGCCTACAAAAAGCAGATCAAAATAACCAAACTCAGAGAAGGCATAAAAATCTTCAAAATCCATGAAAACACCAAACCACATATGCCAACACAACATGGCAGGAACCAAATCAGACCTCACAGTCATTACCATAAAAATTAATGGCCTTAATTCACCCATCAAGAGATACAAGGTAACAGGATGGATCAGAAAATTAGTCCCCTCAATCTGTTGTCTTCAAGAAACCCAGCTCACCACTAAAGACAGACACCTCCTTAGGGTGAAAGGGTGGAAAACAATATTACAAGCAAATGGAAATAAGAAACAAGCAGGTGTAGCCATATTAATATTGGATAAAATTGACTTCAAACCAAAAATAATCAAAAAAGACAAAGAAGGCCATTTCCTACTTATCAAGGGAATGACCCATCAAGATGATATCACAATCATAAATCTTTACGCACCAAACACAGGTGCACCAAAGTTCATAAAACAAAACCTAATTGATAATAAACATTAATAACCACCAACACCATCATATTTGGGGACTTCAATACACCATTATCAGTAATAGACTGATCATCCAAACAGAAACTCAACAGGGAAGTAAGAGAGCTCAACAAAACCACAGATCACTTAGACCTAACGGGCATCTACAGAACATTCCATCCCAAATCCACAGACTACACATTCTTCTCAGCAGCCTATAGAACATTCTCTAAAATAGACCATATACTGGGTCACAAAGTCTGCCTCCATGTATTTAGGAAGATTGACATAATTCCCTGCATGATATGAGATCACAATGCTATATTGGTAGAAATTAACAACAAAAGACCCACCAAAAATCCCATTGGCTCCTGGAGACTAAACAGCACACTTTTAAACAATAAATGGGTAGTGTACGAAATAAAAAATGAAATTGTGAAATTTTTAGAAATGAATTGCCGGGCTCCTCCCGACAGGTAGTACTGAGGAAGGACCAGGCCCGCTGGTTCTTCCCAAGGGGTTAAGGAGGAAGATGAGCTTCGGATGACTCAGAACATCTCCTAGTCACTGGAGAAAAACCACACTGAGTTGGGAGTCTTGTCGAAGCAGGAACTCACTTTATTGTTACATGTGGTTGTCTATATAATGTTGAGAACGAAAGCGGGGATCTCAGGAAAGGATGAGGTGTAAGGGCCAATAGTATATTGCGATTTTTAAAATGATTGGTTCTAAGCATGCATGCAGGAATTCCAACTCCTGTGCAGAAGTAACAGGCCAGAGGCCATTAGGCATCTTGCTGAGTCACATCTGGCCAGAGGCAGATTGCCAAACTTTAGCTAGGCTCAGGAAGTTCCACTAGGCCTCATGTCCGGGCCTCTCAAGGCCTGACAATAAATGATGATGAGAACACATCCTACCAAAATATATGGGACACAATGAAGGCAGTCCTCAGGGGAAAATTCATAGCACTAAATGCCTTCATAAAAAAGACAGAAAGGTCCCAAATTAATAACCTCACCATCCACCTAAAGGGACTGAAAAAGCAAGAAGAATGCAACCCAAAAAGCTCCAGATGGAAAGAAATAATTAAGATCAGAGGAGAAATTAATGAATTGGAAATTAAGACAACAAGTAACAAAATTGACAAAACAAACAGCTGGTTCTTTGAAAAACTTAACAGGATTGACAAACCCCTGGCAAATTTGATCAGGAAAAAAGAGAGATGCTTTAAATTAACAAAAGTACAAATGAAAAATGAGAGATCACAACAGACATAAGTGAAATTGGGAGAATCATCAGGACTTATTTCAAAAAAACTCTACTCCAAAAAAGTACATTATATGGAGGAAATGGATAAATTCCTGGACACATACCATCTATCAAAGCTAAACTCAGAGCAGATTAATCTCCTAAACAAACCTATCACACTCATTGAGATTGAAAAAATAATGAAAAACCTCCTCAAAAAGAAGAGTCCAGGACCAGATGGCTTCTCAGCTGAATTCTATCAAGCCTTCATGGAAGAAATATAACCAATCTTTCTCAAACTGTGCAGCACTATTGGAGAACAGGGAAAGCTCCCCAACTCCTTCTATGAAGCTAGTATCACATTAATTCCAAAACCAGGCAGAGATGTCACAAGAAAAGAAAACTACTGGCCTATTTCCCTGATGATTTTAGATGCAAAGATCCTGATCAAAATCCTCACAATCAACACCTGAACCACAAGACACTGGAGAGGGTAAGATCAAGACTAACCTTAATCTTCTACATCTTCCCTCCCTCACTTCCCCTCTCCCTGTCTCTCTCTCTCTCTTACCTCTAACTCTTGTATATTAGTTATCTTTTTCCTCATTTTCTTAGTGGGCACTGACCTGTAACTCCCAGAACCAGCATGGGGCTATCATCCACAATGAGCTTTTGATCAGAGAGAGTTACAAGGTTTCCTAAAAGACAGACAGATTTCTGTCAGAGTACTTGATGACCCACCAAAGGCTAGTGGTAAGACCCTACTGCTGAAGACACCTTATGTGATTGACATGCACATTAGAATGGCATGGCTGGAAGTTGGAAGAGAGTTAGTCCCCAGACAGTCAGCGCGTCTAGTGCCAGAAGGTGCTACATGGGCGACTGTGGGAAAATGACCAATATCTGTCTAAGCAATTCATGGTCTAACCTACTTAGCAGCAAATAACTTGTTGTGATGTCCACACAAGGGCAGTGGTGGCACACAGCCATGGTGGGGAACCAACTGCTCTCAATTTGGCTAACTGATCCCCTCAGTGGTATGGGACCCATAGCTGGAGCTGGGAAACAAGTCAGAACCATATCCAAACATAAGCCCACTCTCCAATATCAAGCTACCATCAATTGTGGGCTACAAGAGGGCCTACACCTATTAAATTCTCTATTAAAAAAAAAGGTTATCTCATTTGTCCTGATGCTAACTTACTCTCCATTGGAGAATCTGCTTCTCTTTTTCAGATAGACATAGATCCTACGGAGAGAGCCACCCCATCATGCCTCCAAAGGGCCCTGGCTGAAATTAAGAAAAATTGGAGAAACAAGCAAGGGGGCTGTTTTCCTGATGAACCGGATACCAGCACAAGGGGGAAGGAGATAAACACAGAGAAAAATCAACTCCTACCAAAGCAGAGAGCCAGAGCCTCAGAGGCCCCCAACACCTCATCACTGAAGCAGAACAAAAATGAACCCAACATGGCTCAGGGAAATTTTGTGGAACAGGGGGCGGAAAGAATGTCAGAGCCACATGTTGGGTCATGATATGCAGAGACATTTATCTTACCCATAACTGTGGGCTAACTCCACAATGCATGTCCCGTATACCTCAACAAGGAGGGGCCAAGGGGAGGGGGTAGGTCACGGATGAGCCTAATAATGGTACGAAACTGACTGTATTTGCTGAATACAAAACTAACTAATAAAGAAAAAAAAAATCCTCACAATCCGAATCCAAGAACACATCAAGAACATTATCCACCCTGATCAAGTGGGATTCATCCCATGAACGCGGGGGTGGTTCAACATATGGAAATCTGTCAATAAAGTACACCATATAAACAAGGTGAAACACAAAAATCAATGATCATTTTGATAGATGCAGAAAAGGCCTTTGACAAAATATATCACTTCATAATTAATACATTGGAGGGAATTTTGCATGGTTGGTTCAACTCGTAATATAAAAAAGGCTACGTATAAAGCTCCTAAAACCCAAATAATATGTAATGGAGAGAGACTTGAGGAATTCCCATTGAGATCAGGAACAAGACAGGGGTGTCCACTCTCCCCTCTGCTCTTCAGTATAGTACTGGGAATCCTAGCTCAAGCAGTAAGACAGGAGAAAGTAATAAAAGGGATACTATTTTGAAAGGAAAAAGTTAAGTTAGCTCTATTCACTGATGACATGATTGTATATGTAAGAGACCAGAGAGACTCTGTCCCAAAGCTCTTGAATTTGACTAACTCTTTACAATGGTACCAAGTTGACTGTATTCACTGAGTACAAAACTAATTAATAAAAAAATTGTATATAAGCCTCAGTCAGATTGTTGTCTGTAGTTACATATTATGTATTGTTATATGATGCATTCATTATTGCTACTGTGAAATGCACATTGTTTTAGTTTAGAACATCGTAATGTGATGGACATTGAGGTTTTTTACAACCTGGGGTTAATATGAAGGGACTTGACACAAACATTTTAGTACATTTCTTTTTGGTTATATGTGATTTTTCTGTTGAATATGTCCTAATAATGTGTTTAATGAATCTTTGGATATACCCACTCAACCTTCTGAGATCCTGACAAAGAGTTTTCTAAAAATGATTGCATCACTTTTATTCACATGAGTGGAATGAGTATCCTTGATTCCTCATTCTGATAATGGTGTTTTCATGCTTTCTTAAGTCAGATTCTGCAGGATGCATAGTAGTTGTGGTGACTGAAGTGGAATTTCTTCTCAATTGTCCATTAGTCATTTACATCTCTTCGTTTATAATATGTTAGTACCAGCCATTTTTCTTGGTTGGCTTGTCATTTAGAATTTTTTTAGAAACATTGTGATTATATTTTCCTACTCTGAGTTCTTTTTGAATCTCTTAGTAGTGAATTTTTATATGTGGTTATTAATTTTTAATATTTTCATTCAAGATGCAATATGTCATTTTCCATGTTAGATATTTGTGCCTACTTCAAGACCATAAATCTCAATTTATTTTATATTTTATGTATAGTATATTTGTAGTTGATTTATATTTACTGTGATATTGAGATTAGGATATCTTTTTCATGCTAATATCCAGTGGCTTCTGTACCTTATTTTTAGATAAATCTTCTTTTTATCACTGCTCTATAAAGTATTTTTTTATAAACCAGATGACTACATAATCATATGGCTTATTCTAGAATGCTTTGTTCAATTGGTCAGATGGTATATCTTTTTGGTAATATCACCTCATCTCATTTATTGTAGCTTTATAATAGATCCCTCAAAATGTAAGTTTTGCAGTGTTGTCCTGTTTTTATTTGGTTTTGTTTATGACCACTAAACAAAGCTGTAAAGGTGAGATTCACCTGTAAGAATCATTTATGTATTTTTTCCAATGACTATTGATAAGTATGCAAATAATATGAAAAGGGTAACTAAAAGTGTACTATAACTACATTGAACTACCTAATTCAAATCAAATTTTACCTCTTTCTAATGCATATAATAACATATAGAAATACTATTAGAAGAAATGGAATGCATAAAGCAACACCAAACCAGTATCAGTCTGGCTGACTGTTGAACGTATTCTCCCTAAATGATAATAAGTCTTCCTAAAAGATAACAATAAGTGCAAGCAGGAGTCCTGGAGATCAGGATCCATAGATTTAGTACATTGTGTTGTTCTATACGTTTAATAGAGGCATGTTTTGTAGAAGACGAATGGTTTTGAAGAATGAAAGAAGGAACAATTGCATCCGAATATCACACTAATTTAGACGTACTGGATCTGGGGACTGGGAGTATGCAGTGCTAGTGGTATCAGTTGCTAATGAACTGGAGAGTCTACTACCACAGAAATTATTTAGACCAGTGTCAAGTGTGTTGTTATTGAGAAATCTTGATCCAGAGACAATGAAGGAACCGAAAGTACCTGGTTGGAAACCAGCAAGGGTTTTGATACTGGAGAGAATAACTACACAAAATGACTAATATCAGTGGAGAGCCTAAACTAGCAGCATGAGCCCTCTGTTATTCTCCAGCCTGAATGTTCAGAAGGCATGTCTTGGCTATGGACATAAATTTAAAGGTATGTTGTTGTGATAAACTTTTATCCTTTAACCTCTAAAGTATAGATACTTCAAGGAATGTTTAAGTCATTCAGCTTAGCAAGAAAAACACTCAATGTTAGTGTTCATTCTACTAAAGGAACTGTATATAGCTTAAGCAATTTTCATATATGTCATGAGAAAATATTCACAACATCGTGAAGCAGATGTGTTTTTAAATGAGGACATTTAGGTAAGTAAAATGGAATTGAGAAGAAATAATTAATTTCCTTTGGGCATAGACACATTGAAGCTTGCATCATAAATATCTCACAATTCCATTAAAGTTTATGTTAGGTATAGTTTTAAAAGATATCTAGCTATATATACAACTTTTATTTAACATACAACATCATGTTAGTCTATGTGTTAGATCTTAATGCTATTTCCATTTTTTATATAAGAACACAAAAAGTCAGAAAGGTGAAATTAGTTGTATATGGATACATTGTTAATGATTGAAATTTTATTGGATTTCAAAGTACTGATTACCACTATATTACTCAATTAACTGATATATGTTAATAAATGTAATTTAGAAATACAGAAAAGATAAAAATCTTAAATGAATTTCAAAATTCAATCTGGAATCAATTTAAAGATTTTTTTTTAGTATTATAGAAAACAGGAAGTGAGAATTCAATATTTTAAGTCTCTCAGAGTTAAGAACTATATGAACACCTGTGGGTTTTTTTTAATAATGTAGATAAAGTTTTCAAAGAGCTTCTGTAATCAGAAAATTTTAAATCTGTTCTACTGAAGACTTTCATTATCATAATAACTTATTAGCTAATCAACTTGAATAATGCAAAACTACTTGAAATAGCATTTAAGTATTTTCCCTAGTTATTTCATTGATTCATATAATAGAATCACTGAGCTGCAGCTTGTCTTTGGGGACTATAATCATCAGTAACTTCCTCAGGCTTGAACTGTTTAGAGAAATAGCATTCACGTTTGGATAATTTTTGTTTATAGTTGACAGCAATTGTTCATGTGTTGGTAAATTATTTTAGAGGTTTATTTGAATTTGTATATCTGATCTATATATTGAAGAAACCTTTTAAATTTTATTTCAGAGAGAAAGGGAGATAGATAGATAGATAGATAGATAGATAGATAGATAGATAGATAGATAGACAGACAGAGGGCACACCAGGACCTCTACCTACTGCAAACCAAAGAACATCAGACACTTGTGCCACCTCATATATCTTGACTATTATAGTCAAGTGTAAATTTCCTTCTAAAAGTAATTTTAAAGCATCAAAGTTTTATGGATAGGTGCACAGATAAGAAGTCTGTTAAATTACACCAAGGTTTCAAGAAATTCCTTGCAAAAAAATTCTCAATCCTTACTGGGCCTGACAGACGGCTTAGTGGTTAAGGCACTTGCTTGCAAAGCCAGAGGACCCATGTTCGATTTCCCAGTACCCATGTAAAGCCAGATGTACAAGGTAGCACAGACGTTTGGAGTTTGTTTGTAGTGGCTAGGGGCCCTCATGTACCCATTCTCTCTCTATCTGTCTCTCTCTCTCTCTCTCAAATAAATAAAAATAATCAGTCCTTGCATTTATAACATAGCATAGATTTGCGCACCGCATTGAGTATAAGATGCCATATTTTCATACCTGTTTTCAAATGAAGATATGTAATAACAAGTATGGCAATGTAAAAGTTGATTTCATATGTAAGTAATAATTCAAAAGTACTTGTCATATGTATAATTATACTTTACAAGTCCAATTTACTCATCAAAAGTTTCAAACATTATTAATATTCAGTGCAGCAATTTTCTGGAAAATTATAAAATTGTCAAACAACCACTCAAACATATTTTAAAATGTTTTTTCACCCTCAATAGTATTCAATTCATACTGCCATCTCCCCAAAGTCACTGATCTTACATTTGTACAATATCTACATTGATCAAACTTTTCTGGACATTTTATACAAGTAATGTTATAAAATATGCAGCCTTTGGTTCTGAATTATTTCACTTAGCATAAAATTTTTTAAGTTAATTCATGCAGGATATTCATACTTCATTTCTTTTTATTAATGGGCAATATTTTATTGCATGAAAATACATTTTATCCATTGTATGGTGGTAAATTAAAATTCTTTTCACTTTTAACTAGTATGAGTAATGCTGCTGTGTGCATTCATAAAACTTTGTTTGTGTGGGCTCATTCCTCTTCTGAAACCATCTAAGTTAGAAGTTTATTATTAGAACATATGATAACTCTTTGGTATAATTTCATATTCTCATCAGTGATGTGTGAGAGTCCTAGTTTCTCCAAGTTTTCACCATTTGTTAATACCAGTCCTTTTAATGATATATATATATATATATATATATATATATATATATATATGGAGAGAGAGAGAGAGAGAGAGAGAGAGAGAGAGAGAGAGAGAGAGAATGGGCATATGGGCATGGGCATGCCAGGGCCTGTAGCCACTGCAAAAAGAACTCCAGATGCATGTGTCGTGTTGTGCATCTGGCGTACTTACATGGGTACTGGGGAATTGAACCTTGGTCCTTTGGCTTCATAGGCAAATGCTTTAACTGCTAAGTCATCTCTCCAGCCCACTGGTCTTTTTTTGTAAGAATGTCATACATGTGGTTTTCCGTGGTATCATATTGTAATTTAGTTTTACATTTTCCTTTAGCTAATGATGTTATATTTTCATTGTTTACTAGCTATTGTGACATTGCTCACAGAAATGACTTTAGACACTTTGTCTATTTTTTTTTTTTTGGAGGTAGGGTCTCACTCTAGCCTAGGCTGACCTGGATTCCACTATGTAGTCTCAGGGTGGCCTGGAACTCACAGTGATCCTCCTACCTCTGTCTCCTGAGTGCTGGGATTAAAGGTGTGCACCACCATGCCCAGCTTTGCTTTGTCTATTTTGTTTCCAAATATGTTGCAGATACTACTATTGAGTGGTAATAATTCCTAAAATTGCTCGTCAGATACAGCATTTTTAACCTTGGTTTCTTCGTATGTAATATGGGGAAGTGAGTGCTTAATGCTAATTGAGCAGCTATTTTGTCATTACCAATTCTGAATTCGTATTTCATCATCTGGAAAAGAAATGCTTAAATGTTCATATACATGGCAGTATCATATGAGTATTTGGAGGAAAATGCTAGTTATATCCAAGAGTCTGGTCACATTCCTTTTAAGAGAATAATTTATATAGGAAATGTTATCTCTAAAATAAAATTGAGTTTTCCAAGTTGGAATATTGTCATTTTCTCCAAAGGGGAATTTACAATTACTCTTTTGTGTGCATGTGTCAACATCTGAACAATTGTAAAATACTCACACTGGTATGATATATTTCATGATTTTAAAAGCCTTTGATTTCCTATGACATGAATAGAAATATGACAAGATTTTATCTTCTACTATGTAATGTTTGAACTGTAACAGGCAAGATCATCTTTAACATAATCCAGGAATAAATATTTTGGTAACATTAAAATATTTAGAAGTAATCTGTCTTTAATTTATTTCTCTTAAGAATAGAATTTGTATCTTCCTATGCTTTCTTAAAGCAGGACATAGCTATCCAATGTTCTTGTTTGTTTTTTGTTAACCATGGAACCCTGGAATATTATTGCTAGATAGAGTAATTTAGGATCAGAGAAGCTGTCTCATTTAATTAAGGTCACTTGGCTAGTTAATAATTGAACTGTGACAATGACAGTCCATATAACTTGTTATTACTGATCTCTACCATTTATTACAACATTAGCCACTCAAAATAAAGGTAAATTTACAGCAGAATGAATAAGCCTATATGAGGTTTGTTTCCTATAAAACATTTAAATTTGAGTTTATATAAAATATTACAGTCTAGATGAGCTTTGAATTATTATATTGCTTTGTTTTAAAAGAATATTTGTATTTCATTGGGCAGTTTAGTTTTGAATATTATGAATGATAGAGTATCTTGAATAGCTATAGGTTTTATTCTAATATCCAGTTCATATTTTATTTCTCCGCCAAATGGATAGAGTTTTATTTTTGTAAATTATTCATGTGAGGATAAAATATGAGAGCATTTAAAGAAATACAAACAAAACTATAAATATGTGTATATACATACATAAAATATAAATGTGACTCCACTTTATTTTACTGTGAGCAATTTATTTCTGACTTGGGATTTTTTTGCATTCAAAATTTTGATTTGACTTTCTACAATGCATATTAAGTTTTAATTCAGAAAAATAAATCAGATGAAATTGAAAAAGACATATAAACACATGTAAGACTTAAAAAGCAATTTCGTAAGGCTGAACACATTAAATAATTTAGTTTTCAATTCCATGAGCAATTTATTCTTTCAAAAAGTGATCAGTTGTAAGGTAAAAGAGAAATATTATTTTCAAGTTCTTTGATAAATAAATTTTATAAATAAAAATTTTGCATTTAAATATAATGCTCAAAATTTATAACTTTTTAAATATTCTTTTGGTTTTAGTTAAAACATTTAACTAAAATAGAGACAACTTTATTTTGTCTTGTGTCACTTACTTTTCTAACCAAGTTGCATCCTGATTAGAGTTCTCTCTATTTTTGAATAAAAGTTATAACTAAAACCAAAATAAGAATATTAATGCAGTCATATAAAATTGACTGCATGGTTACCTTACTGAATCATTTATCAAAAGTTTGTGGATAAATGAGTTTCTAGCTGAAGAAAATAACTAATTACCAACCAGTTTTTGTAAGAATATATGTCTTTACAGTCTAGTAGCACATTAGGATAGTTGAGAATATAAAAGATACCCTACTAATGGAATAAACACTACCTACACAGATAACCTGTACCTTTTTTTGTAAAGTTAAAAGACTGGTGTTAGGCAATGAAATTATTTTTGTTTCCCCAAGGGCATCATCATAAAAAAATAGATTTTCTGACACAGAGAATGAGCAGACTTGGAGAGTTCATAAGTCATGATGTAGAAATGGAGAAATGAAATAATTTTATGGGATACAACTCTGGAAACTGTGGTACACTTTTTTTATTTCTTTCATTCTTTTTACAAAGTAGATGAGATAAAATAGCAATAGCAAAGGGTGTGTTTTTTGATCTTTTACTATAAGATGAAATATCCCATTGCAGTCAGGTTCGCATTGCTGGTAGAAATCACCCAACCAAGAGCATCTTCTGGGAAAAAGAGGTTTATTTTGGCTTACAGGCTCAAGGGGAAGCTCCACGATGGCAGGAAAATGATGGCATAAACAGAGAGTGGATATCACACCCTGGCCAACACAAGGTGGACAACAGCAACAGGACAGTGTGCCAAACACTGGCATGGGGAAACTGGCTATAACACCCATAAGCCCACCCCCAACAATACACTGCCTCCAGGAGATGTTAATTCCCAAATCTCCATCTGCTGGGAATCTAGTATTCAGAGCACTAAAGTTTATGGGAGATACCTGAATCAAACCACCACATTCCACCCCTGGGCCCCATAAAGTGATATCCATACATGATGTAAAATACAATGTATTCAGTCAAACTTTAAAAGTCCCCATAGTTTTTATCAATTCCAATGATGTTCATACATCTCCATAGTCCAAGGCCTTTTAACTGAGCCATAATACCAACAAAATCCAATTCCCCAAAACCCATAATGGCACAGAATAAACATTCACACTGCAAAAGGTGGCATTGGACATTACAAAGAAACACTCAAGAAATACATGATGTAAACAGGGCAAATACCAAACTCCAAGTCTATCAACTCTAGCCAGTGACAAATCTCCCAGTCCGATAACTCTAACCAGCAACAAGTCTCTGGCATTCTGAAAATTCCGCCCCTCCAGCTAGGCTACTCACAGTCCTAGAAAACTTCATCAGGCCCAGCAGCTTTCCGTAGCAACCATCTCGTGGTCCTGGATTCTCCACTGGGTCTCCACTGCAATCCACAGTTCATCCTCATGGTCCCATGGGATCTCCATGCAGACATCCAGCAAACCTGCTTCACACTGCCCATGGCCATTTCCAAAACACAAACTCAATGACCCTCTCTTTCCTGCATTTATTATACTCCACAATACCAGGTAGGGTGCCAATATGTTAATCCAGGGGAAATAAAGCAGACTTCTGAAAACAGGACACTCCTAGAGCACTCAGGCTCCTTCAAAAGAGTCTACATTCTTCCTGTTGCCCCAGTGCAGGTCAGCTGGCCCAATCTCAAAGGTTGTAATCTCTCAATTGTAGCTGAATGGGCAGCAATTCCCCCAAAGATTTTTTTCGTGTGCCATATCCCTCTGCACACAACAGTTCATTTCTACGCAAAACAACCCTGCACAGCTTCTCAGGACACAGGAATAACAACAAGCCTCACACCATCTGCTAGCCCAGTCCAAGCAAAGCTCTTTCTCACCCTCACAAGCCAAACCTCACAGTCCATAGTTCTTAGTGCACTCAGGTCTTTCAACGCCAACTAGCTGACCAGAATAGTCCATCAAGCTGTACTTACAGCACTGTAAGGCATCTCTTAGGCCAAGGTTTCAAATCTTTCCACATTCCTCTTGGAAATCAGCTCCAAAAGGCCAAAGCCACATAGTCAGGTGTCTAGCAGCAATCCCCCTTGGTACCACTTTACTGTTGCAGTCAGGTTCGCATTGCTGGTAGAAATCACCCAACCAAAAGCAGCTTGTGGGAAAAAGAGGGTTTATTTTGGCTTACAGACTTGAGGGGAAGCTCCATGATGGCAGGGGAAAATGATGGCATGAGCAGAGGGTGGACATCACCCCTTGGCCAACATAAGGTGGACCATGGCAACAGGGGGGTATGCCAAACACCGGCAAGGGGAAACTGGCTATAGTATCCATGAACCCACCCCCAATAATACACCGCCTCCAGGAAGTGTTAATTTCCAATTGCCATCAACTGAGGAACCTAGCATCCAGAACACCTAAGTTTAAGGGGGACACCTGAATCAAATCACCACATTTCCATATTCCTTTTACATGAAAGAGCCTCAAATTTTAGCTAAAAGATGGTTAAGAATATGAGACAATGTAGAGTACTATAATATCATATCAAGCAACACACAACTACTTCTATATCATATATCATAGACCATCTTTATCCACCCAGTACAAATCAATTAAATGCTGTGATAATAGTAGTACAACTAATGGAGGAGGTAGTACCCAATGAGAATAGTGATTATATTTCTCCATTGACTACCTTAACTAATTCTATATTCCTTTTTCCGCATACTTCTCATAACAATTATAATAAAAACAACTGGATGAAATTGCAGTCTTATTGACAAAATGACTCTTTGAACTAATGGAAAAATGAGGCAACAAAGCAATAAATTACGAGACTACCTGGGTTAATATTTTAGCTCAGACTTTTAAAAAACCCTGTCATACAAAATGGCCTAGATATCCATGACCTCACAGTGCCTGACACTACCTACACAAAACCATCATAATCAGAGGAAAAGATTATGACATCACAATAAAAGAGAGACTGATTGAGAGGGGGGTGATATGATGGAGAATGGAGCTTCAAAGGGGAAAGTGGGGGGAGGGAGGGTATTACGATGGGATTTTTTTTTATAATCATGGAAGTTGTTAATAAAAAACCTTTCCATTAAAAAATCCTGTCACATCAGATCATTATTTATAAAGTAAAGGTGGCAATAGTTATTTTCTCATTTTTTAGAAAGTAAAATTAAGTGTCTTACCACAGAGCTTAGCACCTGGCAAGTATGCTACAAATGTTAGCTATGATCATTTTTATAGATGTTCCAAAACTATTTCTAATCACTCGAGGAACACCAGGAAACAATTACATATTACATGAGAAGTTTGCTCAAGATTGGGACTGAGTCAGAATCTTCTGGAAGGCTCATCACAGCATAGATTGTTGACCTGTACTTTTGATTTGCTGGTTCATTAGATTTAAGAAAGGGACCCTAAAATTTGCAGTTGAACAAATTCCTTAGTGATCTTGAAATTTTGTTGGATGCAATTACAAAATGTATATCCAGCACAATTACAACTGAATGTCTCATCCATGGGTTTCTTAATTGACAAAAAAATAGCATTTATGCTCCAAGTGATACATTTGCCTTGGCATAAGCACTTTTAAAATCAATATTGAAAATTGAAATTTTGTAAGCATTCAATGTAATGTTAGATGGTTACTTTCTAATGAAGGACCTATTTACACCTTTACTTTTCATTCTTTTTTTTCTTGTTTTTTTTTTTGAGGTAAGGTCTCAATTCCAGGCTCACCTGGAATTCACTATGGAGTCTCAGGGTGGCCTTGAACTCATGGCATTCCTCCTACTTCTGCCCCCTGAGTGCTGGGATTAAAGGCGTGCGCCACCACGCCCTGCTCATTCATTTCTTAAATAAAAATAATCTAAAAATGATTGTAATTATCTCCTTTTCTATTTGAGGCATTTGATTATTCTACACTGATACAAAATACAATTTTCATTTTATGAAAACTTTTTGCTAAGACAGTATAATCACATCATTGAACCACATTGATATATGCATAGTAATACAAAATTAGAGCAATCAATTTAGAAGACAAGTCATTATATCTAAATAAGTGATATGTAAATATACAGTAGCATGTAAATACATTTTCTATGGCATTTCATAGAGTCTTTGATAATAACCTTCTAAAGACTCCTAACTTTTATAGCATATATTGATGTTTATTCAGCACATATATACCTCCAGGCAAACGTGTGATCAGCTATATATTACTATGGCTTCATTAACATTTTGTGTAAGGTACATGTTCCTCACCAATGCCCTTGAGAAGCAGAAATTTAATACTTAACTTCTATTAAGTATATATTTTCTTTTACTTAAATCATTGATACTAATGGGTACTGCAAATTTAAATGTGGTATCATTGAGAACATTTAATTAGTGGTTGAAAATTTTCCACATAGAAAAATTATGATAGAAAGCAGGTCAAAATACTCTCCATATACCCTACAGTAGGCCAGCTGTGAAAGGGTGTCACTAACTGACTCTTTCCTTCTTTACCTGTATCAGCACATTCTGTTAAATTTACAATTTGTAAACTACTGCATGTATACCCTTGGCACCTATAGTGGAATTCCTGGGCAAGAACTCCGGCATAAATGATAGATGGAAGATTTATTGAACAGCTTTGCAAGAAAATATAGGAAATAGTTACTGAGTGCATATAATGTAAGGTAAAGGGTATGCCATCTTTGATTTTCATTTACTACACAATAATGGCTATGATAACAATAGTAATAATAATAGTACTTTTTTGAGGTAGTTTCTCACTCTAGCTCAGGCTGACCTGGAATTCACCATTTAGTCTCAGAGTGACCTTGAACTCACAGTGATACTCCTACCTCTGCTTCCTAGAGGGCTAGGATTAAAGGAATGCACCACCACACCTGGCTAATATCAGCACTTTTAATGATATCAATATAAATATGAATAAATAGGCACCAAACACTTGTGTGCATTAGTTTATCAAACTCCCTCTATTAATAACATTCCCTCCCTTTAGTTGCTCTTCCAACATCAAATTTTCTACTATCCTCACAAAAAAGTCTATTGTGTATGTAGCACAATAAACATTTCCCTACCTTTTGTTTTAAAGCAAAAGGTTTTGACAATTTGAAAGCTCAAGACAAAGTTAAATCATTAGTGTTATGCATTTAGGGAAAAGTCAGTCATATTTGACACTGGGAGTTGGCTCCAGAGCCACATAGTCAGGCTCCTGGATGTATTTCTTCCTGGCCTTAGATGTAGGTTGTTTGTGGAAGTGTCAATCAACAGACATCTGAGTAAACAGGGAGGGAAATAAGAGGTAGCTGTTGCTGTCAAAACATTTTAAACATCCTGCCAAATCCATGCTGTGGATTTTCAGAAACAATTGAAGGATACATGAGAAAGCATATTTCCTGCTTGAAAATTCTTTGTAATCTGAGTGTTAGTGTAAAGGATTTGTTTCCATAGTTTGTAGAGGACTGTGTTGGGTTGCATGGGCATGAATAGGTTTGGGTAAGATGATCCTCAAATATCTTATGTGTGTTAATTACCATAGTCTGATTTTGTGAATATTTCACATGGCCATAAATATTGGATTACTAATATCTTACAATCTGACTGATGAAAACGAAAGAGTAGCTGGTGTTCTGAAATCCATGTTCCTAGATTTAGTACTGAGTGACTTTTTAAATGGTCCTTGGTGCTGATGATTTTTGTTTTGATATTCTGTGTTTGAGAGTGATCTGAGAAAAAAGTGTCATGGCATATCATGTGGTGCATATGTAAACATAAAATAAGGCTGGTGAGAACATGCCATGTGTTTGCAGCTAATGTGGGTGAACTCACTTTAATCAGCAATGAAACTGCCCACTGGGTATACAGCATGTTAATCGGGTTGCAACCTTTTGTTAGGGTGGATTCAGACAGCTGTGCTGGAATCTGAACAAGATCCTTGGAGAAAGTGCTTTTAAGCTACCTGACATCTCTAATGCTACAGGGCAGAATTTTGCAAACCTACAGTGATTCAAGTAGTTTAAGCAAGCTTTAGAACTTTGAGTATAATAGGACAAAGAAAAATGGGGTTTCCTTTTTTTTTACAAAATGCTGCAATTCAGAGAAAATGCACTATACTGTCAAGCCCAGTTCCCTACCCAGTTTGTTCTAGATTCTCTTTCACTATTTTTTATGTATATTATATTCAATTTTCTCTTCTTTCTCTCATACATCAGCAATTCTCATTCATAACAGGATTATTCATGTAAATACACTGATATGTTCAAGAAAATAGTTCACCTGATTCAACTTTCTCCTTCTGGCTGATTCTATTTTTGTGCTCTGTTCAATGATAAAATAGTATGTTTGGTTTTCATTTCTTCAAAATCAGTTTGCATTATTTTCATCATGAAATATTTTAATTAAAAAGAAATCTGTGATAAAGAATACATCATGTATAATTAGGCATTTTCCACATAGCTTATTAATGTTTACTATTGTACTGTATTTGTTTCAGATAAACCATTCAACTATTTTCTTATAAAGATAATTAATCTAAGAGATATCAGGATTTTTTTTTTAAATGAAACAGGATTTTTCTATATAGTCTACCCTGACATTGAGCTCACTATCTTCCTGCTTCTCAATTCAAAGAGCTGGAATATAGGGATAGGTATGTGACACTGTACATGTACTAAGAAGTTAAAGTCTATAAGTCTATATATCCTTCTCTGAATCTATTATTTCCTACATAAAAAAACAACTCAAAATCAATCATTCCTATATTACTATCCTGATGCTTCTTTCTTTTTTCTTTTTTTTTTTTTCAGTCTCTGAACATGTGTTATTTAGAGTATACCAATAAACCAGGCAGAGATGCCACAAGAAAAGAAAACAACTGGCCTATTTCCCTGATGAATTTAGATGCAAAGATCCTGAAAAAAATCAATGCAAACCGAATCCAACAACACATCAAAAACATTATCCACCTTCCCCACGTGGGATTCATCCCAGGAACACAGGGGTGGTTCAACATATGGAAATCTGTCAATGTAATACACCACATAAACAAGGTTAAACATAAAAACCACATGATCATTTCGATGGATGCAGAAAAGGCCTTTGACAAGATAGAACATCACTTCAAGATCAAAACATTGGAGAGAATCGGCATGGTTGGTTCATATCTTAACCTAATAAAGGCAATATACAAAGCTCTGAAGGCCCAAATAATACTTAATGGAGAGAGACTGGAGGAATTCCCATTAAGATCAGGAACAAGACAGGGTTGTTCACTCTCACCTCTGCTTTTCAATATAGTACTAGAAGTCCTAGCTCAAGCAATAAGACAGGAGAAGGAAATAAAAGGGATACAATTTGGAAAGGAAGAAGTTAAGTTAGCTTTATTCGCTGATGACATGATTGTATATGTAAGAGACCTGAGAGACTCCATCCCAAAACTCCTGAAGGTGATTAACTCCTATAGCAAAGTAGCAGAATACAAAATCAATGCACGAAAATCAGTAGCCTTCCTATATGCAAATGACAAAGATACAGAGAAAGAAATAAGGGACATAGTCCCCTATTCAATAGCAACAAAAAAAAAAAATACCTTGGAATAATGTTAACCAAGGAAGTGAAAGATCTATATAACGAAAACATAAAAAAACTCCAAAAAGAAATTGAGGAGGACTTGAGAAAATGGAAAGACCTCCCATGTTCCTGGATAGGCAGAATTAACATTGTGAAGATGACAATCATACCAAAGGCAATATACAGATTTAATGCAATTCCAATTAAAATCCCTACAGTGTTCTTCACAGACATAGAAAAAGTGATCTCAAATTTCATCTGGAAAGGCAGAAGGCCTCGCATGTCCAAACGTATCCTCAGCAAAAGAAATACCTCTGGAGGCATCACCATACCTGATCTAAAGCTATATTACAAAGCCATAGTAATAAAAACAGCATGGTACTGGCATAAAAAGAGGAGTATAGACCAATGGAATAGACTTGAGGACCCAGCTTTGGGTCAAGCAACTATAGCTACTTGATATTCGATAAAGGCCCAAACAATATAGGCTGGAAAAAAGACAGCATCTTCAACAAATGGTGCTGGACAAACTGGATAACCATATGCAGGAAACTGAAACTTGATCCACAACATTTCACCATGCACAACACTCAAGTCCAAATGGATCAAAGACCTCAATATAAGACCAGAAACTCGAATACTACTGGAAGAAAATGTAGGAAGTACTTTCCATGATATAGGAATGGAAAAAGACTTCCTGAACAAAACCCCAGTAGCTCACGATCTTATACAGTCACTCAACCAATGGGATCACATGAAGCTGAAGACTTTCTTTACAGACATGCATACAATAAGCAAAGCCAATAGATTATGCACAGAATGGGAGAAAATATTTGCCGGTTATCCAACTGATAGAGGCCTAATCTCTAGAATCCACAAAGAACTCAAAAATCTAAACAGTAAGAAGTCAAACATCCCACTCACAAAATGGGGCAAAGAGCTGAACAGGCAGTTCACAGAGGAAGAAATAGAAATGCCAAACATACACTTAAAAAATGTTCATCATCCCTAATCATCAGAGAAATGCAAATTAAAACAACTATGAGTTTCCACCTTACCCCAATAAGGATAGTGAACATTGGAAAATCAAATAAAAATAAATGCTGGTGTGGATGTGGAGAAGTAGGAACACTCATCCACTGTTGGTGGGAATGTAGGATGGTACAACCACTTTGGAAAGCAATATGGAGACTTCTGAAAAATCTGAGTATAGAGATACCTACAGACCCAGTTATTCCCTTACTGGACATCTACCCTAAAACCTTCAAACTGCAGGCTAGAGAGATTTGCTCATCCATGTTTGTAGCAGCTCAATTTGTAATAGCTAAGAGCTGGAATCAACCCAGATGTCCATCGCTAGAAGAATGGTTAACTAAGATGTGGTATATCTACACAATGGAATTCTATACAGCAGTAAGAAAAAATGACACAATGAAATTTGAGGAAAAATAGTTGAACCTGGAACAGATCATTCTCAGTGAACTTACCCAATCACAGAAAAAAAAATCGCCACATAGTCTCACTCATCTACAGCACCTAACCTGAATCTACCCAAGATAACTTACATATCCAGCAAGCATCTCATGGAATAGACACTAGGATGGAAGGGGAGGGAGGGAAGGGCATCAAAGGGGAGGGAAACACAAATCTAGGCCCAAACGGCAATGGTAGCATAAAATTCTACTTACTAAAAGACAGACCAAATGGCTGATCCTTCACCAGGCCCTTATAGGGAATACCTGAACCACAAGACACTGGAGAGGGTAGGAACCAGACTAACCTTAATCTTCTACATCTTCCCTCCCTCTCTCTCCCTCTCCCTCTCTGTCTCTCTTCTCTCTAAGTCTTGTATATTAGTTATCTTTTTCTTCATTTTCTTAGTGGACACTGACCTGTAACTCCCAGTACCAGCATGGGGCTATCATCCACAATGAGCTTTCCATCAGCAATCCATTTCTTTAGTCACTAAATTGCACACTACATGCATAGGAATATAATAATATTTAATAATGGGGTAAAATAACTTTCTCCAATAAGATACAGTATTTGCACATTCATTCTTTTGTTTTACATCTTATAGACTCCACTAATTAGAGGGAGAACATTGCCAGGATGCTCTGCTAGCACAAGGATAACTATAGAAATATTTCACTAGGTTCAGGCATACAAACACTCTGAGGCTGCTGAAGCCAAAGTGGGTACAGATACCAGTTGATCTGATAGCAAATCTTAGTGGTGGTATTACAAAACACAAGAGCTATGGGGTCATGGAAGCTTCAACTCAGTTTCAAGCAAAGTGGAGGTGGGGACACAATTTATACCATTATCTCTCTATATGCAGCTTCTGAAAAGGCAAGACATGAATATATGAGGATAAATCCAAAATTGTGATGGAGTTCTCCGTAAATTAGAGATGATAGGGTCATGGAATGTCTGCCTAGGAAAGCTAAAGGCATCAAGCAGAACTAACCCAAAAGCCCATGTTAGCTGACATGAGCAAGCCACATGGGTTTTTAGGCTGCTCAAGGATTGAGGTCACTTTTCAACAACCTTTATAACAGATGCCAGACTTGAAGCTGTGGGATTTAATGTTTGTTTTACTGGCTTTCAGTCATTCATTGGTTCCATTCACTTTTCTGTATCACCATTTCTCCCTTTCAGAAAAGAAATTGGGAGCATGTAACTTGCATTCTGAATTTTACAGACTTTCACAGCTGAGGTAATTTGCCTTGAATCTCAGAGGAGACATTGCATTTGAACTTTATTTATTTATTTTATTATGTTTCAGGTTAGGATCTTACTCTAGCCCAGGTTCACGTGGAATTCTGTAGTTCCAGGCTGGCCTTGAATTCACCTTAATGCTCTTACCTCTGCTCCAGTACTGGGATTAAAGATGTGAGCCACCATGCCCAGCACATTTGAACATTCCAGCAATATTATAAGTGATGAGTCATTGCAAAAAGGAATTAGTTTCTCACTGGAAAATTCTCTCATTTTAGGCAAAATTATGACTTTGTTATTGTCATTATTTAGAGATAGTTTTAAGTAATGTCATTAGATGCTAAGTTCATTTCTGGTAGTTAATCTTGATTGTTAAGTTGATGAGGAAAACACACTTCTGAGTGTGCCTTTGAGGGTATTTCCAGAAACAATCAACCAAGTTGGGAGAACCCACCCTGAATGTGGTGAACATGACTGTCCACTGGACTAGGGCCATAGGCAGAATAAAGTCAGGTATCACAGGCATGTTTTGTTCCCTGGTTGAAATACGTCAAGTGAGCATCCTCTGCCAACTGCTGGTACCACCATGATTTTCTTCTTTTCCTTAAGGTCAAAGCGACAGATCCAACATCTCTGAAATCATGAGCCAAAATAAACCTTTTCTCCTTCAAGCTGTCTATATTAGGTATTTTGTTAGTGATGAAAATTGTAACTATTACACATACAAAAAAATCATAGCCTAGCAACCTAGTACATTGTTAACCATTGTGATCACATGGCTAACTAGGCAATCCAGCTCATGATAACTATATATTTGTACCCAAGGAAAAGTTCCAGACTCAAAATTCAAGGTAACAATTCTACTATTAGCATATTAGTTCTGCACCATTGTAAAACTGATAAAATCATAAGATGAAACACTGAAATTTAGGGATTATGTGTACAGCACTCTCTCATACTTTCTCTGAATTGGCAAACACTCCTTAAAAAAAACTATTGATAGTTTGCTTTTCTCAGTATGTCAAGTAAGTAAAGTCACATAGTACACAGGCTTTTATTGAGCTGGATGCCTTCAATCATAATATTCATTTAAGATATATTCATGTCTTTTCATGGCTTGCTGGCTCAGTTTTCCTTATTGTGCTATGATATGTCAATATATGTACAAATTGCACTTGTTTAGCTATTTTTCTATCAGAGGATACTGTAGATATTTACAGATGTGGGTGAGTATAAATGAACCATCTATCAATAGTTATAGGCAGGTTTTGTGTGCATGCAAGTTCTCAACTCATTTGAGTCATCATATAGTAAATATACATTTAATTGTGTAAAAAAATTATAAATTATATTACAAAGTTGACTATACCAATTTGGATTCTCACCATCAAAAGAAATGCCATTTCCTGTTGCATCCTGTTTTTGCCAAGTGTTTTTAACTTTAACCACTCTGTCTTTGTATACTCATTTTATGCACAAATAGTGTTTAATTCTTTGATGGTTGCCATAATTTAAATTCCAATATTTTGGATTTACTAGAAAACCAATAATATGGATGGAGAAGAATGTGTACTTATACTGCCTTTTGATCTTTGTTTAATTATTTTTCTTTGAAAAAAATTGTACTACTATAGCAGTGGTGAGTAGAAGCAATGGGAGTGAATATCTTTAAAATTAAGTGTTATTTTTGGTGCTTTACAATTTGTTACTGTTTTTTTTTTTTTTGTAAGACATTCATTGACACACTTTATTTCATTAAGAAGACTTTTTCTTTCTTTTATTTGTTTTTTCAAGGTAAGGTCTTCCTTTAGCCCAGGCTGACATGGCATTCATTATGTAATTCTCAGGGTGTCCTCGAACTCAGGGCAATCCACCTACCTCTGCCTCCCAAGTGCTAGGATTAAAGGCACACGCCACCATGCCTGGCTCAAGAAGGCACTCTTATTCCGTAGTTTGGCCACAGGTCTATTTAATTATGATAAGATGCTTAATTTATTCATTTGAATCTATTGAGACTATCAGGTAACATTCTCCTTTTTCTGTTAATGTAGTGATTAAAGGTAGTATATATTTAGACTCCATTTAAACTTAGCCAATATAATATAAAATATAAAATATACTGCTGAACTAATAAAAATTTATTTATACCAATTATATTTTTCATAGGTGTTTGTTTTTAGAAGTCTTTTTTATTATCGTTGTTAGGGATCAAGGATATTTTAGCCTAATTAAAGTTTATTTGGCACTTTAATATTTTGTATATATTTTGAGCTTGTATGTAATACCAGCACCTTCTGTTACTCAAATATTAATATATAGAAAAGTAATCTTATCAATCTTATTGGTTCTAATGGAAGTTCTACTGCTGGTCAGATTTTAAATTAATTGAATATATATATATATATATATATATATATATATATATATATATATATATGTATTCTCAATCAGGAAACAGAGTGATGAATACTGATGGTCAGATAGCTATCTCCTTTTATTGAGTCCCAGACCCCAGCTCATGGAATGGTGTCCACCACAGTTAGTGTGGGTCTTTCTACCTCAGGTTACCTAATACAAATATATGCAGGATTTTGTCTCCTAGGTGACTTTAGACCCATTAAAATTGACCACAGATATTAGCCAATACACATCCAGACCTTATCAACTTGGCATATCACTTTTAAGCCATAATAACCCTTTGTTCTTGTTCCTCATGGGTTTATAAGTCATTTCATAATGCAGTAGGTAAAATATATTCAGTCCAACTTCAAAAATCGACATAGTCTTTACCTGTTGCAAAACTATCTAAAAATGTAAGCATGGAGTATCTACTGAGACTACTATGAAATGCTATAACAAGTTATTCATGAAACAGTGCATACAGTCCCATTCCCATTGCAGGGAACACCTTCAGCAATATTGTCAGTTTAGCCTGTTCTTTCTGATGAATTTGCATTTTCATGACATGAACTCTTTTTTTTCTACATAAAAATATTTTATTTATTTATTATTTACTAGAAGAAAGGCAGAGAGAAACAGAGGGAAAGAGTGACTGAAGATGGTACACCAGGGCCTCTTGCAATTGTAAAGAAACTCCACATAAATGCACCACTTTTCTATGAGGTTTTACATGGGTACAGGAAACTCATTTGGGAGTCATGTCACCAAGGAACCTTTCCTGTTGTCCTAGTACAGAGCACAAAGTTTTCCTTTCATAATGAGAATTCTATTAAAAAAATTAAAGCTGTGTTTGAATCTGCTTTGTCTGCACATTTAAATGTGTTAATACTATTTTCCTTGCCAAACTGGATACATTTTGTGTCTTTTTATTCCACTTGTTCTCTCTTCTTGTAGACCTGGATAAGTATAATGAGCTGTCACAGAAATTTCCTCTGCCAAACAAATTTGTTCATTACCATTGAATTCAATTCCTAGATCTAATTGAGTTGACAACAGGGACTCACCATCGCCCACAGTAAGCTAATTTCTCAGTAAAGATGTATATTCTAACTTCAATAATGTGAATCTGTCACTGACATGTATCTTCCTAACCTGTCATCAAATGTGCAGTGTACTTCAATGAACTGTTAGTAGATGTGTTTAATGTTTGACCAGTGAGGTTAATTATCAGATGCAGGAGTCATTCTCCTTTTGTACCTTTTCCAAAGCAATCTTTTGACACTGAATAGTTGTCCTATAACTGAGTTCAATTCTGACACTAAACATCAAGACTTAGTGGCAACTCCACAGGTTAAGGAGTTCAGTCTAACAAAATTACCTCCCTTCTGATTCTAGTTGCAATCCTAGATTGCCAGGCTTCCTGCACTTCAGTTTCACTTGTCTACAAATTCAGGGGATCCCAGAATCTCTCTTCATCTTTGATAATTTTCTAGAAAGACACATAACTCAGGAAAGCTCCAGGGAGTACAGTGGGCATGGGTAATAAATAGTAACAAAATTCAATGACTCATGTATGAACATCCCATAATGAAATACATTAGTTTGTATGCTGGCTCATTTTTTTAATTAAAATGCAATGAATAGCTGGAGAAAATGATCATAGACATTATCTACTTGTAGTCTATACCAGGTTAAGCAGTTCTACCCTAGTTAGGAAGATCTATTCTGTGTATATAGATGTCATCACACTAATTTAACATCTTATAAATGGATAAACACACAGGGATATCAAAGTGTTTAAACACTCTAGCCCAAATAACATTTCTCAGGGACAGGAGAGATGACTTAGCAGTTAAGGCATTTGCCTGCAAAGAAAAAGACCTTGGTTTTATTCCCCCAGACCCACGTAAGCAGATGCATAAGGTGGCACATGCGTCTGGAGTTCGTTTGCAGTAGAACAAACTTAACTAAGGAAGTAAAGGAAATCTACAATGAGAATTTTAAAACACTCAAGTGAGAAATTGCAGAAGACACAAGGAAATGGAAAGATATCCATGTTCTTGGATTGAAAGAATCAATATTGTGAAAATGCCTATCTTACCCAAACCAATCTATACATTTAATGCAATCCCCATTAAATCATTTCATAAGCATAAAATCATAGCCTTGGAACACTCAACATGACTAAGCTATGTATCTTATTTATCCAGGAATACAAAATAGTTTTTTAGACATGTATTTGTGCGAAATAATGTACTCAGAGTTTACAGGACTTATAAAGGTAGGGAATTTGTCATGGTTTCATGATGTCATCATGAGATTAAAAATATTTCTCCTGCCGGGCGTGGTGGCACACGCCTTTAATCCCAGCACTCGGGAGGCAGTGGTAGGAGAATTGCCATGAGTTCAAGGCCACCCTGAAAATACACAGTGAATTCCAGGTCATTCTGGGCTAGAGTGAGACCCTACCCTGAAAAACCAAACAAACAAAAATTTCTCCTTTCACAATGGTTTGCTACATAAATATCCCACTGGAGATGCTGACATCTTGTAGTACTTCCCTAGAATATCAACAGCTACATACTGGTTGATATTTTGAGGCTGAAAACATTATTTCTTAGAAAAACATGGAGCAGATGTCCTTGAAATTAGAATTACTATCATTGTCAAGTGTAGAAAGTTTTATTCTATTCCATTTTTCCTGTTTTCCATATCTGTAAAAGTGAAGGATTCAGGCATGATGACCTACAAAGACTTTTATATCACTGTCTGTCTTTACTTGCTGTAAATTCCCATTTTTGCTATCACTTTTTGAAATCCAAGTCATATAGGTCTATGAGTGAAACCACTGCTCTTCCCAAATAGCATATTCTAGATTTCCTTTCCTGGAACCACTCGCTGGTGCTTAAATTCTATGGGAACAGTATCATCATTATAGCAAGAAAATTCTCTCAACGGCACAATTTATAACTGATATAATTTTTAAATAATATAGTTTTAATTTTATTTATTTAAGAAAGAGAGGAGGCCAGACAGAGGGGCAATAGGGAGAGAGATAGAGAATGGGAGCACCAGGGCCTTCAGCCACTGCAAATGAATCCCATATGCATGTGTCACCTCATGAATCTGGCTTACATGAGTCCTAGGGAATTGAACCTGGATCTTTTGGCTTTGCAGGCAAGCTCCTTAACCACTAAGCCATCTCTCCAGCCTATGATATCTTGATTTAGAGAATTAAGTACCCCCTTTTTGCATATGCCATATATATATTCCAAATATAACCCACATGAAAGTTAGATGTGTGTTTTGAGTTGAGAACTGACATGAATGTCAGGGAATAAAGCTCAAGTTCTGCCATTTGCTATTAGGTGATTCAATGAAGTCAATGGCTATTATTAAATCGGAGAGACACATTAACTGAGGAGTTTATTTTATTTTAATTTAACTTTAATTATTTTTTTGTTTTTGTGAGGTAAGGTCTCTCTCTAGTCCAGTCTGACCTGGAATTTATTATGTAGTTTCAAACTGGCCTCAAACTCACAGTGATCCTCCTAACTCAGCCTCCCAAGTGCTGGAATTAAAGGTGCTCCATCACGCCTGGACAACCAAGAAGTTTTATTTTTATTTATATAATTATGCATAAAATTCTGCAATAATATGTCCCATAGCAGTTCCCATCTTTATGTCATCAAAATCAACATAACAAAGTGGAAATGTTAATTACAATCAGAGGATTTATTAATTTTATACTGTTATGACAGTTATACTTTACACTTCTGAGATATTTGAGATTTTTTTATTCCATTCATGTTTATGAGCTTTCAAAACATTTTAGTCATTCTCGATTTTACATAAGAAATGTAATGACTATGTTTTATGGGTTCACTAGGAGACTTTACGTTTCATTTTAGATTTTGATTGATCTATATTCATTTACATCCTATTTACTTTTGTTTAGACTTTATAATAAACTGTTTGGATTAGTTGTGATTGGTATAATCCATAAATTTTATCTGAATCTGCTCAGCAAGTTGAGACCAGCTGTGAACTGATTAGCTTTCAACAATCTGCTTCCTTTACAGCTGCCAGTAACAGGGACCCAGCTGTAATTATGATTAGTGGTGAGGTGAAGGTACAGAATGGGTTGACAAATTTCAGGCAGAATGAGGATCCTGGATGGAGCTATATCCTGCATAATCTTGAAAATAAGAAAGGCCAGGAAATGCAGTGATGAAAGAATATGGATAAAGGAGACAGACAGATGGATGGACAGGTAGGTAGGTAGGTAAGTAGAGAGATAGCTAGATGATATACAATGGTTAGATCAACACTCTTAAAGCAGAGGTTCACACTATGAAACTCACAGCAAAGGAATTATGTTGTCCAAGAGCAATATGTTTACTTGGTGCAAATTCCAGGAGTACTGGTTTTGAATTTGAGTGCAAACTTTAGGAAGTGATTACCACCGAGCATTTTTCTTCTTAATAACAATGAAGTGGCATAGTGTCATTCTTATCAATATTGAAATTTTAGGTGGTTAAAATTTAGCTGGTAATCAAATTATCTACCAGATTACAGGGTTTGAGTCTTTTAGTATTTGTTACATCCTGATATGAGATTAAAACCTACCAAGACAAATAATATTAGTTACGTAAACAAAAAAATCTGCTACTCACTCTAGGTAAATAGTTATCTATAGGCTCATGAACATTTTACCTATGAGCAAAAGTAGAAAGTGACAGTAGCTCACATCAGGTTTATTAGTGCTAGAGGGGGAGGGGCTTAGTTCAAATTTTTGTTTCAGTATTTGTCAGATCTCTGAGCTTCACAAATTGTGAAGTACTTGTGTTATTTTGAGTTTTCTGTTCTGAAAAATGGGCATACTTATATGTCATCTCCATATACCCCAAATATGTATATAGGAGGCCAGCATATGTCTCCCCAACATATATTCCTTTGTCATATTATGAACTCATTTTTTTTAAATCTTTGTGTGTGTGAGTCTGTGGTTGCATATGTGTGTTTTCATGTTTGTGTATGGTGGGGGCAGTGTGCATACCACAGCATGCATGTGGAGGTCAGAGGCCAACCTCAGGTGTCATTGTTTGCTTTCCACCTTGTTTGAGGCAGGTTCTCTTGTAATTCACCAGGCTAGTTGCCCGGCACATGGGCTTCCAAGGATTTTTCTATCTCTGCTTTCTGTCTCACCATAGTAAGGACAACAGACACATGCTAAGATTTACATGGATTATGGGAATTCGTAGTCAGGTTCCCAAACTTGTATGTCAAGGGCTTGATGTCCTGAGCCTTTTTGGGAAGCAGCAGATTGATGCCTCTCTGAAAGAAGTAATTTAGTAAAATAAAGTTACATTTATATAAAAAGTCTAAAACTGGGGCCAGAGAAATCTCTCAGTGGTTAAGTCACATGCCTGTAAAAGTTCAAACTATAAATATCCTAGGATACTTTATCTTCACGAGACAACTTTATTCACCATAGATTCCTCTATTGCTACTCTCCCATAACTTGCTTCTACCATCACTCATAAACCCTTTACAGTAGTTAAAAATGATATATAAACTTTAATCAATTACCCTTACTCAAGTCACATATTTTGTAGGATTCCCATGTGCATGCACATAATTAAAATGGCTTTCCTAGTGTTAATATAAACAAATTATTTCATAGCCCAGCCCAAGAACATAGGAGGGTGGAAGAAAGCCTTACCTTTACAATAGGTTAGAGCCTATTGATATCATTCTTAATAAAACAAAATGTTTTGGAGACCACGACCACTGGTCTGTTTAGTGATGCATTAGTTAAGGCAAAAAAAAAAAAACAACTCTAATAAGATGACAGAATTTAGGAAGATAAGACAAATGAATTTAAGCACATGATTTAAATTATCACACCTGTCATATCAAGTATTTCTGTGAAATTAAATTTCAGAAGACTTTACTACAGTCTCATTCTCTTTTTGGATGAAATGGCTTGATATTATGTCATCTTGAAAAATTAATAGTAGTTATCTTTCTGGTTAAAGGACAGAAGTAAGCAGATTGGAAACTTGAACTCTGAATACAAAACAGGTAATGTGAGACATAAAAGCAGCATTCAATGGAGGGACATGTGTGCAAAGGTGATAAGGTATTAAGCTACACATTCAGGAAAATAGAATCACAAGGATCCAGGTTTGGGAGGTGTAGGATTGCAGATATGTAATCCCAGTACTCAGAAGGCTGAGGCAAGAGGACCAAAACTTCAATACCTGTCTGAGCTAAAAACTGTGTTACAGGCTAGTATGGGCCACTTAGTGAGACTTGAACTAAAAATAAAAAGCTAGGGTATAGCTCAGTGATTGATCACTTGCCTAGCATGTGTTCAATCCCCAATACCAAACACATACATAAAAATCCCCCAAAGCAAAGTTGTTCATGAGTTTGCTGTGCAATCCCTTAAAAACTAAATCCTAATCATATTCAAATTATGAACATTGCGAGTTTGTGAGCATAGCCAAAGACAGTTAATATAGATTTTATTTAATTATCTCAACTCACAAAATCATTTTATAATATATGATGTAAATAAGTCTGGTTTATATTGATCAGAAGAGAATTCGTTCACATATGTATTTAATGAAATCACTTAGGTCAAATATTATAGATGGTACAAATAACAATTCTGATTTTGAACTAAATATTTAAAGTGCATTAATGTATAGCCTTGCCTTTGCAGGTCTGCCAAACAGCAAAGCAGTTTCATCAATAGACAGAAGCAATAACCACAAATTGTAGCTTTAAACTTACTGTGGGGAAAATGCCTTTGTTTAGTTGATTTCATTATTAGGTTGGGGAAGATCACACTACTTATGAAAAACTGCTACTTAAAATCTTCAGAAAAAAATCCCACTATGAACAAATAGATATGGATAGTACTCATTGACAGCATTGAATTGAATGTTGTACCAAATATATATATATATATATATATATATATATATATATATAGAGAGAGAGAGAGAGAGAGAGAGAGAGAGAGAGAGAGAGAGAGAGAGTTCAGTGCAATTGAAATAATGTGACCCATGAACAGTGGACATGATAGTATCATCCTGAAATATTCACCCATTATAGTGTTGACATTTTAGTAGTGCAATTATCCTTGATTTTAAAATTACAAGCTCATGTTGCTAGTGTAATGGTTTAAAGCAAATATATGCTACATACATGCACACAAAACCATGTTCCTTTCAGGTATCCATTGCCAGTATATGAATAAGACAAAATTTGTCTATATTTTTGAGGCAATGGATACCTAATAACCTTTAATTTCTTTTTATTTATTTTAGAAAGAGAAAGAGAAGGATAGAAAGATACAAAGAGAGTATGGCATGCCAGGGAGTGTTCCTGCAGCAAAGGAATTCAAGATACATTGTGAGGGTCTGAGAATCGCTGAAGACCCTGGGCTCAAATAGTATGTAAAAACAAAGAGTGTTTATTATGCAGAATCAGCCAGCATGTGGGGGTCAACCATTCATACAAAATGGAGACCCCGAGAGGAGCACACAGGCTCCTTTTAAACACAATGAGGGGAATTCCAGGCAGGATTAGGTAATCTTCTAATGTGATTGGCTAGGCAAGCAGCAATTACAGTTGTATATCTCTGATTGGTTGGGGCAAAAGGGACATGTTTGGGCATGTCTGGACATGTCTCCAAGAACTGACTCAGCCCCCAGAGCACAGTAGTAGATATGCATTTTTGACAAAACTTATGAGAGTGTTAAGGATATAGGGCCCACAGATGAGGGTGAGTAGCAACAGGATCAGGGGCCCTCTCACCACTGAAAGGAGGGTAGTGAGCCAAGGGGACCAAGTTACAATAGAGGCTGAGTGGGACATGGAAATAACAATCATCACTGTAGCCATGTTAGTAGCCACCCATGTAAGGTTTTATGGCTCATGTGGGTTAGGTCCAGTAAGGGCCAAAGCCATACCAGAGATCAAGATCAGGATTTATAAAGTCTTAGCTTTAGTGGGTCCAGTGGGTGGGTCTGAATCTTCCAATCTTCTGGAGTCAAGTTGTCAGGAAGCCTCTCCCATCAGTGTTGCAACTGTGGAGTGGCCTTTCATCCCATAGGTTTGATGTGGGAGTGATGTATCCATGTTCTGCATCAACCTTCATGGCTGTGGGCATCATCAAGATTACCATGTGAGGGCCTTTCCAGAGTGGCTTGAGAGTCTTGTGATAGTGTCTCTTAATCCAGACTGCATAACCCACGAGAAATTTCAATTGTCTCTGGAGAGATTCAAGGCTGTTTTCCCCGGAGGCACCCAGAGACAGGTCATCAGAGGCCCACCAGGAGAGGGATGAAGGTCTCTTTCAGTTGGTGTAGGCAGTTCATGCAGACAGAGTTTGTAGATTTTTTTTTATTGTAGAGATACACCTCTGAAGCAATCAAGACTGGGGAATAATAAGTGGGAGAGTAAATATTTATGCATGGGGTGATTCCTCCTTTTGTACCAAAGGAGAGTGGGTGTCTTGACACAACTGGTCCTGATTATGGAAATATTGAGCAGACATTCAGCTCTGGTTGGCTTAGAGCTGTATGGGCAGAGAGACCTGCATCAAGGAGGGTGAGGCCTGTCCTTTGCACAGCCAGGGACTCAGAGCACACATGGAAAAACAGTTCTTTGGAAGCTGGCAAGAGATAAGAAAATTTTTCTTGTCCTTTTTTTACCTTCAGGCGTCCAGTCACCCTAGTTCTATCCCCCTTTATTTCTCCCTGTCATGAGAAAACACTCTATTAGATGGAAAAGGATGAATACTTCAGATCCTTACTACTTCCTGATGAACGGGACATGAAGTGGTGACTTGTTGCAGTTAGAGAGTCTCTCCCAGAGAGTGGAGCTATTCTAATGGACCCCAGAGTGCAAGAAGATAGTCTTGGAAGAGAGCATTGGGGAGAAAGAATAAAAGTAAGGAGTTAATGAGAAGTCAGCACAAAGCAAACTTGTCCCTTTTTGTGGTTGAGGGAATTCAGGTAGACAGGGTTGGAGCATCTGAGGACCATCTGAGGATGAGCTGGCTGAGATTTTCTTCCAGAACTGCTCATTAAATGGACAGTAGTATTCAAAATGGCATGTAAAACAGGTGAGTTATTTGCAGAGTTATCAGAAACATATACACAACATTTAACCTTGATGATAGAGAGCCATTGGGTGTCATTAAAGGCTATAAAGTATATTTTTTGGTCTCAGAACTTATTTATACACTCTAGATTTGAAAATAACCCTTTGATATCAATAGTTGTTTTTCTTTATTATAGAATTAGAACTATGGGAAAAGATGTCTTAATGTTTGTTTCCCCTCTTGGAAAGCTCTTGTTGTACTACTTAATCTGCCATTCATATATTTAATGTATTGTTATCTTTGGTTATAAATTTCTCTCTGAGTTTTTAAGAGCATGAACATAACCAAAATTTAATTAAGGATTAATTTTGGAGGTCACTAATGGATCTCCAAAGAGACTTTAGGGACCCAGGAGTAGTCTTATAGCTTACTGGTGTTTTCTGTCTGTTAGGATGAATCAGGGCCATGCTAGCCAAGTAGATTTCTGTTCTTTGGGAAGGCAGGGGAACTGACTGCTCCTAAATTGTGACTCTCCTGCTTTAGACTGAACACTAATTTTGTTTGGGTCTCCATATCCTCCCAGCTCAGGATGACAGGTGACTTAGCAGGGGGCCAGTGTAGAGTGTCCCATCATCTCCAGTGGCCTCATGACCTGGGAGCACAGGCCAAAATATTGGCACCTTTTGCTCTGATGATTCCAATTGGCTTTGACTTCTAAGTAATGAACACTCTTAGAAAGGAAGTTACGCCAACCTGGATGTACGTACATATAGAGCACATATGATTACTTAGGTAGATTTAGTTACAGAATGGCAAAAGAGCTTCTAAAAATCATTTTGTCCAATGTTTTAATTTTTATCGTACTGTGGCAGCATAGCCATATATTTGAGGCATAGGAAGCAGGCACATCTCGCACTTTAAATATCTAACATTTATAAATATAGGCAGAACCTGTTATCAGTCTTGAAAACAATACCAATTGATTACAAACTAATTAAACTAGAAATTGACAGAAAAGGACAAGTAAAACAGTATAAAGTCTTAGCACCTGTGTTTGAAAACATCTTTCATTAGTTCAGATACCTGTGTGGGTACCAATTACTGAGAGAACATTGGAAACAGAACCATAGAGCTTGAATATTATTTTTTCTCAGATGAGGACCATTGTTTGAGCAAGAGACTGTACACTAAAGTAAGGAATGTGTCTTAAGAGTTAATTTTGCAGGCTGGAGATATGGCTTAGTGGTTAAGTGCTTGCCTGTGAAGCCTAAGGACCCTGGTTCGAGGCTTAATTCCTCAGGACCCATGTTAGCCAGATGCACAAGGGGGCACATGCATCTGGAGTTCATTTGCAGTGGCTGGAGGCCCTGGCACGCCCATTCCACGCCCCCCTCTCTGTATAAGCCTCTTTCTCTGTCTGTCACTTTCAAATAAATAAATAAAAACAAAAAAATTTAAAACAAAAAAAAATTTTTATAGGAGTTAATTTTGTTATAAGCACTGGACTTCAAATGCCAGAAATGATACAGTTACTTTACATACAATAGAGCACAATCTGGTCTTTTTTTGAACCAGAACAGCTAACTAATTTTTTTTTTTTTTTTTTTTTTTTGGTTTTTTGAGGTAGAGTCTCACTCTAGCTCAGGCTGACCTGGAATTCACACTGTTGTCTCAGGGTGGCCTCGAACTCACAGAAATCCTCCTACCTCTGCCTCCCAAGTGCTGGGATTAAAGGCGTGTGCCACCATGCCCAGCTTCAACTAACTAAATTTTAATATAACCCTTGATAAATCTTTTTTGAAAGAAAAAACACCATTTGACAACCAATGATTTTGGCCTAGTCTTGATAGTTATTGATTTTATGTACCATAGAAATTTTTATTAACATAAAACAATTTTTTGAAGACATCAAGGTTTTAATAAGAAATAAGATTTAGGTACTAATTACATTAACTACTAACAGTGTAATAGAAATGCTAGCAGATATTCAGAAAAGGAAGGTATTTTACAATAAAACAAACACACCATACACAGAGTATCATTGTATTCACAACCAAGGGTCAGGACCTCTATGACTCTCATGAATACCAAAATGAGTCAATGCTAAAGCCTCTTCTATAAAACCACATGTCATTTATATATAATGTACATGAAGTCTACCATATAATTTAAATAATAGTATGTGATTTAGGCAATCATATCAAGGAAGACATAGAAAAACAACTTAAACTGGTCGTGGTGGCGCATGCCTTTAATCCTAGCACTTGGAAGGCAGAGGTAGGAGGATTGCCATGAGTTCTAGGCCACCCTGAGATTCCATAGTGAATTCCAGGTCAGCCTGGGCTAGAGTGAGACCCTACCTCGATAAACCAAAATAAAAAAATAAATAAAGCAACTTAAAAAGAGACTTTCAACACAAAGTAGTTTGAATCCTTGGATGTGTAATACACAGGTATAGAGTATTGACCAACTTAATTCAATTATGTTAATAGTCTTTGGTACAGTTGGTGATCGAGAACCTGTCTCCCATGGATACAGAGGACAACTGGAATCCAAGATCTTTGTTTTCTCTCTCTGAAATGAGGTGGCTAATAAATGGATATTTTAGCATTTCTTTATTACAAGAAGACCACCTGTCATGATTAGGTTCCCACATATCAACTTAGCATAAACTATTTTAGCAAATTCTATGAAGCATAAGGCAGGGGAGCACTCCATTTGTTTATCATCGAACAATATTAGTTATTTGACATTGACATTACTTCCCCAATAACCCTCTGCACTGTAAGGAAATTACTTGAAGGACAGCAAGGACTACTTATGTCTTTGCAAATATGGAACCATGAGCAGCTACATTCAGAGAGCAGCTGTTCTGTGCAGGGAAGAGAACATACACTTAATTATTTGTAAATCCATGTCAGATATTCATGACTAGATAATGCATTTTGTACCTCACCTCCACCACCAGGCATTCTCGAACATGAACCCATTGTGTATAAAATAAGAATAGAGTTTTGGAAGCACACCTGCTTGGCTTATATCACATAAATCATCTAGTGCAAACACTGTCTGTAATGAGTTCTAACGCACAGATATAAAAACTCATCGGAAGAAAATCTTTGACTATCTGTTTGTCAGCTCACTATATATTATCATATGCATACACAGGCTGCACAGTCACCACAACTCCAAGGCTTTCTTCTCTCTCCTCTTCCTTGGCTGTTTCCCTCTAAGATGTCTTCACTTTCAGACTGGCTACCATTGTGTGGTGGCATTCACCTGTTCTCCCAATTTGTCCTCAGAGATGGCCATTCATGGGAAGGTATTCAGGTGGGTTGCAACTGTGATTTCCCATGCTGAATTCTACCTACACCTGTCAAAGCTTCTGAACTGCGGAGTGGTCACAGGACACAACAATTCTTAAACTGGGCACAGAGAGTGTGCAGATAGGCAATGCCACCTGGATAAACTTGTGGAAATGGCAGCATCGTGGGCTCCCACCATGAGCACACATTCCCCTATAGAAGTTGTTGAGGACTACAGGTAGAGGCAAGTTCCAGGCAGATGCACTTCAAAGTTCTCCATTCAGATTTCCTGTTTCCCTTAAGGGAAAAATCAGTGTATGTTTCTTATTTTCTGTTGCTTTAGTGCAAGAAAAACCTGTCCTTAAAACCAAGGCCATTGCATACTTTCAGTGTTGAAATGTGGGGTCCCTCTAGCCTCCATCACTGTAAGAGTCAGAGAAGGAATACGATGTTTAGAAAAACAAGTACTGTGAGAGTTTACCAAATCTGGATGTGGACTTCCCTCCTGACTGCCGCTGATATGGGCCCTCAAGCTGACCACAGCCAGGATAGACCCTGCACAGTGCAGTGTCTATGGAGGTGCTGAAGGCCCTGTGTGTGAAGCGAGCTCTGCAATGTCGTGGCTGGCTCACATCTTATCATCACATTCTTCCTCCAGGCCACCAGGGAAGGCAGAGACAGCACCCGACCAGCCCAAGGTCATGGAGCTCAAGGCCCAACAGGGACGTGAGTGGTAAACATGTCCATTCAGGGCTGGGGGTGGGCAGGAGGAGCGCTGCCCTTAACTACACTACACCTCGAGTGGAGGAAACACTCTTACACGTGGCCAGACTCACAGTCATGCAGGGTAAGAGGCTGAGGATGCTCTGTTACCATGTTTGACCTTAGTGATGCCAACATTAAAAAAATTTTATGCTTCACCCATGACTTAAATTTTATTTATTTTGGTTTTTCAAGGTAGGGTCTTGCTGTAGCCCACGCTGACCTGGAATTCACTATGTAGTCTCAGGGTGGCCTCAAACTCACAGTGATCCTCCTACCTCTGCCTCCTGAGTGCTGGGATTAAAGATGTGCGCCACTATGCCTGGCCCCAATGACTTAAATTTGATAAAGCTTATGCTACCTATTAGAACATATTTTAGACTGAAAATTAGTTTTTTGTTCCTTAAGAGTTTGTAAACAGTTGAAAAATCTCTAACTTTAGGCATGGTGTTTAGGTTTGGCCTGAAAATTCTTTCCTACACATACACATCTTTATCCACATATGTTAACATTCTGATATAAGTGACACTCAAAAAGCATTTTTTAAAATTTTTTGTTTATTTATTTATTTACGAGAAACAGACAGAGAGAGAAAGAGGCACAAAGAGAGAGAGAGAGAAAGAGAGAGAATGGGTGTGCCAGGGCCTCCAGCCACTGCAAATGAACTCCAGATGCATGCACCCCCTTGTGCATCTGGCTAACGTGGGTCCTGGGAAGTCAAGCCTTGAACCGGGGTCCTTAGGCTTCACAGGCAAGCGCTTAACCGCTAAGCCATCTCTCCAGCCCTCAAAAAGCATTTTTAACAAACATTCTATGCCCCAACACTGAAAAATTACTTCTGAATTCCCACAATCAATTTATCTCACCCCATTATTAACCATCTTTCTTATAAGGCTATTAAGAAAAACTACACCAAATTGATTAATCCTATTACTGACTAACAAGAAAGTAGTCTAAAGGCAATTTTATATCATTAATACCAATAACACACTTGGAAATGATTTTATTAGAAGTAACTAAGACAAATTTTGTTGCTATCTTGAGGCGGGCTGGCCTAGAAGTCAGGTCAGTTGTCTCCTCCTTTTAAGTAACAGGACACTACAATCTTTATTATTATTATTATTATTATTATTATTATTATTATTATTATTTTAAAATACCTGACACTTCAGAGAGAGTTCTGTTGTTTTCAATAATCCTCTATATAAGTTGAAGTTGACTGAGAACATAAATTCAGTAACTATATTTATGACATTATGTAACAAAGTATAGCATTGTTTATGAAAAACTTCAGTTCACCATCAGCTTTAGTTAAATATGACCTTTTTTTTCTTTCTTGCTGCTTCTTGGTGCTAGCACTGCAGCACCTGGGAGGTGCCTGCATACACCTTAGATCAATTCTGCCTGGCTTCAGCCCCGCCCTGCTTCTGGGCACTCACCCAGGGTCCATTCTAGTACACATGGAGGTAATGGCCTAGACTGGCCGAGATGACTGCCGGAGTCCAAGTTCGGATCCCTGAAGGGGAAAGAAGGGGGGCTGGGACTATTTGGAAAAGAGGGGGTCTGCAGGGGGCCGTTGGGAGAAGAGGCAGAGACATGTCACCTGCATGGGCCCAGGTGCCATTGTCTGGGCACGTGTGAGCCCAACGCCTAACTGACTTGAGCTGCTTTTGACCTCTTGCAAAGCAGGCTTGCACTTTTGTGCTTAAAGGGAGTGAGAGGAAATTTCCTTCCTGAACTTTTCATTTCCTAGCCAGATAAGATATGTGGGTCCATGAGTCTGGGCCACCAGGATGCCCTGAAATCACCCAGGGGTTGACCTGGAGGACTTCCCAAAAGGAGCTAATCTCCCTCTGGGAGTGCTTAATTTCCTTAACTTTCAGAAGAGCCTATAATCTACAAATCTGTGATTCCTTTTTATGGGAGAGAATATTAAAGTAAAAGAGGAAAAAGAGAAACCTGCCAGCCCTCAAAAACATGGAGGCAAGGCCACATGGGCCAAAGTCTCCCAGTCTCTCTGGGAGAGCACTGACCTACCCTGTCCATTTCTTAGTGTCCCTATTCAGGTGCCATCTGTGGGTTCCTGGGTCCTTGCTCAGGGGCCTGACCACAGTCCCCCAGAAAGCACCCAGGCAACTGGGTTGGGTGAGCACGCAAAAGTAAAAGACTTTCTGGAGGAGTTTCTGTGTGAACAGCTCTTTCCTTACCTGCAGTGTCGTTAGGGTTCCAGTTCAAGTAAATCAAGGGAAAAGCCATGCCAATGTTGGCCTGGATTGTCATGGGCTGGCCATTTGGCTCTGGAACTCACTTTTGGGCTGTGGCTAGAACCCGTTCTCTTTCCTCAGTGGTGGAGAACACCTGAAAAAGCTTTAACTTGGTAAATGGTGGGAAGGTGGAAGGTGCCTCCCTCTGGCCATCTCACATTGAAAGTTGGCCATTCATTCCAGCAAAAGATGGTTAGTTTTCCTGGCCGTACTGCTAAACCCAGATTGCTTGCCAAGCATGGGAAATCCTTGAAGTGTGACTGGACTGGGTCCAGTGGGGTGGAACTTGCTGTCTGCCCCATGGTGTCTCACAAGAAAGTAAAAAAGGATGAACAAGACACAAACACACAGTCATAGAAACAAATTTCCTGGGAAGTGAAAAGAAACCAAAACGATGCTGATGGCAGCCTATCCTGTGAATAGGCTCCGCCAGATGGGCACGACCTGTTGGTATTTATCAAAACCAGAGTCAGACTTCAGCTCTCAGGCTCCAACAGATGGGGATCAAGAGCGTTCTCAGAATCCCCTGGTCCAGAGGCATTAATTGGCCCGTCTGCCCAATGTTCATGGGCCTCCAGATTGTGTCTGGACACCAGAGTTACCAGAGAAACAAGAGACAGAGTAGAACAGAGACACACTACCCAGAGGAGTGCCCCAACTCACCAGTCGGCAGAGAACCTATTGTTCTCCTAGAAATGCTCCACTGTTGAGTATGGGGTTCCCCAGCTATCCTGGACGAGCCCCCAAGTGTAAGGGTTTCAGAATTTCTGAAGAAAGACCCCAGGCTCAAATAGTATGTAAAAACAAAGAGTGTTTATTCTGCAGAATCATCCAGCATGTGGGGTGAACCATTCAGACAAATTGGCAACACCAAGAGGAGCATGCAGGTTCCTTTTAAGCACAACTAGGGGAATTCCAGGTGGGGTTAGGTAATCTTCTAATGTGATTGGCTAGGCAAACAACAATTACAGTTGTACATCTCTGATTTGTTGGGGAAAAATTGACACCTCTGGGCATGTCTTGACATGTCTGGACATGTCTGGAGATGTCTCCAAGAACTGACTCAGCCTCAGAGCACAAAATGGCTGCTATCTTCCCCTACCACAGCCCCCAGAGCACAAAATGGCAGCTATCTTCCCCGGCCACATGTCAGGGTCACTGTTGATTAACAGCCTGCTCTTTGTTCATGGCTTTTCCCAGAAGTCTTGCCTGCCTCTCCAGGAAAGTGAAACTTAAGCCTAACTGTAAACTGGAGCAAATTTGATCCTCTCAACATGTGTCAACTTGTGTATCTGGCTTTACATGGGTATTGGGGAATCAAACCTGGACTGTCAGGCTTTATAAACAAGCACCTTTGACTGATGAGTCATGTCCCTACACCATGGTAAACTTGTAAGTATAGGGAATAATTGCATTTGTTTTGACAAACTAAGTGGCACTCTAAAATCTTTCTCATTGTTTATTTTTTTTTTTTATTTTTTTATTTTTTTTTGGTTTTTCGAGGTAGGGTCTCACTCTAGCCCAGGCTGACCTGGAATTCACTATGGAGTCTCAGGGTGGCCTCGAACTCACGGCAATCCTCCTACCTCTGCCTCCCGAGTGCTGGGATTAAAGGCGTGCGCCACCACGCCCGGCTTTCATTGTTTATTTTTATAATACATTACCTGAGAAATATCTCTCCTCAAATAACATGTCTAATAAATTATGCCAGTATGAAGTTATTCTACCACCCTTTACTTAGGCATCATACTTGGACATAGGATTATTTTGGATTATAATTTTTTGAGTGTGTTGCAGCAATCCATCTGTTATACACCATGATTTGGGGAATGATTATTTCAACTATGTACTATATGTCTCTTGCCTATGTAAATCTTTCAAGTTTACAAAGTGACCATAATTTGTTAGTTTCATCAAGTTCAATTTAGACAAGTTCTATTTTATGAATGATAGTGACTTACAGATCATGTAAGAATAGCTATGGAAAAGAAAAATATATGGTTTTATCTTTTTAACATCTTTGAATCCTGTAAGCCATATAAATACATGTAATATGAAGTAGTAGGAACAACACTAATATGATACCTATGTGACACTCTCCTTGATGTTTCTCTCATGCTGATTTTACATGATGTTGCAGTCAGCTTCCCATTGCTAGACAAACACCTGACCAAAATCAGCTAATGGGAAGATAGGGTCTATTTCAGGCTTACAAATTCTGTGGGAACACAATCAGTAGCCGAAGCTAGCTCATTTCCATAGATTAAAGCAGAGAGACACCATAAAGTAGCTAGCAAACACCAAAAGGTATGAACATTCAGAGTTCAAACTGATCTCCACACACCTTAGGACTAGATTCAAAATCCACCTCCAAACATACCTTAGGACTGGACTCCAAGATTCATCTCCAGGGACAACCCCCCTGTAGCAGAGATCTGCCTTCGGCAGGCTTAATTTTACTAAAACTCTTGAGCCTATGGGGCCATACATTTAAACTATCACATTCAAACTACCATGTTCTGCCTCTGGCACCCATAATCTCATGACCAGCTCACAGTGCAAAGTACATTCAGTCCAACTTCAAAGGTCCCCATCACCTTTACCAACTTTAAGATTTTTCCAAAGTCCAAAATTCTCATCTGAGATTCAAGACTGTCTCATAACTGTAACTCTTGTAAAATCAAAGCAAGCTACATACTTATAACACATAATGGAACAGAGTAAACATTTCCATTGCAATAAGAATAACAAGGAGAGAATGGACAGATACAAACAAATAACCATCAGGTAGACATAAAACATCTACACCTCCAGCCCAACATCCATAGCCAGTGACAAAAGTGTATGAATTTTCAATTCCACCCCACCAGCTGTCTTGGTCACAGCCTGAGCAATTATCCTAAGCCAACAGCACTCTATGGTAGCTGTACGGCAATCCTGGTTTATTGAAAACATCTTCATCTACAGCACCTAACCTGAATCTACCAAAGATACCTTACATACCCAGCAAGCATCTCCTAGATTAGACACTAGGATGGAAGGGGAGGGAGGGGAGGGCATCAAAGGGGTGGGAAACACAAATCTAGACCCAAACGGCAATGGTACCATAATCTTCTACTTACTAAAAGACAGACCAAATGGCTGATCCTTCACCAGGCCCTTACAGGGAACACCTGAACCACAAGACACTGGAGAGGGTAAGATTAAGACTAACCTTAATCTCCTACATCTTCCCTCCCTCACTTCCCCTCTCCCTGTCTCTCTCTCTCTTATCTCTAACTCTTGTATATTAGTTCTTTTTCCTCATTTTCTTAGTGGGCACTGACCTGTAACTCCAAGATCCAGCATGGGGCTATCATCCACAATGAGCTTTTGATCAGTGAGACCTACAAGGTTTCCTAAAAGACAGACAGATTTCTGTCAGAGTACTTGATGACCCACCAAAGGTTAGTGGTAAGACCCTACTGCTGAAGATACCTTATGTGATTGACATGCAAATTAGAATCGCATGGCTGGAAGTTGGATGAGAGTCAGTCCCCAGACAGTCAGTGCATCTAGTGCCAGAAGGTGCTACATGGGCGACTGGGGGAAATTGACCAATATCTATCAAAGCAACGCATGGTCTAACCTACTTAGCAGCAAATAACTTGTTGAGATGCCCACACAAGTGCAGTGGTGGCACACAGCCATGGTGGGGAACCAACTGCTCTCAATTTGGCTAACTGATCCCCTCACTGGTATGGGACCCATAGCTGGAGCTGGGAAACAAGTCAGAACCATATCCAAACATAAGCCCACTCTCCAATATCAAGCTACCATCAATTGGGGGCTACAAGAGGGCCTACACCTATTAAATTCTCTATAAAAAAAAAGTTAGGGTTATCTCATTTGTCCTGGTGCTAACTTATTCTCTGTTGGAGAATCTGCTTCTCTTTTTCAGATAGATGTAGACCCTAAGGAGAGAGCCACCCCATCATACCTCAAAAGGGCCCCGGCTGAAACTAAGAAAAATTGGAGAAACAAGCAAGGGGGCTGTTTTCCTGATGAACCGGACACCAGCACAAGGGGGAAGGAGATCAGCACAGAGAAAAATCAACTCCTACCAAATCAGAGAGCCAGAGCCTCAGAGGCCCCCAACACCTCATCACTGAAGCAGACCAAAAATGAACCCAACATGGCTCAGGGAAATTTTGCGGAAGAGGGGGCGGAAAGAATGTCAGAGTCACATGTTGGGTCATGATATGCAGAGACATTTAGCTTACCCATAACTGTGGGCTAACTCCACAATGCATGACCCGTATACCTCAACAAGGAGGGGCCAAAGGGAGGGGGTAGGTCACGGATGAGCCTAATAATGGTACCAAACTGACTGTATTTGCTGAATACAGAACTGACTAATAATAAAAAAAAAGAAAATATAAAAAAAAGAAAATATAAAAAGAAAAAAAATTTAAATGTAGAGTTAGCTTAAAAAGTTCTATCACACATACTGTGGAATATTCATATTAAGCAATAATAAAGGTTTTATTTCTCCTAAAAAAAAAAAAAAAGAAAACATCTTCAGATCTATGCTGCAAACCATGGTCCATCTTCAAAGCTTCATACAATGGCTGTATTGTGTCTCCTTGCAGGGAACTATCCCTGCTTCCAATCTGCATATCAGCAGTGACTTCTGAAATCATGTTGCACATCTGATGACCCTTCCCTGCATAATTTATGCTTCCAAAATCATTACCAACTATGCAGTGGCATAGCCAATTTTGTAAATGGTGAGGGGGGACCTTGTCCTTGACAGGCAGCATGTACCCTCAAAATTCTTTCTTCCAGTCACCTCCTTATAAAAGAATTTGTATCCCTACTCATTGAACCTTTCCTTCCTATAGTTCAGCCTCAGGCATAATTTCCATTGTAACAATGCAAAGCAGTTGCCCTACACTTACTTTTGTTAATATACTTAAAAATTGCAGCTTCAGTAACCTAAAGTCAGTCTCTGTGCCAGTAACTATAAACTTCCTTATAGGTTTACTGTGACGAACCATATGTCCTTCATAGTTTTCTGTTTTAGACCTTCTGTCAAGCATACAAGTCCATTATTTTGAAATTTAACCTGGCTCAAATTCTTAGGGCTTGGGAAGAATGAATCCAGGCTTCCCACCAGTACTCAAGTTCCAAAAAGGTTCTCTGCTTTCCCTTTGAAAGTTCATAAGCCAAGCCTTCCTAGTCCACAATTCTCTTATCATTTTCTTTTTTAAAATTTTGTTTTGTTTATTTTTATTTATTTATTTGAGAGTGACAGACAGAGAGAGAAAGAGGCAGATAGAGAGAGAGAGAGAGAATGGGCGTGCCAGGGCTTCCAGCCACTGCAAACGAACTCCAGATGCGTGCGCCCCCTTGTGCATCTGGCTAACGTGGGTCCTGGGGAACCGAGCCTCGAACCGGGGTCCTTAGGCTTCACAGGCAAGCACTTAACCGCTAGGCCATCTCTCCAGCCTGATTTAGCATTTTCAAACTCTCATCAGAATAGCGTGCTGCAAAATTTGAGAACTTCTGGCATAATATCAAACTACCACATCTCTGTACATTATAATAAAATCCAAAACATTACAGGTTCAATAAAATTACAGCTTTCTAAGTCTTCTCTTCATCCCTTATCTCACTTTTGAAGGTACAAAAGTCCACAAATAGTTTCTCTAAGGCAGTGCTTGTACCCAAACACTTAAAACCTGAAAGAAAATAGTTGGCTCAATAAAGGAAACAAATTTATATTAAACTGGTACAAAAGCTTCAAGTAGTAAAAACGAAATCATGAGTATCTGAGAATAAATAAATAATAACATCTGACACTTTATCCATTGGTGAAAAGCATGAGTAAATACAATTTAATGAGCTGGGCATCTCATAAATTCCTGGTTTTTTCCTCCCCTTAAAGAAGTTACCTAATCTCACAGCTTCAAAATTTATCTCTTCATGAAATACTTCTGTAGGTGATGCTAATTTTGTGAGTGGTAAGTTGTCAAAGTATAAACATTTTATTAAAATTAAAATATTTCCTGTCTTGAGCTTTATTGCCTATCTAAAATATTTTGGTACTTTTTCTGTGTCCTGAAACTTACCAGTTTTTGTAAGATTTTATACAACCTTATGTTAAGGTGAGAAGATGATGACATCATACTTGGGTTGCACAAACATTGATGTAACACCTCTAATGCTTAGAAAAATCATTTATATTTTCTATATGAGAGTAATACTATTTGTTCTGAATATTTGCTTAAATATTTTAAAGTCCAAGTAAGATTAATGTTTGTAGACATACCTTGGAAAATATAAACTGCATTTCACATGATAAAAAATGATAATTCACCCTCACCCAACCATGGCTTACCAGTTGCAATATATTTCAATTAAAACTATCACCAGTTAATGCAGAAAAATCTAAATGATCTCAATCATTGTTTTGGATGAATAGAAATTCATTTGTTTTGAATGGTGAGTGCTATTGATAACATCATTTGTATTTGGGTTAACTGCCAATTTATTTTGAGCAACTTTTATTTGATTCTAAGAATGTTTTCTTTAGAATGTATCTTCTCAATAGCATATGGATTTGTAATGTGAGCAAAAATCATTTTCTTGTTACACTTGTAATAATTCAATATATTTTTAATTATGTAAAAATAATCTTGATTTCTTTCAGTTTAGCAAAACACATATTTTTTTATTAAATACAAAAGAAATGTCAAGCATATATTTCTGGTTAATTTGTCTTGAGGACACTATATCAATATACCATGTAAAGATATGAAAAGATATTTTTTCAAAAATTCTCCTAAACTGTCTTCTAAGCTTATATATTAATATCTTCTAAACTGAATATTATTATAAAAGTAAAATACTATGATTCATAAATTAAAACATTAAAAACACAGTTATGGGCCACAAGTAGCCTGAGATTGCACAGTGAATTCGAGGTCAGCCTTGACTAAGCAAAACCCTACCTTAAAAAATGTGCAAGCATCTGGTGTGTGTTTGCAGCAGCAAGAAGCCCTGACACACAAAGCAATCCTACCTCAGCCTCACAAGTGCTGGAATTAAAGACATATGCTCTCACATCCAGGCAAATAAGTTCTTTTAAATTATTTATTGAGAGAAGTACAGAGCCAAGGAAAGGATTTTTCAAAGCTTTTTATGGACATATGTGTTCTTAACAAATTAAATAATTCTGTGATAAGCTAGATAATGGCCCTCAAAGATAGTCATTCAACAATCATAGGACCCTTCAAATGTAGCTAAGACATTGCAAGTGTGAATAAGTTATGGATATTTTAAATGAGAAGATTATTGTTGTGACTTGTCTGGAATGGGCTCACATGTAATCACAATGTTCTCTAAAGAAGAATTAAGACAAGAATTTGATGAATGACAGTCAAATACATGGCGATGTGGCTACTAAAGCAGACAGTATAGCCACAAGGTATGAAATCAATAAAAATTGAATGAGACAAGAATAGATTCTTCGTTAGAACCTCTGGAAAGAATATGGGCCTGCCAACATATGACTTTGGGCCAATGAAAATGATTTCTGACTTCTAGATTTCAACACTATAAGAAAATAAATTTGTTTTGTTTTAAGGCACTCAGTTTGTGGTAATGTATTATTAGAGCAATAGTGTTATGAAGCAAGGTCTCACTGCTGGAGGCTTAAAGAAGCTGGCGCTATGGCACCAGGATATTGAAAAAGCAAAAGGCTTTATTGAGTGGCCAGTTGGAAGGAAGCCAGGAAGTATAAGCTCACATCTGCTTCACCAATTATTTGGGAACAGGGGAAATTTTGTAGAAAGAGAGAAGGGAGGACTGTTTCTTACTTGTGTATCAAGATGTGGTTCTTGTTTCTTTTCAGGAGTGATGTTCTATGTGGGAGAGTATGAGTTTGTGATGTTACTGACCAGATGGGTTGACTTCTCATACCCATTTTCCGAAAGGATTGTTCCAAACTATTCAATCATTTATAAACAATTTGGATATACTTCCTGTTAGGGATCTCAAAAACATTGGTATTCAAGTAATTTGTATTTATCTACTTCCAAACCTTGGTTAATTTAAGTGAAAATAATAAAGCTTTTTATGTAACATTCCACAAATTTAAAATGTTCAATTCAATACCTTTCATTTTGTTCATGGAGATGTGTATCTGATATGGGAATTTGGGCTGTCTTTGAGATTAACATAGTATTTTTCTTGGCTCTTGTATGGGTTGTAATTTAGGAATTAGGATTCTAGATGATGAAAGTCACACAAAACTTTCACTAAGTCAGTGGCCTCTAGGTTTTTGTCTTATGAATTCTAAGAATGAAATCCACCATTAAGGGTGAAGTTTAGAAAGATTTTTTTGTGGAGCTTAAGAGAAGGAAAAAAGGCAGAGCTCTTACTAAACAGAAGGAGTCCCAAGTGGGTAATCTGCCTGTTGACTCTTATTAGGTCTTTTTTTTTTTTTTCTTTTAAAGGAAGTAGGAATCCTTTAGGAAGGAAGAGATCTAGGGAGAGACACTGATTCTGGTTTACGGTAAAAGACATCTAGGGAGGGAGTCAGGTTTAAGTAAACAAAAAAGGTATAGGAAAAGAGCTAAGGAAAAGTGAGATTTCTCCTTATAGGCTCAAGGTCATTTTGTACTTTTGCTGGTAGTAGGGGAACCACTCTTTTGGGGAATACTGCTACCATCAGCTGCCTAGCCAATTTTTTTTTTTTTCGAGGTAAGGTTTCACTGTAGTCCAGGCTGACCTGGACTATGTAGTCTCAGCGTGGCCTTGAACTCACAGCAATCTTCCTACCTCTGCCTCCCTAGTGCTGGGATTAAAGGTGTGTGTCATCACACCTGGCCCTGCCTAGCCAATTTTTATCTACTACTCTTCATCATACCCATCACAATTTTGGATCATATATATTTATATGTATATACACACTCAATTTTAAGAGTATTTTTAGGTTTACAGGAAAATTTTTTTAAAAGGTAGGGAGATAGGAAGACTCTGAGATTTCTCATACACCTCTAGCATCTACATATGCATATTTTAATCACTGTCAATATTCTGTATCAGAATGGAACACTTACTACCTTTGATGAACTTAAATAGGCATATTATAATCCCCCAAAATGCATACTTAAAACTGAGTTGAAGTTTTATGGTACGTTTTCTATGAGTTTTGACAGATCTGTAAAGAAATTCATCTGCATTACAGCTCCACATCAAATATTTTCACTACTTTAAAGATCCTCTGTGCATTATTCATCCTTCCCTCATACCTAGCCCTTAGCAATCACTGATCTTTTCACTGTTAACACAGTTTTATCTTTTCTAGAATGTCCTACAGCTGTTACTATACAATATGTAGCATTCTAAGGTTGCCACCTTTCATTTAGTGATATTCAATTTAGGTTCCTCTATGTCTTTTCATATATAAATAATCACACATATTTGGAAATGACTCATATTCTGCTAAGTGCATTCACCTACTGAGGGACATTTTTGTTGCTTTAGGTTGGTCAGCTGTGAGTAAAGCTACTATAAACCCAGGTATGCAGGCTTTGTATGAGCATACATTTCAATTTATTTGGCCAAAATTCTAAGGAAGTAATTGATGGATCATATTGTGAGAGAATGATTGGCTGTGTAAAAATCTGACAAAATATCTTCAAAAGTGGCTGTTGCATTTTACCTTCCCACTAGCAATGAAGGAGACATCCCATTGCTCCACAACCTTGCTAGTATTTAAGGTTGTCATTATTTAAGATTTAGCTATTATAACAGGTTTGTAATAATAGCATATTGTTGTTCTCATTTGCAAATTTTTAATGTCATATAATATTGAACACATTTACATATATTTATATGTCATGTATATATCTCTTTTGCGGTGAGATACCTGTTCATGTATTTTTCCAATTTTGTGTGTGTGTGTGTGTGTGTGTGTGTGTGTGTGTGTGTATATATATATATATATATATATATATATATATATATATATATATTTCTCTCTCTTGGCCTCTTTCTTTCTAAGAAATAAATAAAAATTTAAAAATATTTTTAAAAAGATTTGATATTCTTCTCTCAGTCTTGTTCATTCTACTAATAATCCCATCAAAGATATTCTAAATTTCTGTTAAATTGTTTGTGATTTACAGCATGTTTGAGTCTTAGAATTCCCTTCTGTGCACTTACAACAACCATCTGTCCTGCATGCTGTCTGTGGTGGTTTGAATGTAGAATAGCTCGCATTGCCTCAAGTGTTTATGATTAAGCTTTACACTTTGACCCCAGTTAGTGGTTCCTTTTAGGAAGTGGAGCCCCCTGGAGCAGGTGTGTCATGGGTACTGACCTTGAGGATTATTAGTCTACCCCATTGGGAGTTCAAAGCTCACTCACTCAGATTGATCTTGTCCTGGTGCTCAGATAGGAAGATGCAAGCTGGTTATCTGCTCTGCCTTCCTTTTCTCCCCCACAATGAAACGTTTCATTGTGAAATTCTAAGTCTGAATAAACTCTTTCTTCCTATAAGCTGTGTCTGGTCAGGTATTTCAGTTTCTAGCTATCAATGTGCCTTGTGACTTGCTATTGTTAAAAGGTGGATATACAAAATTAAGAAAAGCTAGTGTAACAATAACTTTTGTAATGTGTGATAAGGTGTATGGGAGGAAACAGGTTTTTTTATTAGTCAGTTTTGTATTCAGCAAACACAGTCAGTTTGGTACCATTATGAGGCTCATCCGTGACCTAGCCCTCCTCTTGGCCCCTCCTTGTTGAGGTATACCGGTCATGCATTGTGGAGTTAGCCCACAGTTATGGGTAAGATAAATGTCTCTGCATATCATGACCTAACATGTGGCTCTGACATTCTTTCTGCACCCTCTTCTGCAAAATTTCCCTGAGCCATGTTGGGTTCATTTTTTGTCTGCTTCAGTGATGAGGTATTGGGGACCTGTGAGGCTCTGGCTCTCTGATTTGGTAGGAGTTGATTTTTCTCTGTGTTGATCTCCTTCCCCCTTGTGCTGGTATCCGCTTCATCAGGAAAATAGCACCCTTGCTTATTTCGCCAATTTTTCTTAGTTTCAGCCGGGGCCCTTTTGAGGTATGATGGGGTGGCTCTTTCCTCAGGATCTACATCTATCTAAAAAAGAGAAGCAGATTCTCCAATGCGGTTAGAGCCTTTGACTCTGAAGCCAAAGGACCCTGGTTTGAATCCCCGGGTCTCATGCGAGCGGGATGCACACAAGCCAGATGCACAAGGGAGGAAACACTTATGAGTGAATTCTAGTTCTAGTAAGCCTGTGCCCCTGGACTATGGATTTTATAAATACTTTTTGTTCCACCACTTAATTCCTTTAGGTGGGTTAGCATGGCTAGAGTGGACTTGATGACTGTCTGTGTTACTTTACAAGGTATTCCCCTTATATCCTATGAAAGACTACAGTTGACTTTAGTTATACCCTCCCTTCACATTATTTAGCTCTGAAAAACAAACAAACAAACAAACACAATAGTTAAAGTTTTATGTTTTCTTAAGAATGGGGTTCTCTAGCATACTTCATAATATATTTTTACCCTTCCTTTCCTGGAAACACAGTGAGATTTTTTCTCTTGATATCCACTATAATAACCAGGTCAACCTACTGGAAGTTAAATTCCTGAAAGTGTGAGGCTGTGCATGTGATGAGGCCTCACTGAGATTTTTACCTCTCAGTATCCTCCACATTGGGTCTCTACCAATTTGTCACTTTGAATTAAGGAACCTCTAGACTGGTTCCGGTTCCAATGAAAATTACAGAACATGAGTGTGTGCATGAGTAAGTTGCAATTCTCTGTGTTCACTTGTCTGGCCTCCAATTTGGGTGACAGTGATTGGCCCTGTGATTTTATTTTCAGATGAATCCTAGAAGGTCTGTTGGGTTTTTAAATTGTTTGACTTTTTACTTGTTTGAATGGATTAATGTCTTCTTATCTTTCTCGTGCCAGAATGGAAATCAAGATTTTCCTTGCCTGACTAGAAATTAGAAGTAAATTTTAGGGCATTTCACTACCTTCAAAAGAAATCCAACAAACATTACCTATCAGTGGTATCTCTATCCCACCGCCAGCTCTGGGCAGCCACTAATTAACTCTGGTTACATGAATTCTGATCATTTTGTGTAAAGGAAATAGTATAATATTGGCTCTTATTATTTTGCATCATTAGCATAATGTCTTGAAGGTTCACCTGTTGTGGCATATAGTCTATGCTACATTCCTTTTTATAGCTGAATAACATTGTATGGAATTCAAAATTATATTTATCTATTCATTAGTCAATTGACATTGGATTTCTGCCATTTTAGGATATTTTGAATAATGCTACTAGGATAACTGAGTTTCACATTTTGTACGGTTAATTGAACTGTGGGATTTAATAGTAGCTTTATGTTTACTAGTTTTATGAACTATCTAATTCCCATCCATACTGACTGCCAATAGTACTGGATGAAAGTTTTAATCTATCAAATTCTTCTCAACACTTCATATTATCTATCCTCTTGTTATAGGTACCTTAAATGTGGTGAAATATTATCTATATATGGTTATTATTTTTTAAATTTGCCTAATAGCTAATAATGTTGAGACTTCCTCCGGTACCTATTGGGCATTTGTATATAGGCTGTGGGGAGATATTTGTTCAGATATCTTGCCCATGCTAGTGTTTGAGTTATTTCTTTTTATTATTAACTTGTAATAATCCTTTGAATAATCTAGATAAGTATGTTATACACATATTTTTCTTGTCACAACATACATGTTCTACTATAAATTATTAATTATTTTTATAAGTGGCAGCATATGCTCCTAAATTTACTTTTATTACACATTATCTTTCTTCTCTGTTATTTACTTTTATTTTAATTGCTTTCACTTATAAATATTATTTACTAATTTTCCATCTAAGACAACAATCCTTGGTCTTATTTCACTTTAAAATATCCATTGGAAAGAAGTTTAGGGAGATTGGATAGATGACTCGATATAATTGCTGTTCCACAAGTATGAGTCCTCAAATTAAGGGCTCCAGTATCCATGAAAAACTGGACACTGGCAGCCATTTGCAATGCCAGTCATACCTGCAAGTGAGAAAGTAGGTGGATACAGAAGAATATGTTGAACTCTCAGTGGCTAGCTAGCCTACACAGCCTCAAATGATGTGGAAAGCAAAAACTGGCACCTGGAAAATTTCCTCTGACCTCTACACTTGCAATGTGAATAGCACACACCTGCACTCAAACTCATGAATACACATACCATATATACATATCTGTTGTTTACTGAAGTCCTTTCCAATGTAATTCAGAAACCATGACACTGAGATATACTAAGACTGCACAGAATCTATCCAAAATGCACTTCTAAAGCACCAGTAGCCTCATTGCTCCAACTTGCTATATAGCATATTTTACATTTTGTTCTTTAATATACTTATACTTCCTTAAGTATGAAATATATTCAATACATTAAAATAAAAATGATGTTTTGGCAAAAGTGTATCTTTGTTGCAATTCAAAATATGTCATAATTATATATACTTCAACTTAAAACACATGGTACTAAGAGTAAATATTATAGGATAGACATGCATACAAATTATTTAATATAATTAAAAATTACAGAGTCGGGAGTGGTGGTGCATGCCTTTAATCCCAGCACTCGGGAGGCAGAGATAAGAGGATCGCAGTGAGTTCAAGGTCACCCTGAGACAACATAGTGAATTCCGGGTCAGCCTGAGCTAGAGTGAAACCCTACCTCAAAAAGGAAATTGCAGCATGTTATTTTCCTTATACAATTTGAATTTTCTTGCTTTTGTAAAAATATATATGTGTATATTCATAATATGTAACCTTATACTAGCAACTGAAAAAGAACCATAAAATATTCGGAAAATAGAAATCTGTTTATATTTTTGTCATCAGTATTAGTTAGTTATGTAAGCTCTATTGCTTTGACTAAAACTATAAACACAGATAAACTATATGTTAATCTGGTTACTAAGTATATAATTTAAAATAATTTGTAGAAATTGGCATGTATTTATAAAAATCAATTATTTTTATTGTTATACATAATAGTAAGAGTAAGGTGCTATTACTTGTCAGTGCCTTGGAAATAATAAAAATAATAATTGGCACCTAAATAAGCATAATTCACATGAAATAAATATGAACACACATTTGGTAGATGTCAAATTATTATATTGTATATGTGTGGCTGAAGCAATAGAGAAGCCCCCACACCTCCTACAAATATGGTTTGAGGCTTTCCATGGTGGTAAATGCATGTAATCTTAACACTTGGGAGGTAGAGGCATAAAAAGTCCAAATTCAATGCCTGTTTGGGTTGTATAGGGTCTCAACAAGAAAGATGATATGGAAACAATAATCAGCACCCAGAATTCAGTACTGGATTATGAATATAATTTAAATTTCAGAGGGTAATTTAACTTTATGATACACTGCTTGTAATAAACATGGTTTAGTCTTGGTTATAGAAAGAAAAACTGATTCAAAATGATTTTTTTTCCTTCAGTTAGTGTATTTATGTGTCACACATGTATGAGGAGACCACAGGACATTGGGTGTCATTTATTAGGTACTATCTACAATATTTGAGACCAGGTCTCTTATTGGCCTGAGCCTCACCAATTAGTGTAGACTGGCTGGTCAGCAAGAATTCCACATGTCTCTTCCTCCCCATTACTGGAAATAAACACATTCACCACCATGCCTGGTTTATTTTTTTCACATGGATTTTGGGAATCAAACTTAGGTCTTCATGCTTGAAAAGCAACCATTTACCAACTGGACAATCTCCAAAGCCCTCTTTTTATTTATTATAGATGATTAGCATGTAATTTTATGTACTTATAAGCATTTCTAAAACAATAAACTATTAATTACTTTTTGAATTTCTAACAAATTAACATCATGCTAGAATAACCAAATATTTAATTCAATATTGTACTGAGAAGTACTACACAGACAGTATTACACAGATGCCATGAAATACATATCAGATGTGCAAAGCTGCTATAGGAATCCCTAATTTTTAAAGTTATTTCATTTATTTATAAGGACAGAGATAGTGCACCAAGGTTTCTAGTTGCTGCAAATGAACTGCAAATGCATGTCCCACTTTATGCATGTATCTGGTTTTACATGTGTACTGGGAAATCAAACCTGAGTCATTATAGTCGCTTAATTATAGAAAAGAGAGATTTCTAGCATCTTTCTACTGCCATTTATTATCACTAAGTATCAAATTAGTAAATTTTTGGAGTGTCATAGTATATTTGACTTTAAAAATTGCTATTTGAATTGGTGACCTGAATTTCATTAAAAATATTAAATGAATTTTGGCTTTGAATTTAGATAGTATTTCTAATACTTTCTGTTTGACTTGCTGACCTGAATTTCATTAAAATATTAAATGAATTTTGGCTTTAAAATAGGATAGCATTTCCATTACTTTCTGAAATGGCTCTGGGCATGCTTCTACCATTTTGTACTATGTATTCAGGCTCTGCAGCATTCCCAGCATTGATTTCTAAAATCAAAATACCAATCATCTCTGAAAAACATGGAAGATGCTCTATTTCTCATAGCATCAAATATTTAACCAATATTTAATTCTATATGTCAAAATAAATAAGCACCCTACTGCATTAATACACAATTTTCTTTCATCTTCAATAAATGGTAAACTTCTATGTATACTAAATAACTTTTAAAATAAAGTTCTTCATGACTTATCATCAATAAATGTTTTATTTGTGTACCTACTTTATACACCTATATAATTAAGGTCACATAAAAAATATTGGATACAAAGAGTCATAAGTGGAAAAAAAATTGAGAAGCTCTACATTGGAATTTCTAAAAGTACTATTGTCTGAAAGAGTTTGAGTAATATTAAGCTATGTTACAGATGGGTGGTGCTGAAGAGTCATGTTAGTACTGTTCAATAAATGACATCTCAGAAAAATCTAGTCACTACAGAAAGGTTATTCTATGTTGGAGCCATAAGGTGTAATAGAGTGGTCTTCAACTGTGATTGTATAAAATAGTTCTGTTCATGCACATCTCCATTTATTATAATTTTTCTCACTAGGCTTCCAATTACTTATTTGATTTCTTGGGATTTATAAAATCCTAGGTAAGAGTGCATGGTATAGTCACAAGTATTATGGTAACTGTAAAAGATCTGTCCACTGATATAAATTTATTTACTGTCTACATATATAATTCTTACATACATTTGACTCTATCTATGGAATTGACCAGATGCTAAGCAGTAATTAATTCACTACATTTGTAGTACAATTTGTCAAAAGAGTTTCATTATTTTTGTTGATACCAGGATTTATTACCATCTATTTTAAACTTATAAGAATTTTTATATTCTGAGAACCATGATAAAGGTATGAGGCCTATATGATCAAATTAACCAGTCATCAACACCAAATACTTTGGTTGCAGGACACAGAGAAAGCAAGCTTGAACTGAGCTAGAAGGCTTTTCTCTATGACTTGCTTCCTTTGTGCTAGAAAGTGCCATGCAAGCTGCTGGGGAAGAAACATCATTAATGCTATCCATCTGTGAACTCTGTTTGTTCCATAATGGACCTAACAGGAATGATGTGCCAACTGATGCAAAAGTAGCACGACTGTTATGGGAGTAACCACAATTTTTTTGATTGTGTTTAAGGTCCACTCCACAGGAGGGAATTTCATGCCTGCTATTGTAAACCTTGCCAAAAGTCTGTGAGCAGGAATATATATTCTAGCAGAAAACCTACCACTGTTGCTATACTAAATGGACAGGATGTCAAACTTCCTTCATGTTTTTTTCCCATAGTGCTGCTCTCAAACTTGATCATAGAAGTTTCTTTTGGTAATTGACAAAAGTTAATGCAAATATGCAAAGTTGGTAAACATTTCTGAGAACAAAGGACTAATGGTGCTAATCCTGAAACAGGACCTTTATAACAATACCTTAAAGGTTCATGAAACATGGAGTAAGAGGGCATAGAAAGAATGCAGTAGTATGAGGATGGAGAAGAGGGCTTGTAATACTGTCTTCTGGATACAACAAGGCTAATACACTCATGAACTCATAGTAGTCATGGCTTCCTGCATAAGACTGAGCATGTCAACATTTCATCATGGACAGAGGAAAGACTCACAAGACCCCCATACCTTCCAGAGTACCTAATGACAGCTAAGAATTGCTGGGGGAGGGTAGTCATGTTCCTCATTGGTGCAGCTACTAGAAATTTGCTCACACTCTCATAATAACCACCCACCCATGCTCATGCAAACACCCTAATTTAATTTAGTGAGTTAAAAAACCCACCACAAACAACAAAACACAAGGCATGGAAGTAGGGAAGGATTAATCGAAGGGGCTTAGCAGGAGTGGGAGGGGAATAAGAAAGTAATTCTGGGGAATAATGTCAAAATACATATGCATAAAAGTGTCAAAAATAAAAATAAATCTGCAAAACATTCACAAATGCAATCTTTCAGAACTATGTAACTATGATCACCACTGGTATAGTTAATTTAGAAAATGTTTACCCAAACTAACTCTTAAACACTATCCCAGAAATTCCAAACCTAGCTCTAAACCCTAAACTGTAAGGGATTTATTTTGATTGCCCCATATATTAGTGTCATCTGATAAATATTTTGTAATTGTTTTCTTTTCTTTACTAAGAATCAATAGATTCACTTTATATTAGCATTCACCAAGATGCAATCCTAGCGTTATGAGTTTGAATGTATTCTGACATTTCATAAGACTTAAATGCACTAATATTTTATGTTGAATCAATGCTGTCCTGAAATTGTAAGAATTGACTACTTAGCATGTAGTGGCTGGGTTTCAGTTTTAGCTTTCTTTGATGAAGGAAGCAGATTCAGAATTTGAAAGCTGCTCACACCCCATTTAACTTTATAGCTGAATAGAATGACAGTCGACTTGAACAAAGCCCTATCATAGAGAAGTTTTGAAATGGGACAGTTATCATTCAGAGCTATTGATTATATTCTCTTTGGGAACTGGCTCCGGCTCTCATTTGTCCTCCTTCTTTTACTGCTTTGGATAGCATCTGGGTGATGAAATACACAAGCAATAGAAGAGTTGTTTTCTCCAATGTGTTACCCTTTGCCACGTTTTTAGATTCATAAACCACAGCACCATCCATTTTTCATATTACCCTTTTAAGTATGGACTCATTTCTTTACAGCTTTACGCCAGAGCTAAAATGTCAGCTATACATCACAATCCAAAAGTTCAAACTGGGATTTGGCAGTGCTGTCAGGGACACAAAAGATATTGGTTCTGTTCAGACCATCCTTTAAATGCAGTCTTCTTTTACCTCTATGGAAAAAGCATCCTTTTCAAGGTGAGGGTTCAGCAATTTTATTAGGTTTGAAATTAGGATTTTTCCTCACAGAATAGTTTCTTTAAACCTGTTCCCCTATGTTATCATTGTGTGAATTGTGTTGACTCCTTAGTCACTACCCAGGGCAGAGTTTTCAGCAATATACTTAAATATGTATATATACAGAGTAGAACAGCCCTTTAAACAGTCAAGAAAAAAAGAAATAATAGTAATAAAAGCTCCTTTTGTGCATTAGTGCTATAGCATGTTCTCTGCTTCAGTCTTCTGAACAATTAAGCTGCCTGCCTTCCAAGTTGACAAATATTGGAAGTTAAAGAGAATAAAGTGCACAAGAACTGTAACAAAATTGACATGTTATTAAGGATGTAATTTTCTATACGTTGGGCCTTTCTATTGTGTATGCATGTAAATATTTTCATAAATATCCATACATTAATTCACCAAACACATGTAGTGTGTCTACTTGATCCACAACCAAAAACTAACCAAGAAGAAACAAAGATGAACCAGATAGGGATAGTCATTTCAAGACTAAATCCTCTCTAATACCCATAACTATTTCTATAAGAGTAAAAATATATGGAATAAGCTCAGCTGGTCAGTAATAAAGGATGTAGGTGGTATTGCAATGCATATTGAAAGATTGTTCATGTCAGATGAAAAAGGTAGAGAACATTCCAGAGGTAAATAATTATATAGGCAAATTTATAAATGATAACCTATTTTTTTGCAGCATGATGCTTCCTGCGAGGAGTGGGACTAATAGAACTATAAAATAGAGAGATTGACTTCTAGAGGTACTTAAATCCTAAGATAAGCCTGTCCTCAGTAAGAAAGGCTATTACCAAGGAGTTTCATTTCTTGAGAAAGTGGGCAATGGGACTGATCATATATCTTGAGAACTGGTATTTTCAACTTTTAGGAAAAGTTGATCTCCCTCTTGCTCACTGAGTCAGTTATGATGTTGGTACATCTAGGATTCAACCTTATTTGAACTATGACTTTTTCATCTTAGATGGGGGAGACAAATCTGGACCTAAACGTCAATGGTACCATAAAATTCTAGAATTAGAACCTTACTATGAACCATTGTCTTCTAGGCAGGCCCCTTCCTTTTGGGGACTGTATCTAGTACTTCCCATTCTCAGTTTAAGACTTGTACCATGTTCTGAACTCAAAACAATGGTTCAGAAATCCATCTGATTCCAAGGCTCACCACTGCTTTTAAAGCGCTTCAGCCATACCCCAACCACTGCCTTGTACTAAGTCACTAGCACAGTCATACAGTACATCTGAGGTGACTGTGTCCTTTTTGATCTAACTTTAACTTACTTTCCACCAGGTGCTTTATTTCCTCATGAACATCACACCTGTAGAAGTGCAGATCATTCCTTGACTATTCCTCTGTACTAACTACTTTACTGCTGTAGTCTCATTGTTTCACAGAACAAAATTGAGTCCTATGCCCCAGAATGGCCTCTGATTTAGAAAAACAACAAAGTCAGTCATAGAATTCCTGAACCGTAAAGATCTTTATAGCAATGCTGGCAAATTTAAGTCTTCAATTCTCCAAGGAAGGATTCTAAAGCTCAAAAAAAAAATTAACTGACTTGCTCAAGATCCATCAATAATTAATGAAAGAGAGAGTAGCTACTTCTGCTTATTACCCTAAAATTTTTTTAAATGACATCATTTTAAAAAAATTTTGTTAGTTTATTTATTTATTTATTTGAGAGCGACAGACAGAGCGAGAAAGAGGCAGAGAGGGAGAAAGAGAGAGAATGGGCACTCCAGGGCCTCCGCTCACTGCAAACGAACTCCAGACACATGCACCCCCTTGTGCATCTGGCTAACGTGGGTCCTGGGGAATTGAGCCTCGAACTGGGGTCCTTAGGTTTCACAGGCAAGTGCTTAACTGCTAATCCATCTCTTCAGCCCACCCTAATATTTTTATAAAGATAAACAGGCAGAAATATTAGAAAAATACCTTTAGCATATCTAAATCCCAGAAGGAACTCATCCCTATTTTCCACAAAGCTTATTTCATATTTTCTTCATTACCCTTAACTCCTTTCTCCTCATTACCCTTACTTCTTTTCAGCTGATGGCATGTATTATACTTTATGTAAAAAATGTAAATGACACAGTTAAGTGCAAAGTATCAATAAAGGTATGCCCTGACACAACCATAGTTTTAAAAAGAGTGATAACAAGTGAAATTTAAAGGGAGACAATCTGTTGCCAGAGTCCTAGGACAGAGGCAAAGCTCTCAGAGTTTTTACAGAGCAGGTATAGCCACTTTTTCCGAATAAAGCAAATGCAATGATAAAAAGCTGGGAAAGGGTTTTAATCAAGTAATTCATCTTGGGAAGATGGAAACTGAGCATTTCAGCCCATCTTAATTTCATGAGTTTCGGGTTCAAGTAGAGGAAGAATTTGGTCAGAGGTTCCAGTGGATGTATAATAAACCAATGTGGTAAAACTGAGATATGATTGACCATTGTCTCAGTTCTGGTCCTACAAGGTAGTCCTGATGAAGTCCTTATCCCTTGTGGAGACAATCCAGTTTCCAGGAGATGATTGGTTCCTGCTTGAGGGTGATCTCATGATAGGAGATCTGTCTGCCAGGCTCTGTTTTTTCTTGGAATGCAGGAGAATGTAGGATTAGGACAATGTGTGGAGAGCTTGAGGTGAACAATTCCAAAACAAGTGTTGTGAAAGTTGACAGCAAGTGCTTCAGCTTATATTACCTTCCTTTCTTCACCCTTGGAGGGATAGGTATGGGATAGATTTACTGTCACCAGTTTTTAGATAGGCACTTCTGGAATAATTAATATGCTGATGTGCAAAGTTGAACAGAAGTCATATACAAAGCTTTCAGGCAAAGGAGACAGACAGGAGATGAATGCAGCAATGCCAGGTTTTTATCCTGCCTTTAGTGACCTTGTCTTCCCAAGTAAGGAAGTCTGTGCTTTGTAGCAAACTGGTTATTTAAGTATCTGTTCAAAGATCCTGTGGGTCTTTTAGAGCTATGCTCTTGAACTTGACTTCTAATCTGATTTAATGGAAATGTATATGAAGGAAAATTTCTGCTTTCATTTACATGTATGCATCTGTGTAGAATACAAGCTGCAAATGATCAAGAGTAGACACAGGAGATTAGGTAGGAAGTCATTCCAGAAAGTCACTAGCCAGGGGAGAGATGACTACAATGATAGGTGCCAATTGGAATGGTGAGTAGTGGTTAGATTAGAGATATAAAGTTAAAGCTGCCAAGACTCACTGATGGAATAAGTGAGGCAAAACAGAGTAATCAAGGATGTTGCTGACTAACTGAACTTACTTCTGCAGTTCTGATCTCGCTTTCTTAAACTCACTCTACCTTCAAATACTAGGGTTGTTTCCCTAGAAGTGAATACTGACAATGACACTCTGTACCTCAGTAGTTATCACCCAAGGTGATATTGCCCTTAAGTACAGTATTTGTAGAGACATTTTTGGTAGTAGTAATTAGGTACCTCTTTTTTTTTTAACCTGGAACTTAATAGGACCCTGAAATCCTGTTAAACATGCTATAAAGCACGGAAGAACCACACATAAGAAAGATCTTGCCCAAATGCTAATGACAACAACAATTAGGAATGCTTTCTTCACTCTGTGTTCTTTCCTTTGGAAAACATTAAGTATATTGGTTAGGAATAGGTTAAGAATATTGTAATAATAGTTAACACTACTTAAACACTCTTTTTCACCTAGTGCTAAGATCCATGCATACATTTGTCAATTGAAAACTGTTTAACTCCCATTTCACAGATAAAATAATTGAGGCCAGAGTGATGAATAATTCACCTAGTAATACATTGTCAGGAAAGGAGTGGAATTGAAATTTTAACCCATATGTATTTGGCTAGAGTTCTTTTTTTTTTTTTGGTTTTTCGAGGTAGGGTCTCACTCTAGCCCAGGCTGACCTGGAATTCACTATGGAGTCTCAGGGTGGCCTCGAACTCACGGCAAACCTCCTACCTCTGCCTCCCGAGTGCTGGGATTAAAGGCGTGCGCCACCACGCCCGGCTGAGTTCTTAATAACTATACAATATTGATATTCTATGCCAAAAGTTGAAGTAGAGGCTCCACTCAGACAGTCCATTGATGTTACAACTAATTAGATTCATTGTAACTGTTAAACTTAAATGCTTTCCTACTAAACCATGAGTTATTTTAAGGCAGGTAGTGTGCTTTGTCTTTTATGTTCACAGTGTATAGAGAAATGTTAGGCACATAATAAACCTTCACTCAATGTTTACTGGATGTGCATTTATATTCTACAGATACAGAATGCTGATTATTTCCCCAGAGTAGTAGTTTGGGTTTAGTTAAATCCATAAATTCATTTAATAAATTTTATAGATGAGAATTGGTCTCTAAGGGAATTATAAACTGATAAAAATTACCCTTGCAAATACCCTGTGGAGATCTTGTTTGTGGTACGGTTATTGGAAGCAGGTAAGCAACTGTTTTGCATTTTATAAGCCTTAAAGTTTGATTTCAGAGAGGTGATAACTTTCTGTTTTGTAGAAGAAATTAAGAATCCTCCTATTTCCTTACTGATTCTCTGGGAAAGAAATATCTGAGTTATTTTCTCTGATACATGACTCAAGTAAGAAAATACATCCAGAAGGGCTAGGAGCTGGTTCAATGGATAAAGCACTTGCTATGTAAGCATGAGGACCAAAGTTAAGATCTTCAAGACCCACATGTAATTGAACATAGAAGCATGAACGGTTGTAATATCAGCATGCTTAATGGTAAGTAGGGAGAGGAAAACTCTGGAAGCTTGTAAGTCAGCTCCACCAATGAATGCAATCACAGTTAATAAGAGATACTGCCTCATACAAGATGGAATGCAAAGATTGATTCCCATGGCTCTCCTCTGACCTCCACAATGTGTTCAATGGTAGGCACATACTAGCATCTACACACATTCACACACATTTTAAAAAGAAAAAATCATGAAGGAGAAGACAATATTAATTCATTTGATCCTTTCAGAAGAATTATTTTTGACTTTGCAAAACTAGACACAGAAAATGAAATTGTAATACATTTAAAACTACTATACTAGCCATAAATACACAAAAATGCCAAATGTGTTTATAGATTTACTTTAAAATTAGAATTTATGAAAGTTGCCTAACTGTTATTATTTGATAGGTTTATTTTTCCAATTCTCACCTAACTCAGCTTTGTCATGTTTCAGAGATTCAAGGGCTGGTTGGGAACAACCAATGAACAGGACCCACAAAGCTCCTAGCAGAGCTTTATATAAGAAAGAGAAGGGAGTCAGCATAGGTTACATTGGATAAGCCTTGTTAATTTAGGGAGATTTTGATGGATGTAGCCCCTCTTTTGGCCAAAGTCTACTTGGAGCTTGTCTTTGGAGACCATAATCTTGGTCTCCATAGGATTCTGATATGGTCCCCAGTTCCAGCTATGGGTTCCTTTCCACTGAGTGGATCTCTTAGCAAATCAGAAAGTCATTGCTTACCCACCAAGGCTATGAGCCACCATTGCACTGGTGTGTACATCTTGTCAGGCTGGTTGCTTCTGAGTACCTTTGACCCCTGCTTGATCACACCATTGCTGGCCACTTTCCCCCAAGTAGTTCATGTAGCACTTTACAGCACTAGATGGGCTGTCTGCAGACTAGCTCCCTTTCTGATTCCAGCTGGATGTCTCTGTGTTCTGTGCTGGCAGCATATGGTGTCTTCAGAAGGGTCTCTCCTTGTACTTCAGGTGGGTAATGAAGTTTTGTGACAGAAGCCTGTGTCATTTTGGGGACCTCATATGTCTCTCCAATCAACAGTTTAATGTGAGTAGGAACCAATTTCTGATACATTGGAGTTACAGGCCAGAACCAAATGTTTTAAGGTTAGGCTCCATCTCACCTTCTTATTGTCCATTAGTGGATCTGTTTTTCTTTTTCAGAAGGTAACATGATCCCAAGAGATAAACCACCCTTACACTTCAGCCAAGGCCTAAACCACAAAGGAATTGGTAAGATGAGCAAGAGTACTGTTTCCTTGGTTAGCCTGACAATCAGTGCTAGGGGGAAGGAGACAGATACTGAAGATACTGAACACGAACCAAAGCAGGAATCCAAAGGCTCTTAAGAGCTCATCACTGAAGTAGACTTAAAACACATTCACCACAGCTCAGGGAATTTTGAAGAAGAGGGAGTAGAAAGGCTGTAAGAGCCATAGGTTGGGTGATATACAGAGCTTTCCCCAATGCTCCCCCATTTACTGACTGCTGCTCTCACAATGAATAACCCACAAGCCCCTAGGGGGATATCAGCAACCTCACCAAGGAGGGCCCTCAGTGGAATGGGACCAGGGAGGAGTGAAAAGATGATACTAGCACATGATGTATTCATAAAAGTGTGTTCTTAATTTTAAAAACAAAGGAGAGAGTGGCATCTTCTGAGCTATTCTATAGATCAAGAGCTTGGTACAAGTCATGCTTCAGAATACCTTTTCCTGATTTGGCTGCTTTATCCAATTTTGAGGATATAGATTATTAACATGTCTTTCCAAATAAGGCCAAAAAGTGACTTAATAAATAAAATTCACGAAGGAAACTATCATTATTCTTTCAAGTGGATTTTTTCTGAATGGCCAGTAACAATTAATGATAAGCAGGGATTGAATAATAATATAGAGAAAGGAAGAGGACAGATCAAAGACATTCAGAAAAACTTTAGGGACTGATAAACAATTATCATTGCAATCCCAAAGTAACAATGAGCAGTCAATATGAAAAGGATAAATACATTAATGGAGAAATCCAAAAAGAATTGGCAGGGAACAAAGGAAGAAAGACATTGCTCCTAGGGCAATTGCCAAAAAAAAAAAAAAAAAAAAGCAGGAACTCTAAAAAGTGCCAAAAAAGACAGGGATTTAAGAATAAAGCAATAAAATCCATGTACAAATTTAGAGGGGTGTCACTAGGTATATTGGTTTGAATTCCTGGAAAAATGGTCTAAACCACCTTTTCTTCAGTTTGACCAGAAATAATACTGGTTCAAAAATCAAAAGGGAGATGTGGTGCATGTTTTTATTCCTAGCACTCAGGAGGCAGAGGTAAGAGGATCACTGTGAGTTTGAAGCAAATCTGTTAATTTCAGGTCAGCCCGGGCTAAATTGAGACCCTACCTCAAAATAAATAAATAAATAAATAAATAAATAAATAACATGATTAATTTTCCAAAGTTGTAAAATTCAAGAGAAGTTAGTGGCAGAAAGCTCATCGTATCATTTTACATCCTCATCCTTTTCATACAAAAAACAAGTTGGATGACTGGTTTCCTTTCTTCCATACAGGAACTCACTGTGTAGTGAGGAAAGCCTTCAGGCAGAAAAACTTACCTTAACCCAATGTTATTTCTTCTGGATGATGTCTCTTACTGCATCTTTTCTGTGCTAGGAGCTTTGTGGCTCCTGTTCATTGGTTGTTCCCAATGTCACAAGGTCTTTTTTCTCTAAAGTAATCACTAATATGTTTTGTTCATCATATCTCTTCATACAATGATGTTTGGCATTTCTGCCGTTGATCTCCTATATGTTCATATAACAGTGTCTAATGCTCCTTAGTTGAGTCTATATCCACATGGCCAAAGTCTCCATTCCTTTCCTCTAACACTGCTTGTGGTGTAATTCTCAGACTCTTTCTGGGAGTCAGTAGCAGTGCTCGCACTGAGCCCTCTAGTGGCCGCTATGGAATCATACAGTTTTGACGTGATTTAGAAGACAATGAAATGTAAGCCAAAATTGAAGGTAGACTTGTTGAATAATCTCCAGTATCCTACATACTAAATTATCAAACAGTCTAGGGCTTTTGGTAATAATCACCAAAGTAACACAGGTAACTTATATAACCGAAATGATCTCTGACTTAAAAGTGTAAGCGACCTTAAACCATCAGAGACCAGTCAAAGCAACTTTAATTAATTGATATAAAATCAAAATGTTTCCCTATGTTACCTATACCTACAGTTTAATATTATAATGATGAGGCTCTCATACAAGTCAGTCTTGGATGAAATATTACTTGGCACATTAAGTCACTCACATACATACACACACATGAATGCACATATAATTCTCTACATAAGAAAGAAAAACTGTCATTAAGACCACAAGATGAGGTGGTGGGGAGAGAAATCAGGCTGGTTTTGTGGAAGATATGACAATTAAGTTGGGCTTCAAGGGATTAGCAATAGTTCATGGGTGGAGCAAGTGGAAAGAATTTGAGGTGGAGTGAATAAAGGCATTGGAAAAATGAAAACTCAAAGTGAGAGAATTTATTTGGCTAAATTAAAACAAAGTATGAAGGTTCATATAGTTAGGTGGAAAGGTTAAATGAAGATTACAGAGGTTCTGGAATGACCAAAGATAATGTGAAAACATATGTAGAATAATTTAAACAAAATTGAAGTTGCCTTGATTTTCTATTGTGGAGCAAATCTTGTTTGCAAGATCCCTTGCTTGCTGATGGAGGTAAACAAAGGATATATAGACTGGTCACTTAAAAGCATTTTAATGTTAGAAATTTACACCAAACTTACTTGGGGAAAAATTCAAGGTGACTGCCTATCAGGATGTATTTTCCCTTATAAGTGGTATCCTTTCTTTGCTTGCTTCTCAGGTTGATGTCTGGATATACAGGAAAGTGTATTAGTCCCTATGTCTTGAATCAGTTCCATATGATGTGTCCTGAGTTCTCTTTGGCCTTTATCAAAGTACTCCTTATCTTGTCTGAAACTATTTTACTTGAATAACCAAGTCCATGTTATCACCATTATCTGAGTCAGGAAAAATGTTTGAGGGAAATATAAGAGAATGCAGAAAAAAATGATACTACATTGGGCATGTTGGGAAAAGTTGGACATTTTCACATGCTTTCATATTGGGAAAGGCAGTCATGTGAACAGCTTAAGTGTATCTGACAATGTTTATGGATTTTATGCAGTTAGCAATAATGAAGGATTTGGAGAGGCCCCTTGTCAAAGGATTTATTTTTTTCTCATTCTTTCATTGGTCAGGATTATATCGGGTGACATATACAACTATTTCTGTTTGAGAACTGACCTAGAAACAGAGTACTGCCTAAAAGTTCTCAAGAAAGTCTTAATGACTCCTTATTAGGTGTGGTAGCACACAATGCTTGGGTGATAGAGGCAGAAGTATGCATATTTCAAGGTCACCCTCCCCTATAGAGTGATTGAGGCCAGCCTGGATTATAAGAGACACTCTCTAGAAAAACAAAAACAAATAAAAAGTTTCCTATTAACATAGCAACATATTTAGCATGATACAAAATAGAGGCAAATAGTTGAAGAAAGATAAATGTCCTTGTTTTTGCCAATATAGCAAAGACTTATTCACTCAGCATGTATGTACTGAATTATGCTTTATGTGGTAATGTATGAGGAAAACTAAAGTTAGGACTTAAAAAATTATCCTATATGCCATATATATATATATAGTTCTTGTTATATCTCTGTTTACTTTATTCTACATAAAGTAATATTTACACATGAGTCTGAGAAATAATCTGTTTTCACATTGGATCAAGTCTGAACCCACATGCAGAGACAAGAAATAATTTCAAACCTCCCCTTTATGTCATACTACAGAAGTTGGCATAGAATTTCAACGATTCAAAGTGACTATGAAAAAATATTGGTACTATAAAAGATAAGATAAATCCACACTTAATTTAACCTTAATTTCCAAGGAAATGTTGAATTTTTATGCTACTACACATTCTTAAAATTTACTGTAGTTTTGTCTTTTCCCTAAAAAAAGGAGGTTTATGTTTTGACATAATAGTGCTGTAATGTTTCTGTACAAAATTTGAGGTAAATGTTATTTATTAGTTTAATTTCTCATCTCAGGGAGCTCAATACTGTTTTGACAGCAAAGACCTTTTAGATTGAATTATGATTCATTAACAGATAAAAAGTAAACTGGGCAAGAACAGACTGGGATATGTAAACCAAAGTCTTAGTAGATATATTATGATTTTATGTTTGCATGAGTCATTGTGGAAAACAACAAAGAAAGCACTAGAATGGAGGTAATGTTGAGGGAAAGGCTCCCATGGAAAGAGCTTCCAATTGCCTCTCTTACACAAATATCTGTAGGCCATTTCATGGAATTCCTTAAGGATCTGCTTTGAGGACTACATATCAGGGAAAATTTGCCTATAATTATGTTTTATAATTTTCTCCCTGAGAAGAGACAAAGACTTGCATTGTATAAATTCCCTAAAATCCAGAACTGTTATAAGAGTTTTTAAAACAACATTTTCTTGGCAACCTCAATTTATATACACAATGTACCCTGATCATAGTCCCCTCTTTCAACCCTCCATATTCTCCCTCCACTGAACCCCTTATTCTTTCCAATTAGTCCTTCTTCCATTTTAATTTCACAATTTTTTCTCTCATATAACACAGGCACGTCTTGTGCAGATAGCACCAGCTACTGTGAGGTCATGAATGCAACAGCCATTTATTGTCTGGAAGACAATATTGCAAAACACTTCTCACCTTCTTAACATTCTTTTTACCACCCCTTCCACAATGGTCACTGAGTCTTGGAGAGGGTGCTGAACTCTTCATTGTCACTTCTTTTCAGCACTTTGATGAGCTTTGAGTCTCCCCAGTAATCAACACTGTCTGAAAAGAGAAGCTTCTTAGGGCTGGAGAGATGGCTCAGCAGTTAAGGTGCTTTAATGCAATACCTAATGACCTGGATTCTATTTCTAAGTACCCATGTAAAGCAAGATGCACAAACTGGTGCAGATATCCCATTCGGATTTAGTTTGCAGTGGCTAGAGGACCTGGGGCATCAGTCCTCTTTTTTATGTTTTCTTTCTTTTTTATTCTTTATTTCTTTCTCTCTCTTTCTCTCTCTCTCTCTCTCTCTCTCTCTCTCTCTCCCCTTGAAAATAAATAAACAAAATATTATTTATTTATATTTTAATTATTTGACAGAGAAAGAGGGAGGAAGACAGAGAGAAAGAGTGAGTGAGAGAGAAAGAGAGAGAGAGAGAGAGAGGGAGAGAGGGTGCACCAGGGCCTCCAGCCACTGAAAACAAACTCCAGATGTGTGCGCCCTCTTGTGCATCTGACTAACGTGGGACCTGGGGAATCAAACCTGGGTCCTTTGGCTTTGCAGGCAAATACTTTAACCACTAAGCCATCCCTCCAGCCTAAACAAAATATTTTAAAAAGAAAGAAGCTTATCTAACCAAAAGTGAGACCATCACATATGGCTATAAACATAAATATTTAGAGGGCAATTTGGTGGGCAAACTATATCCAGTTAGCCAAACGACAGAAGCAGCTTCCTTTCTAGGGCTTATGACCTCCCTAGCCATGGGCATTTGATTAGGCTTTTGGTACCAGGCCTGAATTTCATTCCATGGAGTGAGCCTCAAATTCAATCAGAGAACAGTTATTTTCCCATATAATAGATGTGCCACCATTGTACCAGTTAACACAACTGGCCTGGGTGGCCAGCCATATAGCATGCAGGGTACATTGCTGCTTAAGAACAATGGTGACATTTTCCCTAACAAGCTGCATAGCACTTTCTAGCACCATGAAAGCTAGTCAACAGGGAGGGGTCTTCCAGCTCCAGCTTGATTTCCCAGTGCCCTACAGCTGAAAAGTGTTGTGTCTTCAGCAATATGGTCTAACTATCTAGTACTGTTGGGCAACCAAAAGTCTTGGCATGTTATTAGACCTGTAAGAATTTCGGCATAAAAGTCAAGGGTTCCTTTTTATAGCTGCAACAGTTATATTAAGAACTTTATGACTACTGATTATTATGAGGACAGATAGGATTTGTTTACTACATACTATGTGCTTAAGACATAATAAGATTTTTAAATCTTTTTCATTATTAGTTATGTACACAGTGTGTATACAGCCATGTTGGTACCATCGTTAGCCTCCTCCCTGTCCTCCCCCGGCCACAGGGATCCTCCTCATTTGGGGAGTTGGGGAGTGTGGATTGTGCATTGTGGGGTCAGCCATCAGTTATGGGTAAGAAGGAATGTCTCTTAATAATGTCCCAACATGTGGCTCTAACAATCTTTCTACCCCCTCTCCTGCAAATTTCTCTGAGCCATGTGGGGTTCATTTTAGGTCTACTTCAGTGATGTGCTCTTGGGAGCTTCTGTGTCTCTGGATATCTGGTTTGGTAGGAGTTGAGTGTCCCCTGTGTCTATCTCCTTCACCGTTGTGCTGGTACCAGGTTCACCTAGAAAGCAGCACTCTTGCTCATTTCCCCAGTTACTCTTGGTTTTAGTTGGGGCCCTGTTCAGGTGTGATGGGCTGATTCTCTCCTCAGGAACTCCATCCATCTGAAAAAGAGAAGCAAATTCTCCAAACGAGAGTGAAGTCAGTACCAGATAAGTAGGATAGCCATTAATATTTTAGATGAGCTAACTGTCTGGGGACTGACTTGCTTCCAGAATCCAGCCAGGACCCTCAACAGCATACAGTGTCTTTGGCAGTAGGGTCTTACCACTAACCTCTGGTGTGTCACCAAGTACTCTGACAGAAACCTGTTGTCTTTTGGGAAAACTTGTAGATCTCTCTGATTAACAGTTCATTGTTGATGTTAACCACATGCTGGTACTGGGAGTTACCGGCCACCACCAAGGAAAATAAGGATGGAAAAAGATATGAAAGAGAAGAGAAAGAATAGGGAGAGAGAGAGAGAAACAGGAGAAGATTAAGGTTATTCTTCATCATACCCTCTCCAGGGCCCTGTGATTCAGGTGTTCTCTCTAAGGACATGATGAAGGTTCAACCACTTAATCCGTCTTTTAGGATGTAGAATTTTATAGTACCCTTGCCATTTGTGTCAGGTTTGGGTCCCCTAACCCTACCCTTATCCTCCCTTCCCACCCCACCATTCCTATTGTCCAGTACTTGAGATGTTTATTAGGTATGTCAGCATCTCTCGCAGATTCAGGTTAGGAGCCACAGATGAGTGAGACCATGTGACGATTATCTTTCTGTGATTGGGTGAGTTGCTGAGAATGATCTGTTCCAGGTCTGACCATTTTTCTTCAAATTTCATTGTGTCACTTTTTCATTAGTGGTGTGTAGAATTCTATTGTGTAGATACACAATATCTTGCTTATCCATTCATCTAATGATGGACTTCTGGGTTGATTCCAGCTCTTAACTATTAAGAATTGATCAGCTATAAACTTGGTTGAGCACATCTCTATGAACTGAGGCATGAAGCTTTTAGGATAAATGCTCAGTAATGGAATAACTGAGTCTGTTGGTAACACTACAGTCAACATTTTATAGGTCTCCACATTGCTTTCCATAGTGGTTGTACATCTTACATTCCCACCAACAATGAACAAGGGTTCCTATTTTTCCACATCCTTGCCAGCCTTTGTTTTCATGTGATATTTTAATGTTTGCTATTCTTACTGGTGTAAGGTGGAAGGAAGGTCATGATTATTTTAATTTGCATTTCCCTGATGATTAGGTATGATGAACATTTTCTTAAGTGTGTGTTTACCATTTGTATTTCATCCTCTGTTGTCTCTATATTTCCTTATTGTGGATGCAATGAGACCAGTCATCGCTGTTCCTGCCAGTGCAACTTCCACATAATGACGCACTCTGTCCATTGGAATTGCCAATCAAAGTAAGGCCTGTGTATTTTAAGCTGCTTCTTGTCATGTATTTTGTCAGCAATGAGAAAAGTAACTAATTGGCTGCCTGTGGAAAATCTTTAGAAGGGAGAGCAAAAGCAAAGTTAACCTGTAACAAAAGTATGGAGTAAACTGTTTAAGTGATGAGCAGGAGAAAATTTCCAAAGAGGTCAGGAAGGATCGGTTATGATAGGCATAAGAAGAAACTGGAAAAACATAACACCATAGACAGCAAGGGAAGAATTTCAGAATGGAGAGAGGAGTTAACACAATTAAATGTTGTTGAAAAGTTAATTAAAATAATGACTCAAATCATGGTAATTTAAATTAGTCAGTTGGTAAGTCTGGGTGAGAATTATAAAGGTATGCACCACATTTTAATGGTATAACCAATCACAAGGAGGTGAGAAATACACGGAGAAGTAACATTTGTAAAATTAGTAAATAAAGTTGGTAGATTATTTTGATAGTGACATATATATTTAAAACTGCTATCAGGTTCTTTTGGTTCTGGGGCTTAAAAAAGTAACAGAACACATTCTTATTTAGGTGGTAAAATATAAAACATAGTATATTTAGGCAATGAATAGTTTCATGAATACAAATCCAGGTGAGGGGATTAAAAGGGATAGGACATGGCTTTTTAAGAATTTGGCCTGGAAAAACTTTCTAATACAATGCTTTTTAAGAAAAGTTTTGAATAAGATGTGGAAGCAAATTCTGTTGAAGTATGGAGGTGATGGACAAAGGAGAAGAGTGGGAGGAAGAAGCCAGCCACTACAGAAACAGATTAAAAAGAATTCTAAGAAAAAGATGTATTTACCAGGTTTGAAGAGCAGAAAGAACTGTGTGGTGACAGCAGATTAGGTGAGATCAAAAAGGTAGATAGCCATCAAATTGTATAATCATTTGTCACCTTCTCTAAGTGAGACATGAAATTATTGGTGACATTTGAACAGAGAAATCACATGATCTGACTTAGGTTTTTGAAGGACCATTGGACATCCTTTGTGAAAAGATATTCCCAGGGCCTGGAGATATTGCTTAGTGGTTAAGGCTTTTGCCTGTAAAGCCAAAAGACCCAGGTTGGATTCCCCAGTACCCATATAAAATCAGATGTGCAAGGTGGTGCATGCATCTTGGGTTTGTTGGCAGTGGCTGGAGCTCCTGGAGTGCCTATTCTCTAGCATGCTTTTTCTCTTTCTCTTTCAAATAAATAAATAAGTATTAAAAAAGATATTCCCATGAGGAAAAGGGAAGGATTGGAGATCATATGTAAAACTTTTGAGTAACTAAGTAAAGAGATATGGGGGCTTATATTAGTGTACTTAAGGAATATGATCATGGTATATGATATATGTATATCAAATGTCATAATGAAACCTAAGTTTGAGACAGAAACATTGAGTTGGCAATTGGCTATATATGCTTCACATCAAGATATATGTGATGAGGTGTTGGGGGCCTCTGAGGCTCTGGCTCTCTGATTTGGTAGGAGTTCATTTTTCTCTGTGCTGATCTCCTTCCCCCTTGTGCTGGTATCCGGTTCATCAGGAAAACAGCCCCCTTGCTTGTTTCTCCATTTTTTCTTAGTTTCAGCTGGGGCCCTCTTGAGGTATGATGGGGTGGCTCTCTCCTTAGGATCTACATCTATCTGAAAAAGAGAAGTAGAGAGGCCAAGCTAGAAATATAAATGTGAAGAAAATCAATCTACAGGTGGAGTTCATAATTGTAGAATTAGATGCGTTTACTTAAGTAGTGTTTTGTGATAGCAAAGATGGACCGAGCCTTAGTTATTGCCTTTAAACATCTAGAAGGAGATGAGAAGGCATGATCAACAAAGAAGGGAAGCTTAAGTGCAGATTCTGAGGAAAGAGTTTTGAGAAGGAACAAGTGATAAATAAGGTCAAGTACTGCTAATAAGTCAAGCAAATTCAGGGTTAAGCGGTACATAATGAACTTAAAGACATTGGAGTTGAATGGAAACAAGTGATCTGAATAAAAATGATATGTAGAATCCAAATGGTATTGGAAAGTACAGTTTTACATTATTTTCTGCAGCTTTCCTCACTCATGTAAATGTAGGAATGCAAAGTTAAGTTTCACTCAGAAGTGGTAGAAGTAAAATCCAAGAGAAGTGAGGGAGATGATAAAGGCATATTTTAGGGGGTATAAGCTCAGTGATAGAGGTATTTGGCTGCAGAGAGACTAACTTTTATTATTTTAGTGCAATTGACAATGAGATTCCTTTTTAAAAGGAAGAGAGTGAGGATTAATAAGTTGCTTAGAGAAGTTAAGAGGTTTGTGGTATCAGTAAAATCAGGGAGTAAATGCTTCTGAGGGTGTGATTGTTGAAAGAATGAATAATTATGTCTCGCAAATGAGATAAAAAAGAAATATTTTTAAAGGAGGAACAGTTTTAAATAAAGATGAATTCCAGGGAATATGCATATCTGAAACAAAGTATAGATGAGAATCTTGTGTTTGAAGAGTAGGCAATGAACTACATTTCTAGTTTGTGGGAAGCATCACTATAAATGAATGGTAAAATCATCCACAATTCTAGCAATAAATAAATAGGTAACATGCAAAGTAAGATTATGGGCTGAGCATCAATATCTTCTATGCATATCAGGGAGTTTTTATGGATCCTGAAAATGCAATTGCTCCTTATATTAAGTGTAAAATAATTTCCCTCTTTGTTGGTATATGTCTTTGATGGAAATTATACTATGACTTGAGGTTATGTCAACATAGTCTATCATTATTTTAAACATTAAACTCTATAAATTTATATCAATTAGTTCTTTTAATCTCAATAGCATATTTTATATTTTTCTTTTGCTTGTGCCATTCATTTGATTTTATAGTTTGTCCTTCATCATTTCCTGAGATAGGGTACAGAGGAGGTGATTTTTTTAAGACCTGATTTGAAATCAATCTTTGTTCTATATTACTAGCTGACCAATAAATTTTTCTCAGTATAGTATTCTACATGAAAACTAATTTTTCTACTTGTGATAGCATTTGCTAAAATCTTTCAATTCCTACTGGGGTAGCTTAATGGTCCAATGCAACTCTATCTTATGTTTGATTGGATGTATCATATCTTATTTCTAGACGTTTAAAGGGGTCTATCTTCATTCACAATGTGCTAAAATTCAGGGAAGATGTGTCCTACTATGAGCATTTGTTTTCATTCTTTTGGTTGAATGTAACAAGAGATATACTAAACCTTCTAGTCTCAGTAACCATACTCTTCAATTATAGAAAATATTACTAGGCAGTTTTTAATGCTTTTCTTCCCTTGCCATTTTCTGCTCTTTCTTTATATTTTGTCAGACTTCCTTTTAAAAAATGTTTTATTTATTTATTTGAGAGAGAGAGAGAGAGAGAGAGATACAAAGAAAGGCAGATAGAGAGAAAGAGAATGGGCACTCCCGGGCCTCCAGCCACTATAAACGAACGCTAGACTCATGTGCCACCTTGTGCACCTGGTTTGCTTGGGTACTGGAGTCAAACCTTGGTCCTTAGGCTTCATAGTCAATCACCTTAAATACTAAGCCATCTCTCCAGCACTAATTTGTCTGATTTCTTGAATTGATCCTAAATTTTGCTATCCCTATCTCTATGCAGGCACTAGAGCTAGATATGAAGGGTCCTACGTAGACCTCTATCTTTACTTGATTTTGACTACAGACACATCACTTAACCTGTACAACTCAGTTTCCTCACATGGGAATTGACAACTGTCTATACATAATAATCTTTACCTTTAACTTCTTTTGAGTATTTTTAAAGGTTGAACATTATTTAAATTTCAAGATTTTGGGGGGTCTGGGGATGTAGGTCAGTTGTTAGAGTACTTGCTTAGTATGCACCAAGCCCTCTGACCTCTAGCATCACAGAAAACTGAGTGTAGAGGTGAATACCTATAATCCCAGCACTTGGTAGATGGAGGCAGGTAGATCATAAATGTCATCCTTGTCTACATAGAAAGTTGCAAGTCAGAATGGGACATATGAAACTATGCTGTAAAAAATGACATTTTCTTGACAACATAGTGATGATAGTTAATACTACTATTATGTTCTGGGAATTTGCTAAAAGTATATTTTAAATGTTCTTGGCACAGAGAATAGTAACTAAGTAAGGTATTCATTAACTTGATTGTGATAATCACTTTATAACATGTTTTTACATATCATATATTTTTGTACAGTTTACTTCAATAAAGCCCATTAAATGGTATTTTTCTTATCTTATCCCCTTTTAAATAGTACTCTGTTATTTATAGCAATGATATATCTTTCTAAGATATTATAATTGTTTTATTTTTCAACTTTCTTACGTTTTTCCATATTGTTTCTGTTTTTTCCTGTTTAATCATTTTGGCCTATATTTCACACTAGGTGTTGTATTTGTAACCTTTCATTTTTCTGTGAGCAAATACTTGATTAGAAGGAACATGAGGGAAGAAAGATTTATTTTGACACAGGATTTGAGGACACAATCCATCAGAATGGATAAACATAGTGGTAGCAGAAGCTAAGGCTGTGGAGGTAGGAGTTTAAGGCTGCTTGCTCACATCTCCATGGGCTAGGAAACAGAGATGCAACATGAAACAAGGATTGGGGTACATACATCAAGGTGTTCCTCTTCCATAGTGACATGATTTCTCCAGTGAGGACCCTCCTCCCAGAGGTTATACAACCTCTGAAAACAGCATCACTACTTGGAAACCAAGTAACCAAGTGCTCAAACATGTGAGTCTCTAGGAGACATCAACATTCAAGCCAGAACATAATTTTTTAAAACAAATTTTGTCACTTTCAACTCTCATATTTAGCAGTGAGGAAGTTATGTGAAAGTTCCTTGTTATTATGTGGGTCATTTGGATACTAATACTGGGGAGAAAGAAGGTAAGTAATCTCAATTTCCAGTCTGAACAATTTCAGTGAATTCTATTATACTAAAATAGATTCTTCTCATGGGCTGGAGAGATGGCTTAGCGGCTAAGCGCTTGCCTGTGAAGCCTAAGGACCCTGGTTCGAGGCTCTATTCCCCAGGACCCACGTTAGCCAGATGTACAAGGGGGCGCATGCATCTGGAGTTCGTTTGCAGTGGCTGGAGGCCCTGGTGTGCCCATTCTCTCTCTCTCTGTATCTACTAAATAAATCTTTAAAAAAATAGATTCTTCTCTTAATTTCCACTGTACTTACTAGTTCATAGCATGGGATCTTTTATTAGTTACTCTAAACAATAGAGACATGGACACTTACTAGGGTCGAAAAGTGATCCTGAGGCTGGAGAGATGGTTTAGTTGTTAAGGTGCTTGCATCTGGAGTTTGTTTTCAGTGGCTAGAGGCCTTGGTGTGCCCATCTCTCCCCCAACCCCAGCAAGCCTGCCTCTTTCCCTCTATTGCTCTCTCTCTCTCATATAAATAAATAAATAAATAAATAAATAAATACTATTTTTTAAAATAGATACATAAGCATAAGTAATCTTGTAAGTCAAATTTCGTATTATATTGCTTAAAAATAATTGTCATATTTCCTGCCTTGTACATCTTCTTCCATTGTGTTTTGAGGCCTTTCCAAGTTTCCCAAGCTTCTCAAAACCATCTCTTACAGGTCTTTACCACCAATATCATTGCTTTCTCTCATTCAATATTCTTCTATCAATTTATTTTATATTTCAAAAGCATGTCTGTACTTTTCACCCATTTTTGTTTCTTTCAGTGCGTCTGTTGTCTCTGTAGGCCTATACATTTTCATTCATTCCTCATAGTTGTTTAAGGGCACAAGTTCTAGAGCTGTACTCTAGGTTTGAATTTTTACTGTGCCATGTTACTAACTTAAAAACCAAAAGCAATTATATTAACTTCTCTGTGTATCCTAATATTTTATTTATTTTATTTTAAAAATTTTAGTAACAAATATATCTATATAATAGGAGCTAATGTATGTAAAGTACTTAGAATAGTGCCTTACACAGTGTCAAATGTCATCACAAGCATCCATATTTATATTATTAGTATATAATTATCAAGGGCTAAGGGATATAACACAGTAGTAAAAATGCTTGCCAAATGTAGGTGAGGCTCTGAGTTCACTAGTACTGGAAAAGAAAGAAAGGGAAAAAAAGAGAAAGAAAGAATGATTGTTTATTATCATTATATAGCAATTTCAGGTTGGAATAAATGCAGAACTCACTGTGCTTATCCATTTTTTAAATTTTCAAATATATATGGATTAACTTATGACTATATCATTAATTGTACTTGAGAATTTAGAATAAGAGAGGATAATTTTAGTGAATTTTTATAAATAGTAGTTCTTTAACAGCCAAGAATGAATGAAGTTTAAATGATCAGGTCCATAGGTTATTACATTGCTCTACTTTTATGAATATATTATCCCTTTCACATTAACACTAGTTTTGTTTATTGGTGAAGGATGGCTGAAGAATTGTCATTTGTATGGTGTTCATATGATAATGTCCTGAGGCCACAGCATGGGCATTATTATGAGTATCTTCTGCAATGTGATGAAATCTTTCTTAGAAGCTCCAGACAAATCTTCAGTTATTTATTATTGGCTGAGGTTCAGATGATTATCTTTATACCAATCACTAGCAATGAACATAGGGCAACAACAACTGACTGACATTTATCAAGATTTACATCCATGCTAAGAATAGTAGTTTAATTCCTTAGTCATTAATATGCAGGAATGGATACATGTAGGAAGGTATTATCCCAGTAGGTCTGTGAAGTCATAAATATTGAGTGGACTTCCAATGGAATCAAAACCTATAATTTTGTCAGAATTCTTGAGAAAGAAAAATGTGGATTTCTCCAATAGGTCTTGCCATAGTAAGTACTACAATGTCTAAGTCTGGTTTTATTATTATTCTAAATAGATTGCTAATGTAACAACTTATCACACTATGGCATATAAAACCAGATAATATTCCTTAACTTTCTTGAGGGGAAGGAAATGATTGTGACACAACTCTGAGTACCTGAGTTCTGATGCCTAGACCTCATGTAAAACCAGAATCTCTAGTAGACAGAGATAGTATAATTACCTAAAAGCTCAAAAATGGAGCAAATGTGAGCCTGCTCCCAGCTTCTCTTGCACAGGTTCCATGGAAATCATTCTGCCTAGCATTCTACAAGATATAACTACCAATAAAGGGGGAGTGGGGAACCCAGACAGAAAGTGGAGAAAACTTAACCTTAAAACCACAGACTGTAGCTGGTAATCCCCAGGGCCATACTTGGGTTGCCCTGCAAGTGCTATTGGTCAGGGAGACCCATGAGGTCCCCAAAACAACGTGGGCCATTTCCAAAGTACTTAATTACCTGCTAGAGCTAAAAGGTAAGACCCTATTGCTGAAGACACCACAGGTAGCAGTCATAGGACATCAGAATACCATGCTGGAACCCAAAGGGAAACTAGCTGCCACCTGGCTAGCTCTCATAGTACTACAAAATACTATGTGAGCAGCTGGAAGAAAATGATCGCCAACAGCATACATAAGCAGGGGACCCTGCAGACTATGAAATCAACCAGATAGACAAGAAAAACACATTTCTGCAATAGTGGCACACAGCTTCTGTGTGTAACCAGCTGTTCTCTAACTGGACATGAGAACTGCTTAGTGGGACAGAACTCATATCAGCAACTGGAAACCAAGTCAGATTTCTGTAGTGAGGAGACTCATTCTTCATAAAGAATCCCCCACTGTTCAGTGGAGAAAAAGAGTGGGCTTGCACACCAAAAACCTCTCAAATAACTTTGCATACCCCCTTTAGCCCAAGCTGCTCTCACTCTTGGTTGGAGGATCTGCTTTATTTTACAGATGGCAAGAAAGCAGAGGAGAGTTGAGATCCATCAATAAGAAAAGAAGATAACCAACTGCCCACCACGAGACTTGTCACCCCTTACATATCTGCCAGGGCCCAAGAGAACTTGCAATGGAAGCACCATGAACATTGCTCCTACTGCTAGTCTGACAATCAGCTCCAGGGTGATTGTGGTAGACACAGTGATCTAGCAAAACTTGTCAAAAGACAGAAATCCAGAAGCTACAAAGAACTTGGCACTAAATCAGACTGCCAATGGGCCAGCCTTGGCTCAGGGAACATTGCAGAAGAGGGGGAAGAAAGATTATAAGAGCCACAGAGTGGGTGGGAATACCCTGAGGCATGGTTCCTCCACTATCCCATTGGGACTGTCTGGGCCTTCCTGACCCCACAGTGAATCCCAATAACTCCAATGAATAGGGTCCTCGTGAAATGGGAACAGGGGAGAGGGAATAAAAGAGTATAATATGTTAAAAACAAATAAATAAATAAAATGGACCAGTAAACAATTTGCTCCACAAAACAAAGCAGAAGACAAGGACTGACCTGAAAGTTGTCCGCTGATCTCCACATGTGTGACATAGCATGTGCATGCACATACACGCACACACACACACCACATATGAACACATAAAAGCACACCAAGTAAAGAAATACCTTCCTTCAAACATTATACATGAAATAAATACAAATATTATTAAAATGTATAGCTATATTTTGCATTTAAAAGTGAATTTAGGTGCCTGAGAGATGGCTCAGTCGTTAGAGGTGGATGCTTAAAAAGACTATCAGCCTGTGTTCAATTCTCCAGCCACTCACATAAAGCCTAACAGGCATTCTACTCCAGTAGCAAGAGACTCTAATGCAACCATGTGTGTGTGTGTGCTCCCCCACACGTGCAAATAAATAATTTGGGGTTGGAAATATGAAAAGCTCAGCAGTAAAAGACACTTGTTTGCAAAGCCTACAGACCCAAGTTCAATTCCCAAATCACACATATAAACTTGACTAAAAATGACACAAGTTTCTGGTGTTCATTTGTGGCAGTAAAAGGCACTAGTGTTCACATGTGCACACCCCCCTCACACACACAAATTTTCAAGGGTGAATGTCATTGCAGGTTTTTTAACTCTTATCTGTGTCCAAAGAGTATTTGAGAAACGTGAGAGACACCCTTATTTGACTTTCTATATTCCTGAGTCATTGGAAAATGAATTATAATCCTGCAATTTGCTTTACATACTTTAGTGAGCTAATTATAATAACACTTGTACAGTTCAGCCTGCTTAAAAATCAAAGTGTGGAAGTTGCGATAAACCTACTGGCAATTAAGAGGCAGCAAGATATATTATCTCCAGATGCTTATGGGACTTCTTGAAGTTTGGAGAGTCACATCTGCTTCTGTTATATTTTAGTATTTTTTCCATTGATTGTAGAAGCTTTTTGAGGTCCTGTTGACTTGCAGATATGCAAATGATCTTTACCCAAGCATGCTTCCTTTTCAGATGGAATATTTTCAAGAAAATGCATAGCAAGAAGTCATGGTGCATTCACCTCAGCACTTGAAAATGTGTGCCAGGTCTCTTAAGTGAAATTTCAATTTTTATGAGAGACAATGAAGACATATGATATTTTTCAGTATGCTTTGGATAAGGGAAATGGTGAAACTTATTTTCTTTTACTCTGGAATTCACTGTTAAGTATAAAAATAATGTTTATAAATAAGTTTAATAAAGGCTGGAGTAGGGCTGGAGAGATGGCTTAGTGGTTAAGCACTTGCCTGTGAAGCCTAAGGACCCCGGTTTGAGGCTCAATTCCCAAGGACCCATGTTAGCCAGATGCACAAGGGGGCACACACATCTGGAGTTCGTTTGTAGTGGCTGGAAGCCCTAGCGCGCCCATTCTCTGTCTCTCTCTATGTGCCTCTTTCTTTCTCTGTCTGTCACTCTCAAATAAATAAATAAATAAATAAATAAATAAATAAATAAATATTTAATTATTTAAAAAATAAAAAATAAAAAAACAAAGCCTGGAGTATGCTTTTCTTTAAATCCTCCACTTAATTTGAGTTATTCACAAAATTCACATAATTCTGCATTAGAACATATTCAGAAAGCTACAACTTGCAAAGACATTCTTTTTTATTCTGATTCTTTTAAAATTGACTTTGTAATGTTCTTCCCTGCCCCAGTTTTGCTGAGGGTCTTCCTTGGTGGGCGTTATTGGTATTTATTTTGGGGACTAATCAGCATCAGTCAATCCCTGTGGGGTGGAGCATGGTGCCTCAGGCTACCACACTCACCCTGTGGCTCTTACCATCTTCTATGCCTCCTTTTCCCCTATGTTCCTTGAGCCTTGGAGGGCATGATAGAGATCTGATTTAGTGTTGAGTTCTCTGTAGCCACTGGACCTCTGACTTGATGAGGTTTGAGTAACCACAGTGTCTATTGCCATCTCTTTGGAACTGGGTTTCAGGCTAGCAGTAAGAGCAGTACTTGTGTCACAGCTTCCTCAGTAGTGCCTTCTGGACTGGTGAAGATGAAGTGAAGGTGACACATTTCATTAGAGATAGTCAGCTATTTTTGATGTATTTATGTATCCTTGTTCTCCATGATCTGTAAGAGAGAAAAGATCCTACAACCAGAAGTGAGTACATTTTGAGATAAGCACAGTTATTAGAGGGACTCATTGATGTGTATATCCACTCTTTCTAGTTAAATACTAGTGAAGGATCTCTCTGGAGCCTATTGGTTTCCTTTCCTAGGGGATCTGGCTTGGTTCTCAGAGCCAGATATGAGTTCTCCCCCTTTGAGTGGGTCTCAAGTCCCATCTGTGAGCAGTTGGTTACCAACATTGGCTGTGTGCGACTATTGCACAAGTGCATACATCTTGCTAGGCTGGTTGATTTTGTAACTGGAAGGATCTCCTGCTGGTTCAATCTGATGGCAACCACTGTTTTTTCAGAAACTTGCACAGAACTCTCCAGAAATATGTGAGTTAGCTAGGAGGGAACTGGATTCTCTCTCAGTTCCAGTATAGTACTTGATGTTCTGTGGCTGAAGGCTGTTGTGTCAATAGCAACAGGGACTTAATTTTTAGCTCTTGCATGTAACCAAGTGATTTGGGAATTGCCTGTATTATTTTGGGGACCTCATGTCTCTCTGACCAACAGCTCACTATGGGGAGAACCAAATTCTGGCTCTGGGACTTACCAGCCAATGCTCATGGTTTTAGGGTTATGATTTCTCCACCTTCTATTGGGCTCCTCTGTTTGGATCCCCTCTCCACCTTGTTGACAGTAGTGACTTGTAGAATGGTAACCAAGAGGCGATTTCTATGGAGTTGATTCATGTTGACATTAGTTTTATGTATTTCTGTCCTGTCCCTTTCCCATTATACATCACATAAACATATTTAAAGTCAGGAACCAAATGATCATCTCAATAGATGATGAAAAGGCTCACAACAAAATTCTACATTCCTTCATCATTAAAACTCTGGAGAAAATATGAATATAAGTGTTGTATCTCAGCATCATAAATTCAATATACAACAATCCTAACCCCTACATCCCACTTAACAGGGGAAAATTTGAAGCATCCCATCATGGTCTAGAGCTAGATATGGGTACCCTACTCTCATCACTACTTTTCAACATAGTACTTGAAGTCTTATTTCAAGCAATAAGGCAAGAGAAAGAAATAAAGGGGTTTCAAATTGGAAAGGAAGAATTCAAACTAGCCCTACTCTCAATTAACATAACTATATACATAAAGGAACCAAAAAAACTCCACCAAAAAAAAAAAACCCTAGAAGTGATAAGCACTTTCAGCACAGTGGCAGGATATAAAATCAATACACAAATACCAGTAACCTTCATATTATGGAAAAAGAAATCAAGGAAGCTGTCCAGTTTGCAATACACACACACACACACACACACACACACACACACACACAATATCAAAGACATTGGGATCTCCCTAATTATGAAAATAAAAGACTACACAATGAAAACATGAAACTATTGAAGAAAGAACTTGAATAAGACATGAGAAGACTGAGGAAACTTCTATGATCATGGATTGGAAGAATTAATATTGTTAAAATGGCCAACCTACCAAAAACAATATATAGATTCAATGCAATCCCAATAAAAATTCTAGCAACATTCTTTTTAAAAATATTTAATTTATTTACAAGAAAAGTGAGAGAGAGAGAAAGAGAGAGAGAGAGAGAGAGAATGAGAATGGGCACTCCAGAGCTTCTAGTCCCTACAAAAGAGCTCCAGATGCATGTACCACTTAGTGCATCTGGCTTTACATGGGTCCTGGGGAATTGAACCTACATTTTTAGGCTCTTTTAGGCCCTACAGGCAACTTAAGCGCTGAGCCATCTCTCCAGCCCCCAGAAACATTCTTCAGAGTTAGAAAAAAATATCAAAATTCATATGGAAGCAGGAAAGGCTGCAGATAGCCAAAAATGTACTCAGAAAGAGGAAAACCTCTGGTGGTATCACAACATCTGATTGCAAGTTAGACTATAAAGCCATAATAATAAAAATAGGATGACACTGACACAAAACAGGCACATAGATGAATGAAATATATCTAGGTATGACTGAGTATCTATAGCTACCTTATCTTTGACAAAGGGGCCAAAAGTGTTCACTGGAGCATAGACAGCATCTTAAGCAAATGGTACTGGAGAAACTGGATAGCCATGCATTGAAAATTGAAATTTGACCCTTTCGACTCACATTGCACAAAAATAAATTCCAAATGGATCAAGAACCTGAACATGAGACCTGGAACTATAAAAAAAGAGGAGAAAAGTAGGGAGAACACACCAAGTTATAGGTGTATGGAAAGCCTTTCTCAATAAGATGCCAGTAGCCCAGAAAATCAGACAAACACTCAACAAATGGGAAAATCATGAAAATAAAAAGCTATTGTACAGATAAGCAAACCATCAACAGAGTCAACAGAAAACCCACTGAATGGGGAAAAAATCTTTACCAGTTATATCTCCAACAAAGGTTTTATATCTATAATTTACAAGGAATTCAGAAACCTAAACAATAGAAAATCAAGTACCCCACAAAAAATAGGGCAGGGAATTGAACAGAGTTCTCTAAGGAAGGAGTACAAATGGACATTAAACACCTAAAGAGGTGTTCAACATCTATATTCACCAAGGAAATGCAATTTAAAACGAGCATGAGATTCCATCTTACTCTAGTAAGACTGGCAGCCATCAAAAAGTCAAATGACAGCCCATGCTGGTGGGGATGTGGGGAAAGAGGAAACCTCATCCACTGCTGGTTGGAATGCAAACTTGTATAGCCACTATGGAAATCAGTATGGAGAGTCCTCGAAATACTGAAAATAGAGCTACCATTAGATCTAGCTATCCCACTTTTGGGCATATATCCTGAAGACCCAACTATGCACTTCAGAGACACATGCCCCACCATTTTTCACAGCTCTATTGACAATAGCCAGCAACTGGAACAATACCAGATGCCCAACATTAAATGAATGATTAATGAAGATGTGATACATATACACAATGGGATTCTCCTTAGTGGTAAGTGAAAATGGAGAAATCAAATTTACAGGAAAATGGATGTGCATGGAAAAAATCATGCTAAGCAAGTTTACACAGGCTCAGAAAGACAAATGCTACATGACCTCTCTCATATGCAGTTCCTAACCTGGATCAGCTTCAGTTAATTGTATGCCATAATAAATATCAACAATCTGGACATAGTAGTAGAATGAAGCTAGGACAAAGAAGAAATAGGGAGGGAGGGAAGGAAGGACTGCTTGAAAAGTCAAGCATTGGCAGAAAGAAAGAGAGAAAGAAAGCAAGAAAGAAATAAAAAAAGAAAGAAAGAAAGAAAGAAAGAAAGAAAGAAAGAAAGAAAGAAAGAAGGAAAGATAAAGGAAATAGAGAAAGAAAGAAGAAGAAGGGAAGGAAGGAAGATATAAAGAAGGAAAGAAAGAAAAGAAGGAGGATGGAAAGGTCTAGGGCATAGGGGAAAGACATTCATTACACAGATATTCACTGACATTCAGTATTTTAAAAGATTAAAGTGAGCTTTTAAAGAAAAGTTTCATTAATTCAAATGCACACTTAGTTCTGTTATCATCAATCATAGTTTCATCAAACATTTTAGATGGATTTGGAGTTAGGAGTCAGAAATGAGAGATAATTGAGCCATTAGCAGAACAATAGCTATTTTTACAATCTAAAGACGTGGATCAACTATGTATATTCCTTCATATAGACATGCCATTCACTGACATTATGTCAAACCCTCAATCCATCAGAATATAGTTGCTTTATTTTACCTCATAAACACTGCACATATGATTACATTAATTTTAGACATTTTTTTACTTGACTTACTTAGTTCTTTGAATTTGTTCAAGTACATATGGGAAATTTTAGCTCTCTGCCCGTTAATCACTGGAAATTCTCATTGGTCTGGTGCAGTAGCTGCTCTCTTAAGAATATAGTATCTGGTATAAGCAACTGAGCCTCATTTATGTTGGATTATTTTTAATTTCCATGCATTGGAGAGTTGCATGCTTCTATACAGTCAATCCTATTTTACATTTATAATAATGTTCAGCATATAGTAAATTGGACATACAATAACAGGTACCACTTATAAAATTTCTTTTGTATATCTAGTAGAGTATCATATGTGATATAGGACAGGTAGGAGTTAGACCCTTTTAGGGATAGCCCCTATCCCTGATTGCAGGTTAAGCTTCTTTGAGAACATAGCATCTGGAATGAGATCAACAGCTTTGCTAGTACATAGCAAGTACATTATGTTATATTCTGAATTTATTTGCCCCTTCTCCTCCATTATAGGTTGAATCATCCTCTCTAATGTGATGGTATGAAGAGGTAGTTCTTGTGTTTTTGTGTTTGTGGCTCACATAAACAATATATTGATATATATCTCATTCTATTTATTTTCCCTTGCCATGTTTATTCACACATATATTAGTTATTTATTTTGCCACATTTTATAGTGCTACAACTTCTCCACAATATATGCCTACCACATTTCACTTATTGTATTAATTACTTTGTTATTGCTGTGAACAAATACCTAAGGAAAAGCAACTTAAGACTAGACTGGGAAGTGATTAAGCCATAAGGGCTCCTCCTTTATGAAGTGGATTGCACTTTTTTAAAACATGCCTGTAGGAAGTCATTTTCTCCTTCTGCAATATGAAGATAGAGCAGCAACAAGATGCTATTTATGAAACTGAGAGAGCTCTCAGTAGAAACAAAATCTTCTGGTAATATGGTCTTGGATTTGCTCGTACCCAGAACTCTAAGCAATACATTTATGTTGTTTTGAAATTACCTAGTGTCAGGTTTTGTATAAGCAGCCCAAATGGATCAGGCAATTGTGGTTTGAAGGGGAAATGTCCTCTATAGGGAGACAAATGTTTGAACACTCAGCCCACTGTTGTCAGTGTTTGGGAAAGGTGGAGAAAACTTTAGAAGATAGAGCCTTGATGGAGGAAGTGAATCACTATAGGTGGGCTTTGAAATTTTACAGCCTGGCCCTACTGTCTGCTTTCTGACTATGGATACAATGTGAAAAGATACTTCCAGCTCTTGCCACCATGCCTCCCCATCCATAATTGACTGCACCTCCTACATCTTTAAGAAAACATAAACCATTCCTTCCTTAAGTTGCATCTTGTAAGGTATTCAGCCATGGCAATAATGTGCTCATTTCTAGTTGCCACACTAAGAAAAAATCACTTGGAATTAAGAACAATGGAGAAAAAAATTATCTGAGGTTGTGAGAGCTTCTATAGGCATGTGAGGATAAAAGATTGCATAGTTGTTTTGAATGATAGAGGATATAATTGGTAGCAGAGTGAGCAGATGTTGCATAGAGGAAATCATCTATTCTATTTTAAGTGTGTTGTTATTTTTCTTTATACATCTCTGTTGAGAAGGATTGAGTTCTTCATTACTGTCAGATGATGGCACAGTGCTGCTTCTAAGGACCTATTTCTCATCCTTCAGGAAATCATTCCAATCTTATAATGTTAAGACAACTTGAAAGATTAGTTTATTCTTGTGTTTTGGGGTGTTTGCAGCTCACATAAACAATATTTTGATATATATCTCATTCTATTTATTTCCCCTTGCCATGTTTATTCACACATATATTAGTTATTTATTTTGCCACTTTTTTATAGTGCTATAACTTCTCCACAATATATGCCTACCACATTTCACTTATTGTATTAATTACTTTGTTATTGCTGTGAACAAATACCTAAGGAAAAGCAACTTAAGACTGGAAAAAGTTTATTTGGCTTACAGTTTTATTGGGAATTTTCATGTCAGGAAAGGCATGAATGCAGTAGCATGAAACAGAGTGGTAGCATTGCTCCAGAGCCTGGAATCAGAGGATGACCAGGAAGTAGAACTGGTCTATAAAACCTCAAGGCTTATCCCCAGTAGCATATTTTCTTCAACAGAGCTTCAACCCCTAAAGATTCTACAAACTTCCCAAATAGTGCCACTAGCTGGGGGCCAGGTGCTCAAGCACATGAGCCATGTGAGGCATTTTTCATTCAAACCACAACATCCATGAAATATTGTAGTCATGAATATTCTGGTCACTCCTACTTCCTGGCACTGTGAAAACACATTCTAGTTAATATCCTTGTGTGCACCTCATTTTCAAAAATATTTATTTATTTATTTGCAAGCAGACAGAGATGGAGAGAGAAGAGACAGACAGAATGGACATGACAAGGTCTCCAGCCACTGCAAGCAAACTCCAGATGTATGCACCATCTTGTGCATCTGGCTTCACATGGATTCTGGGAAATCAAACCCAGGTTGTTAGGCTTTGTAAGCAAGCACCTTAACCACTGATCCATCTCTCCAGCCTATGACTCCTTTTATATATTAGTGCACATAGACTTAGTTTAACTAAATAGCCCTATATTACTTTAAAGAATCATTCCTTGGACCAATAGTACATAAGGGAGTTTCATAATCCTACAGATTAGTAGGCTTTTTCTATAATGGGTAAGACAATAAATATTTAGGATTTTTAGTCACATAAAATCATTACCTGTCATTGTTTTCCTCTCCCTCATTCTTTTCCTCCTCTTCTGTTCTTTTCCTCTTCTCCTCATTCATCTTTTACTAGCACATTTAAAATGTAAAAGAAAAAGTTCATCTGTCAAACTGTGCATTAGCCTTCACTTAATCTTAAGGCCAGCTAGAGAACTGATCTAGCCCTATTGCCCTGACATGAAGCAGGTGATTTGCTTCACTGATTTGATCATGGTAATTGATGTGAAGTGAGCATTCACTGATAAGTCCCACTTCTATGGCTATTAGATAGATTGTCATTTTAATTATTTGTTAACATTGCTTTTATTTATCAGTAAAACATTTATAGGAATAATGTACACAGTCTTATAATCTGATTTCTATGTTCTTGTTCATTTTTAATAGTTTCCTCTATACTGGAAACTAATTCATTGTCTATTTTCTGTACTTAAGTATTTTTATAGATTTTTTTCTGCCCCTTAATGGTATTCATGATGTCTTTTAGTGAAAACAATCTCAACTCTGCTGTATTTTAGAACTTTAAATATATAGTCTCATCTATGAACTGCTATAATGAAGCATGTACAATGAGCTTTTGAGCACTGAAATGTTTCTTTAGAGTCTGGATGGCTACTTGGCTTCAGTATTGCACTGTATTGTTTCAAATATTGAGTGCACTGTGGACATGATTATGCCTCTTTCAACCCTAAGATTATTTGGCATGTATAAGGCAGATTAGGAGTAATATTTTTTAAGTCATGGGTGCTATGTTGTACATGACATATTAGTGATTTGTCTAACTCAGATTTCTCATTTTCTCTGGTAAGAAACCACCCAGGGCAGATGAGGTGGTACCTGGTAGCAGAGGCTGTACCAGAATTTCCTGCTTCATAGTACAATGTTTTCTCCATTATTTCAAGATAAATTCTAAACTGTATCATTGTGTAGTAAGTATTCAAGATTGTTCTAGAGGGGGACAGAATATCACTGCGGTATAAAAACTATCCAGAAAGAAGAGTATATATGTTTTCTTGAGGTTGATTGGTTTGTGATAAATTATAATAAATTCTCTTATAGTGATCCACTATCCATTTGGCTGCCATTTACAGAAATAATTATGAAATAATTATCCAGTTTTTCTCTGCCAAATTATTATGCAGTCTATATCCTTTTCTTATGTATCCTAGACAAAAATTGCTCTCCTTTCTCTTTAATGTCAGACATGAGACAGTCCTTTGCCTTTTCAGCTGAGCTACAAGTATGTAACAAACCAAAACACTAGACTCTGTAACATCATGCGTTCAAGAGAGCCACTAGGTTTGTGCCCAGCTGCCATGGCCTGATATGGATGAATTAGAAGTTCATTCCACTTCTGCAGTGTTTGGTTAAAAACCTGTTTTAAGATCTATATTCCATTATCCATTATAATGGAAAAGTTTATGGGAAAGCATGGAGATGTTTAAAGCCATCTCAGCTTATTTCAGTAAGGCCGTATTTAGATCTACCTGACATTCTATAGAAATATGTTTTTAGGCAAGTTACATTTCTTACCATAAAACTTATATTCTTTTGATTTTAAACAATGGTAGACCACAAAATATGATTGTTTCACCATCCTTCCAACTCTCATTGTTGTGAATATGCAAAATTTCCTAACAACAGAGATTTCCATACTTGTGGAGAGTGATGGACAGACAGAGAACATGTACTTATAGTGCAGGGTAGCTGTATTTGGAGAGGGGTTTATATATGGATATGGCAGAAATTCATGAAATATGCTCTAGTGTTTCTTTTCCTCAATAGAAATGGTCCCAGCATTTGCTTATTTCCTCTTCTGAGCCACATGTAAGCGATTTTTCTGTTTTGCTCCAGTTCTTTGTAAAACCTGACAGCTAAGTGGGAGAGTACAAAGGGTACTCTGACTAGCTTTGTTCAGCTGCAGTTCTTTTCTCTTGACTACCTTCCTCTACAGTGTACCCAGAATTTCTGGGGAATTTATATTGAATCCATTTTCAGTGCCTGAAATGTCCTCACAAGATGTCTAAGTGATGACAAAGTTCAAAGCGACTGAGAACAATTCTTTATACTGTGAGTCTTCATTTCTCACTATTGTCTGTCTACTTTTGAGTTGGACTAGCTGCTATGCTGAAGGTACTTCTCATGCAGTTTCTTTCTGCACACCGAATACTGTGCTGGCATTGAATAGTTTTCCCTCCCTTCCTTTAGCATTACACCCATTTATCTTTGTTATGTACCCTAAGGACACAATGTAAGCGCCTTCCTTATTTTTCTACAAATCAAAGTATATTCATCATTTGAATGGAGGAGACAAGCTGAGAAAAAAAGGAGGGGAGGAGAATAAGGGCCATCTTGACTATACCTTCCTCAGACAACAAGAAGCCTATTTGAAAAGTTTAGATATAACAAAATGCAGAAGAGCACACTGCCCATCTCTCTTCTGTGGTTGAAAACATATTACCTCACTCCCATTATTTTCCAGAATCTTGAAAGAGCTACATAAATTGCTTGTGTAATCACTGAGCCTTTCCTACTGAGGAAACAATGGGCCCCTCAGGGTAGCTTGGACCATTCCCACAGTTGCACACGTTTGACCTGAAATACCTCACTCTACTATCCTCATAGGAAGGAAGCACCAGCAACCACAGTTTTCGTGCTCCTTTTCATTTCCAGACCTTTTGCTTAAGCTCATCAGAAGCATGGGGAAAGCTTAGATAGGCAATGAATTGATGATGAGGGCTGTAGTCCATAACACTTAGTAGAAATTCAGACCCGAGGAACAAAACATAATATTATCAGTTTTTGGTACTATATAGAATTAAGATGTTAATGAATGAATAGTAAAATATTGCTGATGCCAAACTTGATTCACAGGTTATCTCCCAGGATACTTTCCTACCATATACTTAAGGGAAAAGTATGGATAAATACTATGTGAGATGACTACACATCCTGAATAAAACACAGGTAATCTCACCTCTTGTGAGTTATTCAATTAGTATAATAAACTATGCTAGTAAGAATTGTACTTTTTTGGGCTGAAGAGATGGCTCAGCGGTTAAGATGCTTGCCTAGAAAGCCTAACAACTGGCTTCTATTCCCTAGTACCCATGTAAAACTAAATGTGCAAAGTGGTGTGTGCTTCTGGAGTTTGTTTGCAATGATTGGAGCCCATGGTGTGCACTCTCTCTGTGTGTGTACATAAATAAATAAAATATTTAAAAATAAAAGTAAGTGCTGGGCATGGTGATATACACCATGAATTCAGAGCTGCCCTGAGACTACATAGTGGATTCCAGGTCAGCCTGAACTGGACTGAAACCCTACCTTGAAAAACCAAATGTCACGTCAGCGCGTCTAGAGCCAGAAGGTACTACATGGGCAACCGGGGGAAAATGACCAATATCTGTCTAAGCAATTCATGGTCTAACCTACTTAGCAGCAAATAACTTGTTGTGAGGTCCACACAAGTGCAATAGTGGCACACAGACATGGTGGGGAACCAACTGCTCTCAATTTGGCTAACTGATCCCCTCAGTGGTATGGGACCCATAGCTGGAGCTGGTAAACAAGTCAGAACCATATCCAAACATAAGCCCACTCTCCAATATCAAGCTACCATCAATCATGGGCTACAAGAGGGCCTACACCTATTAAATTCTCTATTAAAAAAAGTAAGGGTTATCTCATTTGTCCTGGTGCTAACTTACTCTCCATTGGAGAATCTGCTTCTCTTTTTCAGATAGACGTAGATCCTAAGGAGAGAGCCACCCCATCATACCTCAAAAGGGCCCCGGCTGAAACTAAGAAAAATTGGAGAAACAAGCAAGGGGGCTGTTTTCCTGGTGAACCAGGTACCAGCACAAGGGGGAAGGAGATCAACACAGAGAAAAATCAACTCCTACCAAATCAGAGAGCCAGAGCCTCAGAGGCCCCCAACACCTCATCACTGAAGCAGACCAAAAATGAACCCAACATGGCTCAGGGAAATTTTGCGGCAGAGGGTGTGGAAAGAATGTCAGAGCCACATGTTGGGTCATGATATGCAGAGACATTTAGCTTACCCATAACTGTGGGCTAACTCCACAAGGCATGACCCATATACCTCAACCAGGAGAGGCCAAGGGGAGGGGGCAGGTTACGGATGAGCCTAATAATGGTACCAAACTGACTGTATTTGCTGAATACAAAACTAATTAATAAAGAAAAAAATAAAAAAAATTTCAAAAAATTTCAAAAAAGAATTCTCAAAGTATAGGCTCTCTGATGATTCCTCCCTATTACTCTACAATTTTACTTAACCATTATTACAAAAAAACAATATTTCCTCATAAATACATTCAGGGTATAATTATAGCACTGTTATGAATAAAGAACTTTAAATTTTACAAGGACCTTTATAGGTAATAGCTCATTTGAACATCTCAGTAAACACAGTTTATGGTATTAGTATAAAATATTATGTATATTTTTATTAGTTATAGACATAGTATGTAAATAGCACATGTTGGTTCCATCCTTTCCCCCATTCCTGCCCCCTTCCAATGTAACCCTCCTCATTGGGGATGCAGATCATCCCCATGGGTATTGTGGGTCATGCAGTGTGGGGGCAACCATCAGTTATGGGGAAGAGGCAATGTCTCTGCACATAATGTCCCAACTTGTGGCTCTAACAATCTTTCTGCCCCCTCTTCCATGAAATTCCCTGAGCCATGTTGGGTGCATTTTAAGTCTACCTCAGTGATGGGCTCTTAAGAGCCTCTGGATCTCTGTTTTGGTAGGTGTTGAGTGTCCTCCATGTCTATCTCCTTCACCCTTGTGCTGATATCAGGTTCAAAGAAAAAGGACAACTCTTGTTCATTTCCTCAATTCCTCTATGGTTTCAGCAGGGGCCCTGGTGAAGTGTGAATGGTTGTGTCTCTCCTCAGGTCCTGATTCCATGTGAAAAAGAGCAGCAGATTCTCCAATTGAGAGTGAAGTCAGCACAGGTTAAATAGGATAACAATTATTAGTTTATAGGGAATTTAATTGGTATAGAACCTCTTGTAGCCCAAGATTGGTGGGAGCTTGATATTGGAAAGCAAACTTATTATCTGGATATGATTCTAACTTGATTCCATGTTCCAGATATGGGTTCCTTTCCACTGAGAAGATCTGTTAGCCAATCCAAGAGACGTTGGTTATCTACCATGGCTGTGTAACACTATTGCACTTGTGTGAGTATCACATCAGTTTGTCTGCTTCTGAGTAGCTTAGACCTCAAGTTGTTCAGATAGATGTTGGCCATACTCCCCCAGTAGCTCATGTAGAACCTTCTAGCACTAGATGGGCTGTCTGGGGACTGGCCGTCTTCCATATTCCAGCCAGGTATCTCCATGTTCCATACTGACATCATATGTTGTCTTCAGCAGTAGGGTCTTACCATTAACCTCTGGTGGATAATAAAGTGCTCTGACCTAAGTCTGTCTTGTTTGAGAAGCCTTGTAGTTCTCTCTGATCAATAGCTCATTGTGAGTGTTAAACACATCCTGGTACTTGGAGTTATATGCCAGCACCAAGGGAAAAGGAAGAAGAAAAAGAAAGAAAATGGAAAAGAGAAAGAAAAAAAGTAATAAGAAGGAAACAGGAGAAATTTAAGGTTAGGCTTCATCTCTCCCTTTCCAGGGCCCTTCAATTCAGGTGCTCCCTCTAAGCTCCTGTTGAGAATTCAACCTTTTAGTCTGTCTTCCAGGATATAGGATCCTATGGTGCCAGTTCCATTTGGGCTCAGTTTTGTTCCCCACCCCCAACACCTTTACCCTTCCCTCAAGCCCTACCCCCCTATTGTCCAGGCCTTGAGATGTCTATTAGGTATGTCTGCATCTCAGGAGGATCCAGCTTAGGAGCTGCAGATGAGTGAGATCATTAGATGATTTTGTGAGCTTTCTTAGTATGATCTGTTCGGAGTTCAAGCATTTTTCTACAAATTTCATTGTGTCATTTTTTTCTAACTGCTGAGTAGAATTCCATTGTGTAGATATACCACATCTTGATTATCTATTCATCCAATTATGGGCACCTGGGTTGATTCTAGTTCTTAGCTATTATTAATTGAGCAGCTATAAATATGGTTGAGCAAATATTGCTGAACTGAGGCATGGAGCTTTTAGGGTAAATGCCCAGTAGAGGAAGAACTGGGTCTGTTGGTAACTCTATAGACAGCTTTTTGAAGAGTCTCCATAATACTTTTCATAGTGGTTGTACCAGTTTATATTCCCACAAACAGTGAATGAGGGTTTATACTTCTCCACAACCTCACCAACATTTGTTTTCATTAGATATATTAAAGTTTGCTACCCTTACAGGGGTAAGGTGAAATCTATAGCCATTTCAGTTTGCATTTCCCTGATGATTAGGGATGTTGAACATTTTCTTAATTGTGTGTTTAGCATTTGTACATCTTCCTCTGCAAACTCCCCATTCAGTTCTCTGCCCCATGTTGTGAATGGGTTGTTTGATTCTTTTACTGCTAAGGTTTTTTGAGTTCTTGGCAGATTCTAGAAATTAGGCCTCTGTCACTTGTATAGCCAGCAAAATTTTCTCCCATCCTCTGAGTAATGTATTGGCTCTGCTTATGGTATGTTTGTCTGTGCAAAACCTCTTCAGTTTCATGAGATCCCAATGGTTGAGTGATTGTTTAAGTTCCCAAGCTACTGGTGTTTTGTTCATGAAGTCTTTCCCCACTCCTGTATACCTTGATCAAGTAGGCTTTATCCCAAGAATGCAGGGTTTGTTCAACATACAGAAATCTGTCAATGTAATATATCACATATATGAGCTTAACTACAAAAATCACATGATCATTTCAATAGATGCAGAAAAGGCCTTCAAGAAAATACAATATCATTTCATGATCAAAACTTTGGAGAGAATAAACATGAATGGTTTATATCTCAACATAATAAAGGCTATATATAAAGCACCTAAAGCCCAAATAATATTTAATGGGGAAAGACTCAAGGAATTCCCACTGAGATCAGGAACAAGACATGGATACCCACTCTCACCTCTACACTTCAACAGAGTACAAAAAGTCCTAGCCCAAGTATTAAGACAGGAGAAATAAATAAAAAGGGATACAAATAGGAAAGTAAGAAGTCAAGTTATCCTTATTTGCAGACAACATGAACCTATACATAAGTGACCTGAGAGCCTCCATCTCAAAACTTGGCCCATTACACTTCACCAGTGCCCCAGCTGAAACCATAGAGGAATTGGGGAAATGATCAAGAGTGTTCCTTTCTTGGTGAAACTGATGTCAACCCAAGGGTGAAGGAGATAGACACTGAGGCACCTCAACACCTACAAAAACAGAGATCCAGAGGCTCCTAGGAGCCCATCACTGAGGTAGGCTTAAAATGCACCCAACATGGCTCAGGGAATTTCATGGCAGAGGGGATGTAAAGATTATTAAAGGGGGCTGGAGAGATGGCTTAGAGTTTAAGTGCTTGCCTGTGAAGCCTAAGGACCCCAGTTCGAGGCTCGATTCCCCAGGACCTACGTTAGCCAGATGCACAAGGGGGTGCATGGTGCACGCATCTGAAGTTTGTTTGCAGTGGCTGGAGGTCCTGGCATGCCCATTCTCTCTCTCTCTCTCTCTCTCTCTCCCTCCCTGTTTCTCTCTCTGTCTGTCACTCTCAAATAAAAAATAAGCAAAAAAATTAAAAAAAGATTATTAAAGCCCCAAGTTAGGAAATTATGCACAGAGACAGTGCCTCTTCACCATAACTAATGGCTGCCCCCACAATCCACAATCCACAATCCCCATGGGGATGACCTTCATCTCCACTGAAGAGGGTCTCTTTGGAAGGGGACAGGGATGAGGGAAAGGATGATACCAACATGTGCTGTTTACATACCGAGTATGTCCATAACTAATAAAAAAGCTAACAAAATAAACCTGAGAGAGAGAGAGAGAGAGAGAGAGAGAGAGAGAGAGAGAGGGCTTGGGATGTATTTGTGTATATTCATATGCTTGTAAAGTTTGTATCTGAAAAAATGAGTAATTTTCATTATTTCTTGGTTTTCTGTTTCAACATAATACTATTCTCACAGGGAGCAAGAAATCAGTTGACACATATGTTGACAGAGTTTTAGCCTGTGACTTCAAATTGTATAGCTGCTATTAATAACTTCAAATGTTTTCTAATTATATTATCTTACAACAAAGAATTACTGAGAGATCCTAGTACTGTTCTTTAGACGCTCTAAAATGACTTCTTTAAATGTAACTGGGTGGTAGGGAGAATTGTGATTTTTAAGAATAATGCCCAGAGTACAGATGGTAATTTCATGAAGTTTTAGTACAGAGCATTAAAGAAAAGCATGTCCTCATGCCATGCAATCACAGCAGTTGCCAACCATTACCACTGGTTTTTTCATTGGCATTTATAGGCTTGGACACACAGCATTTTTTAAATAATGAGTCACTTCAGAAAGAAATATTTTCAATATACCCTTTAATTTTGCCTACCTTCTGTGAAAACTCATCTTACCTACATGTAGAAGAGATGGGTCTCTTTTCTAATAAGGGAAAATTTCAGATTCATAATAACTTACAAATTTATGCATATTTATGTCACATATCTGTAATTCTCAAGGTTTGAGTATGAAAAATCAACCCATGCCAGTTTTAAAAGAGATACAATTTTATGATCAGTCTAGCTTTATGTTTCTTTAAAAATTTCTACATTGAATATGAAACTGAATAATATTGGTCATAGATGTAAGGAGGTAGTTTTTTTTTTTGTTTTAAGCAAAATATTTAATGTAGGATTCTATACTTAAAATTAAGATATAAATTATCAACTCCTGGATACTTTGTTAGTATACTTTTTCCTCTCAATACCATCTGATATCCTACAGCGTTAATCTACATAGTAGTATCTATATACGAGAATATTTATATCACACTGTCATCACCAAATGCTTAACAAGTTGTAAAATTCTATGGTTAGTATATTTGGATTTAAGATAAAATAACTTAAGAAATAACTAAGAGCTTACTGTTCTTAAATGAGCACAACATGTCAAATGATAGCTACAACTGAAGCAATATATCTTGAGAGCTGAAAATGACTCTAAAGATAATCTACTCAAATCTTTCATTTGCAGATAAGGAAACTGAAAGCAGTGGAAGCAATTTGATTTCCCCTAGGCCACTTGGATCTAAGAGGGAGAACTTCTACAAGAACTTTTTTTTTCTCAGTTCATTCTTCTTTTCACAATGTATTTATCTTTATAGCTGTAGATAAAACTGTAAACTTAGTTGACTTGTTTTTAGCAATTATATTGATTATATATATGGAAATATAGGGATCATTTATTTTTCCATTTTCCAAATTTCATCCCTTATTTATTTATTTATTAAGTATGTCAGCTGAATCCATCAAAATTTTTGTGGTGCAATGATCAATTTCCAATATAACTGAGTGATGGTATATCATTGGAAATTGGGTTCAAGGCCATTAAGATACTTAGCTTAAAAATTATCCAGAGTATTTCAGTTAATATGTTACTATAAAATATCCTATTATGTATATCAGACATGTTAATATTACTAATACTAAATAGACTAGATTTATAGTTTCTCAATAGGAATGTGAGAATGAAATATAGATATGATGAATTTTATGTTCTGTCCTAGTGGTCACTGGCTATTATCCCATCATCAATTAGCAATTATATCTGTTGCTACAAATAAAATGTTGCTACTTTCCTTCTTGCATTAAGGTTGGTTTTGTCACATGGATGAAGCCTTCTAGTTCTCTAGCAGGCCTTAAGGTTTTCTTTCCAATTTTTTCCATATGAAAAGAGTAATATGCTTATATAAAATTTCTTTTCAAGAAGCAAGAGAGAATGTAATTAAAGGGGAAAAGTAATTTGGGATCAAAGACTAGAGGGCATAACATAACACCAGTGAAGATAACCAGAGGAAGAATGAATGAGCAGCTAGAATTTAAGAAGCACAGGGGAGACACGGAAGAAGCTAATTAATAATGATTCTTTTAATTTTGTATCTGGTTAGTGACATCATTTGCTTCACTTTTAATATTTTTGTTTTCTTTTTAAATATAAGGAGTGAAAGGCACAGATTGCAATGAATTGAAGTGTTAATTTAATAAAGGAGATGACCATATGGGGATGAATTTATGCAACTGAGCCTTCTTTCCACTTGATATTAATAAGTTATTCTGAGTGAATTTCAAAATTGGTATACGAATGTTTACAACTACTTATTTGTGTGTTCAGGTTCATATTTTAATAAGATTGATTTTCTTCCATTTTGATTTTAATTTTAAATAATAAACCTTGGGGATTCACTGAAAATATTATGGTAGTTTGTTAGGAACTTAGCATATTAAGTGGATTTATTTAAATACAGTTTCTAATGTCAAGTGGATAGCAAGTGCATAGTTACAGAAGTGGTCCACTAAGGGCAGATAATGATGGAGTCCATTGCTTTTGAAGAGCATAATGAAAAGTTTCTATAAGTTAATACTTAAAAGTTTTTAACATAGTTTCTCAATTCTAAGCAATATCAATTAAAAAATACTTCACACTATGACAGATAATTCTTACTCATTTTTCCTCCTTTTGGATTTCATTTCTTAAAAGTAAGTGCTACTTATATGTATAAGCCTAAGAATACTGTTCATAATGTATAATCATTCATTGATTCTGTATATTGATTTTGTTTTCCCAGAAATGCAGAAGTGATTTTAATTTTTTTGTGGAGGAATTTAAACTTTTCATCCTGATGCTTAAGGAGTTCTATTTTAAGAGTTAGTTTACAAAACCATTGAAAGACATTCTGCAGAAAAATTTGTTTCAAAAAACATATCTTCAATAATCATGGTGCTGCGAATGAAAAACAAAGAAGAAAGTAAACATATCACCTGTCTTTGACAACTTCTAGTTTTGTGTATAGCACTTATTCTGCAAAAAATGTAGAATGGTATAATGCACATTCAGCTCTCTCAGAAGTGAAAGTTTACACTACCAAAATGCAAAGGTTTTCAATTTTATGGTAAGGTAGACATTGATTAAAAAGTCAAAACCTTAATTTCATCTCTGGGATATTTATTTATCGAAAAATATTTTACTTATTTATATGCAAGGAGAAGGGACATGATAGGGCTTCTTGTTACTGCAAACTCCTGACACATGTACCATTTTGTGCATCTGCCTTTATGTGGGTATGGGGGAATAGAACCAGGGCTGGCAGGCTTTGCAAGCAAGTGCCTTTAACCACTCAGCAATCTCCCCAGCACAGGGATCTTTTATTATGATTATGATTATGATTATGATTAGTTATTAGTTATGTGCACAGTGTATACAGTCATGTTGGTATAATCGTTAGCTTCCTCCCTGCCCTCTCTCCTCTGCAGGGACCCTACTCATTGGGGAATATGGCTCGTGCATTGTGGGGTTAGCCATCAGTTATGGATAAGAGGCAATGTCTGTGCATAATGACCCAACATGTGCCTCTAACATTCTTTCAGCCCCCTTTCCACAAATTTCCCTAAACCATGTTGGGTTCATTTTAGGACTACTTCAGTGATGAGGTCTTTGGAACCTCTGTGTCTCTAGATATCAGGTTTGGTAGGGGTTGAGTGTTCTCTGTGTCTATCTCCTTCACCCTTGTGCTGGTACCAGGTTCACCAAGAAAGCAGCACGCTTGCTTATTTCCCCAACTACTATTAGTTTCAGCTTGGGCCCTTTTGAGGGGTGATGGACTGGTTCGTTCCTTAGGATCTGCGTCTATCTGAAAAAGAGAAGCAAATTCTCCAACGGAGAGTAAAGTTAGTGCCAGGTAAATGGGATAACCATTGTTTTCTTTTAAAGAGAATTTAATAGGTGTAGGCCCTCTTGTAGCCCATGATTGGTGGAAGCTTGATAATGGAGAACAGGCTCATTTTTGGATATGGTTCTGAATTGTTGAATTGAAACTAGTATCTATCCTGTTAATGAACACCAACATAATTTTTCATATTATAAATTGCTTGAAGGAAGGGTTATGTTTTGCTTTGGATACAATGAATCATGCATGAAATACCCATGCTAATGATATCATTTTCAGGTACATTGAATGAGTACATTTATACTTTTATAGAGTAGCTCTATCGGCAATAGAAGAAGAATAGATTTTGTTAAATCTTGATGGTGTAAGTACTTCTTGTATCTTAAAAGAAAGAAAATATTTTCTTTAGGGAACAAAATAAGATAGAAGTCACAATGGATGTCTTTAGAAATCTGTCCTCAAATGCTTTGTTAGCCTCTCACTAAAGTTCTAAACAATAAAGTTCTAGAATCTAGGTGCTTTGCTTTCACTCTGCCAGACAGAAGCCACCCCCACCTACTTTTGATGGCATAGATTTTCCGTTCATGTTTTCCCACCCACTTGACATTTTTAAAGGGCAAACTGGAAAGTCTAGCAGCAAATCAGGACAGACTTTCACACTTCAAACAGCTCCAGTTAATGGAAATAAAATGTAACTTTGTTTACTGCATAGTCATAAACAAGTAAAAGTTACTACCTAAGACCAAGTCATTACAACTTTTCTGTGCACCAGTCTACCCAGTCTGTCCCAGTTAGCTTGCCATTATGGTGATTGAGTCATTATTAAACATGTATTTAATGTTGATGCCCATAGACTAGTGTTGCTGTCAGCTCAGGGTAGAGAAGCTTCTTTATGCATTTGGCAGTTACTAGTAGAGAGTCTCAAAACTGTCACAGTACTGAAAATAAGTGACTGTTGAGTGCTGAGCACTGAGACATCTCTATCACACTCTCCAAGGCTCAGTGAACAATGCGTAGGAGGTGGCTGAAGGAATATAAGAGCCAGAGGATAAGAAGGAGTGCTTTGGAATGCTGTCCTCCAGACAAAATATGGCCACTGCATTCATGACCTGACAGCCACTTTTTTTAACTATACAATATTGGGCTCATCAATATTCTGTCATGGGTGATAGATGAGGGCAATAATGAAAGAATATTAACATATAAGAGGGATAGTTTGGACAGAAGAAAGCATTCAGTGGAAGGGTGGTAGAAAGAAAAGGATATGGCAATGGAAGAGCATTATGATCAAAATATATTATGTATGTGTATAAAAATTGTCAATTAAAATTTTTAAAGCAGTGCTGAAGAAATGGTTCAGCAGTTAAGGTGCTTTCCTGCAAAGCCTAATGGCCCAGTTAGATTGCACAGTACCCACAAAAAGCCAGATGCACAAAGTGACACATGCATCTGGAGTTCAATTGCACTGGCTAGTAGCCCTGGCATGCCTATTATCTCTGTCTGTCTCAATTCTCCCTCTCTCTCTCTCTGCTTTCAAATAAAATAAAATAAATATTTAAAGTTCAGGGTGTGGTGGTGGTGCACATCTTTAATCCCAGCACTTAGGTGTCAGAGGTTGGAAGACATCCTGTGACTACACAGTGAGTTTCACCTCAGCCTGGGCTAAAGTAAGATCCTACCTCAATATCACCCCCCAAAATAAAGTTTAAAGCATGTATTCATTAAATAGGAGGATTATTTACCTTCTTTTGTATGATTCACCTATGGAGGGTTAGTATACTGTGGACATATTGCCACAAAGCAGGTAAGAGGAGATGAATCAAAGCCTGATTTAAGTGTAAAGTGAGTAAAAGCAAAGAAACTTTTGCCAAGTTGCTCTTCATTACTAACTCTGCATTAGCTATTTAGCAATAATATGTGAATTATATTCTTCCTTCTGAATGCTTCAACATGTTACATCTAAGTACTTTGTTCTGTCTTCTTTAGGGAAGAAAATAAAGCTCCAAATCATTACCCTAATCATTTAGTAGCAAGTTTTATTTATGTGAAATATGATAGTTTTATCATTCAAACTCTATAGTGGACTCAGCCTCAGAATTTTGATGTTTTGATTTATTCTTTAAAATATTTGTGTGGGACTGATCAAATATGATTTTTGTTTGTTTTCTATTTCAGATATAAAACATTGGGTACTTTTAAAAATCTAACACAGCTATGTATTTCTAAGAACTAAGTATGCTTGTAGTAATCTAGAGAAAATTATAATTTATAAAACAAACATCCTCCAAATACTAAATAGTTTTCAACTTAAATTTTATTCACAATGTTCAAAATATGGAAATTTGAAAACAAGTTTCATTACTTGAGATAGATTTTTTTAACATTTTTTTCATGTATTTTCTGTTTAGAAATACTCTGACTTACATTATTGATTTTTCAAAAATAAATATATATTATCTCACTTTTGGGTTGATTCCAGCTCTTAGCTATTACAAATTGAGCCACTACAAATTTAGTTGAGCAAATCTCTCTGGCCTGTGGTTTGAAAGTTTTAGGGTAGAAGCCTAGTAAGGGAATTTAAATGTTTTTATTATATTTAGTAGAATATGAGAGAAATTTTTCAAGTGACAAATTAGTGAATCAAAAGCAAAACTGTGTAACTAGATCACTTCTTACTTTATGATATGATTAAAATCATAATTTCAATAAAGCAGTTGAACAAAATGATGAGAACTTCAAGCACTCTAGAATTTTTAAAAATGTAGGAATAAAATTATTCATATACAGGAAATTAGTTAATGAGAATTTTGTAAATATTAATGCATCTTATCCCAAGAACATTAATCAAATAAGAAGAGGTTCTAATATTTTCTCTTGATCAACTTTCTATAAATGTTGACACAAAGCCAGAATGGTGAAATAACTGATTTTTTTCTTAATAAGCTATTCCACCTTTTCCTGGTTAATCAGTTAAGCAACTACTAGTAGAAACTTGGTTTTGACAGGTTTTATTCTTAGGGACAACTGATTATCAATATAATTTTGCTGCTTGGTTATGCCAGTTAAGTTTCAATGCAAAGTGTTCTATAGCAAATGAGTTTATAGTGTTTTCTCTCTACAATGCAACACACAGTTTAGACTCCAAGATGATATTTTAGTAATGACTTCACACAGGAAATGAACATGTAAGTAGAATTTTAACAAAAAGAATGTAAAAAAAATGATTTGTATTTATCACACTGATGTTTGGGCACTAACATTTGATGTTTAACAAACTTCTGCATGTAGGATACCCAACACTTGCCACCTATATGATTTTCTAATTTAATTTCCACAGTGTAAATTAGGTTTGATCATGCAAGGCAGGGAAGCTAAGAAAGAGCCTTTTTTTGTCTTTCTAAATTCCAGGGAGAGTTTTGGACTTCCTCAGAGCTATAAGGCTTTTTTTTTTTTTTTTTTTTTGATCCTGTCATTTTACAACTCTTTAAGAGTAGGAGAATCTTGTGTTGTTTTTTCTATGATCTTAGTTACTTTTAGTGTTCCTTTTGGGAGACCCTCAACAGTAAAAATTCGTCATGCCATCTCATATAGTGGGCTTGGTTGAAAACATCCCCACAATGAAATGACACTGCACAGAACAAAATCATTCTGCATCCTTAGGGCTATGAGCCACATACATACTCATACACATACATTAATTTAAGTGCACGTTTCATATAGATTCTAGACAACCATTTCCCCTTCACACATTCATTCATTCATTCATTCATTTAGAAGTTATGCATTCCCATTTTAAATTTCTATTCTACTTACAACTCCGGACACTGAAATCAAACCTTGTTACTAGGCAGGGCATCAGGAGAGGCTGAGGGAGCTAGAGGAGCCAGAGGAGCTGTTGGGCAAGGTGGCTAGAAGGACCTGGTGAGAAAAGCAGGTAGAGCAGAGAGAAGACCATGCACACGGGCTGAAAAAAAGCTATTTTGGATCATTTGACTGTACATTGTCAGAAGTTTGTTTTAAGTCAGTGAGAATTTGGAAATCAAAAGTATCATTCTCAGGACATTTATACCCATTGTCCAGCTTATGTATGTGGCCAAGCAGAGTTGCACAGAAAGACAAGATGTCATCCAAGAGTTGTAGAGCCTTTAAGTTTTTAAGGAGACAGGGAAAGAGCAAAACAAGGGTGAGAGAAAAATAAACCAGAGCTTAAGCTGGGTTTACACAGAACGCCAATATGACCCCCTGGCGCTTTAGTGAATGGGACCTGCACCTCCCATATGGGCAGAAGCCTAACAGGTTGCAACTGTCAGCTTTTTAGCCTGTTAGTGGGTAAGGAGAGTGACTGTGCTCCTCATGGCGAAAGCCACTGGCAATGGAAGATGGAAGCTCAGGAGGGAGAGGGAGAGTGGTTGTCCAGAGATGGTACAACTGAACCAAAAAGGCACCCCATAGATTACAGTAGACCAGAGAGCAATAGACCTGAGGTTTTGAAAGTGTGTCTTTCTCAAGACCTGGGGTTGGGGCCTAGAGGCCTAAGGGTGTAGCCTGGCGTGACAGCACATTTTCCCAAGGAGGGATGAACTGTGAGAGCAGACAATACAAGAGGGACACTTACTGAGAAGGAGGGAGGAGAAGGAAGAACAGTGAGGCTGAGTCATGGTGGGTGCAAAAGCCTGTATCAGACAGGTGGTTTGAATCCTTCCAATGGTCAAATGGTAGTTCAGTGGTCTGGTCAGGGGAAAGGAGGTGTCGCTGCCCAAGAAGGCAACCATATGCCTTCCTATCCAAGTCACGAGCACCAGATGTAAGGTTCAGGAGTGACCAAGACCACAGAGACCATTCTGAGGCAAAGATGGAAGCTTTTATTCAGGGAAAATCATGAGCTGCCAAGACTGACTCTCAGGAGTGGAGCTGTGAACTTGGGATTACAGATAGTGGGCTATATAGAGCTCTTCAGCCTGTCAAAACAGTAATAGACCTGTGAAAATAAAATCTAGTTGGAAATGAAAGTTCAGTAGCAACTAAAAAATGACATGTATTGCAAACAAATGAAGAATTTGGGGGAAAAGAAGGGAAGATAAAAATACAAGATATTGGTAGTTGTATAAATGAGTTTTAAAGAGTACTAGCAAAACAATAGCGAACTAACAAAATATATTTTAAAAATATTAAGATCAGATACTAAAAATGTTATATCAAAATAAAATCAAAAACAGAAGGGCCAGGCATGGTGGCGCACACCTTTAATCTCAGCACTCCCAAGGCAGAGGTAGGAGGATCGCCATGAGTTTGAGGCCACCCTGAGACTCCATAGTGAATTGCAGGTCAGCCTGGGCAAGAGTGAGAACATACCTCAAAAAAACAAAAACAAAAACAAAAACAAAAACAAAAAAAGAACAAGGATCCAATCTTATTTGGAAAAAGATATAAACATGAATTAGCATATATAAAAATATTTCCTACTTTTATCTAGTGAGAAAACTTACCCATGATGACCACCACTATATTCTATGGCCAAACATTAGCTTCTAAATATAGTTCTCCAATTAATGAAAACAGAATACCGTAGAAAATTACTGCTTTGGGTAGAATAAAGCAAAAGATTGGTGTATAGCACATTATAGTGTCACAAAGGAAGGTTGTGCTCAAGAAACTCACAGGAGGTAATACAAACAAACAATCAAACAACCAAAAACAAAAAATGGGGCTGGAGACTTACACTTAAGGTACTTGCCTGCAAAGCCAAAGGACCCTTGCTTGATTCCCCAGGATCCACATAAAGCCAGATACACAAGGTGTTCATTTGCAATGGCTAGAGGCTGTGGATTAGCAATTTAGAATTGTGTGTGTGTAAGAAATGAATCCAATCCTCACCATGAAAATGTAGTTAGACATAATCTAAGGCAAGAAAACCATGATGATTCTGGAATATCGTACAGTGCCATAAAGTAAGGAAAGACTACAGTAGGGGGAGGTCATGAAAAGGACATTTTTTTAATTCTTATATAAGTCCCTAAAGGTCAGAGCTGGAACAAATTGATCAAATAATTGAACAGTGATAGTATTAAATTTTATTCCACAAAATAAAATTCATGAATTAATATTCACTAGTATAAGTAGCTGAATAAATGGATAGATGAGCAAGAAGAACTTTCTGTACAGTAGAATTACAATGATTAAATATAGAAGGAAAATAGAGATGAATAACGGAGATAAATCATAATTAAATGAAGTAACTTTTGCAGTAGTAACTCCTGCAGTGTATGTCCAAATATGGATGGAAAAATTACTGGGGGGAAAATTTGAAAAGTTTGAGAATACCAAATTATTTTCAAGTACTCAAGGTTTCTTCTCCAGACTTTTCGTAATTTTAAAGGGAGTTTATAAATTTACAATGGAAAAACCCAACACTCATCAATTTTATTAACTAATCAAGTTCAACATGAATAGTGAGACTATTATAATACACTAAGTAGATCACACCATCATTTCTGTCATATATATTTTTAACTGTATAATCAATGCATTCATGAAAAAGTAGAAAAATAATTATACAGATTAAATGGCCAATGTTCCTCAGTGTCAAGACCATGAAAGAAAAGGAAAGATTCATACATTCTCAAAGACTAGAAGAAGCAAAACAGAAATATCAAAGAAATACTATGGCAGGACCCTGGTCAGGATCATGGATCAAAAAGCACATTTATGGAAAGCCTTGTGAAATTTCAAGTAATTTCTTGTGCCAATGCTAATGCCTTTGTTTTAATAATTGTACTGGGACTATGAATCACACTAACATTGTGTATAGTTGGGTTGGGTGTCATGGGAGAAACTCTTAATTTTGCAACTCTTCTATATATTTTCAAGTTCATAGTAAAAGGTTAAGTCTTGTCTGAAAATCATTACAGCTTTTTGAGAAAAACCTGTATAGTATCAACATAGTTGAACTTAGAGTTAAACTATTCTTTTCCTTGGGTGAGAAGTTTGGAGACATTGAAACAACACAACAAATAAATATACTAAAAAATTCAATTGTAAACCTTAATGTACCTTTGTAAAAATAATATATCAAGTGATCCACTATAAACAGAGATTAAACACATGAGTTTATAAATACTGATTACCAGAATTTACACAATTAGCCTTTTAGTATATTAGAGAGAATGTTTGTTTTCTAGTATACATGGAACATGCAGATTAGAACATACATCAAACTGTTTAGAAGCCACCAGAAATTTTAAAAGATTCATATAGTCTTTTGGCATAATGTAAAATGTAATTAAATATAAAAATATACAATCCAATATTGGGGGAAATAAAAACAATCTTTAAATAAATTAGGTCAGATATTTAGGAATGCTCAGAAATGATTGATACTGAAAATATTGCATCTACAAAATTTAAGTACAGTAAAAATAGTACATAGGGAGCTGTATTCAGATTTTTGGTGAGCTTTGACAAACTACATGAGGAAACTTAAGAGAAGAAGGGTATATTTTGGTTCATGATTTCCAAGATATTTCTACCCATGGCCACCTGGATCCACGAATTCTAGGCTTGTTAATGTTAATGAAGAGGCATTATAATATGGTAGGGAAAATTTGACAAAACTTAGTTTACATCATGACTGTCAGGAAATAGAAAAAAGGAAGCAAAAAAAGAAAGAAGAAAGGAAGGAATGATGATGAGGAGGAAAGGAACCGAAAAAATTCTGTCCAAGTTTCATTTTAATTTTTAAAAGTATTTAACTATTTTTATGTTCACACACACACACACACACACACGTACACACACGTGTGTGTACGTGTGTGTGTGTGTTTGTGTGTACATATCAGGGCCTCTTGGCACTAGAAAATAATGCAAACACTTTTGTATCTGGAGTACATGAATGGCTTAGAAATTGAACCTAGGCCAGCAGGCTTTTCAAGGAAGAACTTCTACTGAGAAACCTAACTCTAAGTTTCTTTCTTTCTTTCTTTCTTTCTTTCTTTCTTTCTTTCTTTCTTTCTTTCTTTCTTTCTTTCTTTCTTTCCTATGAAATGGAAGGTTAAAATACAAATTTCCCACAGAACTTATTTAAAAAAAAATCTTACATTCTCTAAATATTTTCTAAAATTTCACACAATTTCATTTAGACATCAGGCCAAGATAATCAGTAAAACAATGTATATTTTATAGCTACACACACATATCTCAAAGGCATGACTATAGATTGAGGGAAAAGTCCAAGCCAATGAAGAATTTCATAATGTGTGCATACTTTTGTCATGCCCGCTCTTTGTCCTTTGACAGATGTTACTAATTCACTGCATGTTGGTACCTGTAAAGAGAAAATGTCACTTTTGCTGACCTTGGAAGGTTGTAATTGACTTAGCCCAGCAGTTAGGTAGTTATTTAGGGAACACTATTAGAGCCGATGGAGAATATTTGCCTACAACCAACTTCAAATATGTCCCTCCATCAAGCAAGGCTTTGTGTAATATCACTTTCATAAATACAAAGTCACTATTAAATCAATCATTCAGGTAAATATCGACTACAGACATTGCATGGGTCAATACAGATTGAATACTCTCATTTGTTTTTCTGAATGTGTCATATCGTGAAAGAGCCCGGTTGTCAGGTTACAAATAAAAGAACCTTTCATTAAGAGCAACAGTAAAGCAGCCAGAAGTGCTGGGTAAAAAGCTAGGGTGAGCAAAGGTAAACACTCCAATTTAAAGCATTTGTTTCAAAATCTTAGGAAGTTAATACTGCTATTGTAGAATAGGTATAATTCCAATAGCAGTATTGAATGAAATGGAGTGGATAAAACTGTGATTGCAGGTTGTGTGTGCGGCCGGGGGCCGGGGGGAGCTAAAATCAACATGAAATTAGCAATCATCTTTATCAAAAAGAAGACTCTATGATTGGTCTGACTAGAGTAGTAATAGATGAATAGCTAATCTCAAGTTTGAATGTATCATAAACCATGGAAGAACAGGAAGCTTGCAGAGTACCTAGATGAGCATTACATTCATGCACAATTCAGGGGAATTTTGCTCTAATTTTATAGTATTGCTTTTTTAAGTCAGTACACAAAGTAAGGAGTTTCATTATGACCGTTTTCACACCTAGTCAGTTTTTATTTGTTCTTCCTACCCTTTGTTATCCTCATCACCTTCTGGAGCAGTTACCTTCTTGTTGCTCAGAGAAATCATCCATTGAGATGCACTTGCCCCTATAGGTTGATAGACATTTTATGATGCAAAATGCACTCATTACAACGTTAAAATTCCCAGTATTTCCCAGGCCCAACATAGTACAAAAGTCCAGTCTCCTCTGAGACTCATGACCATCTCTTAACTCTGAGGTCTGTGATACCAAAACACAAGTTTCTACTTCAAGCATGTGTTACAGACAAAATATTCCCATATCAAAAAGAAAAGGGATCAAAACAAGTAAAGACTGCACCAATTCAAGATTGAAAATAAGCAGGGCAAACATCAAATTCTGCAGCTCAATATCCAGTACCTGGAACTAAACATGAAATCCTCTGGGCTCCAAAGGGCCTGAGCAACTCGACCTCTCCAGTCATACTGCTTGCTTCCTGATCCAGGAGCTTTCTTTAGTGACTGCCCCTTAGTCCTGACATCTCCAACATCCTGGAGTCTATACTACAAACCACAATTCATCTTCGTAGCTCCATAGCTCCATAGCTTATCCTCGCAAGGCATCCTTGCAGGGACTAAATCCCAATTTGACATCACTCAACTCCTGTGGTCACTTCTAGAAAGTGGTGTTGCAATCCAATGAACCAATTTCTTTAATTTATTTTACATCTAAAACCAATACCAGGTGGGAGATACTGCAAAATTTCTTTGTGCAGGGGAGGCATAAGGCCAGACTCCCCCAAATCAGGAAACTCTTTCAACAATGTTCCTTTAGGCCTTCTTCCTTCCAAAGAATGAGCACTCTTCAAATTGTCCCAATGCACAGCACCTGGACCCTCCTCAAAATGGTAATCTTCTAAACAATCATATCTGAAGTAGGACCAGAAAACTAAAACTTTCCAGTACTTCCTTCTGAACCAAACTTTACATCCTTCACATCCTTCTACTATGTATTTTCCTCCATCAAACACGTCTATTACTTTTTGTTTCAAATTCAACTTTTCTCAAGTAGTCAGGACACAGGCAGAAATGGGCAGAATATCATATAAACCAGCTCCAAAAGACCAAATACTGTATGGTCAGGTTCCTTGGAGCAACAGACCTACTTCTTGCTACCAATTTTCTCTTGCAGTTACCTTCTCATTAGAGAAAACAAAAACAAAAACAAACAAAAAAAACCCCACCTGACTACAAACAGCTTATGGAGGAAAATGGCTTATTTCAGCTTACAGTTTTGTTGGAAAGTTTCATCATGGTTGAACCGCATGGCCATGAGCAGCCATACAGCTGAGAATCACATCTCCATGTCAACAGAAAAAAAGCAATCTGAGTACCAGGCCTAGAGCTGGAATATATTACCCCAAAGCCAGAACCCACTAAAGCTTAACTCCCCAAAGCGACACAAATTTTCCAAATTGCCACTGGATGGGAACTAAGTATTCAAAACAAATGAAAATGTAGGGTAAGTTTCATTTACACCACCATACAATCCCCTTTCCTTGCTGGTCAAACTTCCTCTCCTCTAAAATGTCTCTTTCTGCTTTCCCATGACAAGTATTCCATTTTCCTCTCCTTCTCTTCTTCCTTAAGATCTTTTATTCTCTACACATGAAACACTTTCTAGTTTTATGACCCTTTGCCCACAAATATGTACCTATATACAAATTTAAATATAGGTCCTGCCTGCTTGAGAGGAAATATGTGGTATTATCTTTCTGAGTATGTCATATTTTACTTAACATGATCATTTCTAGTTAATCTAGTTTCCTGAAAATATCATGATTTCATTTTTATTCATGACTGATTAAAATTCCACTGCTATATGTATGACCTTTTCTTTTTTTATTTCATTTTTATTAATTGAGTAATTTCCTGAAAGGACATATTGCATATTGATCACATTCCCATCATATTCCCTCATCCCCATTTCATTGAGGGCCCTCATCCTTGGGATTATTACTATTCACTGCAGCATCATGAGTACAATTTTCTTTTTCTATGTATTCGTTGATTGACATCTAGTCTCATTCCATTTCTTAGTTGTTGTGAAAAGTGAGTGCATAAATATGGGTGTGCTACCATCTTCGTGGTATATTGAGTTAGAGTCCTTTGGGTATATATCCAAGTGTAGTATCGCTGGGTCATATGGGTCATTCCTTTTCTTATTTTTGAGGAACATCCACACTGATTTTAATAGTGGTCATGCCAGTATATCTTACTGCCAGCAATATATGAGGGTTTCTCTTTCCCAACATCCTCCCTAGGATTTATTCTCATTTATTTTCCTGATAATACCATTCTGATTGGGGAAAGATGGAATCTCAAAGTAGGCTTAATTTACATTCTCCAATATTGAACATATTTACAAATATTTATTAACCATTTGTTTTTTGTTTTCTATTGAGAACTATCTGTTGAGTTCTTTAGAAAATTTATTAAAATTTATTAACTGGAAGGTCTATTTTAAGGTATTTATTTATTTTTAACTCTTTGTTTATTTTTATTTATTTATTTGAGATCAGTAGACAGAGAGAAAGTGGCAGATAGAAAGAGAGAATGGGCGTGCCAGGGACTCCAACCACTGCAAACAAACTCCAGATGCATGTACCACCTTGTGCATCTGGCTTACCTGTGTCCTGTGGAATCGAGCCTCAAACCAGGGTTCTTAGGCTTCACAGGTAAGCACTTAACTACTAAGCCATCTCTCCAGCCTAAGGGTATTTATTTTTTGTAGTTCTTTATAAATTTTAAATATGATATATGTATGACAAATACTATTTCTTTTCTATGAATAATATCACTGGGACGTTTTAACTTTTTATGTTTTATTTTTTTATTTGAGAGCAAGAAAGAGGCATATGGAGAAAGAAAGAATGGGCATGCCTGGGTCTCTAGCCACTGCAAACGAGCTCCATATGTATGCACCACCTTGTGCATCTGGCTTATGTGGATACTGAGAAATACAACCTGGTTCCTTAGGCTTCACAGGCAAGAACCTTAACTGCTGAGACATCTCTCCAGGCCTATTATTGTGAATTTTGATGGACATATTATTGAATCTTAAAATTGCTTTTAGTAATATATCTATTCCAATATTAATTCTGGATCCATAAGCATGGACATTATTTGTAACTTGTAGCTTATTTTTTTAGTTTATTTCTTCAATTTCTCAAAGGTTTCATTTCATAGATCTTTGTATCTTTGGAGATTTTTTCCCCAGCTTAAAAAAAAGTTATTAAAGTTATTATGAATGAAAATTTCCCCCATAAGTTCTTTCTTGGAATGTATGCTGTTGCTATCCAAAAGGAACTGATTTTTGAATGCTGATTTAGTATCCAGCTCCTCTAGAGCTAGTATTTATGAGATTTAATAGCTTTATGGTATGGTCTTTGAGGGCTTTTATAATTGAAGAATCATGTCACTTTCAAACATGGAGGATTTTATTTGTTCCATTCCTATTTTGTATGTTTTATTTATTTCTTTTGTCTTAATGCTCTAGTTAAGAATTTGAGCACTATGTTGAATAAGAATGAGAGAGTAGATAAGCAAGCCTTTTTACTCAAGAGTGCAGAGGAAATTCTCATAGTTTTCCTCATTTAGTGTAATGTTGTCTGTAGGTTTGTTATATATAAACTTTATGTTTAGATTCATTTCTTGTATTCCTTACTTCCTTGGGACATTTTTCTTGAAGACGTGTAAAATACCTTTCTGTATCTGTTGAGATGACAGAGTGATTTCTGTCCTTAAACCCTTTTATACATTAGAAAACATTTATGGAATTATTTATATTGAACTGGCATTTTGCTGCTGGGATAAAACCAAATTATTCTTGATGCATGATATACTTAATGTGTTCTTGGATTCAGTTTCTAAGCATATTCTAGAAAATGTTTGTGTCAATGTTCAGGAGGGGAATATCTTTTTAGCATTCTTTTTTATTGTGTATAATCTTGTTTTGCTATCAGGGTAATGCTGGCTTTATAGTATGATAATGGTAACGGTCCTTCCCATTCTCACTACTGGAAAACTTTGAGAATAATTGGTATTAGATCTTCCTTAAAGGTTTGATAGAATGCCATAATGAATCCGTCTGGTCCTGTGCTTTTCTTTGTGGAAAGACAATTAATGCTTGAATCCAATTGTCTGTCTAGGTTTTGTTTAAATTGTTCATATTTTATGGCTTTAATTTCAGCAGATCATGTGTTTAGAAGTTTATCCATTTATTCCTGATTCTCCAGTTTTTTGGAATACAAGTTATCAAAGTATCCCCTAATGATCCTCTGGATTTAAATGGAATTTCTCACGTAAATTCTCATTTCTTTTTTAATTTTACTAATTTGTGTATTTTTTTTGTCTTGTTTATTTTGGCTAGAGTGCTGTCAATCTTGTTAGTCTTTTCAAATAACTAGCTTTTGTTTTGTTTGTTTAATCTATGTGTTGTTTTTTATCCTCTATTTTACTGATTTCTGCCCTAATCTCTATTATTTCTTGCCATCTGCTGCATTTGGTTTGGTTTCTTCTTGTTGTTCCAAGACTTTGAAATATATTATTATGCTATTTATTTTATATCTCTCTGATTTTTCAATGTAAGCACTTACTGCTTTAAACATTCCTCTAAGATCTGCTTTAATTATAGAGGTTCCATGCTACAATATGCTGTTATTTTCACATGCATCTAGGAGTTTTTTAACTTGTTCCAAATCTCTTCGTTCAGGCAGTATCACTTCAAAGCATATTGTTCAGTTTCCCAGTATTTGTGCAGTTTCTGTGATTTTTCTTGCTCTTGATTTTTAGTTTTATTCCATGATAGCCTCTTAAGATAAAAGGGTGTTCTTAAATTATTTTTTATTTATTTAGACTTCCTATAAAACTATAATGTGATCAACCTTATTGAAGACTGCATGGGCTGACAAAAAGAATATATATTCCTTATCTATTGGATAGAATATTATGTAGATATTTGTTAAAACCTATTGATTTATATACTTCAGATGTTAAATGGTTTGGTTGAAATTTAGCCTAGAGTACCTATCTAAAGATTTAAAAGAGGGCTGGCGAGATGGTTTAGAGTTTAAGGTACTTGCCTGAGAACCCTAAGGACCCAGGTTCAATATCCTGGTCCCAACTAATCCAGATGCACAAGGTGGCACATGCATCTGGAGTTCATGTGCAGTGGTTAGAGGCAGTAGTGTGGATATTCTTCCTCTCTCTCTCTCTGTCTGTTTCTCTCTGTCTCTCCCTTCTCTCTGTGACAAAAATAAATACAGATGTAAAAGATGTTCTGAAGTCACCTACTGCTATTGTATCCAACCTATTTGCCATTTTATTTCATTTAGTGTTTGTCTTATAAAATTTGGAGCCCCAACATTTGTGTATGTGTGTATATAAATACATATATGTGTGTGTATTATATCTTGATGAATCATTCCCTTTATTAATATGTGGGGTTCCAAATGACCCTTGTGGTCAGTTTTCCATTTCTTTCTCTGGGTTTAGGAAATTTTCTGTGATAATTTCATTAAATTAATTGCCTACTTCTTTAAAATTTATATCAGCTTATTTTTCTATGCTGTGGATTCATAGCTTTTGTCTCTTGAGTGACCCCAGAGTTCTTAGAAGTCTTTTTTTTATTTTTTAAATTTTTGTTCATTTTTTTCTTTATTTATTTGAGTGAGACAGACACAGAGAGAAAGGCAGATAGAGAGAGAGAATGTACATGCCAGGGCCTCCAGCCACTGCAAATGAACTCCAGACATGTGCACCCCCTTGTGCATCTGGCTTATGTGGGTCCTGAGGAATGGAGCCTCGAACCGGGGTCCTTGGGCTTCTTAGGCAAGCGCTTAACTGCTAAGCCATCTCTCCAGCCCAGAAGTCTTTTTTATAATAATTTGTTTTTTTTTCTTTATATATTTCTGATTGTATTGTTGTCTCATTCTCGTCCTTTATCACTAAAATTCATTCTTAAGCTTGGTATTGTCTGTAGATGAGGTGTCCTACTGTTTTGTATTGACTATTATTTCCATTATTTCTTTTTTATTTTTATCATCACATATTAGTTATATATAATAGTGGGTTTTCTTTTGATAGTTTCATACATGCACATAATATATTTTGATTATGCCTATTCATTGTTGCCTTCTGTTGTACCCATTATATTTCCCTTGATCCCTGTCTTCTTTCCAACTCACTCTCTTGTGTGTGTGTGTGTGTGTGTGTGTGTGTGTGTGTGTGTATGTCACAATGAATTTCATCACGGTTGCTTACAAGAGCATAGGCAACTTTCCAATGCCTACTCCACTGAAGGAGTGGCCCCAGAAATTACTAAAATCTATAAATTCTCCAGATATAGTAATGTCCCATAAGTCCCTCTGCTCTCCGTGACAGGATGTCAACAAGCCCAGTCTTGAGCAGATCTTGTGCAAATCATCACAGTTGCTATGAGTCCAAGAGTACAAGAGCTGTCATGCCAAAAATTCAATGTTCCATATTACTACTCCCCTTTCTACTGTCCCTTACATTCTTTCTGCCCCTTATTCCATGTTATTCCCTAAGCTTTCTATGGGGAGATACATATATTAAAAAAATCTTCCCTGGCCAAAGTTAATAGCATCAATAATCAGTGATGATAAACATAATTATTTAGAAGGCATTTCATGACCATAGCATGTTCATTTAGCCAAACAATAACAGTAGCTTCTGCACTAGGGCCTATCACCACCCTAACCATGGGCTTTTGACTTGTTTTATAGTACCAGAAGTGAATTCCCTTATGCAGAGTCAGTGTCAAATCCAATCAGAAGGGAGTTAGTTAACCACATAATGGCTTACCACTATTGCCTGAGTAGGCTCATCTTACCTGGCCACTTAGTAGTGCTGCATCCCTGGTCCATACCTGAGTAACACTCAGGAGCTTGCATGCCTCTTTGGTTCTTTGTTCTTTTTCTTTTTCTTTTTCTTTTCTTTTCATTTCTTCCTTTCTATCTTTCTTTCTTTCTTTTTTTTTTTTTGAATCTTGATTTCCTTGCTTAGTTTTTCTTCAAATTTCTCCTCCAAATTACTCCTTGGCATTTTCCCAAAAAGCTTTTAACTAAGCATTTTTTCCGCTCTGAATCACCCCATGTTTGTTTTAACAAACATTACTATTTTATTTTGTATGTTTCTTGTCTTCTAGCTCTTTCTATTATAGAAATACTGTCTGTACCTTTATCCTGACTCTACTTCATCTAGTCTCATTGAGGCCAGTTCTAATCTATCAATTTGTCCAGGAGAACAATTTCCAAAATTCAGTTTTTTTCCCTAATATGTTTATTTATTTATTTGAAAGACATACATACAGAGGGAGAAAGAAATATAGAGGCAGAGAGAGAGTAAGGGCATGCAAGGGGCTCCTGTGACTGCAAATGAACTCTTGACTCATGGGCCACTGTTTCATTTGGCTTTACATGAGTACTGGGGAATCAAACCTTGGCCTTTAGGTTTTGCAAACAAGTGACTTCAACCTCTGAGCTGAATTCTTCCACCCCAAAAATTCAGTTTTGTAAACAACTAAAGGTGGCTTTAAAGTATAGTCAAAATGAAAGAAACAATAAAATACATACAAGTGCCAATTAGTATCATCCTCCAATAGTATTACATTACTAGTAACTTATATATCAAACATGGTGTAGCCTTGAAATCTGCAAAGCAGTGACTGGCACTAGGTGTGGTGCTATGCAACCTGAGCTACACAATGAGACCCCCATCTCAAAATCTAAATAAATCATGAATGAATGATTCAACAGTAAATAAGGAGAATAACAATATATGTAATCCTTGCAACACTCCTATATGGAATGGACAATGGATTTTCTTACATTCCAGATGAGGGACCCTAAGGTCTGGAAAATATAGGCTATTTTCCAAATGATATTACTTATGAACCCAAAGGATGAAGCATTTGTGTACATGCATGTGGAAGTTTCTCACATTTACTTTGCAGCACATCAGAATATTCAGAATGTTGGCAAATGTCAAAAACAGGTGGTCCAGCGGCAAATCCCAAATATAGGTTATTTTACTTTGTCAGCAGTGATTTTCTATTTGCTCATTTATTTCATTGTGTTTTAAAATATGGCTGATATTTTAAAATCAGAAAGTTACACATAAAATTATCAGATGAACCAGGTGTGATGGCATATACCTTTAATCCTAGCACTCCAGAGGCAGAGGTAGGAGTACCACTGTGAGTTTGAGGCTAGCCTGAGACTACAAAGTGAATTCCAGGCCAGCCTAATCTAGAGTGAGACCCTATCTCTAAACAAACAAACAAACAAAAACAATAGTGGGTGAAAATCTATACAAACAATATGATATTGTAGCAATATTTGTCTCCATACTCAGCTACTAAGCTTTGATCCTTCAGTTTGTTCTGGATCCTTTATCAGAGGTATGATTTAGGACACTTTCACTTCTGACTTGTCTCATTCTACACAAAGCATAGGTCAAGATAATTCATAAAGCAAGGAAATATTGGCCTGAGAAAAACAATAGGGAGAATTGTGTTGAATATGATTTAGACTTTATGTATTAATTTTTTTTTTGAGGTAAGGTCTCACTCTAGCCCAGGTTTACCTGGAATTTCCTAAGTAGTCTCAGGCTGGTTTTGAACTCAAAGTGATCCCCCTACTTTAGCCTCACAAGTGCTGAGATTAAAAGCTTGTACCACCACGCGCAGCTTTATGCATTCTTTTATGCATTCATTTCATATCTCTCCTTTAAACCTGCACTTGAACAGCTCTTAAGTAAAACAACTTCTGATGATAACATTTAATACCTTTCTCCACTTGAACAAAGATATATGAAGACTAGTAATTATTAGTATACTCATACTTTATAAACAAATGAAGATAAAACCAAATATTTCACAGAAAATCCCTCAAAGTGACATATATAGCCACCCTCTCAGACCAGTTTTCATGATATCAATGAATGGCCAAGAACATTGACACCCAGGTTTAGATTATATGTTGACCTTTTCTCAAAGAATTCTCTCTAACACTATAATTTCTTCCAGCTATTTTTAGAATGTACAATCAATACAATTGTCTCCAATGATCCAGAAGTAACTACAGATGCATGCCAAGAAAGATTGCTACTTTGTTTTGCTTCTCTTTATACTTTCCCTCATAGACTATGTAACTTATCCAACACTGAAAAATTGATTCTGCTAAAATGCTGCACAAATCCTTTTCAAAGTTTGTAAGTATAAACTAAGCCAGACACTCCTGCAGCTTGAGAACCTCCAATAATACAGTTCTTACCAAGGACAGCCTGTGTTTGAGAAGCAGCCATGCAGCTCTAATACAAAAAAGTGATCTCAAATTCCAGTCTTGGAAGGACATATCTTATAATGTGAAGTGCCTCATACACAGGGTAATGATGAGCTCTGCTTGTTATCCAGTCATAATTTTAGTGAAAAAAGACAATGAGAAAGAAATATTTTTGACTAAATCAAAATTGCTAATTGATTTCTCTTCACATTTTAGACAGCCTCATCTCATAAAACAGCATATTTTATGAAAGGAGAATATACATATGTAAAAATTAATAATATTCATGTCAAAATTCTACCAAAGTACCACAGGTAGAAGATGCGCTCATAAATATTGCTAATTTCCTAGAATAAAATTGCTTAAACAGATATAATAAAATTTTTAGATACATTTTATACATATATATATATATATATATATACCCACGCATCTTTATATAAGTGATATATATGCATATACTCATAAATGGAAAATTATAAATAAATGAAGTTATATTACAAGTTACCAAACAAACTCAAAAATGCTTATGTTAAGTTCTTCACTTGGTAAATATGATATGTTGAAGTATGTATGATTTTCTAAAATTCTATGAGAAATATGTCAAGCAACAAAATTAACTCCAGTCTGGGTTATATTTTAAGATATATAATTATAATTTTCTAGGGAAAATGTTATAAAAATCGACTTGTGGGGATTTTGAAGAGTTTCATATTGATCTCGTAGAGTAGTCTATGGAAAAATGGTATCTCCTATCCAGAAACATACACACTAATGTGTAGCCTCATGTATTTTATACATATATGTCATTATACTTTGATAGAATTCATTCTCCTCACAAACTGAACTCTCACATATCACTTGTGCTCTTTTTGCTGGTCCACTTCTTCTGCCCAAATAGGCCCTCTTCTAATTTCATGGGAAATACATTTTTGAACTCTAACTTTATAGCTGTATACTCACATAAAATATGAATGTGAGAAAAGAAGCCACTGAAATTTTAAAAGAAAACATGGGTGATTAAAATTTTTGGTTTGAAGAAAACAGTTTTTCTAATCCTAAAGAGTAAATACGTAAATGAAAATGCTGATAGCTTTGATAATATAAAAGTAATACATTTTGGTTATACAAAAGTTACTATGGAAATTCAAAATTGCAAATAGGAACAAAACTTTTGCAAGTTAATAAAAAAAACAAACATCCAGGATCCCAGTGTGATGACAACACTTCTCATTGTGTTTCCTAACCCGTGAGGAGAAATCACAGTTCATAGAAACAGCATAATTACATGTTCAGCAAGAACAGAGAAAAAGAAAACAAAATGTTCACCATGAAGAAATATTATCCATGACACTTAGGAATATAGAAATTTAAATAATGATGTGAAATTTGTAATCTATCAGTTGTTGGTGGGTAAAATAATGAGCAACCTTCTACATAGGGTATGAGTTTGATAACTGCCAATGTTTCTAGAAGTACAAATTTGTATGACCAAAATCTTTAAAATACACATGCCTTTCAATAATGCTAACAAAATATAGGATATCTTAAGGAATTCAAGATATATATGCCATAATTTACATATACAGATATTATGTGATATTGTTTATTATAAGCTAGATTGATTAAACAGTATCTATAGAGTAAATACTATATAGTTATGAATTCAAATATTCATCCAGTTTTCTATTTTCTTGGATAATTGCAATGAGTGGAATAACAATCACCCTCTGTAAGGCAAAAGACTGAATTTTGACATTCTAAGCCCAGAAGGAGCATGAAAGGGTGATGAAGAACTTCTTGTCCTAAATTGTATCAGTATATTTAATTTCAACAAATATGAATGTATATTTGGAAGGTTGAAGTCACCTGTATAATTTCCATCATCAAAAATGTTAGGGACTTGGAGTGATGGCTTAGCATTTAAGGGGCTTGCCTATGAAGCCTAAGGACCCAGGTTCAATTCCACAGTGCCCATGTTAATCAGATGCACAAGGTAGCACATGCATCTGGAGTTTATTTGCTATGGCCTTGCAGCACAATTCTCTCTATCTACCTCTGTTTCTCTCTCTAAAATAAATATGTTTTTTTAAATGTTAGGTTGTGCTAGTCACGATGTACGACTGTAACTCACCTTTGAAACAGTGTGAAGTCTTTCAACTGCAGCTGTAAATAATGTTCATATCTACTGAGCTTTTAAAAATACCAACTGAGAGCTGAGCATGGTGATATACTCCTTTAATCCTAGCACTTAGGATACAGAGGTAGTAGTAGTAGGAGGATCACTGTGAGTTTGTGTCCAACCTAAGACTACTGTGTGAATTCCAGGTTAATCTGGACCAGAGCACAACTCTCTCTCTCTCTCTCAAAAATCCTATATATACAGCAACTTAAAGTTTCAAAGTAAACTTCATGCTTTAGTAGTGGATTATTTAAAAATATGTCACAGCTATAAATTTTCTTTTGGCTACCACTTTTAAATAGTTTTATTTAAGATATTGCATTTCATGTACATGTAGTGCTTATAAAGTACAATGTTACTGCCTTTCTGGTGCATACATTTACATATTCAAGTATTGAGAATGCTCAGTAAATCCCTGGTAGCTGAATTTTTAAATCATCACACCATTTGAAAATCTGGATCCTTCGAATATTTTACTGTGGAGCAATGTTTCATCTACTAGGGCTGACTTCATCAGCCTCTTTAGTAGTGGGCTCTGAAGGAGCACCAACAGAGGAAGCACCTCTCCCACCAAGAAAGTCTCCAAGCATTCCTTCTGATATGACTACAACATTCTGATACAGCTGGGTAATGATGGATTTTCAGACTTTAATTCTTCGTTCTGATGCTCAGATTCTTTCTTCTTTGAAGTCTGATTCTTGCCATTAACTGATTATGCCATTACATTTATCAATAATCTTCTGTTGACCTTCATTGTTGATCTTCCCTTGAAATTTTCCATCTTCAAAACATGCATTCAAATTGAATTCATGGGAATCTCTGGAATTCTTGGATGAAACCTTGGCTTTCTGGTCTCATTTTTAGCTTTGCACACCTCAGCTTCCTGGACCATACTCTCAATGTTCCCCTTGTCTCAAATGGCCCTTGTCATTGGTGATGACTACCTTGTTCTCTTTTCCTGTGCCCATGCCTATTTCAGAAATATTGAGGGTAACATTAGTATCAATATCAAAGTTAACTTCAATTTGAGGACCACCATTGGGTGTCAGAGTTATGTGTATGTGTTCTAACTTCAGAGGCATATTGTTATTCTTGGTCATGGCTCAATCACCTTTATGCATTTTGATTAGCACACCAAGCTTATTGTCAGAATTGGTAGTAAAGGTATGTGTTTGCTTAGTAGGAATGGTGGAATTCTGCTTAATGACCACAGTCATAACTCCACCAGCAGTTACAATACCAAGAGACAGAGGAATGATATCTAAGAGCAGCAAATCTTTAACATTTTTAGACTTGTCTACAGTTAGAAAAGCTGCCTAGAAAGCTGTACCATAAGCCACAGCTTCATCAGGGTTAATTCCCTTATTCAGTTATTTCCCACTGAAGAAGTCTTGTAGAAGCTTCTGGATCTTTGGGATATGGGTAGTACCACCCATCAGAACAAGATAGTGTATCTGTAACTTGTCTTTTGGCATCTGGAATGGCTTTTTCTACAGGAAATAGAGTGCAGAAAAATAGGTCAATATTCAAATCTGGGCGTGGTGGTGCACACCCTTAATCCCAGCACTTGGGAGGCAGAAGTAGGCAGATTGCCATGAGTTCGAGGCCACCCTGAGATTCCTTAGGGAATTCCAGGTCAGCCTGGGCTAGAGTGAGACCCTACCTCGAAAAACCAAAAAAAAAAAAAAAAGTCTATATTCAATTCTTCAACTCTAGGATGGGTGATGGAGGTGCAAAAGTTAATTCCTTCATACAGACAATCAACCTAAATACTTGCTAGGGTGCTAGAAGGGAGGATGTGTTTAGCTCATTCATAAGAAGTATGGAAACACCAGACAGCTCTCTTGTTCTCACTGGTGTACTTCTTATGCTTGCATTTGCACTCAACAATAAAGAAGTTTATCATTCAATTGTCCAAGTCCTCTCTACACAGTTGGTTATCTCCAGATATAGATTTGACCTCAAACATTCTATCTTCAAAGGTGAGGACTGACACATTAAAAGGGCCACATATTAAGTCAAAAATCAGCAAATTTCGGGGCTGGAGAGATGGCTTAGTGGTTAAGGAATTTGCCTGCAAAGGCAAAGGATCCTGGTTTGATGTTCTGGGATCCATGTAAGCCAGATGCAAAAGCTGGGGCACATGCATCTGGAGTTCGTTTGCAGTGGCTGGAGGCCCTGGCATGCCGATTTTCTCTCTCTCTCTCTCTCTCTCTCTCTCTGTCTCTCTGTGTGTTTTTCTCTCTCTCAAGTAAACAAATAAAATATATATTTTTTAAAAATCAGAAAACTTTTCTTGGCTCAAAACTTCTTGTCATAAGCAATAGAAGCAATAATCATTAATAATTCTAATAATTCATTAACAGCTCTAAATATCTTAAGACTGTCAATTATTCCTGCATCTTTGGTTGCCTGCCACTGAGAGTCATTAGATTAGGCTAAAACTGTGATCACAGCATTGGTAACAATCTTCCCAAGGTAGGGTTCTGCATTTTCCTTTATCTTTGTTAGAACCATAAAGGACACCTCTGGTTATAAACATTTTGTCCCTCCTTTTATATTCTACTTGGACCTTCGGACTGCCAATATCATTTGCCACCATGAAAGGCCAATGCTTCATACCAGGCTGGACAATATCATCATCAGACCTACATCATTAGACATTTGACATCAAAACCGGTGTGGGGATGTTCACCTCAACCTGACTGAATTGTTCTGTGTCAATAGATAAAGGCAATGTAACTCAGTGTGGTTTAGTTTCTCTGGTCATTGGCAATTATTTCCACTATTCTGTGCTTGAAGACACCCATACAAAAGTAGGCAGTGCTAAGATTAATGCCAATTATAGGTCTCTTAAACATGATCACTTATGAGTGGACCCAACTCTGCTAGCAAAGAAATTTCACAAATTCCCAGTGCTTTTGCCACATTCAGTTAGCTTTGAATTTTCATACAAAAATAAAACTACATGTTTTATCAATAGTAATTCAAAATACCAAAGCCAGTAATTTCTAGTTACATTTAAAATAATGTAGGAAGGTCAAACTTTTGAATTCTAATCAAACAAGGTCACAATTATGAATTTCACTTTATTTCTGCTATCCAAATGTCCTCAAATTCATTTCCAGGATAGAGAGGCATGAATACTATCACAATGTTATTTAGTTGATTTTCATTTAAGTTTAGAAAAACCCAATATTACTATGAGTATATAAAAAATAGCTTTATTCTTGACTTGGTCAATTTATTTCAAAAGAATCACAAAAGGCATCAAATACTCAATGCAACATTGGTCAAAAAGAACACAGTAGGAGGCATCACAAAATCTATAGTAACAAAAACATAGTAGAACAATGAAACAGCAGAGAGAGAGACCAAAAATAAACACAAACATTTACAGGTCAATTGATTTTTGACAAAGAGGCAAAGAACACATAATAGGGAAAGGGCAATCTCTTCAATTATAGCCTGTGGGAAAACCAGAGACTCACATACAGAATGAAATTTGACATTCAGATCCCACACCATATACAAAACACAATTCAAAATGGATTAAATATGTCAATGTAAAACAAGAAAATATAACATTACTAGAGTGAAATGTAGGACAAAACTTCATAACGTTTGTCTGGGCAATGATTTGGTTATAATCCCAAAAGAACAGGGAACAAAAGCAAAAATAGACAAATGGAATTACATCAAACTAGAATGCTTCTGCATAGCTGATAAAATAATTCACAGATTGGTGAGGCATCCCATGGAATGGGAGACAATATTTGCAAAGCATGCATCTGATGAGGGGTCAATTTATAAAATATATAAGGGACTCATTTTAATAGAGTGCAAACAACCCAATTACAAGTGATAAAAGGCACTCAAGACATTTCTAAAAAGAAGTCATATCATTCATTAGTCCCATTATTGATTATCACTTTTTTATGTTTTAATATTTGCAATATTTAGATAGTCTAGCCATCAGCCCCTTGTCTGAGGACTAATAAACAAAGATTTTCTCTGATTAAGTAGCGTTTCTGTGCACATTCTGCTGATAGTTTTCTTTGCTGTGAAGAATCTTTTTAATATCATGCAGACTTTTGGGCTGGAGAGGTGGCTTAGTCGTTAAGGTACTTGCCTGTGAAGTCCAAGGGTCCAGGTTAGATTCACTAGGACCCATTTTAGCTAGATGTACAAGGTAGTAAATGTATTTGGAGTTCATTTCTAGTGGCTTGTGGCCCTGGTACAGCCATTCTCTTTCCGCCTCTTTCCTTCTCTCTAATAACTAAATAATATTAATATCATGTAATCTCATTTGATTAATCTTGGGTCTTGATCCATTTTTAATTTTTAATTTTGTACATATTATAACAGGTTATATGCTATTATCCCCTCCCCCAACTCTCATTATCCTTGGGGTCCCTCCTCAGTGGGGTTATGGTATCTAGTGTGGGGTCATGAAGGCTTCAATCAGTCTCTATGAGGTAGCAGGGGAACATGCCTCAGGGTATTCCTACCAGCTCCGTGGCTCTTACAGTCTTTCTACCTGTTTTCCACAATATCCTTTGAGCCATGACAGGCCTGTTGGAAGTCTGATTTAGTGTTGAGTTCTCTGTTGGCAGGAGTGGGGGGTGAGGTGTGTGTGTGTGTGTGTGTGTGTGTGTGTGTGTGATATGTGAATGATGAGAGGACAGCATTCAGGTGTCTGTCCTAGCCTTCCACCAGGAGGGTCTCATGTTCTTCATGCTGCTTTTGGCAGGCCAGTGCCCAAGATTTCAGTGGATTCTTCTGTTTCTGACTCTTTTCACGCCAGTAGAAATGGTTGGGATCACAAATGCACACTGTCTTTAATAAAGAAAGAATTCCTGTTATCTGCATAAACATGGATGGAAATTGAAGACATTGTGCTAAGTACAAATACTACATGATGTTATTGGTTTGTGTACTTGATAGAAGTTGTCCACATAGAAGCAAAAACAGTAGAATGGTGGCTTGAAAGATATGGACTTGGTCAAAGATACAAAATTTCAGGAATGCAATACAAATTCCATGGATCTAATTTATAGAATGATGTATACAGTTAATGTATTATGAACTTCAATTTTGCTAAAATAGTAGACCATAACTGTTGTCATCATCAAAAAGGTAACAGCGTGAAGTCATGGATATATTAATTAGCCAAGTAGGGGTAGTCATTTTATTTGTATATGTGTTATGATTTTTATTTGATTGTCAACTTGGTAGGGCATAGAGTTACCTGTGAGGGACTATCTTACCTAGGTTAATTGAGGTGTGAAGACCCCCCTTAGCTGTGGATAGTAACATTCCATTGGCATTGGCCTTGAGCTATATAAAAATGGGGGAGCTGGCTGAGAATCAACATTTATCCCTGCTTCTTCACTGTGGGTTTAATACGACCAGTTGCCTCAAACTCCTGTCACCATGACTTCATTGCTACTATGGAGTGAAACCTAAAGCTGTATGCTAAAACTCTTCCTGTTTAAACTGATTTTGTTGGGTATTTTGTCTCAGCAGCAAGAAGTTGACTAATCCAATATGTATATGAAATCATCATGTTGTACATGCACAATATGTATATTTTTTGTCAATTAGCTATAAAACTGAAAAAGGCAAATATTTATAAATTACCATGTTTAAACAAATACATTTATACCAATATACATATTGCATATTGTTTTCCAGTTACATATGGCAAAGAATAAGTATGTGGAACTTAGTGGATTTGGGTGGGCAAGGAAAGTAAGACTAAGAATGTACTATCTGAGTCATGAATTCAAGTTACAAATATTTGAGATATATATATAATGTACATCTGAACAGATTTTTTGATTCATTGTTGATGTGAAATTGAAGCCCTGATTTAAGTGGCAAGGTGATTGATATCTCGCTTCATTCCATCTAGAATGGATTATGCTCTGGGCTTTCACTTTCATCCACTTTACTGCCAACAAACTTACTGATGAGAGTCAGTTCATTTCTCTAGAATTAAAATATTGGATGTATATTATTACCTTTATGCCATTAGAGATTTTTAAAATATCACTTAGAATTTTATTTTTCATCAATGGAAGGGCTAGTTACTGAAAGTAGATGACTTTTTCATGTTTATTACCATGTGAAAACTTTATCTTAGGTCCACAGTATGTATTGTGGCTCCTATTTTCGTAGGAGATAGTTTAATGAATGTGCTGGTAGATGAATATATAAAGAGGTAAAGTGATATTTATAGGATAATGGGACAGTAGAGGCATGTATAAAAGAAAGCTCATCTAGACCCTTTAAGTTACATGTGCCACAGTGCATTAGGCTTTACATGGTTACTGGAGAATTGAACTTGGATCATTCTTCTCTCTAGGCAAGCACCTTAAATGCTGAGCCATCTCTCCAGCCCAAAATATTTGTATTCAAGTTCCTATTTATTATCAAGTCTTTCTTACATTTAATGAGCATTTATTTCATGAAAATCTATTTTATTCATTTATTAAATTCTATTGTTTTTCAAGGCATTATTTAATAACCATTGTTTTATTTCATGAACTCATTAACCTATATCCTTTATTTAAAATTTAATTAGACCAACACTCAATATGTCCATTTGGGAGAAATGTGCTTATATATCAACATGGAAGTTGATAAGAGCATATCACTGTTTATTCTATAAAACATTATGGAGTAGAAAATGTATTTTATTTCTTTCTCACCTCACAAAACATTTTACCTCATTAATTATTGTTTTCCTATATACAAAAGCCTTTGTTTTTTGTATCAAACCTAGATCTTTTACTCATAGCAGTAACCCAAATTAACAAGCTGTGAGCATTTCTAGGCACTGCACTCTACAAGCTTCAAAGACTCAGAATTAAAAGGTTTCTTAAAGAGAATCCATTCATTCTTCATATAGGGGAACTGAGACTCAGAAGGGAAATGATAGTCAATGTTAGTTTCCTGCAACTGTAATTCAAGGCATTTATTGTACAAATATTATTTCCATTAAATACATTATTTTTCCAAACTGTTCTTCAATTTCTACAAGTGATTCTTTCTTTCTTATCATCAAAATGCTGGAGATAAGATTCTCTATAGTATAACATTCTAAATAATTTGCTGACTCAACTTTGCAATATCTTATTCAAAACTTACTATAATTCTATTAGGACAGTATTTTTTCCATTAAGCTACCCAGTCTTACAAATATAAGCATCTCTCATCTTACGCAAACCATCCGTCAGTCTACTTACTATTTAAACTACTACACTTTTTTTTTTTAAAGGACCAGCACAAGGGGGAAGGAGATCAGCACAGAGAAACTACTATACTCTTTAGGTACAGCTTGCATTCTCCATTTTATTTTTCACCTTCCATTTTGATGCAGATTGCTGTTACTGAATGTATCAATGGCCTATGTCTGACTACAACTAGTGGATGATTGAAAGTCTGTATCTCCATGGTGCCTTTTATTAAGATTGTTTACCTGGTATTTTTTTAAATATTTGTTTGTACTCTTGGCTTCTCTGACAATATAATCTAAATATTTTCTGGTTGTACATATAGGTTTTGGTTTCTAGGAACTATTACAGATTTATTGGTTGCTATTTTTTGTTTATCTGTCTGTTTCAATTGAGACAAGACTTTGCTATTCAGCCCCAGTTGGCCTGAAACTCATCAAGCGTCTTGGGCCTTGAACTACAGAAGCTTCTGTATCAATCTCCTGAGCGTTCAGATTATAAGCATGAGCCACCACTCCTGGCTTGCTCTTTTTTAAAATGCTATTGGCTATAGGGCTTTGTCCTAGGCCTTTTTATTAAGCATCTCTATGTGCTAAGCAGTACTATATGGACTGAAATGAGTCTGTGACTTAAACAGAAAAAAAGAAAAAAATATTTGCCTTTGAATTCCAGGTCAGCATGGGTAGAGTGGGACCCCACCTCTAAAAAAGGGGGAACATGGAGAGATGGCTTAGCAGTTAAGGCACTTGCCTGCAAAGCCCAGGGGCTCACGTTTAACTCACCAGAGCTCATGTAAGCCATACACACAAGGTGATAAAAGTGCAAAGTCGCACATGTGCACAAGATGGTGCATGTGTCTGGAGTTCAATTGTAGTGGCTGGAGGCCCTGGTGCTCCAAGTCTCTCTCTTTATCTCTCTCATTTTCGCTCTTTCTCATAAAAAGGCCAGTCTTTTGGATTTGCCTCAAAAAACAAAAAGGAAATGATCTTATTATGTTCCCTCTCTACCACACACTGTGAGTAATCTCATCCAACCTGTGTCTTTAATTGCCGTCTTTATAGATTGAATCTGAAATGTCTCTCACAAGCTCAGGTTTCAAGCACTTGAGCCCCAGCCTGTGGTTAGTTTAAGACTGTGCTACCTTTAAAAAGTAGGGCATGTTTGCTAGAAGGAGATCATAAGGGGCTGGCCACTGCAGGTTATACCTGTTTCTGGCTCCAGAGGCTTGTCTCTGTCACCAGTCTTCTGCTTTGTGAACAAGTTTTGCCACAGGATAACCCACAGACAACCCATCCACAAGCCAGTTCTACCACCATGCCACACCTACCACAATGAACTGAAATGTCTCAGAAACTGTGAGCCAAAATAGAAGTCTCATCTCTTAAATTGTTTCCCTCATGTATTTTGTGATAATAGTTGGGTGAATAACCAAAATACCCCCTTTATAAAAATAATTCAAAAATATTCATTTCCACCACAACCATTTCTCATTAGGAATGTTCAATTTGGGTTGGAGAATGGCTTAGCTGTTAAGGAACTTGCTTGCAAAGACTAAGGACCCAGGTTAGATTCCCTAGAACCCATATAAACCAGATGCACAAGGTGGCTCATACACATGGAGTTCGTTTGCAGTGGCTAGAGGTCCCGATGTGCCCATTTTCTCTCTCCCTGTTTCTCTATTAATTTAGTAAAATATAAAAAAAGAAGGTACAATTCAAGCTAAGAACTGCAATTTGAAAGAATTCCCATGTAGAAAGTAGAGATAAGAGAGCTCCAGATTACAACAAAAGACCATTCAGAGATTGTGCCAATGAGTAATTCATATGACTGCAGAGACTCACAAGACAAGGTAGTTTACAGCAAGGGATAGATCATGCAAACCTTCTAACCATAACAAAGAGTAAAGAATTAGACTTTTATTTCAAATACGTGAAACTTTATTGAATTATTTTTCAACTTTAGTGAATATACTGTATTGTTTCCATTGGCTTTGCTTTCCTTATGGTGATTCTGTAGAATAAACCATTGAGCATTCTAAGTTATCACTATACCATTGAGGAATAATCTATGGTTTTACTTTATTCAGCATGGTCAGGTTTGAGTAATTCAGACTATTATAATTAAGATTTTTAAAGTATTGATAATTTTCAACACAGAAATCAACTTAATATTTCATTATAATGGTATTATTTATATGAATTTAGTAAGAATAATATATTTTCTCTATCACTTATCTTTTTTTTCCAAAAACTATTGTGGTGAGGTTCATTTATTGCAACATTCATAGATATTATACGGACACAAATATCTAAAAAAATTATGTATATTACTAGATACTTCAAATCTATTGTGAAACTATTTTAATGTAATATGTTCTAACTGTCTGTGAATTTTAGAGTAAGTCATGATTTTTCTGTACTAAATTTGTAACTAGCCACTTGACAGTATCCATTTTTGAATTACTTTGAGTTCCATTTCCAGTTAAGTACATCTTTAAGTAATGGTAATTTTGTTTCCTTCATTTCACAAACTATGATTTTCCCTTATCATTCATGTTACAATGAATTGAAAAATCCTTGAAAACTGACAGGAACTATGTGTATTTTCAGGAATGCTCATATTCCTTGTTTTAAAGTGATCAGGGTTTCAAAGGTGAATTACTTTCTCATTGCTGTCACCAAATATTTGATGAGAAGCCACTTAAGGAAGGAAGTATTTGTGGCAGCTCATATTTCAAAGTTACCATCTATCATTTTGGGGAGGGTATGGCAGCAGAAGATTGAAGCAACGGGTAACATTGAGTCAAGAGAGAAGAAGCAGAGAGCAATGAATGCTGGTACTCAACCAGCTGTCTTATGTTTATTCCATCCAGGACCCAGGCCATGAAATGGTGTTGCCAACAATTAATGTGGGAATTAAACTAATCAAAACAATACTTCACAAGTATGCCCAGAGACTAACCCTAATCTACATTGGAATGCCCAGAGGCTTGTTCCTTAGGTTATTTTATGTGCTATAAAGTTGACAATCAGTATAAACCATCATAAAGAGTTTATATCATACTGGCTGCTAGGTGGAAATATATATTAAAGACAACTTTTATCTCTAAGTTGCTACGATTTTGTCTCTAGCAGGAAGAGATGATGACTTAATGTAAACTCTATTTTCTGCACTATAAAGATGAGAGTAATTTGGCCTGTTGATTTTATAATTTTTAAGAATAGATTTCTTTACGTAGAATCATTGTTCAAGTCCTGGAATAAACCATTTGGGTTATAGTACATTAATTTTTATCATATATTGCTAGACTCCATTATCTAATATTTTATTTACAATTTTTGCAACTATATTTATAATATCAGCCAGTACTAATTTGTGCTAGTGCTAAGTTTTTTTTTTTTTTTAATTAGGAATGTATGTTCAATTTTACCACTTTTCAGTATCTATTGAGTTGATGGTATGCACTTCAAAGACAATGACTTTGCTAAAAGAAATACCACACTTGAATATACACCTAAAAACTATTATATCAAAATACCAGAGATGTCTAGAGACCCCTATTTATTGTTGCACTGTTCACCAACTCCAAGAAATGGAACCAGCCCAAATATCCATCAAGAGGTGAGTGGGTAAACAAACTGTACATATGCACAGTGAAAACTGATACAACCATAAAGAAAAAGAAAAAGGATATTTGTATGAAAATAGAACTGGAAATCATTATGCAAATAAAATATTCAAAACTCAAATATAAATAGTTTTTTCTCATATGCAAAACACAAATTATGCATATATTTGTTTGCATTTATAAATGTGTGCTTATAGCTCACAAATCTAGAAAGAGGATCATGAGAAAAGAGATCTTAAAGGGATTAGGAAATAGAGAACAATGGAATATTCATGATGAGAAAGAATGAGGGATTGTGTGGGAAAAAGGAGATAATCAGCTAAAGAGGCAGGGGCCATAGGGAAGGGTGGGTGAGTACACGGAATGAAAACAAAATGTAAGGACAGAGATATATGAGTGTGCCACAATAAAACCCATTAATATGTATGATAAACTAGAAATTAAATATTTCAATTGGTGTTATAGACATCTATAAGGGTTTCCTGGTTGTTCATAGGATATTTTCTTTGTTTTGTTACATAAAACTTGCAGACATGTGTCTATACATTTTCCATTTTTCTACCAGAAAACCTATAAGATTTTCATCTGTAAACAGATACCACTAATATTTAAGATTTAAAACTTTATATCCCTGACCATTATTTCTGATTCCATTTTTCTTATTACTTCCTCAATAACACCTATAATTCTTAGATTACAAATCCATTCTCTTCTTAAATTTTTTCTAGTCTTTTTCTTAATTAGTTATTGTCTGTGACAATTTGTTACTATTATCACATAAAGGACAAAAATGTTCTTGAAAGTCTTAATTTCTTTTCATGGTTCCACATGAATGCTAATTCTGTTTTGTTCTAATGGTATACTTTATTTGCAGTATCTCCTCATTTTAGCTATTTGGATAGCACCTGAACTTCATTTCATATGATTATATTGTTCTTTTAAAAAAATGATCATACTTCCTCACAATCAATTGACAATATGAACTGCCTTCTTTATAAAATTCCTTCAGAACCATTCAATAACACTAATTTTTCAAACATACATGCTTTCTTTGAAATTATGACTTAGTATTGACACTCTTTTTTATTTCTGTATAGTTCCCATAAAACTAAAGTCCTTTGGTGGTTGTGATTTATGGGTTTTTTTCCTCTATTTTTTCCTTGAGTGAGATATATTTTAGGTAGAATCATTTGACTGTCTATACATTAACTTTTCATTTTTAAATTCAATACTTGGGCACACATTGAGATAAAAGCATATAGTTTCCACACCAAATCCACTTTTTTAGTTATCTTTACAATTATGTTGTGAAGTGGAATATTTCCTACCACTTAACCTGGGTTTCTGATGCATTGAACCAATTTAACATCATGCTTCCAAGACACTTCTCTGTGTCCTTTAAGAATATAACTTTTTCTAGGAACCATATTTCCTTGTTCTTGTCAAGTTATATTTTGATTTTTGCAGTTTCTCAAAGTTTTGAAGGGGAAAAGGCTGTCCTTTGATTTCTAGTTTATTCCTTCCTTTTTAGAAACAGGCTGTTCTTTACAGTGAAACCCAGAGAGCTCATGGGGCCTGAAGACTTTTATTTAATTAATTTCAGCAGATTTTCAATTAATGGAAATTCCTTCAAGAATCTAAACTCACATCAGTGTTAGTTTTCACTGGTGGCATGAAATTTATTATTGATCTATATTTCAGCTTAATTATTACAACCATCTGGAAAAGTTTAGATTTGAGGCGAATAGTCAGGCATATCTTAAACTAAACATCCTTTTGGAAAGTTTTATTGATGCCTTGTTTTCTTGTGTGTGCTTTATTTCAAAGTACCTGGTAGCAATTAGGAACTAAGATGGACTTTCAAGGGTTAAGCTTTTCCATGAATCTACTTCTAGTTCTATTTATCACTATCCTCACATCTCCAGTTCCTTTTATTCTGTTTTCCCAGTTTTTTTTTTCCACTAGATATTGAATGTTATAGAGAATGTTGTAGTTGCCCTCTCATTGCTGAGAAAAAGCACCCAACGCAAAGCAGCTGATGAGAAGAAAGTTTTTCTTTCTTTCTTTCTTTTTTATTTTGTCTTCCAGTCTCAAGAGGAAGCTCCATAATAGCAGGGAACAAAATGGCATGAGCAGAGGCTGGATATCAACTCCTTGCCACAACAGGTGGAAAAAAGCAGCAGGAAAGCTATCTGAACTCTGGCAAGGAGGAGGGGCTATAACATTCAAAAAGCCTTCCACCAACAACAAACCTCTTCCAGCAAAGCTGAGGACCAATCATTTAGAACACATGAAAATATGGGGGAGCATATATTTCTAACCACCACAAGTACATTCTTACATTAGACAATCAAATAGTAAAGCAATCTTATGTTAAATGACATTATAGAGAAACAAAACATTACTTCACAAGCATGACTTTGCTTAAGAATCATTTTTAATGCACTGTATCAGATTTGTATTGCTCAACTCATGACACAGTACTTTGTGTTTTTAACCTGGAATAATTTCAGTTCCTTGAAAGTTTCTTGGTGAATAAGTGCAGGAATAACTTTCAAGTGTTCTTCAGTTACTTCCAAAAATAAAATTGGCTAGGAAGATTTCTCAGTAGTTAAAGGCATGTACTTGAAAAACTTGCCTACTTGGGTTTAGTTTCCAAACCACCCATATCAGCTCAATGCAAAAAATGGTACAAGCATCTCATGTTTATTCAGAGGTGCAGGAGCCCCTAGCATACAAGCATACCCATGCACACACACCTGTATGCTTGTAAAGAAATAAATTTAATAACATAAAAGTAAAGGAGTTTACATATAGACTTGTTAAGATATGACTAGCATATTAAAATGTAAAAGAAATATTATTTTCTTTCAGAAAATAAAAACTACACAAAATCAATTATATATGATATAGCCATTCAACTGAAGTGTTAAATTTAAAATGTCAGTCCAAAGTCAGTATATGGTGTCATTGTCCAATATTTTGAATGAGAGGGATTTTATTGTATTTACAAAATAACAATTTTAATGGGAAATATTAATGATGATAAGTGGAAGAAAAAAGATATCCTAAACTTATTTACTCTACAAAAACTAACTCTCAAGGGAATTCATAGCAAAATAAAACTAATAAATATTACAAGAAGTTTAGGGGCTGAAGGGAAATTTGCCTAAACTAAATGGATAGAGAGAAATATGTTCCATAAGGCTCTCTAAGACTTAACTAATTGAACAAAATTGCTTCATATGTATAATTCTTTTTGAAGTATATTTATTTACGGGAGACAATGTGATTGTTTGAGTTATATATATGTGTATATATATATATATATATGATGAAATGATTAAATCAAGTAAATTAACACATTCATCACTTCATATGCTTATCGTTTTTGTAGGGAAGACATTTAAAATATACATTTTAAGAACAATTTTGAAATAGATGTCATTTTTAGTGTAAGACATGAACAGCTATAAAAAATATATAGGAAGAGCATGTCCTTTGTAACAGACTATGTTGTATGCCAACTCAGTTTCTCTAATATCAGGTTTCACATATGTGAGTTCTTGCTTAAATTGGAATAGTTCTCAATCAGCATTGAATCCTATAGCCTACTAGTCAGCATTCCTAAAAATCTACCAATTGAGAATCCTCCCAGTTACAGGGGCCATTTTCCCATGTAACAGACAGTTGTCTCAACCTGAGTTCCTTAAAAAAGTGTTTACAAAAATTCAGTGGACTTTCTCATTTTGGTTTTACTTTGTGTTAAATTTTTCATTCAACATATTCTTAAAGTTCATGTTACCAACCAGAGTAAATACAATTCATTGGCATTGCCTTCCACTTGAATAATCATACCATTCTTACAGGTCACAAATGTGTATACATCACTTTCCTCATGTTTTTATCAAATCCACTATTTTATAAAAATTTATAGAAAAATATGATCCTATATCTATGAAATTTCAAATAACTATGAATCTATAATCTGTTTATTTGAAGAACTGTCTTGATTTTTAAATCTCATAAACATAATTTTGAACATTTAGTCTTCTATTTCAAAAATAATTTATTTTGTGGGATAGCTAATAGTAGTGTGGTTGAAAATAGAGGAGGGGAATCTCTAAGATTAGGAAACATTTTTGTGCTGTGCGTGCTTTTGTTTGTGGTGCGTGTGTTTGGTGTGTAGTGTGTTGTGTGTGTGTGTGTGTGTTTGGTATGTTGTGGGGGGATGGTGGTGGGTGTGTGTGTGATTGTGTGTACTTGGTGTATGGCGTGTGTTGGGAGTGTGGTGTGTTGTGTGTCACATAAAGATTTATGATTATGATGTTCTCATATTGGATCATTCCCTTGATGAGTATGAAGTGGCCTTCTTTGTCCTTTTTGATTATTTTAGTTTGAAGTCTATTTTATCAGACATCCATATAGCAATGTCTGCTTATTTTTATTTCCATTCACTTGGAATATCATTTTCCAACCTTTCACCCTGAGGAGGTGTCTATCTTTAATGTGAGGTGGATTTTTGAAGACAACAGACAGGAGGGTCCATTTTTATGATCCACCCTGATAACTTGTATCTCTTGGTGGGTGAGTTAAGACCATTAATATATTTGGTTATTAGTGTAATTTTTGAATTGATCCCTGCCATGATGATGAGTTTTATGGGGCTTGGTGCTTTCTTGTGCTTTGTACTTTTTTGAGCCTGGGCTTTTTCTGGTTATTGTGATCTTCTTCTTCTTCTTGGATCTTGCGATTAGTTCTTTGACTCTTCTGTGTGGAGTATGCCCTGAAGTATTCTTTGTATGCTTGGCTTTTTGTTCATATAATAATAGAGTTGACCTTTTTCATGTAAACTTTTCCTTTCACCATCTATTATGAGGCATACTTTTGCTGGCTAGAGTAGCTTGGGTTGGAAGCCATAGATTTTAGACTTTGAGTGTTCCATTCCAGGCCCATCTGGCTTTTAGGGTTTCCATTGAGAAATCAGAGGCAATTTTGATGGGATTGCGTTTATATATAGTGAGTTGTTTCTCTCTTGCTGCTTTTTGCACTCTCTCTTTCTTTTCATTATTAAGTTTTAGCTATGATGTGCCTTGGAGAGTTTTTTCTTTGGTCCTGTCTGTTTGGTGTTCTGTAGGCTTCTTGTATCTGGATGGACCTCAATATTTTTTTAATATGTTCTCTGTGCTTCTGGCCTGGATTTCCGCTCCTTCTGGTGTATCCACGACCTGGATGTTTGGTCGTTTTAGGGTATCCCACAGTTCCCTCATATTCTGCTCACTTGATTTCTTTTAAACTTTTTTTTTGGCCTCTCAATCAATTACTTCTGTCTTGTTTTCCAAATTAGAGGTTCTGTCTTCCACATGAGTAATTCTGTTAGTGAGAGGTTCTAGAAAGTTTTTTTAATTTTTTTTCATTCTTATTTATTTCTTTGAGAGTGACAGAGAGAGAGAAAGAGGGAGAAAGAGAGAGAGAAAGAGAGAGAATGGGCGCGCCGGGGCTTCCAGCCACTGCAAACGAACTCCAGACGCATGTGCTCCCTTGTGCATCTGGCTGACGTGGGTCCTAGGGAACCGAACCTCGAACCAGGGTCCTTAGGCTTCACAGGCAAGCGCTTAGCTGCTAAGCCATCTCTCCAGCCCAAAAGTTTGTTTTTTATAAGATTTATTTGATTTTCTTTCTGTTGTGTTGTTTTGCATTGTGTCCATCTCTTTTTTGAGTTACAATTTCAGTTTGTGTTCTGATTTTCTTGATACTTCCTGGAATTCATTCTTACATTTGATCAAGTCTTCATTAAATTTAATCAGTTATTGATTGAAATCTTCCATTTCTTGACTCACCTTCAATTCATTCATATCTCTTTTGAGGGTTCTAATTTTTTCTTCAATCAAGATAAGCCTTCTGTCAAAAGCTGAATGTTCTAAGAGATGATTTTGTTCAATTTTATTGATATAATTATCAGTTTTTTTGATGTTTTGCTTCCAGTACAGCAATTCTTTTGATAAGCATATCATTGGTTGTTGTGTTTTTATTTTGGGATTGAATTTGTGTTGCTTTCTTTATGATTTCATTGGAGACTTCCATTGTGGGACTGGGCATCCTTGGTGGATATCTCTCATTTTTCTGACTTTCCTTGACATTTTGTCATTGTGGTCAACCCATCTTGAGGAGACACTTTATTCTAGTGAATAGGAAGTAATTTTTTGTCCTTGCAGGATCTTCAGAGAGAGTTCTGTTTTAAATGTGGACCAGATTGGTGCACTGATGCACAATGGGGCTATAACCACAAATATGCAGATTTTGGAGATTGTAGGTACATCAAAGGTACTTGGGGAACTGGAAGTTCTGGCCTATTCACTATGCTTGCATGTGCTCTTTGGCAAACAGGATTTACGGGTTGGAGAACCAGGTGCCAGGAAGCTGGAATGCCAGAGGCAAGTGGCCTGCTTCTACAGTGGCTTGTACACTCTCTGACTCAGGAGAATAGGGATATGATTACCCAGTGGCCAGTCAGGATACCAGAGCAAAAGGATTGCTTCCGCAGCCTCCACACAGGGACCAGTCCTCTCCAAGCAAGGCACAGGGGGACCTACAGGGGCAAGGAACTCAGAGGAGCCAGGGAACAGGTATCTGGCCTACTCACTCACTCCGCACTGAGTGCACTGGCATGTACCCTCAGGCTCAAGGTATCCTGGAGTTGGTGACCTAGGACCACTGTGATCAGGATGCAGGAGCAATGAGCCTGCTTCTGTAGCAAGCTCACAGGGTCCCTGGAACCAAAAGACAGCCACAGGGGGTCCTATTGGGACAAGGAAACTGGGGGGATCCCTGGCAAACAGGGATCTGCCCTACTCATTCTGTACTACATGCACCTTCTGACAGGCATCCTGCACCTTCCAGTGCAGGGTACCAGGGAGTTGGAGACCCAGCGGCACTTCCTCAAATTATTTTACATTATGATTGGTTACTCTTCAGAAAGCATATTTTCAATGAGGATGACTTGCCAACGTTCCCAAAAATCTAACATTTGTACTATATTCACAAAGTAACAAACTCTTAAAAGGATCCTTTTCTATACCACAACCCTTCCACATGCCTATAACTCCCTGAATCTGCTTTTAAATCACCAGTGCATGTTGAATATACAGAAACACAAAATACATCAGTGACATTCATTTCTATGAGTAAGTGGACAGTTTAATTTAAAAAAAAATTACCCAGCATCTAACTACTTGATGCAGAAAAAATTAATCTCATAAAGCTGAGATTTTCCAAACTTAATTTCATGCATCCTTGACATTGGCTCAAATAACATTCAGATTCTAAATGAGGTTTGAAATATGTACCAAAAATTTCACATTTACTGTTTACTTCAGAAGTGAACTATATCTCTAGCACCCAGCTGTTTTCAAAGAAGTCAAGCTTGAAACATCATCTAAGGTATTTTTGGGGGGAGAGCAGGTTATAAGATATATAGCACTCTTGTACTTTGCCAGTGAGAAAAGTCAGGTGCCCTCAAGGAAAATGTTACTTATGAAAGGGTTGTCATAGATTGTCTGGTGAGTCTGCCTTTATAGGTTCTAAATAAATATCATAAGTAAAAGACCCCTGACTCTATATTTCCTAAATTTGAATTCACTTTTCTCAAAGTGCCTGTATTACTTACTTTGTAATCTCTATGTTTATCTCATGTCATTGGTCCTCTTGATATGTGTAACCTAGTGATGTTATTCCTCTCTGTTTTTGTTAAATATTTATTGTGTATGTCATACCATTGACTAAAATCCTCTCTTCTATATCCACCTGAAAAATCCTACCAGTTTGAAAACTTCCTATTTTTTGATGACGATCAATTGACAAGTTGTAGAATATGTACAGAAAGTTAATGCAAGATAGGCTTTCATAGTTTGGGAAACATGACTCACTGTAATACATGGATCTAACAAGGTTATGCTTGAGTAAAATAAAGAATACAGCATGCTATTAATTGAGCAACTATAGAAGAAATGCCACAAATTTGATATGTAAAATATTGTAGGGAGTATAGAGGTATTATAGAGTTAGTAATAGGGCATAAAGAAATGAGGAATTTAAGAAAAGAATAAATTTATATGTAAAAATAAAAATGTAAAGCCAGATGTTGTGGCACACATCATAGAACTTGGGAGGCAGAGGTAGGAGGATTGCCATTAGTTCAAGGCCACCCTGAGACTACATAATGAGTTCCAGGTCAGCTTGGGCTACAGTGAGGCCCTACACTGAAAAAATAAATAAGTATAAAAATGTAAACCAGACATGGTGGCACATGCCTTTAATCCCAGCACTTGGAAGGCAGAGATAAGAGGATCTCCATGAGTTTGAGGTCACCCTGACACTACATAGGGAATTCCAGGTCAACCTGAGCTATTGTGAGGTCCTATCTCAAAAAAAGTGCAAAGTATAAATGGAGAGCTCTAATGGAAAAAAAAAAAAAGGTTATCAAGAAAGGCCCTAGTGTGATCTCTTTTTCTCTCAAATAAATAACTAAATAAATAAAATAAAATATTTTTAAAAATCACAGTTTGGGGGCAGTTAAATGTGCATGCTTGCTTGCAAAGCCTACAGACCCAGGTCCAATGCCATAGCACCTATGTAAAGCCAGATGCAAAAAAAAGTGATGTAAACATCTGGTGTTCATTTACATTGGCAAGGGACTCTGGCAAGCCCATGCCACCATCTTCCCAACAGACACATACAAATGCAAATAAGTAAATATCTTTAAAAATAGATTTTAGTACCTAGAGTATGCAGTGCAATGGAGCTGGTCTGACAAGAGCACACCAAAGATAACAATAATGACCTGATAGACTCCTACATAAAGACTCAAGTGTGAAGCTTTAAATATAAGCAATCACGGGGTTGCTTTGGCTAGGATACCCAATGATATAGCATGAAATTTGGAAAGATAAGGTCAGGAAAAGGAATGAGGGAAGAGGCAATATACCCAACAGATGGGAGTAATGTGAAGGTAATCATAGATAATAGGCTGAAAAGAACTTTGGAAAAATAAGGTAAAAATGATATCTTTACATAGAGTTTGCATTTTGACAACATTATGCACATTTGACAGGATGTTCTTGTTAGAAGTGAGCTTTCACTGTTCCCTAGAGCCATCATCATTCACAGAAAATGAATACACATCAGATCAAATTTTTCCAACAAGTAATGAGGTAATAAAATAAATGAAAGAAATTTTTAATGAGTGGAACAGTCTCCTGGGGACTCATTACACTCTGGAGAATTGTAATCTGCATTCATCTAAAATGTTTGTTACTCAGTTCCTACTTGTACTTGTTGCTTCAAGGGCATTTTTTCTAGCAAAGAGTTCAAGTGATGGTACATTTCTTTCATTTCAGAGGGCATTGAGTGTCCTTCATGAGAATGATAATTTTTATGAATGTCATGAAAAGCAAGAGTTTACTGAATACTTTGTCATTGTATCAAAGTGGGCTAAGTGAAGTGCTTGGGACAAAGCAAAGCACAAGACATAGTCTTTTTCTGCAGGAGAAACATCTCCTTATGTCATAGCCTAGAAAGTTTGTTTTTTCTCCTTAGAATATAGGAGTCTAACAAAATGTGGGCTCTGTATTTTAAATAGTCTTCAGAACAGAAAATGCAAAGTATTACACAAAATAGTCAAGAAAATTTAAAAGATATCTATATTTTCACTGTGCTTTAACAATTGTAATTCTAGAGCTATTTACTTGATGGAAATAGTGAAAATAGTAATCAGGAGAGTTAGAGCTAAATTAAAACCTTCCTGAAACTATAGCCATTAAACATGTTGCATTTAATAAAAACTTTTAAATTTTTATTTCTTGATTTTTCAAATACAATCTATTTTTGCTGATTTCTGTCCCTCCTCCTATACCTTCTGTCTCTTTCTCCTAATTCTTCCTCTTGAATTTCTCTTCCTTCTCTCTACATGTCACAAGTATCCTTTTGGCCATTTCTCCCCACCTCTTCCAGCTCATCTCTTTGCATTTACTTTTGGTTTAGCTCTATGTTTATAGGTTTTTCCATATTTACCCACTAAATGTAAATGCCCACAGATATCACATTCTAAGACCCACATATAAGAGAGAATATATGATTTGGTCTTTCTGAATTTGAGTTACTTCACTTAACATGATTCATTCCAGATTCATCAATTTTCCTATAAATTTCATTTTTCTTTAATGCTGAATAGAATTCTGTTGTGTATATGCACCAAAGTTTCATTATTCATTTATCTGTCCCAGAGCATCTAGGCCAATTCTAATTCTTAGCTCTTGTAAATGATGTTGCAATAAACATGGATGTGTCAGTATCTCTGTAGTAGTGTAATGTCTTCACAACTAATTATAATGATGGGCAAAATGCCTTAGAAATTTATGAGGTCAAAACCTCATTGACCACTGATTCAAAGTTCTGTTCAATGTTGTCATGTTGTCCTAATGTTTCCAAGCTATCATTTGTTACAATCATCTAAAATTTGATATTAAAGTATATAATGCAAACTATTTAATTTTCTTGAAAGTAATGAGAAAATATCAGAAAATTAAAAGAAATGCTCTGTTTTATTATAACACTGATAACTGCTGTATATATTTTACAAAGAACTAATAGTATACCCTTCGAGTGTAGATCTTCATTGCACATAAGCAATAGACCATTAGCAAGAAATAAGTTAGATTAATCTCAAATTATAGTTACAATTACAATATTCAATATAAGATGAGATCAGAAACATTCAGGACAGTAAGGCCATATACCACACTATTAAATTTCAAAAGATAAAAGTGTGAATCCAGGTATTGTGGCACCCACCTTTAATCCCAGCACTCAGAAGCTTGAGACTACATAGTGAATTCCAGGTCAGCCTGAGCTAGAGTGAGTTCCTACCTCAAAGAAATCAACAGAAAACATAAGGGTGTATATATTAACTTTTAATATGTTGCTGCAACATGGATCCAAATAGACTAGTTTTATGTACTCTAATAGTACTAAAGCTCTCCTTATCATTTTAAAACATATTTTCAAAAGCCATAGGTCTTTGGTTTCCAGGAAATGATGGCAATTTTTTTTCCTGTTGTTTTTTTCCCTTCAACTCTCTAAATACTTGGAAACAATTTTGTGGTTATAAAATCTTTCTGAATGATTGAATAAAGACCATGTGTCTTCAACATCAAGTTTGGAAAAAAAATACCATATTGAGACTTCAGTGTTTTCCTCTATGATCCTGTATGGGAAACCTCAAATCTAGAGCCCCCAGTGGGAATAGAAAAGAAAGTGGTGAAAGTAAGGTCTTGATGGACCAAAGATCCCAAAATCACAGCTCATCAGAGACCAAGTGGAGAGATCCCACTCCACCCAGTATTCATAACAGTAAATACCTCCTTCCCTCACAACAGCAGAACTAACACATGTGAAAGAACAGGACAGACCCACGTTAGCAGCCAAAGGATCAGGAAGACCTAACTTGGAATCAATGACAACTCCACCCTGGCATCAGGGAAGGTTTGAATAATCAAACACATGCAACAGCAGTAATGGTTCCTGCTACAGTTTGAATAGAAAATGTCACCCCCCTCAAAACATGCTGAAGACTTGATGCTCAGAGTGGCATTATTGTACAGGACAAGTTTGAAGTTGGGCTTTCTCTGAAGACTTGAGGTCATTTGGGTTATGTTTTCAAAGCAGATTGTGAAACCCTACACATTTCTCTGTCTTGTCTGCCATTTTACTCACACTGTCAGTGGTCTGCTCTGCCATTTTCACTACCTTCAAAGTGTACCACCCTTGCCAGAGACTCAGAACAGTAGGTCAAACTACTGCAATATATTTCTCCTATCAGGTCAATTTTCTTAGGTATTTCATACAATGACACCAAGCTGACTCACTCAGCAAGTACTCCACATTAAGACAGGCTGCTTGTTCTGCCACATTAGTAGTGATAAGTAGTCACCACTGAACATCCAGAGCACAAGTGGAAGCATCAAGAGGTCCCATTAAAAGCCCATTTGACACAGTGCACTTAAATACATAGAAGCTCAATCCACTTCAGCAGGTGAAATATCATATCTCTACCTGACCACTACAGCCACCACAGCAGTTGTATATTGCACATAAGTGTCTTTAAGGCCAGACAGGACTTTATCTATAAAAACTGAATATCAAAATTAATGGTTGCTTAATCTTTCACAGCAACAACATATATTATACAATAAGATCCCTTGACATATCTGGGTGATTGACGAGACTGACCCTCCCCAGAGGAGAGCAACCAAAGCCCAGAGTATCATGAAACTTCTATGCAATAGCAGTGAGCACCCTAAGCAGCCCACACCATGTGATCTGAAGATCTGTCCATCGCAGCAGTAAAAAGCCAACCCAGATAGAATCTGAACTCCTGGAAAATGATATTGAAGTTGAAACAACAATTGAAAAAACTAAGTAAGTGGAACCTACAATTTAAAAATCTAAATAAACTAAAAAAATTAAATAAAATAAATTTCCTATGTACATAATGTCAACAGGATGACTTCCTATTAAAATAAAAGATTTTAAACATTTGTGTGTGCACATGTGTGTGTGTATGTGATGGGCAAGTCAGGTCTCTTGTCACTACAAACCAACACCAGATGCTTGTGCGACTTTCTGCATCTGGCTTTACATGGAATCTAGGGAATCAAACCCAGGCAGGAAGGTGTTGCAAGCAAGCAATATGACCAGATGAGCCATGTCCCCAAACCCCTGCCAAAAGGTTTTCAGAGATGCAACCATCTAACATGAAGATAGGTGCTTTTTACCTTGGTTTGAACATTACATAAGTATACATAAATATGTATTCATAATTTTATGTGTCAACTAAAAACATCCATGATAGAATCATAACTGAAAGTCTAGTAAATTTACACATATTTTTTTTTTGAGGTAGGGTCTCACTCTAGCCCAGGCTGACCTGGAATTCACTATGTAGTCTCAGGGTGGCCTCGAACTCATAGTGATCCTCCTACCTCTGCCTCCTGAGTGCTGGGATTAAAGGCGTGCGCCACCACGCCCGGCCAATTTACACATTTTATGAAATATGAGTAACAGAAAGAATGTTTTAACATGTTACTAAGCCTCAGTGATGTATGCAACTAAAATAAACTATCTAACAACTTTTCTTTTACTATTTATTCATTTATTTATGAGAGAGGTAGGCACATAGAAAGAGAGAAAATGAGTGCACCAGGGCCTCTTACCAATGCAAATGAATTCCAGGCACATATGCCACCTTGTGCATCTGGCTTTATGTGAGTACTGGGGAATTGAACCTGGATCCTTAGGCTTTGATGGCAAGCACCATAAAAACTAAGCAATATCACCAGCCCATGTTTTTTTAAAAATTAATTTATTATTATTATTTTATTAACAACTTCCATGATTGTAAACAATATCCCATAGTAATGCCCTCCCACCCCCCACTTTCCCTTTTGAAACTTAATTCTCTCTATCATATCCCTTTCTGCTCTCAGTCTCTCTTTTATTTTGATGTCATGATCTTTTCCTCCTATTATGATGGTCTTGTGTAGGTAGTGTCAGGCACTGTGAGGTCATGGATATCCAGGACATTTTTTGTCTGGAGGAGCACATTGCAAGGAGTCTTACCCTTCCTTTGGCTATAACATTCATTCTGCCACATCTTACATCATGGACCCTGAGCCTGGGAAGTTGTGATAGAGATATTTCAGTGCTGAGCACTCCTGTCACTTCTCCCCAGTACCGTGATGCCTTCTGAGTCATCCCCAGGTCACTGCCATCTGAAAAGAGAAGGTTCTCTACCAAAAGTGAGAGTAGCATTAATATATGGGCATGAACATTAAGAGAAGTGCTTACTGGGCACTTTTATGAGCACAGTATATACATTTAGCCAAATACCAGCAGACATTACACCCCTAGGGCTCATGACTACCCCTGTTTTAGGTTTTTAGTATCAGGGATGTATTCCCTCCCATGGAGCGGGCCTATAGTCAAATTTTAGGGCAGTGGGTTTGCACCATGACAGACTTGAGACTATTGCACCTGTTGGCTCATTTGGCCTGGATGGCAAAATATAAGGCTTGTAGTGTCCACTGTTGAGTGTCTCCACTGGCAATTTCTCTCTCTCCCATTGAACTGCATGCAGAATGGCTTTTTACAGCTTTCTGTCAGCTGTTCTACATGGAAGAGGCTCTCAGCTCAGTTCTAGCAGGATTTCTCAGTAGCCTTGCAGCCCAAGTATGTGGAGTCTTCAGCAATAGGGTCTTACCATCTATTGCTGGTGGGAAACCAAGGGCCTCGGCAATGGACTGTAATGTTTTGGGAACATCAGGGACCTCCGTGGCCAACAACTCACTGGAAGGGATCCCATCCTTGGCACTACAAATTTTCTAGTAACAATCTATGGCTCCTGAGTGTTCCATTGTCCAAAAACGTAGGTTTCCATATGATTTATTTATGACCTCTTAGATTTTGATTAGCCTTCCCTCCACCTTTCCTTTACTCAATCTCTTCCCCTGAACTCACTTGGGCCTTTTCACCCACATTAATATATTCTTCTACTTACAATACAATACCATCTTATAAGTACCCCCTCCCTTCCTTTCTCTTCCCTTTATATCTCTTTTCTAGCTTACTTGCCTTTGCTATTGAGTTTTCTTCCTACTTACACAGAAGTCCAATCATCTGTAGCTAGGATCCACATATGAGAGAAAATATTTGATGTTTGGCTTTCTGGGCCTGGGTTACCTCACTTAGTATAATCCTTTCCAGATCCATCCATTTTCCTGCAAAGTTAATAAATTCTTTTTTCTTTACCACTGAGTAGAACTCCATTGTATAAATGTGCCATGTCTTCATTATCTACCCATCAGTTGAGGGACATCTAGGCTGGTTCTATTTCCCAGATATTGTGAATAGAGCAGCAATAAACATGGTTGGGCAAGTATCTCTAATGTAATGAGATGAGTCCTTAGGATATATGCCTAGGAGTGCTGTAGCTGGGTCATATGGTAGACCTGTTTTTAGCTGTCTTAGGAACCTCCACACTGATTTCCACAATGGCTGGACCAGATTGCATTCCCACCAAGAATACAGAAGGTTTCTTCTTTTTCGGCATACTCGCCAGCATGTATGATCATTTGTTTTCATGTCGGTAGCCAATCTGACAGGAATGAGATGGAATCTCAACGTAGTTTTAATCTGCATTTCCCTGATGACTAGGGATGAGATGCTTATATGACATCTGTATTTCTTCTTTTGAGAACTCTCTATTTAGTTACATATCCCATTTTTAATTGGGTTATTTGATTTATTATTTAATTTTTTGAGTTCTTTGTATATCCCAGATCTTGATCCTCTATCAGATGTATAGCTGTCAAAGATTTTTTTTCCCATTCTATAGGTTGCCTCTTTGCTTTATTTATAGTGTCCTTTGCAGTACAAAATCTTTGTAATTTCATGAGGTTCCAGTGGTTAATCTGTGTTTTGGTTTTTGTTTTTGTTTTTGTTTTTGTTTTTTTTAATTTTTTTGTTTTTTTGCCTGAGCAATTGGGGTTATATTTAGAAAGTCTTTGCCAAGACCAATATGTTGATGGGTTTCCCCTACATTTTCCTCTAGCAGTTTCAGAGTTTCAAGTCTGATGTTATGGTCTTTATTCCATTTGGATTTAATTATTGTGCATGGAGAAAGAGAGAAGAAGCTATTTTCATCCTTCTACAGATACATATCCAGTTTTCCAAGCACCATTTGCTGAAGATGCTCTCTATTCTCCAGTGAGTATTTCTGGCATTTTTGTCGAATATCAGGTAACTATTGCTGCTGAGACTTACATCTGGGTCCTCGATTCTGTTCTGTTGATCTACATGTCTGCTTTTTTGCCACTACCATGCTGTGTTTTTTTTTTTTAATTTTACTATGGCTCTGTAGTATAGGTTAAAATCAGGTATGGTGATACCACCAGCCTTATTTTTGTTGCTCAGTATTATTTTAGATATTCAGGATTTTTGTGCTTCCAAATAAATTTTTGGATAGATTTTTTTTCTATTTCTGTGAAGAACTCCATTGGAAATTTGATGGGGATTGCATTAAATGTTTAGATTGGTTTTGGTAATATTGCCATTTTCACAATATTTATTCTTCTGATCCAAGAACAAGGGATACCTTTCCATTTCCTAGTGCCTTCTACAATTTCTGGCTTGAGTGTTTTAAAGTTTTCATTGTAGAGGTCCTTCACTTCTTTGGTTAGGTTTATTCCAAGGTACTTTATTTATTTATATTTTTTGATGCAATTGCGAATGGGGGTGATTCTCTGATTTCATCCTCTGTGTGTTTGTTGTTATCATATAGGAAAGCTACTGATTTCTGTGTGTTTATTTTGTATCCTGCTACATGGCCGTAGGTGTTTATCAGCTCTAACAGTTTGCTGGTAGAGTCTTTAGGGTCCTTTATATATAGAATCTTGTCATCTGCAAATAATGGAAACGTGATCTCTTCCTTTCCAATTTGTATCCCTTTTATGTGCGTCTCTTGCCTTATTGCTATGGCTAAGACTTCCGGTACTATATTAAATAAAAGTGGGCACAGTGGATACCCTTGTCTTGTTCCTGATTTTAGTGGAAAAGCTTCAAGTTTTTCCCTATTTAGTAGTATTTTGGCTGCAGGCTTGTCATAAATAGCCTTTATTTTGTTGAGATATGTTCCTTCTATATCTATCATCTTAAAAAGTACAGAACTGAGGAATATTTGAATATAATAGTGGCTTAAAACTTTGCAAATCAGATAAAACAGGTTAACTTCCAGATGTGCAAAGCACAAGTAAGAACCTATGTCAAGACACATCATATATTTAAGCTATTGAAAACTCAACTAAGTCACAAACAGAGAAAACTTAAACATGACCCAGGAAGGAAATGGATTTCAAGTCTTAAACTCTAAATGTCATGAGGAAGTGCCACAGTGGCTCTTGAAAAGAAAACAAATAATCAAATCTAATATCCTACTTTATTCAAATTGCAAAGTTTTGTGCTGTAATAGGTAAATAGTTAAGCAAATTGTGGTGTATCAATACTATGAAGACACCAATCAGCAACAGACAGGAACAAATCTTCAGACTATGATGAATGAAATAATAAAACTCATAAGAATCTATAATGTTTAATAATTTTATAATATTTATAAAATAGTAAATATAGTGGAGAGTAGTTTAGAGACAGCAAGGTGTAAGCATGAAGGGGGAATGATGAAAGGGTAGAATGAGGGTGTCTTATGGTAACAGTTGTTAGGTTTCCATATTTTGTTCACATGAAGGAATATAGATAATAAAACTCCATAGAGCTAAGTTCTAGCGCATTAATATGTACATAAAAGTTGAAATCTGAATACATTTTGAAGATTATACTAATGTCAGTTTTATTTTACTAAGAATAGAGGGAAGCAGGTGGGGCCTTTGGGGAATTTGCTCACTGGATACATGTACTTGGAGCTACATATTGCTTTAACTCATTCCTGCACTCTTTCTTTTCTCCTGTCTAAAATGTGAAGAACATCTTCTATCGCCATGATGTTCTGCCCAAGTACATACAGCTAAGTGACCATGGATTGGAAAGTGATCTGTCATTTTTAACATAAATTCTTAAATTGTTATTGGGTTATAAACAAAAATGCTTCAAATAACATGATAAATATTTAAAGACAAGAAATAAATGAGATATTGACACAGGAATTTTGGGTTCCTTGTACACCAGTGCACCAACAATTTGGGGTATTCCCAGATCTTTCTCCTATAAATTCAACGAATGAAGTATACGGACCAGAAGATAAAGTTTAGAAAGATTTTATCATAGTTTGGGCTGGAGAAATGACTTAGCAGTTTATGTGTTTGCCTGCAAAGCCAAAGGATCCCGGTTTGACTTTCCAGGACCCACATAAGCGAGATGCACAAGGGAGCACATGCATCTGTAGTTCATTTGCAGGGGCGGGGGGCCCTGGCATGCCCATTCTGTTTCTCTCTCTCTGCCTCTTTCCCTATCTCAAATAAATAAATAAAATATATATTTTCAAAAGAAAGAATTTATCACCGTTTAAAGCTTTAGGAAGACTAAGAGAAGGGAGCATAAGCTTAGAACACAAGAGAAGGAAGCAAGGTGAAGTTCTTGTTCAGGGAGACAAGAGGGAGGCAAGGGTGGGGACACTGAGAAGCCCACTTCAAGACTCTGATCTGGGTTTTTATTGGGAGTGACTACGTGGGGAAGACCAGGTCAGCAGGTTGCTATGGACAAAACCAGAATTTACAGCTTTGTCAGTAATCTTAGGTAAGGATCAGAGTTTTTATCATCTAAGAAGGGTACAAGCTTAATCTAGAAATCTTTCCTGGAGGGGGTAACTTAGTGACATTTCCTGCTTTTAGTCAAGGAATTAAAAAAAGACATTATTTGTGGGGTTCTGTAACCCTGATTATCTAGCCAATTTCTGACTCCATGTCATTTCCCCTTCTGAAGAGGTATCCCTAACTGCCCTTAGGGGATTAGAATGATGGATTGGTCTGACTTCTTCATTAGGTGTGGTAGTTGGGGTACCACTCCAGTGGGTCTATTCTACAGGACCCCAAAAGTTTACTGGTGGTCTTATAGTGTGGGAAGAAGCCTATGAATATTATTGAAGAGAGTAAAAATATGAGGAATGAAATATCACATAGGGAATACTAGGAACAAGGTATTCATTTGAACTATTATCAAAAATGCAAGCAAAATACATTAAATAGAAAAACAAGTAGAGTACAATATATAATGTAACTAAATTGCTATAATGTAGAATACATTTGAAGACATGGTCATGCAGGAATTTACATTTTCTTAAAGAAATTTTTAAGAGTTAACTCGTCTCTTTATGCTTGTATTTGTTAATTTCTTTTTTTCATTACAACATAATTCATATGGATACAAGATGTGTTGGTACTATCCTTTCCCTTGTTCCTGTCCCCACTGTACTGTGAACCCTCCTCAGTGGGGTTCCTGGTATTCTCCCTGGGTTGTGGTTTATGCATTGTGGGAGGTTCAGTCAGTAATTGGGGGGAGGCTCTGGAAAGTGTTGATTATCATCAGGGTCGGTTTCCTTCATCCTGGCGCTGATTATCATCGTCACTGGTTCACCGTGGAAACAGCACTCCTGTACATCTCCCTAGTCGCTCTGTGGTTTCACCTGGAGCTTTGCTGAAGTGTGTTGGGGGGGGGGGGTTACCTCCTGGGTCTTGCTACCTTCTGAAAAAAGGAAACAGATTCTCCAATGGAGAATGAAGTAAGCATATCTTAAATGGGATAAGCATTATTAATTTAGGGAGAATTTAATGGATGTAGTCCCTCTTTTTGCCAAAGACTATTGGGAGCTTGACATTGCAGAGCATAATCATTGTCTCCATTGGATTCTGACCTTGTTTCTAACCCCACATATGGGTTCCTTTCCACTGAGCAGATCTCTTAGCCAATCATAATGTTATTGGTTACCCACAAAGGCTATGTGCCACTGTTTTACTAGTGTGCACATGTTGTCAGGGTGTTTGCTTCTGAGTAGCTTTGAGCCCTGGTTGCTCAGTTCATTGTTGGCCACTTTCTCCCAGTAGCTCATGTAGCAATTTCCAACACTGGATGGGTTAACTCTTTGGGTACTGACCCTCTTTCAGGATTACAGCTAGGTATCTCCATGCTCTGTGCCGGCAGCATATGGTGTCTTCAAAAATAGGATCGTACCTTTTACCTCAGGTGGATAATCAAGTGGTTTGACAGAATCCTGATTTGTTTTAGGGACAACATAGGTCTCTTTGATCAACAGGTCATTGTGAGTAGCAACCAATTTCTGGTACTAGGAGTTACAGGCCAGAGCCAGAAAATTTTTTTTTTAAGGTTAGGCTTTATCTCTCCCTCTCCAGGGCCCCTTTTTTTCAGGTGCTTCTCCAAAATTCCTATTGAGGGTTAAATCTTACTGTCAATCTGCAAGGACAAAGGTTTCTATTTTACTAGTTCATTTTGGGTTTAGTTTGTGTTTGTTTTCCCCACACTCCCTTCCCCCAAAAACACTTCCATCCCTATGGTCTGGGCCTTGTATTGCCTATCAGGTATGTAAGCAGCTCAAGCTGGTCAAGGTTAGGAACCACAGATAAGAACATGTAGCATTTGGTAGTGTTTGTCTTTCTGTGATTGTGTGAGTTGTCTGAGTATGATCTGCACCAGGTCCATCTATTTTCCTACAAATTTCATTGTATCATTATGCCTTACTTCTGAGTAAAATTCCATTGTGTAAATGTACCACAATTTCATTATCCATTCACCCCATGATGGACACCTGGACTGATTCCAGTTCTTAAGCTATTATAAATCAAGCAGCTATAAACATAGTTGAGCAAACATCTCTGTAGTGAAGCATGGAGCCTTTAGGATAAATGTTGTTGCAGTTAGGTTTGCATTGCTGGTAGAAATTACCCAACCAAGAGCAGCTTCTGGGAAAAAAAGAGGTTTATTTTGGCTTGCAGGCTCAAGGGGAAGCTCCATGATGGCGGGGAAAACAATGGCATGAGCAGAGGGTGGACATCAACCCCTGGCCAACATAAGGTGGACCATAGCAACAGGAGAGTGTACCAAACACTGGCATGGGGAAACTGGCTGTAACACCCATAAGCAGGCCTTCAACAATACACTGCCTCCAGGAGGCTATAATTTCCAATTGCCATCAGCTGGGGAACCTAGCTTCCAAAACACCTAAGTTTATGGGGGACACCTGAAACAAACTACCACAAATGTCCAGTAAGAGAATAACTGGGTGCATTGGTAGCTGTATATTTGTCATTTTCAGGAATCTCCATATTGACTTCCATAATGGTGGTATAAGTTTACATTCCCATCAAGAGTGAATTAGGGTTCCTCTTTCCTCATATCCTTGTCATCATTTGTTTTCATTTGATTTTTTAATCATTGCCACCATTAGTGGAGTAAGGTGAAAACTCATAGTTGTTTTAATTTGCATTTCCTTAAGGTTAGGGACATTGAACATTTTCTTAAAAGCATGTTATCCATTTGCATTTCTTCTTCTGAGAGCTCCCCATTCAGTTCTCTGCCCCCTTTTCTGAGTGTGTTGTTTAATTTTTTATTGTTGCATTTTTTTTGGTTCTTTGTAGATTCTAGGTATTAGGGCTCGGTCTCTAGTATAGCTGGCAAAATTTTCTCCCATTCTGTGAATAAAATATTGGCTCTGCATATGGTATGCTTTTTTCAGTGAAAAAGCTTTTAACCTTCATAAGATCCCATTGGTTGAGTGATTATTTAATTTCCTGGGCTACTGGAGTTTTGTTCAGGAAGTCTTTCCCCACTTTATATTGTGGAGAGAGAATTCCTTCTATTTTTGCTTCCAGTAGGAGAAGAGTGTCAGGTCTCATATTAAGGTCATTAATCCATTTGGTGTTTATTTTTGTGTATGGTGAGATGAATGAGTCTAGTTTCATTTTCTACATATGGTTATTCAATTTGTCCAGCACCATTGTTGAAGTTGTCTTTTCTGTGATCTACTTTATTGGTAAAGTTTACATCTTCAATTGTGTTCCAATTGTCTATATTTCTGCTTTTATGACTGTAACATGCTGTTTTTGTTACTATGGCTTTGTATGGTGACAAATCCAGAGGTGTTTGTTTTGCTGAGGATACATTTGGATATCCAAGACCTGCTGCTATTCCATATGAATTTTGAGATCATTTTTATCTGTCTCTGTGAATAATGATGCTGTACTTTTTGTTGGTATTGCATTAAATCTGTATATTGCTTTTGGTAGAATTGACATTTTCAGAATGATTATTCTACCTATCCAGGATCATAGGATCATGTCATCTGCAAATAAGGTTATTTTGACTTTTTCCTTTCCAATTTCTATCCCTTTTATTTCTTTCTCCTGTCTTAATGCTTGGGTAGGACTTCTAGTACTATGTTGAAGAGCAGTGGTGAGAGAGGGCACCCCTGTCTTGTTCCTGATCTCAATGGGAACTCCTTGAGTCTTTCCCCATTGAGTATTATTTGGCTTTTAGGTGCTGCATATATAGCATTTATTGTGCTGAGATATAAACCATCCATGACTACTCTGTCCAGCATTTTGATCATGAAGTGATACTGTATTTTGTCAAGGACCTTCTCTGTATCTTGTGAAATGATCATGTGGATCTTGTGATTAAGTTTGCGTATGTGGTGTATCACATTAACGGATTTCCATATGTTGAACCATTCCTGCATCTCTGGGGTGAAACCTACTTGATCAAGGTAGATAATACTTTTGATGGGTTGTTGAATTTGGTGTGTGAGGATTTTGTTCAGCATGCTTGAATCTAAGTTAATCAGGGATATAGGCCTATAGTTTTCTTTTATTGTATGTATGTCTGATTTTGGTATAAGGGTGATGCTAGCATCATAAAAAGAGTTGGGGAACATTCCTTGTTCTCTGATTATGTGAAACAGTTAGGGGAAAATTGGTTTAAATTCTTCAATGAAGGTTTGATAGAATTCTGCTGAGATGCCATCCAGTTCTGATCTTTTCTTTTTGGGGAGTTTTTTTATTATATTTTTATTCTTGATGGTTATAATAGGTTTGTTTAGGAGATTATTCTCCTCTGAGTTTAGTTTGTGTAGGTGGTTTGTGACTAGGAATTTTTCCATTTTTTCCACAGTATCCATCTTTGTGGATTAGAGGTTTTGGAAGTAAGTCCTGATGATCCTTCCAAATTCATTGATATCTGTTGTGACCTGTCCTTTTTCATTTCTAATTTTGGTAATTTGAGACATGTCTTTTTTTCTCCATGAAATTACCCAGGGGTTTATCAATCATTTCATCGATTTTCTAAATTGTTTTCTATTCATTATTTTCTGCTCTGTGAGTATTTATTTCTGTCTAGAGCTCTTTGTGTTGGATCTTCTTGTTTTTCCAATGCCTTTAGGTGGGTGGTTTGGCTATTAATTTGAGATCTGGAATTGGTGGAATGCAGAGGGATGGGGGGCGGATCTTGTGGAAGACAGGGAATTGCACATGTCACTGACAGATGCAGTGTGGGGGAGCCTATGCATAGCTCAGCACCAGACAGGGGAGCATGTGGGCCTCAGTAGGAAGCAGCAGTCACGGGAAGATGGGAAGTCATATGGGACACTAGTGCAGGTGAAAGAGCCTGCAGGAAGAGCAGCAGAGAACCTGGTCAGGGAGTTAGGGGCATGGTGGCTGGAGCGAATAGTTGGGGGGACCTCAGGATCTAATGGGTTATTTGAGAGCAGGGGAATTGGTAGTTTCCCAACTCTACAGATTCCCAACTGTGCCCCTCCATACCTACCCACTGATGGTCTGCTAAGACCTACTCAACGTGGAGCCCCACAGATCTTGCATCCTTAGGAGTCCACCATCTTGACCAGAAATCAATCCCCACTCTTGTTAATTTCATTACTCATTTTGATTTATCGGCCTTTTTATTTGGGGGGAAGTAATTTTTTAAGTTCTTTGTAAGTTCTGGTCATTATTTATCTGTCTGAGGTATAGCTGGCATATATTTTCTTGCATTCTGTAGGAGGAAGGATCTAAAAGATACATGTGATATGTAACCAGAAGGGGGAGTATATTGACAAAAGTGAAAGTGAAAGGGAAGAAGTTTGGGTAGAAAAGCAGGCATAGGAATTAACCAAAATAAATGGTACTTAAAAACTCCAGAATGAGTGATACTTAAACATTTGTATGCCAATTAAGAAAATAAAAACAAAAATTTACATATAAATCAGATTTAATATTTTCTGGGCAGGGTGGAACATGTCTGTAATGCCAACTACTTGGTATACTGAGGAGCATGAGTCCAAAGCCAGCACGAATGGTTTAGTAAAACTCTGTTAAAAAAAAGGGAAATAAAAAGGCTGGAAGCCAAGTGTGATGCCACATGCCTTTATTCCCTGTACTTGGGAGGTAGAGGTAGAAGGATCATTGTGAGTTTGAAGCTCACTTGAGACTATATAGTGAATTCCAGATCAGCCTGGTTTAGAGTGAGACTGTACCTGGCAAAACCAAACCAACCAACCAAACAAAAAACTTGTAAGATATGAAGGGCTGGAGAGATTGTTCAGTGGCTAAGGCACTTACTTGCCTGATAAGCCTAAGGACCCAAATTCAATTCCCCAGCACCTACCTATAGCCAAATATGAAGGGTGGTACATGCATCTGGAGTTTGTTGGCAGTGGCTAGAGGCCCTGATGCACCCATTCTTTCTCTCAAATAAATATATTAAATATTTTTAAAAATCTGTCAACTTTTGGAAACAACAGTGGGTAGAAAGTAGAAGACTGAGATTTAGTCAATTTTCATTTTAGAATTTTATGAATTTAGGCTATGTTTTCCTTGGTGAGAAAACAGATTTACTGTAGTATTTCTACATAATTTTAGATAAATAATTTGCTATAAACAGTTTTACTGCAATTCCCTCCTTATCAACCATGGCACATAGTTGCATCAGAATGTTTAGGTCTTTTCTACCCAGTGTTCCATAAGTGTTTGCTGGCTGACAGTTAATTGAACCAAATCAATGAGAGTCAATGTGAAACGCAACCACTGTGAAGATTCTCAGATACATTTTTCTTCTCCTCAGAACTCTATCCAGTCATGTTTATACATTAAAAAATAATAATGAATTGGAAACATTTGTTTTTCTTTAATGGGAAAGAGTTATTGAAGCAATGGAAATTGCAGAAGAAGCAGAAGATGCTGGCATGCTTTCACAGGTCCAAATAGAGAGAGAAAAGAGCCATAAGCCAAAACTCAAAAGACACATCACACAGCACACTTAGGAATTCCAGGCAAAGCTCAGGCATTTTGCATATCTCTAGACTGGAATTCCAAATCTACCTCCACACTTTAGGACTGGTACCTAAGGTCTACCCAGTGACACCTCCTCAAGCCAGGTGGCTGCAGATCTAAATTACAAACTTTAATCAAATCCTGATTTCTGTCTGGTAAGAACCAGAGTTAGGATTGCAGGTTAGTATAAAAGCTTCTAGACTTAACAATGGGGCTATATCCTGCCTAACTTATTGAAAGTTGGAAAAATCATGTCAACACACATTTAAGTCATCTAAGCTTCTGAACAGCATAGCATAGCCAGGAGTGGATTGTGTTCTCATAGTGATCATGTGGCTGGCTGCAAGCTCCTATGAACTAGGCTTACAGTATCAGTACAGTATATTGTTAGCATGGGAAAAGAATGAAACTCAGAATTTAGAATATGGTTTATATGGAATGCCTACCATGTTGGCACCACCATAAAACTGAAATAACTTATGAAGCTTTCATGAGTTGGTTCCATCTGCATAGGTTAGAAAGGGACTGCAGCATCCAAGCAAGTGATGATGGGAGCTTGTGTTAGGGAAAATGCAGATGAGGCAGCTAGGGCTACATTTTTCAAAGTGGAACTGGCAAGTATTGGTGATAAAAGGCAACTGATTAATAACAAGCAGGGAACAAAACATAGGATGGGAATTGGTGACATAGATGGGATTAGTTGATAGGCCTCAAAGTAAAATATGAGAGGATTGTGATATTGGTGAAAGGAATCAAACCCTATCATGGTCTGATATAAAGACTAAATGATGGATAAGGCACAGTTTTGGTATAGATTGGTTGAGTCATCTTTCCATCATGTAAAAATAACATTCTCTAATGCTGAATTTTTTTTCTTTGTTTATGGTAGAAGGTCTCCCTATTTAACCAAAGCTAGCTTTGAATCTTCCATTTTTATTTCCCTGCCTCCTGGGCTCTAGGATTACAAGTGTTTGCCACTGTCTTGAGCTCTATACTCTTTATTTTTATATTATTTTGAAAAATATTTTATTTATTTGTACATGTGTTTGTATGTGTACACAGATGCACCAGGGCCTATTACCACTGTCAATGAACACCAGATGCTTAAAGCTCTTTTATTGACTCTGGCTTTACATAGGTGATGGTAAACTGATGTCAATCCAGCAGTTTTTGCAAATAAGTGCTTTTAACTATTGAGCCACCTCCCTAGCCACTCTCTTTTCTATCTCTAATGAGGACAAAAATAGTGCTTAACATATGTTTCTTATGAAAACAAAATTAGGTGATATGTGTAAAAATATCCTTTATAAAACTCTAGAACACCATTTAAATGATACCTTTTAATACAATTACTATTAGTAAAAATGAAATCATTCCTTAATTAAAAATTCTTAGTAACAACACACAATAGGGCATATACTCACCAAGCTTTAGTTTGTTCTCTGTGAATCTTATTTACTAATAATTGTATTTCAGAGTTTTACTTGTCAGTATTCGTACAATAATAAAAATTAAGAGCTGTAGATTCTATTGGTAAGCCTAAAACTAACTCTTCTGTACCCCAATAATGAATGCAAAGAACTCTTTCCTTACAGATTCCTATTCAATCATTTTTCTGCTGATGTGTTACCTTGGCAGAGACAGCTAAACTTTCTGTACTTCATTTCCTATTTATAGAACACCAAGTTATTATTCATTAAGAAACTCATAGCATTACCTTGAGTAGTACCTAATGAAAGTGGTTCTAAAAGGTAATCATCCATGAATGTTGATTTAGATCATCACTGTGTCACTGTAACTTACTACCAGAAATATTTATGAAAGTATCATTGCAAAGTAGATAGCCTTCTATTTCATGCATATAAAATAACAAAGAAAAATATGTTTAAATGAGTATAGAAGAATATTTTTTTCATATTTGGATAAATAAGTTATAGCAACAGAATTTTGACTCAAACTGTTCAAATCCCATGTGAAAACCACACAGACTTCAATTTAATATATTGACATACCATAGATTCTCAGAGCTCACCATTTTAACTTGAGTCATGCAAAATACTTGGAGTGATAGAAAAACTTCTAACTTTTTGAAAATTAAATCAAAATTGTCATCCATGCATTCAGCTAAAATTATTGAGTACATATTAAATGATGCCATTTAAATTACCATTGGCTGGGCTTCACAGATGGCTTAGCAGTTAATATGATTGCCTGCAAAGCCTAAGTAGCCAGGTTCAATTCCAAGTACCCATGTAAGCCAGATGCACAAAGTGGTGCATGCATCTCAAGTTTATTTTCAGTGGCTAGAGACCCTTACACACCCATTCTCTCTATCTCTCTCGTTCTCTCTCTCCTCAAATAAATACATGAAAATAATTTTTTTAAAAAGAAAAATTTACCATTGATGGGCTTAAAATAATGATAATGATGGTTTTCAATCAATAAAATTATAATGTAGGATGTAGGAAGGCATTATAAAATTTCCTCTCAATAATGATTATATAAATATTAATTTGGTTACCAAATTCTCACTTGGAACTGCATATCTATTCATTTCCTGAAAACGAAAACTATATTTTGGAACTTTCTCTGAAACAAATGTGTCTATATGTCAGTGTCTATGCCAAGGGTACATAAGCATCTTGAGTGTAATCCAGGAAGTGAATGTTGAGGGAGCATGAACTCTTTATTCCTTCCTTCCTATTTATTGGAACCCGTATATGAAGTCTAGAGCTATAGCAGCTCTCTTATCAAAAGAATGTGGTGGATACACAGATTAACAAGGTTTGTCTGTGGAGATGTATGATAGACCTGGACTATCTTCCTCTAAATGTGGTGCGAAATAAGATCCCATCTGGCTTAACTCACCACAATTGTGGGTTTTATATCTGGTGCAAGAAACCCTAATCCTAAGTAAAGTATGTATATAAAGAGTTAGTGCATGCCATGAATTTTTAGTAAGAATTATAGATCTCCATAGGTGCTCAAAAGGAAAGAATTTGCTATTCCCCCTCCAAGTTTCCAAAATTTTCCTGTACTTTGGACAACATTGAGATTAAGCATCAAATAATAATAAGTCACAAAAGGAAAAAAGTAACTCTAAGGAAAACAAGCATCAAAAATAGATTCAGAAACATTATAAATATCAGAAACAAAATATTTAAATGCATAAGATGTGAATATACCATATGGCAGTAAAAAATATCACAAGATTTGGGAAAAATGTGTAAAAAATTTATCATAAATAAAAGCACAGGAAATAAAATGTAAAACTATCTACAAGGACACAACTTCCAAAACTGAAATAGCAGTTTAGTCATTCTAAAACCACAGAAAATTAAAATCAGCCAGATATCTTGGTGCATGCCTTTAATCTCAGCAATCAGGAGGCAGAGGAAGGTGGATCACCATGAGTTTGAGGCCAGCCTGACACTACACAGGTAACTCCAGGTCACTCTGGGCTAGTGTGAAACACTACCTTGAAGAAAACAAAACAAAACAAAACAAAACAAAAAAAACCCTAGAAAATTAAAATCCTAAAAACTTAGAAAAATAGCCAAAAATTCTCCACAACTATTTGAAGATCATACAAACAACGAAAAATAATATAAAATGGACGAGAAGTAAGCTGATGCAAACCAATTTGATCCTTTGTGCCATTACTTCCTGATTTAGGTGATATGCAGTGATATGAAACTTCACTCTGTATTCAGATATAGAGGAAGAGTTTAGCAAAGGAAAAGTAGGTGGCAAATTTCAGTGCCAAATCATAGAAGACACACAATGGTCTTTGAGATACTTTCCCAAGTTCTTAAGTTATTAGCCAAGGACATATGCATAGAGGAGACCCCAAGAATCTTTGACAAAATAAATATTTGAGACAAACTGAATGGCATTATCATCCACAGAACAACCACAGGATGTCAGATTATTGAATATAGACAAAACAATGGTGTACTAAAGATGAACGTTTTTTTGTTAAAAGACATAGTTCATGGTTTTTATAGTGTATCATGTACTATGTCCATCATGAAAGCAAAAAATCATAACAAAATATAAAAGAAAAAAATATTTGATGCATCAAAAAGGAAGTCAATAAAAACAATTATAGATGTTGAAATTAATTAGTAAAAGAGTTACCATATGTTTTTGAACTGCATGGAAATAGTCATGAGATAGGAGCATACCAGCAATTTCCAAGCAACCCGTATAAGTCAGGACGGGCATTCATTTGGAAGAGCAAGAGACTCTGGCATGCTTACCCATAGACACATACATGAATGCTAATAATAAATAATTTAAAATTCAAAAAATAAAATATTATCCTTTCCATTATTTTATAAATAAAAAGGTATGCTAACAAATGATTTATAAATGGGTATATTCACAATTCATTGCTGTTTGTGACATGAAGCATATTGTAATAAATAAAACTTGCTGTGTAATATTTAATAGTTGTTGGCAGTATAAATTCTATTATTTTGTTTATTGAGACAAACTCTAACTCTGAAGTCTAGGCTGGCTGGAAACTTAAGATGTAGCCCAGGTTGGCCATGAACTCACAAAACCCCTCATGCCTCAGCCTCCCAAAGGCTGAGATTACAGGCATGAGCTGCAGCAATAGAAATTCTCAAGCTACATTAATCACTAAAGGACACAGTTAGTTTAAAAGGATATACAGATTTCTGTCAGAGTACTTGATGACCCACCAAAGGTTAGTGGTAAGACCCTACTGCTGAAGACACCTTATGTGGTTGACATGCAAAATAGAATGGCATGGCTGGAAGTTGGAAGACAGTCAGTCCCCAGACAGTCAGTGCATCTAGTGCCAGAAGGTGCTACATGGGCGACTGGGGGAAAATGACCAATATCTCTCCAAGCAACTCATGGTCTAACCTACTTAGCAGCAAATAACTTGTTGTGATGCCCACACAAGTACAATAGGGGCACACAGCCATGGTGGGGAACCAACTGCTCTTAATTTGGCTAACTGATCTCCTCAGTGGTACGGGACCCATAGCTGGAGCTGGGAAACAAGTAAGAACCATATCCAAACATAAGCCCACTCGCCAATATCAAGCTACCATCAATCAAGGGCTACAAGAGGGCCTACACCTATTAAATTCTCTATAAAAAAGTAAGCCTATCTCTTTTGTCCTGGTGCTAACTTACTCTCCGTTGGAGAATCTGCTTCTCTTTTTCAGATAGTCGTAGATCCTAAGGAGAGAGCCACCCCATCATACCTCAAAAGGGCCCCAGCTGAAACTAAGAAAAATTGGTGAAACAAGCAAGGGTGCTGTTTTCCTGATGAACCAGATACCAGCACAAGGGGGTAGGAGATCAACACAGAGAAAAATCAACTCCTACCAAATCAGAGAGCCAGAGCCTCAGAGGCCCCCAACACCTCATCACTGAAGCAGACCAAAAATGAACCCAATATGGCTCAGGGAAATTTTGTGGAAGCGGGGGCGGAAAGAATGTCAGAGCCACATGTTGGGTCATGATATGCAGAGACATTTATCTTACCTATAACTGTGGGCTAACTCCACAATGCATGACCCATATACCTCAACAAGGAGGGGCCAAGGGGAGGAGGTAGGTCTCGGATGAGCCTAATAATGGTACCAAACTGACTGTATTTGCTGAATACAAAACTAACTAATAAAGAAAAAATTGTAAATAAAAAAATAAAGAAAATAAAAGGATATACACATCTGATATGAAACTCATTTTGAAAATAACCCATATAGCTATCTTCTTTCTACACATTAACAAAATATGCTCCATAAGGTTCACTATGGTTATACCTGTGTGGAAGGAATAAGTGTTTTTGAATATTGTAGAAATATTAAGAATCACAGTGAAGGCTGCATTTTTATTGTTTAGTTTTTTGAGTTCTTTGTAGATTGTAGATCTTAGGATTTTGTCAGTGATATAGCTGGCAAAGATTTTCTCTCTTTCAGTGTGTAATCTATTGGCTCTGTTTATGGTATGTTTGTCTGTGCAAAAGCATTTAGCTTCATGAGATCCCATTGGGTGAGTGCTTGTTTAATTTCCTTGGCTACCGGTGTTTAGTTCAGGAAGTCTTTTCCCAGTCCTATATCATGGAGAGTGCCTAGTATTTTTCTTCCAGTAGTTGAAGAGTTTCAGGTCTTATATCTAGATCTTTAATCCATTTGGACTTGCTATTTGTATATGGAGAAATGAGTGGGTCTAATTTCATTTTTCTACATATGGTCATCCAATTTGTTGAACACCATTTGGTAAAGATGTTGTCTTTTCTCCAGTCGAAATTATTGGTGCCTTTGTCAAAGATCAAGCAGCTATAGTTACTTGACCTAAGGTCTGGGTTTTCAATACTGTTCCATTGGTCCATGTCTCTGTTTTTATTCTAGTACCATGCTGGTTTTGTCACTATGGCATTGTAATATAGCTTTAAATCTGGTATGGTGATAGTGCCAGAGGTTTTCTTTTTTTTCTTTAGGATATGTTTGGATATCCGAGACTTCTGCCATTCCATGTGAATTTTGAGATAATTTTTTCCCACCTGTGAAGAATGATGCTGGTATTTTTTATTGGTATTGCATTAAATCTGTATATTGCTTTTGGTAGAATTAAAATTTTCAAAATATTAATTCTACCTACCCAGGAGCATGGGAGGTCATTCCATCTTCTCATGTCCTCCTCTATTTCTTTCTTGAGTATTTTTTAAATTTTCATTATAAAGGTCTTTCAAATCCTTGGTTACTGTTATTTTAAGGTATTTATTAATTTTTTGTTGCTAGTGAAAATGGGACAGCATCACTGATTTCTTTCTGTGCGCATATGTTCTTTACATATGGAAAAGCTATTGACTTTTATGCATTGATTTTGTGTCCTGCCACTTTGCTGAAGGAATTTATCACCTTTAGAAGTTTTGAGATTGCGACTTTCATATCATTTACATATAGGAGCATGTTATCTGCAAATAGGGCTAACTTGACTACTTCCTTTCCAACTTGAATCTCTTTTATTTCTTTCTCCTGTCTTATTGCTTGGGCTAGTACTTATAGTACTATGTTGAAGAGCAGTGGTGAGAGTGGGCACCCTTGTCTTGTTCCCAATCTCAGTGGGAAGTTCTTGAGGTTTTTCCCATTATTTGGGCTTTAGGAGCTTTATATCTAGGCTTTATAGTATTGATATATAAACCATCCATGTCTATTTTTTTACAGTGTTTTGATCATGAAGTGGTGTATTTTGTCAAAGGCCTTCTGTGCATCAACTGAGATGATCATGTGGTTCATATGGTTCAGTTGATTTATGTGGTATATTATGTTGACTGGTTTCCATATGTTAAACCATCCCTGTATCCCTGGGCTGAAGCCTACTTGATCAAGGTGGATAATGCTTTTGATGTGTTGTTGAATTCGGTTTGCAAGGATTTTGTTCAGGATCTTTGCATCTAAGTTCATTAGGGATATAGGCATATAATTTTCTTTCCTTGTTGCATCTCGGTCTGGTTTTGGTATTAGGGGGGATGCTAGCTTCATAAAAGGAGTTGGGGGGGGGATCCCTGGTCTCTGATTATGTGGAACAGTTAGTTTGAGAAAAATTGGTTTCAGTTCTTTTATGAAGGTTTGATCGAATTCAGCCAAGAATTCATCTGGTCCTGGACTTTTCTTTGTGGGGGCCGGGGGAAGCGTGATTATCTTTTTAATCTCAGTGGATGTGATAAGTTTGTTTAGGGCTTAATCTGCTCTTAGTTTAGTTTTGGTAGTTGATATGTGTATAGGAATTCATCCATTTTTTCCAGATTATTTAATTTTGTGGAGTAGAGTTTTTGGAAGTATGCCATGATGATTCTTCCAATTTCATTCATGTCTGTTATGGTCTCCCCTTTTTCATTTTTGGTTTTGTTAATTTGAGACATTTATTTATTTGTTTATTTATTTATTTATTTATTGCTTGATCAGCTTGGCCATGGGTTTATTAATCTCATTTATTTTTTCAAAAACCAGTTCTTCATTTCATTGAATTTTTCAATACTTTTTCTTGGTTTCCAATTCATTAATTTCTGTCTAATCTTGACTATTTCTTTCTGTCTGGAGCTTTTTGTGTTGGATTCTTCTTGTTTTTCCAGTACCTTTAGGTGTACAGTCAGGTTATTTATTTGGGATCTCTCTGTCTTTGTAATGAAGGCATTTAGGACTATGAATTTTCCCTTTATGACTGCTTTCATTGTGTCCCATAAGCTTTTTTTTTTTTTCTTTTTTTTTTTTTATTAGTCAGTTCTGTATTCAGCAAATACAGTCAGTTTGGTACCATTATTAGGCTCATCCGTGACCTACCCCCTCCCCTTGGCCCCTCCTTGTTGAGGTATACGGGTCATGCATTGTGGAGTTAGCCCACAGTTATGGGTAAGCTAAATCCCATAAGCTTTTGTAGGTTGTGTTTTAATTATCATTCAATTCTAGGAATTTTACAGTTTCTTGCTTGATTTCTTCCACAACCCCTTCATTCTTTAAAAGTGTGTTGTTTAGTCTCTAGGAGGTGGTGGAGTTCTTGATGTGTCTCTTGTTAATTTCTAGCTTTAAAACATTGTGATCTGACATGATGCAGGAAGTTACTTCAATTTCCTGACTTTATGAAGGCATGCTTTATGGCCTCAAATATGGCCAACTTTGGAGAAGGTTCTGTGGGCTAATGAGAAGAATGTGTATCCTATAGAGATGGGGGGGTGGAATGTTCTGTAGATATCCATTAGATCTAATTGATCTATGATGTTGCTGAGCTCTATTATTTCCTTGTTAATTTTCTGCTTGGATGATCTGTCTATTGATAGTGGAGTATTGAAGTCTCCAACTATGATGTTGTTGGTGTTTATTTCTGTTTTATTGTGAAGTAGATTTTGTTTTACAAACTGTGGTGCACCTGTGTTTGGGGCATATATATTTATGATTGTGATGTGCTCATGTTGGATCATTCCCTTGATGGGTAAGAAGTGACTTTCTTTGTCCTTTTTGCTTACTTTTGGTTTGAAGTCTATTTTATCAGGTATTAATGTAGCAATAGCCATTTTTTTTAATTCCATTTTCTTGGAATATCATTCTCTAACCTTTCACCCTAAGGAGGTGTCTATCTTTAGTGGTGAGGTGGATTTCTTGAAGACAGCAGATATAAGGGTCCAGTTTTTTTGATCCATCCTGATTACCTGTGTCATTTGATGGGTGATTTAAGACCATTCATATTAAGGTTATTACTGTGAGGTTTGAATTAATCCCTCCCATAATGTGGAGTTTTATGGGGTTTGGTGCTTTCTTCTGTCATGTACTATTTTGAGCCTGGCCTGTTTTGATTATTGTGATGGTCTTCTTGTTGGCTCTTGAGTTTGGTTATTTGACTATTCTGTGTGGAGTATTCCTTCAAGTACTCTCTGTAGGTTTGGCTTTGTGTTCATATAATCATGGAGTTGATTTTTTTCATGGAAAGTTTTTCTTTCACCATCTATTATGAGGGATACTTTTGCTGTGTAAAGTAGCTTGGGTTGGAAGCCATAGATTTCCAGACTTTCAAGCCTTCCATTCAAAGCCCTTCTAGCTTTCAGGGTTTCCATTGAAAAATCTGATGCAATTCTAATGGTATTGCCTTTGTATTTTGGGAATTGATTCTCTCCTGATGCTTTTAACACTATCTCTTTGTTTTCTTTGTTAAGAGTTTTAAATATAACAAGGCTATCTTTTTATTAAATCTCAGAAAATCTTAGCATCCTCAGAACAAGTGAAAATTTGGTGACCTGGTTTGGTGGATAGCATTATACAAATGATGAAAGTCAAAGGTCTCATTGATTGTAGGGGCCAGGCAAAGATTTTAGTTGTAGGTTCAGTTGGTACAAAACTACAACACTTCCATCTATAGCCAAGTGGAGAAGCAAATGAGATGAAAAATGATTCTGTGAGATGGGGATACTGTAAGATCAAGGGATAATCATTGTGATAAAAGTACAAGTATGAAACAGAATGGGAGAACAAAATGAGTATGTAATAGTCCTATGTTCCTAAGAGTTAAAGTGATTAATTTTGCTTTAAGTTTTAATAAAGTTCCTTATGAAATAATTTCAGTGTTCCATAAATGTTGAAAAATTATGAAAGTTTTTATGAATTACTTCTGTGCAGATTCTGCACATATAAATGTCTTATAGAATCAGGATATAAATATGAAATTATCATTGATGAAGCTATATGCTATAAGAGCATAGTCATATATTATCAGTTTTTTCCTAATGTCTCCTTTCTTGTCCAGGATCCATTCATATCACACAGTATATTAAATGCCATGAGCATTTGTTTATTTGGTTGTGTGAGACAGGATCTCATGTAGTCCCAGGCTGGCCCAAAACATTCTACATAGCTAAAACTAGCCTTGTACTCCTGATTTCCTGTGTCTACAGACTACATACTAGAATTAAAGGTGTACACTATGATACTTAGCTCAAATATGAGGGGTTGATAGTGGACGAGTTTTAGTGATAGCAGAGTACAAGTGTCTATGGGTGACCAAAGTGGTCAAGCAGTGAAAGTATACCTAGGGGAATAACAAAAGTTCCATGTTATCTTTAATGCACTCATTAATCTACTCATTAAGTTCCATTTAAATCTTTACTTGTGTATCAGGCATATGATTTTTATGCTGAATGTTGGAAACAGTAGAATAGTTATACCATAGTTTCTGCCCTCAGAGAGTTTAAATCCCATTCAGAAGCTGATCTCTTTTATTCTAACCAAAGGAAATTACCAAAGAGGCTAGCAGTTTTATCATTTACCTTAAATACTCCAAATAATATTAATTATGCTGGTCTGTCTTGTGATAGTGTGTGTCTTTTGCTTCCCTTTGCACATTGTTGGAATGTAATAAACATCAGTAAGGATAATGATAAGTATGCCTGCCTAAAGACGTAGGCACATTCACCACAACCTCAAAAATATAAAGGAGAAGCAAGAATCATTTCAATTCCTCATATGAAGTTTCACATAGATAACCTAAATGTTGTATATCACAATGCGGTATCATGTTAATACTTCAACTATTATTTCACTTCTACATAATTTTCTGCATTCCAAGTTAAATAATACATAATGAAATACTTAAAGGAAGAAAATGGCCGCTGGTACACTGTAGAGCTCTTTGGTGCTTATACGATGAAACTAAGTGCTTATGTCAACATTCAAGCTGTTTTACAACCTAACTTTGACCTCTCTAGCCATTCTCCTATTTATCTTCTCTATGAAAATCTCCCTTTATTTCAACCATAAAATGTGCAACATATCCATATCCTGTTTCTCCTATTTGTACTGTACTTCCTTATATCCCATTTGTATATTCTAAGTTCATTCATCTTACTTCCTTTTTAAGACTTAGATAGTATTACATTAAGAGAGAGGAAGGAGAAAAGAAGACATAGAGAGCTGCTGCCATGTGGAAGGTAGAATGGGGTAGAGAGCTCACTTGGGAGAGGGATACCCCATTTCATCTCAGCTCAGCTAGGCTGAGAAAAGGGGGCCTTACCAGAGGAAGGATCTGGAGATACAGGAGATATGAAAAGCCAAAATAGAGCCCAACTAACTTCTTAGTTATTAAAAGTATATACATCTCATTTGTCCTGGTGCTAACTTACTCTCCGTTGGAGAATCTGCTTCTCTTTTTCAGATAGATGTAGATCCTAAGGAGAGAGCCACCCCATCATACCTCAAAAGGGCCCCAGCTGAAACTAAGAAAAATTGGAGAAACAAGCAAGGGGGCTGTTTTCCTGATGAACCGGACACCAGCACAAGGGGGAAGGAGATCAGCACAGAGAAAAATCAACTCCCACCAAATCAGAGAGCCAGAGCCTCAGAGGCCCCCAACACCTCATCACTGAAGCAGACCAAAAATGAACCCAACATGGCTCAGGGAAATTTTGTGGAAGAGGGGGCGGAAAGAATGTCAGAGTCACATGTTGGGTCATGATATGCAGAGACATTTATCTTACCCATAACTGTGGGCTAACTCCACAATGCATGACCCGTATACCTCAACAAGGAGGGGGTAGGTCACGGATGAGCCTAATAATGGTACCAAACTGACTGTATTTGCTGAATACAGAACTGACTAATAAAAAAAAAGTATATACATCCTTTCTATCTTTCACATGCTAATTGTCAATCCATGATACTTGACTAATTCTCTTGAGGTAGAGAAAACAAAAAATTGAGAACACTTATAATAAAAATGACCATTACATATCATTAATTAGAAGGTGGCTAAAAACAGTGCAAATAACACAAACTCTGAGGACCTTTCCAGGATCTCATAATTGTACACTTTCCTGGCTGTTTCTGCACAACCAGCACTTTCTTACAGAAACAATGAAATTAAGTGGGACATAAATGGCTCTCACAATCCATATTGTATAGCATCCTCAAGGGTTCAGTCTTCAGAAAGCCACATTTTATAAATTTACAATATAAATAAGGCCAAATAACAATTTAGGGAATGCACAATATTGATAACAATTCTAAAAAGTGCAATCACTATTCAGGCACCTGCAAAGAAATATCAAAAATAATGACTGCTGCTGTAAACATTAGCTCTTCCAAGATCAGAGCACAATTAGCTTCAATTATGCAGAAAGAAACAAATAAAGCATTATTAGATCAAATAGTTAAGCAAGAAGGTGACAGTTTTCTTACAAAATAATGCAGCATGTTGTGATTCCAGCCCATTTTTAAAAATACATCCCTGTGTTTTGTCAATCCACTTTGAATGATTTTGAGTGGAGCCTCTTGATTCAGAATGCCAGTGCCCTTACAAACTCAGAGGGCCAAGAGCCTCTTCCCATCAATGCAGCAACATTGAAGAAGGTATAGCATGTTGTGACAAGACACTTGAACATCTGGTCCACACTGAGCCTACTGTAATGCCTGTAGATATGCTTTCTACCTCTTCTTCATTCCTCCAAATTCTGGTGGCATAGTACGTTGAATTAAAAAACATATATACATTTCTTTGTCAGAAAGCTTTCTTTCCAGTGTCCTCAATTGTGACAGCTAAGGGAGATCAATTGGATACTACTAATAAAACCAGAAAAATTGCTTTGGGTAGATTTCTCACTGGTTAAAGGTATTTGCTTGCAAAGCCTGCTGGCCTAAGCTCAATTTCCCAGTTCCCACATAAAACAAGATGCACAAAGTGGAACATATATATGGAGTTTTTAGGCAGTGGCAAAAATCCTCTGCCATGTCCATACTCTCTCTCTCTCTCTCTCTCTCTCTCTCTCTCTCTTTCTCTGTCTTTCTGCTCACAAAAAATAAATAAATAAGCTGTAAAAAGAAATCCTGGGACTGAAGAGATGGCTTAGCAGGTAAGGTGCTTGTCTGCATACCTAAGGACCCATGTTTGACTTTCCAGGTCCCTTGTAAGCCAGATGCACAAAGTGACACAATTGCATAAGGTCACACATGAACACAAGGTGGCACATGCATTTGGAGTTCAATTGCAGTGGCTAGAGGTCCCACACCCCATTCATTCTCTCTCTCTCTCTCTCTCTGTCTTGCATAAAAAAGCCAGTCTGTTGTGCTTGCCTCTAAAAGAAAGGAAATCCTATAAAACAGTTATCCTTCTTAATATTTCCTATCATTTTCTCTTGAAAATCATTATAAAAGTAATACTTTGTACCTTCTCTATGAATGTAAAAGAATGAAAATGAATTCTTTTTGCAGAAAATTACTAGTGGAACATTGATGTTTAAAAGCAGAATGATTTTTTTATTGAACTATGCATCACGGTCTCTAAAATCTGTAAAACAAATTTAGTGTACCATGCAAGCAGTCCAAAAAATCACAGCATCATTCTTAACAGAGATATAAAAGGTACTCTCAAAATTCATATGGAATGGCAGCAGACCTTGGATATCCATATACATCCTCAGCAAAAGAAACACCTCTGGAAGTATCACCATACCTGATCTAAAGCTATACTACAATGCCATAGTAACAAAAGCAGAATGCTACTGGCATAAAACAGGCATATATACCAATGGAACAGAACTGAAGACCCAGCCTGTAGGTCAAGTAACTACAGCTACTTGATCTTTGACAAAGGTGCCAATAATGTAGACTGAAGGAAAAAGAGCATCTTCAACAAACGGTGCTGGACAAATTGAATAATCACATGTCCACAAATGTAGCTAAACTCACTCATCTCACGGCACACAAAAAATCTACTCCAGATGGATTAATGACCTCAATATAAGACCTGAAACTCTTCATATACTGGAAGAAAAAACAGGAGGAATTCTCTAAGATGTAGGAGTGGGGAAGGACTTCCTGAACAATGCCAGTAGCGCAGGAAATTAAATAATTACTCAACCAATGGCATCTCATGAAGCTAAAAAGCTTTTGCACAGACAAACATACCATGAGCAGAGCCAATAGATTACCTACAGAATTGGAGACAATTTTCAACAGCTATACCACTGACAGAGGCCTATAATCTAGAACCTACGAAGAACTCAAAAAACTAAACAACACAAAATTAAATAACCCACTCAAAAATGGGGTAGAGAACTGAATAGGGAGTTCTCAAAGGAAGAAATATAAGTGGCTAACACACACTTAAGAAAATGTTTAACATCTCCATCCATCAGAGAAATGCAAATTAAAGCAACTGTGAGATTCCACCTTACTCCAGTAAGGATGGCAATCATTAAAAAAATCAAACAACTGCCAGGCGTGGTGGTGCACGCCTTTAATCCCAGCACTTGGGAGGCAGAGGTAAGAGGATCACCTTGAGTTCGAGGCCACCCTGAGGCTATGTAGTTAATTCCAGGTCAGCCTAGACTAGAGTGAAACCTGACTTCAAAAAAAAAAAAATCAAAAAACGTATGTTGGAGAGGATATGGGGAAAGAGAAACCCTCATTTACTTCAGGTACAAATGCAAACTTGTATAACCACTAAGAAAATCAATATGGCAATTCCTGAAAAATGATGACAATAGAGCTACCAACAGTCCTAGTTTATTCCCTTACTGGGTATTTACCCTAACTTCACTACAGAGATATTTGCTCACCCATGTTTGTAACTGCTCAGTTCATTATAGCCAAGAACTGGAACCAACCCAGGTGCCCATCATTGGAAGAATTGATAATGAAGTTGTGTTACATTTACACAGTGGAATTCTACTCAGCAGTAAGAAGCAATGATACAGTGAAATTTGTAGGAAAATGGATGAACTTAGAAGAGACCATACTCAGTGGACACACATAATCACAGAAAGACAAATGCCACATGTTCTTAGTCATCTGTTGTTCTTAACTGGATCAGCTTGAATTGTTGGCATACCAAATAGGCACCTTGAGACCCAGACAATAAGGGTGGAAGGGTCTGGGTGGAGGGCATGGGGGGGTTGGGGTAAATAAAGAGAACTACATCCAAACTCCATTGGTACTCTAGAAACCTTTCTCCTTGAAGATGGCCTAAAAGATTTAACCCCCAATAGGACTCTGGAGGGAGTGTCTGAAAGGAAGGGCCCTGGAGAGAGTGGAGGAAACCTAACCTTAAAAATGTTGGGCTCTGATATGTAACTTCCAATACTAGAAATTGGTATTACCCACATTGAGCTGTTGATTGGTGAAACCTACAGGTCCCCAAAACTAGACAGGTTTCTGACAAAGCATTTGATTATCCACCTGAGGTAAAAGGTAGGACCATATTGCTGAAGAGATCATATTCTTCAGGTACAGATCAAGGCTGGAATTTGAAAGAGAGCCAGTACAAAGACAGTTAGCCCATTTAGTGCTGGAAAGTGCTACATGAGATTCTGGGGAAAAGTGGCCAACAATGGTGTGAGCAAGTAGGGGTCTAAGCTACTCAGAAATGACCAGCCTGACAAGAAGTTCACATCAGTACAATGGTGGCACACAGCTTGGTGGGTAACTAAAGGCTTTCTGATTGGCCAAGATATTGGCTCACTGTAAAGAAACCCACAGCTGGAACTGGGAACCACATCAGAATCATATGGAGACAAAGATTATGCTCTCCAATGTCAAGCTCCCAATAGTCTTTGGCTAAAAGAGAGGCTACATCCATCAAAATCACCCTAAATTAATAATGCTTATCCTATTTAACCTATGCTGTCTTCCCTCTCTTTTGGGTAATCTGTTTCTCTTTTTCAGAAAGTAGAGAGACCCGAGGAGATAAACCACCCCTCTCATTTCAGCCAAGGCCCACATGAAACAACAGGGAAACTGTAGAGATCACCAAGAGTTCTGCTTCCATGGTGAACCTGATAATCACCACCAGGGTGAAGGAGACAGTACCTGAGGGTACTCAACACATACCAAAGCAGAAATCCAGAAGGTCCCAAGAGCTTATCACTAAATTAGACTTAAAGCACCTCCACCAACGCTGAGGAAATTTTGCCAAAGGGGGGGGGGGAATGTAAAAGCCACAGGTTGGGACATTATGCCCAGAGGCATTGTCTCCCCCTAATACCTGACTGCTGCTCTCACAATGCATTACTCACAACCCCATGGGGAATACAAGCAACCCCACTGAAGAGAGCCACCAGTGGAATGGGAGTAGACATGAGGGAAATTTTTTTTTTTTTTTTTTTTTCAAGGTAGGGTCTCACTCTAGCCCAGGCTGACCTGGAATTCACTATGGAGTCTCAGGGTGGCTTCGGACTCACGGAGATCCTCCTACTTCTGCCTCCCGAGTGCTGGGATTAAATGTGTGCGCCACCACGCCCGGTTTTTAAGGGAAAAATTTTTACCAACACATGATGTATCCACACAAAGCATATTCTTAATAAAAATAAAAACTTCTGTAAAATATTGATTGTTCTTAGTATTTCCTCTCATTTTGTCCTGAGAATCATAAAAGTAACACTTTGTACCTTCTCTGTGAATTGAAAAATGAAAATGAAATCTATTTGCAGAAAATTACTAGTGGAAACTTGATGTTTAAAAACAATGTGATTTTTTATTGAATTATGCATCACTGTCTTTTAAATGTGCATAAAATTTTAGTGTCCCATGCAAGCAGTCCAAATTTAACCCAATGTGGTAAATGAAGCATGAAAGTAAGGTGAGTATTAATGGGGAAGATAGATGTTACTGAAGCAGAGGGAAAAATGAGGATAATTATGGAAATAATATCAATATATTTTACATGTATGCACGCAAGCATCACAAATAAAAAAATAAATAAATAGAAATTTAAAAACTGACTGCCGAAAATTATTCTAAACCAAAAATAGAGAATTGGAAGGGAAAAGTTGTTCAATGCATTTGATCACTGTGGTGAAGGAATAAGCCTCTGGACTACTTGGCACAAACCTTCCAGACAGTGGCATTTCAAAAATTTACTAGAACCTGAACTTTTCAACATCATCCATACTAGAGGAGAAAATTATTGGCATGGATAAATAAGTATTTGACAGTAAAAATACTTCTTTTTGATCTCAATTTGAAAAATTGGACTTGCTTCTTTCCAAAACTAAATCTGTCAATGTAATACACCACATAAACAAGGCTAAATATAAAAACCATATGATCATTTCGATAGATGCAGAAAAGGCCTTTGATAAGATTCAACATCACTTCATGTTCAAAACATTGGAGAGAATTGGCATGGTTAGTTCATATCTTAACCTAATAAAGGCAATATACAAAGCTCTGAAGGCCCAAATAATACTTAATGGAGAGAGACTGGAGGAATTCCCATTAAGATCAGGAACAAGACAGGGTTGTCCACTCTCACCCCTGCTTTTCAATATAGTACTGGAAGTCCTAGCTCAAGCAATAAGACAGGAGAAGGAAATAAAAGGGATACAATTTGGAAAGGAAGAAGTTAAGTTAGCTTTATTCGCTGATGACATGATTATATATATAAGAGACCCGAGAGACTCCATCCCAAAGCTCCTGAAGGTGATTAACTCCTATAGCAAAGTAGCAGGATACAAAATCAATGCACAAAAATCAGTAGCCTTCCTTTATGCAAAGGACAAAGATACAGAAAAAGAAATAAGGGACATAGTCCCATTTTCAATTGCAACAAAAAAATAAAATACCTTGGAATAACGTTAACCAACTTTATACAACTTTATATAGCAGCTTCCTGCTCCAATAAAAGATCATTAGCAAAACTAGTAAAGAAAAATTATTCATTTGAGATGATTTTCTATTTCAAAATCCAATTCTTCCTGTTTGTTCCCAATACATACCCCAAATCCAATTATAAATCTTTTATACTACCAAATACATTTGAGTTGCTTGTTCTAATTGCCATATGCAAGACCTATGGATTATTTTCAGAGAATCTGTAAATAAATATTTCTGAAGATCCAATAATAATAAAATGATAGGCTTGTGAAGGAAATATTTCAGAAGAAAAACATATGACCCAGAAATCTCATTTTCACTCAGATCATATCAAGTATTATGTACAGAGAAGCTTTAATCAGCATGCTAGACACATGTGTTCCCAGTATATTCATGTTGATTTGTACTGTGTTGCAATTAAAATGCAAAGTACCTGAGATTGGTTGTCACTTAGCTCTTTATAACCTTGAATATCCCAAGCACATCTGGCTGAACAAAATATTTGCAGTTTGTTTTTGCTCCACTATGAGCAGATAACAATGTGTGCTACACAGCAAGATAATATGTGTAAACTGAAATCCAAACCTGTGGACAGTGACAATGCCAGACTTGGATTTATTGAATCCCAATCAGAACCTTAGCTTACTGAAATAGAATGAGAAAAACAGAATTTTAAGTCTTCATTTGAGTTTCACAAAATGGAAGAAAATCACAAACTCTGTTTTATACCATGAAATACCCAAAGAGGAACTGCAACTCCAGTTTTTGCCCTGCAAAAATTCAAATCTTGGAGCTGCATTTATCTTCCTGATGGAAAGCAATAAAAGGTTTGATGGACTTTTCCTGATTGTTCATTTTTCTTCTCAAGGTTGCAATCAAAAGAAGTCCCATAACAATTACACTTTACTTTCCTCAATTATGAGAGCTAAGCCAATAGGCCTAGGAGTCTGTTAACACTCTTCCTGATCTGGCTAACTTTTTCAATAGACTAGTGCCTGGTCTCTCAGCAATAAGTTTGCAAAACAACATCAGATTAGGCAGCTGCCTATTCAGTAGTTTTCATGCCAAAAGGAAGACCAATAGGGAGACATAGGAATTCTTAAACCACTATTTGTATTGTTATCAAAAAAACTCATTGTGAATTATCAAAACAAAAGTAGAATTTTTAATTTATAATAATAATAATGACATTTGGGTTTTTTTTGCTGACTTGAATTTTATTTTATTTTTCTTTCTCCTTTTTTCTTAATTAGTTTTGTATTCAGCAAATACAGCCAGTTTGGTAACATTATTAGGCTCATCTGTAACCTACCCCCTACCTTTGGACCCTCCTTGTTGAGGTATATGGGTCATGCATTGTGGAGTTAGCCCACAGTTATGGGTAAGATAAATGACTCTGCATATCATGACCCAACATGTGACTCTGACATCCTTTCTGCCCCCTCTTCCGCAAAATTTCCCTGAGCCATATTGGGTTCATTTTTGGTCTGCTTCAGTGATGAGGTGTTGGGGGCCTCTGAGGCTCTAGCTCTCTGATTTGGTAGGAGTTGATTTTTCTCTGTGTTGATCTCCTTCCCCCTTGTGCTGGTACCTGGTTCACCAGGAAAACAGCACCCTTGCTTGTTTCGCCAATTTTTCTTAGTTTCAGCCAGGACCCTTTTGAAGGATGATGGCGTGGCTCTCTCCTTAGAATCTACATCTATCTGAAAAAGAGAAGCAGATTCTCCAATGGAGAGTAAGTTAGCACCAGGACAAATGAGATAATCCTTACTTTTTTTAAAGAGAATTTAATAGGTGTAGGCCCACTTGTAGCCCACAATTGATGGTAGCTTGACATTGGAGAGTGGGCTTATGTTTGGATATGGTTCTGACTTGTTTTCCAGCTCCAGCTATGGGTCCCATAACACTGAGGGGATCAGTTAGCCAAATTAAGAGCAGTTGATTCCCCACCATGGCTGTGTGCCACTACTGCACATGTGTGGGCATCACAACAAGTTATTTGTTTCTAAGTAGGTTAGACCATGCATTTCTTCAACAGACATTGGTCATTTTCCCCCAGTTGCCCATGTTGCACCTTCTGGCACTAGACACGCTGACTGTCTGGGGACTGACTCTCTTCCAACTTCCAGCCATGCGATTCTAATTTGCATGTCAATCACATAAGGTGTCTTCAGCAGTAGGGTCTTACCACTAGCCTTTGGTGGGTCATCAAGTATTTTGACAAAAATCTGTCTGTCTTTTAGGAAACCTTGTAGGTCTCTCTGATCAAAAGCTCATTGTGGATGATAGCCCCATGCTGGTTCTGGGAGTTACAGGTCAGTGCCCAAAAAGAAAATGAGGAAAAAGATAAGTAATATACAAGAGTTAGAAATAAGAGGGAGAGAGAGAGGGAGAGGGGAAGTGTGGGAGGGAAGATGTAGAAGATTAAGGTTAGTCTTTATCTTACCATCTCCAGTGTCTGGTGGTTCAAGTGTTCCCTGTAAGACCTTGGTGAGGGATCAGCCATTTGGTCTGTCTTTTAGTAAGTAGAAAATTATGGTACCATTGCTGTTTGGTTCTAGATTTGTGTTTCATACCTCTTTGATGCCCTCCCCACCCTCCCCTTCCATCCTAGTGTCTAGTCTAGGAGATGCTTGCTGGGTATGTAAGGTATCTTGGGTAGATTCAGGTTAGGTGCTGTAGATGAGTGAGACTATGTGGCGATTTTTTTTCTGTGATTCCTTAAGTTCACTGAGAATGATCTGTTCCAGGTTCAGCCACTTTTCCTCATATTTCATTGTGTCATTGTTTTCTTACTGCTGTATAGAATTCCATTGTGTAGATATACCACATCTTAGTTATCCATTCTCCTAGTGATGGACATCTGGGTTGATTCCAGCTATTAGCTATTACAAATTGAGCCACTATAAACATGGTTGAGAAAATCTCTCTAGCCTGTGGTTTGAAGGTTGTAGGGTAGATGCCCAGTAAGGGGATAACTGGGTCTGTTGGTATCTCTATACTCAAATTTTTCAGAAGTCTCCATATTGCTTTAAAAGTGGTTGAACCATCCTACTTTCCCACCAACAGTGGATGAGTGTTACTACTTCTCCACATCCTTGCCAGTATTTATTTCTATTTGATTTTTTGATGTTTGCTATCCTTATTGGGGTAAGGTGGAATCTCATAGTTGTTTTAATTTGCATTTCTCTGATGATTAGGGATGATGAACATTTTTTAAGTGTATGTTTGGCATTTCTATTTCTTCCTCTGTGAACTGCCTGTTCAGCTCTTTGCCCCATTTTGTGAGTGGGGTGTTTGACTTTTTACTGATTAGATTTTTGAGTTCTTTGTAGATTCTAGAAATTAGGCCTCTATCAGTTGGATAACCGGCAAATATTTTCTCCCTTTCTGTGGGTAATCTATTGGCTTTGATTTTTGTATGCTTGTCTGTAGAGAAACTCTTCAGCTTCATGTGATCCCATTGGTTGAGTGACTGTATAAGATCGTGAGCTACTGGGGGTTTGTTCAAGAAGTCTTTTTCCATTCCTATATCATGGAAAGTATTTCCTAAATTTTCTTCAAGTAGTATTTGAGTTTCTGGTCTTATATTGAGATCTTTGATCCATTTGGACTTGAGTGTAGTGCATGGTGAAATATGTGGGTCAAGTTTCAGTTTCCTGCATATGGTTATCCTGTTTGTCCAGCACCATTTTTTGAAGATGCTGTCTTTCTTCCAGCCTATATTGTTAGGGCCTTTGTCAAATATCAAGTAGTTATAGTTGCTTGACCCAAAAATCCAGTTACTTGAGTCTATTCCATTGGTCTATACTCCTCTTTTTATGCCAGTACCATGCTGTTTTTATTACTATGGCTTTGTAATATAGCTTTAGATCAGGTATGGTGATGCCTCCAGAGGTATTTCTTTTGCTGAGGATATGTTTGGATATGTGAGGCCTTCTGCCTTTCCATATGAAATTTGAGATCATTTTTTCTATCTCTGTGAAGAACACTGTAGGGATTTTAATTGGAATTGCATTAAATCTGCGTATTGCCTTTGATAGGATTGTCATCTTCACAATGTTAATTCTGCCTTTCCAGGAACATGGGAGGTCTTTCCATTTTCTCAAGTCTGCCTCAATTTCTTTTTGAGTGTTTTTATGTTTTCGTTGTATAGAGCTTTCACTTCCTTGGTTAACGTTATTCCAAGGAATTTTATTTTCTTGTTGCTATTGAAAATGGGACTATGTCCTTTATTTCTTTCTCTGTATCTTTGTCATTTGCATAAAGGAAGGCTACTGATTTTTGTGCATTGATTTTGTATCCTGTTACTTTGCTATAGGAGTTAATCACCTTCAGGAGTTTTGGGATGGAGTCTCTCGGGTCTCTTACATATATAATCATGTCATCAGCGAATAAAGCTAATTTAACTTCTTGCTTTCCAAACTGTATCCCTTTTATTTCCTTCTCCTGTCTTATTGCTTGAGCTAGGACTTCCAGTGTTTGGAGTTCTATTAGCTTCTTGTATCTTGATGGGCTTTTCTTTTAAGAGACTGGGGAAGTTTTCTTCAATTATTTTGTTAAATAAATTCTCCATGTCTTTGGTCTGAATTTCTTCTCCTTCTGGTATTCCAATGATCCTGATATTAGGACGTTTAAGTGTATCCCACAATTCCCTCATGTTCTGTTCACAGGGGCTTTTGAACTTACTGAAATTTTTGAATTCTCTAACTGTTTCTTCCATCTTGTGTTCCAGATCAGAGTTTCTATCCTCCACTTGGGTGACTCTATTCTTGAGAGCTTCTAGAGAGTTTTGGACTTGTTCAATTAAGTTTGCGTTGTCTACTACTTTTATATGTATAATTTCCATCCCTCTGTCAAGCTCCCTTTTCACATCATTTTCTGATTTTCTTGATGATTCTTGGAGTTCATCCTTGCATTTCTTTATGTCTTCATTTAGCATGGCCAGCTGATTTTTAAGGTCTTCTTTTTATTCACTCTCCCTCAAATCTCTTAACTCTCTTTGATATCCTTCCAATTTCTTATCTATTAGTTCTAGGTTAGTGATGGCAGCATCCACACGATTATCGGTCCTTTGTTGCTTTCCTGCAAGTTCTACCAGTAGGTTGGTCAGGGTTGCCTTGCTCATAGCTTCAATTTGGTGTTCTGGTCCTATTGCTTCTTGTATGTTTTGGTTAGATGTATTCATTGTGGGACTGGGTGATCTAACTGGATTTTCTTGCATTTGATTTTTCATGTTATTTCTTTTGCGCTGTGTTCTGCCCATGACAGTGTATGGGTAGGTAGGTGGGCATATCAGCCTGGGCTAAAGAACAATGGGAATCTTAGGCAGCCTGGGGCAGTTGCCAAGTAGCCTGGGCTTTGGCTCTCACTTGCCAAAGCCGCCTATCTACTGCCTGGCAGGGGTGCCAAAGTTGCCTGAGTTCTCAAGCGGTAGTGTGCCAAAGCTGCCTGCATTCAAGCTAGGAGTGGCACTGAGGCACCAAGCACTGCAGCAGCCTGAACTCTGGCTGGGAACACTGGGACCCGGAAGCAGTCTGCGCTCCCCTGCCACAGGACAATGGCGGACGGCCGGCGCGGCAAACAGGTAGGGGCTGGCACCTGAGCTGGCACAAGCGAGAGACACAGTCTGAGCTTGTGTGGCAGCTGCTGTGGGACTGGGCTCACTCAGTAAGTGGGCGAGTGGATGGGAGTGTGGAGCAGTCTAAGCTTCCACACGCAGGGAACAATCGACGTGCGGCTTTATTCCCAGCACTCGGGAAGCTGATGTAGGTGGATTGCCGTGAGTTCGAGGCCACCCTGAGACTACCTAGCGAATTCCAGGTCAGCCTCGGTTAGAGTGAGACCCTACCTCAAACAACCAAACAAACAAAAAAAATCAAACAAACAAAGAAAAAGAACTTACCAAGCCAATGTTTTAAGTTAGACAATGTTGCAGTCAGATTTGCTTTGCTGGCAGAAATCATCCAACCAAGAGCAGCTTATGGGAAAAAGGGTTTATTTTGGCCTACAGACTTGAGGGGATGCTCCATAATGGCAGGGGAAATGATGCCATGAGCAGAGGGTCGATATCACTTCCTGGCCAGCATCAGGTGGACAACAACATCAGGGGAATGTGCCAAACACTGGCAAGGGAAAACTGGCTATAACACCCATAAGCCTGCCCCCAAAAATACACTGCCCCCAGGAGGCATTAATTCCCAAATCTCCATCAGCTGGGAACCTAGCATTCAGAACACCTAAGTTTATGGGGGACACCTGAATCAAACCACCATAGACAACAATGTCAGATTCTGCTGAAATTTTGAGATGGAATACCAAAAATTTAATTTTACGTTTAATACATTACAAAAGCTTTAGTGTGAGTGCACTTGGGAGTTATATGCAGAAGAACTGGGTGTTCAATGCCAGTCTCTCCTGAATTGCAAGGTAAGCCTACTTAAGCAATATGAAAATCTGTTTCAGACAAATAAACAAACAAGCAAACAAATCTGAGCATCTTCACTCATGGTGGCCCTAGGGATGGAGGATTTTCTTGAATTTGAATTCAACTTGGGCTATAATAGTGAGCTGGAGGACAGGTTGGTCTATAGTGTGAGACCTTGGCAAAACAAACAAACAAACAAAAAAACAAACAAAACATCTAAAGCCTTTCCTGCATATGCGGTTTCACTTTCCTGAGTCATAGAAATATTAAACACAAAATAAATAATACATATAAGCCTACAATAGCATGGTATTTCAAGTATTTTGATGAACTTTCACACTTTCCTTTGTCTCTTGGGTGACATGAATCTATATTACTTCTGTGTATCCACATTGTATATGTTACCTGTCAATGAGCCACTTAATGGCTGTCTTGGTTGCTTGTTGAAGTATTACATTGTGTTTATGTATGAGTAATCCTTATTTTACATATTAATGTTCCCACAGTGCATGAGTAGTGATCCTTGCAAAAAAAAAATGTATATGGCAAAGAAAAGTCATAAAATACTTCTTTAAGTAAGTGAAAATTAATAAGGAACCTAGGTATAAGTCACACTTCCTAACATCTATGGGAAAAACAAATCTTTTTGTGCAATTCTAAAGAAGGCAAGCTAAATTTAAGCCTAATTTATTGTTGCACCTTAAGTTCCAAAAGTTAAATCCACAATGTTTAATTATCTAATTCATGGGCCTAATGTATAAATTAATAGTTATATTGGGTATGGAAATGTAGGGAAACATAATAAAAACGGGCTCAGCACTATCAGTGGTTGCAGGATTCCACCAGAGGTATTGCAACTTGACTCTTTTGTATAAGGAGAACTATTAAATGACACTGAAGGAGAACTATTAAATGACATTGACAGAAACTTTGGGGGAAAGAGGGATTGAAGGAAAGTGGTTTTATGAAATTCACAAGTAAGTAAATTCATAAGAGCTGTGCTGAAATGAAGATAAGTGATTTTGTTATAATACTGTGGTTTGAATGTGCAATGTCTCCCATAGGCTCATGTGTTTTAATATTTAGTCCCCAGAAAAATGGCACTGTTTAGGAAGGTTGTGGAACCTTTAGGAGTTGGAACCTTGCTAGATGAAGTTGATTAGAGGGAACAGACCTTGCGGTGTTACAACCCAACCCCACATATTTCACTGTCAATGTGTTGATGTAATGTAGGCTTCCTGCTTAGGCCTGTGTTGCCTTTCTCACTCTGATGGACCTTTGGGAACTATATGCTGAATTAATCCATTTTCCTTCTATAAGTTGCTTCTGGTTAGGCATTTGTCCACAGCAATTATAGAGTAACTGATGTAGCTAGTTTCTATAAGAATTACTTTGTCCATTCACCCACTTAACAAATATTTGTTCATTATGTGCTTCATGCTAGGCATATGGGGCTCTTATTTAGATTTAGACACATATTAAATCAAATATTTCTGTAAGTAAACTAACCTGAATTAAGAAACTCTGGTAAGTGGTATGGCTAAGGACTACTTAGCTCCATGAGAGTACCAGGTATGGAAATTTCAACAAGGCTTGGGACAACACTGTGAGGAGGTAATAACAGACTTTTTGGAAATCCAGAGTATGAGAGTAGTAGTTCAAAGAAACAGCAATGTTAATGATCAAAGTAAATTTTTAAATAAAAGTGAAAATTTCTATATTTAAAATCAAAGCATATAAAATCCTTATACTATGTGTGAAAGTGTTGGGGGAGGAGTTTCAGTCTCACAGTGTTCAGAAAAGGGTCTCTATGACTATCTCTAATTTAGTACGATTTTCACAATTTCAGAATAAGATAATAAATTTGATCAACTTATTAGAAGAGACTTTACTCTTGAGAATTGCTGCCTAAACTCTTAACACAGTGATTTCTAAAAGCAAAATAATCAATATAATTTTTAACACTAAGCAATAAAACTTCCAAGTGGAACAAAGACTCCTATTGATTAAGTCTTGTGTTACTTGCCCAGTGGGGAAGCCAAGTCAATTTCAAGTAGTTTCTTGATCAGAGGTCAATGCAGTGATTTTAGAAGACAGTATCCAAGTTAGAATAACCCCCTTGTAAAAACAAAAATATGAGGGAAGTGGAAATAATTAAAGAGAAAACCCAAGTTAGCTGTGGTCTTGTGCATTTATAATTCTAACTATTGCTGAGGTAGGATTAGGAGACAGGAGAACCTTTTGGACATAGGAGTTCAAATCTAGTGAGACCCTGGCAAATATGAAAAACAAACTCCTACAACAGCAAAACCCCAAGAGAGCTAGAGAATACTTTTATTGTGGAAGACGTTAAGAGCACTGTCAATAGCTAAGTTATGTTACAATTTGATCAACTGTAAATCACTTTGAATTCCAGGGCTACACAAATGTGAATATGAAATACAGGAAATAGGATTTTGAAAAACATTTTCCTGTGGTAAATATTGCATATCACTTTTGTAAATTCCAGGGTGTTCATGACAAATACAATTTTTATAATACCATTCAATTTTAATTTTCACTTACTATACATTCATGATGATATGCATATAACCTCAAAGCATACATTTCCACAGAATGACCATAAAAGAAAAGTTCATAAACCTAATCCTGAATGGTTTTAGTTTCCTGTCTTCTACAAATATTAGGAACTACTTTACTACAGCCAAATCTACCTAGAACAGAGCCAAGCTTAAAATTAAAAGAAATTCTTACATCTATTTCTATTTTTACTAGAAATATTTCACTAATTCTCCTATTCTGATCTGAATCTTTCAAAATAGGTGTATCTTAAGTCAAATTAAATATAATGATAGAATTTTACCTTTTGGTAAATATCTAAAACACGTGTCCACCGTTCATTATGTATATAGAATGTTAAGCCTCTTATATAACAGGTTAAATTTAATGAGCCTCACAGCTAAACTTGCTCCATCACAAATTTGCAAGCCAGACTAGCTTTTCTGAGTTTCTTTAGGCTTCAAGACCATATTTAGTCCTCATATTCTAGGAAAGGTTTGGAAATGTTTTCTCACTACTCTAGTGATGATAACATTGAAAAGTACTTTAAAATTAAAAGAAAATCTGAACAAAAACTGACATGATGTTATAGAATCTTAACCAACACAGTCTTTACTCCCTTTTTTCTTTCCTTAACTTTGTCTAGGCTAAGTGCAAAACATACGTAATAGAAGTTGTCCAAAGGAAATATGGGCAAATCTCACTGGAAAGTCTCATAGGAGCCATAGATCTGTCCAGATGTTGGTTATTACTCCTAAATTGACAGTGAAGAGATCAAGGATGGAAACTCATTTAGCTCTGCAGATAACCTCATCCCTCCTGGTCCAATATTAGCTACTCTCTGATCTTTCACTATCAGGCTTCTGAATACATCTGGAATTCCCTTTGAAAAATCTACCACCACTCCATGTCAACTTGTATTTTATGAATTACAAAGTACTCATGTCATGCAAATCCTATTTTATTTACAAATCACTTTTTTGACAAATCAAAATTTTAAAAAAGAGTCTCTGAAAGTTTTCAACAAAACCTATATTATTGGGGTCCTCCTCTTGAATTTGAATGTGCTTATAAATGTATGCTTATGTGTCAGGAAAAACTCTTCTCTGAGAGATGGACCATATCCATTCACAGCTGGTTAGTACCCAGGAGTTAGTATCTCAGCCTGTGACTGACAAAGTAAGCAGGTCTTGAAAATATGGCATCTTTGGCTCCTATTAGGGCAGTTACTGAGGTTGAAATTCTCTTCCAAACCCTCTGTAGTATAAGACTAAGGCTGGGGCTATGCCTAAAATGTCACTTACTCTTAGTTTCTTTCCTTTTACTCTATTTTTTTCTCTTCTAAGTAAAAAAAAAATCTATGTTAGGGACTGTTTTTGGAGAAGGCAAAGCAAGATATGCCACCATGTCTGACTCATTCACAGTACAACTATATCCAAATTGTAGCAGATTTATACACAATTTTTAATGTTTATTTTCTTTTGTTTTTGACTTCAAATGTCCTTTTTCTATTTCTTTAAAATAAACTCAGATTAGGAATTTTACATGTTATTTCTTTCTTAAAGTATGTATGTAGTACTATAAAATTCTCTGTAACCCCTGGCAATGATACATTTCAAAATTTTTTATGTTGTATTTTCATCTCACTTACTTCACATATTATTTTTTCTTCATATTTTTCTTTGACCTATGAGCTACTTATAAATGTATTGTTTAAATGTTCAGACATTTGGCAATTTTCTGGCTCTGATATTGATTTATAGTTCAATTACCTTACAGAATGAGCACATTTTTACAAGATATTAATCAGAATTCCTTCTTCCTGTCCCATTTTTCCATTGCCACCATTCATTTCACCTTTGCCTATGCTACAACGCATTGTAGCTTTCATTATTTTAAGTAGAAAAGGAGTGTATATAGATACCTGAAAAAATATATAGATGTTATAAGAGTTGAGATGAGGCTTTCATGGGGGAACAAAGAGTGTGAAAAAATGCAGTGTGGCAGGTAATAGGGGCAATATGCACAAAGTACAGTATATAACTACATAAACTTGCCTTATGTAACCCAGTACAATATAAAAGAATATGAAAAGGGATGGAGAGATGACTTAGCAGTTCAGTGCTTGCTTGTGAAGCCTAAGGACCTTGGTTCAAGGCTCGATTCCCCTGTACCCACGTAAGCCAGATGCACAAGGTGGCACGTGCATCTGGAGTTCCTTTGCAGTGTCTGGAGGCCCTGGTGCACCCATTCTCTCTGTCTTCTCTGCCTCTTTCTCTGTCTGTTGCTCACAAATAAAAATAAACAAAAATTTTTAAAAAGATTAAGAGAAAATGAATAAAATGTTTTATGTTAACTTTGTTACTTATGCAGTGCTATTCTGTTCTTACATAGCTCCTTGTTTCTTATCTAGATTGTTAATAATTCCTTACAGGTTGCTTGTGATCGCATTTTTCTTTAAAAATTAGCTTTCAAAAAATAACATATATGTTCACAGTAAAGTTAAGCAGAACATACACAATTCTCCTCATAGACATAGCTCATGCCATTATCAACATCCCAAACAATAGTGTTGTGTCTATTACAATAGATTACCCTATTTGACATATTGTTATCTCTCAAAATCCATAAATAATATTATAATTCGCTCTAAGTTTATAAAATAGTGCATTCCAGTTCAGTCTGGGCTAAAGGGAAACCCTACCTCAAACAAATAAACAAACAAACAAAAACAGAAACAAATAATAAATAGATAAATAAAGTAGCACATTAGTGACCTTTGTCTATGGGATCATGGCCACTGCAGCAATGACACATTTCCTTCTTCTTTTTTTCATCAGAATCTATTTTATTTTTATAAAAATTGATTTGATATGCTCTAATAGTCCTAGGTTTCTCATGAGTAATCCATACATCATTCATTCCATTCACTTAGGGTAGGTATCATCTTCATGTGTAGGTATTTCTGTTAGTGACTGATCAAGATAAGTCAAACCTTTGTGTCTTACAGAACTGATCTCAAAATGTATTTCAGTTGTAGAGGCTTTCAATTCCCAGGAAGATTTCATTGACTCCCAGTTCATAATGATGAACATCAATATGAAGATCACAAATACACCGGTGATAACCCTTATAGTCACCATGAACATCTGGATGATATTGGTGTCTAGTTGGGCGGATCTTTTCATCTGTAGGTCACCTGTTGCTTGGAATGTGAATTTAATGGGTCTCACATTCAAAAACCATGGGGCTAATATCTCTTTGTACTTCCAGGACTTCTGAATCATTGTCAAGTATAACAGGCTGTTGGTCTGGTTTTAGGCATTTCCACATATACTTAAAGCATTTTTCAGGAGATATATGAACACAGGCCAGTCTAACACTTTCAAGACTTTCTGAGATTGGTTTGGCCCAGCCACAATCTATGGGTCTATGACATTCTTCAACTCTGAATAACACACTTCGATTCAACCTCCAGGGCATCCATTTGTTAATATGACTTCTCTAAATACCACCACCACATGTGAATATGCACATTCTAAACTCTACTTCTTTGACTATTGTCTTGTTGGGAACAAACTCCTCAACTTTTGGGGAGACCTCACTCTCTGCCACCTTGTTGTCATCGTCGGTCACCTCCACTGACTCGCTGTCACTATAGCTGTAGCCATTGCCATCACCGACACCATCACCCTCCTGGGCCAGGTTGGGATCGTGTAAGGCAGTGATGTTCGCCCCCCTCCCTCCCGAGGACAACTATCCAGCAGCAGCAAGCCCACCAGGAGCAGCACAGCAGGGCAGCCCAGATACCTGGCCCTCATGTTTCTCAGCCCAGTGGCCCAAAGAACAGTCGCAGACCCTGCTCAGTCGGGGAGATGCCTGAAGGAGAGCCAGGTGCACCATGAAGCATTCTGAGCCACACCGCACCCAGGCAACCCATTGACACGTCACCACATGTGTCACGTGGACCTTGAGGACAGTCTCTGTGCCTGGGGTTGGTTCACTACAAAATAAGTTTGATGCTGTAAAAGTACTCTATAGTTTTTTTTCTCATATCTTTCATGTCCCTAACCCCTGCAAAACAGTGTTTTGTTTAAAATATTTTGTTTATTTATTGAGAGACAGAAAGAGAGAGAGCAAAAGTAGCAGAAAAAAAAACAGAGAATGGACTCCCTGTGGTCTCCAGCCACTGCCAATGAATTTCAGATGGATTCATCACCTTGTGAATTGAGCTTTATGTGGGTACTTTAGAATCAAACTTGGGTCCTTGCTTTGCCAGCAAGTGCCTTAACCACTAAGCTAACTCTCCAGCCCTTGTTTTGAATTCACTATGTATTTCAGGCTGGCCTTGAACTCATAGCAATCCTCCTACCTCTGCATCCCAAGTGTTGGGATTAAAGGCATGCACCACCTCACCTGAAAAGTACTTGTATTTTCCAGATACTAATCCTCTATCAGATGAACAGATAGCAAAACTTTTCTCCCATTCTTCACGCGATCACTCCATTTGACTGTCATATTTGTTGATTTTATGACATAAAAGTAGGAACAAAACTATTTAGGGGAACAAAGATGATAATTTGGAGTCAGATGGATGAGTAAAAGAAAGATGGAGGATGCAGGGAATATACTCAAAGTACAATATGAATATTGAAAATAAAAAAGATAATTTCATTGCACATTGAATTTTTTAATTACTTTTACCACCAAACATTTCAGCGTACCTCTGGCTTTTTTTAGTCTGGTATGAGGAAGCTACAAAGATTGTCATCTTTTTTTCCCTGTATGTGTAAGTTGATTACACACAGCATTTGCCTTTCTTCCTTGAAGGTTTTCTTGTTTATCTTATATTATGCAGTTTGAATATGATATGTCCAAATATGGGGTTTGTTTGCTGTGTTGTTTGGAATACTTTGAACATTTTATGTCTGAAATTTGGACAGTGTTATTAATTTACATTTGTTAAGTGATTGTGCTTCTAATATTCCAAATATGCATGCTCTGATATCATCCTGTACTTCATGCACATTCTGTTCTGTTTAGATTATATATTCTTTTCACATTTCACTGTTTGAAGTTTCTCTGTTTTTATCTTGAGACAATAGATTATTCTCTTCCCTTTTCCAATATACACAGAACCCTTCATTATTTATTTGTCTTTGTTTACTTATTATTATTTGTCAGTCACTGCCAGGCACAAGCTGGAGCCTTCAGTAGAGGGGCCTGAGCTGCCAGGCATGGCTAAGGATCCCACGGCTACAGGAAGCCAATCCCTCTCCAAGCCAAGCACACCTGAACGTAGGCTTTGCCCTGTGACACTTGGCCAGTTGCCTAGGAAACTCCTTATGTGGTATCATCCAGAAACCTTTGCACAGCCCATGCCCCTGTACCCTACCATTGCTTACGTGCTGGAATGTATGTTCTCATATGCTGATTAGGCATCAGCAAGCAACCTTGTACATCCAATCCCCTTATGACCCTCAACTGCTTATAAACTCACTTCCCATTGATCAAACCGAGTCTCTGTTCACAGAGACTGTCTCCTGAAAGTGATTCTTTTGCGTACTCACCATGGCTGCCTGGATGTCTTCAGGGGAACCACAGCCAGCCCTGAGGACCCAGGGACCCACAATTATTTATTTATTTTTATTTTTGTTGTACTGAAAAATGAACCTAATGCCTCACACATCCTAGACAAGAACTCTACCACCACGCTTTACCTAAAGCCTAATTTTTACATTTTATTGTTTATATTGGTATTAACAGATGCTGTATTTTATAGAAATACAGTTACTGAGAACACATAATACTTGAAGATGTTATATTAGTGGTTTAATATATTTGTTTTTTTAATTTCAAATTTTTATTAACAACTTCCATGATTATAAAAAATATCCCATCATAATACCCTCCCTCCCCCACTTTCCCCTTTGAAACTCCATTCTCCATCATATCCCCTCCCCATCTCAATCAGCCTCTCTTTTGTTTTGATGTCATGATCTTTTCCTTCTCTTATGATGGTCTTGCATAGGTATTTCTTGTGCTGTACTGTTTGGTTGCCAGAAGTCCAAAATAAAAATGTAGAATGTACATTACATTTTACAAAACAGAAAGCCAAGGCAGAGAGGTAAAATTGCTTATTCAAAGTTACACAACTAGTAAATGATGAAACCAGAATTTGAACATAGGGAAAACAGTTATAAAACCACTAGCTTTTCTCTATCATCTATCTATCTATAAGCTATCTATCTATCTATCTATCTATCTATCTATCTATCTATCTATAATCTGTCTATGCAGTTTTGCTTGTGTGTGTATGTGTGTGGGGCGGGGTGGCATGGTGCCCAATATGCTTGCCTACAGAGGGTGTGCTTGCCTACAGTGGCTGGGGCAGAATATCATGTATCCCATTCTGCCTCTCTTCTGTCATGATCTTCTTTTGAGTTTTATACTCTTTATTGATTCTGGAGCTATCAGGGCTCTGACAATTCTCACATTTCTTCACCCCTGTGAAATTGGGGTTACAGGCGAACTTGGCCATGCCCAGGTGTTTACAAGTCATGTGGAGATTTGAACTCTGCTGTCTCAGGCCCCTTCGGGTTCCCTTAGACTCTCATACTTGAGCAGTACGTGCACCTAACCACTGAGCCATCTCTTCATCCCACTACTGGCTGCTTTTGAAACACTATAGCAAGTTGCTATGCTATATTTTTTTTTTTGACCATTGCCATAAAACAGTATACCTTGTTACACGGACAGCACACATAAACATCTCATCTCACATAATGTTTGATTTTTTAAAAATTTTGCTTAACTGGGGATTAAACCTAGAGTATCACACCAAGTAATGAATGACTGAACTAAATCTCTAGACTACCTTTGACTTTCCATATACAAAGTTATATGACTTGGCTTTGAACTTGAAGAATAAGCCCTCAGTAATCATTTTACTTTTATTTTTGTTAATTTTTTCTTCAACAATTTAATATAGTTATATGTTGTATTTTGATCACATTCATGCCCCCATTATCATATCATCTTTTGTTCCCCTCTCAGTACTGCTAAATCCTACTTCCCAACTAGTTCCCCTTCTGCTATAATTTCATGATTTTTTGTGACCTACGTAGTTTGATTATGGTTGCTTGTATAAGCATGTAAGGGGTTTTATTTAACAGAACATGTGCAGCATAACAGTGGCTACACTACTGAATAAAATGACTCCCTGTCCCTAGCACCATCAACTAGCCTCTCTCATAAGCCTCTCTCTCATCCAAGATGGAATGTTGACAGGCTTAATCTTATCCAGGAAACCATAGTAGCTGTGAGTTAATGAGTGTAAGGCTATCCTATGTCTAGATGACAACATTCCACAACACTCTTCCGTGTCAATTGGCTCTTATATTCTTCTTGTCCCCTTCCCATATTGTTCTCTGAGACATGAGGGCTGATATAAATGTCCCCAAATGTCTAAGCAATTAAAAATCACTTAATCTCAGTCAATGAGAGGCCCTATCTCAAAAAAAAAAAAAATAGGTGGATGGCATACCTGAGGACTAACATTCTAGAATGTCCTATGGCCTCTCCGTATTCATGTTCAATAAACACACATCACGCATGTGCATACACACACACAGCATACCACAGGAAGCATTTAAAATCATGATTTAAACTTAATTCCCAATCAGTTTCTACTTTGAGTCTTTGAGTTCTGGGGGGAAAAATAGACATTTGCCTATAATGGCTCACTTTCACTCACTAATTTGATTGCTAAACAATAACTGATAGGCACAATCTGGGCTTTTTCAGGGGAAAAGAATAGTCACATGAAGCTAATGGTTTACTATGAAGGAAGCTTAAGTTTGGGAAAATCAAGGAGACAAGGAATATCAAATTCAGCTTGGGCATCATCTATTCATATTAGATTCAACAACTTCTGTCAAATTAAAGTACTTTTGAAATCACCAAATGTTTTAAGAAACCAATAATACACAGTTGCTACCTCATTTTTTATTTAGTTTTATCTATGAAGGGATCACATTTCTGCTGTCATTAATATTGATTTATATTCTCATTATTATTCCCAAATTGATGTATTTCTCCACAAAATTTTAAAGGTTAGGTATATGAAAGTTCTTAAAATAAAAACTTACATAATAGGTCAATATCTAAAAGTTTTTTTTTTCTTATTTTCTATGTGATACTATCTTAAATAAAACTATGTACATTACGGGTTTTAAATATACATGTACTATATTTAAGGATAAGTGATCAGGTTTATGATATCATTTGTTCATTAACAAAGAATTCTGGTTTCTAAGTGTAAATTCATGTGCTTTGAAATTGGGGAGGATGTCAGAAAACTTCTTAGAATATTAAAAATTCACTTCATATTACTTCAATAAAAGTAAAAAACATATATTTATTTGGTTTAGTTAAAGACCTCATGCTTGAAATGGTTGAACTACTGAAATTGTTACATATGAGGTATTTATAAAAATTTCATAAACTATTTTTCATAATTATGACCAAATAAGGTATACACAAATTGACAATTTTTCCAAAATCAAAAGAGATCAAAATGAATCAATTCCTTATACATAATTTATGTTTTACTAAAATGTTTGAGATTCACTATGATATCCCTGAGGTCCTATAATGAAATCATGAGGAGCTTTCTCAGTAATTAAAGAGTATAAATTGTGTTCAGTGTTGCCTTACAGTGAAATGTCATTTTGTGAAAAAGGAGTAATCCATATCAAGTATATATGGTAATTGTCAGCTAAATAGAAGAGCAAAGGAACAGAATCATCCAATTAACCATTCAGACAAATGAAGATTTATTTGGGTCAAACAAAGGTGCTCAGTTTACTTTCAAGAATCACTTAGAGGGCGGTGGCTCACTGTGCTCTAAATGAGCATTTAATATTTTAGAGGTGTCCGTTGGGCTAATCCACAAGCTATCTCAGCAAGGTACTATTTTCGTATTACTTGATTCAGAAGACTAAATATCATAAATAATTGGCTTAGAAATTGAAGAATATCTTATCATATATATTAAAACAAGCTTTTAAATTAAATCAGAGTTTTCATTTTTCTCATTTTATTTTTCTGTTGCAACAGACATTATACGGTCCCTATACAGTGAGAAAAGGGCCTAATTCCTTTAAATCTATATCTAACATCAAAAATAACACCAAATAATACCCTTTTATAGTCAACTGGTCAATTACTTTTCAATGTCTAAAAGAACAAAATAGAATGAAATATATCCTATAAATATAATGTTTGATACTGAAAATAATTTGAAAATAGTGGCCAGTAGAAGATTTAGGGAATTATTTCTTTCTATTTCCTTAGAATTTATAAATGATTAGAGCCTTTTTATTGCTAATTTACATGAAATTATTTTACTAGTCTTCTTACTAATCCAAAGTTTTTCTTCCTTTGGAGTTATTGTGACTGTTATAATAGCCATTCTCTTCCAGGATATATGAAAGGTGTTCATTTAAAAGCAAAATGTCTTGCATAGGACACCACTTTTGAACACTTGTTCCCCAACAGTTTGGAAAAGCAGAACCTTTAGGAAGTAGATGAATGCTAGATGAAATGGGTCCCTGGGTATGGACCTTAAGGCTTGATACCCCAGCTGCACTTTCAGTTCATCTTTGGCTTTCTATCTGACATTGTGATGGGCCAGCAACCTGATCTTGACATGCCATTCTAGACATGATGGACTATATACTTTGTAACTATAAGTGCAAATAAATGCTTTGGTAAATTGTATCTATTCAGATATTATATCATAGAAATGAGAAAATAATTGATGCAAAAGATTTAATAATTCAATTTGATCGTGAAAAAAACAAATTTATTTTCAAATTAATTCCTACGTGGACTAAATGTTATATCATCCTTCCTGAGATTCATGTGTGAAATTCCTGATCTTTAAAATAATGTTTCTTAGAAACGGGGATTTTGAAATGCCATTTAGTCAAGATAAAGCCTTAAGGATGGCATCTTCAAGAGATTAATGATTTTATAAAAGGAGACTTGATACATAGATTTTGTCACTATTTTATTTCTCTTTTTTCTCACACTATGTGATGACTTCAATATAATGCCCCTATAGATTAATTTGTTTAAATACTTAATACCCAGTTGGTGGTACTGCTTAGGAAGATTATAGAATCTTTGGGAGGTAGGGCCTTGATGGAGGAAATGTTTAACTGTGGGTTGGCATTGAAGTGTCAAGCCTAGCCCCACTGCTGTTCTTTCTTATTACTTACCCCCTTCTGATTTGACACCAGTTTGCTGCTCATCCCATGCTTTCCCCACTGTTATAACACTTCCCATATAAAGTATAAGCCACAGCAAATTCTTTCCCTAAGCTGTCTCTGTTTGGGTATTTTATCCCAGCAATAAGAAAGTAACTGATATGGAAGATTAGTACAGAAGTGGGGTTCTTGCAGAGATAAACCTGACCATGTGTTTCTTAGTCTTCTAGAACTGGTTTTGGGGAGGAATGTGGAAGAATTTGGAACTCTGTCGTATAGAAGCTTTATAGAGCTGTAAGCAGAACTTAATGGGCTATCTGGGTAAGAGTTTGGAAGACCAAAAGGCCAAGGTAAATGCAGACAATGAAGACTTGGCTCATGAAATTTCAGAGGGGAAGTGGTACTTTATCTGGAACCAGGATAGAAGTAGATTGCTTGCAATACTGATTCCTTTTAAATTCAACTGTGTTCATATTTTCAGAAAAAGGGCAAAATGTAGTAATATGTTTGTTTGATGTAATTTCAAGACAGGAAAGCCTTAAGTCTATGATTTGGCTTATCTTTGCTGCCCAGATTCAGACCTACAATAAAAAAGAAGAAAATACAAAGAAGAAAGTTATGAAAAGTATAAGGTTTGGCACAGAAAGAAATGTATTTAAATTTTATGTTCCAGATCCAGAGACTAGTTGATTTTGCTTCAACTGTTAAAGAAATAACGACTGTTAAGGATAAACCAACTGCTCTACTTTGGGACAAAAGTATATATGCCCTAAAAATAAGGAATCAACCCATCAAAGACTCAACCTAGTAAGAAATCAAATTCTTTTGAAAGGAAAAGACCTGAATGGAGGATGTTGAAGGAGGTTTCTGCTTGCCAAAGCCAGCATACAGAAGCTGATATGACTGAGAACCAAGACCAGGCTTCATCCTGAAAGTAGAACTTGACAGTGTCATCCACCTTGTACTGGTTTTAGAAGAATAACAAGGTAAGATAGATGCCATGGACTGTGCTATGGTTCCAGCGGACCACTTATGCTAAGCATTGTGATGCAGAATCAAAGTCCCTGCAAGGAGGTCCTGTGAAGCAATTACATACAGTTGTGAAGATGAATTCTCGGTTGAAATGGAGACTTCAGGATATTAGTGATGGAAGTACCATGAAACATCTGACAGAAAGAGCTGTAGACTTTGGGTGGATCCTTCTCAGAAGAGGGACTAGAGCCCGCACATTACCCAACATTTTTGGAGCCCAAGTCATGAGTCTCAGATACCAGAAATGGAGCTGTAAGATTTATGTTTGCTCTGCTTATTTTAATTCTAGAGTCAGTTTAACAGGGCTCACAGTTAAGAAATTACCTAGATTCCAAGGTAAGACTTTGAATTTTGGTCTTTTAAATACTGTTGGGACTGATAAAGTCAATAGGGGACATTTAAAGTTAGAAGGAATGAGTTTTGCATCATGAGCTGGACTTGAGTCTATGCAGGCCAATAGTAGAATGTGATGGTTTGAATGTCGTGCTCTCAATAGACTCATGTGTTTATATACTTAATATGAAATTAGTGGTACTATTTGTGAAGGTTATGGAAACTATAGAGGTGTAGTCTTAATGGAGGAACTATGCCCCTGGGGATGGTCCTTGAAATGAGACAGCACAGCCCTACATGCTCTCAGTATTTACTCCCTGCTGATATGATGACACTGGATTCTTGCTCTTTCCATTCGCTCACCACTATGATAAAAATTTCCCTCATAACTATAAGCCATTATACACTTTTTCTTTCCCTAAACTGATTTTGGTGAGTTATTTTGTCCTAGAAGTACTAAAGTTGTTGATAATTCTTTCTTTACCTCTCTCTCTCTCTCTCTCATATTGTAAAGACATAGAAAGACAAAAGCCATGAGTAAATCAAAAAGATCTTTAGAAGAAAACTTGATCTTGGATTCCCCAGTTTCCATAACTCTCTGATATTTGTGTCATTCAATCTATGATATTTGTTATAGGAGCCATAGTAACTAAGATATTGTCTAACTTTATAAATTTTGTCATGATGCAAAAACTATGTTGATTTATTGATTGAAAGTTTAATGTTTTCTAGGAAACATGAATGTTTCTGGGAATAAAAGTAATAAAAACATAAATTTTGCCCTTTTGAATTTTAGAAAATGAGAGTATTGGGCTATAATAAATCTAATGTCATAAATTGATAGAGTTAAATAAGGGATCCTACAAGAACATGTACTGGAATACCTATACTGTATATGACCCCATCATTCTGCATAGCAAGATAGTGAGTACAAACAAGTCAATTTTGGTGTATAGAAAAATGTTATTTGATATTTGGAATTAAAATTTTAGTAGTATTAAGTAATAATGTGTACAGATTAAGGGTACCTAAATTCTATTAGCTCATTCCTTGGGAAGCTCTATGTAGGCTGGAGAAATGACTAAGCCATTAAAGCACTGGCCTGCAAAGCCTAAGAACCCATGTTCTACTCTCTAGGTACCATATAAGCCAGATGCACAAGGTGTTGCAAGCACGAGGTTGTGCATGCTCACAAGGTGGTACATGCATCTGGAGTTCAACTGCCACAGTTGGAGGAGCTGGCATGCCAATTCCCTCTCTTTCACTCTCTCTCTCTCTTCTCTCTCTCTCTCTCTCTCTCTCTCTCTCTCTCTCTCTCTCATAAAGCTGTGTGCCACCATACCCAGCAAAAAACAAAGCTATATGTATGCATACAGATGTGAAACCAGATGTGAAATTCTACTCTACTAATACCCAAATCAATAGCATCTGAAATGTAGATATCTCTCCTAAGACTCAATTGGAACAAAACATTTAGAAAGGAAGAGTAGATCCTAGTTGGACTTAAGACATATCTTCTATTAATAAACTATTTTCATGAAAAACAAAATAAAAAGAAAATTTAAATTAAACAAGACTTTATAAAAGAAACCATAAAAGGTCCCTTAAGTTTCTTGTTTTGTTCCATGTGAAAAAAAGAAGGTTGAGGATGTTCCTGACTATTTATCTCAAAGTTACTGCTCACTAGTCATTGTGACATAACCAGTTTTGCAATATTTAAAAATTCTGGTTATTATTCTACCATCTTTGGTTTCTGGAGGAGAAAAGAAGAAGATAAAGATAAAAGTGGATAGAGAAGTGGTCAGTGGGGAGGTGTGTAAAATCTTTCCTTTTTCTTAATATTCCAACTCTTCTTTCTGGGTTAAGCAACAGAAGTTAACAACTTAACCACTCCCAAGATATGCTTTCTCTCATCTGGAAAATGTGGATGAAATATAAACTTACACTATCTTTGATAGGCTTGTATCACATAATTTCCTATAGCACCTTTTCATCTCATTTTGACCTCTATAACAATCTAGGTGATTATCTTGTAAATTTTCAGAAATTAAGATAGTAATTCAATTCACCTGAAGATATCCCTATTCGTCTTACTCTTTTGGTCCAGTTAATAATATGTGAAGATACTTGTCCTATCTAATTAATTCTGAAGGGCTATACCACACTGTAGAAGAACTCCTTTCAAGGACTGATGATCATGAGCAGTCAGCACAAAGCAGGATGAACAGCAGCCTGCAAAATGCATTCACCATTGGCACAGTTGAAGCTTTGAGTATATGAGGTGATAATATACAAGAGATATTTGGCAATATTCTGTCATCATTTAAGTTTTAAAAATGTTTTACTTATTATTTATTTTTAAGAAGAGAGAGAGAATGAGTGGGAGCACCAGTACCTCTTGCCATGGCAAACAAACTCCAGATGCATGCACCATTTTGTGAATCTGACTTTACATGGGTATTGGGGAGTCTAACACAAGCTGTCAGGCTTTGAAAACTATCACTTTTAACTGCTAAGCCATCTCTCCAGCCCATCATTTAGGTTTTTAGTTTTTTGTTTTTGTTTTTGTTTTTTTCAAGGAAGATTCTTGCTCTAGCCACACTGACCTAGAATTCACTATGTAGTCTCAGGCTGGCCTTGAACTCATGGTGACCCTCCTACCTCTGCCTCCTGCATGCTAGATTAAAGGTATGCACCACCATTCCCAGTTCCCCTATCATTTAAGTATAATGAACCTTGAAGTCAATAGACAGTCATAATATTCATACAGGTCTTACTACATAAATGTTAGTAGAAGAAGCTTCACTGGGTGCTTGCTAATTACTCATTTGGAGTTCATAATTTAAACTCATCCCCCTCTTGTACTGTGCCATTCTTCACTGTGATTAAGAGTAATTACAGCAAACTCTGATTAATACATAAGTAAAAAGTCAAATTTTTAATTTTGGAAAAAATGGAATCTTTCAGCTTTAACATTGCTTCATGATTTCTAAGGTATTTTCTTTTGATATGGAGTTTCCTGCAGCCTGGGCTGGGCTGTAACTCCCTATGTAGTCAAGGATAACCTTCAACTCCTAATTCTCTTGCCTTCACCTCTCTGGTGCCACTATTGCTGGCTTTTTTAGGGAAATTTCAGCCCAATTTTTGAATATATATACATATATTTCCTTTACAGAAATGTGAACAATGGTTGTGAAACAGATTTGGGACTGTGGCAACTTTCTAATGCTCTTGAAGTTTCTAGTGCCTTTGTAGGTTTTAAGATAGTTTTCTGCACTAGTTGTCAAACTCTAAAAAGGAAAAAAATATCTATATATATAACTATGAAACTTGAATTTTATACCAAGGATTGTAGTCAGTAGATTATTCTTCCAACAAGAAAACCAAAGAACAATAGGACAGTATTATATTTTGCATTTTTATTTATTCATTTTTTATTGAGAGAGAGTGAGGGAGGGAGAGAGTGTGTGCAAGAGAGAGAGAGGAATAATTGGTGCACCAGGGCCTCCACCCACAGCAATGGAACTCCAGAGGCATGTGCCACCTTATGTGCATGTGCGACCTTGTGTGTCTGGCTTATGTGGGACATGGATAGTCAAAGATGGACATAGGACAATATTTTAAAAGTATATAGCAAGTTGATATTTCTGGACTAACATTCCATTAATGACTTGAAAATATTCTTGGGTCTGTTTAGATAATAGAATAAAAGTATTTGAAGGAGAAATGCTTATGCACATTGCTCTAATTTTCATCACTGTTTATCACCAAGGTAGGGTGTCAATTGAGTTTGCAGGTTTATCAGTCACTTGCAGCACTGTTTATATTCTATGGGCTTCCTTAAAACCCATGTCATGGAACCAATTTAATTTTCTGCTCAAGAGCACTGTTTAATTTACATTCAATGTGTTCTGTTGTTTGAGATTTAGGCTCTTTCAAAAAAATAGTTTTAGCAGAACACTTCCTGAGGCGAGTTATAAATTCTAAGTTGCAGAATATCAGTGAAGAAATTTAGTCAAGTGCTGGTTTTTTAATTAGGCCTACTACGTAAATGAGCTCTTGAGTGGATGCTATAGAAATGCAAGTTTTGTCTCAAAAGAAAGAAAATAATTTTAAAAATTAATTACTTAAAGCTAAAGAGCAGTACTTCAAAAAGCTAGGTGTTCCCAGTCATGATCAGTGTTAAATGTGTAGACTCAATTGTTTTACTGGGAGAACCTGCTATGAATGATTGACTTAAACTAGTGTTGATATAAGAATAGGTTGGACTCTGTCACATAAATACGTAACCCTCAAAGAGCCTAAGGAAGGTTGACAGTGGTACTCAATTGGCTTTGTCCATCATTAGTAATTTGGCACATAGGCTAATGTGGGCCTCTCACTGTGAGCTTCCAATATCACTGGATTACTGTGAAGTGAAGGTACAGGACTCATGCAATGGCACTTAAAAATTTCCATTACAAGTGCAACTTCATTTTATTGGCCAAATGAAAATATATTTCCCAACCTCAATAATGACTAGGAATACAATGCTACTATGTCCCCATACAGAAAGCACGTTTGAACAACCCCCTTTGCTACAGCAGACTGTACAGTCTGTCTCTATGAAGGTTTTCATGAATGCAAATAGTGAATACAACAAAAATGAATATTGTTCTATTTCACTTTCTGCATTAATGTTGCTTCTTTGGATGATGGAAAGACAAACAAGAATGGCATTCAGAAACTTTGAAAAATGAAAGCTATAGAAAAGCTAAGAACAATATTGTAAGCTACGAGTAAATCTCATAACATTTCACACAACAAATTATCTTTGTTCATTTGGTATAAAGATTATGAATTCTGTGTACAAGAAACAAAAATTCAGAAAGCTAGAATGCACTGACATAGTAAATAACATGTGTCAGAATAACAGCAAAGAGTGGAGGCCTAGTCCTTTCAAAGAGAACCACTCAAAATATTTTCATATTTTTTTGTATATTGTCACCATTCAAGTAAAAAGCCACTATAGTCTATTTTGTACTTGCATGGCTTCCTAATTTGTCTCCCTGGTTTCTCTTTTACTTCCCCAAATAATCTTATTTCTTAGCTTCAAATGTTGTAGTATTACTTCTTAATATACTTCAAGCTTCTAATCATACATGCTCATACACACATATACACACATGTATACTCACATATACATGGCCTGTGAGTGACTACCTGACTTGGCCTTTATCTACTTCACTAACTTCATCCTACAAAAATGAGAGTTGTGGTCATGCTACCAAATAAAACCATAGGATTTTCTGAGGATATTAGATTAATACATGTTTCCTGGAGGGGACACCTTTAGGGCAAGTTGCTGACAACTAATTTATGTCTGTAATCTCAAAAGATGAAAGAGGCCAGGCAAAAAAGTGGTAGTGCTAAAAAATAAACAGATCTTTAGAAATAGCCTATAACTTCAGAACTTATATGTGTATAAGTATGTGTGTGGTCCTCATGATTCTTACAGGTAAAATATGATCCCATAGAAGAAAGATATCTTAAAAGAAGACCCGATGAGACTCAAGATGACACCAAACTTTTTTAAAAAGTGTGTGTTTCCTATGATTTCTTTTACATTCAAAAAAAAAAATCAAGTGTTCTAACTATGATAAGTCAACTTATGATTGGGTGTTTGGTTGGTTGTTTGGCTTTTATATTTATCTTACTTGTATGTTTTACTACATCTTGAATCTGTAACTTGATATGGCTTAGGAGCTTTGGAAAAATTTAGCTGTATTCTTTGAAAGTATTACTCCTACTTATTCTGAGATTATTCTCCATTTTTGAAGCCAAATACATGTATGTATGTAAGAATGCTTCTCTGTGTCCCATATACCCCTTATATTCTTTTATATACCTGTATTTAAAAATAGGTTTTACTCAGCCCTTACATATATTTCAATTTCTTTCTTAGTTTTGATTCCCAGTGCTGTTAGACTCATCTACTAGATTTTAGTTTTAACTGTTTTCTCATTCTAGAATTCTTGCTTGTTTTTTGTTATTTCAGTTGTTAATTTTCTCATGAATTCTTTGCCTTGTCATTGAATTTCATAAACTTGTGATCATTCCTAAATTTCCATCTAACAATAAATATCTAGTTTATATGTGAGTTTATCATGTCTACTTTACCTGGTTTTTAGTCAATTTTTAATTGTTGGCCTGCCTTACTGACTTTTAATTGTTAAATACATATGAATAATAGTTCAGATCATTTTAGGCTTTGGATTTTGCTACACTCCTGGGACAATTTAGGCTTGCCACAGGCAAGCAGTTAGGCCAATAATGGATTATATTATTATATTTAAGGGCTTAAGCAATTTAAAGTTGGGATTTAGTTACTATGAAAGCTGTTCTATTTAAAGTTCACCCTTGCCCTTGGTATATAACCCTTCAGGGTTTCAATGCCAAGTGTTTACCAGGACTATTTTTCTACCTACAAATTTTCTCCTTTAATTCTGTGATCCTGAAAACAGTTCTTACTGTTTTATTCACTTTCTATAAACACATAGGTGTTTTGAGAGGAAAAATGGTAACAGATCAGATGTCTTGTCTTCCCAGTTTCTTATAGATCATTGTATGTTTCACTGCATGACAACAGATGTTGTTTTGGAAGTTAACCAGATTTTCTACTTTACTCAAAAATATTATTGTTCCCTAACAACATAGTCTACTACTACTAGAAAGGATAAAGTTCTTATGAATGTTATGCATATAACATTCCAGCTGATATTATAATTAAAATTTATCTTGTTATTAAGTATAAGTATGTTGTAGTGCACTTAACAAAACAATTTATTTTAATATTTATAGGTATATAATCAGTTTGTAATGTAAAATTCCCATGAAAATTAGTTATCATTTTTATTGATTATAGATTAACTTAACCCTAGTAATGTTCAGAAATCTGTCATGTAGCTCTTTTATATTAGTTATCTTTTTCTTCCTTTTCTTAGTGGGCACTGACCTGTAACTCCCAGTACCAGCATGGGGCTATCATCCACAATGAGCTTTTGATCAGAGACACCTACAAGGTTTCCTAAAAGAAAGACAGATTTCTGTCAGAGAACTTGATGACCTACCAAAGATTAGTGGTAAGACCCTACTGCTGAAGACACCTTATGTGGTTGACACATAAAATGGAATGGCATGGCTGGAAGCTGGAAGAGACTCAGTCCCCGAGACAGTCAGCCAGAAGGTGTTACATGGGCGACTGGGGAAAAATGACCAATATCTGTCCAAGCAACTCATGGTCTAACCTACTTAGTAGCAAACAACCTGTCATGATGCTCACACAAGTGAAATAGTGGTGCACAGCCATGGTGGGAAACCAACTGCTCTTGGTTCGGCTAACTGACCCCTCAGTGGTACGGTACCCATATCTGGATCTGGGAAACAAGTCAGAAACATATCCAAACATAAGCCCACTCTCCATTAACAAGCTACCACCAATCGTGGGCTACAAGAGAGCCTACACCTATTAAATTCTCTATAAAATGTAAGGGTTATCTCATTTCTCCTGGTGCTAACTTACTCTCTGTTGGAGAATCTGCTTCTCTTTTTCAGATAGAAGTAGATCCTAAGGAGAAAGCCACCCCATCATACCTCAAAAAGGCCCCGGCTGAAACTAAGAACAGTTGGTGAAACAAGCAAGGGTGCTGTTTTCTTGGTGAACCAGGTACCAGCACAAGGGGGAAGGAGATCAACACAGAGAAAAATCAACTCCTACCAAATCAGAGATCCAGAGACCCAGAGGCTCCCAACACCTCATCACTGAAGCAGACCAAAAATGAACCCAACATGGATCAGGAAAATTTTGCTGAAGAGGGGGCAAAAAGAATATCAGAGCCACATGTTGGGTCATTATATGCAGAGACATTTCTCCTATCCATAACTGTGGGATGACTCCAGAATGCATGACCCATATACCTCAACAAGGAGGGGCCAGGGGGAGGGGGTAAGACATGGATGAGCCTAACAATGGTACCAAATTGACTGTATTCGCTGAGTACAAAATTAATTAATAAAAAAAGACAGTTTAATTTGCATTTAGCTAAGATAGTGTAGCAAAGAGATTTTGCTAAATTATGATCACTAAAAGTAATAATTTTCTTTATTTTATTATGTGCTTCTGAGATTCAATTGAAATTATTTTAGTAGTACCTTAAGTAAAATCTCTGCTTTTTTGGAGGGGGGGGCTTTCTTTTTTTTTTTTAGTTTTTTTTTTTTGTTTTTTTTTTTTAGTTTTTCGAGTTTTTCGAGGTAGGATCTCACTTTGGTTCAGGCTGACCTGGAATTCACTATGTAGTCTCAGGGTGGCCTCAAACTCTCGGTGATCCTCCTACCTCTGCCTCCAGAGTGCTGGGATTAAAGGCGTGCGCCACCACGCCCTGCGAGGGGGGGCTTTCAAGGGAGGGTCTCGCTCTAGTCCAGGCTGACCTGGAATTCTCAGGGCGGCCTTGAACTCACAGTGAAGACCTCTGCTTTTTAAAATGACTATTTAAATACCTAGTGTCATGGATTGAATGTTTCATATATTGATAGATTGAATAAAATACATTGGATAAATATGGAGCATTAACTTATTAACATTGCCAGCATGCTATATCTACAGAAAAGAGTGGGACCGGCAAAGACTAAAATGCAACACATTAAAGCCATAATGGAAGAATGAAACTAATATAAAATAAGGTATCACCATAATGTAAAGTATGGTTTGGGGGGTATGATAATATGATAAGGTAAGTTCACCAGTTGTAACACATGCATTATTTTGTTTATTAGAGGATTCTGGACCATGTGTGAATATGGAAACTCTGTACTATTTGCTGCATTTAGCTGTGGGTCTAAAAGCATTAAAAATATTCATAGTTTAGTATATGAAAAAGGGCCCAATTTACAGAGAAAAATAATGGTGCTGAAAACTTCTGATCAGTTCAGTATCAGTGGAGCTAAAGGATGGGTGAAGATAATGGCACTGAGCACAAAGATGTTGAGAAAAAAGATTGGAAAGAAACCCATCAATGTAATGAATCTTCAAGGCCATAGTTACATATGTGCCTTCATTTTGGAGGAAATCCAATACTATTAAAAGGTTAAAACATGGGAGTAATGTATTCATATTTATATTACAGAAATACAATTCTGGTTCCATCTCGAAAATGGTTTGGAGGAGGTCTGTAGAGATGACTCAGCAGTTAAAGGAGCTTGCTTACAAAGCCTGATGGCACAGGTTCCTTTCTCCAGTCCCCACATAAAGCCAGATGCACAAAGTGGTGGCACATGTGTCTGGAGTTCATTTGTAGGGGCAGGATACCCTGGTGTTCCCGTTCATATTCTTTCTCTCTGTCGTTGACAAATAACTAAAATACACTCTTTAAAAAGTGGTTTGGGTGAGCTAGAGAGATGGCTTAGGATAAGGAATTTCATACAAAGCCTAATAACCCAGGTTTGTTCCCCAGTATCCATATAAGCCAGATGCACAAGATGTCTCATGCATCTGGAGTTCATTTGGAGTAGCTAGAGACTCTCTCTCTCTCTCTTTCTTTCTCTCTCTCTCTGTCTGTTTCTCTTCATAAATAAATAAATAAAATGGAGCAAGAATGAAGGCCAAGAAGCAAATGGAGAGCTCTAGCTGAGACAAGTTTTAATCCTGCAAGCAAGAAAACATAGGGAAGATGATTAATTCACAACTATCTCTGTTCCATAATACCTCTGCTTCCGTCCAGAATTCTTTTTCTTTGCCCATTGTAGCCAGAGACCAAGAAAGTACCCCATTTCTAATAAGTAAAAATAAATTAAAAACTATTTAACTGGAAAGTCTATTTTCAGTTAAACTCAAAATAATTTGTCATGTTACTTGTTTCTTTTTAAGCTACCCAAGTTTCTCTAAAAGAAGATTGTTCTTTTTTTTCTAAATTTCAAGGTGATCTTCACTGTAAATACATTAATTCATATCTTAACAGCACATAGGACAGATAGTATGAAGAGTTTCAAAGTGGATGCCCAGTAAATTTATTTTATTATAGTGTCAGAGTCACTCTGTCTCTTGGATGAACCTCTAAATCAGATACAGTTTGTGGAAGGAAGAGATTTATTTGAAGCTTCCAGATCCAGGGGAAGTTCCATAATGACAGAAGAACCTGGTCCCCTTTATCAAATCCACATGCAGAGAAAAACTACCATCAGGACCATAAGCAAGCACACTCTGGGAACCCCCGGCAAAGCTCAAGCACTCTTCATATCTTAGGCTGAAATTCAGATCCACCCCCAGTAACACTTTAGGGCTGGACCCCAGGATCTGTCCACAGTGACAACTTCTCTAGTCAGTGGGAAATCCAAGTTACAAGCTTTAATTAAAAAATTAAAAAAAATCAGTTGAGTCTATTGGGGGACATAAGTTCTAACTACCACAGTAAACCTTGGCTTTATCAGCATATTTCAAGTCCTGTAACATCAACACAATTAGACATATTGTTCATTCTCCTTGTGTCTCATGTTTCACATAAAAGACATTCCTATCTTAAAATATAAGCCAGGAAAATAAATTAATTTAATGAAAAAAATACTATACTTTTCTCAAAAGGGGAATAATAAATGACCCATATGGGTTTTAAAAAGTATTCATTCTTGAAATGCCAGTTATCTACTCATTAATTATATAATCATATGCATCTGGAATGAAATTTGTAATTTAAATTCTTACTCACTATATAATTTTAATTAAAAAAAATTACTAAAAGATTAGTTGATAACAGGACTGTACAAATGTTAATATAGTGTTAATGCCTATTAATTCTACAATCATCTAATATTTTAGTTGTTAGGAAGACACTTTCTGAGTACCTTCCATGTATTTATTATTGCTATAGATGCACTGGCGAATAGACTAGACTAGACTAAACTAGGTCCTTTACTGTCTCAAATATTACTGTATCTTTGGAGATGGACCAATAGTTAAATAAATGTATCATTTACTATTAGCAAGAATAAGTTTGAGTACCTAGAGATCCTTTTTTATTAAATCTTGGATTCTGAGTCTTGAACAAGTCCAGATTTGCATAATAGCTGTTCATTTTTAAGCAATACCTAAAGGAGAAAAACCCTCAGAAGTTTCAAAGCAATTATTACAATAGTAATGTATACATTTACCCAGACAGAATTCTTCCATAGTAAGGCATATATGAAAATGTCTTCTTTATAAAATAGTGTTATCAATAGAATTAGACATATAGTTCATTGTCCTAATGAGAATGAACATATTATATTTCATATTATAGACAAATCATACTTTGTTTTATAATTGATTAATGAAGTCCAGTTATCTTATGACCTTTTAATGCCTTCATTCAGACAAAATTTCTCTTATGACTCTTCTACAACGTGGGTAGCAATAGAGAAAGTTTTCAAGATACTGGTTGTACTGCATGCTTGCTCTACTTTCCCTAGTATTTTTGCATACTGAAATGTGAAGGGAATTTGTGAGCATATGAGTCACAGTCTACTTCCACCTGTGACAACCTTTATTAATCTTTAAATCCTTTCCCTGCTTACTGAAAACCACTGGCAATGTTAATCAGTGACAAAGTTAATTAGAATTTCATTCCCCTAAAATGTCTCATCATCTTCAGCACTTTTCTGTGTTGCTGAAATATGCAGTTTAGTGAGGTTGTCTGCACTGATGCTTATCAAAGTAATTAGAAAACTGGACCTTTTATTTTAGAATTAATCACTTTTTTGCGTTTGTGTTTTAGAATGTGCTATAAATTTAATTGTACCCCATAATAAGATATGCTGAAGTTTTAACTGTTAATACCTATAAATTGAACTTATTTAGAACTGGTGACTTTGTAGGTAGAGGTCATTATGATGGGACTGAATCCAATATGATTGATAACTTTAGAAAAAATAGGGAGACATAGTAACACATAAGGGGGCACACTTATAATGACAAAAGCAAAGCCTGGCATGGATGTAGCTGGGACTCAAGAAATTCAGAGAAGTGCTGTCTACCACCACAAGCTAGGAAGAGTCCAGGAAGAAACAGAGAGGGCAAGGCTCTGTTTCTTGAACAGCAAAGTTTGTAGTACTTTGTTGTAGTAGTCTTAACAAATTAACAGGAGGATATAAGTGCATTATATTTTCTTCAAGTTAATTAAGTGGCTAAAGACATGTAATTCTGTTGCAGAAATTCTTTGGTAAGATCACTCCAATGCCAGTATGAGTGAAAATAGAGTGGTTTCCTTACCCTGAGGGTCAAAGAGCTTGTGATAGCTGTCCAAAGACACTCTGGCCCTAAAACGAGATTTTATTTCCATTTTTTTATTAATTAGTTTTGTACTCAGTGAATACAGTCAAGTTGGTACCATTGTTAGGCTCATCCATGTCCTACCCCCTCCTTGTTGAGGTATATGGGTCATGCATTGTTTATTTCCATTTTATAGTTTGCATAGCCGAGGGGATGGGTAAGTAAACAAACAAGACATGGAAATTTGCATATTAATCATTTCTGTAGTCAGGCCACCCTAACAATGAACCCCATTTTTACTTTGTTTTAGCCTAAAGTGTCTTTCCTTCTTATCATCCCTCTTTGCCCTTTATGGACAGTTCTCTTTTTAAGATTTTTTCCATCTACTAACAAAGATAAGTTTAGCTCCTCAGCAATTAACTCTTATGTATCTCAGTGAATCAGTTCAATGTTTAGATTCTTTTTTAGCATATTCTCTCTTCTTCATAGTCATAACACTTTATGTAATGGCTGGTACTCCTGGTATATCGTATATTTTTAAATTATTTTCATCCTAGATTGGATGAACTTGGACAGAGTATTTAGAACATAGGGTTTGAACATAAGTCCCAGCATAATTATTATGAGAGGTTCCATTAAAAGAGGTAGCTAGTGTCCTCATGTAGTCCACATAGAGGCAGACCCAAGATATGGGGTATATCAGCTGTAAGACCTCCAGAGTCTTGGGTAAGCTTGACCTTAAGGACCAAGCATGTATCACTTGTCACTCGGAACACGAACACTGTTACCATTAAATCTTGTATTTAATTATCAGCAGCAGGAACTGGTTCATGATTATTGTCCTTTGAAATATGGATGGCAACACACAAGAATTATTGTAATCAAATAAAGCCAAAGAAAGAGAGTTGGGAGGACCTTGTCTGTACAAGATTAGTCAGCAGGAGTGACTTTGACTAATCCTATTGTGAGGAGGAGAGTACAGGACATTCCTGCTGTTAGAGGGAGGGGGTTGTATCACATTACTCAAAAAGAAACAGATATTCCCATGGAATGAAAAGGATATAATACAAGGTAACACTAAAGAATTGTATCTGTTCATGAGTGAAAGACATAAAAGAGCTTTGGAGTTAAGGTTTCTCTATGGATCCCATGAGGTTATTGAATAAGCTGATTGGTCCAGAGAATAGGAGTTTGGATCCTTACCATGTGTCTTATTATCTCTAACTTGTAGAGCTTAATAGGATACATGTTGCTATAAGAACCAGATATATTTCTTTTTTTTTTAACCAGGCATAGCAAATAGCAGTAGGACTGGTGGACATTGTGTCATTTTTTTTCTGGCATCTCATGTTGAATTCCTCATGCTTATGTCATGTGTGGACTAGTCAGCTTTCTGGATTGTGACTAGAGCAGGGCCAGTCTTTTTTGCAGGGGTAGAGATCCCCCAGAGCTTGACTTTGAGGGGACCCTCTGGGTCCCTGGTGACCTGTTAGCTGTTATAATCAGCTAAGGACACTGTCTTCTTGACTCTGGTGTGATGAGTTAATAACTCTTGGTTTGTGGATCCCCTTGTCTTACAAAATTTAAAGAAGCATCATCAATGGTAGCAGAATCTGGCTTACTTCTATAAATCTAAGCAAAGAGACACCATCAAACATCTAGCATCATCAACATTAGCAAAGTAAATACAGTCACAACTCTACATTGTTTTTACATCTTAGGGTTGGGTTCTGGATTTGCTTCAAATGCACCTTAGGGAAGGGCTCTGAGATCTGTCTTTAGCAATATACCTCCTTTTAATAAGACATATCAAAGGAGAGATTGGACTAATATTAAACAGTAACTAACAGGTAAACATAATCAGTTAGAACAATTTTAGATCTTTGATTTAAAGGCAAACAGTGGCTGACAAATCAGGGCCAGGCAAAGGCAGAAGGCACGAATTAATGTTAAAGCCCAGTACTGTATGCCAGGATGAGGCATGACAATCTATTTGTCTGAATCTTGGTTTACATTATAATATTTTTGTAGTTAAATTCTCTTACTGGGTGTTTAAGGTCATATAGCCATCCAAAATTAACTAAGTATATATTTTAGAGATCACTCATGGCTCTGTAGGAGAGACTTAGGGCCCCTTGAGTTCATTAACATCTTCTTGGATAAATCAAGGCCATGCTGACCAAGTATCCCTCCTCTTTGGGGAAGCCTAGAGGACTTATTTTACTGTGATGTGACTCTCCTATTGCAGATACATTGATTTGGAGTCCATCTCTGGGTCTCTTTGTCCTCCCTGATCAAGAATACAGGTAATGTACCAGAGGCTAGAAGTTAGCAAGTGTCCCATCATCTCCTGTGGCCTTGTGACCTGGGAGCAGGAACAAAAATATTGGTTTTCCTTTTAAATCCATTGTTTTCAGTTGTCTTTGGCTTCTACATAGGGTTATTAATCACTCATAGAGATTATACACATCTGATTAGCAAAACATATTTAATTAAAGAGGTTCATAACATATCTGGTTAGCAAAGCAGATCCACTCAGAGAATGACACAATACTTTAAAATCATTCTGGTTAACATTTAAGTTTAGTTGTCAGGTGACAGTGTAAGCTATATATGGAACATAGAAAACATACATTTCATGTTTTGAGTATATTTTAAGTACAGGCAGAACATGTTAGAAGCCCTGGAAACAATATTTTATCCACAAGTTTAAATCAATTGACTTGATCTAGAAATTGTATGCCAAGAAAATACAAGACTGTATAAAAAGTTGTCATCTGTATTTGAAAACAACTTTGCCTAGTCTGTATACATATGTAGGTACTAATTACCCCCCAAACTTGAAGCAGAACAGAAGAGTTTAAGATCACTTTTCTAAAGCAGGGGATATGTCTTAAGTATCAATATATCTATAAGCAATGAACTTAAGATATCAAAAATGAGAGTTTCTTATGTAAAACCTTGACTGAGACTGATTATACATAGCTGGAGAATAAAGCCAAACCTGATTATTTTAAGCTAAATTAGCCAATTCTAACATACATTAGAGACTGTATGACAAAAAGTAATTTCTTAATCAAGTCCCTTTAATAATTGAACCATTTTTAAGTTAAACATAAAGCAATACATATGACTGTTAAAATATACAAAGCTTAGACAAGCTATATTAACATTGTTTGTGTATAACAGGTTTTCCTAGGACAGGGGGAGCTTCCTCCATTTTCTTAAGAACAAGGTCACAATGACTAAATCACCTTTTGTAAAACTTGGACAATATTTTTTATGACATCTGTTTTATAGAATTTATTCAAGAATAAATTTATACAGATGAAATAACTGAACATAGTTTAGTGTAAATCAATATTATCAGTATCATTATCAATAAGCATGATTTTGAAGATTGAAAGTCACAATGACAGGGGACACCCCAAGCTGCTTTGAGTTATGTGACATCTATTAGTAGGAATGAAGCATTTACCACAAATCAGGAAGAGAGCTAACTTCGTATGTTAATTCAGAGAACTCTTGGATAACCCTGAATACAATTATCCCTATCTTTCTTTAAAATTATTTTTGTACTCTGTGAATACAGTCAAGTTGGTACCATTGTTAACCTCCTCCCTGCCCTCCCCCCGCCCTCGGACCCCTACTTGTTGGGGTATATGATTCATGCATTGTGGGGTTACCCATCAGTTATGGGTAGGAGGAAATGTTTCTGTGTATCATGGCCCAACGTGTCTCTCTGACATTCTTTCCACTCCCTCTTCTGCAAATTTCCCTGAGCCATGTTGGGTTCATTTTGGGTCTGCTTCAGTGATGAGGTCTTGGAATCTTCTGTGTCTCTGGATATCTGATTTGGTAGGAGTTGATTGTTCTCTGTGTTGATCTCCTTTACTCTTGTGCTGGTACCAGGTTCACCAAGAAAACAGTACCCTTGCTTGTTTCACCTAGGACCATTTTGAGGTAAGATGGGGTGGTTCTCATCTTAAGATCTGTGTCTATCTGAAAAGGAGAAGCAGATTCTCCAATGGAGAGTAAATTTAGCACCAGATATATGGGATAACCATTATTTTTTAGAGAGAATTTAATAGGAGTAGGCCCTCTTGTAGCCCACAATTGGTGGTAGCTTGATAATAGCGAATAGGCTCATTTTGCACCTGGTTCTGACTTGTTTCCCAGCTCCAGATATGGGTCCTGTTCCAGTGAGCAGATCAATTAGCTAAATCAAGAGCAGTTGATTTCCCACCATGGCTGTGCACCACTATTTCACTCGTGTGAGCATCATGACAGGTTATTTGCTGCTAAGTAGGTTAGACCATGAGTTGCTTGGAGAGATATTAGTCATTTTCCCCAAGTCGCTCATGTAGCACCTCTGACACTAGAGCTTTTAGGGTTGAATTCTTCTTGCTTTCACAGTGCCTTTTGGTAGATGGTTAGGTTATTGAATTGGGAACTCTCTGTCTTTGTTATTAAGGCATTTAGTGCTATGAATTTTCCCCTGAGGACCATCTTTCTTGTGTCCCTTATGTTTTGATATGATGTGTCCTCATCATCATTCATTTCTAGAAATTTTGCAAAATTTTTTTCATTTTGTTCACTACCAATTTATTGTTTAAAAGTGTGCTGTTCAGTTTCCAGGAGCTGATGGGATTCTTGGTGGGTCTTTTGTTGTTAATTTGCAGCAATATAGCACTGTGATCTGATATCATGCAGGGAATTATGTCCACCTTCCTAAATATATGGAGGCAGGCTTTGTGACTCAGTATTTGATCTATTTTAGTCAATGTTCTGTAGGCTGCTGAGAAGAATGTGTAGTCTGTGGATTTGGGGTGGAATGTTATGTAGATGTCCATTAGGTATAAGTGCTTTATGGTTTTGTTGATCTCTCTTACTTCCTTGTTGAGTTTCTGCTTGTATGATGTATCTATTACTGATAATGGTGTATTGAAGTCCCCACTATGATGGTGTTTGTGGTTATTTTTGTTTTATTGTCAAGTAGGTTTTGTTTAATGAACTGTGGTGCAACTATGTTTGATGCATAAAGATTTATGATTATGATATCATCTTGATGGATTGTTCCCCTGGTAAATAGGAAGTGGCCTTCTTTGTCTATTTGATTATTTTTGGTTTGGAGTCTATTTTATCTGATATTATGATAGCTACACCTGATAATTTCTTATTCCCATTTTCTTGGGATATCATTTTCCACCTTTTCACCCTGAAGAAGTGTCTGTCTTTAGTGGTGAGGTGGGTTTTTTGAAGACAACATTTCGAGGGGTCTAATTTTCTGATCCACCCTGTTAGCTTGTGTCTCTTCATGGGTGAATTAAGGCCATTAATATTTAGGATAATGACTGTGAGGTTTGATTTGATCCCTGCCATATTGTGATGGTATATGTAATTTGGTGTTTTCATAGACTTTGAAGTATTTTGTGCCTTCTCTGAGATTGATTATTGTGATCTCCTTCCTGTAGGCATTTGAGGTTGAGTATTTGAATCTTCTGTGTGGAGAATTTCCTGAAATACTCTCTGTAGGTTTGGCTTTGTGTTCATATAATTGTAAAGCTGAGTTTTGTCATAGAAAGTTTTTCTTTCACCATCTATTATGAGGGATACTTTTGCTGGGTAAAGTAGTTTGGGTTGGAAACCATAGGTTCTTTGAAGTGTTCCATTTCAGGCTTTTCTAGCTTTCAGGGTTTCCATTGAGAAATCTGAAGTGATTCTGATGGGGTTACCTTTAAAAGTGATGTGCTGTTTTTCCCCAGCTGATTTTAGGATTTTCTCTTTGGTGTCAATGTTTAGAGTCTTGATGACAATATGTCTTGGAGAGTTTCTCTTTTTGTCCAATGTGTTTGGAGTTCTGTTACCTTCTTGTATCTTGATGAGCCTTACTTTTGAGAGAGTGGGAAAGTTTTCTTTGATTATTTTGTTAAATAAGTACTCCATGCCTTTAGTCTGAATTTCTTCCCCTTCTGTCATTCCCATGACCTGGATGTTAGGACGTTTAAGGGTATCCCACAATTCCCTGATATTCTGTTCACAGAAATTTTTGAACTTATTGAAACTTTTGAACTTTTGAACTATTTCTTCTGTCTTGTCTTCTAGATATGAATTTCTATCCTCTACCTGGCTGCCTCTATTCTTGAGAGCTTCTAAAAATTTTGGACTTGTTCAGTTAGGTTTGCATTGCCTACTACTTTTCTATATATAGTTTTCATCCCTCTGTCAATTTCCCATTTCACATCATTTTCTGATTTTATTGCTTCTTGGAATTCATCCTTGCATTTCTTTATGTCTTCATTTAGCATTGCCAGCTGTTTTTTGAGGTCCTTTTTTTTCACTCTCCTTCATAACTCTTAATTGTCTTTGAACTCTTCCATTTTCTTGTCTATTAGGTCTAGTCTAGTGATGGCAGTATCCACAAGATTATCGGTCCTTTGTTGCTATAACAGACAGCTTCAGGTTCACTGAGATGAACTTCCAGACCAGGCACAGTTATGGAGGAAGGGATATTTATTGAAGCTTACAGATCCAGGGGAAGTTCCATAATGGCAGAAGAAACTGGCCTGCTTTCACAGGCCCAAGCAGAGAGAGAGAGGCACCAGGCCTAAAGGTCAAAAGCCAGAGCACACTTCAGGAACTCCAGCTAGGCACACTTTGCATATCTTTAGATTGAAATCTCAAACCCACCACCACACCTTAAGATCCACACAATGGGATTGCCTCCAGCCAGATGGCTAAGAGATGCAAACTACAAACAAATAACAACTGAATATATTGGGGCCATCTATTCTATTCAAACCACCAGAGTTGCTTTTCTGCAAGTTCTACCAGTAGCTTGGTCAGGGTTGCATTGCTCATGGCTTTATTTTGGTGTTCTGATCCTAATGTCTCTTCTTTGTTTTGATTTGAGAATTCATTGTAAGACTGGATGATCTTACTGGATTTACTTGCCTTTGTTTTTTCATGTTATTTCTCTTGTCATTGCCAAGGCTCTTGGTTTCCCACCAAGAATGGATGGTAAGACCCTATTCATGAAAACTCCACATACTTGGGCTGCAAGGTCATTGAGAAATCCTGCTGGAGCTGAGATGAAAACCTCCTGCATGTAGACCAGCTGACAGAAAACTGGAAAAAACTATGCTGCATTCAGTTCAGAGAGAGAGAGAGAGAGAGAGAGAGAGAGAGAGAGAGAGAGAGAGAACCAGTGAAGATACCTGAGTATCTGCTGACAGTGGATATTGAAAGCCACATATTTGGCCAGCCAGGCCAAATGAGCCAATGGGTGCAAAAGTGGCACATCTACTATGGAGGAAACCAACCTCCCTCTAATTTGACTGGAGGTCTGCTCCATGGGAAGGAATACATCCATGATACTGAAAACCTACAATAGGGATAGTCATGAGCCCTAGGGGTGTAATGTCTGATGCTTTCTTGCTCAATGTATATACTATGCTCACCAAACTGCCCTGTAAGCACTTCTCTTAATGTTCCTATATATACCCACATATTAATACCACTCTCACTTGTGGTTTGAGAACCTTCTCTTTTCAGATGGCAGTGACGTTGTGATGACTCCAGAGGCCCCATGGTGCTGAGAAGAAATGACTGGAGTGCTCAGCACTCAATATCTTTATCACACCTTCCAAGGCTCAGGGTCCATTGCTGAAGAGGTGGCAGAAAGAATATAAGAGCCAAAGGAAGGGTAGGACTCCTTACGTTGTGCTCCTCCAGACACAGAATGGCCTGGATATCCATGACCTCACAGTGCTTGAAACTAACCTACACAAGGCCATCATAACAGGAGGAAAAGATCATGGCATTAAAATAAAAGAGAGACTGATTGAGAGGGGGAGGGGATATGATGGAGAGTGGAGTTTCAAAGGGGAAAGTGGGGAGAAGGAGGGAATTACAATGGGATATTGTTTACTATCATGGAAGTTGTCAAATAAATAAGCTAAATAAATAAAATTAAAAGAAAGAAAGAAAATGAGAATAGGAAAAGCAAGGATGGAGGGAGAGAAGAGAGGAGAAAAAGCACAAACTATACAGGAAATATTATCAATTTCAAGTACTTACAAATTTGTAATTGATAGTTGCCTGAGTCTTAGGTGAAATATGGCAAAATTTGCATCTCTCAGAATATGGATAATGCCTACTGCCATCTAGTGCCAAGATATAACAATTTCAGGGGAAATGTAGAGAATAATCAGGGCATAGTAATTAAAACCTTAAATTGTAAAATGACAGTAAACATTGAAACTTGTCATCATATTGTTCAGTAAATATTTGTTGCATGAATTTAAAAAATGAAAAGTATCATTAGACTAAATCGGAGTAATAATTGACAATATAAATGGATTTTGGACATAGAAAGAAACATATACAAAGGATGATAAAGCCAACATCTAATATTATTGAATTCTTACCACAAACCAGTCATTATGCTAGATCACTACTCATGTACTATCTGATGATATGCAGTAGCTTTAAATTTAATTAGTTTTTGCCTTCATTAAAGATAAAGAAACTAAGGCTTAGTTGCAGTAGTTTCCCTGATGCCTTCTGGAAAAAATTAGTATATTCTAATGTAGACATTACATTCTCAAAGCCAATGTCTAAAGCAGTCTGCTAGAGTGATAATAATGTATTTCACAAATATAACTCACTCCTAAACTCCAAGCAATTGCCTCCAGTTCTTGGAAGTGCCTGAGCAGATAGTGAGAAGCCATGTAATGAAGCAATTAGAAGGTTGCAATAAGCAAACCAAAACCAGTTTCAAATCAGGTCCTGTGTTTCTTAGCTGTTGTTTTCTTAAGCTGTAAGTAGTCACATATCATAAAAATCACCCTTTAAAATAAATTCAATTATATTCAGCATATTCATAAGCTTGTGTGAAGACCACCATTTCAACTTCAAGAAAGTTTTTTTTTATCATATCCACAAACAACATATTTTCACATTCATTAGAACTCACTCTAGATTACCCATTTGATCATACTCCTGGCAACAATTAATTTATTCCCTGCCTCTTAACCTATCTTGGACATAAAATAGAAATGAAATTTTCCAATACACTTTGTGAAATCTATATCAATTTTGATAGATTTTTCTGTTCCTCAAAAAGTCATCAGGAGGGGCTGGAGGGATTGCTTAGAGGTTAAGGTGCTTGCCTGCAAAGCCAGTGGACCTGAGTTTGAATCCCCAGGACCCACATAAGCCAGATACACAAGGTGGTGCATTCATCTGTAGTTCATTTTCAGTGGCTGGAGTCCATGGTGTTCCCATTCTTTCTCTCTCTCTCTCTCTCTCTCTCTTACTCTGCATCATTCTGTCTCTCAAACAAATAAAAATAAAATATTTTTTAAAAGTCACCAGAAACTTGAACTTAATATCACTTTAATAATGATATCATAACATTATACAATAGTAAGCATTTCAGTAGATGAACTGGGAATGCTTCTTCATTTGCTTTTGTCTTATATACAATTCACATAATTTTATACTTCTTAGGATGCAGCTAAGATTTTTATGCTACAATAAATGCATACAAATGTGAAATTGTCAAAAGCAATGAAATAATAAAAGAGTTCTATGTTTAATATTTTGAGGAACTCTCATACCATGTTTGCAGTGGCTGCACCACATTATATTTCCACCAGTGATACACAGTATTCCAATTTCTCTACAATCTGCTCTTAGTTTTTTGTTTAGAACTATTCTTTGGTGCTTCACTTCTTTTTCATATTTCTTTTAATTAGTTTTAAATTAACCTTTTGTAACGTGCATATGTGTGAAGGTGTGTGTGTGTGTGTGTGTGTGTGTGTGTGTATGTGTGTGTGTATTAAATAGTATTTTTTCAAACTCTGGATTTTAATTAGCGGTTGGATTCATTTTTATTCAATACAATTACAGAGAAATAGGTCTCACATCTTTCATTCTGAATTTTGACTCTAACTTTCTTTGGTTTCTGTACTCTTCAATTGCAATCTCTTGTTCTTTTACACAGGTATATTTAAGTACATCATTTTAATTTACTTGTCATTTATTTTTGGTTTTAGAAGTTATTTCTTTTTTTCTTGAGATTAAAATTAACACTATAATTAATAAAAACGTATTTCTCACTTTCACTTTGTTTCCCATAAAATACAAAATTTGGGGGAACTGGAGTGATAGCCCAGTGATTAAAGCACTTGCCTGCAAAGCCTAACAACCCAGGTTCAGTTCTCTAGTACCCATGTAAAGCCAGATGCCTGAAGTGGCACATGAATATGGAGTTCATTTTTAGTGGTTAGAGGCCTTGGTGTGCCTATTCTTATTCTCTCTTTCTCTCTCTCTTTCTCTCTCTCTCTCTCTCCTTTGTAAATAAATGAAAAATAAAATAAAATAAAAATATTTTTAAAAATGTTTCTATGTATATCCATCACTATTATCCTTCTTTTATCCTGAAACATACATGTTATTTCTTCATACTTTGCATACAACAACATGCATTTATAATTATTGATTTATTCAGTTTTTCATATCAAATAAAAATAACTTTGTTTAGATTGTCTAATAATCATCTGTATTTATGATTAACAGTGACCTTTATTTATTCATATGGATTGATATTGCCTACAGTTCATTAATTTCATCCTGTTTGGTATCACTTGATTTCAATCTAGTGGAAGTTATGAATAGAAAAGTTTGAAAAGGGGGCTGGAAAGATGGTTTAGTGGTTAAGTCCTTTGCCTGCAAAGCCAAAGGATCCCAGTTCAATTCTCCAGGACCCATGTAAGCCAGATGCACAAGGGGGCACATGCATCTGGAGTTTGTTTGCAGTGGCTGGAGGACCTGGGACATGCCCATTCTCTCTATCTCTCTCTCTCTCCCTTTCTCTCTCAAATAAATAAATATGAATAAATAAATAAATAAATAAAATATGTTTTTTAAAAAAGTTTTAAAAGGGCTGGGGAAATGGCTTAGTGGTTAAGGCATTTGCCTGTGAAGCATAGAGACCCCAGTTTGATTCCCCAGGACCCACGTAAGCCTGATGGCACAAGGGGGCACATGTGTCTGGAGTTTGTTAGCAATGGCTAGAGATCCTCTCATGCCTAGTCTATCTATCTATCTCTTCCTCTCTCTCTCTCTCTCTCTCTCTCTCTCTCAAACAAATAAAATAAAAGTTTAAAAAGTCACCTTAAAAAACCAAAAACAAATTTTATAAATTATTAAATAAGCACTAAATATATTTAGCTATCATGATAATAAAACAAATTGTTTTTGTACTTCTTATTTAGAAGATATATTGGCAACCAAGGTTTTCTTGGAATAGATGTTGACTCTTACTTTGAATTATCATTTCGCCAGATAGAAAATTCTTGCTTTATTATATTTTTCTTTTCAGGATCTTAAATATCTTTTCCCACTGTCATTCATCTCCTTGGTTTCTGAAGAGAAAACAACATTAATTTTACTTACAAGTCTTTGTGCACAATTAGTTATTCTCTCTTACTTAGTCCTCTCCAAAGCTGTCAGAATGCTCTTTGTCTTTTTCCTCAGCCACCTAGCTGTGATGTGTCTCCTCAACTCTATCCTGCTTAAAGGAAGTTGAGCTTCTTAAGTAAAACTTTTTAATATTTTTCATCAAATTTAGGAACATTTTCCATTACTAAAACATCTATTTCCTTTTCTCTTTCCTTTCTGGGTATACTGTTATACATGTGTTGTTGTCCTTACTGGCATCCACATATCTGTGAGCCCCTCTTAATTGTTTTGTCTTCTTATATTTTCATGGTTTTTTTTATATTGTATGTACTCAATTGACCTTTAAGATTGAATATTCTTTTCTTTGTTTACTCAGATTTGCTATTGAATCTTTCTCGTGTTTTCTTCACTTCAGACTCAAAAATATCTTTGTACTTTTAAACTCAAGAACTTCTATTTTGTTTCATTTTATAATTTTTAGTTGGTCTTCCTACATTGGTAAAACATTATTGTCATATTTTAATGCTCTATAGACATTATTTCTGTTACTGCTTGAATCATATTTTAAATGGCTTATTTAGAGTTTTGTATAACAAATACATATCAAGGCATGTATTTTCAAGAAGACCTTGAATTAATTGGTGTTTTCTCATGGTACATAAACTATACTTTCATGTTTCTTTGTTTGTACCATATGTTTTTTTAAAATAGGACTTTTAGCGAATGTATTTGGTGGTGGTGGTGGTGGTGGTGGTATGTGTGTGTGTGTTATATGTATGTGTGTGCAGAAGCAAAAGGCCTTATTTCCTTGAGATAATGTGTCTTTCTGAACCTGGACCTTGCCATTTTTCAGCTAGACTGTTTGGTCCTTAAACATCAACTACCCTCCTGTCTCTGCATCCCTCAGGGATGGTGTTTAACTTGCCTGGTTTTATTTTATGTGGATACTTGGAACCAAACTCAGGTCCTCATGCTGGCACAGCAAGGAAACACTCTTAATCACTGAACGATTTCCTCAGCCCTCTGAAAAGGAGACTTTTAAAATAATATAACATAGCAATCCTAGCAATCAGATTTCCCCCACTTCTCAGGATTTGTTGAGCATGTTTGTTGTCTGTTTCATTATTTTTCTGTTTTGTTTGTTTATTAGAGAGAGAGAATGGCACGCCAGGGCCTCTAGGCACTGCAAATGAATTCCAGGTGCATGTGCCACCTTGTGCATCTGGTTTTATATGGGTACTGGGGAACTGAACCTGAGTACTTAGGCTTTGCAGCCAAGCACCTTAACTGCTGAGCAATCTTTCCAGCCCCAGTTTCATTATTTTTCTGACTTGATTCATAAAATTAGTATGGGTATATATTTAACACTCAGGCTGTTGAGAACTCCAATCTGCTCTTCATTTCCTTCATGTGTAACCTCTCAATCTTAGCAGAAAGTAAGTGTAAGGCCTTCTCAGACTATAGTGGATAGGTAGAGAGCTATGTTCATGTACATTTCCAGAAATACACCTGAGCTTCCAGAGCTTCTTTGACCATCGTAAGTCCTTATTTCATGTAGCTATGAGGTGAGTTAAATTCTTCCAATTTTTTTTTTTTTGACAAATGCCCTTAAGAAAAAAAAGACTTTAACAATGGACAATCTCAGTGGCTTGGCAACTAAAGATTTATAAATGGAGTTTTCCCAGGACCCATAAGAAAAGTTGACTCCTGACTCCTCTCTGGGATGAAACCTTGACGAGGTTCTGGCTCCACTCTGCCTCCTGGCTGTGAGGCTGTTCATTTAACCATGATTAAAAGCTGCTGCTTTTCCATACTTCTATAAAAACTCCAGGAGGGGAGAATGCAAATGAAGCAAATTAAAGTGCCACAAAGATTACTACTCTTAGTAAGGCTCAGTGTTTTCTGTTTGAATAAATCTTTTGGTGACAGCAAGGTTTTGATGAATTTCCATATTTTTGGGAAAGCTGATTCTGTTGATTTTTGTCTGTTTTCTCATTGCCTTTTTATAGGAGAGAATTTAATCCATTATTTTCTGGCTTCCCTTGGTGTGTAGTTTCAAATAAGTATTTGCTGTGACACCACAGTTTATATATATATATATATATATATATATATATATATATATATATATATAGTTTTTATATATTTTGTGGTATTACCTATATATGCACTTATAATGACAGAGCTGAGCAGTTACTACAAAGACTGTATTCCCTGTCCCCCCAAAATGTTTACTATCTGGTCTTTTAAAAAATGTATTTCAAGTACAGGTTTAGATGATTGGAATGTTTTGTTTTAAAAGTTAGAATATTCTAGATATTCTTAAATCTGGATTCCTATCAGAATTACTTGTGATTCTGGTGGAAACACAGATTTTATCACCATAAACTTAAAAATCCTGATTAAGTGAGTAGTCACAATCATGATGTCTACATTTTTGTAAGGGTTTCAGAATTTTGAAGCAAATAAACCTATGATTGGGAACTATTGTAATAACTCATTTCTGATGTTATTTCTGAATGTATTATTCCATATATATCAGCTAGCAAGGACAAGTGACAGTAAAGGGGCAAAGCAGCAGTTCATTGTTGTTCAAAGTGATTCATCTTTAGTTTATTTTCATCATGAGCCCTTGGAGGAAGAATTAATGAACCTGAATGCTTACCTTCTCACAAGCATGTGTGGATTGCTTTTTACTGATATTTCCTTTCAAAAATCCAGGTGTGTACAATTTTCTTATTTGACTGACAGATCTCAAGAATACTTAGGGCCATATTTCAGATCAACAAAAATGTTCCTTTGCATATAATAGAAGTATGAGTAAACTTCTAATTAATAAAATTTGAAGTGGGGGCACTTATTTTATGGATCCACCATATGTTTATGACTTACAAATAATAATTTCATCTGATGAATGCACCACAACTAACAGAGATGCATAAATGAGAAAAGACTACTCAAGGTTGTTTATGTTTCCATATAAGACTCTTGTCCAATGTGATTTTCACCTAATGGTGTAAATTTGGTTAATACTAGGGCAATAGTTAATGAATTGTGTTCCTTGTGTCATATCTTAAGTTACTTAAACACATTCTAAAACACCCCAGAATTATAATTTTAGTTTAATATCTGAAAAATCTTATAATAAATACTTTTCTAATGGTTAGAAGATTTCATGAATTTTGATTACTTAGACACACAGTTACTGAAGGATAAAATTGTATTAATAACACACAAAGGTTCATTTTTGCTTATCAAAAGATGAATAACTGAGCTGGCCTTGGTGGTGTGTACCTGTATTCCCAGCACTTAGGAGATGGAGGCAAGAGAATCAGAAATTCAAGGCCATCTTTAGTTATATAGTGAGTTCAAGCCTAGCCTGATATAGAAGACAGTCTGCCTCTAAAACCCCCCAAACACAATAAATACGAATGACCAAAATCAGGTGAAATGTTATATCACTTAGAAGTATGCAAATGACAGCTTTCATACCAAAGACTGTCCAAATATAAATATTTTTGCTTTACTTAGAATTCATATGTGGTTCCAAGTAATTTAATTAGCCACTAATTTTTCAACTTGGGACAGTTATTCCATACTATAAATATGATGATTTTTTTGAAAAAAATTATTTATTTGCGAGAGAAGAAAGTAAGAAAGAAAGAGAAATGGAAGAAGAGAGGGAGAAAGAAAGAGAGAGAGAGAGAGAGAGAGAAGAAAGGAAGGAAGAAAGAAAGGAAGAAAGAAGGAAAGAAAGAAAGAAAGAAAGAAAGAAAGAAAGAAAGAAAGAAAGAAAGAAAGAAAGAGATCTAGAAAGGAAGAAAAAGAGAGAAGGAAAAAGAGCCAGCATGGGAACATCAGCACTCTAGGGTTTCTTGCTGCTGCAACAAACTCCAGACACATGAATCACTTTGTGTATCTCACTTTTATGGGTGCTGGGGTATTAAACCCTACCTGATAGGCTTTGCAAGTGAGCAAGCAAGTACCTTTAACTGCTGAGACATCTCTCCAGCCTCATAAAGAGGATTATTTATAATCATTTAGTAAAAATAAATGAGCTCAAATGCATCATATTAGCTTCCTGGGGATGTATAACAAAATACTCCTGACAAGTTAGTTTGAAAATTAACATTTGTTTTCTCACAGTTCTGGAGACATGAAGTCCAAGAAGAAGATGCCAAAAGGGTTAGTACGACTGTGGTCTCATCCTCACCTTATAGATGACACCATCCTGATGATGCTACCCATCATTATCTCTCCATCTGCACACACATTGGTGTCTCTTACTTTCCATCAAGTACCCCAATAATATTGGTTTAGGATCCCTTCCTTATTAATCTTACTTTTGCTTAATCATCTCTTTAATAACCTTATATATACATTTACACTTTATACTTACATTTTGAGATATTGGAGGATAAGATTGCAACAAATGAATTTTGAGAATACAGCCCATACTAAAACATGGATGATTGAATAGACTACAGTTTATGACATTCTTATTAATCGGTGCCATGGTAACATCAGAAAAGTGATAAATCTGTAGAAAAACCAGATAATTGTAAAAGGGTAATGTATTAGTCAGGGTTCTCTGGAAGAACAGAACCAATAGAATCAACTGCCTTAAAACGGAATTTATTGGACTAGCTTATGGCAATTCAACTATAGCAGTTTGCAGGCCTGAGAGACAAGGAATACGGTAGCTGCTCAGTCCATGAGTCTCAATGCCTCAGTAGTCCCAATCTGGAACTGAAGGCCTGGAGACTTCCTGGAGAACTGCTGGTCTTCAGTCCAAGCTAGTCATTAGTCCACACTGGAAAGTAGCCAGCAGCACTGGCAGCCAGGTGGGAGGAAGGGAATCTTTTTTTCCCCCAGAGGTTCCTTACATAAAGCCCCCTCTGAGATGGGCCACTCACTCTGGGGGAAGCGCTCACTCTGCGGGTAAATGCTTCCTCCTTCAGTTAATCTTTCCTAGAAGCAACCTCAGAGATCCACTCAAGAGGAATGTCTGTGGATTCCTAAACAGATCAAGTGAACAATAAAACTTAACTATCACAGGTGGGATGAGTAAAAGGAATACCCACATGAACTTAAAGAATGAAAATGCATTTTCTGCAACATTAGCAGAAGTTAAAAAAAGGTAATAAAGCTTATTAGCTAAGTGATGTTAGTTATATTCCATGAACTGTGCATATTTTTGTGGTCATCTATTTCAAACTATGTGCTTCATTTCTAATTGTCTATTAATCCATGAATACTTTCATCTTCAAGCCTATAAGATTTTAGTAATCTTTCAATTACCAACTATGAATTTTAATAGATTTTGGTCATAGAATATGGCCAACAGCATTTTATTTTAGTATTTATTGGAAACTATTGTTGTACTACTATATGGTCTGATTTTACAAATACTCTAGGCACGCTTGAAAATAATGAATATTTTAAAAATTGTTGGGTGTATAGTTTTATATTCAATACATTTAACAGGATATTTGATATATTAACTTATTTTATACTAAAAAATTATTGGTGTGATCAAGATATCAGTGTCTGAGAGAACTGTTAAAAATTGTGGACTTAAAAACACACAGATTATATATATATATATATATATATATATATATATATATATACACATATATATATTACATACATAGATATATAATATATATAATATATACATATATAATATATGTCATATATATTATATATACATAGTATATATAATTTTTTTCTTACACTTTGAAACTGTATTTAGACAATTAGAGATAGCTCTAAACATCCTCATCCTAGTGAAATTTTTCTTACCTTGGTTATGTAAAGATGTTCTTTGTTTTTAAAAATGTCTTTTAGCTAAAAGTCTGTCTTTATATTATTTCTACTCTACCATATTTTTTGTTTGTTTCTTTATTGTGGCTTTGTTGTGGTGGTTGATTTTTCTTTTTGAGCCAGGTTGCTGTATTGCATTTTCCATATAGATGTGAAGAAACATCTATTCGTAGCAGTTAAAGAACTTAAAGATCAAAGGAACAATTCTTCCTGTGTAGCTCATTGAACCAGTGAGTTCATTGCAGTTATTTATAGGAGTGGGAGGGGTTACACAGTGAAGGATGGGTGAATTAAAATCAGTTTCATCACGAGGAAGCTTAGTCCATCATGGAGAAATAATCGTGAAAGCTGCTGCATCTTTGGAGTTCCTCAATTTGTAGGCAGCTGGGCCAGTCAAGAGTCTGTTTTCACAAAAATTGTTATTGTTTATATGACTTTAGGGAGTAGGATATGAATTTTATGTTTCAGGGACTTCTTGAGACTTAGAATTGAAAGTCTTACTTCTTGAGTTTTGAAGAGCCTCCTTTCAGGAGTGAATTTTGCAATTTTTGAAGGAAATTGCTACCGAACAAAAGGTCTCACTCTGTTGCAAAGGGTAATTTTGATTCACCACCCTCCTGCCTCATCAAATGCTAGAATTACAATCATGCATCAGCATACTAGGTTCCGAACCTTATTTTGGACTTCATTGGTCTAGTGCATTTTTTTGTTTGTTTTTCATTATTTCTTTAATTTTATTGTGGAAATACTCGGGCTTGCATAAATTAGATGGATAAGCCTAATGGGACTTTCTGAAATCCCTTTCATGTTTAGTTATCTAAATTTTATGATCTTATTTTATCTATCTCACATTTCCATATGTACTCATCCTCTTTAAGAATGATAGAAAATAACTTAGGATGTTCTATTCTACATTATAGTCATCTTAGCTTGCATTTCATTTTTTCTATTGTTTTGGTTCCTCCTGATTAAATAGCTGTTAAAGTAGTTTTTACTAAGAGTGGTTTCAGTTTATTCTACATTTACATACACATTCACTAAAATCTTTATTCAATAATAATTCTAAATTTCTACTTATTCTTTCTGGATGGAACTTCCTCCTTCCTGAGTAAAACATTAGTAGTTTTGGAATAAGAATGTGATATACTGGCTTTTAATTACGGGATAATGTGAGTTGAAACTGATAAAGTGTTCTGCATTTTTTTTCTATTTCATTTGTTTGAGAGAGAAAAGGAGAGAGAGAGAGAGAGATTGGGTGTACAAGGGCCTTCAGCCATTGCAAATGAATTCCAGACACACATGCCTTCTTGTACATTTGGCTTATGTGGGTCCTGGGGAATTGAACCTAAGTTTTTTGGCTTCAAGGTAAGTGCTCTAACCACTAATCAGTCTCTCTAACCCTACATTAGTTTTTTCTTCTAGAGCCCATAAGAGTTTCACCTAAACTGTAGACATAAGACTGGGGGTGGAGAGGACGGAATCTAGGAAGCATTGGATATTTTTTTCTGAATGAGGAGAAATTTTTTCTGCAGACTAAACCTTTTTTTTGGCTAAAAGCTCAACCTCTATTTGAAAACACACAGACACAAAAATTTTACTTCTGGGATATATGAATTTTGAGATGTTTTGGAGACAGCACAGTAGAAATTTTCAATGCATGTTTGCAAACCTAAGACTGTCTCAGGGTACAAAGTTGAAGGAGACACAGAATTACTAAAAGAAGCATATTATTAAAGGATGGTAGAATGAGGGATGAGAGTTGCAGGGGGAATAATAGGGATGGGAAGGTTTAAGGAAGGTAAGTGGTCAAGGTGAACGGAGAAAGGAGGTGTTGGCGGAAGTGTCAACCCAAAACTAATGACATTATATGAAAAGGCATTAGGAAGACCTGACACACAATAAGCTAATTAAAAAAACAAATGTAAGAATCCCGACGCTATTGGTCCTTAGGGAGTAAAAATTCCCTACACAATTGGTCCTCAGGGAGTAGATTAAAGCCCAAATAGTACCAGGCAACCCCATGGTACTAAGACACCACGGCGCTCTATTGAGTCTGTCATCTTCAGCCAATGAGATAGCGCTTCGCCACAATGTCATAGCTCCTGTCCCACTTGTGACCCTCTAGTGTGGCCTGTGAGCTCAGTCCTCGCTACTACACCTCCCTGCAAACTGGGCTCCGCAACCATTTTCTTGGCTGGTTTAACAGTTTAGCCAATCAGAGCGCGTTTCAATGAGTTCTACCATTCCCATCAAACAGAGGCTGATTGTTCCGAACCCTTTCCTCAGTTGGATCAATCCAGGCTGTGGCAGCGAAGGCTCTCTCTCACTCTCTCTTCCTCTCTCTCTCTCTCTCTCTCTCTCTCTCTCTCTCTTCATTATTTGTGCATCTTGCACCACCACCGCCCACTGCTTGAGAGGAAGTACTCCCTGTGCTCTTTGAACATGTAGGGACACTACTCGGGTCCCCCCACCCACTAGGTTCCCGAAAAAGTCTCACGGAGTAGAGCAACCGCTGGTGCTGGTCCCCTGGGGTGACTAGAGCAAACACCACACCTCTGGACATCCCAAGTAAGAAGCAGAAAAGAATCCACTGGAAGCAAGACACAATGGAACAGCAGACAGTGATTCCAGGAATGCCTACAGTTATTCTCCCTGCACTTACCTGGAAACAAGAAAAAGCTTATATAGTGAAGCAACAGATAGTACACCTGACTCGTAAACTGCACACAGGACACCTGAGCATCACCCCAAACCCTGAGGACAGGTACACTTCCCTTGATCCCATCTACAAAAGTGAGGGAAAGTATCTTAATACTTGAGAATTCTGCACCCAGAAGAAAAGCTTGAAGAGGAAAGGCACAACCTCATCACAGACATGGTTGCCCTCAACCCTGATTTGAAGCCGCCTGCAGATTACAAACCTCAAGCAACACGTGTGGGTAATAAAGATCATCTGGATATCCCAAGATGACTATCCAGAAATCAAATTTATGGGGCTGATAACTGAACCTTGAGGGAACAACCTGAAGAACATTGAAAAAAATGCAATGCCAAGATTATGATCTGGGGGAAAGGATCTTTGAAAGTAGGGAAGGTTGACAGCAAAGATGGCTGGATGTTGCCAGGGAAAGATGAGCATCTTCATGCCCTAGTCACTGCCAATACAATGGATAATGTCAAAAGGGCAGTTGAAGACATCAGAAACATCCTGACCCCAGAGGACCAAAATGACCTAAGAAAGATGCAGCTTTGAGAGTTGGCTCACTTGAATGACACCCTATGGGAAAATGATAACAGAATTTAAGACCTTGGCAGAGCTCAGAAACCCGCAACATTACCAGTACTACAGTGTGTACCAAACGTGGAGAAGATGGCCACATTGCATCTGATTGCAAGTTCCAGGGGCCTGATGATCCCCAGTCAGCTTAGGATAAAGCAAGATAGATAAAGAGTATTTGTCGCTCATGGCGGAGCTTTGGGATCGCACCTGTCCCTGCGTCTTTGGGCTCAACCTCTGGGACTGCCACCACACTCTTGGCTAGTGCACCTCAGTCTGATGCTCTCACCAACAACCCACCACATCAGTCTTTCATGTCCACAACATAGATCTGCCCACCCTGGATGAATTCTAGCCCTTCAGAGTGGCCCTATCATGGTATGCATTGAAGTGATCCTGATGGGCCTGGAGGTGGCCCCCACTGCTTCTTGCACACATTACCCAGCCTTTCAGGTGGGGATGGTGGACATGCCATGCAGCACAACCCAAATGGACCTCCATCCCCTTGGATGCAGCCACCTCCACCTACAATGAACCAGGGCTCCCACCCAATGGATCAATACCTGGGAAGTATGCCAGTGAGCTCTGGGGATTTTCGCCTGCATAAAGGAAAAGGTATGAGTTCACAGCCTCCTCCCAATTGGCAGCCCCCACCCTCTGGTCCTCTTCCTCCTTGGCAGCAGCAGTCTTCACTTATCACTCTGCCCAGCAGCAGTATGGTTTCCAGAACCCCATTTCCTTGGCAGCAAAGATCCCTCTCCATGGCAGCAATGGCCAGAGTCACGAGAATGAGGACTTTCCATGCCCACTGGTGATCTTTCAAGGCAGACAACCTCAGCAGCACTCTTAGTGGACAAGATGGTTCAGCAAAGCAGTCTGAGTTAGTTTTGTGGAGGCAATCAGGACACACTAGTTCCATATCATGACATTTAAAATATTTTTTTATCTTTTCTTTGTTATTTTCTTATCTTTTCCTTTCTTCAGACTCCATACAAGGAGATACGCTCCTTGGTCTTCCGCTGCAATTAGAATCCTTTTCCTTGTTTCCATTCCTCCTCCTTCCAAGGAGAGAGGGGAGCAAATGGTTTTAAGCACACGTTTTGGCTATTAATACCAGGCTGGAGAAGAGTATTTTCTAGGGGTCACAGCTACCTCCAGTGATGATGATATTTAAGTGTGGGGTTTACCTTTGCCAAAAGTCTTGAGAGTTGTGAAGTTTGCTGGGGTGGGGTTAATGTCCAGGCCTGGGATCCCACATCCTTTCTGCACTGCTGCCAGCAATAAGTGGTACAGCACAAGCTACTGTGGGCCTGCCTGCCAGTCTGGAATCCTTTCCATGCCCCTGCCCACCTAAGCCACCTCAGGTGCCATTTGTTCCTCTCCCTCCTGGAACGTTTCCCTGTATATTTTATTTGAACTTCAAAGGTCTGGATGTTTGCAGTTACCACCTCTTGTTCTTTGTTCTACTTCTTTGCTCCCCTCCCTCTTCATGGAGTGATTATGTTGAAAACATGCAATGCATGCTCTTTTCACTCATTTATCTACAAAAATTTCTCTAGACTTTTCCCCTGCAGTGTTTGATTCAACACTGTACTAAATGGGGGGGGGGGAGGGTGGGATGTTCCGTTGAATAAAAGAGCAGTGTGGTTTTCAAAAATGAATAAATAAATTTAAATAGCAGCATATTATTGAAACCTAATATTCTAACTCTATATCCATTCTCTACTTGTATCCTCAAATCTTAAACATATTAATAGCCTTTTTTTCTTGGGAAAGGAAGCTATCATAGATTATCTCTGGCCATCAAATATTTGCTAATTTGGCAATGATTTTCACCACTGTTTTTAATCATTTATTTATTTGAGAGACTTAGAAAGAGCCAAATAGAGACAGAATGTGTGTGCTAAGGCCTGTAGCCACTGCAAACGAATTCCAGATGCACGCACCACCTTATGCATCTGGCTTATGTGGGTCCTGGGGAATCGAACCTGAGTCCTTAGGCTTCACAGGCAAATGTCTTAACTGCTAAGCCATCTCTCCAGCCCATTAACCTTTATTTTTAAGTATTGCTTGTGGACCAGAAATATAACCTAAAAGATTTTAGACATGCAGAATCTTATTCCTATTCTAAACCTGCTGAATCAAAATGTTCATTTGGCCAGTATCCACAAGTGGTATATACATTTTCTGAGACTTTTTTTCAGGTAGTATTATAGCTGACCTTGTTTGGGAACAGGACTGACCTGATTTTCCTTTTGAAAGGGAGAAATTACAAATTTAAAGTATCCAGATAGACAGGTTAAAACCTAACAACATATTCTCTCCTTAAATTCAGGTTGAAGTTGACAGACAGAAAAAGAAACCAGAAAATTAAAGGTGATCTTGAGGTGCCTAAAAGCAAAGTTGTGGAGTATTCTCTGTGTGCCAGTACACTCGACTTTCTACCTTATTTTTTAAATAAAAATAAATTTGTTTCATTTTAAGAAAAAATCATGAGCCAAAATAAACTCTTCTTTCTTAAAGTTTCTATTACTGGAATTCTGTCAGCAATGAGAACTAACAGGACTAACAGAACCATTCACTTTCTAAATGAGGAACAATAAAAACTATTGCCCACAAACAATGGCCTAGTATTATGGAAGGTTTCAGAAAGACTTCAACTTTATACTTTCATAGCCATGAGGTGACTGGGACAAAATCTGGAACATACTCTTTCTCCTCCATAGCCAAGATATGTAGGAAGTGACAGCCTCCTATAGATCTTATCCCTGTCTTGAGCAGGAATCCATCTGCTCCTCCATGTCCTCTGTATGGTGTTCTGCTATTGTGCTGATCATCAAGCCTGGACCTCACTCATTCACGGCTGGATAGGTAGGTCTCCACAGGCAGGTTCTTGTTTTTGAGTTATATTGTCTTTTGTCAAAGAGCAACCAACTCTGCTCCTATGTCCATCAACTGCATTTCCATTGGCATGTTCTTTAGTTTCCTTGGCATTATCTCCATTTTCAAAACATATAAAGGCAAATTATGGTCTTGTCCAATAGACACCTCAGCAATGGGGTCTATTTAGAGAACATTTCTCTTGGATCTCTCTCTCTCTCTCTCTCTCTCTCTCTCTCTTTTTGTTTTTGAGGTAGGGTCTCACTCTGTTCCAGGCTGACCTGGAATTAACTATGTAGTCTCAAGGTGGCCTCAAACTCACAGCGATTCTCCTACCTCTGCCTCCCGAGTGCTGGGATTAAAGCCGTGTGCCACCACGCCTGGCTTGGATCTGTTTTTATAATGTACAAGCTTCAACCTAAACGCTCCAAAACATCAGGTTGCGTTCAGAAACTTCCCAATTCTATGGGAAAATGAGGCTGTGCCCTCTATGACAATTTCTACACTAAAACCTGCTATAGGGCTAAGGAGATGGTTCAGTGGATAAAGCTTTTGCAGAGGAAGTCCAAGTACCTAAATTCAGATGGCCAGTTCCCACATAAAACTTTGGAAGTTGTGGCTGGCTTCTGTAATCCCAGCTAACCAATGACAAGATGGTAGGCAGAGACAGGAGAACTTCTCAGAAGGTCATGCACCAAGTAACCTGGCAAATGCATCCTTGAACAGGGAGAATGAGAAACCTTGTACATGACTTTGAGGGCTTTCCAGGCTGACCTGGAACTCACTCTAGTTACAGGCTGGCCTCAAAATCATAGTGATCTTCCTAACTCTGTCTCCTGAGTGCTGGGATTAAAGACATGCACTATTCAAAGGCATGTACCACCATGCCCAATTTCTACCTTATATTTTGAATCTATCTCGCACTGAACCTGAAGTCACTGCTTTGGTTAGACTAGCAAACCAGAATTTCTAAGTACTGAGATTATAGGTGTGTGCCATGTCATCCAACTTTTATGTAGGTGGTAAGGATTGGAACTCAGGTCCTTTTGAAGGTATGACAGGCACCTTACCAAGACTGAAGCATCTCCACAATCATAATCATAGTTTTATTTTTCTATTATCTAATCACATCTGATTCATCTCTGAAGCTAGAGTCTTGTTGATTACATTGAAATTTGTTTGCTGTTGAATCCCTTCTTCTGTTGCCTTACTTTTATTTCATCCTTAATACCATGTGAATAAGAATATAAATTGATGTAAATAAAAGTTATTCATGGAAATGGACAGCTCGTAGAACTGTAATAATGTAGTATTTCATCAGTCAACTCAAGATTTGACTTGGCTTAGTGTTTGGTTTTTCAAGGGGTACAGCGGAGGGGTTGCAAGGTGATGGTGATGAGAAGCATGCTTAACTACAAAGGTCATAAGGAAATTTTTTGGACCAATGAAAATATTTGAAATTGAGGATATTTCACTAGCATAACTGAAGAGAAAATCACAAGACTGTTGTTTTCTATTTTTTGTATCTCATTTTCTCACGAAGGAAAGCACTACCATTTGTGTTATATTAATTTTGCATGTGTATGCATGTGTATATCTATCTTTATGTTGCCATGTAGTATTTTCAAGTATCAAAAATATGCTCTCTGTCTCAAATAAATAAAAAAATATATTACACACACACACACAATATCTAGCAGTCTTGGAAACTACCACATATATCTTCAAGGCCTAAAGACCTAAGATTATATCAGAAACTATAGTCAAAGATTGTTTTTCATTTATGAAAGATGTTTCAGGTTTTAATAACTGGAAATTTTTGTATTCAAAATATTTAACCATGAGAGTTTGAAAATAACATTTTCATCACATGCAAAACATTAGCAAAGACTCTTTTAAAATTTACCATCTTTGATTATACAGAATAATACAGGACATGTAAGGAAAGTTGGAGAAAGAATGGAAAGTTACATACTGAAAGATAAACAGTAGTCCTGATACAGATTAGGAGCAAGGTAGCTTTTCCTCCTGGTAGGTAGTTAGCCATGGACTGGCCCACAGAAACATGGATACAACCTTGTTTGTTCTGGTAGAACTAGAAATCATATCTGATTCAGTCTCATCCAAGATGGCTGCCACAAACAACCTCTAATTTTCTCTCAGCAACAAGAGCTTCCTGCTTCTTCCTCAGTTTCATAGGCTTGCCCACTGGGTGGGCTTTCTGAGTCAATGTCCTTCTAGGTCCCATCAGACAATCAGGACCCTCCCTACACACATCTGAGCCTGATGAGGCTCATTCTAATTGTAATTCAGATTCATATAAATGTACACACGTTTTTCATGCTCATTTATATGACTGAGAAGCCACTTCTTTTCTGGAGAGAGAACTTTCACTATGTGGGAGAGAATTTCCCAGCTTCCTGCTTCTCAGCTAGTGTGGAATGGGGAGAATTTCTATTGGCTTGGGAGCTGTCCTGATTTGTTTTCCCTCTTATCTTAACTCTCTAAATTCAATTTAATAATATACCCTTCTCTGGAGTCTGGGTTTTGAATTCATTGCTAATGTGGATAAAATACAGGACTTCAGAACTGCTAGCATGAGAGATCTAATCCGACAGAGCTCACCCTGGCATCAGTCCTATATGCTGTTGTAATATCTAGGTACAAGAATCCAAGAGTAGAGGGACCTTTATTTTCCCTTTCTGGGATACTGAGAGGCAGCATGAGAAATGGGAGTAGGAGATAACCTCAAGAGAAGACTGAAGGACAGTGTAGTCTCACTATGTTTTCTTGTAATTCAAATTAGAAGGATAAAGAAGCCAACTCTTTCCACTCTTAGAGATGACAGAAAAAAAAGAGGAAGTTTACAGATCCAAAGGAGTCTTGTAGTTGTAATAAAAATACTACTGAGGAAAGCTATACAGCGCATATGCCAAAGTCATGACAGGCAAGACCTATACTGCAAGATTGCAAGATTTCACAGGATGAAGGATGCTTGTGAAGTACCAGACTTCATAATGTTCCGCAATCTTCTTGGGATGTAGATGCCGTATGAAAGAAAGAAAACCAAGGGAAAATTCTGAATTTTAAAGGTATCTTAATTCTCTCTCTCTCTCTCCATATATATATATATATATATATATATACACACACATATATATATATATATACTATAAATAAAATTATTTTTATATGAGATCATATTTTCTATTCTCAAAAACATGGAAACAGACTACAGATACATTTTTTTCACACATTAGAACGGTGGTTTAAGAAATTTGCATTCTTCCACAGCATTTGCAAGAGTGTATGTCTTTTAAGAGAGAGTAGCAATCTATAACTCACACTTGTTTTCATTGGCACACAATACATGCACTAAGGAGTGCCTATGCCTATTATTAAAGGAACTGAATCAACTTGAAGATATTTTCTTTCAACCAGCTAAGGACATTCTGTTGCTTTATTGAAATGTATTTATTCATCAGAAGTATTTATTGAAGGCAAACTATGGGCCAGAACTAATTTTAAGATATGGAATATTGCAGTGAATAATTACACAAGGAAGATTCTCGACAACCTGAAGTACATATGTCAGGTTGGACAATGTGGTAAGTATGATTCTATAAATACTAAAGGCCCATATTTAAGCCTGACAAATATTAATTCTATAGAAGTAATGGCAATAATACTTATTAGTCCTTTTGTATATAAGGATTAACTATTGTATTAATATAAATATCAAAGAAATTATGAGTCATTGAATTTAATTCCAGCTATATTAGTGGGGTATTTAGAAATAATGCCTTTGGAGGCTATTGTTACAATTTAATATTACAAAAGATCTCTAAGTTAGCAGAGAAGGTTCCCTTTTCTGGTCCAACATTATAGGATTGTGCTTACTATCATCTATTATACCTGATTTCATCTTAATGGGAAAGATCAAGTTGATGTCATTAAGGATTGGTAATTACTAGTGAAATTATTTGATGCAACTTGTCAAATAGACAGAAAATTTGAAGAAATTAAATAAATATACTCATATTTAGTATCTGTACGGAAGGATTCATGTCAGTGTTCTGGTCTAGTGATTTTTGTGAAAGTGTCTTATACTTAATTACAAAAGTATTAAATTCAAAAAAATTGCGGTATATGTCAGATTAAATAGAAAAAGAATACATACATGCAGGTGCTTGTTTGGGGCACAGTGTAACCAATGTCATCTTTTCAACTTGAGTATGACATCTTGAGTCTGGTGATTGCAGAAACATCTTATTGAAAAAGCTTAATAGATGAACATATTAGCCAAAGCAGCATGAATTGAAGTCACTTTAAAATCAACTTGTAAAGTAATATCTAAATACCCCAACCTTCTTTTAATAGAATTTGCTAGTGTGACAGGTATGAAGAAAAATGGGTCTTATCTTAGCTATGGTTAGGTTTAGCTTAAGAGTTGGGGTTACAAACATTCAACAGGCACTAGAAATCCTCAATCCAGTGGTTCTCAAGTTCTTGTCTTAAACTCACAAAGAATTAGCAAAAGTTGACACATGGAAGCTTAAACTAAGAAAGAATTACTTTCCCAATCTGGGAAAAGTCCTGACCAGGTAACCACCTGTTGACTTGGATTGGGTTCTTTTTAAGCCTGAAAATGTAAATAAGGCATAAAATTAGAATGGGTTTCATTGGTTAAGTCTGTATGTATATGGAGGTTCTTAATAGGCTAGTGAACTGGGAAAGAGAATGCAGACTCAGAAAGAGCCTATCAATGGGAACAAAAGGTCCATGAAAAATTCCTGGCAGGAGGAAGAACCAGAAGGCTGCTTCTGATTACCATCTTGAGTCAGGTTTAAGTTCAGATTGGAGTTTCTTTCTATTCTTGCCTTGTGTAGCTATTAGCTTCTTTCTGGGACAAAACACCTGAATAGAAGCAGCTTATGTGAGGAAATGGTTTATATCAGGCTTACAGTTTTTTTAATATTTTTTTATTTATTTATGTGACAGAGAAAGATGGAGAGAGAGGGAGAGAGAGAGAGAGAAGGCACACCAGGGCCTCCAGCCACTGCAAACAAACTCCAGATGCGTGCACCCACCTTGTGAATCTGGCTAACATGGGTCCTGGGGAATACAACCTGGTTCCTTTGCCTTTGTAGGTGAATGCTTAACCACTAAGCCATCTCTCCAGCCCTCAGGCTTACAGTTTTAAGTGGAAACTTCATCATGATAGCACAAAGCAAGTAGCTCACAATAACACACCCATGTACACACCCATTATTTCCCTCTCTCTCTCTCTCTCTCTCTCTCTCTTTCTCTCTCTCTCCCTCTATCACAGACATCAGAGAGACAACAGTAAGTGTGAGTTGGTTCTGAAAACACAGTAGTGCTAGACTCTTCAAGCCATGACCCAGACCTAGGAATATACCTCCTACAGCAAGGCTCCACCTCCCAAAGACTCCACCAGCTGGGAACTAAATAGGGAGCACAGTGTGCAATGTCACTCATCAAGGAGATGCACGTGTCTGTAGTTCATTTGCAGTGGCTGAAGGCCCTGGCACACCCAATCTTGCTCTCTCTCTCTCTCTTCCTCCCTCCCTCCCTCTCTCCCTCTTTCTCTAATAGATAAAAAAATGGGTTGCCAAAACCCCCTGAGAAAATGTCTGAGGCCATGGGGACTATTTCCATTCAAACCATTACACTCCAACCCTGGATGCCATTAACCCATGATCACCTCACAATGCAAAATGCACTAGTCCAACTTAAAAATAAATTCTCATAGTGGGCTGGAGAGATGGCTCAGCAGTTAAATGCACCTTCTTGTAAAGCCTGTCTGCCTGGTTTCCATTTCCCAGAAGCCACATAAAGCCAGCTGCACAAAATAGTGCATGCATCTGGAGTTCATTTGCAGTGGCTAGAGGCCCTGGCATGCCCATTCTTTCCCTGTCTCTCTCTCTCTCTTTCTTTTTTATTCCTTTTTAAAAGTCCTTATAGTCTTTTACCAATCCCAACACTGTTCCAAACTCCCAGGTGTCATCTGAGATTCAATGTAGTCTCTTAACTGTGAACCTTGTAAAATCAAAACAGAAAAGATACTCTAACACATAATGACACAGAGTACACATTTCCATTGCAAAAATAAGGCATAATGAGAAACTGGACCAAGACAGGATCAATAACCAACAGGGAAGCATAAAACATCTACAATTACCTATCTGGTATCTGGAACCCATGATGAAGTTCTTTGGCTCCAAAAGAGTTTGCAGTGCTGATTGCAGTTCCAACCAAAGCAGTTTCCTTCGTGGTCATCCCAGAGTCCTTGCATCTGCAAAATTTTAGCTTCTCCATTGCAACACATGGTTCATCTTCATAGCTCCATGCGATGGCCTTACAAAGATTTCAACCCTTCTTCACATGTCCACATGTCAGTGAATTCTGGAAAAGTGTATACTTCATGACTCTCTTTCCTGCATTTGACATGCTTCTAGAACTAGTACCTTGTGGGTGGTATAGACAAAATCTAGGGTGGAATAAAGCTTCATCTTCAACAGAAGCACTCTTACTACAAATACCCACTTTTCAAAATAATTTGTATTCATTTTTAAAAATATTTTATTTTTATTTATTTGAGAGAGAGAGAGAGAGAGAGGTAGTGAGAGAAAGAGACAGATAGAGAATTGGGCATGCCAGGGCCTCCAGCTGCTGCAAACCATCTCCAGATGTATGCATCACCTTGTGTATCTGGCTTATGTAGATCCTGGAGAGTTGATCCTGGGTTCTTTGGCTTTGCAGGCAAGCACCATAAATGCTAAACTATTTATCCAGTCCTAATTTTCATTCTTTCTAGCACTGAGTATTCAGTGAGTTAAATTTTACCCTAAGGACATCTTTCCCATTGCTCTAACAGAGAAGTTAGCCCAGTTTTTTTGTTTGTTTGCTTGTTTGTTTTGTTTTTGAGGTAGGTTCTCACTCTAGCCTAGGCTGACTAGGAATTTACTCTGTAATCTCAGGGTGGCCTCCAATTCAAAACAATCCTCCTACTTCTGCCTCCCCAGTGCTGAGATTAAAGGTGTGTGCCACTACACCCAGCTAGCCCAGCTTTAATGGTGAAAATCACCTTAACAATTGCAGTCTAGTGGCCTAAAATCAGTCCCTGTGTCTCTAACATTAAACTTTCTTATATATTTTCTGCATCAACTTTGTATTTTTCTTATGTTCCTAATCATACTTCTGCTAAACACACCATTCCATTACTTTTAAATTGAACATTGCTCAAATTCCCAGGACATAAGCAGAACATAGTCACCCTGAATTCATACCAATAGCCCAGTTCCAACAATATGCTTTCTTTGCTCTCTGAAATCTCATAAGCCATGCCTTTATACTTCTCTCTGCATTTAGGATTTCAAACCCTCACCATAATAGTTGACAAAGCTCTGCTTACTGCATTGCAAAGTTTTTCTAGCACAAATTTATTATAAGTAGTTAAATTTTATAAGTAGGCTAAGCTTTCTTCAGTAATTCCCTTTTAAATTTTGTGACATTCATCAACAGTGAGATGGATAGATACATATGTAGATATTTCCATTTTATTGCTATGTGATTTTCCATACACCATGATATGTAGATACAAATGTTATCATTAAAAGATAGTTCTAAACATTCACATTTAAAAAATGTTAGTAATAATTTACATTCTCACAAAAAATATAAAAATTCTGAAAGTTTTATATCTACACAAATCAACAGGAGTTTAAAACATGTAATATGTATCTTGTGTTGAATATGAAGTGATGTGGTTTCAATACATGTTTCCCATGTTATGCTTCTTTCATTATATTTGTACTGACCATTATTTTTTGCCGTTCTGTTAAATACTTTTTGGTTCTATTGGGATATTTATCTTTTTAATATATTTCATTTATTTATTAGAGAGTGATGAAGAGGCAGATAGAGAGAAAGAAGGAGAGAGAGAGAGAGAGACAGGGAGGAAGGGAAGGAGAGAATGGGTGCACCAGGGCCTCTAGCCACTGCAAACGAACTTGAGATGCATACACTACTTTGTGCATCAGGCTTTATGTAGGTACTGGGGAATCAAACCTGGGTCCTTTGGTTTTGCCAGCATGCACCCAAACTGCTAATCCATATCAATAGCCCAGGATTTTTATCTTTATTTCTTGATTTGTAAGTATTATTTACACCTTATGTATTAATGTGCTTACTAGATTGCATGCTTGTACATGTCTTAATTTTATATTATATTAAATAAAATGTGACCTACACTGAATGGATACCACTCATGACCCCCACTGTGAGACTGGAGTTTGCACAACTTATGCCCCCATCACTGCTTGACCTGTATAGAATCTCCTCATGTTGTTAGATAATATAGACTCTACCTAGCTAAGTTGGGATCACTAATGCAGAAACATAAGTAATATGCAAATCTAACACAATATGTCTCCTCAAAAATTACTAATACCACAGTAATAGTCCCCAGAAAGTGCAATTTAGATGACAGTCAGAAAAAGAGCTCAATTCAAATTATTCAATACAAAATGAATAAAATGAATAAATTCAAATTGGCATGCAAATAACTGAATGAAGAGAGGAAGTCATTTCAGAATGTGAAAATAGAATAAAAAAGAGATAGAAATACTAGAAAAATCCAACATGTTGTGATTTTTCAAATAAGTAAAACTGGAATTACTATATGAACCAGTTATACCACTTGGCATATATTCAAAGGAATTTATACCCTAATACAGATGTACTTATTCATCCATGTTCATTGCTTCACTCTTCACAATAGCAAGGAAATGGGACTATCATAGATGACCATCAACTAATTAGTGGATAATAAAAATGTGGTACATTAACACAATGGAAATTTATTCAGCTATAAGGAAATACGAAATTATTAAACTACAGGCAAATGATGGATCTGGAAAATATTAAACTGAGTTAGGTAACCCAGGTCCAGAAATAAATATCATTTAAGTATGAAATTAAAAAACAAATGTGACCATGTTTATCATCTTTATTAAATTTTTATGTCATCATTTTTATATCTAGCCCGGCTATTGTAGTACTTTTATTTGAATATATAATGTTGATATTTTCCTAACTTAAATTGTATACTTAATTTATCTTCTTTTATGTTTATCTATTTACCTCTAGATATCTTTGGATCTTTAGACCTCAAGTTTTGATGTACAATATTTTCCTTGGTCATTTCAAACAATTCTGGAGCTAGCTAGATGGTTCAGTGGTTGAAGGTGCTTGCTTGCAAACAATGATTCTGAAATAAAACAATAATTTATTTTAAATTTTGAAGTTTCTATAACCATTGTATTTCTTTGTTCTACTCATTCTCAATGCAACCATGATAAATGCTCATATTATTATTGTGTTGTATTTATCCAGGATTTTTGTTGATTTCTCCTTTATATGTTTTGAGATTTTATTAGTAACAGCATAGAAATATAATACTGTTATGTATTTCCGGTGAATTTGATAATTTATTATGAAATCACCCAAGAAACCATCTCACAATATTGCCCAAACTCATCTTAATTGACCTGTGCTGCCCAGGCTAACTATGAATTCCTTATGGAGTCCAGGCTGGCCTTGAACTCCTAATCTTCCTTAGCTTCCCAAGTATCAGGTTTACAACAGTGCCAACACATCTAGCTGTTAGACAGTTGTTGTCATCTTTATTAGCACAATGGTAGGATACTTCTTTACTATTTTGGAGATGATCTTTATATATTGCTTAAACATATCTTTTATAACATATTTGTAAGTTTTTATCCTAGCTTATACATTGTCCTTTAATTACTATTTTGATAGTTGTATGAAGTATATACTTTCAATAAAATAATGCATTTTTATTGTTTATATTCCAAAATATTTCACTGTCTATAGGCCACATAGATATTCCCTATAAGCTCTTCAAAAATGTTAAAGGCAAAGATAAAATTTCTTTTGTTTATCAGAAATACAACTTCATTTGTATTGGCCAATCATGATCTGAGTGTATTTTACACATAGTTAACACCTATCTCTATTATGCCATATTTTGCCACTGTTTCACTTACAAATTTAAAGTTTAATTTGAATTTTTTTATTCTAAGTCAGGGTCTCTGTTGCTCAGGTTGATTTCAAATTCAGAGGCTCAAGTAATCTTAGTACTTTAGAACAAAGATCAAGTAGAGCTTGTGTTTGACACTTTTTAGGATTTCTTGGTGATAGTCTCACAGTTACCAGAGAACTTGATGAAATGATATGGTGGAACTGGACCACAGATTGCTAGAAGGAACTAGCCTTGCCCACATAAGACTCCTTTAATTGGAATTAACACAGTTCTAGGAAAACTATCATGATCTCTTAAAAGCAGCACCTCCAGTGACTTATTCACCACTTTGAGACTCCACCTTTTTCAACAACCACAAAGCTTCTAACTCATGAGTGTTTGGAGGACAAACTCAAATTATATCCAAAGTGTAGCAACATACAATGTCAAAACACATGTGACTTTGCTCAGATTGTTTCTTTTCTTCCCTGATTCGCTTTGGTATTACAGCTGTTCATTTGCAATGAATTTAGATTCACTACATACTGTTTATATTGTACTTACTCCTCCTTCCCTGGAAGTTAATTGACCCTATTGACATTTTTGGCTACCCATGTGTGGTGGTTTGATTCAGGTGTCCCCTATAAACTTAGGTATTCTGGATTCTAGGTTACCCAGCTGATGGCAATTGGAAATTGAAGCCTCCTGGAGGCAGTGTATGGTTGGGGGCGGACTTATGAGTCCTATAGCCAGTGTCCCCTTGCCAGTGTTTGGCACACTCTCCTGTTCTTGTACACCTTATGTGGGCCAGGGGGTGATGTCCACCCTCTGCTCATGCCATCTTTTTTCCCCTGCCATCGTGGAGCTTCCCCTTGAGCCTGTAAGCCAAAATAAACCTCTTTTTCCCACAAGCTGCTCTTGGTTGGGTGGTTTCTACCAGCAATGCAAACCTGACTGCCACACCATGTACTATCCATTATTATTATTATTACCCATTGTATGTTTAATATTTGATTTTTCAACTAAAAATTATTTTATTATTACCCATGTATATATTATCACGTTTTAAAAGTAAGAAAACAAGCCAGAAAAAATTGGTGTCTTGTGTGTGCATGAAGTGTGAGTGTCTGTGAATGTGAGAGTGTGAGTGTGGATGTACATACCATGGCGTGCAATGAGGAGGTCAGCAGACAATTTCTAGGTGTCAGTCCTGACCTTCCACCAACTTTGAACTGCCTCCCTAACTTCTGGTGTATTCTCTTCCCTTCACTTCCCTTCTGACCTATAGATATGGTTGGGATTACAAATATTTGCCATATTTTAAGTGAATGTTGAGTTTCTATCCAAAGAAGGATCATCACATATATTACCCATTCTTTGCAGCAAATTCCTTCCCACTTCTCATATATAATTAATCCTATTTCTTTGTGTGCCATTTTTGTTTTTGTTAAGTACATGGGAACCTGTCAATAGTCTTATAGTTCTTTTATTTTTTATGTAAATTAACACACTTTAAATATATACTACTTGACCTGTTTTCACAATATAAACTGGAATATTCATTGTAAATCTTTTCCTCATTAAAAAAATATTTATTTATCTGGAAGCAGAAAAAGAGAGAGAGAGAGAGAGAGAGAGAGAGAAGGACAAAGGGAGAGAGAGAGAGAGAATGGGCACTCCAGGGTCTCTAGCCACTATAAACAAACTCCAGATGCATGTGCCATCTTGGGCATCCGGCTTATGTGGGTACTGGCATATCGAACCTGGGTCATTTGGCATTGTAGGCAACTGCCTTAACCACTGGGAAATCTCTGTAGCCCCCTCATTTTTTCTATAATTGGAATGATACTTCAATTTATAGTTACATCATAGTTCATTCAATCACTTCTTTGTAAGTAATAGGAGCATCTAAAAGTTGGAAATTAGAAAGAATGCTGAAATATATAATTTATGCATCTATATTTTCAACTGTTTGAAAGTAGAATTTCAGGTAAAATTATATAGTTTGGGAATACTTGGTCAAAGATAAGTGTATGTGAATTGTTTTTAATGTTGCTAAATTGACCTCCAGAATATTAGGCCAGTTTTCATAGTTAACAGTAACAGTTGAAAGTATTTTTCCACAGCCCCATAAACAGACTGTGTTGTTCTATTGTTTAATTATTTCCAATTTAAGACAGGCGTGGTGGCACATGCCTTTAATCCCAGCACTTGGGAGGCAGAGGTAGGAGGATCAATGTGAGTTCAAGGCCACCCTGAGAATACAGAGTAAATTCCAGGTCATCCTGAGCTAGAATGAGACCCTACCTCGAAAAACCAAAAAAAAAAAAAAAAAAAAAAAAAAAAAAACGCAAAAAAGGATTTCCAATTTGTAAATAAGGAATAATATTGTAGTAGTGATTCATTTTTCATTTGATAGTTATGACTGAATTTGAATATCTTTTCAAATATTTTAGAGACTTTTAAAACACATTTTGGTAAATGTTCAGTTAAAACACTTTCTCCATCTTTTCTATTGGGTTCTGAAATTTTTTCATAAATCATTTATCATACATATTTCTTCATATATTAGGTGATAAAACATACTTTATATATTAATCCTCTGCATTTTATATATGTAGCAAACACTGCCAGCTTGTATGTTACATGGTATGTTTTATATATGATGTTTAGTAGCTAAATTTGTCAATCATTTTGTTAATTACTTCCAAATTTTTGAAATATAGTTAGAATAGTTTTCTAAAGAAGAATTTATCCATTTTTTCTATTTGATTTATTATATCAATTGTATATATACCTAGGGTTTCAATGTTTTAATTTAGGTTCCTGACTGATTTTAAATTTATATATTAATAGTTATTTATCTAAATTGATCTTTTGCAAAATGTTATCACCCTGTTCTAGTATAATTTATTAAAAGTGCTATATTTCAACAACGATTTGAGATGTAATGAATGTTGCATACTTGCTTTCCATATAGTTTGGTATAATCTCTCACTTGATCCAGCTTACTCTTTATGTATCACAGTTTAATAAATTTGACTATTACATGATTATTTGTAAATAAAAATGAAAGTATCATCATCAAATCAGAGGTACTCATTGTTTGCTATTTCTAGATTTGGTTTTCTACTTATTAAAAATTAGGTTTATAGTAGTGTAAGAATTTTAAGTATACATAAAAAAGACAGAATTTAAGTTTACAATCTTCTCCCCGGGTATTAATGACATATTAAGCATTAAAATTGTAACTTTTTTCAGATAGATATTCTCACAGACTTTTTTTCCAAAATGGAACAGTTTAATATAAGATTTAGTGATGGAAGCACTATAGTCTTAATACCCTAAATATATTTGATAGTATTAAAACAAAAATTAGTCACAAAAACAATGCATGGTTCACACACTAGCACACAATTAAATCATTTATTTAGCCAAACACATAAACAAAGCTTTAGTAGTCTTAGTTTGCAACACCTTCTAAAAGCTGAGGTTGACATAAAGATTTTAATGCAAGCAGTTTCTCAGGGAGGTACAGGGAACAATATTAGAAGAGTGTACATAGAAAGGAAAGGAAGGAAGTTGAGCTACCATACCCAGCTAACACAGTGAGCAACTGTACTTTATTACCATGGTTGACCTTCAGGGAAAGTATAAAGCACACACATCAAGATTATGCCACTTGAGGTGTGAATAAAACAGGGCATTTATTCACCAGCTCCTGAGAGGAATAGCATTGCTGGGGTATAGGATTATCCAAAACTGTAGGCTTCCCATGGGCACTGAGTTATCTTCCATCTTTTTAATAAACTGACGTTGAAAAAAATTGTAACATTTATTTTTGCGCTTATTCCAGTTATATTTCATCTTAAGAAACAACTATAGTTTTTTTTGGATATACCATCTTTAGCTATTTTCCACTCATAGTATTTTCACTAACTCCTTTGTCTCCATCTGTTAAATTTTAAAAATTCTCATGGTTGTCTTTCTCAATATGATTAGATTAATTGGGACAGGGAATACAAATTTTACTATTTTGTTGCTTATAATATTGATTTTAGGGCTGGAGAGATGGCTTAGTGGTTAAGTGATTGCCTGTGAAGCCTAAGGACCCAGGTTCAAGGCTCAATTCCCCAGGACCCACATTAGCCAGATGCACAGGGGGCGCACACATCTGGAATTCGTTTACGGTGGCTAGAAGCCCTGGCACACCCATTCTCTCTCTCTCCCTCTTTCTCTGTCACTCTCAAATGAATAAAAATAAACAAAAAATTTAAAAATATTGATTTTTTTCCTGCAATTTCATTTTTAGTTTCCTTTCAAATTACTAGGATCTAATCCAGTCAAATGTAAGTTCAAAAAGTGAATTGTTGGACTGAAGAGATGACATAGTTGTTAAGGTGCTTGCCTAAGAAGCTTAAGGACCCAGGTCCAATTCCCCAGAACCCATGTTAGCCAGATGCTTATAATAGTGCATATGTCTGGAGTTCATTTACAGTGGCTAGAGGCCCTGATATGCCCATTCTCTCTCTCTCCATATATATATATATATATATATATATATATATATATATACAAATTTAAAAGGCAAAATAAATAAAAAATTAAAAAGTGAATTTTTGATTTATGTTTAAAGATGTCACTTACTGCCGGGCGTGGTGGCGCACGCCTTTAATCCCAGCACTCGGGAGGCAGAGGTAGGAGGATCGCCGTGAGTTCGAGGCCACCCTGAGGCTCCATAGTGAATTCCAGGTCAGCCTAGGCTAGAGTGAGACCTTACCTCGAAAAACCAAAAAAAAAAAAAAAAAAAAAAAAAAAAAGATGTCACTTACTGTATCTTTCCTTGTCCTCCTTCCAATATCCAATCTCTCTTTCTTGTTCTAGTAGTTTGTTTTGTTTTCTTACTACAAATAAACTTGTATCACATGTCAAAGCATGTAATCTAATTATTGGAGTCATTTGAACATCAAATTTGTATTGCAGAGTAGCAAAACAACTTTTTATGTAGATCTGTGCATTGCAAAACAGTGGTTTAATTCAAGAGAATTTCCATGGTATATGATTATTTAAAACACCACAGATACTGTGGAATTGGGGTGAGCTATTTCCCAAAGAAAAGAGAGGTGAAGATTATTAGCAAAGAAAGGAAGGATTAAATGCTTTAGGTAGAAAATAAATTATTATGCCTTGTAATATTCTGTAGCAACTTTTCCGTGACACAATTTGTCCCTGCTATATTACCTATACTTTCAAGTTATATATACTAGAGATTTATAGCATTATTATGTATGTGGTATTTTGCTGGTATAAGAATTGTATATATGAAAATTATACTACATAGAAACATTTGTTATACTTTGGGTACCCAGATAAATTCTAATCACTGTATGCCCCTGTTATGGAACACCTAATTTGACAGGAATAACTTTCATAGCAAATGACTATTAATGTCTTCTTGAAAACAATCATATTTGTTAAATTTGTTGCTAGGGAAAGAACAAATTATTGATGACTGTGGAAAATGAATGTAGAGAGCTTGCTGTGAAGATGAGTAACAGTGTTTTTTCATGGTGTCAAAAAACAGCATTTAAGCAATCATTAGAAATATGGTCTTTTGTTAGTACATAACCCGAGGAGGGCAAAAGAGAAACACAAACTCTCCTGCCTTTATCTTTCTAAGATCTCTTCCCTTATTGTTTTTCAAATCCTAAGAAAGCATTGGTGTGAGTTCTAGGTAGATTACTTCTCAATCTAACCTCAGAAACCTAAGAATCTTCATCAGATTGCAGGATCTCTAAAGAAACCCTAATTGTGCACCACAACAAATTATGTTTCTCACAAAAGGACCATAACAGCTGGGAGTAACTTTTACAAAAGCAAAATTATTTCATGTTAAAGTCACAAACAAAAAAGATAGGATCAGCTGGACGTGGTGGCACACGCCTTTAATCCCAACACTCAGGAGGCAGATGTAGGAGGATTGCCATGAGTTCCAGACCACCCGGAGACTACATAGTGAATTCCAGGTCAGCCTGAGCTAGAGTGAGACGTACCTCAGGAAAAAAAAAAATGAATAACTAAAAGATAGGATCAGTCAAGTGCCAAATTGTATCCTAGGGCTTTGTTTTTATAAAACATATATAAGATTCTACTTGAAGGATGGAGGTATATATAGTTCAGTGGTAGAGTGCTTGTGTGACATTCATAAATTGTCAGTTTGATCACTGACATTGGAACAAAAATGTAGACTGAAATATAAAGATTTTGTAAGTATAGCTACAAATTCAGCTACTATAACAAATCTGTGTGTTTTTAATGTATAATAAATAATAAAAATAAAGTGATGGAGAAAATGATAGTATTGTGCATTGAATTCAGAATCTTCCACATTTTAGGCAGTGTTCTACTATTGAGCTGTACCTAGACTGGAAAATTTTAATTACAATAAAACATTGGCTTTGAATAAAGTATCAATTATTGATACATTCAATTTATCATTTCTTTTCTGAAATTCTTGAGGCTTTTTTTAAAAAAAATAATTTATTTAGTTATTTAAGAGTGACAGACAGACACAAAGAGAAAGAGGCAGATAGAGAGGGAGAGAGAACGGGCGCGCCAGGGCCTCCAGCCACTGCAAACGAACTCCAGAAGCGTGCGTCCCCTTGTGCATCTGGCTAACGTGGGTCCTGGGTAGGGGAGCCTCGAAATGGGGTCGTTAGGCTTCACAGGCAAGTGCTTAACTGCTAAGCCATCTCTCCAGGCCACTTGAGGCTTTTTTAATGGCATGCCAACTAAATGTTTATTTAACCAATGTGTGGTAGTTTGAATGATATTTCTTTCCTCATCCACACTCGTTTTAATTTCCTCCTCCCCAGCTGGTGGAAAATGGGAGGTAGAGCCTTCTGGAGCAAGTGTGTCACAGAGGTAGACTTGTGGTTTATTTGCTCAACTTGCAACTGCTACCTAACTCAGTTCCCTCATTTTCTGCTTCCTGCCAGCTGCTCTGCCCTGCTATGCCATGCTGCTCCTTCCACTTCCTCCCTGAAACTGCTTCTGGTTAAGTGCTTTATCCCTGTAACAAGAAGGTAAATATAACCATAAGGTCACATAGATTCTCTCTTTGCTTTTCTTCCAAAAGTCACAGGGGATGTAAAATTTCTCATTTACACACTGAGTGTTCCTGACTGGATATAAAAATTAAACTGACGTGAGGCAGATTAGGCATACAATTCTTATTTAATAATCTTACATGTTCATAGATGCTCTCATTAAAAAAAAATGAAAATCCAGGACTGGATTGATGGTTTAGCGGATAAGGCATTTGCCTGCAAAGCCAAAGGATCCTGGTTCAATACTCCAGGACCCATGTAAGCCAGATGCACAAGGGGCACATGCATCTGGAGTTCATTTGCAGTGGCTGGTGGCCCTGGTGGGCCTATTCTCCCTCTCTCTCTTTCTGTCTCTCTCTCTGCCTCTTTGTCCCAAATAAACAAACAAACAAACAAATAAATAAATAAATAAATAAAACATAATAAAATGAAAATCCAAACAAGCAGTTAGAACCTACAGCTTATAAACAGCTTATAAGCTAGGTTGGACAAAGGGAAGTCAGTTGTCAGCATGTGCCTAGACCATGAGGTTTGGGCTAAAGAAGTTGATTGTGGGGGAATACAGTTTTGAAATGTTTGTTTATGTAGCTTTCTTTGACCTCCATTACCCCAATCTTTTTACATGGAAGATTTATATCCTTCTGTGAGGAAGAAAACAGAGGTCCAAGTGTCCTTACATCTGCTGCTTCTCAAGTGCCTTTAACTTGAAATAATATGGCAAACTGGTATGTTTGAGAAAGCATGCTATCAACGTTTTACAAATTTATGATTTAAATTTACTATTTGGACTATGTTCAAGTTTGAGTGGAGGTTTGTATAAATGATGAAATATATATCATAACTTTTATGTTAGATAGAAATACTGCACTTGCTCTACTGAATTGCCTTTATATATTTGGCAAAATAAAATCCTTAGATCATGTGCTTGAACATCTACTTTATGAAATTGATCTATGGGTCTCATCTTTTGCTAAAACCACAATGTCTAGATTAATTAATGTTCTTTATATTATTTGGTTACATGCTAAAATCACATGTTATTGTATTAATTAGTGCTTATTTACCTCCCCTCCCCCACTTTCTCTTGCATTACTCTGCTCTCTGTCATATCACTTCCCTCTCTCCATTAGTCTCTCTTTTAATTTGATGTCATCTTTTTCTCCTATTATGAGGGTTTTGTGTGGGTATTGCTAGGCACTGCATGATATTGGATATCGAGGCCAACTTCTGTCTGGACAGTTGTATGTAAGGAGTGGTACCCTCCCTTTGGCTCTTACATTCTTTCCAACACCTCTTCAGCAATGGACCCTGAGCCTTGATGTGTGTGAGATGTTTCAGTGATGAACACTCCTCCTTCCCTTATTCTCAGCACTATGTTGCCTTTTGGGTCATCCCAGTGGTTATCGCCATCTGAAAAGAGACGCTTCTCTAAACAGAAGTGAGAGTAGCATTAATATATGAGTATGAACGTTAAGTGTAGTGCTTTCAGGGCAATTTGGTGAGAGTAATATATGCATTTATCCAGACAGGAGCAGGCTTTATACCCCTAAGGCTCATGACCTCCCCTGCCATAGGTTTTTGATTAGGTTTTCAGTACCAGGCACATATTCCCTCCCATAGAGTGGGACTTCAGTACAATTAGAGAGCAGTTGGTTTCCCCAAGAGCAGACATGCCACTGTTGCACTTGTTCAGTCATTTGGGCTATGTGGCCAAACTTAAGGTTTCCAGTGTCCACTGTTTTCACCACTTCTGTCTCCCATAAGACTGCATACAGTACAGCTTTTTCCAGTTTTCAGTTGGCTGGACTACAGGGAGAAAGTTTTCTTCTCAGCACCAACTTTATTTCTCAGTGACTTTGCAGCTCAGGAATGTGAAGTCTTCAGCAATAGGGTCTTACCATCTCTTTCTCATGGGGAACCAAGGGCCTTGGCAATTGCCTATAATGTTTTGGAAGCAACAAGGACCTCCCTGGACAATGACTCACTGGAAGGTATCCCATCCCAGGCACTGAGTATTTTCTAGTAACAATCTATGGCTTCTGGATGTGCCATGAATTAAGAAAGTAGATTGTCATATGTCTTATTCAGAATATCTTGAATTTTGATAGACCCTCCCCACCTACCCTTCTTTTATACAATCTCTTCCCTCACTTAGGCCTTTACCCTCCCAGCAATCTGTTCTTATACTTACATATATATAATACCATCCTCTTAAGACCTTCCTTCTCCTCTCTCCCTTATAGTCTTTTTCTAGCTTATGGGCCTCTGCTACTGATTTTTGGTTCCAGATCACACACAAGTCTATACATTTGTAGCTAGGATCTACATATAAGAGAGAACACGTGATGTTTAGCTTTCTGGGCCTGGGTTACCTCACATAGTATATTCCTTTCCAGATCCATCCATTTCCCTGTAAATTTCATTTTTCTTTACCGATGAATAGAACTCCATTGTGTAGATGTACCACATCTTTATTACCCATTCATGTGTGGATGGACATCTAGGCTGGTTTGATTTCCTAGCTATTGTGAATAGAGCAGCAATAAACATTGTTGTGCAAGTATCTCTAAGGTAGTGAAAAGAGTCATTAGGATCAATGCCTAGGAGTGTTATAGCTGGGTCATATGGTCGATCTAGTTTTAGCTTTTGGTAAGATTGACATTTTTACAATATTGATTCTTCCAATCCAAGATCTTTGGATATATTTCTATTTCCTTGTGTCTTCTGCAATTTCTCCCTTGAGTGTTTTAAAGTTCTCATTGTAGAGATCCTTCACTTCCTTGGTTAAGTTTATTCTAAGGTACTTTATTATTTTTTTGAGGCAATTGTGAATGGTAGTTTCCCCGATTTCATTCTCTGCAGGATTTTTGTTACCATATAGGAGAGCTACTTATTTTTGTGTGTATATTTTGTATCCTGCTATGTTGGTAAAAGTGTTTATCAGCTCTAACAATTTGCTGGTAGAGGTTATAGGGTCTTTTTATGTACAGAATCATATCATCTGCAAATAGTGGTAACTTGATCTATTCCTTTCCAATTTGTATCCCTTTTATGAGTGTCTCTTGCCTTATTGCAATAGCTAAGACTTCCAGTACTATATTAAATAAAAGCGGGGACTGTGGACACCCTTGTTTTATTCCTGAATTTAGTGGAAAAGCTTTGAGTTTTCTTCCATTTAGTATTATGTTGGCTGTAGGTTTTTCATAAATAGTTTTATTATGTTGAGATATGTTCCTTCTTTTGCCAGTTTCTGTAATACTTTTACCATGAAAGGATGTTGGATTTTGTTGAATGCCTTTTCTGCATCTATTAAGATGATCATGTGATTTCTATCCTTCAGTCCATTTATATGATGTATTTCATTTATTGATTTGTGTATGTTGAACCATCTCTGCATCCTAGGATAAAGCCTACTTGGTCAGGGTGAATGATCTTTCTGATATATTCTTGTATTCTGTTTGCTAATATTTTGTTCAGGATTTTTGCATCAATGTTCATGAGGGAGATTGGTCTGCAGTTTTCTTTTTTTGTTCTGTCGTTGTCTGGTTTGGGTATGAGGGTGATGGGGGCTTAATAGAAGGGGTTGGGTAGAATTCCTTCCTTTTCTATTTTATGGAAAAGTTTGAGAAGCAATGGTGTTAGTTCTTCCATGAAGGTCTGGTAAAATTCTCCAGTGAATCCATCTGGGTCTGGTTTTTTTTTTTTTTTTTTTTTTTTTTGGTTTTTTCTTTTTGGTTTTTCGAGGTAGGGTCTCACTCTAGCTCAGGCTGACCTGGAATTCACTCTGTAGTCTCAGGGTGGCCTCGAACTCTCAGCAATCCTCCTACCTCTGCCTCCCGAGTGCTGGGATTAAAGGCGTGCGCCACCACGCCCGGCTCCTGGTTTTTTTTAAGTTGGGAGACGTTTCATAACTGCTTGGATCACTGTACTTGTTATAGGTCTGTTTATATGTTTTATCTCATCTTGATTTAATTTTGGTAGGTCATGTGAGTCAAGAAAATCATACATTTCTTTCAGATTTTCAAACTTAGAGGCATATATATTCTTAAAGTATGTCGTTATAATTGTCTGAATTTCTTTAGTATCTTTTGTAATGCTGCCTTTTTCATCTCTAATTTTACTTATTTTTGTCTCTTCTCTCTTTCTTCTTGTCAAATTTGCTAAGGGTTTATAAATCTTGTTTATCCTTTCAAAGAACCAACTATTTGTTTCATTGATTCTTTGGATTGCTTTTTTGGTTTCTATATCATTTGTAAGTGACTTGCCTTTTCTCTCTAACAGCTTTCAATATATTTTCTTTGGTTTGTATGTTTAGTAGTTTAATTATAACATGGCAAGGAGAGGTTCTTTCCAGATTTTTTCTGCTTGGTGTTGTAAAATCTTCTTGTATCTGCATTGTCATTTATTTCCCAATTTGGGGAAAATTTTTTTCTATGATTTTGTTGAAAACACTTACTCAACCTCTGGATTAAAATTCTTCTCCTTCTCTTATACCCTGAATTCTTATGTTTTGTCTTTTCATAGCATCCTGGATATCTTGAAATTCCCATTCATACCTTGCTATTACTTTGTCTTTCTCTATGTTGGACTGTATTAGATCTGCCACACAGTCTTCTAGTTTAGATATTCTGTTCTCTCCTTCATCCATTCTACTGGTGATACTTTCCCCAGAGTTTTTTTTTTTCTTTTTTTCTTTATTAGTTAGTTTTGTATTCAGCAAATACAGTCAGTTTGGTACCATTATTAGGCTCATCTGTGACCTACCCCCTCCCCTTGGCCCCTCCTTGTTGAGGTATATGGGTCATGTATTGTGGAGTTAGCCCACAGTTATGGGTAAGATAAATGTCTCTGCATATCATGACCCAACATGTGGCTCTGACATTATTTCCGTCCCCTCTTCCACAAAATTTCCCTGAGCCGTGTTGGGTTCATTCTTGGTCTGCTTCAGTGATGAGGTGTTGGGGGCCTCTGAGGCTCTGGCTCTCTGATTTGGTAGGAGTTGATTTTTCTCTGTGCTGATCTCCTTCACCCTTGTGCTGGTATCTGGTTCATCAGGAAAACAGCACCCTTGCTTGTTTCACCAATTTTTCTTAGTTGCAGCCGGGGCCCTTTTTAGGTATGATGAGGTGGCTCTCTCCTTAGGATCTACATCTATCTGAAAAAGAGAAGCAGATTCTCCAACGGAGAGTAAGTTAGCATATCCAAACATAAGCCCACTCTCCAATATCAAGCTACCATCAATTGTGGGCTACAAGAGGGCCTACACCTATTAAATTCTCTATAAAAAAAGTAAGGGTTATCTCATTTGGCCTGGTGCTAACTTACTCCCCAGAGTTTTTTATTTCATTGACTGTATTCTACAGAGCCAGGATTTCAGCCTTGTTTTTCTTCAGTATTTCTATTTCCTTACTCATGTCGTGTAATGACCTATTTATCTCATTAAGCTGTTCTCCTGTTTTCTCTTTCAGAAGTTTGTTTTCTTCTTTAATTCCTTTGTTTTCTTCTTTGATTCCCTTCATTTCTTCTCTAACTTCTTTGAGCATAGATACCATCATTTTCTTGAAATCTTTTTCAGGCATTTCATCTAAAACAGTCTCATTGGTTATCATTTGTCATGGATTTATAGTTTTTGGTGGGACTGTATTGTCTTGATTCTTTGCATTTCTTGTATTATATTGTAGTGAATTTGCATCCTGAATTGATTTGATGCTTGGGTTTTCTACTTATCTGCAGTGTTCCCAGACATGGCAGTCTACCTCTATATACCCTTAGTATATGAGTTTAAGGTGCCACGTGTAGGTCTTGTACCCCAATCTAGCACTGGAAGTAATCCTAGGTGTTGAGTTTGCTTGCTAAGCAAATATTCTAGTGGACTAGGTGGAATAATTTACTGGCAAATTCTAAACTTCAACTGAGTAACATACACAATCAGTAAAAACCAGCACAAAGCATGCAATTGTGGGGATTAAACAAACAGATAGTTATATAAATCCAAAATCCCCAAGGGTGTGTGTTGTTCTATGTCCTTAATCTTGTCAGGTGGGAAGTAGAGATTTCTGTTCTGAATTGCATTCCAGGTGAACCTGGATCTGTATCAGACCTGCCCCCAAGAATGACAGAAGCAAAAAACAAAGGCCCACTATATATAGAAGCACAAAAGGCAATAAAATTGAACCTCCAAATACAGGTTATTTGAAAATATCAAATCAAACAAAGAATATATACCCCATAACCTACCCTGACAAGGAAAGAGAGATTAGCTCTTGCAGGACTGTGTACATGGTTTTGTTTTAGTTTTTGTCAGTCAGCCTCATTACCTTTTGGGGTGGCTTCCAATCTCACCAATGCTGAGTGCCCACCTTGATCCCTCAGTGTTGTGCTGTGCAGCTGTACCTCTGGTCTGCTCTGCTGACTGTGCTGCCACTGGGTGCTGAAAGCTGGAGTTTCGTGGGTCTGATGGCGGGGGATGGGAGAGTTCAGACTTCTGGAGTTGCTTGCACTTTCAATAGATTTTTAGTTGATCTCAGCTGTCTTTCCTTCAGATTTCTTAACTTTGCAAGAAGGCTGATGGAGGTGAAAAATGTGTTGCTTGGTCTCTGCTGCTTCTGCTGCTGCTGCCTGGCAAGTCTGGCAGGACTGTTCTGGGAGGGCACAAGCAGGTCATGGGCTGTGATCGCCTCAGTGGGACTCTGGCCATTTTCCTCCATTCTGGTGGGACTTGGTCTCTCCAGCTTCTCCGCTGTGTCTAAGAATAACCTATCCTCCTTCACTTTTAAGAAGAAGAGTGTATTTTGCTGGGGTGCTGCTTAAATCCCTCCCTAGGCTGGTTTGGCATGGCTCCTAAGCCGCCATCTTACCCAGAAGTCCTTGATTAATTTTTTATGAATTGTATCTTTTGTAACTGTGTCTCACTCTTGATTTTAGTGCACATTCTCACTTGCTTAGAGTAAAATATCTTATAATCACACATATGTATTATTTTTTCCTATTAATATTAAAATTGTTATACATATTAAATTAATTTACTTTAAAATTACATCCAGAATATGTTTATAAACTAACCCCCAAAAGAATTTTTTCAGCATTCATTCATCTTATATGAAAGACATTAAAGAAAAACTACTGTATTTACTTGGATATTTATATCTTTTAGTCATCTTTTCATCATCATATGTGAAGATTATGTATAGTTTCTTTTCTTTTCTACCTGGAGAAAAGTTGTTTGGCATTCTTTCCAGTAATTCTATTAGAATGTTTCTTAGTTTTCCTTCATTTCAAATTTTCTTTTTTTTTATTTCATTTCTAAATGTTAGTTTCATTGAACTCTATCTTAGCTCATAGTTGGGATCGATCTATAGATTGTCTTTTCTTTTGAGAGTCTATCAGATTTTCCTGCTTCTTTGATCCATAATAAGCCCTTGCTTTAAAAAACCAAGAACTGGGTGTAAAGCTTAGTGGTAGATCTTATACCCACAATCCTGTATTTGATCCCCAATAGTGAGAAAATTCTCCCTGAAGTAGATTTATTTCTTGTGGTTTCTACCAATATTATTGCTGTCATAGTATACAATGTTCCAGCTACATTCAGAGGTCAAGACTATCCCTGTCTTCTTTGTGAGGTGCTGTGGAGCCATTTCTGGTTCTAAAGCCCTTCTATTAATTTGTGGGTGATCTTTGTGTATACCACTTGGGTTTTGTCTGGACCTTTGGCAGTTTTTATTTATTTACTTATTTATTTTTATTTATTTATTCACAAGCAGAGGGAGATAGAAGAGAGAAAGATAAAGAAAGAGTGAATGGGCGTGCCTGGATCTACATCCCCTACAAATGAGCTCCAGATGCATGTGACCACTTTGTGCATCTGGTTTTATGTAGGTACGGGGAATTGAACATGAGTCATTAGGCTTTGCAGGCAAGTGCCTTAGCCACTGAACAATCTCTCCAGCCCCATTGGGCAGTTTTTATATTGCAGTTGTCAAATTTTCTCCTGTCTTTTGTGAGTGTAGTCCATACATCCACAGCCTGAAAGTGAGCCCAGGATTTTTCTTGGTTCGTATTCAGAATCAGTTATCTGCTTCAATTTTTCCTTCTCTTAGGGATTTCTTTAACTTTCTGTACTGATGAAGGGTCCTATTTTTCCAATTTATTTTCTGGCCAGGAAGATACAATTCTCTCAAACCTTTTCACTCACATGATGATGCATAGGGTCATTACATGCACAAGATCATTATCACTTGGACAGTACTTGGAAGTAAGTGTAAGAGAATAAGAGAAACATTCAAATTATGAGGTTTCCTCCTGCACTTTGCATAACAGGGACCCTATTTTCCAGTAGTTCTAATTGATAAATAAACAGGCTTTCTTTCCTGGTTATGGTGATCATAGCAGAGCTGTTGTGACTCAGAGATGAGGCTGTCCTTAAGGCAGGGCTGAGAGTCAAATAACAAGTGAAAGATATGGAGAATTGTTATACTGCAAAACAGACCTTTATTCTATTTTTTTTCTACCCCACCTGCTATGCAGTTACTGGTTTGGTCTGTACTGGAATTGAACCTGAAAGGTGAAGGAAGGGGGAAATACCAAACAAAAGAATTACAAGAATAAACATCACCTACTCCTTGCTTTCTCAAGTTTTGATTTCCTGCCCCAGTGGGCCTAACACTAACTTTTTTGTGTTCTCTTGAGTAGTTGGGGATTGTGTATGCTCTCTTAGTTATTAGATAAAATTGCTTTAGTGCAGTAGGCTTCTTCATTGTAGGTAGAATTTGGTCCTTTTAATATTTTGAAGTAATAAATTGTCATTTTACAGATTACATCTATAGCTAATACATAAAATTATGGTAAAGGCCAAGACTTAATCATTTTTCCTGTTAATCATTTGTGAATGAAATCAAATTCCTTTAAGCATCAGTAATCCATTCTCAAAATAGTCTCCAGTACCCAAAGTTGAAGCAGAGAAAAAGTACATGAACTCCACTATTCACTCAACTCTCATTTCCCTTTTGAATGAGAAAGCAGATCTTATTTTATTTCAAGCTGAATATTAACCAAAGAATGATTTATCAAATAAGATAAATCACAGTCAACAAAATAGACACAGGAAGGAAAAAGAAAAGTTATTCTAATTTACTTCCAAGCAATGTTAGCAGTGATTTCTCAGCTGTCAGGTCATTCTCAATTTTACAAAGAAAACCATTTTTAAACAATTGCTTATGCACTGTATCCTCAATATTCTTAGAGGACAAGAAGTCACTATGCAATTTCTTTCAATCTAGAGATTTCATAATAGAAAAGACACACCTCAGCAGGCATGGTGACATTTCACATTATCAAATAACAGGGCATCATATTCTGATTTTTTGAATATAGTTGTGTACATTTTCTGAGCAGGTAATTTCTGAAAATAGCCATATCACCAAGCCTGTGTGGTTGATACTTTTTATGATCATCAGATACAAATAAAACTTTACTCTAGTAACCTTGAAAGTGAAAAAAATGCAAGAAGCTTATGCTTCTTTTCATCATAACATATATTATAGAAATTGATGAAAGTTCCTTTTACTAGTAACATTTACTTATTAGTACACAAAGAAATGTCATGCTATGTTTGGAATTCAGAATATTGCTAGAATTGGTCTCAAACTCACAATTCTCCTACCTCCCCTAGGATTATAGGCACAAGTCACAAAGCCTAGCTTAACTTCCCATTTCTAAAGAAAATTGCTCATTATTAAAATGAGAGTAATTAAACACCTTTCCAAACTTCCTTAGAAAAGTAAAATTTACATATGAAGAAAAAAGTCCTTGAAACAAATAATTATTTATTGGCCAATATATGAGAGATATGAAATAAAGTAAAAGGCAGGCTTTTAGCACTGTCTCTCAGAAGACACTAATGTTCTTTAAACATCATTTATAGATCTGCATTCCTAAAACAAAATTAAGAGAATTATATTGTTAAAACTCAGAAATAATGAATTCTGAGAACTGAAAATATGTAATTACATTGTGATCTATATTGATTCATCAGAAAAAAATATATTCTTTTGTTCGACTTCCAATCATCATCCCTTAATTTAACTTAATTTAGCTATTTAGAAAATACTCACTTATGTTGGCACTGTCTCATATACAAAGAGAAAAGATCCCAGAATTAATTTAACTATTTGAATATTCCATATCTTCTAACTTTAAGAAGTTCACTATTTGTTTAGTCAAGGTACTATCACATTATAATTAAGTTGTATTTATTGGTAACTTTAGGGTATGCTTTATATCTTGTCAGTTTGTTTACTCATTCAAAATACTATTTACTGGGCTGGATTAACAGTAGAGTATGTGCCTAGAATGTAAACAAGGCTCTGTATTCTACTCCTAGCACTGCAAAAAATATGTCTATATATATATATATATATATATATATATATATATATATATATATATCATCTATTATGTGCCATGAGAATTTCTAGTGAAGAACATAAAAGCAACATTTCATCATAGAACAGAAAATGCAATTGCATTGACTCATCTATTTCAAGAAAAAGAAAAGTTACTGATTTTCCAGGAAATGTCAGACAGTTAATGCTTGTTTCAATGACTAGAGTGAAACCTATTTCATAAACCCATTGTGATAAAACACCATAGAAAGAGGTGCTCGTAAGTTTGTCAAAACATTTTTCCCACTAGGAAGATCCAAACTTCACTGAAAGATATACAAAATTTTAAAGTAAAATTCTTAATGATCATTCACCATGAACACAAAGAATTTATTCCTCTCTTATCTGAAGATATAGGGTAGATTTGAACCAGTACTAACATGCGATAATAGAAAGATTGAGTATAGTTGCCAGCATACAGTTGGGTCAGGTTCTTCAGCAGTGTTTAGATCACAGTTTGGTTCTCAAAAGATTGTTATGTTTCATTTTCTTAGCTGTGTTCTGAGCATAGAATGAGTAGTTTAAAGGTAAGAGGAGAGGAGGAACATAGACAGAACTGAGCTCACAGGCCTACCTGAATATTCCTAATTCTTTCCTGAATACTGAGCAAAAAAAAAAAAAGTTATAAAACTCATCAGATATGAGATTCAGTCTGTGATATTCTGGTTTGCCACCTCTGATCTAATCAAATGTAACCTTTTTGGAGACGAGAAAGTGGAGTATAAATAGAAAGAACTGACTTAACCTAACATCAACTTTACATAGATGACAGGATTGGTACCTAAGCCACCTAATGACCCTTTATCCAGTGTATCCCCCACTACTCCTAATGAACATTCCTTTCTCTGCTACTGTATTTTGAATAATACAATTTCCTAAACAGAAAGGGATTCATGATAAAATATAAAAAAAATAGAAACACATTTAGCTCTAGATAAATGAAGGAAGTTTGAGTATTTTGAGAGCATTAGTGAAGCAGGGCTGAGATTCTAGGAATAACTCTTGCTAATGAAACCCCCCTAAATAATTCATCAGCAAATCAAGCAAGCAACTTCCAGATAATTATTGGATTTCAGTTTCTTTCTGAAACATGAATCTGTATAAACAGACACTATACTTAACAGTACTAAATGAGACATTTTCTACCAATGTTTGCAGATATGATTTATAGCTTGTGCTGCTTTTAGGTAAGAGTGTACTCATGTCCTGTGCCATATGTGACCATTCCCATTGATTATAATGAGGTAACCTTGTAGGCTATCCAGTTCTTGACATACAGAATTAGCATTTAGTTATAAATAATGTAGTTACAAACTATAGCTCATGAAATAAAGCCTATGATAAAGATAATTTCCCAATGTGAAAATATTGGACATTATAAAATAAACACCTTCATTTCTGGCCTTACATTTTAACTCAAAACTATTATGCCCCAAAATCAGGTTCAAAATGATTGTTTAGGACCATTTAAACAGGCTTTTCCTTCCATTGTCCCTTTTTTCTACTGGCTTCTTTTCCTTTAGCCTCTTATTCTAAGTCACAAACTTAATCATTCATTTTTATTTCATTTACCAAACCTTTACTGAAATTGGTGCTAGGCCAAAAATATTTTTTAAATACTAAAAATAAAAACATATTAATATACCTTAGAGTCTAGTCAAAGAGAAAGACAAATAATGCAATTAAACTAACAATATCATAGTAGAAATATGTAAAAGTAATTAAGGAGTATAAAAGTGAAGGAGATATCTTGTTTGTGTAAACAGGGAAGGCTTCAGAAAGGAAGCCATGTTTAAGGTCACTCTGTAGTAATGAAGAGTTTCCCAGCATACAAAATGGGAATGCATTACATATACCATGTAATTCAGTTTCAGAAGTACCAGAGAAATTATTTGAAACTGAGAAATACACAGTATGTCCACCCCTACCCCGGGAATAAACAACTTTTATTCACCTTCTGTTTTTGTTTATTCTTCTCTGCCTAGCTCTTGTTCCAGGAGGCTAAGCTTTGTGTATCACACCAATGTAACTTCTTGTCCTCTTTTCACCCTTGAGATTGACAGGAGAAGAGTTGACAGAAAACAAGATGGCAGACTGAAAGAAAGATTTGAGTAGCATTTCTCTGATTCTTCCTTATATGCCTTTGCCTGATTATATTCCTTTTCTAAAGCCCATCATCTACTTCCTGAGCCATACACCCCCACCAATCTCTAGACTTGTCATTCAAATCCATTAGTGAAAAGAGCTTTCTTCTGTTACTAATTAAGAACACTATAGCATCTTCAGTTACCTGCTTTAAGCCCACATTGATTTTTTTTTAAGATGATGAATTCCCATTTATATTTCAATTTAAGTTTAATGCTTTATTGTCTCTTCCCACATTGGTCTGGTGGCATCCACTATAATCCTGGCACTCAGGTGGCTGAGGCAGGAGCATTGCAAGTTCAAATCAGCCTGAGCAACAACAAACCCTGTCTCAACAAAACAAAACAAGCAAACAACAATAACCATGACCAGTAGCAAAAAAGAAATACCTTGTCCACAGGTAACCAGAGATAAAAACAATTCTTTTGTTAAATGTTCTTTAATTCCCTATTTGACTGTGGTTATTCTCTACTTGAATAATCAACAATTCAAGAATTTGTTATGAGCTTTGGTAAAATAAATTGGAGAACAAAAGTTCTACAAGAAAACCAACATAATATAGGAATATAATGACATATTTGAAAATAAGCTGGAAAAGAGTCATCATAAAATGGCAATCAATGAGTCAATAAGGACATTATCAAGTAAAGGACATTAAAGCCTCAGTGAAGAACTGAAAATGCAAATAAATAAATTACACAGGAAATAATTTATTTTTACAAAAGAAGAAAATTTAATGGGAAATATAACATTAAACTTAAATTGAAAAAGTAATGGGAATAAATCATCTTTTTATTTATTTGAGAGAGAAACAGAAATAGTGGAAGAGAGAATGAATGTGCCAGGGCCTTCAACCTACATCAATGAACTCAAGACACATGTGCCACCCTGTGCACCTGGCTTATATGGATCCTGGGGAATTGAACCTGGGTCTTTTGGCTTTGCAGGCAATCTCCTTAAACATTAAGCCATCTCCCCAGCCCTTCTTCATCTTAAAAATCACACTTTTCCCCACTCTGACAATGTGGTAGCTTGCTGTGCTGTCACACCACAGTGAATGCCTGGAACTATCTTAATTGTAAGTTAGTGACCAATTTTTGCCTTCAGTTTTTCACTAGAGGAAATGAAGAAATGTTCATTCTAGGAAGCATGAGTGATTTAAAAGTGTTAAACCTATCAATGCAAGGTAAAAAGTCTCACATTAAAATGCCTAGAAAAGACTAGCTTGTGATCATTTGAGCATCAAAACAAGAAAGTAGTAATTAACTAATTACACCATGTACCCTCTGCAAAAGTACTGACTCTGTTAAGCCACGAATATTATCAAGATCCCACCAATCTTGAGCTACAAGAGGGCCTACACCCATTAAATTCTCTCTAAACTAAACCTGTGCTGACTTAACTCTCTGTTGGAGACTGTGCTTCTGTTTCAGATGGAAGCAGGACCTGAGGAGAGAATCAGCCCATTGCACTTCACCAGGGCCCCAGCTGAGACTGTAGAGTAATTGGGGAAATGAGCAAGAGTGCTGTTTTCTTGATGAATCTGATATCAGCACAAGGGTGAAGGAGATAGACACAGAGGGCACTCAACTCCTACCAAACCAGAGATCCAAAGATACAGAGGCTCCAAAGAGCTCATCAGTGAAGTAGACCTAAAACAAACCTAACATGGCTCAGGGAAATTTGCAGAAGATGGGGGTGGAAAGATTTTTAGGACCACAAGTTGGGACATTATGCACAGAGACATTGCCTCTTCCCCATAACTGATGGCTACACCCACAATGCACAACCCACAATCCTGAGGGTAAGGATGGTACTAACATGTGCTACTTGCATATTGAGTATGTCCATAACTAATAAAAAATATTACAAGTCAATGTAAATAAAATTAAAGAAATATGAAAGTCTCTGTGAAGACAGTTATTGGTTTTTCTTTCATTTATGTATAAGCCTTTTAATCAAGCAAAGATATTCTATTTCTCTATAGAAGAAGAGAAGAACTTTAAAAACCTTAATTCATATGCTGATTTGCAAAATTACTGTCCAACATGACTACCAGCAATTAATAATAAAAATTGAATGATTTATCTTCTTACTTATTTTTGTGCTTAAGACTATGCAGCTTTTAAGTATTTTTTTTTTTTTTTTGGTTTTTCGAGGTAGGGTGTCACTCTAGCCCAGGCTGACCTGGAATTCACTATGGAGTCTCAGGGTGGCCTCGAACTCACGGCAATCCTCCTACCTCTGCCTCCCAAGTTCTGGGATTAAAGGCATGCGCCACCATGCCCGGCGTGCTTTTAAGTATTTTTAAAAAGTTAACTGACTTATTTTTCTCTAATTATCTATTTTATACACTTGCATTCATTTATGTCTGTGTACATTTACTTTTAGTTTATTTTTCTCAATCTTTTAAAGTATTTATATATTTGAATAAGAAAAAACAATCATATGGTTAAAATTATCATTTTAAAGTGTATCCAAATCACTGACTAGATTTGCTCCCTACTGAAATGAATTGTTGGTCATGAAGGCCCCAGAGGCTCCCTAAACAGTATGGGCTACTTTAAAATATATTTTAGTTATTTACTTGAGAGAGAGAAAGGGGGACAGAGAGAGAGAGAGAGAGAGAGAGAGGGAGGGAGGGAGGGATGGAGGGAGAATGGATGCACCAGGGCCTCCAGCCACTGCCAACCAACTCCAGACACATGTGCCCCCTTGTGTATCTGGCTAATGTGTGTCCTGAAGAATCGAACCAGGATCCTTTGGCTTTTCAGGCAAGTACCTTAACCATTAAGCAATCTCTCCAGCCCAATATAAGCTATTTTCAAGGCTCTTGTTTCCCACTAGGATTAGATGGTAAGACACTATTGCTGAAGATACCACATATGTAGGTTATAGGACACTCAGAAATCAAGTTGAAACTGAGCTAGAAATCTCCTTGCTGGCTAGGTGTTATACTTCTTAAAAAAGCCATGCACACTACTGAGGGAGAAATGTCATCACCAGTCTTAACCAGTGGTGGAACCAAGCAAGGTGTTCCCACTGGTGCAATAGTGTCATCACTGTTATGGGGCAACCAACTGCTCTGTGATTGGATTTATGGCACACTCTATGGGAGGGAATTCATTCCTGGTACTGAAAACATAGTAAAAATTATTTGGCATAGAATTTCACAGGCCATAAGGGGGTAACTGTTGCTGTTGTTTGGCTAAATGGTAATACTGTTCCCATTAAATTACCCTCTAAATATATATATTTATTTTCCTATATTAGTGCTGCTCTCACTTTTGATCAGAGAAGCTTCATTTTGCAGATGACAGTGGATACTGACAGAATAAATGGCTGTTTGAGTGCTCAGAACTGAATGAAAAATCTCTAACATGCCTCCAAAGCTCAGAGAGCATTGCAGATGAGGGGGTGGAAAGAATGTGACAGCCAGAAAATTGGGTGGAAAGCTTTAGAATGCTATCTTTTATACACGAAGTGGCTACTGTATTTATGATCCCACAATAGATGTTGCTACTTGCACAAGATCTACACAATATTGGGCCCAGCAACATTTTGTCATGAATTGGGGAGGAGAACAAAAGAAATAAAAGAAATGACATAAAAACAAAAGAGGGACTAGCTGGAAAAAAGGAGTTAATTGGAGAGCATCAGGGTGCAGAGAGAACAGAAAGTATTCAAAGTGAATTGAGACCAAACATATTATGGGCATGTCTGAAAGTTGTTAATAAAATGATTTAAAAAAACAGTGAGATTTATAAGATTGTAGCTTGCAAGATATTGGGCGGGAGAGAATGAAAGGTGACAGTGATCTCAAGAGATAGGAATGGATAGCTAGATCATTTTACCGATGATGAAAACACAAAAACTTATCATTCATATAGCCCTGGGACAGGTGCTCAAACAAGTTTTACTCCTGAAGTAGGAAAGTTGCTCCTAGATGACTTGCTGCTGTCTGCCTTTCACACTGAAAGGAAAAGTTCAATATGATTCTAAATAACTTAATTTGATCCCATAACAAAATTCAGAAATATTTACTGGAATAAAAAAAAAGATAAAATTAATCACAGTAAAATTTACTGTGTGTGTTATATAATAATAAAAAAAAATGGTGGAACATACAAATAGGAAAGGAAATACTTCCCAAGATGAAAGGACAAAACAAAGTGCAAACTGCTGCCACTACATATGGCTTTATTCTGACCAGAATGTGCTCATAGCTTTTTTAAAAAAATGTTTATGGAAATTAATTTTTTTTGTTTTTTTGAGGTAGGGTCTCAGCAGCCCAGGCTGACCTGGAATTTAGTATGTAGTCTCAGGGTATCCCCGACCTCATGGTGATCCTCCTACCTCTGCTCCCCAAGTGCTGGGATTAAAGGCATGTGCCACCACACGTGGCTCAATATTTTTCTTTATAATAAGGCAAATGGCCAATTTGGAATATGTATTTTGATTGTTTGATGAAGTTTGAAGAAGACAAACATTTTATTACTAGTTTATCTTACACTATTTCAATCTTCAACCATCATATCCATTTGTCTGAAAGTGTTATGTTATATGATTATGTATTCTATTCTAGTTTTCTTTTCTATACAATTCCTTAATTTTCTTCCCAGTTAATTTATCTTCCTAGAACACACACATACATACATATATGCATAATTTATAAGAAAATAGGTAATATGTATATTATACATATTATATATAGTATAGTATAATATATATAATACTTTATATATAGTATTTTAAGATTGTTCCATGGTTATCTTTATCATTAATAATACTCTATATTCTCATCATAAACTTGACTTGATCTTTTGTTTGTCTTTAATATCCTTTGAGTCCTACTCATTAAATATTTTGACAAACATTATATATTTAAGGTATAAAACTTAATGTTTTGATACACATACATATTATGAGATGATCATATCCTAACTAACATATTTGTATGTAAATGTCTAGTTACCATTTGTATGTGTATCATTGTTCTATGTGTGATGAAGTTTCAGGTTTGTACTCAGAAAAGGTAAATAGGGATGTTAAAAGCAGTGTATGGTCCTTATCTTGATGTTCTCCTCTTTTGTACTTGGGACTGTGGAGGTCAGTGTGGATATTTAGTCATGAAATCACAAATGTTGAGGTTTTGCTTTCTGTGGCTTTTCTTTTTGGTAGTGCTAGTGATGTAGCCACAAGGTTCATACATGCAAAGCAAGCACTGAAACAGTCATCTGCAACAGCCTGCCCAGGTGATATTTACAAGATGCTTTCTTCAATAGAGAAGTTCCTGTTGTTGACTATAGAAGTTTGTACTGTTGCCTATTCAGCTCTTTGCTTCTGAAACCTTTTGCATGTAGAAGTACACTTTTAACCATTTAGCATAATTTTGAAAATACATCTGAGGTATTTGCGGATCTTCCAAGCAGGATTTTGTTATGACTTCCAGATCAAGTTTGAAAGGATTTTTTGATAAATTCCAAAGCAGAGAACATTTATGAATCCATAGTACTACTGCTAGGACCATTAGTGAATCTGGTACATTAGAATATTTTATACTAATTCTGATATACTGGTTTTAAACCTCAGAAAGCAAGATACAACAAAGCAATAGTTCAGTGTTGATTCTGATGACCTCATTAGCATGGGATCCAAGAACATTGATGTGTTAAAGAACATTGACACTCCATCTGTCTTTATTAGTGAATCATGAGCTAATTTCCTTTAAGACGAAATCAAATGTGAAAAAGGTGTCATATCTTTTTAGCTCCAGAATTTAGCCTTCCTCTGGAACACGACCTAATCCTCTTCCTCATCACCATGGATATCTATCATATCTTCCAACTCATTTTCATGGTAACAAAGTTTTCAAGGAAAGATAAAATACTAGATCAAAAAGTCTTTGTAAAGATTAACTTGAAAAATCCCTTATACATAAATTCAAGAAGGGATGTAAGTGACAGTTGTTTGAATGAATGTGAAAATGGTGCAAACATAATTTTTCTTTGTCTTCCTCTATTTCTGAAAGTGTGTAGCTCTTTGGCTAAATGAAAGCACAAGTATCGGTTCAATGTACAAGCAAAAGTTGGTCCTCACAGTGACTCAGGCTCTGAAGTAGACAGTAGTAATAAATAAAAGTAAGATTCAGAACCACGCCACACATCCCGGGGAAGGAAAGGCAATATGTATAGGGTTCATTGGGTCTTGTAGGGTGAGAAGACTCTAATAGACCCCCAGTGGGAGGGCATGGAGGAGCAAAATAGGGAATCTACTGATTCCCATGCTCTTCAGTAGCCAACCAGTACCCAATCCCCTCAAGCAGCCATCCTAGCCATAGTCCCAGCCACAGGTTCCTCCTGCACTAACCACAGGCTAAGAGTACCCAGGCCAGCAGGCTAGCATTCCCCCAGGGGACCTCCATGCAGGAAAACCTTCCCACTTGCCGCTGCACCCACCCCCATAAGCAGACACAAGCCAGCAGGCATGCCCCCCGCTCCCCCAGCCCCCCTGCTTTCCCACCACCACAGAGCTCCACATGAATGAGAAGTCCAAACCCTGCCCCCCCCATGTGCAGACCCAGGCCAGCATGCTAGCATTCCCCCAGGGGACTTCGACTAGGTAACACCATCCCACTCACCTCCACCCCCTACCCCAATGTGCCAACACAGGCCAGCAGGCTAGCGCTCCCCCAGAGGACCTCCATGCATGAATGCCCTCTCACTCACCCCACCTCCTTTTGCAGACCCAGGTCATCAGTCTAGCACTCCCCCCACCATTACCAGGGACCTCCACATGCCACTACCCCTCCATGAGCAGACCAGGCCAGCAGGCTACGGCTCCCCCCAACCCTGAGATCTCCCACCACAGGAGATCTCCATGCCCCCTGAGTGTCACTTGACCCACAGCAGTCCCCCAGGGGACCTCCATGCGGGAACACTGTCCCACTCACCATCGCCTCCCAACACAGTGTGCCAACCCAGGCCAGCAGGCTAGGATCCCCTAAGGGGACCTCCATGCATGAACCCAGTCCCACTCACTGCCATGCCCTACCTGCCTATGTAGACCCCTCACCAAGACCAGGGACCTCCAAATGCCAATGCCCCTTTGTGTGCAGACCCAGGCCAATAGGTTAGAGGTCCCCACTTCCTAGGCTCTCTCACAACAGGGGACCTCCACACCCCGCCCCCCGCGGCATGTCACTTGACCCAAAGCAGTCCCATATTACAGCCCAGCCCTGTCACAGGACCCAGCAGCCCCATCCAGCCCCTGCCACAGGGTCCCAAGGGAACCAATGTCCCATCCCTTTACCCTTCAGCATCGCAGAACCACCACACATTCCCATCCCCCCCCCCACTCTGCAGCCCAGCTGCAACAAGTCTTCTTTGTCCCATTCCCCCCTACCTAATGTCCCCTTGGGCCACCTGACCAGGCAGTCCCATATGCTAAATCACACAACAACAATCCCCTAAGTTAGGTCCGTGGGCACCCAGCAGAGCCTCACAGGCTCCGTCCCTCTGAGCAGCAGGCCCCATTGCCATCATAAGTCTAGTGGAAGCAAACATAAAAGGGAATAATCACTGAAAAAACTTCAAGGGTAGACTATACCTTCCTCCTAAATTAAATAAGATTCCTAAATTGTGATGGGCAGACCGACCACAGTGCAAAAGGAATAACATAACAAATCAAATGAAAGTAAATCCAGTAAGATTGTCCAGTCCCACAATGGATGTCTCTAATCAAAACATAGAAACGACAATAGGATCAGAACCCCAAAATGAAGATACAAGTTATACAGCCCTGACTCAGCGGTAAAGAAAAAATGAAGTTATGAAATTTACAGGAAAATGGATGGATCTTGACAGGATTATACTAAGTGAGGTAACCCAGGCCCAGAATGCCAAGCACCGCATGTTGTCCCTCATATGTGGATCCTAGATACAGATGATTGGACTTCTGTGTGAGAAGGAAAAAACTCAGTAGCATAGGACAGTAAGTTAAAAAGGAGATATAAAGGGAAGAGAAAGGAAGGGAGGAGGTTACTTAATAGGTTGGTATTGTATATATGTAAGTAGAAGAATAGATTAACGGGGGTGAAAAGGCCCAAAGTGAGGTCAGGGGAAGAGATTGAGTAAAGGAAAGGTGGAGGGAGGGCTAATCAAAATCTAAGCGGGTGCAAATAAATCATATGGAATTCTCTGGTTTTGGACAATGGAACACTCAGGAGCCATAGATCACTGTTAGAAAATTTTCAGTGCCAAGGATGGGATACCTCCAGTGAGTTATTGGCCAGGGAGGTCCCTGATGCCCCAAAACATTATAGGCCATTGCCGAAGCCCTTGGTTTCCCACCAGGAATCGATGGTAAGACCCTATTGCTGAAGACTCCACATACATGAGCTGCAAGGCCACTGAGAAATCCTGCTGGAACTGAGCTGATAACCTCCTCCATGTAGACCAGCTGACAGAAAGCTGTAATCAGCCATTCTACATGCAGTTCAGTGGGAGAAATAGATACCACCAGTGAAGATACTCAACACTGGACACTGCAAGCCTTATAATTGGCCAGCCAGTCCAAATGAGCCAACGGGTGCAATAATGGCACATCTGTCATGGTGGAAACCAACTGCCCTCCAATTGGACTGGAGGCCTGCGTCATGGGGGGGAATATATCCCTGATACGGTAAAGTTAAAACAGAGGTAGTCATGAGTCTTAGGGTTGTAACATCTGCTGATGTCTGGAAAACTGTATATACTATGCTTACAAACTGCCCAGTAAGCACTTCTCTTAATATTTATACCCTTATATTAACACTATTCTCACTTTGGGTAGAGAATCTTCTCTTTTCAGATGGCAGTGATCTTGGGATGACTCAGAAGGTATCATAGTACTGGAAAGAAGTGACTGGAGTACTGAGTAACATCTCGATCACACCTTCCAAGGCTCAGGGTCTAATGCGGAAGAGGTGGCGGAAAGAATGTAAGAGCCAAAGGATGGGTAGGACTCCTTACAACGTGCTCCCTCCAGACATAAAATGGCCTGGATATCCATGACCTCATAGTGCCTTACACTAACTACACAAGACCATCATAAGAGGAGGAAAAGATGATGACATCAAAATAAAAGAGGGACTGATTGAGATGCGGAGGGGATATGATGGAGAATGGAATTTCAAAGGGGAAAGTGGGGGGAGGGAGGGCATTACCATGGGATTTTTATAATCATGGAAAATGTTAATAAAAATTGAAAAAAAAAATTTATTAGGAAATGACAAGGTACTCTGGTATTAGAATATATCACTAAAATATCTAGATTCATATCTTTTTCATCCATGAAATCTGCATTTGATTGTAATTTAAAGTGTAAACATTTCAGTACTTTGCTTCTTTTTTTCAAGGGATCAAATAACATGGCACTTTATTTGTTTATACAATTGTTTTGTGTATTTTTTATATCTTCACTATCATTTTACACCAATAATTTTATATAGATTATAAAATAAATTAGATCCTTAGGTATGTAGCTATATACAATTATTAAAAATGACCGTAATCAAAATACAAATATTATCATCATAACATAAAAATTCATCATTTCCCATTTTAGTAAATCTCATTCCACAAACCATAACCCCAGGTGTTAACTATTATATGATATGAAAATGCTTCCTGATATTTTTTGCTTCTGGAGAATTTGATGCAACTTGATAAATATGTGTATCAGTATTTCCCTTCAAAATGCTTTGAAGATAAACCATATTGTTATGTATATCATGATTCATTCCTTTTTGGTGTTGTCACCAGCATAATTTTATTACTTTTACATGTTTTAGGTATTGGTGGAAATGCAAGTTATTTCTAATGTTTAAGCATTATGAATAATGAAACTGTGACAAATATAGTCTTATCTTACATACAAGTCTTTTTTTGAATGGTTATGAAAGAGAGTTTGATGTATTGCATAGCAAATAGGCATTTAACTAACTTGATGCAAAATTGCCAAACTATTTCCTATGAGATTTTGTGGGACTTCAGTCCTCCCACCAGCTCTCTTACCTTTGTCTATTTTATATTTGTAAACCTTTTTGAGTAGTAATTTTAATGAGTGTATAATTTTGTATTATCTTTTAATTTCTAATTCTCTATTGCATGCCCACTTCATTTATGTATCTTCTAGACTAAAATATTTATTTAGATATTTTCCAATTTTAATTGGGCTATTTCTCTTCCCAAAATTTTCTTTTTAAAATATACTTATTTATTTACTAGAAATAAAGAGAGAGACAGAGACAGAGAGACAGAGAGAGAGAGAGAGAGAGAGATTTTGTGTGTGTGTGTGTGTGTGTGTGTGTGTTCTGGCACAATAGTGCCTTTTGGCACTGCTAAAAGCTCCGGACACATGCTCAACCTTGTGCATCTGGCTCTATCTAGCTGCTGGGGAATCAAACCTGACCCATTAATCTTTGTAAACAAGTGCCACTAACCACTAAGCCCAACATTTTCTTTATTATGTTCCATAGGCTATTTTCATTGGGTGAAGAAAAGACTGTTGATAAATTTGTTTTTTCATTGAGTACTCTAAAATGGCTCACTCTCTTCTGGTCCCCTACTTGCTGATGCATAGCCACTATCAAGTGATTCACAGTTCCCTGTACATAAAGTGCTATTTTTTCAGTTGCCGCTTTCTAGATTTTCTTTATTTTGGCTTTCAACTTGTCTGATTATGCTGTGCCAAGACAGAGACTGCTTAATGCTTGTTTTCCTTGGAGTTCCTTGTAACTGAGATTATGTAAACTCATAGTCTTCATCAAATTTAGAAATATTATAGTCATTACTGTTTCAAATTTTGTTTTATGTTCTGTTCCCTCTCTATTCTTCCTATGGGACTTTGATTATATATGCTTTAGTCAATATGATATTACTCATCAGATCATGAAGGGCCTGTTAATTTTGTTAAAGAAAAATTCTTCGTGTATGTGCAATCTGAGGTTGACAACAAAATGAAGTGAAAAACTCCCATCAACCTCTCTCTCTCCTTCTCTCCCAACTGTCTCTCTCTCTCTCTCTCTCTTCCTCTTTTTGTTCTTTTGTGTGATGGGGAATCAGGTGACATACTAAGAGGAAACACAGGTAAGACTCAGCTAATAAAGTGCATTATACTTGCAAGTCCTCATAAAGGATGCAGGGCATGTCACACAGGACCACATGGGTACATACCAACATTGACCTGGGGGAAGAAGTAGCAGAGTAAGGGGACAACTTACACTATATCCTTTATTGGAATTTCCACGAGAAAGTTAAATAATATCTTGGGGTTTTAGAAAGTTAAAAAAATAGCTTGGGATTGATTAGGTTGAATATTTTGGTGGATTTGACCTGTAGGGGGGCAGCTCTATTTGCCTGGTTGCCTGGTACCTGCCCCTGGAATGATTAAAGCATAAGAATTCTGCCTCCTGGGTTGTACAGGAGGACATGAAGGAGGTTTTGATTGGCATCCAAGACACGTTTCAGACAACTCTTTAAGGCTGTTTCTGAGAATTAGCTAATTTATGGAGGGACATTTTCTTCTCAATCAGAATGTTTTATAAGACATCAAAGCATCATACTATGCAGAACATTTTAAAGATAGTTTTATTTATTTGTTTGCAAGGAGAGAGAGAGAAAGAAGAGAGAGAGAGACAGAGAGAGACAGAGAGAGAATATGAGTATGCCAGGGACTCTTGCCACTGTAAGTGAACCCTAGATGCTTGTGTCACTTTGTGCATCTGGCGTACGTGGATACCGGGGAATCAAACCCAGGCCTGCAGGCTTTGTAAGCAAGTGCCTTAAACAGCTGTGCCATCTCTTCAGCCTGAAAAAAAATTAAAGTCCACTTTTATTTTAATCTACTTATCTTTCCTAAGGCCCTACCCAATACATTCTATGAACATCCTGCACCCAGGTGGTCTGCTTGGTACAATCAGTGCCTTTACACAGACTGAACATTATGTCCTAAATTCTATAGTTTCTATTTGAGTTCAGTACTAGAGTTGTGTATTCTATCATTTTTTTTCAAATATATACTGACATTTATCCATCATTATAGGATGATCCCAAATTTTGTCACTGCATTAAAAAAGGCTATGCTACATGTATTCATCCTTTCACAAAACATAGAAGACACTGATCCTGTTGACTTTGCCTTTGCTAAAATGCCATTTAGTTGGACTCATACAGTATTGTACTCTTTATTTTACCACCTCCATTCTACTGTAAAGTCTGTCAGTAAAATGTGGTTTTAAAAATGGCTAGCACTGTTTCTTTTTCACTTTTCAATTTCCACTTCACTGTTTTACAATTTTTGTTTATATGTAGAGATGTTTCTCTTTCCATTATTCCTGAATGCATACTTTTACTTTGCTGAGAATAATGACAACAGCTGTTCATATTATTTGTTTAGTAATTCCATCATTGACCAACCTTGGGGTCTGAGCCAGCTGATTTGTCTTTTCCCGCTGAAAAGGATGAATATATCCCAGTTCTCATCTCATATTTGGATTGTGTCCAGAATATGTGTGATAGATTTAGGCGAGTCCAAGCTCTCATATTTCACTTTGATGAGCCTTATTTCCTCTATTTTAACAGGCAACAAAGTTGGTTGGGGTCAAACTAAAACTTCCATTTCTTGCATAAGAGATAAACTCCATTTCCTGCATAACATATGATATTGTGTTTGTTCTTCAGTGAGCTGCTATCTTATTCTCCACACATATATTGTTTCAGCCTTGGCCAAATATGTGGGGAGAAAGGGAATGTAAAATTTTGTGCTCTTGTTCCTTAGCTTCTTGGCTCCCCTTTCCCTTTGCACTGTTTATGATTGCTCCAGCCTCAGCCTTCTTATTCCTGAGACCAGAAAGCCTCCAATTTTCTTTCAAAGCACGAGCTATGCCAATTTTTATACTAAAAGCAGTGAAAACGGGAAGCTCACACTACAAATATGCCTTTGACAGTATATGGACCCTCCAACCAGATCCTCCTACTTCTGTTTACTACCTTGTGACTTTGATTAATGTTTAAACTATAATTGTAATTTATGGAAAAGGTTCTTACTCAGTAATTATCAAGTACTTAGCTATTCTTTTTCCTTTTATTATATTTATTTGAATATATTCTCCTTTGAGCCCCTAATAAAATAATATTCATATTTTAAACATTTTCACTTCAGTTTCCTTCCTGACTTGGATCACCTTTCCTTTTGCCTGCCTATGTGCTGGGGTTGACAACTTATGATTAGAGGTTTTACTTTATATTCGTAAGCTATTCTCCCTGTGATTAAATTCTTGGTGGCATATGTAGGTTCTTTAGTTCTTCATGTTTTGTTTTCATTCTGGGATGAATTGTATTTGTTGAAAGAACTTGGTGTTTATTTTGTTTCTTTTTTTGTAGTAGCTGTATATGGATGCAGTAAAAGTTTTCTTTTTTAGATATCTCATCTCATCTAGACCAGCAAAATTTACAGAGTGGAAATATTTTGGTAACTTAGCATACCACTTACTTTAAGTGAATTATGAGTACTAGTGTATGTATTTTAAGTACTTTATACATTCATTCTTTTGACCAAATACTGGAAAGGAAGAAACTTGAAGAAGGAAAGGGTTTAATTTGGTTTAAAATTTTGTTACACCACAGTGGTAAGACATGCAGGCAGAAAAAGGAGACAGGCTGGCCTCATTATACATTCACTCTCAGGTATCAGAGTGAGAAAGCAAAGTGGAATCTAGCTGTAAACCTCAAGGCCCACCTACAATGATAAACTTCTTTTAGTGACGTTCTACCTTCTAAAGCTTCCAGAATGTTTCCAAACAGCTCACCAGCTGGAGGCTCAAACACATGGGGCTTTGAGGGAAATTTCACATTCAAACCACAACATTCTACATCTGGCTCCCATAGTCTCATGGCCATCACATGGTACAAAATGCATTCAGTCCAACTTCAAAAGGATATTTCATAGTCTGTTTGTTTCTTTCAGTCCGAACACTGTTGAAAACCCCAAAGTCCAAAGTCTCTTGTGGGACATAAGAAAATTTATTAACAGTGGCACCCTATAAAATAAAATGAAACAAATTACACATTTCTAACATATAATGGTACAGACTAAATATTCTTATTCAAAAAGTGAGAAATTAGTGCATAGGAAGGAAAAATTGGGTCAAAACAAGATCAAAATCCAGCAGGGAAAACCCCAGGTCCTAGGGCTCCATGCGAGAATCTGGGACTAATAATGGAATCATCTAGTCTACAAAGGACTTTGATAGCTCACCCTTGCAGTTCTGCTTCCTGACTGTGGAAGCAGTGTTACCAGCCAGTGTCCTGCTCTTGCTGCCATATCTTCCTAACCATGACGGAATGTTTTCCCTGCAAATGTAAGCTAAAATAAACCCTTCCTTTCTCATGGTGCTTCTTGTCAGGTATTTAGTCAGAGCAACAAATAAAGTAATTAATGCAGCATCTTTGGGTTTTGTTTATTTGGAAAGGGTGATTCATTCTTTCTCTCTTTCTCTCTCTCTCTCTGTCTCTATCTCTCTCTCTCTCTTTCTTTCTTTCCTTTTGGTTGTATTGAGGAATGGTCTCATTCTAGCCCAGGTTGATATGGAACTCACTGTGTAGCCCCAGGCTGGACTCAAACTCACATAGATTCTCCTACCACTGAGATTACAGGCCTGTGCCACCAAGCCCTCCCATCTGTTTTGTTTTGTATGAGGCAGCATATTGCTATGTAGCCCAAGCTGGCATGACCTTGCTAACCCTTTGCTTCAGACTCTGGGAGTGCTAAATTTACAGGTAAGCACCACCACATCCAGCTATACTGTGCTTTTAATCAGTAGATCCTTTTGTCCAGAAATACAGGTTTGATGTTATGATTTACTTTTGTTTCTATGTTATGCTTAACTTTGTCTCCTTCTTTCATTTTTTTTTCTCTATACCAAGTATCCAAAGAGATGTATCCCTCTTCTAAATTGTATCTTTTGATGTCAGAGATATTGTCTTCTAAAGACTGTTACTTCTTATTCTGTATACTTCCATATTCATTTCATATAATTCAACACTCTCCAAATTTCTGATCCAGCAGCTATCAAATTTATGTCAGCATTTTTATTCTCAGAGATGATTTTTTTTTTTATTTTGGGAGCAATATGTTTCTGGTTCTGCCTCTCTTAGTTCTGTGTTATTTTCTCCTGTACTAAATCTATTCTATCTGATTTTTTCTTTGACTTGATACCTAGACACAGTTTTCCTGGTTGCAACAATTAATTTATACTTTCAAATGCTTGCAAATTTGAACTAATATTTACATCTTGGTTCAGTTATAGGCATGGGCTATAAACATTTTTTCTCTACCCATTTTTTAGTATGTTTTTCTAATGATATATGTAAACATTCAGGTATTGGTACCTGAATTTATCCTATGAGAACACCAAAATTACTGGACTCTTTTTTTTCATAATATACACAAAGATAGCATTGTGCTTAATATATATATATATATATATGTGTGTGTGTGTGTGTGTGTATTTGTATATATCTTGATATTTGTTATACTATTACAATGATATTTCACCTTATTTAATTAGAATGATTTGGTAATAGAAGGATATTTTATTGTCTTCTGATAAAGAAAAATAAAACAATTAAACTATTTATATTTAATCAAATCCTTCATAAATGTATTTACCAAACTAGGAAATATTTTAAAGTACTGAGTGCAGTAATTGTCATTTCCAGGTAGAGGGGAGTAATATTTTGTAGCATTATGTTTATTATGGTATCCTTTTATAGGATAATTAAAATGCAAACTTTAAAAAACAAACCATTTTTGTAATTTCTATCATCATGTTTCATTACAAATCTGTTAAAATTACGTAAATTACATATTGAAAAGAAACTAATCTACAATCTATTTTTGTTAGTGCTATGTCTTTTATGCAACCATCTGTGCTCAGCAAGTCATAAGACCTGGAAAGGGTCTCTAAGCTCTTATAAAAAAGATTCAAATTCAAAATCTATAATCTCCTTTAACTATATTTATCATGAGTTTGTTCACTTCTGAACATTTACACATTTTTTGCTTAACATATTTATTCTTCATGCCTGCCTAGACTCCCCTGAAGTATATCATTAAGATAATAGTTGAAACCAATTAGTAACCTAAATAACAAAAGACATTCTTAATAAACTTCGGAAATCTTTGTAAATGTTTCCTAAATGCAATGGTTGTTGCCAATCTGAAATTTGTATTTGTTCTGTGTTTTACAAAAAACAAAAAACAAAATAATTCAATTAGTTTTTATGCCTTTACCTATAGGACTCCATTTTTACCCTCTATCTTAAAATATTATATTTTCAGTAAACGAAAGGTAGAAAATAGTAAAACAATAACCCAAGAATGGATAAAACACTAGAATAAGACATGATGTTCTCCTTTCTCATTAAATTATAAGGTGATATGTTCAAAGGTCCACAAAAAGAGAAAAAGCCACCATCACCAGCACAAGCAAGCATACAAACATCAGGAACCCCAGGCAAAGCTCATGCACTCTGCTTAAATTTACTTTGGAATTCCACATCTGCCTTGAGAAACAAATACTTAGGGATGGGCCCCAGGATCCACCCAATGACACTTCCTCCAGCCAGGCAGCTAGAGATTTAAATTATAAGCTTTAATAAACACCTGAATGTGCTAGAGGACAACCAGTCAAACTACCATATTCCACCACTGGTCCCCAATAGATTCATAGTCATCTCACATTGTAAATTGTATTCAGTCCAATTTCAAAGGTCCCCATAACCTTTATAAACTTAAATATAGTTCTGAAGTCCCAAGTCTCATCTGAGATCTAAAATAGTCTATTAGCTATGAGTCCTATTAAATCAATACAAGTTATATGCCTTCAACATATAAAGGCACAGAGTAAACATTTTTAACTAGTATAAGGAATTGCAAGGAGAGATTGGAACAATGTAAATTCAACAAACATCAAACATCTGCAGTTCAAGTCCAATATCATAACTACTGACTGTCTCCAGAATTTCCAATTCTGCCCATCCAGCTGGGCTGAATAGACAGGGAAAACTTCCACCCTAAGCCAGCAGAGCTCCATGGTATCCCTTGTACAGTCCTTGTACATGCAAAACATCTTTGGGTCTCCATTCAAATTATGATCCATCTTCCAATGGATTCACCAGCCTTTTCATCAGGGTCATCACACACTTGTCAAATGACAAGAAATGGTGTTGAGGGTGTGGAGAAAGAGGATCCCTTACCCATTGCTGGTGGGAATGCAAACTTGTACAACAACTATGGAAATTAGTATGGAGACTCCTGGAAAAGTTGAAAATAGAGTTACCATTTGATCTAGCAATAACACTTCTTGGCATATACCCTAAAGACTCTTTACTACTACAGAGACACTTGGTCAGTCATGTTTGTAGCTTCTCTGTTCATAATAGGTAGGAACTTGAATCATCCCAGATGCCTATCAACTGATAAAGCAGCTATATAAAAAGAAAATATATTTGCTAGCTACATGCAACTAATACATGGGATTAAAGCACAGAATGTACAATGACTCAAAAATTATATACCAAAAAATTCAAACAACCCAGTCTGAAAATGGGATAATTAAATGGACAGTTTTCAAAAGATGAAGTACAAAGAGCTGATAAGGTTATAAAACTGTTCACTGCCATTAGCATTACAGATATATAAATTAAGCCTGGCGTGGTTGTGCATGCCTTTAATCCCAGCACTCAGGAGGCAGAGTTAAGGAGGATCGCAGAGAGTTCGAGGTCACCCTGAGACCACAGAGTGAATTCCAGGTCAGTCTTGGCTAGAGTGAAACCCTACCTCCAAAAGCAAAAGCAAACAAAAAATAACCAGGTATATAAATTAACACTACAATGTGATTCCATTTCATCCCAGTCACAATGGAAGACCTTAAGGAAACAATTGCTCATCAGTATGCCAATAAAAGAGAACACTTCTATATGACTGATGGAATTTAAACTAGTTCAGTGACTATGGAAATCAGTAAGGAGATTCTTCTAAAACCTAGAAATAAATGTTACATGACCCAGATATACTACTCCTGGGTATTTACCCAAAGGACTTTAATGCAACAAACCACAGAGATATAAGCACATCAGTTTTATTACAGCACTATGCACAATAGCTAAGTTACTGAACAATCTGTACATAAACTGGGGAATGAATAAAGATAATAATGTGTAATATATACACAATGAATTTTTTCAGCTATAAAGAAGAACAACTTTATGTTGTTTGAAGGAAAATGGATACAACTTAAGATACTGATATTAAGCAATTAAGCCACTCTCAGCAAGACAAATGCAATGCATTTCTCCTCATTTGTGGTTCCTAAATTTTATTATAGCTGCATAAAATAATGTATGTTTATATGGCATTAAAGGAGAAACTGTCTAAGTGAATAAGGAGGGTCAAAGGGATGACAAGGTGAAAAAGTAGAGGAGACGGGGTGTTGGGAGGAATATGCTCAAAGTACATTATATACTTCCATGTAAATGGCCTTATGAAATCCAGTACCACAGTCAATGAATAAATACCAATAAAATAGTATCATTTAAACAAATTAAAATTCATAGTAAAATATTATAACAAAAATACCAATGGTCAAAACTTGTTAAAAATTTGATATCTGGGCTGGAGAGATGGCTTAGCGGTTAAGCGCTTGCCTGTGAAGCCTAAGGACCCCTGTTCAAGGCTGGATTCCCCAGGACCCACGTTAGCCAGATGCACAAGGGGGTGCACACATCTGGAGTTCTTTTGCAGTGGCTGGAGGCCCTGGCGCATCCATTCTGTCTCTTTCTCTCTATCTGCCTCTTTCTCTCTCTGTGTCACTCTCAAATAAATAAATAAAAATGAACAAAAAATTTTAAAAAATTGATATCTTACCTTTCAGTTATTTTGGTAGTTTTTACTTATTTCAATATTTACAAACACAATCTGTATTCTTTTTTCTACTAGTTTTAAAATTAAAAATTTTCAGCATTATCCCAATTATTTTGAACAGTCATATTTTCCATTTACTTATATCTTATTCATGTTTGCTATTTTCATTAGCACAGATACTAATTATATAATTCACTGAGTTTTGTTATCATTTCATGTACTTATCAACAAAAAGAAAATAAAAAGCATTTCCATTACTATGAACACTACCTTGTGCTCCATTAAAATTAAGACCTCTTATCCAATAACAACCATTGCTATGATATTTTTACAACTATAGATTTGCTTTGCTTGCCTTTAAATTTTATGTAAATTCAATCACACATTTATGTTCCATTGTGTTTTATGTATCAGTAGTTAATTTCTTTATGTTGCTGAGTAATATTCAAGTGTCTGACTATTTCACAGTTTGGTTCCCTATTTCTTTCTTCATGAACATTTGGGTTATTGCTAGTTGGGGTTATCACAAACATTATAAAACTGTCTTCAAAATCTGTAAAAATTCTTTTTGTATTTAATTGTGTTAATTTTTTGAGTAGAATTTCTTAGTAAAAGCAGTTGATTAGCATTTTTGGAAACTAAAATACTTAGACCAAAGTGTTTATGATATTTTTAATACTATTGATGAGTGAAAAATTCCACTTAATCTAAATCTAACAGTTGCTTTTCTCAATATTTTTAAAATTTTTCTTATGAAACAATTATGTAACCCTAGAACATACTAAATGAGTATATGAAATGTATCTTGTATATCTACAGAGTGACAAATTAGAAAATGACATTATTAGGCTGGAGAGATTGCTCAGCAGTTAAGGTGCTTGCCTGCAATGCCTAATGCTTTGATTCTCCAGTACCAATGTAAAGCCATATGCACAAAGTCATACATGCATCTGTAGTTTATTTGCAGCTGGAGGTCCTGGTGTGCCCATTCTCTCTCTCTCTCTCTCTCTCTCTCTCTCTCTCTCTCTGTCTCCTCTCTCTATCTCTTTCTGCTTTCAAATAAATAAAAATATATAAAAAAGAAAATTACATTACTGCAATACTGCTAGATAAACTACACTCTCTGTTCATTTCCATCAGCATGACCACACATTCATTTGCATGTATCTGTTTATTAATGTGTGTTGTAAAATCAAACCAAATGATATCTCACATGTGACCACTACAGCAACTAAGATACACAGTTATTCCATCATCACAAGCAACTCCTGCATACTATCATTTTCTAGTTAAACAGAACTAACTACCTTATCTGGCAACCACTACAGTGTTCTAAACTTCTATAAAATTGACTCTTGGATGCATTATAGAAATGGAATCATATATAATGTCACTTGATTTAGTTGTCTTTTTTTACTAAGCATAAAGACCTGGAGATTGGTGTACCTTGTTGCATATGTCAACAGTTTGCTTCATTTCACAACTGAATAATCTTCCATGACATTGTTGCCTAAGCTGGCTTAATCACTCAACTGCTGAAGGATCTCTAGGATGCTTCCAGTTTTTGTTTTTGATAAATAAAGGTTCTTTGAAAATTCGTGTACGGGTTTCTTGAGCATGTGAGCTTTCCTTTCATGGAGCAACTGGTCAAGTATACAATTAGAGTTTTGCATTGTAATTACATGTATAGTTTTACAAGAAACTGAAAGCCTATTTTTCTGGTGTGGCTTGCTATTTTTTTTTTTTTTTTTGCATTTCATTCAGCAATGCATCAGTAAACATGTTTCTGCGTATTTACAAGCATTTGGTATAGTTACTGGGATTTCGTTTTGTACTTCAGCTGTTCTAAGAGATTGTGTTGAACATCTTTCCTTCTGGTCGTTTGCATTCTTATGTATCATCTTTAGTGAAATGTCTTTGATCCTTTTGAGTTCTTCTCGTTATTGAAGTTTGAAAATCCTTTATACATTTGAGGCTAGAGTCCTTTGTTGGATAAGTGGGTTGCAGATATTTCCTCTGAGCTTGGTGCATATCTTTTCATTCTCCTTTAAAGAGTAAGGCATTTAAATTTAATGAAGTACAATTTACCATTTTTTTTCTTAATATGGATACTGCTTCCTTATAACATAGCCTTAGGCTTAAAAATATATCAAAAAATATTTTAAATATTTTTATAGAGAAAGAGAGAAAAGAGAAAGAGAGGCTGGGGGTGAGAAGGATGGGCATGCCAGGGCCTCAAGCCTCTGCAAAGGAACTCCAGATGCATGTGCCACCTTGTACATCTGGCTTTACATTGGTACTACAGAACTGAGCCTGGATCCTTTGGCTTTGCTGGCAACATCCCTAAGTGCTAAGTCATGTCTCCAGCCCAATGTAAGCATTCTTGTAAGTATTCACTAGTCTTACTTCTCATATTTGAATCCATAGTCCATTTTGAAAAAAAGAAAAAGTAAGTATAATGTGAGAACTTTATGCCAAGGTTTATGTTTTTCCTACAAATATCTAATTATTTGAGTACCATTAGATAGACTTTTTTAAAACCATTGAATTTTCTTCCAACTTTATGAAAAATAACTGGAAGTGTAAGCATGAATCTATTTCTGGAATCTTGCTTCTATGACAAAAGTCTGGTTATGTGTCTTTTTTGATATGGTACTTTCTTGGTATTGTAAATAGATAATTTTAGCATCTTATAACTTAGTTAGCTAGATTCAAGTTTGGAAATATTTCTCCTCTAAAATTACCTTTGTTATGATTTTCTTGAAGAATTTGGAGTTGATTTTATTTTTCAAAATATCCAAAATATTCAACTTATTGACTTCTTTTATAGGTTGTGAAAAAATTTTGTAGTATCAGAAGACATATAGATGCATTTCTAGTAATTTTTTGTACATGTTGGGAGGCAAAGGCAAAATAATTTTTAGGATAATTGAATCTACTTTTTTTATTTTTGGGGGGTTTTCAAGGTAGGGTCTTACTCTAGCTCATGCTGACCTGGCATTCACTATGTATTCTCAGGGTGTCCTTGAACTCTCAATGATCCTCCTACCTCTGCCTCCCATGTGCTGGGAATGAAGGCATGCACCACCATGCCCCACCAAATCTACTTATTTTTGTTATTGCTTTTTTTGTGTGTGATTGCTTCATAATTTTCACTATACTTCTGTAACTTTTTAAAAAGTATATTTTATTTTATTTATTTATTTGAGAGAGGAAGAGAGAGAGAGAGAATGGGTTTGCTGGGGCTGTCAGCCACTGCAAATAAACTCCAGATGCATGCACCCCCTTGTGCATTTGGCTTATTTGGATCCTGGGAATCGAACCTTGGTCCTTTGGTTTTGCAAGCAAGAGCTTTTAACTTCTAAGTCATTTCTCCAACCCTTCTGTGACTTTTTATAGTCTATACTTACCTCATATTTTTCTATTTCATAAATAGTATATTGTAGGAAGATATCATATGGCACAATATAGTATAGGAAAATATTGCTATTTTCTCCTTGTAGCTTTTAAACAACTGCTATCATATATTCAATTTTTTTTCATTTCTTAATAGCTTTATAATTTATTCTTAAAATATATTTAAAATAATGTTTTTAATTTAGTTTATTATATATGGACGCATGGACTCACTCATCTGTGGTTCCTAACCTGGATCAGCGTGAGTTGCTAATATATCCGAATGGCAGTTTGAGGTTTGGACAATAGGGAATGTAGGGCTTGGGGGAAGGGGGAGAGTGGGAGGAGACACAAAACTGAACCCAAGTTGAACTGGTACCATAGAAACCTATATCCTGGAAGACAGACTAAAAGGGTGAACTCTTAACAGGACCTTAGGGGGAGCATCTGAATAAAATAATGTTTTTGAAGCAGATATTTAAATAAAATGGTTTTATCTACACTGATAGTTATCATTTTTCCTTCCTCTTTGTAGATTCAGATTTTTGTGTGATGTTTCCTTTGACCTCAAGGACTTCTTTTTTTCTTGTAATGTAAGTCTGTTGCTGATAAAGTATTTCCATTTTTGTATATATGGGGGAAAGATCTGTTATTTTTGTGTATTTATGTTATGTGGTGCATGTGTGCATCGTGTATGTAGTATATGCACAAATGTGTGTCCATGCATTGCCCCATACTCTCGCCTTTGGCTAGGTGTGCTTGCCTGTGGTAGCCAGAGGGGAATGTCAGGTTACTTCTTCATCACTCTTCCACCTATTCTTACTTGTGATAGAGTCTCTTCCAGATCTGGAACTTTATTTTTTTTCCCCATGGGCTATTGATTCTCTGCTCCCTGATCCCATCTGTACCAGAGGTTCAGATGTTTTGGGCCACACTCAGGTGTTTATGTTGGTTTGGAGGATTGATTTTGTTATTTATTTATTTGCAATGAGAGAGAGAGAGAGAGAGAGAGAGAGAGAGAGAGAGAGAGAGAATCGACAAACCGTAACACCTTGACATTGAAAACAAACTCTAGATATATGCTATACTTTGCACATCTGGCTTTACATGGGTACTGAGTAATCAAACTCAGGCCATCAGGCTTTGCAAGTAGGTGCTTTTAACCACTGAGCAAACCCTGAAAGCCCTGGGTATTGAATTTGACTCTTCCCAGAGTCCTGCTCAGCCTCAACCCCATGCTTGCACAGGAAGTGTTAACCTCTGAGCCATCTCAATAGATCTGTTATCAATTTTCAAAGATAGTTTTCCTTAACTTAGCAATTCAACCTAAGGTTTAGATTGTTATTTTTACTGGGTTGTGTCTCTTTGCATGCTTCTTTCAATGACTGAACTTTAAGTAATACAGAGATGTTCTTCCACAGCCCTCCTTCAAAAAAATGGTATTTAGTGCCACCCTTGAATTTGTACCTTTGTTTAAATGAGATGGATTTCCTGGCGTGCATAGAAGAGGAAGATAGAAGATTTCCTATTTCTCAACTTCGAAATTCCTTCTTTGTTGTTTCCATGAAGCATGAAAATAGTGTGTCATTTTTTTCCCCAAGATACAACTTCTGTGCTCCTTTCCCATAAGGTGACCTCATCCTTTATTTACTTTTCCTGAGTTTCTATTATCTGTTTAGATTAGATTATACACTCCATAATTTCTCCTTCATGATGGGGAGCAGACAGTTGCTTAGTTTATTTTGAGGAAAAAGGATCAGATTTCATAGTAGGCTATTACAGGTTCCCTTTTGTACTCCTGGGTAAACTGGAGTAGTCCTCTTCTAGTGTTACATAGTATATTAGTAGATAATCTTAAAGCTTCCCATACTTAAAAGAGCTTTGTATTTTCAGGAAAAGAACCTGTTACCAATGCAGTTTATAACTACTTACTCTGGTTCCTATAGCCAGTAAGAATTTCTATTACCTTAGTGTTACTTCTTCCACACAATGGATAATTCCTATTCAACTAAGATATAATCTGGAATTTAATATTTTTATTTAGTGTCTTAAATTGTAATGTAGAACATTTCTAAATCTTGAAAAATTTTGAAGTTCATGTTTTGTAGTATTGGTGATTGGAACTAGGCTTGTGCATGTAGCACAAGTGCTCTCCCTCGGAGCCATATCTCTAGACCCTAGACCACTTTTTCCTTTTTAGTTTAAGATAAGGTCTCAGTAACTGGCTCAATCTAGTCTTGAACTCATGCTGTAGTTCAAGCAGGCCTTGAACTTGTGATATTCTTCTCATCCTTCTAAATGGATGGGGATTATAGGCCTGTACCACCAGGCCCAAACAAGGTTCTTACTCAAACCAAAACAAAAAAAAAATTACATTTGACCTGGTACCTGTGTAGACGGCTGAGTGGAAAAATCACTTGCTGTGAAAGCATATGGATCAAAGATTGGATCCCAAGTACCACATGAATGCTAGGTGGGCATGCTGACCCATCCATAATCCAAAGAATTGGGAGATTAAGACAGAGAATCCTTGGAACAAATTGGGTAGTCAGAGTAGCCAAATTGGCAAAGTCTGGTTCTAAATAGCAAACCCTGCTTCAGTAAATAAGTTGGAGGACATCAAGGATGACACTGGAAATTGATGTTTGGCCTCCACACACCATCCATGTGTATATACATGCACACTCACTCACATGTACATGTATCTACACACATACAAACTGGCATATACATGCAAAAAAAAAGAGTCATTGGCTTAACTCAGCTCCAGTGCAAGTAGAAATAAGACCTAAATTATTGTTGTCAAATTAATATGGTTTCATCATCTTTGGCAAATAAAACATGTAAAATATCATAAGAGTAAGATAGATTTGTATCCTTCTAATTGTAGTAATGACACTTAAAATGGGATTTCATGGGTTGAAGAAATGGCTTAGCAGATAAAGGCACTTGCTTGCAAAGCTGTATGGCCTGGGTTCAGTTCTCTATTATCCATATAAAGACAGATGTGCAAAGTGCCACATGTGTCTGAAATTCGTTTGTAGTGGCAGGACCCCTGTTGTACCTTTCTCTTAATCTCTCCAAGAAATAACAAAAATCGTTTGTGAAAAATAGGATTTCATGTATAGATCCATTATTTAGAGAGCATATTTCATTGATATTATTGTATGTGCCCTTTCTTTTTTGTGATCTGCATTTCCTTCTTCTCTGTTATGAATTAATCTTGGTTTCTGATAAGACTCAAACACACTGGAATTTTCCTCTGTAAGACAAAAGCAATTTGCCCATTTTTTCATAAAGTATTAATATACCTTGTAGATGATTTTCTGGGACTGAGTTTTAGAAAGAGCATCAGAAAAATTTCTAACAATAATACTTTTGAATATAGTTAATAAAATTGTGATAGAAATTATACAATCCAAGCCATTCATTTAATAGATGAATAAATCTAGGCCAAACCTCTGGTGGTAGAATCTGGACTAGAAGGAAGTCTTTATACTCAGCCCCTGGCTATGCCAACAACATAAGGGCTGCTTCTGCCTTCATAAAAAGACATCTCCTTCAATATCATTCCCACTGCTCCACCTCTTACAACTTTGCTTCACTTACTTCATTTGAAACTTTTTAGGATCATACTCTGGCAGTTCTCCTTATTACATGTCTACCTCAGACAGTTAGTGAATATAAACACGAAAAAGGCCTATTCAAAATTCAGTAGAAATTTAATTTCTCATAGTCTCCTTACTATTGATTTCACCTTTAAAACATTCTTATATGATTTCTATGAGCATATGTGCATTTATCAGAAAGCAAAGTAAATGGCAGAAAATTATATTTTGCATGTGGAGTTAATTACTGCTGTATTATAATGGAAAATTGTACTTCTGAGATGAATATAGACTTAATCAAAATTCTCAAATGGGTTTGTGCTCACATGAAAAAGTACTGACAATTTTTAATTATTGAACGGCAAGTGATTATTGTAAGAGTTGCAAGAGCAAGGGATTTATTGTCATTTTTAGCCTCAATTCTTCACCATGAAAATTCTGCAATTAATTTTTAAAATTAACAAATGCAAGTTCAAGTACATTGACTGGTAAATGCAATCAACTATTGAACAAAATTATAGCTACCAAATTACGACTGTCAATCTAATCCTAACAGACTCTCAAAAAGATCTTATTTACACAGCCACTTATGGGTAGTTACTTAATCACAATTTAGGGTATTTGTGGATCAAGTGTTGTATTATTTAAGATAAGATAATTTTTAAAGGACATATTAAAACTAAAATCTTCAAAGCTGCCATTTGTTTGTGTTGTCATGCTTTGTCATACAAGATCTTTATGTCCTAAAAAGCAGATTGTCTCATCACTATCCTTGGGTGAGCAATGTCAATATTATTGTGTCAACTGATAACTATTTTGAATATGTTTCTGGATAATGGTAATAAATTATGTTTAGAAGTTCCAAAATATAAACACATATTATAATATTGTTGGGTTGGAAAGGATATTTAAATTTCATCTGTATTTATTCCGTTGCCTTTTAACTAAACTACAATCTTCTTAACTTGCCCTTAAATTAAGTTCTTTTAATTTTTAAGGAAATTTTTTGTTTGTCTTGTTTCATTCATTATATATATACAGATATATACATATATGTATATATATATACATATATATACATATAGTATACATATATATATATATATATATACATACATATACATATAGTATACATATGAAGATATTACATTGGCTGGAGATATAGCTAATGTTTAAGGCACTTGCCTACAAAGTCTAATGACCTAGGTTTGCTTCCCCAGTACACATATAAAGTTAGATGCACAAAGTGGCACATGTGTCTGGAGTTTATTTGCAGGGCTTAAGGACCTGGTTCACCTATTCTCTCTCTCTCTCTGTCTCTTTCTCTCTGCTTGCAAATAAATAAATAAACATTTAAAAAGATATAACTCAAGGCAAAATTAAAAGCATTCATGTGTAAATCATATCCTGCATGCAAAAATTTATAGTCATTCTAGCATGTAAAACTTGAGCAGCAGTTTAAATTTTACAAAGTGATTATTAGTAATATTGGCATTATCCCATAATCATTATCAATAGAGGATCACAGTGAAATGTGCTTTCAGCGCATAGTAAAGGTGGATATTATATATATATATATATATATATATATATATATATATATATGAATGATTTATTTTGCAGGATATAAATCCATCCATGCAAAGCATCTATCATCTGAATGCAAGTTTTTGGAGCCTCACAATCCATTCACACTTCACTGACTAATTCCTATAACTATGTCTATTGTGAAATGTCAAACTTGATCATTTAAATGATTGACTTATCCAATCAATTTCTTCAAATAATTGCTGTTCCCCTATCAAAGTTGACATTCTTCAGATCTCAATTTAGACCCTTCTTACTGGAAGGCATAGTTAATCCTCTCAAACTGGATTAGGTGGCCATTCCCCATCATCATATAGCATATTTCATGTATCTTAATGGAACATTTATAGTTTATTGACATTTGTGATTCTTCTAATATTTGCTGTTGGGTCCACTAGACCATGTGTACCTAAAGACTAGGTAACTCATTTGTCCTGTTCATTCCATATCTCTAGTACCTGAACAGAATTCCCAGTACATAGCATCCATTAAAGAAAGAAACTATACTTAGTGAAAGATTACATTGAATTAAATGGAATTACGTAATTAGTGGAAGTAGATGGAATAATTGTAAGTGGTTTATACATCTAGTGTTTATTGAGAGTTATTACAGTTCTGAAATGATACCACTTTTTTAATGAATTATTTGTTCTATTTCTTCTGCTACTTTAAGCCAAAGGTTTAAGATCAAGGAGAAGGGATTGATAACATCCCACTGGTCATACAGATGTTCAATCAATACACAGGCATTAGAAATTCAAGAATTAATCATTAGTGACATAATCACTTAGCTATAGGTTGATTGTATTTTCTAATGATTAATGATCTTTAGATACGTTCCAAAGTAGAAAGTCTTTCATTTTCTCACAAGACCAGTCGTGACAATGTACCCACAGGTAGCTGTCCTAAAGTTGGCTGAAGATTGTAGCAGCTTCAGAACAAAAATCAATGCTCATCATTGAATATATACACATATATACATGCATAATATTTCGTCAAAAATGTGGCTGCCTTCTTTATTTTTGCAGAAGGAGCTATAGCTCAGATCAGGAGGTAGCTCTGAAGTTAGGAGAGAAATTCACAAACGGCCGTTCTCAAACACAACAGTGATTACGACAGGTCAATATTAAGTGGATTCAAGTGGTCATATAGAGAATTTCCCTTCCTTCATTATAAATTAACTATACATATTATTTTGATCCTAAGTACTATTTCCCCATCTTATCAAAAAGACAAAAATATAAATGTCCAATATGCTGTGACATCTACTATATTAAAACTTTGTTATTGAATCTGTTTTCCTGCACATATATGGAATTAAGATTGGATCGGTGTCTACTGGCCATCCTCAAGTATGGAGGCCTCTGTGCTGCAGCTTCTGCTGCCACTGCGGCTAGTCCTACTGCCGGGTGCCCGCGCACTTCGTTGCCTTCACCTCGGCCATGTGTCCCGCACACAGGCTGTAAGAGCCAAGCTGTGTGCGACAGAACGGACACCCAGAAATGAACAGCAGCTGAGAAGAAAGGCATTACCTCCTAGGACTGAGAAAATGGCAGTTGACCAGGACTGGGCCAGTGTTTACCCCATTGCAGCACCATGTAAACCCTCAGCAGCGCCACTTCCGGTCCACATGGACTATCCTGTGAAAAAGGGTGTGCCCATGGCAAAGGAGGGCAATCTAGTACTTTTGAAGATCCCCAATTTTCTGCATTTGACACTGGCAGTCAAGCGCCTCAAGAACCAGGGGTAGGATGACTCCACGCTCTCTTAGTACAAAGATGTCATGAAGAGACTGCTGAATATGGAGTAAGGTGGGGGGGAGGGGCTGTGTAAATCGTGATGTGTTATCACTATTTGGCTATAAAGGTGAAATTGTGTGAACACACAATAATAATAATAATAATAACATAAAAAATAAAAAATGATTGGATTGCTGTCCTTTCAGCCCTGTCCAGGAGCATTAGTTTATATTCTGTAGATTCTCTTTTCTTATTCATATGCATGCAGTAAGTATGTTTTATAGTGGAATGAGAAGAATGTTGTGACTATTCCGACATTGACTTTAAATATCTACACAGGATTCCTGTCTTTGAGTGTTGGAAATATGGCTCAGCTGTTAAATGTTCCTGCTTGCAAAGCCTGACTGCCCAGGTTCAATTCTCCAGTACCCATGTAAAGTCAGATGAGCAAAATAGTGCATGTGTCTGCAGTTCAGTTACAGCAGCGGGAGACCCTAGTGTGCCCATACTCATTTTCTCACTCACTTTTTTATTTCTCAGAAAGAAATAGAGAAAGAAGGAAGGAAAGGCAGAAAGAGAGGTTCAAGTCCTTCATTCGCTAAAAAAGTTATCTTGACTTAAGTACATAATGGCACATGAGTATTAGACCATGGACAGAAAGGATTACTAGAAGAACCTTACTTCTCTATTGTCTCTTAAAAATATACATTTTGGTACTGGAGAGATTGTTTAGGGGTTAAGGCACTTCCCTGCAATGCCAAAGGAAACATGTTTGATTCCCAAGTACCCACATAAGTCAGATGCACAAGGTGGCATATGCATCTGGAGTTCATTTGCAGTGGGTAGATGAGGCACTGGCATGCTCTTTCTCTCTATCTGCCTCTTTCTTTCCTTTCTCTCACTTAAATAGATAAGTAAATAAATAAATATATTGTATCTTTTGAAATGTCACTCCACTTAAAGTAGTTGTTAGGCATGACCAAATAATTTCACAATCCTTCTCTCTACCAGCTAGGATGTAGGTCTATGCAACAGAAGAGCTAATGCTATACCTGCAGAGTGTGTCTTGTGTAGATATAAAATTTTCCTTTTTCTTCTCACTTTTTAGGTACCTCTTTTCCTTCAACAGCATTTGAAAGAAATTTCTACTGCTTTAAAGCAAAATACAAATTTTGTCTCTTATACAAATCTTTTTTTTTCATTAATACTCGTCCTTGTTCAACACTATTTTTTCATTTTAGAAGCAACTATGTGTAGCAGACAGCTTCTTGTCACTGAGATGAACATCCAGACCAGATACAGTTATGGAGGAAGGGATATATTGAAGCTAACAGATCCAGGGGAAGTTCCATAATAGCAGAAGAAGCTGGACCTGCTTTCACAGGCCCAAGCACAGAAAGAGAGATAGGCCACAAGCCAAATGCCTAAAACCACACACAAACAAACACGCTTTTCAGGGACTCCAGGCACTTTGCATATCTTTAGATTGGAATTTCAAATCCACCATCAAACCTTAGGGCTGAAACCTGAGACAATGGCACCTCCAGCAGCCAGGTGGCTACAGATGCCAAGTACAAACTAATAAAACACTGAATGTATAGGGGGCCATCTCTTCAAATTACCACACTATGCAATCAATTCTGCTTATTCATTATGCCTCCAATAAGCATATGACAAATATTTGCAGATAATTGATCAAAGAATCATGAGAGACACCCTCCCCTTATTTCAATAATATAAAGATTTATTCCTGGATTATCTTTGGGCACTCTCATTATTTTTCTTTTTTTTTTTGGTTTTTCGAGATAGGGTCTCACTCTAGCCCAGGCTGACCTGGAATTCACTATGGAGTCTCAGGGTGGCCTCGAACTCACGGTGATCCTCCTACCTCTGCCTCCTGAGTGCTGGGATTAAAGGCATGTGCCACCACGCCCGGCTCTCATTATTTTTCTTTATTAACAAGAGTTTTATGTCAAAATTGTAAATTCAGTCCTAGGTATTTTATTTTGCAAAGACATGTATTATTTTAATAACAAGGGCACATTTCATGTGCAGTGATTTTTGTGGATTAACACCTAGATATTACAGTGTGTGTTTTACAGTTTTTGATGTTTACTAAATTGGATTTACAAAGTTAAAGTATGATGTACTAAAATTTTATGCACTTACTTTCTCCATAATACACACCCATCCACATCCACACATATACACATTAGTTACTACTTAACATAACGTCTGTAGAAATCTATTTTTGGATTTGAAACACATATCTATCTTCTATGGTATCCTACTCTAAATATAAATACTACAGAGAAGAGTAAACAGCTGTAAGAAAAAATGGCACAATGAAAGTTGAAGAAAAATGATTGCACCTGGAACAGATCATTCTCAGTTAACTAACCCAATCACAGAAAGATAATCACTGCATAGTTTCACTCATCTATAGCACCTAACCTGTATCTACCCAAGATGCCAACATGCCCAGGAAGCATCTTGAGGATTAGACAATAGGGTGGGTGGAGAGGGAGGGGAGGGCAACGAAGGGGTGGGGGACACAAATCTAGACCCTAATGGCAATGGTACCATAAAATTCTACATCCTAAAAGGCAAACCAAATGGTTGAACCTTCACCAGGCCCTTAGAGGGAACACCTGAGTCACAAGGCACTGTAGAGGGTACAATAAAGTCTGACCTTAATCTTCTTCTTCTTCTTCTTCTTCTTCTTCTTCTTCTTCTTCTTCTTCTTCTCTCACTCTCTCTCTCTCTCCCTCTCTCTCTCTCTCTCTCTTCTCTCTAACTCTTTTGTATTAGTTATCTTTTTCTTCCTTCTCTTTGTGGGCACTGACCTGTAACTCCCAGTACCAGCATGTGGCTATTGTACACAATGAACTTTTGATTAGAGAGACCTACAAGGTTTCCTAAAAGAAAGACAGATTTTTGTCAGAGTACTTGATGACCCACCAAAGGTTAGTGGTAAGACCCTACTGCTGAAGATGCCATATGCCATTGACACGTAAAATGGAACGGCATGGCTGGAAGCTGGAAGACAGTCAGTCCCCAGACAGTCAGCGTGCCTAGTGCCAGAAAGTGCTACATGGAAGACTGGGGAAAAATGACCAATATCTGTCCAAGTAACTCATGGTCTAACCTACTTAGCAGCAAATAACCTGTCATGATGCTCACACAAGTTCAATAGTGGCACACAGCCATGGTGGGAAACCAACTGCTCTTGATTTGGCTATCTGATCCACTCAGTGGAACAGGACCCATAGCTAGAGCTGGGAAACAAGTCAGATCCATATTGAAACATGAGCCCGCTCTCCATTACCAAGCTACCACCAATCGTGGGCTATAAGAGGGCCTTCACCTATTAAATTCCCTATAAAAAAAATAAGGGTTATCCCATTTTTCTGCTGCTAACTTTACTCTCTGTTGGAGCATCTGTTTCTCTTTTTCAGATAGATGCAGATCCTAATGAGAGAACCACCCCATCATACCTCAAAAGGGCCCAGCTGAAACTAGGAATTGGTGAAACAAGCAAGGGTGCTGTTTTCTTGGTGAACCTGATACCAGCACAAGGGTGAAGGACATCAACATACAGAACAATAAACTCCTACAAATCAGATAACCAGAGACACAGAGGCTCCCAACACCTCATCACTGAAGCAAACCCAAAATGAACCCGACATGGCTCAGGGAAATTTTGTGGAAATGGGGTCCAAAAGAATGCCAGAGTCACACGTTTGGTCATGCTAGGCAGAGACATTTCCTCCTAACCATAAGTGTGTGCTAACTACACAATGCATGACCCATATACCTCAACAAGGAGGGGACAGGGGGAGGGTGTAGGACATGGACGAGGCTAACAATGGTAGCAACCTGACTGTATTCACTAAGTACAAAACTAATTAATAAAAAAAAGTAAAAGAAAAAGAAAAAGATACCAGTGGGGCCTAAAAAAGGAAAAGTTTATAGCACTGCCTTGTCATACCACAAGCCATACATTTTGGCATAAACCTTGCTTTCTATAGGGTTACAAACAAGAAAAACAACTTAGCACACAAGTTGAAAGAAGAAAACACCTCAACACACACTGGATGCTCATTTGCACTAGAAATTGTTTTCATGGTGAAATGTTAGAGTAAGCATTATTCCTCAGTACTCCAATATCTTACTCATTATATTTTACCAGAAAATCATTTGTTTGTGATTATATAAGCTCCTGGTTTTAAAAGTATTTTTAGTTAAGGACATCTTCATTTGTCAGGATGCATCCCAAAAATCCTGCTGGATGATGTTCTGGTCCCAAGGGAATCAAGTTAATGAAAAATATAAATGGAGGTCACAGTTTAGATAAACTCCAAGAGTAATGATCCTTGGTTGTTACAAAGTCAAAATTTAAGTCATTCTCATTTCCTTTCCTCCAAATGCTAGTGCTAATCATAAAACAAGGTAAAAATGTAAGCTTTATGTCATTTTTGAAGTGAATTAAACAAAATAAGTATGGACCAATCAACTTAAAGAGGTCTGCTAGTAATAACAAGAACATTCATGACATTGAATCATGGAAATGGTCAAAATCCTTCTTCCTTTATGTTGTATAGGCTATGGTGCAACTGCTGTGAGTGTACTTTCTGACTGTTGGAGATTGAGACTCTTGGCTCATGAACTCCACTTTTGAATGCACAATCAATGCAAATTTTCCTACATGGATTTCACTGTAATCCTGACAAGTTTCATGAAGAAGTAAAATGATATATAGAACACCAGGAAGCAAAAACTGTTATAGACTACATATAATAGCTCCTATGTTTGAAGATAGTAGATCTCAGTTCAAACATGCACCATTGTTTCTGTCTATAAAAGTACCAAAGTCTGCTCAGGATTAGAAGTTAAGAAAGTGAAAGATGTAACATTTAGAGTTCTTAACTAGGTTCAATTCTGCAGGTTTATTATTCTTCAGGGCAAATAGTTGCACATCATTGAGAGACTAATGGTGCAAATGGAAAGCTTAAACTCATTGAAAGTCTATTATATCATTCTCAGTATAACACTGTACCCTGAGGATTTCAAAGCTAGCCTTGCTACAAATTACACTATACACTCACTATATGCTGGGCCACTCCCCAGACTGGCAAGTTCAAGAATTAAATTAACTTAAAGTCAATGGTGTCTTATAGTTACTTCTTTTTTCCCATATATGTTTCACCTTTTCCTTCACCTACACTATCTTTGGCTTGTATTTTTGCCTATAAAACAGATCTTGACATTCAATCAGACTGCATCAATGGGCACAGGCAGCACTTGCTTCACAAAATTTTCTTATTTTAAAATGGTTCAATTGCCTGTGGAATGTAAAACTAATGTCACCTTGTTCCTTCAATATCCTTTGGCTCTATGCTGTGATCAAACCAAATCATTCTATCTGCTCAATAGCCATTCCCTGGGAACTATGAAAATCTAACATGTAGGTTAAAATAAATGATCTGTACACATGAGGAGAGGTCTCCTTATTCTTGAAATCCTACAGCTTCTAACTTGGAAGGAGTTTAGGATTTCTCACTCAGGTGAGTCACATTGTACTATCTCCATTTAAAGAGTTTAGGAATAGGTAGGTGTTGCAGTTTCAATATATCACACGTATAACTTAATACCTCTGTGGTTTTATTTCCTTATTTGCAAAATTGAGACTGAAAGAGTACATATTGTGTATGATTTTTCTAATGGTTAGAAAGTGAGTATAGCATACACAAAAAGGTAAAACTTACTAGTATTACTTATCATTACTATTTTACTACTACTATTACCCATTATTACATAACTCTATTTTTATATTAATGTCTTGTGTTGGGAACTGAAACTATGAGGAGAGTACTAGCATTTTGAAAGTAACTGGATTTGTGGAATGAATATATATATTACTAAAGGCATTTGTAAGATTGCTTTTCATGATATGGGCTGGCTAGTCACAATTACTACCTGCAGTGCGAAAAACTTGTAGTAAATAAGTCAATGAAATTGTATTCCTCAGCAGTCCCTATCTGGTGCTAAAGGCTTGAAGGATTTGAAGAGAAACTGGTCATTAGCCCATGCTGGAAGGCTGAAGAAGCTGGGTTCCAATGTTAGCAGAGATCTGGAGGAACAGGGTAAATGCACTCACCATTAAGAAGTGAAGGCAGTGATTCAAAAGCAGCACAAAAATCCTCATATCTAGGCTGCCACAATGGGCTATCCACTCTGGAGGAGAGCAGTATCCCCAGTTACTCCTTCCAGGAAATACCTGACCTGACCAGAGGTGGTATATCTTTTACATGATGCTTGATCCAAACAAATTGACAATTAAGAATAACAAGGATAATATTTTTTTTTTGAGGTAGGGTCTCACTCTAGACCAAGCTTACCTGGAATTCACTATGTAGTCTCAGAGTGGCCTCAAACTCTAGGTGATCCTCCTACCTCTGCCTCCCAATTGCTGGGATTAAAGGCATGCATCACCACATCTGGCTAACAAGGATAATTAATATTTTAAGAGGGAAATGAAACAATTATCATATATGATGTTTGAGGTAATGGATTAACTCTCAGATGAATCAGAGAAGATTTCATTGGGGACATTATTCTAAAAGTAAACATAGGAAATAGGTAGGAATTAGAGGGTGAAGGTGTGTTATGATACTGTTTTCAAAAGAAAAAAAAACAACAACCAAGAAATAACAGGACATATGATAAACATGTGATAAATTCAGGGAATGGAGAACAGTAGTTCAGTATGGGAAATTATGAATCAGGCTGACACATACAAGGGAAAGACATTAAATCCAGGCCTGAATCATACATTTTAGGCTTACTTGGCATACCTAATGAGTTCAATGGTGGTCTGTGGCATATAATGAGACCCCATCCCCAAAAAAGCAGTCAAACAGGATGGCATTTAAACTTCATTATGTAGAGAGTGGTAAATCTTGAAGTATTTTAAGCAAAAGGATGGGTGATTAACATTCACATTTTAGAAAGAAAATTTTGGTTGCAATATGGCAAAGATTTTGAGAGCAGGTATAATTAGTTAAGAATGTAGGCAAGAATTGGGAGGATGATCTTCTGAATAGAGAGAGAGAGAAAGAAAGGGAGAGAAAAGAGGAAACAGGGTGAGGATAAGTAGAAGGATTACAGAGATATTAAGGAGGCAGAGTTAGCAGTACTTGATTGATAGTATATGATAGTGAGAGAAAAGGAAGGTTTGAGGATTCATTTAAGGGAATGATTGTAATGTACCCAAAGTATAACATCAGAGACATCTCACATTTTGACTCATATGTATTCTACACTCCAGTATAGGAAACATAATGAACATATTGGGTCAGTTGGTTATATATGCTATTTATTTTGTACATTTATGGGGGAAAGTGTCTGTAGAGCTACATAGCCTTGGGAAAGAAATCTGGAGCCAAGCAAAGAAGTTATGATGTATCCTCTTTGTTAGTAATATCTGTTGGCTACTCCTTACAGGTTGATAAACAGTGACAAGTTTTCTAGTTCAAGACCATATATTGGTGATAAAATGTTTATTTAAAAATGTTCAGGCTCCTTGGATCAGTGTGCTTTGCTGATAATGGCGTCTCTCTCTTCCTTTCTAACCTCTTCCTTACTTCTTCCCTTCACCATCATACTGGAAATGGGAGCCACTAGCTTGTACAGTATTTACAAAGCTGAGACAGCAACAGTATCCATCATTCTTATACTATTCAGAGCTGCATCTGCAGCCCTAGACACTGATTTCTAATGTTCATTAAAAAAAAACTATGTCTATCTTCTTAAAGTATCCAATAAAGCAACTAATTCAGGATACCAATTCATCATGTTGCTATTTATCAGAATTTTCACTGGACCTGTATTAAAATTCTCACAGAATATAAAAAAAATACTGTTGTATACAGCTCTATGTTGCTGGGATGAACTTCTGAACAAGACATAATTTATGGGAAGAAGGGAATTATTTGAAGCTTACAGGTCCAGGGGAAGTCCCATTGATGGCAGAAGTATCTGGCCCCCTTTCACAGATCCAAGCAAAGGGAAAAGAAAGAGCAAAACTGGCAGCAAGACAGCAAGGAATCCAGGTAGAGCTCAAGCACTTTGCATACCTTTAAGCTAGAAATAAGGTCCAATCAGCCCTCAAACACACCATTGTGGTGGACCCTAAGATCCAACCTGCCCCTCCAAACATCTCTTCCATCCAGGCAGCTGGAAATATAAGTTGCAAGCTTTAATAAAACTCCTGAGCCTATTAGAGGACATAAATTCAAACTACCATAAATACATTGAAATCTGGATGTAAGAGTGTAGTAATGGTGTCCTATCAAAAGGATGTTTATAATGAATAAGCCAAAGAAAACTTTAAGAGTAATGATTTTACCATAGTGAAAGGAGGTCTACCTCAAGTGGTCCACAAACAGCAACTTGAAAACTTCAAGGAAATTATTACTAAGTAGTTTGATTGATTATATATCTTTGATTTACCCTTGTTTTTCCAACCATAGTGCAGATCTGTATAGTATGAGAATAGTGAATACTGTTGCTATCTTAGCTTTGTAAATAATGTGAAATCCACCAGCTTCCATTCCTAATACCCTGGTGAAGGCAAGAAGGAAGGAATGCAAGGAGAAAGAAAGGGCTGGAAGTATTTAGTTAAAAGAGTCATATTTTAATGCAAACAAGCATTAAGTACTATTAAAGGAATAGGGTGCATGTAGATATATGGGATTAGTATCAGAATATACATAGTCAATGGAACAGATTTAAAGGTCTAGAAAGAAATGCTTATGTTTTTATGAACTTATAATTGACAAGGAAATCCAATGAAAAAAGAATAGTCATTCCATAAATCATCTAAGACAACTGTATATCCATATGTAAACAAAGATAAATTTACCTTTACTTCACATAATATGCAAAACATAGCTCCATATGGACGATAGACCTAAATTTAGGCACTGAAACTTTAGGCACTGGAAAGAAAAACATGAGAAAAGGCTTTGTGACCTTAAGTTGTGAATAAAATGTTTTACATATGATACTCAAAATATAATCCATAGGAGAAAAATCATAAATTGGACTTCATTAGAATTAAAAACTTCTGGCCTTTAAGTCTCCCACATCAGCACAACCACTCTTTAGCTACAACCCTTCTGGAAGGTGAAAGTCTATTCACAAAGGACTGAATAAAATATTTATTTAGTGATTTGTTCTCAAAGTATAGCCCTGCATGTGGGATGTAATATTAAACAAACATGTTTAAGTCTATGTGCTCTTCCACTAATGACACTACTGTGAGATTTTGACACATTTCAGATCAGTCCCCATTTGGGCATATTTGTCAATATAGGAAAATTAAAAATTACAGCTGACTTTCAAAGTAAGTGACAAAAAATCTCTGCAGTAATGCTTCCACCACTCCTCTTTTAAGTCCTCTGCCATTTCTCCATAAGTTAAATAAAATAAGAAGAGTAGATCTGAGTGTTTGTTTTTTGTTATTCTTGAATTAGGTGACTTAAAATAGATTAGGTTGACTGAAGATTAACATGCCAACCCAAGCTTGAGTGTGTGGATTTCCAGTCACCTACATACCAGTGGATATTAACACAGACTTGTTGTACAGGTTGGGGATTATCTCTAGAATTTCACCATCATTTGATGTCATTAAAATTGTTCATGTTTGTTTTTTTTTTTCCTAGAGGAAGTGGGAGTATTCAAGGTTGGCTATTACAATGGGGTTTTGTATTAGAAAGGACAAACTGGGCTCAATTCCCTAGCTTTATTCTTTTTTAGCATGGACTTTAAAGGAAGTTATTTAAAAGGTGCTTTATTTATTTTTGCTGTACTATTAATTTGTTTGTGTTGAAGGAATTATTTTTTCATTTTCTTTTTCCATGCTGGAGATTAAACTCAAGGTCTGCTGGGCAAATACTCTACCACTTAGCAACACTCTCAAATACCCAGAAGAATAGATTTAATGGTATGCTTTGATTATGAAGTGTACACATTACAAGGAATGACATCTTTACTAACTAATAAAAGAAATAATTGCTGTGAGCCAAACAAGTAATAAGGCACTTACTTCCTTTCAGTACATAGAAGTTCTGCCTTACAGAATTTTTTCTTTCATTGCCAGTTAAGAAAGTAGGATGTTATTTAAATTTGGAAAGCAGAAACTGCTCTTCTTGTGAATTTTTAGTCAAAATTTACTGAATCTTCTGTCATAGTATACATTAATGCTTGGGATAGGATATTTTAAGTGCCAAAAAAAAACTCCTTAATATTTTTTGTTGTCTATATCTTCTTTGAAAAGGAAGGGGAATATGGAAAATTTTGTGTTTGTTTGCCTCTGATTTTTGGCTGTGGAGGAAACTTCAGGTAATACTTCAGTGAGAAGAGGTAATAATATGAAATTCTGGCTTTCTTTTAGGAGGAAGCAATGAAAACATCAAAATGATTTGTGTGTTCCTGGTACATACCATGTTACAGACACATCAAAGGTGCCTATAACAAGATTGAATGAGAACTGATAATAATTATTCAATTTGGGTCTTATTTCTTGATTTCTAACTAGGAGCACATGAAAGAGATTGCAGAACAAATTATGATAGCATTCTCCCATTTCTTCAAAGTATCTATTTTGCACAGATTTGTTTCATAATAGGAAATAATTTTTAAAGCATCTGCACAAATTGATTTCTTAGATTTTATGCATTACTGACAGAGATAAAGCTTTGATGCTTGGTATGACAAAACATAAATTTATTGAAATTCTGACTAGGAAGTCTCTATCCTCTGTTCTTACTTTATACCTCCCTTTGTAAAATGCAACTAGCTGGTAGGAGACAGCCTTCTAGTTTCTGACAGGAACTCCATGGGCAGAGTATAGGCACTGTGACTTAGTTTTATTTTACAATTGCTTCTGGAACTTCCACCAAATTCCTTTGCTAAGGCAAGGTTCATTGTGACTTAGGGTTGAATAGGAAAAAATATGTCAGTTAATCATAGATTCCCTGGCTTCTCCAGCTGACAAATATTTTCCATGCTTGAAATTAACTTCCTCTTTCAGGTTTACAATGCTTAACTAGTTTAAGATTCTCTTGATGTGTTTGTGTTTTATGTGTCATATATGCCCTTTCTCTACATAGTAGAATAAAATTAAGCCAGTTTAGAGTTCAAATAATACAAATATTACAGTCTACAATGATTTTTCCCTAAAATAATCTAGTTTACACTTTGAAACCCCATTTTCTCTGCTGTTAAATAATTTATCCTAAGTGACTCAAATTAAATTCAGTAAATAAAATTTTTCTTAGTCAGATTGTGTTTTCTCCTTATAACTTAAATTCTTCCAAGAGTTACATTAAATCTCTAAAGATCTAGCATTATTGAGAAGAGATATCTGCTCTTTGGTCCTTGGCAGGTGTTCTTGATAGCATCTGGTGAAATGCACTATGGATTCCAGTTTATTATCTCTGCAAGGCATTCTATCTTCCTAGTCCTGTCATTTTTAGGTTTGTCATCACTTCCTTAGCAACTGTTTTCTACTCACTGGAGACAAGTAGTATTTTAAAACTTTATCCTTTCTCCCTTAGGCTTCAGGAAATTAATGGAATAGTTGCATGCTCTCTATCTTAGACCCACCACAATTAGACACACCATTTCTATGGAATTGTAACTTAACTATATTGACACTAGAAATTTTTTTTTCAAGTTCTATGACCACTTTGAAGTTCATTTGAACATTTAAGCATCAGTCCTCTCTATTCTGTCAAACCTAATAATTTATGTACAGTTTCTATTACCCCAATTCAAACCCAAGGACATGGCTTGGGTAGAGGTATTTGCAGAATCATTTTTCAAAAGTACCAATAGGTGTTTCTGTCTTGCTTCTCCTTATCTTCTCCCTCTTCCTTCAGTTCCCAGAATCTCTTTATACCTTTGGTGATGGAGACATGACTTATTACTCATTGTACTTTCTTCTAATCACAATTCTATAGCTTTGGACTCTTATTGCTCTTGGTAGTCTTCCTTTGCAACTGTTCTCTGCCACTATGCCTAAAATAGATTTCAAATTGATTATTCTTTCCCTATTTCCTCTATTTGCCCTTATGTCCTTAAGCAATGACTGTCAAGAATTAGCGTAAAATGGAGAGAGCTTTGAGGTAAAAGACTTAGGAAATTAGCACACTAATGCTTCTAAATGATATAGTGCATAATAAAAATTGCAAACAATGGTGTAATTCAAGTGTGGGGGTATGCCATAGGGATGTCAACTGGAACTTCAAATAACCCCAAAAATATAAACAATATTTTCAACAAGCATTCCAACTACACATGTTCTCCTAAATCATTCACCTATCAACATTGCTCTTCTCTGTACACCTAAAAGAGAAAAGATGCACTCCAGAGAGAAGGGGGCCAAATATTTTAAAAAAATCCCTTTCTATGAGTTAGTAGTTTGCTTCTAGTATATGAATGGAAGAAAAACTGAATGAATATGCAAGTATGCTAACATTAGAAATTCAAACACTTGAGCGAGGATAGTCTTTGATTGAAAATTGGGAATCTAGAAATTGTATTTGAATTACTTTCAAATTTCTTTGATGTTTAAGATTTTCTGCCTTTGTTCATTTCATGGTTAACTTTAAATCATATATATATATATATATATATATATATATATATATATGCAATGTAGAGAGAGATAGGTGAGCCAGGGCCTTTTGAAAGTGCAAGTGAACTCATATACCACTTGGTGAATCTGGCTGTACATGGGAATTGGGGAATTACACCTGGGATGGCACATTTGGCAAGCAAACACCTTTAACCACTTAGCAATCTCTCCAGCCCCCAGATTCAATTCCTAAGCCACTCACATAAAACCAGACATAAAAATAGTGCATATGCCCGGCATTCATTTGAGGTTAAGAGAGCCTGGCAAGCACATACATACATACACACACATGAAGATACATAAAAGTATTTTTAACTTTTAAAAATGTTAATTCTGTAGATCTGCTTGCCTAATGTCATTAGAATCTACTCTCTTTTGATTGATTTGAAAACTTTAGTCTCATTGATCAGTAAATTTTTGCAGAACCATTTGGCCTCTGATATTTTTATGTAGTTATCATACTTTAAAGGATATAATTGATAAAAAAAATCTTTGAGTCTGAGACAAACATTTTCAGATGTTTTCCTACATAAATTTGCAGGTGCTACCAGTCTTAATGACCTAACCTTACTATTTTGAAGGCTATTTTATATAAGCAATGTGGCATCCTGAAATAATTACTGAAGCAAATGAAAAGGTAGAAGAATCTTTTCCTGTATTATAAAATAATGGTGGTAACATATTCTGTCCCAGTCTTCTTGGATTCAAAAGGGATAAAGGTTTGCCTGTTTGCATTATTAAATAAATCAGATGAAAATATGTAAATAGTCATTTTTTGTTTGATGCACTGGTGAAATCCAGCTGTCAAAACCAGTAAAACACCTGCTGAATAATTTTTGAAAGGCATGTTATAATTTGCCATGACCACTGATGCATCTGATGACTTTAACATCACTCAAAATATCACAAAGTGATGTTTCTCTATGAATCCTCCATATAAACATAGAACAAAACTGATATATTCATAATGTACAATTTTGTTTAGGCAAGCAAAAAATTTCGTATTTCTAAATTGCTTTCTCATTTGGACTTAAAAGTACTTACTAAAGACAAATTCATGCACCTACAAATAAATACTAAACCACGAGCTTCAGAAGCAAAATTTAAAGTTAAACAATGCATCTCAAATGAACATGCAAATTAGGTTTGTTTGCCTGTATATCCTCTTTGTTTTCTCCTCTATCTTTTCCATGTTCAAGTGTTCAGTATTCTCATGATCTTTTTGATCATATCTTTAGTAATGGGTAGTCTGATGTTATTAATCAGGGTTTTCTAGAAGAACAAAACTGATAGGATTAGCTCACAAGATATGGGATGGACAGTATAATAATGGCCGTGTGCAAACTGGAGTATCTGGGAACCAAGGAGCTGCTTAGTCCACTAGCCTGTATGCAGCCTGGAGAGTCTGAGAATCTAGTAGCTTCTCAGCTCATAAGGCTTTGTATCTCAACAGTCATAATTTGGTTCTGAAGGCCTTTCAGATTCCTGAAGTGCTATTGGTCTTTACTCCAGTATGTTCCAATGTCCATGAAAGGTATCACCAACAGGGCAAATTCACTCACCAGCAAGCAGAGTGGACAGCCAGATGAAAGGCTCTATGTTTTGTCAACACTTCTTTATATAAGGTCCACCATGATAAGGATGCCAATTCTGGAGGAAGGACTTGCTCCTTCTGTTAATCCTTCCTGGAAACATCCTCATAGGCCCACCCAAGAGGCATGTCTCATTTGATTGCTAATCTGATCAAGTTAACAACAGAAACTAAAGACACATCTGATAAACTTTGTTTTCTCTGAAGACACATTGACTTGTTCCTCAAAGAAAACTTGTAGCTGAAGAGAATTACTGGATAGACAATGGCTAAACTCAATGGAATGAGTATTATTGGAGACATAAAGACATTAAAGGAAGATACTTGGAGTCAGGGACATAGTACTCATATCATTTATACCAGAAAATATTTTACTATCTTGTTCATTTGTTTATGTTTGTATTTGATTTTATTTCTTTTCTATGTGTTATATTTATCTGGACTCAAATTTGTATTGGTAAATTTGAGTTACCCAAAGGAATAAACATAGGTGAGTCCATGGGTACATGCCAGATATTTTAATGCTAAATCTAATTTCCTTTATTTCATTTGCAAGCCCTACCACATATGAGTCACTCACTGTTTCCATAATAAATCCACATGAAAAGGTCAAAATTTATATGGAGTAAATGATAAAATACAAAGGGGATTATTTAGATAATAATGGAGTTCTATAAAATGAGCATCACTAGAGCTGGGGTGACAGCTTAGTTGGCAAAGTGCTTGCCTCCCCAGAATGAGGACATGAGTTAAATCCCCAGAACTTGCCTGAATTTTTTTAAAGCCTACTGTGATGACAGACACTTATAATTCCAGCACTGTAGAGGTGAACTGAGGAGGATACCCAGCGCTCACTGCCCAGCCAATCTAGCCTAATTGGTAAGTTACAGGACAATGGTAGACAAAAAGAGGTATATGGCATTCCTGAGAATGACACTCAATGTCCTATATGTGTTCCACACACACATGCACATATGTACAATCACCACACACACATACCTAAAAATCAACAGAAAATTCTTATGTAAGAATACCCAAGGAAATCACTATATAAAACATTTTATACTTTTGAGGGAAAAGGGAATTATGCTTTTCCAAAATTTCATCAATGCTTATAAATATAATCATAACATTGTATTCATCCTGCTATTTGTTTGAAACTTTTTAATTTTCTCACTGCCTTAACCAGTCCTGAGGGGTACCAGCTATGTTTCAAGGATTATAAAGAAGTTGATTAAAGAGACAAAGTATACAAAGGAAAGTTATGGAACAAAGAAATTTAAGTAGAAAGCTACAAGAAAGGAAATATTTAGCAAAAATAAATTTCACAAAAAAAATCTATGCACAACTATCTTCTGTTAGCCCCGTGACCATGAAATTAGAATCCAGGCCCTACTTCCTGCAAAGGGAATATCCTTTAGGCAAATATTTTTAAGCATTGGTTTTAATTCACATACAGAGATGTTATTTCCCAAGGGAAAATATGGCCACTCAACATTCTGTTTCTTTATTATCCTTTATTCACAAAGTTATATGGAGGTAGGTAGAATGGTAGATGGTAGGTAAAACTAAAAGCCAGATTGGTAATTATTACTGTGTGCTTAATGACAGTTAAAGAGTGCACTTACTCTAAATCAATGCTGCCAACTTGAGAATAAACAAGAGATTTGAAGGCAATCATAATAACTCTTATTTCACTAAGGGGACTGATGCTATTGTTATGGAAACCGTTGGAGAGAACCCAAAGTGTCTTGTAAATACCATTACTTTGTTGTGTTGCTCATTTGTTTGTTCCTTATAGTTCCTTGATGTGTCCAATAATTTCAAATAAATAAAACAAATGTTTTAAATATTATGGATCTCAAAATATCTTATAATCAGTATTTTATGAATGAAATCAAATGCAAATGTTGCAGTATCTTAGCTGCACATTCAGAAGGTCAGAAATTATCCTAATAGATATTGTTTCTTTCAACTTGAACTTTCTTAACTTCAAGGTTATTTCTAAACTTGAAATTAGAGTATCTCTTGCAGAAAGTACAAGACTTGCTTTGGTTTCCATATACGAATGTAATAATATGTCTACTATCATTTAATAGCATCTTTCCCTTTTTTTGTTCAGGGTCTGGTGTGCTTGAGATAGTGTTGAAGCATTGTACATGCTAGGAAAGCACTCTAGCTCAAAGCTTCGCCTCACTACTAATTACATTTGTAACATTTCCTTTCAGTGGCCTCCTTTTTTTTCTATTTCTAAACAGAATGAACAGTCCCAAAATAAGGAAATTGAAGTAGGTATCTTCTGCTACACAACCTGTTTTTACTCATTAGCAATTTAAATTAATTTCACATGAATTAAATCATCCCAACATTTTAGTATTAGATGATAAAACAGTAGCATTCTTATTTCATTGCATTAAACACAGCAAAGGTTATATTGTAACATATAGATAATACAGAGCAAATAACTTATGATGGATGAGTCTATTTTAAGAGTCCTAAAATTAAGCAATTTTTTTCTTTTTTTTAAAATTTTTTTCTGTTCATTTTTATTTATTTATTTGAGAGTGACAGAGAGAGAGAGAGAGAGGCAGATAGAGAGAGAGAGAGAATGGGCACGCCAGGGCTTCCAGCCACTGCAAACGAACTCCAGATGCGTGTTCCCCCTTGTGCATCTGGCTAACATGGGTCCTGGGGAATCGAGCCTTGAACCGGGGCTAACGTGGGTCCTGGGGAATCGAACCTTGAACCAGGGTCCTTAGGCTTCACAGGCAAGCGCTTAACCGCTAAGCCATCTCTCCAGCCCAATTTTTTTCAAAATATCCAAATTTAGACTTATGGATCCAGAACCTAACAAAGCTATTTTTCTCTTTTGGGTTACCTCACTGTTAACTTATAAACAGATAGATGAAAACACAATATAGGTGTTTTCTTTTTCCCTAAGATGACACATGTTACAATTGTAAGGGTGTTTTAAGACAAAATAATGCCAAGAGCCTACACTTAGTATTTCTTCCTAACTTTGGTTGCAAATAATATCTATTCCCACCTTAGACAGTCAGTATTGAGTCACTTAACACTAAGACCTCAAAATCTAACATAATTGTAAAATAGCCTCTCCATCACTTCAACACAGTAGAAAGAAAAGGCTTCAAACTCAGTCCATGAACACTTTTAGGAACTCTATAAAATCATTTTAAAGACAATTTTGGAACTACAATTTTATGACTTTTGAAAAATATATGGACATTTCAAACAGATACACTTTAAAAGCATTGTTTTTCTTACCCATGTGCTACGTCTGATGGAAAATGTGACTTCTGGCTTTTTTAGACAATAGATTCAAAATCTAATAAGAAGGGCAGTGCATTTTACTTCTAGGATTTCTTTCTCTAAAGGATTTCCCCTACTTTTCTGTGGTTTGGTCCACAAATCCTCACACCAGCTATCCAGGGCCAGCAGGAGGTAAGACTATCACCCTTGCTCTATAAACAAAGAAAATGATCTGCTCACAGATTAAGTGATTTGCTTGCAATCTGACTGTGGCCCAGATATGGGTAAGGCATAGAAAGTTGAGATGACAGAGAACACTAAGGACAGGAAACAATAATGTAGGAAACCTTTTGTGCTTGTTAAGCCTTTGAATTCAATTTAACCTAAATTACTTTTCTGTTTGTTTTTTGATTTTTGTTTTTTTTGTTTTTGTTTTTGTGTTTTTGAGGTAGGGTCTCACTCTAGCCCAGGCTGTCCTGGAATTCACTATGTAGTCTCACAGTGGCCTCAAACTCATGGCAATCCTCCTACCTTTGCCTCCTAAGTGCTGGGATTAAAGGCATGTGCCACTATGCCATGGCTTAGTTTAAATTTCTAAGAAAACACAGAAAAAAATAAAAAAAGTCATATTTGATGGTGAAGCAGAGCAAGACCATGATCTCTAGATTATGAATTTTCAAAATTAAGGGATACTAATTTCAAACCATGATGAACATGAAAACAAGACAGGATATCTTGCTGCCCCTAAGCTGCAAATCAATACCTAGTGTTTTTTCCTCAGTGTCTTAGAAAGCTACTTAGGAAATAGTTCAGATAGTGTAACAGTTCCATTGCCATGTAAAGAATGATCTCATAGAGAATTAAGGACCTTCAGACTTCTTAGGTCCCAAACTGAAACTTTCTCCATGTCTTTTCTTCCATTTCCTACCTTGCTTGCTTTACCATTTCCATTGTCACCTTAGCAGGGCTTTCCATAATCCGTTTGTTTGTTGTGATAAATGCAAAAAAACAAATATAGACTCAGTAATTTATTATTTTAAAATGTTTTAGATTTTAAGAATGCTGACATCTGGGAAATTAAGGCTGAGTGGCAGTATAATGTGAGAACCACTCCCTTTATATTAAGTTAATCCATTGATCTATGAATGAATTAATCCATGAATAACTCATAATCCAATCACCTTCCCCAAAGTCCCACTTCTCAAATTCATGCAGTGATTTTAGGACAGAGATTCTTGCTAATGCATACATCATTAGGCAATTTTATCATTGTGTAAACATACAGTGTTCATACACAAACCTGAGTACTATAGCCCAATTGTCCTAGTCAACAAGCCTATGCAGCCAATTACTATACTAGTACAGCAGATAATTTGAGCACAGAGGAATTTGTGTATCAAAAATATGCAAACAGTTTAGTTTATATGCCAGCATTACCACAAATGCTTAAGTAATGCATTACTCTATGATGTAATGTTATAACATCATGAACTCATATAAATTTTCAGTTCCATTAGAATCTTTTGGGATCAGCATTGTATAAGGGGTCCAGAATTCATTAAAGTAAAGGTAACATTAAGATATGACTTCTGGAGATGGCTATAGTTACAGCTCAGAAGTACAGCAATTGCCTAGCATGAACAATCACCACTACAGAAAAAAAAGAAAACCTAGACAAACTAAATAAAACATGTTTTTTATTGTATAACATGAAATTTGAGGTGATGAATTCAAACTATAGCATGACTTAAAGAACTTTGTAGTTAGAAAAATATATCTTAAAAATCACTTAGCCTAGTTTTTCTTAGTTTCTTAATTCAGTAAGATAATCCTCAAAGGAAAGTGTTTTAATAGGTTTTTCAAGGTACACTTAAACATAGTAGGTGCTTTAAAGTGTTACCCTGCGAATGAATTTTTTCATTTTTTTCTAGTCAAGATTTTTCAACATTAGTTGGCTATATGACACCATTTTGTGGAAAGTATGTCATACCTATAACACCTGCACAATAAATCTGGGAACACAGATGAAGTGTAACCTATTCATTTTGCATTTTACAGTGCTCAGAGTGAGATAGAAATATGTCCCACAGTCACAGAGCTAATAAGTACTGAATCAAAAATGAGAGGTAAGTCTCCAAAATCCTATTCTTATCTTCTTTTCATTCTGTCTCTTTCCTCATTGTCAACATATAAATTGGATATAATAATTTATTCTATCATGATTATACTTTCTGAATAAAATTTCATTTTCCATTCATAATATTAACTCATTACTTGTATAGTTATCAAAATTCAGAAATTATTGTAATAATGTGAGGAGACTTTTAGAAGGAAATATACCTGGGATCCAGAAGCAAGTACTCTACCTCTGAGCTATAGTCCTAGGACCCTGCTCTTTATGTTTTTCAATATTGAAACAATCTCATCAAATTACTCAGGTTGACCTTGAACTGACTATGTAGCCTAGGCAGGCCTTGAACTCATGATTCTCCTGCCTTTGCCTCTTCAATAGCTAGGATTACAGGTATACAACACTAGGCGCAATATGAATTGGAGTTATACTAAACATGTAGCATTTTCCTCAGGTATTCTTGATTTAATTAGTCTTTGACTCACAATAGACTTGCACATTTTTCTTTGCCCATTTCCTTATACATGGCACCTGTGAGATGTAATCAGTAAATTAATTAATTAATTTCACTGCTAAACATTTAATCTGGGGCATACAGCATCCTAGTAAGGTTTCTAACTATAAGCTATGCCCTTATCACACAAGATTTATTTTTATCAAATATAGATAGTACGTATCTGCTTAAAATCATTGAATAAATAATAATTATTTTAAAAATACAATCAAGTCCTATCTTTCCTGAATGACTGCAACTTCCAAAATCAACAACCTACATTGCTACCTTAACAATTGGTGTGCGGTTACCACACACGTCTTGCATCCCCAGGTATACATTTTTGCTCTCTAAAAGATAACTGAAATTTTAGTGGAGAGAAATTTTGAGATCAACATTGGTGGAGAAGTCAAAAAAGGAGGACTACACACAGAGAGGGAAGAATCTATGAGATAGTCCCAACTAAGACCTCTGCTTAATTCTATTAAGAAAATTGGAACTGGACAGGAGATACATCTCTCTTAAATAAAATCGAATTTCTAATGTTAAGCATCTTGGGGAAAAGACAAATCATCTTATAGGAACCTAAAACTTCAATAGTGTTAAACAACAGGGAAACTATTGTTCTTAAATATTCTGTGCATTTGATTCCTTGCCTAACTGAGGACTTTTCCAGCTAATAGTGATCATACAGAGGCATTTTTGGAGCTTGGTTTGAATCTAGACAGGGATAAGTGACAACATGAAAATGGATATCTTGGCTTTGTGTAGTTAATGTTGCTCTTTGAGGTCCATACATATTTATTCATCATATAAAAATAAAAGCCATGTTTCAACTGCATGGCAGAAAATTAAGATAAATTCTTTGTTATCTACCACTTGTCCTACCATGGTGATAGAAGTAAAGTTACCTCTCCATTAACCACCAATACTTTGTGGCCAGCTCAGAGATGGCAATGTGAAATAGTAACATTCTCAGGAGAAAAAATGAGTCTGAGGTAACCTTTTCTTTGTGTGCAAGTTTATTTCAGTATCCTCTCAGAAGTGCTAGCTTTTAATTTATTAAGGACACTGGCTCGTTTGCAATCCATAGGCAAGTGAAGGACCCAGTTTTTATCATGTCTACTGATTACTCTCTAGAGGTGTACCTTTATCTATTTGAGGCATAACCCAAATACTGATTTTCATATTTGCATTAATACCTTTCCAGGTACTTAACAGAATTTGAGGCAAATCATACTGAAATTGAAATGTGAAATATAGGTTCTGTTCCCCTGTTGTATGAATTTGGATGAGCATGAATATCAGTGAGCCTCTAAAATGTGGGTCTATTTTGGATGCTTTCTAAGATATCTTCAAGTAGTGATGTCATCTAATATCCTTTGCTAATTTGACAACTGCTGCAAACAAATGAATCATATAAGACAGGCCTAATGGACTTCTTTCAATACTTGCAGATATCTAGGTATATGTTACCTGAACATTTTCCTAAGGTTGTAAGTTTAATTTTGAATAGAGCTGGAAGAAAAAAAATGGGATTTGTATTTTAAAATACTATCCCCACTAAAGAATATAGCTAAGGTGAGGCTGGTTAGATGGCTTCATGGGTAAAAACAAAGACATTCTACCTCAAACAAGAGCAGAAGGCAAGGATCTACAACAAAAATTGTCATCTGACCTCCACATGTGTATAGTGGTACATGTATACCCACATACACTCATGTGCACAGTGGCAAGTGTACACACAGAGAAAGAAAGAGAAATAGATTTAACAAATTTAAAAAGAATGTGACAGTGGCTGGAGAGATGGCTTGGCAGTTAAGGTGCTTGTTTGCAAAGTCTACAGACCCAGGTTTGATTCCCCAGTACCTACATAAGCCACATGCACATGATGGCTCATGCATTTGGAATTGACAGTGGCTACAGGCACTGGCGTGCCCATTCTCTCTCTCTCTCTCTCTCTCTTCCTCTCTCCTAACAAATAACTTAATTAATTGAATTAAAAAAGAATGTGGCAAAGATGATTTTGAGCAGTAAAGGGAATGAGATATATAAAGTCTGCTTGGGATTCAGGACATGAAGGACAGTTTCTCAAAACATACAGAGAAATAAAATGCAAAAGCAAAAAAATTTGACTGTATAATATGGGTCAGATGTATGGTTTTTCTGCCTGAAAAGAGATCCAACAGGCAGCATGGGAGAGACTTATAATCTTAGTCACTACATCTCTCAGCATAGTACAGGTTGTTGCTCCTACCTTTACACTTAATTTTCCTTCTCACTCACCAATCTTCTCACCCAAATTAAAGGTGTTAAAGTTAGGGATGTATTCCATTCATTAGCAGTGACATAAATACAGCCTACTCTCTCAAGGGAAAAGGTTATTTTTTTTTCTCTAAGGTCCTTAAATAAGCCATTGAAATGTAATCTTTCAGGAGCTTGTTCCTATAACCTACAAGATTTGGAAGAGTTATGTGATATTACAAGACCTCAGAGGGCACTTCCAAAGTACAAAATGTTGTGGAACTGAAAAGAATTTCTAAAATAATAATTACTATTATCATTTGAACAAAGCTTGTTGCTTTGGTTATAATACATTCTGCATAATGACTATGCCTGCACAAGAGTTTTCACTCATCTATGTCCCTGTAACAATTCCTCTCTATACTGAATGAACTAGACTATATTGTGCACTGAAAAGAAAGCTGAACTCAACTAAATTATTAGCAATTCTTTTGTTCTGTATTCAAAACGGAATTATTCTTAAATTATTTGAGCCAGCCTCCTTCCTCATCACCTGCATATGAAAGTAGAAAGTGAATGCCAACCAAAGTCCATAAATGCATATCTCCAGGGTACAATACCCCAAACCAAAGATACATTATAACGTTAGCAATATATAATGTGTGAATTTTTATAGCCACAGATACTATCTTAAAATCTGTACATTAAATAATACATAAACATTTGTGTGTGTTTCATATTTTTACTGCTTTATTGCCAACTTAGCAGTTTTCTGATGAATGGATTTCTGACAATTGCCTTGATGAGGTAGGTGCCCTTCACACAGTAGGAGCAGAAACACAGACTTCTAATGAGTGAAACAATCCATGTTAATTGAGTATTCAGAAAAAAAAAACTGAGGAAAGTCAATCAACTGAGTTGGTAAATTGGTTGCTATGGAAACATTTTTCCTGATTTGAAATGAACCATAGCAGGACAAGAGCAGATTTTACACAAGCTACAAGCTGGCAGTAAGGGAAAGGGGAAAAACAGCATGCTGCTTTCTTCATTTATTTCTGGTTTGGACATTAATAGGTAGATAGAAATGGCAATGTATTCTTTATTTTAAGTTTAGGAAGGGAGAGCTACCTCTTTATTAGTAGAATCCAGCAATTTTAATGGAAAGCTGTTTTCTTGGGTGAGTTCTGCCATTAGTAATAAATGGATCCAGAATAAATGGATCCAATAAATGGGTGAAGAAAGAAAAAAATCTGTGAGGTTTAGTGCTAACGTTGTGCAGAATTTGCTGAAGGCAGTGGACAGGCAAAGGACAAAATATCATTGTTTTAAGTCACTCATGTTAAGAAAAATAACATTATTTTAGTTGGTGTGCTTGGTTTTTCATAGCTCAATTTCATTTTGTTGTATTTTATGATTGGAGAACAAAGACCCAAATATTAGGCTAAATGTATAAACAGATAAATTTAGGTTCACTAAAATTATACAGTTTATTTGAGCAAATTGTGATTCATGAGTTAGGCAGCTCTCCATTGTAGGCAGTTTGGGGCTCTTATGGGGGAATTAAATATTGAAAAAAAATCCACATATATAAGGTACTCACAGAAACATGGAAAAAAAGTTGTTGCTATAGTTATGATCTAAAACGTTGCCCAAAGGCCTCTATATATAAGGTTTAGTACATAGTTCACAGCACTATGGGTGGTCATGGAACCTTTTGGAGTTAGGTTCTATAATCTAGGTCAGTAGGGGTTGTGTTTCTTCCACTCTCTATACTTCCCTGGCACCAGAAAGTGAGAAGTTTCTTTTGCCATGCATTCCTACCAACAGCCTCTGAAACCATCAACCAAAGTAAACCTTTTCTCTCTTATCTCAAATACCTTGTCACAGTAATGGAAAGCTGACTGCCATCATGGCAAGTGTATTGTTTGACACTAGAGAGTTTAGATTAATAAAGTATATGCATATAGATTGCTTGGAAGTTACAAAAATTGCTCTAAGTTGAGCTTTTTGTAGCTTAATTACTTCTCATTTAAGCATTTTTAACCAGAGTGAACTAATAAGTGCTGAGTTAATGCCAGAATTGCACAAGGATACCACTTTGTAATTACTTAACGCATAGTTATTATTTCTGGAATTGAGTAATGTTACAGATCTATCATTTATCAGTTGAGTGACCATGTAAGTTCTTTGGACATCAGATTCTATAAATGTCTCAGGAAAAAATAGGACTGATATTGGCTTCTCAGTGTATCTGATTAGTGGTTATGAGAATTTGATATATTTTTGTTCATTAACTATAAAATAATATATAAGACAATTGGCTTTATATTGTGGGCATGTTTACAAGTATCTCATACTTGACTTAATGTTATAACATAAACATCTTGAAATTATTACCAATTTAAAAAATTATTTCTATTTATTTATTTGACAGAAAGAGGGAGAAAGAGAGAGAGAGAGAAAGAATGGGTGTGCCAGGGCTCCAGCCACTATAAACAAACTGCAGACACGTGCACCCCCTTGTGCTTACATGGGCCCAGGGGAATCGAACCTGGGTCCTTTGGGTTTGCAGACAAATATATTTACTGCTAAGCCATCCCTCCAGCCCTTCTACCAATTTTTTAGTAAGATATCAACATTTTTACTTTACTGAAAATCCCACAAATTTTTTATTTATTCCTGAATATAAGATGTTATTGTAAAGCAGTAGCCCCATAAAGATTAAGTAGTATTTGTGGATAGTGGTTAAAAATCTTTAGAGCTTTCTTCTATTGTTTTTTTTTCTTTCAAATAGAACTTAATAGAAAATATTAATGAATGAAGCTCTATAGGCATTCTTTTTTGCCAATTCATTGTTAAGGATGTCAAGGAAGTCATTTAGATCAAGGTTGAGTTGATGTTAAATAATATTGAGTTAAACAGTAATTATGACACATTATGTTAAAGAGAAATAATTGTGGATCTCAACGTGTACCAAGTTATATCTGACCTTGTTCAGATCATTTCAAAGGGAATAGTTTTGAGTACATTTATGTAGATATAGGAGGAAGGAAGAACATCAAGCCAGATACAGCAGTAACAGGAGGCTATGTGGGAATCATACACTACCTAGACTTCCTGCTGTTTTCATGAACCTAATTATAAGATAGGAATATTTTGTGATAGCAATGTCTTAAGGTACAATTCATCATGGCTTTCTTCTTAAGTTCTACAAAAACATTTATTATAAATGACACCATTTTAGATAGCTAATGCCTTCACAGAGAAAAATACAGAGAATGAAAAATGTGTTTTGTTCCTATATGTAGCCTCATTATGTGATATCGTCATGCGAGAATTTACACAAATACAGAATGATCAGGTAGTTTATGCAGTTAAACATAAATTTTTTAGCTATTTTTTTGCCTGAGTAATGAGCAATTTTAAATATAGATGGACTTACCTTGCACACATCACAATACCTACTATCCATACAAAATTCACTTTTCAAATAGCTGAATAAACAATGAAAAAATGTAAATAAGTTATCTTTATTTTCATGCTATCTTTTCAGCTGTCTTTTCTAATGCTGCTATGATTTAAATCTAGAATGTCTCTCACAGGCTTATGCTTTGATTGCTTGGTCTCCAGTTTGTGAGGCTGTTTTTGAAGACAATTAAGACTTATGAAAGTGAGTCCAAGCTAGTGTAAATAAGTCAATAGGAGTAGGTATTTGAAAGTTCTACTTGATTCTTACTTCTGGCTATTTTCTCTGTCTCCTGGCCCAACAAGATGTAAGCAGTATTTGTCATATGTTTCTGCTACCATGAATTTGGCCATACCTTCCCAGCATGATGGATGGGAATTTCTCTGAAATCATAAGCCAACATAAGGATTCCCTACCTTTAGTTGTTTCTGTCAGGGATTTTTTGTCACAGTGATGAGAAAAGTAACTAATAAAATGTAAATTAATATTGACACTGATGAAATCCTTTAAGGTACTAGGATCACTGTGAGTTTGAGGCCATTCTGGTTCACATAGTGAGTTTAAGAACAGCCAGGGCTACATAATGAGACCTTGTCTCAAATTAAAAAGAAGGAAAAAAGAAAGAAGAAAGAGATGAAAAAGGGAAATAGAATAATCTATTCATTGGGGACTTGTGCTTCTGTCTTGAAACCTTTTATGCCTTTTCTCCTTCTAGCTGTGGATTCAAGATATTCCAAATAGAAATACTCTGCCTAGGATTGAATACTCTAAGTAGCAAAGCAGTTTTCATTTTGTTCTATTAGCTCCATGTTTTTAGATTTGATTGAATTATGTAATACCTGTGGCTGAATCTTACTATTTTGGGAATTTAAATGAAAGCTAAATCAAATTTTCCCACTAGATGTTTATCTGGAATGATCAAACTAATGTGTTTCTCTAAGGATATTACATAATCATTAAGATTAGAAATCATCTTTTCTTTCCAATGTATGTCTTTCTTATTGAAGAACATCATCTCCCTGAAGCTGGATTGTGATTTAGCTCTGAAAGACAAACTCAAGACATCAAATGTTCTTAAAAATACTTCTTATATACCAGGATGTAAAGATTTCTTTCTACTGTGTTTCTGTTTAGTTTTTAACTAAACATTATTATGCTTAGGTTTTGGAATCTAGAAATATTATAGCCCAAAAGTGTTAGAAAATTTAAGATTTCATAACAGCTGCTCAAGTTTTAAAAAGAAGCAATGAAATTGTATAGATAGTATTTCTTTTTCCAATGAACTACTTTGGAAGTCACAATGGGTATTTATGTCTTCATCAAAAGTTGTTTCTAACTTTGTGCATCTTATACTTGTAGAATTCTAAAAATTTTGAAAGAACCTTCTTTCTGAAATTCACTGTGTTTCTCAGGAACAAATCTTCTAGGCCATGCTGTTTTCTTTCAGAGGCTAACCTTTCTGCCAGAGTCTAAAATAGACAAAGTATTTCTAATATCTTCCCAGGGACCAGAAATACTCTGGTATCCTCCTCTGTCTTAAACTTAGCCTCCTTTCTGCTGTCATACCACATTTCCTTATATCCTTTCCTCCCTTCTCATCACCTCTTGTTTCTCTCTTGTGATCTCCTGTGTTCACTCATAGCCCATGCTTAGTCTCACATTGCAATTAAGGGTCCGATTGCAATTAAGGGTCCAGTGTAACCTTTATTTTTTCCTTTCTATGGTAGCATTTTCCTTTACAGATGCTACTCAAAATAGTCTACAGACTGGTGATATTTCAGTGCTAGACCAGATAAGCACTGAAATTTATTTAGCATTTTGAAAACAATGTAGTCATGTATGAAATGATAGAAAAACTCATTCTTTCACATGCAAATAGTTTGCAAATGATGGTTTTATTGTCCTACTCTGACAAACTGGATTTGATCATAAGTATCCGGATAAATCTGTTAATGCTCTAAGAAAACTTAGGTCTTCCTGAATAGGAATGTGTTGGCAGCCCACAGGAATAGTGGTAAAAATAAAAGTGTTGATCCCTGGAGTGTAATTCACTCAAAGCATGGTACATAATGGTGATATGGTTTTCTAAAATATGAAACAAACCTGGTGCAGTGGAAACAAGCTACTTGGGAGGCTGAGATGGGAAGGTAGTATGAGCCCAGGACTTAGAGGCCATAATAGGCAAAATAGTGGGATTCCAATATCAAAATAAATAAAATAAAATAAAATAAATGAATGAGACAAACTATAGTATATTACCTGATAAAAACAACTGAAGAAGCCACAAGGTTAATGATATATTAAGCAGTCTTAGGTGAACTGTTCTTCCTGTTACAAACATGCATGTGCACACATGTATACAAATGTGTGTGTGTGTTTATGCATATAAGTCAATGGTATTAAATTTTAAACCAAACTTGCACCAAAGCTAGTTATCCTCAAGTTATAATTAACTTTTAATGTTTGTATTTATGTAAATATTGTGATGTGACACTAAGCATGGGCTATGAGTGAACACAGGAGATCACAAGAGAGAAACAAGAGGAGATGAGAACGGAGGAAAGGATATAAGGAAACGTGGAATGACAGCAGAAAGGAGGCTAAGTTTAGCAGAAAGGAACAAGCAGAAAGGGGCAATGGAAGAAGGGAAACAAATTGCTTGAAAACAATATAATGAAACCTAATTTCTATATTCTAAGAAAGAAATAAGGAACAACAACAAAATAAAAGTCAAAAGCCCAGCTGTGGTAAAGAGTGAAATATAGCCGGGCGTGGTGGCGCACGCCTTTAATCCCAGCACTCGGGAGGCAGAGGTAGGAGGATCACCATGAGTTCGAGGCCACCCTGAGACTCCATAGTGAATTCCAGGTCAGCCTGGGCTAGAGTAAGACCCTACCTCGAAAAACCAAAAAAAAAAAAAAAAAAAGAGTGAAATATAAATTTTTAAAAATATTTTATTTTTATTTAATTATTTGACATATAAAGAGGGTGGGAGATAGAGAGAAAAAGAATATGGGAATGCCAGGGCCTCCAGCCACTGCAAACAAACTCCAGATGCATGCACCCCCTTGTGCATCTGGCTAATGTGGGTCCTGGGGAATCAAATCTGGGTCCTTTGGCTTTGCAGTCAAGCGCCTTAACCACTAAGCCATACCTCCAGCCCGTGAAATATAAGTTTTCATTGGAGCCAAGTGCTCATCTGACTGTCATAAACCAGATCACCTAAAAATGGAAGGCAATTTCAAGAAAAATTATAAACATTTTTCTTTATTGTAAGACAAGATCATTTAAGGTTAGTTAAACTGTGTTAGCTGAGTACTTGCTAAAATTCTAGTGAGGTGTTGGAAAAATTCATTTTTACTTTTAAAACTTATGTTAAATTACTTTTAAAACTTATGTTAAATTACTTTTATTGGATTTTATCCAATTTGGGGAAAGTAAAGTAAATATTTTTCTACTGTAGTAATCTCTTAGAAGGTAGATGGGGAGTGTGATGCTCGTTTCTGTCCCATGCCTTCCTTTCTGAATGTTGTGTACTTTGCTTTGTTTTGATTCCTTGTGCCTGAAAAAGAACAGGCAGGATAGACTAAAGATAAATGAAGACTCACAGGTGCTGGAATATTACTTAAGAAAACTCATGTCATCTTCCAACCAATCATTTCAGCCACTCTGTTTTGAAATTATTCCTAGAAAGTCTGCCTTTGTATAAGAATCAAGTCACTACAGCAGCAAAGCCATCTGGTGTGTTATGAACTTGTTAGGGCTCCAAATATGCCAATAGCAGAATAATAATCAAGGAGGTCATAAATGAACTGACCTACATTTGAGTTGAGTTCAGAAACAGACAGCCCGTGAAAGTTATCTGAACCACAAGCAAGATCATTTGCACAAACTTGAAGCTTGTATCCATTTTGATACCCAGTCTTGTTTTGCTCTACAAATATAGAAGACCTTTAAAAACCCTCATAGCTGTTGTTTTCAGTGCTATTATATTATAGAAAGTGGTTCTTCACAAGAATCTTAAGTAGGAAGAAAAGGTTATTTTCAACATGAACAAAGCCTAACCCTGGAGATTCTCTTTCCCCATCAAGCAAAAATTTTAAAAATAATGAAGTAAAGATTCTAAAGCCCCCAAATCATGTATCAGTACTATGTAGTAAACTCTCCTTGGAAGAATGAGGTACAGAATCTCCCAGGTATGTAAAGTTTTAAGGCTCTAACAGTTTGGGTCCATGTCTAGGAATAGTCAAGTTTAGAAAGTCAGCCAACTTGGCTTTCTTATCTGATTTTATTATTTTCTCAATGTTCTACTTTTCTCTGCCATTATTACTTCCTTGACTTCGATCCTTTGTTATGTTTGTCTTAATAAGTTATCTTTGTGTGATACATGGCCTTTGGCTACTTGTTTGGGTATTAATACATCGTTTTCTTGACTTCTGGCTTTAACTCATTATCTGTGGCTAGCGTAGTCTCCTTATGTGTTCTTCCTCTTTTCTCTTAAACTTTCTCTTGCATTGACTCATGGGTCTTCTCTTACTAATTTTCATCCATGAACTTGCATTGTAGCTAAGGAATGGGGTGTCTTGGTGCTGTATTATATTTTGCTAGGTAGTACTAGCAAGAAAGATTCTGGGCTAATAATCATCATTTTCAGTTGGGTTTGTGCTGCTTTGGATATTCTGGTTTGAATCATATTGTATCTTTATTTTTTTTTTTGTTTTGTCGAGGTAATGTCTTGTTCTAGTCCAGGCTGACCTATTCACTATATAGTCTCAGGGTGGTCTTGAACTCATGGTGATCCTCCTACCACTGCCTCCCGAGTGCTGGGATTAAAGGTGAGTGCCACCACACCTGGCTCATATTGTATCTTAACATTCAATAGACTTTTATAACATCAGAACTTTATTTTTAAAGTTTCATTTGTTTGTGTGTGTGGTACATGTATGCACATGCACACAAATTCACACGTGCCCACAGGTGTATGTGCATGTGTACAGGCATGACAGGGCCTCTTACTGATACAGATGAACACAAGACTCGTGTTACTTTTTGCATATGGCTTATGTGGATGGCTTGGAAATTGAACTCATGCTGGAAGACTTTGCAAGAAAGCACCTTTAGTCAATGAGCCATTTTGCCATAACCTTATACCAGGGGTTTAAATCTACAAATTAATGAATTATTTTCACAGAGCTTATTGTTTAAAATATACAAACCAGTTGTAATTAGACTTTGTTAACTTCCATTATTATGCATCCCTGAGGGAAGTCAGAAAACATCTGTGTAAGACTTAAATTATAAGCATTAAAGTCACTCATAAAGACTGCCCTATCTTCATCCTGATACACTAACTGTCAGAAATATTCACCTTATATACAGCACTTACTGTCTATACGATTTAGCTTATGCATTCTTGACACTGCTGTCATTTCCCTATGTGAATGACATTTCTTCCCTTTCACAATCTGAGCTTCATCCTATCTCAGAATTCCTGACATTCTTCAGGCAGCTTTGACTATGATAGAAGCTAAGTTGATTGACATATAATACATAATGAACACTGGAGATAAAAGCAAAGTTTTGGTGTGTCCCTTTCAGAAATCATTCATATGGATTCTAGGATACATTCATCATGGAAACACTCCAGAAAAGTAGAGCAAAATAAATGCTCTACCTAGTATTTCTTCTCTCAGATACATGAAATGAGGAGTTTCAGCAACAATTTAATTATGATAAAAATATTTTTGCCTAATTTAAAACCTTAATTCTTTCTGAATAAAGTTTGACAAACTCATGACATATTTATGCTAATTCATATTCTTGAAGATTATGTCACATGTGCTAGGCTCCTTTACTTTATAAACCAGTGTATTCAATATTTGGTGCAAAATCATAGTGACTTTATGTTTGTGCTTAATACTTTTTCCTTTTTTCTAAGCAGACTCTTAGTATTACAGTTGAGCATAAACTGTATCTTGCTTTTTCTTTTATTTGGAGATAAGTGGTCAAAGGAATACACTGGGTTGTTGCAAGCATAAACTCATTTTACTCACTTTATTTCTGCTTTATTTTTGCATTTCATGGTACATCAACAGAGGGCTCAATGTGTGGATTTTATATATACTATATTCAAAAGTTGCCATGTGGGATTCATTATGTTACATTGCTTGCATCTCAGTTTTCAAGATAAGATTACTCTAGATAAATTTATGTTGGGCTGGAGAGATGGCTTAGTGGTTAAGCACTTGCCTGTGAAGGACCCCGGTTCGAGGCTCAGTTCCCCAGGACCCACGTTAACCAGATGCACAAGGGGGTGCACGCGTCTGGAGTTAGTTTGCAGTGGCTGGAAGCCCTGGCGTGCTCATTCTCTCTCTCTCTCTCTCTCTCTCTCTCTCTCTCTCTCTCTCTTTCTCTCTCTGTCTGTCACTCTCAAAAAAATAAACAACAAAAAAAATTATAAATGTGATGCCAACCAGAGTGAAGTTCAACAGCTTCTAGGTAAAAGAACCAATCTTAAGATATTAAAAAGAGCTATTTTCACAAATAATGTGAATAGAAGAGCACTGATTAAAGAGATTTTACCAAAAATACTAAGAACAGACTTTGGTGCCAGATAGAACAGAATTTCCTAACCATTTTTTTCAGTGTCTTTAATGTATGCTTTTAGCTATGTCACCTGGGATTGATGAGGCAGACCTATAATACAAGCTACTCAGGAAACTAAGGCAGAAGGATAGCAGTACAAAAAGGCCTACCCTTGCTACGTGGTAAATTAAAATCAAACGAAGCAACTTTGTGAGACTCCATCTCAAAATAAAATGTTCTAAAAGTATGCTGGAATGAAATATAGTCAAAGAGTGTTTGCCTACCATGTATAGGGCCTTGTTTCAATCCTAAGTACTGCACGAACCCGAACAAGCAACCAACTAAACAAAAAATGTATCTTCTCTTTAGTACCCTTATCTCTGAAATAGAAGAGAATGAACTTATATATGCTTGAAAATTAACTAAGATAGCAACAAATAGTCAGAAATGATTAGTTTCCTATTCATTCTCTCCTGTCCTTTTACAACGTCTAAAATTCATTAGTTATATATTCATCTAATCATTGAAGTGGCAATGTGGAAGAAATCACATTTACGAGTGCAATGCCCTTCAGAAGGGCAACACATTAAACAACTATATTTCAGCACTTTAGACATTAATCTGTGGAGCCCGGAGGGAAAGGACTATATACTTCTACTGAGGATCAAATGGCTGGCAAGATTGAGCATAGGAATTGCTTCTAGGGGTGGAGAGAACCAAGGACATTGCAATGATGGGATATAGACAGGACACAGGATGTCTAAGGATAGATGCAAGAGTGTTCATTAAGGAAGAATGAGAAACCAAAAGGTAAATGAAATGACTTCTAAATTTTTCCAAGATGAGGCATTGGTAGAAGGCAATGCTTTCAAAGTAAAATGTTATAATTGTTCATGTAAGTAATTAAAATATTAAAAGTAACCAAATATAGGCTGGAGAGATGGCTTAGTGGTTAAGCGCTTGCCTGTGAAGCCCAAGGACCCCAGTTTGAGGCTTGATTACCCAGGACCCATGTTAGCCAGATGCACAAGGGGGTGCACACATCTGGAGTTTGTTTGCAGTGGCTGGAGGCTCTGGTGCGCCCATTCTCCCTCCCTCTCTCTCTCTCTCTCTTTCTCTCTCTCTCTCTCTCTCCCTCTGTCGCTCTCAAATAAATAAATAAAAATAAACAAAAATTTAAAAGTAACCAAATATAATTATGCTTCTACTACATTTCTATGCACTTCACTATGATCTACTCATTTGTTGTTAGAAACTACTCTCTTAAGTAGGAGGTACAGCCATGTTCAATTCACAAACGAGCAAACAAGGCACAGCACAATTTACTTCCAAAACACAGAACTAATAAATAAAGATGCTCAAATTGAAATCCAGGCAGTAAAGTTTTAGAATGCATGCATTTCAACATGGAGCAACAGTCAGCTTTGTTCTTACCAAGGGAAGATTTAACACCTTTACTTCTGTATGTTAAGGAGAAATAATAAGTATTTTATTTTAAAAAATCAACAAACTGGAAAGTAGATATCTGGATTTCATCATGAGTTCTGTGAGCTGCAGAAGCTATGGATAGATAACTTTTTGTCCTCTAGATTTCATTTGCTTGATTGGTCAGCTGATGTGATTGAGCCAAATAATTTTACCACTCCTTTCTGTTCTGGCTCGAAAAAGCATTATAATACATTGGGATTTTTAAAGTTATTCCGAATTTTATTATACACTTACATTGAAAATGTTTCATGTAATCTGAGTAACAATTCATCCTAATCCTCTCTCTTTCACAGCTACAGAATTTCAGTGGGAGTTGTAACTTTATTTCAGCTTTGGAATATATAATAGGCACATGCTGTTGATCTTGATTACCATAGAAACACATTGAAGTTTCTCTCATAGCTCTCTTGATTTTTGAATCTTTTCTGAGTGCTTTCAAAGAGAAAAACCATCATGGTCTTCTTATTTATTTTTATTTTTAAATGGTTCATTGACCAAGAAGAACTGTTGCCAACAATATTGGATAATGCAGGATAAACCCCTCTGTGCCCCACAAAAGAAACTATGAATGGTCTGCTACACATTTAATTAAATACATTTTTTTCTCCAGCAGCAGCTTAACTTAAATGGAATTTTTGGCATCATAAATTTCATGAAACAGCAGTAATTTCAGCTTTGTTTCCATTCTCTTGGCAGGTTTTTTTGTACACTTGGCCTAGAAGAGGTATGGCTATGTTCTATTTAGATTGATGAAGGATTAGGGACATTTGATTGAATGGCTGAACTAATGCAACCACATTTCCATTTGACACAGACATATAACTCTCCTTGTTTATCAGCTGCAGTACCAAGATTTGACCTTCTGCTTTCAAAATTTAGTTCTTAAAATGTGGCTGCAAACTTTTCCCAATTTCACCTCTCTTTTATACGCACCATAGCACTTTTCTCTATCTCTGTTAAAGTGCTTATTGAATTCAAGTTTATTATATACATGCTTACCTTCTCTGCTAACCTATTGTAGTAGTTACCTTCTTGTTTCTGGGACAAAACAACCAACAGAAGTAGCATGTGGAAGGAAAGCAAAGGGTATTGTTGCAGTCAGGCTCACATTGCTGGTAGAAATCACCCAACCAAGAGCAGCTTCTGGGAAAAAGATTTTTATTTTGGCTGACAGGCTCAAGGGGAAGCTCCATGATGGCAGGGGAAAATAATGGCATGAGCAGAGGGTGGAATTCACCCCCTAGTCAACATAAGGTGGACAATAGCAACAGAAGAGTGTGTCAAACACTGGCATGGGGAAACTGGCTATAATACCCATAAGCCGACCCCCAATAATACACTGCCTCCCTGAGGCCTTAATTCCCAAATGTCCATCAGCTGGGAACCTAGCATTCAGAACACCTAAGTTTATGGGGGACACCTGACTCAAACCACCACATTCTGCCCCTGGCCCCGATAAGCTGATTACCATCCATGATTTAAAATGCAATGCATTCATCCAACTTTAAAAGTCCCCATAGTTTTTTTTTTTTTTTATCAATTCCAATGATGTTCTTACATCCCCATATTCAAGATCTTTTAACTGAGCCATAATACCAAAAAATCCCCCCCAAACCCATAATGGCACAGAATAAACATTCCCACTGCAAAAGATGTCATGGCATAGCAAAGAAATATTCAAGCAATACAAGATTTAAAACAATCAGGGCAAACATGAAACTCTGTAGCTTCAAGTGAAACAACTCTAGTCAGTAACAAATCTCCAAGATTGATAATTCTAACCAGCAACCAGTCTCTGGCATTCCAATTCCGTCCCTCCAGCTAGGCTACTCACAGTCCTGGGAAACTGCATTGGGGCCAGGAGCTTTCCTTAGCAGCCATCTCACGCTCCTTGCATCTCCACTGGGTCTCCACTGCAACCTACGGTTCATCCCCATGGCCCCATGGGGACTCCATGCAGGCAACCAGCATACCTGCTTCACACTGCCCATGGCCATTTCCGAAACACAAGACCATGTTTCAAACTCAATGACCCTATCTTTCCTGCATTTCTTATATTCCACAATACCAGATAGGGTGCCAATTTGTTAATCCATGGGGAAATAAAGCAGACTTTGAAGAACAGGACACTTCTTGACCACTCAGGCCCTTCCAAAAGAGTCTACATTCTTCCAATTGCCCCAGTGCAGGTCAGTTAGCCCAGTCTCAAAGGTTGTAATCTCTCAATTGCAGCTGAATGGGCAACAGTTCACCCAAAGTTTTTTTTTTTTTCTTTCTGTGCCATATCCCTCTGTTCACACCAGTTCATTTCTACACAAAGCAACAACCCTGCACAACTTCTCAGGACATAGGCATAACAGCAAGCCTCACAGAAACTGGTAGCCCAGCCCAAACAAAGCTCCTTCTCACCGTCATAAGCCAAACCACACAGTCCATAGTTCTTACTGCATTCAGGTCTTTCAACTTTGACAAGAATAGTCCACCAAGCTATACTTACAGCACTGCAAGGCATCTCTTAGGCCAAGGTTTCAAATCCTCCCACATTCCTCTTGCAAATCAGCTCCAAAAGGCCAAAGCCACATAGTCAGGTGTCTAGCAGCAATCCCACTCCTCGGTACCACTTTACTGCTGCAGTCAGGTTCGCATTGCTGGTAGAAATCACCTGACCAAGAGCAGCTTCTGGGAAAAAGAGGTTTATTTTGGCTTATAGGCTCAAGAGGAAGCTCCATGATTGCAAGGGAAAACAATAGCATGAGCCGAGGGTGGACATGATTCCCTGGCCAACATAAGGTGGCCGATAGCAACAGGAGAGTCTGATAAACACTGGCATGGGGAAACTAGCTATAACATGCATAAACCTGCCCCCTACAATACACTGCCTCCATGAGGCCTTAATTCCCAAATCTCCATCAAACCTAGCATTCAGAACACCTAAGTTTATGGGGAAAACCTGACTCAAACCACCACAGGTATTTTTTGACTTAGAATTTCAAGGGGATGCTTCATCATGGCAGGGAAAGCATGGTAGAAGTAAATAGCTGGGCATCACATCTTCATATCAACAGGCAAAAGGTAGAAAGATAAACCTTTGCTTGGCAAGTGTGGCTGGGCTATACAACACACAAAGGCCCAACCCCAGCAACACACTAACTTCAGCAAAATTCTACCTGCTAAAGGTACAACAAATTTCCCAAACAGTACCAGATTGAGATGAATTATGAGGTTTAATATCTTACACACACATACACACACACACACACGGTTATCAGGGATATTTCACAATGAGACAACCATATATAACTAATCTAATTTCCTTGTGGATGGGAACCACACCCCTTATTGAGTATTCTCATGAAGTCTAGAATATAACTGAACATAAAATATGTGTCCAATGCAAAATAGCTGAATAGTATAATCTTGCGAAATTTATGAAGCTGCTCATAATACATCATTCTTCAAAAGCAATGTGCCTACTGAACGAAATTTTTTTTTTTTTTTGGTTTTTCGAGGTAGGGTCTCACTCTAGCCCAGGCTGACCTGGAATTCACTATGGAGTCTCAGGGTGGCCTTGAACTCACCACAATCTTCCTACCTCTGCCTCCCTAGTGCTGGGATTAAAGGCGTGAGCCACCACGCCCGGCAGAAAAAATATTTTTCAGACATTCATTTTCTTCAAATTACAGAATAATATTGCAGTCACCTTTAAATTGCTGGCATAAAAAAACTCAACCAAAAGTTGCTTGTAGGAGGATAGGGTTAATTGTTTCTTACAGACTTCAGAGGAAGTTCCCTGGTGGCAGGGAAAATCAATGGCATGAGCACAGGGTGTATATCACCTCCTGGCCAACATTAGGTAGACAACAGCAGAAGGAGAGTGCAACAAACACTGGCAAGTGGAAGCTGGTTACAACACCCCATAAACATGCTCCCAATAATACATCACCTCCAGGAAGCTCCAATTCCCAAATTACCACCAACTGGGGACCTAGTATACAGAACACATAAGTTTATAGGGGACATCTGTATCAAACCAGTACAAATAGTACACTCCTCAGGACACTAAATATAACATTAGACCCTAATGTATTTGGAGTACAATTTATCTTCATGCTGTCACATAGGAGTTTGCCAATTTATGAAAATATGTTGCGTGTAGAAGAAATACTGATCTATCTCTAGGATATATTGGGTCTCCAGTTTTCTCATTATGAATGAAGGGAACATGGAGTGTTCCAATTTTAAGATAGCCAACTGTATCAGTAACCTTAGAAAATGCCAAAATTGAAGGGAGAAGACTATGAAAACTGGGAGAAACTTTTCTTCCATTTTTATACCAAGATTTAGAATTTTTAGTAGCAGTAAAATCCATCATTCTATTCAGGAAATCTATCTGACAGGTAAAATACAATTAAAATAAGTTTGAGATTTCTCAACAATAAGTCTTTGTAATTCTGTGGGTCACTATTTAGGGCAGCATAATTGTGATTATCTGAGATTATTTGCTGAGTTGAATTTTGACCCCTACACAAATGTGTAAGACCCCTCTGCCTACAATACTTCCAATTATAACCTTATTTTGAGCTGATATCTTTATAGAGGCAATCAAATTAAAGTGATATGATTTTGGTGGTTACTAATTACCATTTGACTGGCCTCTTTATATAAAACTTGACACAGAGGTAAACATGCATAGAGGGAATGAAATGTGAAAACACTTAGAGGAAAGATAGCCATTTACAAGACCAGGAGATGGATCTGTAATGGATTCTTCCCTTGTAGACCTCAAAAGGAACAAACCCTACTAACACTTTAATTTCTAAATATCAATTCTCCATAGTTATGAGATACTAATTTCAGTCAGTTAGACCATTCAGTCAAAGGTACCTTGCCAAGGCATTTCTATTAAATTAATATCCTCTTACACTACAGAAAATCAATGAAAAATTAGGACTCATCTAAGCACTTACCAAAACCCAACTCAAAATGTAGTAAAACCATAAATGTAAGACCTAAAACTGTGAACAACTAGAAAATATAGAAGAAAAACCTCAAGGCAAAGGAATGGGCAATTTTTTTTTTAATAAGACCACTAACAGGTATATGAAAAATTACTTAATATTAGCAATCATCTAAAAAAGCTGACTGAAACCACAATAAGAAATCACCTTACTCCAGTTAGAATGATTATATTAAAACAAATACCACAAGAGTGTTGGCTAAGATAAGACAAAAAGAACCCATTAATACTGTTAGGGGGATATAAATGTAGTAGACAGCTTCAGGTCCCTGAGATGAACTTCCAGACCGAGCACAGTTATGGTGGAAGGGATTTATTGAAGCTTACAGATCCAGGGGAAGTTTCATAATGGCAAAAGAAGCTTTCCCTGCTTTCACAGGTCCAGAAAGAGAGAGAGAAGCCACAAGCCAAAAATCCAAAAGCCACACAGCACACTCCAGGTGGAACTAGGCACTTTGATATTTTTAGATTGGAATTTCAAACCCACCATCACACCTTAAGATCCACCCAGTGACACCTCCTTAAGCCAAGAGGCTGCAGTTCCAAACTACAAACTAATAAAACACTGAATATATTAGGGACCATTTATTCAAACTCCCACAATAAATTAGTTATAGTCATTGTGGAAAATGGTATAGAGGTTACTCAAAAAGTTAAAAATAAAACTAATAAACACATGATCCCACAGTCCCATGAGTTTGTGTATATCAAAATATATTGGAATTAATATGTTAAAGAGATAATTACATGTTCATTGCAATACAATCCAAAATAGATAAGAAATTGAAACAACTTAAGTATCTATCAACTGGTAACTAGATAAAGAAAACATGGTACAGATTTCTGAACAAATAATATTCATCCATAAGATGAATGATGTCAGTTTGCAGCAACACTGGCTGACCTGGAAATTATTATGTTAAGTGAAGTACATCAGGCATGGAAAAAGAAATGCCATATAACCTCACCAATATGTGGAATCAAAAATGTTGATCTCATAAAATTTGAGAAATAGATTGGTTACAAAGAGTTATTGAAGTGAGTGAAGAAACAGTATTCAATGTTTACTAAGGTATAGTGAGATATGATAGTTGTAGCCACAATACAATGACTGTAGATAATGGTATATTGTGTATTTCAAAAAAACTAGAAGGAAGGATTTTGAAGCTCTCATCATAAAGAAATGACAAATGTTTGAAGAATATTCATGATTACTCTGACTTCAACATTACACAGTTGTGAACTTCATAAGCACCTACCCAACCATGTCATATATGCTCTTGCAAGAGTATACTCCCATGAAGATTAATTATGAGTATATAACTTTGAGGTCTGTTGGCATCAGAAGACAAAAAGAAAAAAAAATTTAAAAACTTATTTGCTTATGTGAGAGCACCTTTTCAACAATGGAAGAGTGAGAATATCTTGTGAAGTGGAAGGCTGTCCTCTCATCCTGGTATGTGGTGCTCAGGACATGGATTAGTCCACTTTCAACCAGTACTTCATTAACCACTTGTTAAATAGTATTTCCTGTGTTGACTATTTGTAATGTGATTTGATGCAGACTGAATTCACTCCTTCTGGTTGTATTTCTTTACTTAACATTACAGAACCATATCTGGGACCACCTTTCACCCACCAAAAGTCACCACAGACAATGGTATATTATGGGAAGAATTATTGTAAAAATGACTGTGATAATTGAATTGAGATAATAAAATATGTGTTCAGCTTTTAGAGAGTCCCCACTTATCAAAACGATGGGCTGGGGGACAGATGAAGGGTTTCTATTTCTCATTAACCTGATCTGCTTGCTATTTCCCATCCATGTCATTCAGTTGGGTTCTCCAATGGTAACTACATGTCCAACCTCACCCCAAAGTATGTGTATGGCACGGACAGCTTGTATACAAAATCAAAACCCAAAAGATATACAAAGGTTTTCAAATTCCAGAATTTGGAGACAATTTGGAATTTATTAATGAAGAGAAAAACTCAAGCCCACTTTTCTTCACTAGACATAAGTTGATATGTGTGCACTGAGAGATTTTATGTGGCAAAAAGATACAAGAACTAGGGAATTCTATAATAGAATTTTCTGAAATCTGACAGTCTTAGATTACATTAGCCAGCTGGTACCTCTACAGCCAATGGCACTTAGCCCTTTACATGGTCTGGCACCCTATCATGTCCCTTTCAGTACGGTTGCACTCAGGATTATCCATTATGATGTCATTCCTACCCACATACTACACAGTAAATGCTAGATGGCTTGGCCTTTGCAAGATTGTGGATGACATGAGAGGACATACAAGGTGCACCATCCTTCTGGCCCAGAACCCAATATGTGAATGTTTGGGCCTGGCGTCTGTAGAGGAACTACCATGGAAAAGCAGCTGTACCACATCCTTATCCTTCTGCCCCCAGCAGAGATAAGGACTGTCAACTGTCTGCTAATTGAGGCTGTTTCCATTCTACAGTATATCTTCACAAGTCAGCATTTTGTTTGAAGAGGCAATTCCTTTCATCAAGATAGATCACAGTTTTACACTTTCTGGAACTTCAGAGAAAATCTATCTAAGAGAAGCTAAGGAAGATGTGAAGAAACTATACCCTAAGCATATGTTTATCAGAGAAGAAACTGAAAGCTCCCATTAAGGAGAGAGGCTTCTCTATGAAGAACTTTGTCTTGCCAGTCTGTTCTCAGCAAGCTAGGTGGGGTTTAGTGGTATGCATGGTGCTCTTATGGACAGCAGGACAACACACTGCTCTAGTAAATAGATTCATTCGCACTTTTTCCCATTATTCTTTTTTAAGTAATTGTTTTCTGAATTTTGAATTTTTATTTATTTATTTGCATGTGGGGATGGGCATGCAAGGGTCTCTTGCCACTTCAAAATAACACCAGACATATGCACCACTTTGTCCAGCTTTACATGAGTGCTGGTGGGTCAAATGTGGACCAGCAGCCTTTGCTACCAAGTGCCATTTTAACCATGGAGTCATCTCTCGGGCCCTTTTTATTTTTTTTAGACAGAGTCTCATGTAGCCCAAGATGATCTCAAACTCCTGATCCTCCTGCCCCTATCTCCTAAGTTCTAGGACTGCAGGTCTGTGCCACTACACCTGGCTTTAAGTTTTGCTACTTAAGGTATATAGTCTAGAACTGGGCACTGGTCTGCTTTATGGTTAATCATTCAATTAATATGATGTGTCTTCTAAAGAGATTTACAGCAATGGGGAAAGTGGGTACACCATGAAAATAGGAAGAATATAGTCCTTCCCTCAAGAAGTTCTTCAAGTACTTGGTTATTGGAATGAGGAAAAAATTAGTGAAGCCAGTATTACAAAAATTTACCAGGAAGGGGTTGGTAGGGGAGACATGCTGACCCACCAGATCTATATTATATAAGAATACACAGACATCTGTAGTCCTTGTCAAATCACTGGGAATACTGGAGTGGACACTGATGAGGTGGCCATATCCTCAGAACCACATAGATTTGTCTACCAGGGTGATGTGGTTCTAATGTCCTAATAATTTCATGCTGCCTGACTTCTCCCAGTCACATGGGCTCAGAACATTGTATGAGGTCTGCTACTTTGTTGTTTTTAATTCAGGTTTTCAATCTACTTCAGGTTGTCTTGGAACACACTCTAAAGTCCAAGATAGCCTTCAACTCATGATGATTTTACTAATTCTATATAGTGCTGGGATTAAAGTTGTGAGCCACCAAAAAAGTGGTCTTTTTTCTTAGGAAGAAAACAATAAATAAGGTCTGCAGTGTCAAGTGAATAGTATAATGACAGCCATCCTGCAAAAACATGATGAAACATATCCAAATAATTTACCAGAAATACAAGCATCAACTAGTTTGAATTTCCCTATGTGGTAAATGGATATTATTTACAAGTACTAATTCTTGCATTGTTATCCTCAAAAAGTTTCTTCTTTATCCTCTTAATAATTTTAGCCACTATACTTGGAATTGTCTCCATTTATTTTGTCACATAATATTTGAAAAATTATATCAACACAGATAACTTACAAGATCTAGTTTTTGTGGCATTCATACTGCAAAACTTCCCCGGAACATGAACCACTCCCCTTCCTCTATACCACTATAGTAACTTGCTCTGTGTGGCTGTTTATTTTTTTTTCTTGTGTATATACTTTATGTTATATTTTCTAAACCAAATATATTATTTTTACTCCTGGTTTTGTAGCTCTGATTTGCAGGAATCTTTTTTCTGTTCAGTAAACTCATGTCAAATTTTAGCACTGTCTTTTGTTAATGACATTGAGGCAATTGAATGTTTATTTATCTCATTAGTGTATTCTTGTTTCTTAAGTCCATTAAATCACTCATTTATTATATATGTGTTGATTGAAAAAAGCATTTTTCATTGATTTAAACAACCAATAATCACATCCAGGATACACACACACTGAAAAGTATGACATGTTGTGTGATGTAGATACCCAAAATAATATATTGCTCTTCCTAGAACAGTGTAGTTAACATTATAGATGTAATACCTAATTTATAATTGACATTCATTTTAGAAATTCATTTAAAAGTAAGTTAATTTGAGATAAGAATGAATTTTCTGATAGAAATAGTGCTATGAATGATGTTCAGATTGCATGTCAGCACAAAAAAATTAATCCATATTGTTGCAGTTCTATATTCTTAATTACATTTTAGACATAACCAGCTTGTTAAATGAATATGTTTTAGGAAAATAGATCATTGCAGTCAGGTTCGTATTGCTTGCAGAATTTACCCCACCAAGAGCAGCCTATGGGAAAAAGGGTTCATTTGGGCTTACAAGCTCAAGGGGAAGTTCCATGATGGCAGGGGAAAATGATGGCATGAGCAAAGGGTGGACATCACCTCCGGCCAAAATTAGGTGGCCAACAAGAACAGGAGAGTGTGCCAAACACTGGCAAGAGAAAGTGGGTTATAATCATATAATGCCCATAAGCCCACCTCCAACAATACATTGCCTCCAGGAGGCATTGATTCCTAAATCTCTGCTAGCTGGGAACCTAGCATTCAGAACATGTAAGTTTGAATCAAATGACAACATGTCGCCCCTGGTGCCCATTAACTGATAACCATGCATGATATAAAATATAATACATTCAGTCCAGCTTTAAAAGTCCCCACAGTTTTATCGATCTCAATGATGTTCAAACAACCCTATAATCCAAGGTCTTTTAACTGAGCCATAATACCAAAAAATCCTCCTAAAACCCATAATGGCACAGAATAAATATTCATACTGCAAAAGATGGCATTGGGCATAGCAAAGAAATAGTCAACCAGTATAAAATTTAAAACAACCAGAAAAACATAAAACTCTGTAGCTCCAAATCCAACAACTCTTGCCAGTGACAAACCTCCAAGTCCAATAATTCTAACACGAAACAAGTCTCTAGAGTTTCAATTCCACCCCTCCAGCTAAGCTACTCACAGTCCTGGAAAAATTTATCAGGAGTGGCAGCTCTCCTTAACCACCATATTCTGGTGCTGGCATCTCACCTGTAACCCACAGTTCATCCTCAAGGCTCTGTCAGGTCTCCATGTAGACAATCCAGCAAACATGCTAAACATTGGCCTTGGCCATTCCCAAAACACAAGACCATGTTGAATATTCAATGACCCTCTCTGTTGTGCATTTCTTATACTCCGTAATACCAGGTAAATGAACTCCAGATGTGTGTGCACTTAAGTTTATGGGGGACACCTGAATCAAGCCACCACACAGATTAAGAGCTATAATTTAGGACTGATGGGCCATGTCTCATATTTATGTATTCACATCTGCATTAAACAACTCTAGAAGTTAATAAGAGATTGTTGCTACTGCTTTAGAGATAAGACCACCAAATCTCAACTTCCAACTTTGTCTTACAGATTCAAGGGAGAAGCTGCTAGAGCTCATTAGCTGATGGTAGGTGGCGACAATAAATAAAGGCTTTGTAACAATATATTTCAGACAGCTTCTTGATTCTGGACAAAACCCCAAACTGAAAAGGCTTATGGGAGGAAAGATTATTTTATGTTTACAAATTTTAGGGGAACACCACCAATGGCAGAAGAAGCTGGCTCAATTTCATAGATCTAAGTAGACAGATATCACCAAACAGCTAGCAAAAACCAATAACCAAGAACAGTCAGAGCTCCAAAGTGGTCTACATATACCTTAGGGCTGGACTTAATATCTACCCTCAGTGATATACTTATTCCCAAGCAGGGCTCCACTACTGGAGATTCAAGTTGCAAGCCAGAGTAAATGGGCCATATATTCAAACCACCAGATTCTGTCTTGGGCCTCCATAGAAACATGATAATCTCACAATGCAAATTTCATTGAGTCCAATTTTACCATTGTTCAAAAGTCCCATGTGTCTTCTGAGATTTAAGACTGTCTCTTATCTATTAGTTGTGTGAGATCAAAACACAAGTTAGGGGCTGTAGAGATGGCTTAGCAGTTAAGGCACATCCTGCAAAGCCAAAAAGCCCAGGTTCAATTTGCCAGGACCCACGTCCATATGAAGAAGGTGGCACACACATCTCAAGTTCATTTACAGTGGCTGAAGGCCCTGCCATGACCATTCTCTCTCTGTCTCCATTTGCATCTCTCTCTCTCTCCCCAATGAATAAATAAATAAATAATATATTTTTTGAAAACCACAAGTTATTCCAGGCATGGTGGAACATAATTTTAATCCCAAAATGTAGGAACCAGAAGTAGGAGGATTACTGTGAGTTTATGGCCAGCCTGAGACTACACAGTTCCAGGTCAGCCTGGGATAGAAAGAGACCCTACCTCTAAAAGAAATCACAAGTTATATATTTCTAACACATAATGACAAAGAGTAAACATTCATATATCAAAAAGGCATAAGGAGAGACTAGACCAAACAAATAATAACCAGAAGGTAAACATAAAGCTTCTGCAGTTCAAGTCAAGCATTCATAACCAGCAACAAGGGTCTCAAGATTCCAAGTCCATCTCTCCAACTGGAAGCAATTTCACCATCCTTGTATATCTAAAACATCTTTGGTTCTACACTGCAAACCACATCACATCTTCATAGCCCCACGTAAAAGCCTTACATGGTCCCCAATACATGAATTTCAACCTTGTTCCCCATACCACATCTCAACCTCATCCCCAGTTTACCTTCATACAACGGTTTTTTAGGGCTTCCATATTAGGGATTTCAACCCTGTTTCTCAGCAGCAGCTTTTGGAACTGTGTATACTTCATGACCTGCTTCCATGTATTTTTCATGCTTCCAAAAGTAATACCAGGTGTGCAGCATAGCCAAATTTTTAAATCTGGTGGTGGGTGGTGGTGGGGGTAAATTTTGACCTTGATAAGAAGGCTAATGTTTTAGACTTCTTCCCTTTGGATTTTCTCTTTGCAAAAGGATTTGTATCTTTCTCATTTGAACCTTGTCTGGGTGAAATTCATCCTCAGGCATCTTTCCCATTGGTCCAATGCAAAGCAGTTGGCCCACTGTTAATGGTGGTAATCAACTTAACAATGGCCACTTCAGTAGCCTAAAACCAGTCTCTATGTCTATAACTTCAAACTTCACATTTGCTTTATTTTTCCTCTTTTAAACCATACCCTCTTTCATCAGGCACTACTGTCCATTAATTTAAAATTCAACCTTGCTCAATTTCTTATTAATTTTGAAGAATGAAACCAACCTTTCCAAAAGTACCCAAATTTTGACAAGGTTGTCTGCTTCCCCTTTGAAAGTTCATAAGACAACACACTTCACTTGGCATTTAGCATTTCCAAACGAACACCAGAATAGCCCATAAAACTTTGCTTAGCATGCTGTGAGGCTTCTCCAGTCCCCAAAACCAAGTCCTTCCACATCCCTATAGCACACAAGTTCCAAAAGACCAAAACCCACATGGTCATATTCACCACTGCAATAACCCCACTTCTCTGGTACCAATTTTATGGTTCAGTCAACTTCTTGATGTTGGACAAACACCCAACCAGAAACAAGTTATGGGAGGAAAGGGTTCATTTCAAGCTTACAAATTCCAGGGAAACACTATCAGTGGTGGAAGAAGCAGTCTCACTTCCATAGATCTAAGCAAAGAGAGAGGAATAAACAGCCAAAAAACACCAGCAAGCATAAATAGCAAATTACTCTTCACACACCTTAGGGCTGGACTTAAGACATACCTCTTCCCAAGCAGGGCTCCACATTCTGGAAACTCAAGTTGAAAGCCTGAGTCTCTGGGGCCATACATTCAAACCAACCCACAGGCATTCCTCCAACAGTGCTAAAAATGGTAGTGCTAATCAAGAAGATGGCAATAGTAGTGGCATAGAAGAGATGTTAATATATCCAGTTAATATGTGGACTCTTTTCCTATGTATAACTAACTTGTAAATGTCAGGCCACAGATGTCTGTAACATATGTATAATTTTGAATAAGTAATTTGAACCCTTTTTGCTTTAGTCTATTCATTTTTTAAAAAATATTTTACTTACTTGTAAGGAGAGAGATAGAGAATGTGTGTGCCAGGGCCTTCAACCACTGAAAACGAACTCCAGACACATGTGCCACCTTGCACATTTGGCTTATGTGGGTGCTAGAGAATTTAACCTGGGTCCCTTGGCTTCACAGGCAAGTGTCTTAACCACTAAGCAATCTTTCCAGTCCTAATCTATACATTTTTAAATGCATATAGTATTGCTTTTGGAGAATTGTGTTGTCATAGTTACATGATAGTGCCTGGTTTGGGTGCATTGCATAGGAAATGTTAAATTAATGCCTCCAAGCAAAGTCTGCATTTGATAATTTGAGAATGTCATCTGGGAAAGAATCAATAGCTTTGCATGAATTAAGTTTATTAAATGAATATTTCCCTTTTTAAATAAGGCCCATTGTTGGAAAGAATGTCAGAGCCACATGTTGGGTCATGATATGCAGAGACATTTATCTTACCCATAACTGTGGGCTAACTCTACAATGCATGTTCCATATACCTCAACAAGGAGGGGCCAAGGGTAGGGGGTAGGTTATGGATGAGCCTAATAATGGTACCAAACTGACTGCATTTGCTGAATACAAAACTAATTAATAAAAAAATTAAAAATTAAAAAAATAAGGCCCACTGAGCTATTAAGCCACTGTTAGAGGAAATTAAACTATACTGACTTAGCCTTTTAAAATTTATACCAAGTGATATGTGTGATTCTATGCTCATATATGTTTTATAACTGGCCATCAATTCCTTTTGAAATATATATTCATATTTAAAAATATGTTTAAATACTAGTATTCAATTTGAAAGGTAACAAGTTTTTACTTTAATTTTTAAATGTGTACATATTCATTCTTCTATAATCCTGAAGAATATTGCCTTCACCATTATTTCATAAAACATGAAGAAGCCGGATGTGGTGGCACACGCCTTTAATCCCAGCACCCGGGAGGCAGAAGTAGGAGGAGTGCTGTGAGTTCAAGGCCACCCTGAAACTCCATAGTGAATTCCAGATCAGACTGGGATAGAGTGAGACCTTGCCTCGAAAAACCAAAAGAAAAAAAAAAAAACATGAAGAATATCTCTCTCATACTTGAAAATCTTTTATAGGACCAAGTAACTTGCTGCAGGCTCTATAAATTGGCCTCCTTCAGAGATATGGTCAAAAAATCTCATCTTCCAAAATGTCCCTGTCAATGCAGTAGGAACTCTCTTAGAGCTCACTGTGCAGAGCATCTATAAGATTATCTTTACCTATCTTTCTTTTAGGTCATCTCTCTGCATTAGAACCTTTAAACTCTCCTCTCTGTGAGCTGACACTTAAAGGCCAACATCTCTTTTTCTTATTTTTTATTATTTATTTACATGCTGGGACAGAGAGAGAGAGAGAGAGAGAGGAAGGAGACAGAGAGAGAATGAGTATTCCAAAGTCTCTTTCCACTGTAAATGAACACCAGATGCATGCACACACAAATTTGTGCATCTGACTTTATGTGGGTACTCAAGAATCAAATGCAAGCCATCAGACTTTGAAAGCAAGTGACTTTAACCATTAAAGAATCTCTCCAACCACCCAAAATATTCTTGAACCACTTCTTTCCATACTATATTTGACGTATAATTTAGTAGCAATACACGTTCCAGTTTTGTTTTGCTAATGCTGTTCATATACAACTATTATTTCCTTGAAAGTGTGAATTTAGTGCTCCCATGATCAATATCTCACAAAAAATCAGTATCAAATATATGAATTTGTAGTGACATTTGATGGTATAAATGGAGTGAAAGGTACTGATCATGTTTTTTTTTTAATTTCTTTTTTTTTTTTTTTTTTGGTTTTTTGAGGTAGGGTCTCACTCTAGTCCAGGCTGACCTGGAATTCACTATGGAGTCTCAGGGTGGCCTCGAACTCACGGCGATCCTCCTACCTCTGCCTCCCGAGTGCTGGGATTAAAGGCATGCGCCACCATGCCCGGCCCTAATTTCTTAAGTGTTCTAATACTAGACTTCTGCAGAGAATATTTTCAAAGAAATTACTATAGTCTTCTTGTTATGCCATCTTCCTATTTTTGAATTTCCAGGGATTTTGGTTCATTATGTATTCTTTTTGTTGAATCTTCCTCTTATTTTTCTGAATAGAATTTTCTTCTCATTTTTGCTTAAATATACTCCTTTGCTGTGAGTTTGGACTGAATATCCAACAACAGCCTTAGACTCATAGTATTTTTCTTCTTCAAAAAGTTAGTCCAGATGGATAAAATTAGGATAAATAGGCCTTAATAACTAAAGGTCTCTTCTTTTATTTTCACATGTAGCCCATATATTAACTAGACAATTTGTTTTCAGTGTTACCTACATATATATATATATATATATATATATATATATATATATATAAAACCTACATATTCAAAATCAAATTAAGTTCTGAAGTCAAATTTGGGAAAGTTCTAGAGGATGACTTTACTTTCATTTTCCATTCTTGTTATAAATAGTTGGAGAATTCATAGTTAATAAATATTCTGGTCATAGTAATTGTTATAGCACAATGTATTACCTTGATCATTTTGTTTCCAAACTATACCTTCTACAATCAGACATTGTATTCTTACCATTAATCCATTATATTCTCAGCTTTATTTTCTACTCACAATGTGTTTAAGAATAGAGTCAAGTTGAATATTTTGAGAAACTAAAGCAACTTTACTATTAAATAGATACAGTACAAAACTAATTAATAAACTACAGAACATTTTTTCATAATGTATTCAACAACCTGTGAATTTTTAGGGAAAGCTGTAGAGGCTCAGAGCTAGAGCTAGGACTAGACCACTCACCTGGCTGAAGGATAGGGACAGTCTAAATCACAGGAACCAGGTTAGATGGTAAACTGTAGCACTTTCCTGGTTGGTTCACCATCAAACACACCAGTAAAGTAGGAAAAATGAAGAAATAAAAAAGACTTGCCCAAAGCTTCACAATTTTTCCCTGCACATTAATATAATATTCCCAGCTTTTGAAAAGTGATGCATTCACAGATTATTGTTATCCATTAATATAATTGATATGAGGTAGTGTTCTTATGTTCCTGTGTGTGTATGTGTGTGTGTAGTAATGTATGCATATGTGTCATCTGCATCAATGAAGATGTTAGAAAAAAGCATATAGTTATCTACCATATTTTCTTGAGATTAAGTCTCTCACTGCACTTGGAAGTCAAACCATTTTGTTTTTTGGTCATAGTGTTTGACTAGTATGACCTAGTGTGGTAATATGAATATATGTACTCCATAGACTCAGGTGTTTTATTAAAGCTCATAACTTGGGACTCTAGCTGTCTAGATAAAGGAGATGTCACTGGGTGGGGTATCCCGGCTTTCCAGTCTTAAGGAATATTTGGGGAGGATCAAAGTTCTAGCCCAAAGGTACAAGAGATCAGTTTGAGCTCTGGGGTCTTGCTGCTGCACTTTGCATTTGTTTCTTTTGCTGTTTGCTGGGTGGTGCTTGCTGCTTGGATACATGGAACTTTTCCCTGAATCTGTAAGCTTGAATATAAACCCCTACCTCCCGTAAACTGTGCCTGGTTTTGGTGTTCATCCCAGGAAAGTGGAGCTGTCTATAACAACCAACAATATTCCTATCTCTGCCCTTCTCCTCAAGTCTGGGTTATAGGAATGTATGTCCATGTATGGTTTTTATGTGAGTCTTGGGGAGCTAACTCAGGACCTCATACTTATATAGCAAATGCTCTTATTCATTATCCCTTCACAGGGACTATTGTATAAAGTCACTATTGAAATCAATTAACCTAACAAGTCCTGTGATAATTTCAAAAAAAGACACTAAGCTTGCTAAGCATGAAGGAGGACTAGGGTCAACTGCTTAGATTATTAATCTAGAGCCAAAGTTGCTGTAGAGAACAATAAGCCTTATATTACACTTGAAGGGTCAAGAAACCAAATCAGCAACCTAATTAAACCAAATGGATAAGTGAAACAGCATGTGTAACAAATGATCTGTTAATGATTAATAGTATAAACTTTAGGCAACTACCAAGCTCAAGGTAGTTAAAATCCGTGAACAAATGAGGAGGCTTCTGCAGGTTTATTTAAAATTAGAGTTTGTGTTCAACTGCTACTACAATCCCAGCCTGAATGATATATTTTTATGTGGTAAATTGTTGAGAGGGAGAGAAAAGAGAGAAAATTAAAACCTCTTAGAAAGAAGACAAAAATAATCTCTTACTCGTATCTGAATTACTGAGGAAAATTTCTTTCATTGAGTCAGTAAATATCAAATGTCTACTCTATTCCAGAACTTTTATTATCTACTTTAGATGAAACTGAGGACAAGTTATAATTAACTAACTACACTGAAGTTATCATACTCAGCATAGTTTATTTAAAATTTTAAGGTATGGGCTGGAGAGATGGCTTAGCACTTATGGCACTTGCCTATAAAGCCTGAGGGCCCAGGTTTGAGTCTCCAGGCCCCATGTAAGCCATATGCACACGCTTGCGCATGAGTCTGGAGTTTGTTTGCAGTGTCTAGAGGCCCTGGTGTGCCCAATCTCTCCCTATCTCTGTGTCTCAAATAAAAATAAATAAATAAATTTTAAAAATAAAATAATCATGCTTTAAAAATGTTAAGGTAATTACATTTACAGGAATAGAGAATTGGCTGCTGAAAAGGACTCAGTACACAAGAACTAATACATAGTATACAATGCCAGATATTTCTTTCTCTTTTTAAAAATTGAATCCTTTAGGTAGAATTGGAAGTGTTTCACATGACCTAACTGAGTAGATTACAGTCATACCTATTTGCCCAACCATACCAATGCACACCAATCTTTTCAACATGCAGACTTTTGTCTTTCCAAAATTAATGATCCTAATCTTAATTTGGATTCTCATGGATTTTATCTCAGTATTTTTTTATCTAAGTTCATTTCATTGGCCTTGATGATCACTTACATTAATAAATAACTTCTAACCACTATGTTTATTTTTCTTTATACATCGACTCTTAGAAAACTGACATTAACATCAAACCAAATTGGAAAAAAAATAAAATTAATGTAACATAAAGAAAACAATGCACTGAAGCAGACCAAAAATGAACCCAACATGGCTCAGGGAAATTTTGCGGAAGAGGGGGTAGAAAGAATGTCAGAGTTACATGTTGGGTCATGATATGCAGAGACATTTAGCTTACCCATAACTGTGGGCTAACTCCACAATGCATGACCCGTATACCTCAACAAGGAGGGGTCAAGGGGAGGGGGTAGGTCATGGATGAGCCTAATAATGGTACCAAACTGACTGTATTTGCTGAATACAGAACTGACTAATAAAGAAAAAAGAAAAAAAAACAATGCAAATAAGTAAATAAAAATAAATAAATGCTTGATTTTCAGAGAATGACCTCAAGAAGAAAAAATGATTTTGAAATGTGTACATGAGTATTAGCTTTAGAGTATAAAAATAATGTATGTCAAAAATAAAATTATAAGAGACTTACTGGTAAACCCACATTTGGAAGAGATTGAAAGTCTAATTGCTTTATCTATAGTAAACCTAGTCCAGGCTCACCCAAATTTTCATTTGTGTGTGGTGTGTGCATGCATGCATGTACATTCTTATGTGAATGGGTGTACATGTGTGTGAGGTTTCATGTCATTGTATGTACATATGCCTGTGAGGGCCAGAGGATAGCAAAGGGTGCCTTCTTCAACTGTGCCTCCCCTAATTTATTGAGACATGGTTTCTCAACAATACCAGACCTGATCAGTTCAGCTATCTCTGTCTTACCAGAAGTGGGATTACTGGTAGAGCCAACACAGTCAGCTTTCACATGTGTGTTGAGGATTCCAACTCAGATTCTCATGCTCGCATGGCAAGCACTTTACAGACAGACATCTCACTACCACCGTCCCCATTTAACCTGTTTTAATGAAATTTCATTCTATTTTATCTTTTCAGATCCTTAAAAATAAGGTTGGGAATAGTGGTAAGAACTTAGTTTTACATAAGAGTGATATACATATATATATATATATATATATATATATATATATATATATGCAATAAAATTAGTAATAACAATACCTAAAAAATACCTATCTGTTGCTTTATGATCTTGAAAACTCAGTTAAGTTTCTCACTGATAAAATGAATTATATATACATGTACACTTAAATGTATTTTGATTCTCTCAACTGAAAAGTTTTCTCAGTAAGATGATTGTGTTACTTTTCTTCAATTAAAAAATGGCAAAGACTAATGAAAATTTATTCCATAGTCTGTCTCTTCACAGAATTCAGAATTAAGAAGAAATTTCTTGTCTGCAGTGATGGCATAGAAGGTAAAGTACTTGCCACACAAACATGAGTTTGGATTACCAGTATCCATGTAAAAACTAGGTGTGTCAGTGCATGCCTGTAATCCCACCTCTGGGGAAGTGTCTCCAAACAATAAGGTAGAAAGTGGTGGGAAAGATAGCCAACCTCTGGCCTTCACACACACACACACACACACACACACATAAATGTCCACACATATTCAAACACAAAAAAGTAGTAATTGCGCTTTATATTCTGAGAAGTAGGATCTTAGCAAGTTAAATGTGAAAAAGTTAGTGCTGGGGATATAAATGTGTGATAATGTAAAGCATATTCAAGCTAATAAAATTGCAGCCTTAGTATGTTTTTCTACTGCACACACTCAGAAATAAGTTAGGCAGCTGTGTCTGAATATGGGAGATGGCAAATGAGCTCAGATACAACTGGTATTATTGGTCATCTAGATGAATGTGCGAATTTGAGAACATTAATGTTTTTATTTAAATAGGCAATCAAAACCTAGCAATTTAGAGGTCATCAAAGCTCTTTTATCCCTGAAAAGTTACTCAAGCATTCCATAAGCAGGCACAGGTTACTTCCAAGTTAGAAAATGAGAATGTCACATTCTCAGAAATTCCATTTTATTCTAACAGTTGGAAGAAAGTTGGATGGAAATTGGATCAAAACAGTCAAACTAGAGGCTGAGGAGGTGAATCATTGGTTAGAGATTGCTTTCAAAGCCAGCTAGCCAAGGTTCGAGTCTCCATTACCCATGAAAAATCAGACACAAAAACTGGCACAGGCATTTGACATTTGTTGGCTGTGGTAATAGGGCCTGGTATGATCAGACAGATATACACACATGCACACACTTGCAAAACAATATGTTTTATAAACAGTAAATCTGAAAAACATTATTAAAATAAATGAATCTATAAAATATTATGAATATTTAAATTAATAAGATATATATATATATATATCACTTGTGAACTTGAGCACTAATATTCCAACTTGCCATACCGAAAAGGAAGTGACTCTCTGATCCTGCAAAAAGAACTTTCTATGAGAGAGTCTCAAAATAAAATAATCATGAGGCTATAAATAAATAAATGGACAAAGAAACACTAAACAAGTATAAGAAATAAAATAGTTAAATTAGCAGTATTAATGGCAGATAGTGAAATTTAAGTTGAAATACATTAAATAAAATGAAAAGTAGAATTATCACATTATAATTCAGTTTACTATATAGTTTTTCATTTCATGTGAAACACTCATGAGGCATTATTATTAACTCAGGAGCAATAGTAATAAAGAAAATATAATAGTTACAAACATTTTGACATAAAAAATAAAAAAAAAACAACACAGTGTAGTACCCATGGGAAAATGTGTAAAACCATAATTTCAGGAGCTGAAGAAATGGCTCAGTGATTAAGTGCACTTCTTGTGCAAGTGTGAGCGTGCCTCAAGGGACCGAAAACCAACAAAATTAGAATCTCCAGAAAGCACATAAACAGCTGGACATCGTCAAACACACCTGTAACACCAGTCTTGTTAAGAACATAGACCAGCAAATTGCTGAGCTCACAAACAGCAAGCTTTGCAATAAGTAAGAGATTCTCTGTCACAATGAAAAACAAGCAAATGAGTAAGGGGGGGGCACTGAATACTTTCCTCCAGCTGCTACAGGGGAGTACATGAGGTGCCACATTAGCACATACTCACGCATACACCATAAACACCACACATATCACACACAATCACACTTCACATACTATGCACATGCAAGAAAATCAGTTACAGTGAAAGACATTATTATAGATGTTTTAATGTTTGATATAGTAGGTAAATCAAAAGTTAAGAAATATACATAATCTTATAATAATCACAATAAGCTTGTTATAAATGGAGAATTAGTATAACAATAAATAATAGCCAGGTGTGGTGGTGCATGCCTTTAATCCCAGGACTTGTAAGGCAGAGGGAGGTGAATCACCATGAGTTATAGGCCACCCTCAGGCTACATAGTTCATTCCAGATCAGCCTCGGCTAGAGCAAGACTCTAACTCAAAAAAATAAGAAGTAAAATAGACATGAAATATTGAAGGAACTTGATCATGTAGTTGGATATGAAGCTGTTGCTAATAAATAAAGTGCAAATAAATAGACAAGAACAAAATAGTAAATTATTCTACTTATTAAAAACTTTTAAATATCATATCACTTCATTCTTCTGAGTCAAATACAGTTCATTAATTTATAATTCAACAATAACAAGACATATTTCCAAACTAAAGCACTAAAAGAGACTTTGCTACATAGGACCAAAATTAAAGTAAAAATAAAACATAAATGCTAAATTATCTACAGAACAATAAAAGTACAGACATCATATCAGTCTATGGCATACATAGCTATAGTATAGGAGCATATTTAGTTTTTCTACTTCATTTAAAACAAAGACTGAATATGGTGAACTAAATTATATATATGTATGCATATATACATGTATAATTTCGTATATATATATATATATATGTATATATATATATATATATATATATATATATATACTGAGAGACAGGAAGATGGCTCAGTGAGTTAAGTGCTTGCTTTGCAAGCAAGAGGACCATAGTCATCCAACATAAAATTGCCCACATGAAAACCTGGTGAGGTGGCATATGTCTACAATCTGAGCACTAAGAAGGCAGAGACAGAAGGCTACCTGAGGATTACTGGTAAGCCAGTCTAGCCTAATTGCTGAGTTCCAGTGCAATAAATGAACCTGTCTCAAAAGAAGATGGGTGGTATTCCTGAAGATAGGCCCCAAGGTTGTTCTCTGGCCTCCATAGACACACTGAACCCACACACATACGAACCTACATACATGTATATCTATACATTGCAAACACATACACACAGCAAAGTAAATAAGTAGAGTGAAACTAATGGCAGAATAAGCAGATGAACGAAAAGAAAGTAGGAAGAAAAATATGAACCCTGAGATTAAAAATAAAATATAATTAGAGCACAATAGTCATATGGAAAAATAATGCAAAAATATGCCTTTTGACAAGTGAATATGATGACATTTAACAAAAAATATGTTTTCTTATTCAATATAATCAAAATTTGTAATGGATAGCATATTTAGAAGCTGTGACATTTATAAATTCCCTAAGTCATAGTCCATGTACTGTTTCACTTAAAACATATTTTCTTTCATTCCTGTCACTAGTCAATTTGATATCCTGACCCCAGGTGGCCATTTTCCTCTTTAGGTAGTGTGAAAGTGGAACACAATTTTCATTTCAGAAACAAAAATCCAATTTCCGACACAGAGGCGCACCATCACAAATATACAGCAGCCTGCATCTCACTTCAATAGCCTAGGTTCCATGGGATAAGTTTTGTTTGAGCTGCTTTTAAACTTTGACCCATTACATCCCTCATTTACTCCTCTGCTAAGAAAATATAAGTGGGTCAATAGGCTGAGAACTCCAAAACCATTTCAAAGGCCATGTGACATCAGGAAGGATTTTAGGAAAAAGATTTTATTAAAAAATAATAAGTTTTAAATTGTCTCATTTTGGCTTCATCATTTTGCACTTTAATGAACATGAGGTGAGATTTTTTCACTTTGTATACAGTTGGCAACTGCAAGGGAGGTATAACTTCCTCTGTGTTTTATGATGGTTTGATAATTAAGTCTCAAGTAAACTAGAAGCAGGCAGATTAGCCAGAGGAAAACTACATTTAATTACATATGTATCACAGGAGTCCACAAAATAGAGTCAAAAAGGTTGAAGTGATTATTGTGAATACAGTAGCTTTAGCTACATTAAAAAGAATAAAGTCAGACTATCTGAGGAGGGGGCAGCAACATAAAGTCTGGGACAGCAGAGGCAGGGAATGCATGGAGAATTAAAGTTCTCCTCAAGGCAGATGAAAAAAAAATTTCTCAGGTAGCAACCTGCAGAATAGGTGACAGCCTGTGACTTAGTGTGTCTGAGCAGAAGTCTCCTCTCTTGTATAGTTCATCTTCTCCAATTGATGGTATTCCCGTGGAAAGCATTTGCAACAATTCCATTTTTTTTTCTCTAGAGGATCTGTCTTCAAATTAGGGAAGTTCAAAGGAAGCCCCTGCCTGTGTGAACTGATTCCCAGGGTCCTGGGTTTAAAGTTGCCAGCATTCCAAAACTGACCTATTTGGAGTGCTATTTCTGTATTCCTTCAGTACAGTGCACAGGCCATTTACACTACTTAATTTTTCAGTAATGTTTATTCTAGTTTCATTCACACTATCACAAACATGAATAGATTTTATAATGTGAAAACAATGCATTTTTCTAGAACTTCATAGCCAAATGTTGTTGTACCATCCTAACTGGTGATTATTATTTTAAATCTTCAACTTTATATTTGAACCTCTATCATCACCTCTACCATCTTTAAAGCTTCCTAGGAAGAGAAATTCTGCTTTCTGCCACATCCTTGGAGGAGGTAATAGGAGAAAGTGGGTAGGAAAAGATCAAATATAACTGCTTGCTTCTGAGACCGTTTCCTTCACTTGAATGTATTCAAAGTTCCCAGGTCCATTTGGGAAAAGCAGTTCCTTCTTGAAGCCTCAGAGCCAGAAACCACTATCCTTTATGTTAGCCATGACTGTCTTCTAGTCAAAGTAATGTACACTTCAAAACTGATCAACATGAATAAACAGAAATCATTAAAATGGCTTCAGCCTTCAGTTCTTAGCCCTTTCTTCACTATTTTGAATAGTCTATTTTCCTACCTATCAGAGTTCTGCATCTACTCTTAATGTGTACTTCTCTCCATGTTCTCTTCTATTTTAATCTCGTGTCAGGCTGCTTTTATAACAGGTACTTAGGGACTGCTTTTCGCTGAAAGGATTGACTTCTCACTTGAGCCTCACAGAGCATGATGAAAGCCTGGCTCCACTGCCTTCATTGTGTGTCTGTCTCCTTTGTCTTAAACTTTGTGTCTGACTCCTGCTTATGCATGTAGGAAAGTTAATCATTCAACAAGTTGTTGTGTAAAAGTAGGTGATATCCAAACTACCTTATTCCTTTTCTTTGTTGAATACATGAAGGCAGAGAATTTGAAGCATTTTAATGTCAGCTCTTACAAATCTTGTTACATGCCCCTGGTGTTCTCTAATTATTGGACTGATCCTGCATTGATCTAGTCTCCAGGAACAATAGATCATGACATATTAACCCATCTTGAAATTATGCCAGACTAGCAGGACCAAATCATCTCATGAGAACTGGACCATCTCCTCTGGCAGTGCAGACTTCTTCAAACCACGTTGCAGAACTACAACTGAGATCATGGTCAACCCTTCATTATTATAAATACTGTATGTTTCTCCCTAGAAGTCCTCATCCACTCCTAATGTGGACTTCCTCCACATTTCTCCCAAATTAATCTTAGAATTAACTCGTTTTAGTAACATAGATCATATATACTTATATATGAGAAAAGATATGTATAACAAATTTCATATATCTTCTACATTATGTCTTTGTTGTCTTATCTGAATTCTTTTCACAGAGATTGCAAGAACTGGGGAGTTGAGAAGAGTCTACAGTGACATGGGGATAGGTGGCAGAGCCAAATCCATTAGCATTACTGAAGCTGGGACATTTTCCCTAAAATGCCATGAGCTTTTTGTTTAATGATCAGAATAGGGTCTATTTATCCTATACACCTGGAACAATTGAAAAGGAATGAAAATTCCCATTTGGTATAAATCAGTATGCTCAGAGATGCTTTAGCAGTAGTTAAGTGCACCAAAGAAGCATTTTCCTCTTCCAGGGGAAGAAAAATCCTCGAACTTGGGTATTCATCATTCATTCCGTATTTACCCACTGCTTCTACTTTCAAAGGAAAATAATGAAAGAATGGCAATTATTATTAGCCAAAACATTGGGTCACCATTCCTACCTACCCTAAGCTTGTGAACATAAATTTAGAAAAGGTAGCATTGGATTTTTTTTTACCATATCATCCAAATGTTAGGTATTCTTGTCATTCTAACACTGTGGCTATTAGCCCATCTGTTCAATGGATCCTTGCCCAGTGCTAAAAGATGTTGTGAGAATAAATTTGCCCTTTTGATGAATCTGATTAATCACTACTACTCTTCGCTTTGGCTTGATATTACAAGAGCCCTGGAGAAATATATAATTATTGTTACAAACCTGATGCTTTCCATTTTCTGAATCAAAGCAAAAGCCATTGAATTTGCTGAGAATGTCCCTGAAGCAAAAAAGTAACAGCTGGGATCTCTTTGGTAATGGATCTGTAGCACTGAAAAACAAAATCCAGCATTGAAATTGGAAAGAAGAGTGACTAATAGGGCTTGATGTCTCACAGAGTACACGAGTCATCCATCAATAGTGACTTTTCTTAATCATAATGAGAGTAGGATGTGAGACTCAAGTGTGCTGCTTCAGAAAATGTGCCTCTTATGTTCATTCAAGAAGTAAGGAAGTCTGTGTAAGAAATGAGTCAGACATGCAGTCTCTGCTGGAAAGAATATACTCACATAACTTACAAAAATAACTTTCCAAGTATTTTAGCATTCTTTTACGAATGTAGGTTACAAAAGCCATGTTAATTTTTACAAACTTACTGATTTACTTTGTTATTAGATTCTACAACTTGGACATATATTTAAACTACTTAGATGTGCTAGAGTGTGTACTACAACATAGATCACTAGCACTCAACTGAGTGCCTGATTTAATGAGCCTAGAGTAGGAGTGGAGATGTGTTTCTCTAATAAGTTACCAAGTGCTGAGGCTGCTACTGCTGGATTAAACAATTACAAAGTTACTGGATTCAATGAAAGCCTCATTGATAGTAATGGACAATAATTACAACTCATGATTATCTAACATAGCACCATACCTGAAAGAGTTCACAGTAAGATACATCTTCTCAGATATTTCTTTGAATTATCTTTCTGATAAGATCTAAAAGGAATCAACTCATTTTAAAGATGAAAATATTGAAAGCTGGCTTATTTCATTATTTGGGAAAGAGGGAATTCTAGAATATTATAGTTTCTCTTATCCATGCATTTAGCTATTGTTATTATTAACAATAACAAGCAAACAACAACCATAAATAGCAGCAACAAGGAAATATGCTTCTGGAAGTTAATAACAATTTTTTATTAAAAAGAACTATTACAATAGAGGTGATGGGACTGTTGCTCTCAAAGGCCATGCAAGTAAGTGAAGCAGGGATGCTTAATGCTTAGTAGGCTATTGTGGAAAGAACAAACATGAAGTAATGCTAAAAACTACTAGGAGAACCTTAACTTTGTGTTTAAGAAGCAAAACCAATGGATGAGAAAATTCTGAGCAGTATGTTACAGGGTTTTTGGCCTGAAATGGACCAAAGAAATTACAGTAGAAGAAATTTACTTTCATTTTCAGTTTAAATATCCTTGTCATAATACTCTAAAATTATGTCAAGCATGTAGTTTAACCAAGTTGTCACCCATAGCTTACTGGACTACTTATACAAATAAAACTTACATAACTTTTTATTTTAATAAGAAAACTTATTGTTGTCTGAGAATAAGGAGCTTTCTCAGCTTTCTTCATAGAATCCACAGAGAACAATGTCACATTGGGAATTTGTTGCAATTTGTTTCCTCTTAAATAAAGACAGTTTTAAAGATAAAAATAAAATCTACTAATTGGGAATCAGGAAACCCAAGACTCCCCTATATAATAAGCTTCTATAATAACCTTCTATAATAACCTTCCTCCTTGGGCATAGTGGTGCCTGCAATCCCAGCACTTGAGGGGCTGAGGCAAGATGATGGTGAACACAAGGCTAACCTAGGCAGTGTAGTGAGATCTTGTTTCGATTGTTTAAAAAAAGTTGGAAAGAAAGAGGTTTGACCAGGTCAAAACGTATTTAGCTAAGATTATCAGACCTACATTTGAGTAACTAACTATTAGCAATTTATAATAGAAAGCTTTCAGGAGAGTATTCTTACACACACGATTAGATATATTCAAATAGATAGTTTTATGAGAATTTACATGGATTTTTCTAATATGTCTCGAGCTAGAGAAATTAGCATTATAGACCTGAAATAATAGCTAAATTCTCCAAAGCTCCAAATTCTCCAAAGCTCCTGAAAACCAGTAAACATCCATGACCCTTAGATGACCCAAATCATGATGATGACTTCAGATTGGAAGTTTTCCTGATGGGTCTGGCCATGGTCATCAACATCCATCATGTCAGCAAGCTAAAGGAACATACCAGTAATATCACAGTCTGGCTCATGTGCTATCTATAGACCCAGTTTAAATGCAGACACAAGGCATCTGCCATATCTATTCTTTAGTCTCTTGTGATATTGTCAGAAAGGATGACAAAATACAAGAAACTGGGAAAAGCAACTAATAGTTCAGTTAATTCTGAAATGATGAGAACTATTTTCTTTGGGTTTGTTTTACTTATATTCTAGCACTAATGCCTTTCTTATGCTTAATTAAAATTTATATATTAAATGAATATGACACATAGTCTTCCACACCAACTGATAATAAACACTAGAGTAGAGATATAGTGTTACAGATGAGTAATATTTGATGCTAAAATATTATGCCCATAAACTGAATATTCCTGTGGCTCAATTAAATATTTTTGTCATAAACATCAGCAGCTATACTGAGTATTTATGTATATAAATTATTAGACTAGATATAGAGGATATAAAGTATTATATGATAGGCACATATGTTTAATATAATACCTTACAAATAATACAAATTTTAAGACTTTACAAATTATCTCATAAATACATAATGAATTCCATGTTAGCAATACAGATAATAAATGCTCTCAGAATCCTTAGATTCAGGGTGTCAACTGTGCTAAGGGAATGCTTTCAGCAGAAAGTATGACACGTTTTAAAAATGTATGGGACTCTATATAAATTGATTTTAAGTAGTAAGTGAAACATGTCAGAGTAGTATAAAAAGACTATATCAGGTATGTTAAGCCAAATTGATTCAAGAGCATAAACTTTAAAAATGAATGACTAAATGAAAATATCAGTTTTCATTGTTCCATGCTTCTTTCTATCCAAAAATACTGGCTCAATTCTAGTCCTAGTAGATCTTCACAGCATAGTACTCCAGTGTTGGAACTCAAGACACAACACTACATCGATATGACTGGAGATGTCAATAATGTTCCTCCTCAACATGTACTTCCATGACATGTTTCTAGCTGCTGAATTTGAGAAACTATAGACACAGTAGAGGCTCTAAAGATCTGTCTTTTAGTAAAAAGGAACACATATTTGAATGAATCTATGTTAGTAAAAGGATCTGCTTCAGGAAAAAAGGCTGTTTTTAGACACATTTTATTCACCTCTGAGCTTTTTGTCCATACAATACAGGGCATTCACAGTATATTCATTTTCTCCCCCCACTCTTCATAATGGAATGCAACCACAATCCCCCACCTCAAAAAACCTAGGGCTCTATATCTTCCTGTAATTCAAGATGTCATCATGCTTCAATCATCTAACCATTCTTTGAGTGTCATATTTTTGTGTAATGCTGATGCATATGTACATAAGTAAATGTGATTTTATCCTGCTAATGTTTTTGTCACTTTAAATCATAGCTAAGCAAAAAAGCTTAGAAAAGTGAAAGGAAGTCATATTCCTCTCCCCTTCACCAGAGGATAGCACATGCCATATAGTTAAAATCTTGGTTTTCTACTAATAGATGAGTGACTTGATCTCTCTTGATCAACATTTCTGAAATTAACTCCTTTCTCGTTTTTCTTTCCTTCTTGCACACACACACACAGAAAGAGACATAAACAGCACAAGAGAATAATAGCACATTCCTGGGGCTGTTGTAAGGGTTAATGAAAAGTAGACAAATAAACAGGCAGCCTAAACAATGTTGTTAAGTTTGACCAAATGCTATACTTGGCTTGAAGTTTTCTTCAGAGTAGATACAGGTGAGAGTCAATGAAAACAAAAACAAATGCAAACACAGTGTTTTCTCCATATATAGTGAATTGCAACCAAAACTGATGTGTAAGCTGACTATAACCTACTCTAGTTTCAAGTATCCGAGTCACAGCCATTCATATATGGTCAAATATTCAAGTAAATTCAAATAAGGCAGTTGTGAAGCATAATCAATTAGGCTGTGTTTACCTAACTTTCATTTTCTGTATGACACTTCCTTTTCTCTGGCTGTGTAGTGGTGTGGACTACTCTGAAACATTTTTGGTTAGAATTACTGCTAAACTCTAGAATGTCAAAGTCAATTAAGATTTGAAAAACGGTATCATTGTTAAAAGACCTGTCTTTTAAAAATTTTAACAATCAATGAAAGTGTTGCATGTTTTCATACTATTGATTCCATGGTCTTATGACCACAAAAATTTAGGCACACAGATGATAAGGAAGGAATAAAGCAAAGGACTTTTATTGAGAGAAAGGTGAAAAGGCCCCAAAATGTCAGTGTAAACATGTACAGGATTCCAGCTGGCAGCCAAAGGAGACAAAAAAAAAAGGAGAAGTTATAACCTTTTTAGTTAGGCCTCAAAAAAGAAAGGGCTGCCAGGCATGGTGGTGCATGAAAAAAAAGAAAAAAAGAAAAAAAGAAAAAAAAGAAAGAAAGAAAGAAAGAAAGAAAGAAAGAAAGAAAGAAAGAAAGAAAAAAGGGCTAAAATGATGGCTCAATAGTTAAAGGCACTTGCTTGCAAATCCTGACAGCTTTTATATATATATATATATATATATATATATATATATATATATATATATATATATATATATATATTGGTTTCACTCTAGCTCAGGCTGACCTGGAATTCACTATGTAGTCTCAGGGTGGCCTTGAACTCATGGCGATCCTCCTACCTCTGCCTCCGAGTGCTGGGATTAAAGGCGTGCGCCACCATGCCCGGCTTTCATATTATATTCAACAGTACCCACATAAAGCCAGATGCACAAAGTAGTGATGCATCTGGAGTTTAGTTTGTAGTGGCAGGAGACCCTAGTGAGCCCATACTGACTCTCTCTGTTTCTTTATATTTATCTTTGTCTCTAACTCTCTCTCTTTTTCTCAAATAAATTAAATTAAAGGGATCCAGAAAAACAGGTAGGCTCAGTAGTAAGGGTTTGCAACTAAATTCACCAAGGGAAGCCCTTCTGGAGGTATTTCATTAAGGGGATAAGAATTATTTCCATCCCTCTAGCAGTCCCTTATTTGAGAAGTGGTCTCTTGACCAAGTGAGTAATTGATATGCTCCTTTTGGTTAACTCTTAATGAAGGATTCCATAGCTTTGATACCTCCAACCTCCTCCCTTTCATACAACAGAGACCAGAAGTGGAGTCCATCCCTTGATGACCTCCAAGCCTGTTATTTCCTGCCTACCTACAATGAAGGGACTTCATATACTATAAACAACTACCCCAAACCTCTTAAGGAGCATAGAAATAAGAAGGTGCAACTGACCTTGTTTAGGTCTACTGTTTTCCTGCCAGTGCCCTGAAGCTTCTAAGTTGTGGATAAATTCCTCTTCAACTAGTCTAAATCACAATTTTCTATATTTTTTCTATCTTTTTTTCTATCTTTCTTTTTTAAAGTTTCAAATGCAGAGTTAGTTTATACTGACAGGGCATATGACCTTTAGATTTTGTGACAGAAACAGTGCTGGATCCTATACGGAGGTTTCAATCTAAGTTAAACAAAATTGTACTTAGACACTTGTTTCAAGAGTAGATAACAGTCTGTTTATATATCAGGTTAGGATATAGTTCACTGTGTGTGGAAAATCTGTTAAAAAAAAAAACTTGAAATGAATACAGGCAGCTTTAGGCCCAAGTTTATATAATTCAGGGGTTGAGCAAGCAGATTAGCCTTATAAGACATAACTAAACTATAATTGCCATAGCAGAGAAATTTTAATATTTACTCCAAAGGCATATTCAGAAAGAAGGGATCAGGCCAAATAAAGTGGTGCATTCCTTTAATTCCAGCACTCAGGAGGTTGAGGAAGGAGGATCACTGTGTGTTCGAGGCCAGCCTGAGACTGCATAGTGAATTCCAGGTGAGCCTGAGCTTTAGTGAGACCCTCAAAAAACAAAGCAAAGCAAAACAAAAAGATATAAAGAAGGGACCATAAACCACACAAAAAATACAATAAACAAATACATACATACACTGAAATGGCATGGATATATTTATTAATAAGTTTTTTCCCTTTATTCATTTGAGAGAGAGAGAGAAGAAGAAGGAGGAGGAAGAGGAGGAGGCAGATAGAGAGAGAATGGGCATAACAGGGCCTCCAGTCATTGCAAATGAACTCCAGATTCATGTACCGCTTGTGTATCTGGCTTACATGGGTACTGGGGAATCGAACCAAAGTCCTTAGGCTTTGCAGGCAAGTACATTAACCACTAAACCATCTTTCTAGGCCCTGGATATGTTTTTTAAATAACTGTCTGGCTGCATAAAGAGGATAAATTAATACAAATTGGCTCCTTAAATGAGTCTCTGAATGAAGCCTATGAAAATCTTAGGTAATATGCTAAGGATTTCATGAAAGAGGGTTGGACTGAACTCTGAAATATCTTCAATTTTTCAGGGTTTACTTGAATCTTTCTCATGCTGTTCCTTCCTTCTTTTTGCCTGCTGCCACTCTCTAGTCCTTGCTGTTGAAGGGATGTCCTTTCCACAGATTCTAGTTAACAAGGTACAATAGAACAAAGTCCATTTTGCTGTTTCTGCCAGAGAAAAAAGAAAGAAGACAGATGACAGGATGAGGAAAGCCGCATCTAGCTCATGGATTTTCTGCCTATTGCTTGTCTATATTCCCTTTTATCTCTTATAAAAGCTCTTTGTACCTTGAAACCCACAGAGATAATAATTTGAGATGGAGAATCTCTACCTATTTCAGGGCCAGCTTTGAATAAACCCATTTCCTTCCAACAATTTCTGTCCCCTCCATCCATTTTAATTTTCTACATCTTTCAATGTTTTTCCTAAATTACTTTTTTGATAAAAAGAGATTGAAAAGATGGTAAGAAACATTTTTAATTGAATTCTTTCTAAGATTTTTCTGGAAAAAAAAATAGACAGGCCTGTCATTCAGTCTTACAGACCAAAGAGTGATGAGGAGCTTTTGATTCCTGTGCAGTACAGTTACCCAGCTGTAGGAATGGTGCATTTGACTACTGAAAATAAAAGATTCATTTAGAGATGAGTCAAATAGCCAGGGAATTGGTTCACTGGATATAAAAGAGAATAAAATTTAATTAGAGTAGTGCAAACAATACAATTTATAAGTTATTGTATCTATAATAACACAAAATTTAAAAGTAGATCTGAGTCAGTCTGGGAAGATGGCTGAGGTAGGACCCAAGTCGGTGCTATTCGTGTGTCTGGGTAACATTTGCCTGTCATCTATTGCAGAAGCAGTTTTCAGAAAACTAGTAACTGATGCAAATGTTTCAGATAACTGGAGGATAGACAGTGCGGCTACATCCACCTATGAAGTGGGGAACCCCCCTGACTATCGAGGGCAGAGCTGCATGAGGAAGCAATGCATCCCTATGAATCACATTGCCTGGCAGGTTACCAAAGAAGACTTTGCCACATTTGATTATATACTGTGTATGGATCAGAGCAATCTGAGAGATTTGAATAGAAAAAGTAATCAAGTTACAAACTGCAAAGGTAAAATTGAGCTACTTGGGAGCTATGATCTATAGAAACAAATCACTATTGAAGATCCCTATTATGGCAACGACTCAGACTTTGAGCTGGTGTACCAGCAGTTCCTCAGGTGCTGCCGGGCCCTCCTGGAGAAGTCCTCCTAGCTGAATCTTTCCTCAGAGCTGGCAACTCTCCCACTAGTCTTGTGCCCTAAGGATGGTGGTGTTCCTAAGCCCTGTACCCCATATGTCTCTTCAGCTGATTTACTGTTTATCTTAGAAATAATTGTAGGTGGGAATTAGTTGTATTTGCATAAGAATAAAAATGTTTGAGTCAGTCTAAGGTGCAGCATTCGTAGACTACTTGAACCTCTCTCTCTCACTTTCCCTAATTACAAAATAGTAAAACTAGCAAATATTGAACACAATAAAGTAGGAATGGCCTGCAGGCCCAGGCCAGCCTCTGAGCCCAGCAAAACCTGGGTAGGGTAGTCTACCTAAAGTGGGGCATGGCCAGCCCAGACAGTGCCCTCTGCTTGCCTTATACCTCTCTCTCCTGGGCTTTTAACAGTCAGTCATAGCAGCCCCATCTATAGCAGCCATCAGCTTAACATTAGAAAAGTTTTAGCTCAGACACTCAGGGTGCACACTTATATATTCAAAGGATAAGGGAGATTGGGTGTGGTAGGGCATGCCTATAATTCCAGCACTGGAGAAGATGAGGCAGGAGGATCATGAGTTATAGGCTACCCTGGGCTATGTAGTGAGAACTGGTCTCAAAAAAGAAAGAAGGAGCTACAGATGTAGAACTAGTCTTTGTCACCCTTAATTTACTCAGCTTACTTGTTCCCATCTTATCCAACTTTGCTCTAAAACTGGAGTGACTTCCAAAGAGGACAACTGTGTTTTACCTATGGTCAGAAGGACATGTGTATTATGTGCATATTAACACACATAATGTACCTAAGTTGGCTTCCGTATGAAAACGTAGTTTAAAAAGTTATGTTAAAGTGCTTAAATACTGACAACATTCTTAAGTATCTTTTCATCAGCTAAAAAGCTGCAGGCAAGCACAGGTAATTTCAGTGCACTTAACATAGCTGACCTCAAATTCATGTGGATATATGTCAGGGAAGATTGCTTTTTCAATAAACTGGGTGTTATAAATGCAAAAATAAATAAATAAATAAAATAAGAGTAGATCTGAGTTGGGCCTAAATGCTAATGTAGATAAAGAGACATTAGCAAGCTTTTAGGTCATTGGAGTATAAATCCTACCTCCATTCTCCCTGACATGAGAGGGAGGAGGCATGTCAATCCCTCACCTGGTCAAGACACCAACTCTCACCTAAAAATATGCTAAGGAGGTGGGAAGAATGGTTGTCTCCTTAATGAAACAGTATAAGAGACCTCGGGAAACCATACCTAGACACAGTTGCTCTCAAATATTTTTTGTTGAGCCTGCCCACTTCTTTGAGCTCTAACTCAGAAATAGTATTTTTCCCTAGTTTTTCTTTTCTTCTACTTGTCAGCTAATCACAAATCAAACAGCTCTCACCTCAAAAAAGAGATAATTTTTTTGTAGCATAATGAGTGACCATCCCCAGCAATACAGATTTGTTACCCCAAATTTCATGTTCCAATGCATTAACAATTTCATGAAGCTTTTATAGATACAGAACAGAAGAAAGTCATAAACCCAGGAACTTTTCTAATCAATTAGTGGAAACATTAGTTAAGTGGTTTACAGCAAAGCAGAGGACTCTCTTCTGTAGGCTTCAGATGCTATCTAATGGCATTCACAGCATTTGCATAGATGGAAGTTTGTGGTCTGTTAATGCATTTCAAAAAGTATTCTGAGCCAGGCGTGGTGGTGCATGCCCTTAATCCCAACACTCGAGAGGCAGAGGTAGGAGGATCGCTGTGAGTTCAAGGCCACTCTGAGACTACATAGTGAATTCCAGGTCAGCCTGGGCTAGAGTGAGACCCTACCTTGAAAAAACCAAAAAGAAAAAAAAAAAAGAGTATTCACCAGATACTGGTGGAAAATAAGTGGCTCTTGAGAGGCAAAAGGTAGCCCAAGGCATTTTAGCTCTGATCCTGCAACATCTCATCTCTCATAATCAGAGAAGTTCTATTCATCCTTGTTCAAAGTATACGGAGTACTTTTCAGGAATGTGAATCCACCCTATTCTTGGGACACTGGCCCAAATCCTAAACATGTTTGCCATGACACTTTGGGGCCTTTCCACCTTTTCAACAATAAATCTCCACTGCCTTATTCATTCCTCCTATGCGTAATTTGTCATGATCACAAGACAAAATACTCAATAGTATGAACAGCTGAAACAACACCAAACTTGGATTTAAATCCATCTGATCATTATCCATCAACTTTAAAGTTGCCTTGGAAAATACTATGCAGGGAATGTTAATGGAGTTAAGGTCAGAGACTAAGCCATGACACTCTTAACAGGTTAGGCTCCACCACCACCATCCTCAGTAAGCCAATTAAAGGAGCTAAATTAATTTTGTAGAGCAGGAAAGGAGATTTATTTGATCTGGCCACTCTGAGAAGAGGTACAATGAGATCCAGTGACTTGACCTCCCTGTTCTATCCCTTTTTGTGGTCCTAGCATGAGGTTTGGGTTTAAATAGAAAGAAAGAGGTATTGGAAGCAAGCATAGTCCTAGTTAAGATCTGGTCCTGCCCAGACCATTGTCTCTACTCCAGTATCTCCCACAGGGTCTTCAAATATATAATGAAGGCAAGTTCTATCTATGGTTGCCACTAGGGCTTTAGAACTTTTCTTTTGCCCAGCATGCAATTACTGAAAGAATTACAATTTCTTAGCGTCCATTGTTTTAATAGCCTGACAGACAAAAGGAAGGGTAAAGGATCCTATCTTCCTTGCTGCCTAGACTGATACAGGACAATGGAAAATACCTCTAAGATATATGAGTACCAAGAAAATAGTCAATGTGGGTAAAGGTGAAGCCCAAGAAGCTGTTAGAACTCCAGAGCATAACATAAAGGAATTAATTCACTTTGTAAATTGGTATCATTAGCTTCCTCAATACTGTTTAATAAAACCATTCTGAGTTACTTATTTAAGATCAGTGTCTTCAGTTTTTATTTCTGCAGAGTAGAAGATCATGTTTGGATTGATGCAGAACTCACAGCTCACTATAGAACATTCACAGATGGCCGTGAGAGAACCAGACACACAAGAGGTTATTCCTGATAGAACAGCCAGTCTGGTGGAATAGATAAAAGCTACAGAAAGTAAAGTGCTTTCTTTTTTTTTTATTCTGAGAAGGTGTCTGACTCATCCTATAAATGTCATGTGGAACATTCTAGGTTAAGCATTTAATATGCTTCCTAGGTATGCCATGTGGGGTGGCTTTATCATAGCCAGGATACACCCTTACTGAAAATGAGAATCGCCTAGATCATTTATTTTACCTGGAGTGGTTAAGAAGACCCTTTTGCATAAACTTTGCATGGGATTTCATTGTTGCACAATTGAATTGCAGTCAGAAAAGTCTTAAGGAATGTGTTCTCTCAGCTTCAGCTCATTGTTTTCACAGATGCTAATGAAATTACTAAACTCATTAAGAAGATATTGGGTAAAGGTAAAAGGCTGAGGGAAAGGACTACTCCACAAAAGATGGAAGTTTTAAATAGTTATTAAGAAATCACTTAGATAAGTGGCTAGGAGCATGGATTATCAGATAAAGGTGCTTCTTATAAAGCCTACCTGCCCCAGGTTCATTTCCCCACCCACCCATGTAAGCTTGAGGCAAAAAGTGGCATGAGTTTTTCTGATGTTTGTTCCCAGGGGCAGGAGGCCCTGGTGTGCACACCCACACCACACATGTGGATAAGCACACATGAAAACACATACACACACTCACATATGCACACAACAATAAATACTAATAATTATTATTACAAAGCTAAATAAAGCATTTATGTAATTGAGTTAAAGTTCTTTAGGAACAACAGGATGATGTAGGTGTTAGATTTGAAGAAAACCATTCCCTTTATTTTCCCATTCACACAGCTATACCCAGACCAGTTCTGGGGTTCTGGCATTGTTTTTTTTTTAATTTTTCATTTTTTCTTAATTAGTTTTGTATTCACTAAATGCAGTCAGTTTGGTACCATTATTAGGCTCATCCGCAACCTACCCCCTCCCAATAACCCCTCCTTGTTGAGGTATATGGGTCATGCATTGTGGAGTTAGCCCACAGTTATGGGTAAGCTAAATGTCTCTGCATATCATGACCCTAACATGTGGCTCTGACATTCTTTCCGCCCCCTCTTCCGCAAAATTTCCCTGAGCCATGTTGGGTTCATTTTTGGTCTGCTTCAGTGATGAGGCCTCTGAGGCCCTGGATCTCTGATTTGGTAGGAGTTGATTTTTCTCTGTGCTGATCTCCTTCCCCCTTGTGCTGGTACCCGGTTCACCAGGAAAAGAGCACCCTTGCATGTTTTGCGAATTGTTCTTAGTTTCAGCCGCGGCCCTTTTAAGGTATGATGAGGTGGCTCTCTCCTTAGGATCTACATCTATCTGAAAAAGAGAAGCAGATTCTCCAACGGAGAGTAAGTTAGCACCAGGACAAATGAGATAACCCTTACTTTTTTTTATAGAGAATTTAATAGGTGTAGGACCTCTTGTAGCCCATGATTGATGGTAGCTTGATAATGGAGAGTGGGCTTATGTTTGGATATGGTTCTGACTCGATTCCCAGCTCCAGCTATGGGTCCCGTACCACTGAGGGGATCAGTTAGCCAAATTAAGAGCAGTTGGTTCCAAACCATGGCTGTGTGCCACTATTGCACTTGTGTGTGCATCACAACAGGTTATTAGCTGCTAAGTAGGTTAGACCATGAGTTGCTTGGACAGATATTGGTCATTTTCCCCCAGTCGCCCATGTAGCACCTTCTGGCACTAGACACGCTGACTATCTGGGGACTGACTCTCTTCCAGCTTCCAGCCATGCCATTCCATTTTAGGTGTCAACCACATAAGGTGTCTTCAGCAGTAGGGTCTTACCACTAACCTTTGGTGGGTCATCAAGTACTCTGACAGAAATCTGTCTTTCTTTTAGGAAACCTTGTAGGTCTCTCTGATCAAAAGCTCATTGTGGTCAATGAGGTCATACAGGTCAGTGCCCACTAAGAAAATGAGGAAAAAGATAACTAATATACAAGAGTTAGAGAGAAGAGAGAGAGACAGACAGAGAGAGAGAGAGAGAGAGAGAAAGAGTGAGGGAAGGAGGGAAGCTGTAGATGATTAAGGTTAGTCTTCATCATACCCTCTCCAGTGTCTTGTGGTTCAGGTGTTCTCTCTAAGGGCCTGATGATTAGAGATGATGAACAGTTTCTTAAGGGTGTGCTTGCCATTTATATTTCTTCCTCTGTTCAGCTCTTTGCTCCGTTTAGTGAGAGGGGTGTTTGACTTTTTACTGATTAGATTTTTGAGTTCTTTGTAGTTTCTAGAGATTAGGCCACTGTCAGTTGGATAACCAGCAAATATTTTCTCCCATTCTGTGCATAATCTATTGGCTTTGCTTATTGTATGCTTGTCTGTATGCTTTTGCTTCATGTGATCCCATTGGTTGAGTGACTGTTTAAGATTGTGAGCTACTAGGGTTTTCATCAGGAAGTCTTTTTCCATTCCTATATCATGGAAAGTACTTCCTAAAATATCTTCCAGTAGTAGTCGAGTTTCCGGTCTTATATTGAGGTCTTTGATCCATTTGGACTTGAGTGTGGTGCATGGCAAAATCTGTGGATCAAGCTTCAGTTTCCTGCATATAGTTATCCAGTTTGTCCAGCACCATTTGTTGAAGATGCTGTCTTTTTTCCAGCCTATATTGTTAGGGCCTTTGTCGAATATCAAGTAGCTGTATTTGATTCACCCAAAGTCCGGGTCCTCAAGTCTATACTCCTGCTTTTATTCCAGTATCATGCTGTTTTTATTACTATGGCTTTGTAATATAGCTTTAGATCAGGTATGGTGATGCCTCCAGAGGTATTTCTTTTGCTGAGGATGTGTTTGGATATGCGAGGCCTTCTGCATTTCCATATGAAATTTGAGATCATTTTTTCTATCTCTGTGAAGAACACTGTAGGGATTTTAATTGGAATTGCATTAAATCTGTATATTGACGTTGGTAGGATTGCCATCTTCACAATGTTAATTCTGCCTATCCAGGAGCATGGGAGGTCTTTCCATTTTCTCAAGTCTTCCTTGGTTTCTTTTTGAGTGTTTATATGTTTTCGTTGTATAGATCTTTCACTTTCTTGGTTAACGTTATTCCAAGGTATTCTATTTTTTTTTTTGTTGTTGTTGTTGTTGCTATTGAAAATGGGACTATGTCCCTTATTTCTTTCTCTGTATCTTTGTCATTTGCATATAGAAAGGCTACTGATTTTTGTGCATTGATTTTTTCATGCTGCTACTTTGCTATAAGAGTTAATCACCTTCAGGAGTTTTGGGATGGAGTCTCTTGGGTCTCTTACATATACAATCATGTCATCAGTGAATAGAGCTAACTTAACTTCTTCTTTTCCAAATTGTGTCCCTTTTATTTCCTTCTCCTGTATAATTGCTTCAGCTAGGACTTCCAGTACAATATTGAAAAGCAGAGGTGAGAGTGGACAATCCTGTCTTGTTCCTCATCTTAATAGGAATTTCTCCAGTCTCTCTCCGTTAAGTATTATTTGGGCCTTAGCAGATTTGTATATTGCCTTTATTATGTTAAGATATGAACCAACCATGCCAATTCTCTCCAATGTTTTGATCATGAAGTGATGTTATATCTTGTCAAAGGCCTTTTCTGCATATATTGAAATGATCATGTGGTTTGTATGTTCAACCTTGTTTATGTGGTCTATGACATTGACAGATTTCCATATGTGGAACTACCCCTGTGTTCTTGGGATGAATCCCACCTGGTCGAGGTGGATAAGGCTTTTGATGTGTTGTTGGATTCTATTTGCAAGGATTTTGTTCAGGATCTTTGCATCTAAATTCATCAGGGAAATAGGCCAGTAGTTTTCTTTCCTTGTGGCATCTTTGCCTGGTTTTGGAATTAGGGTAATATTAGCTTCATAAAAGGAGTTGGGTAGCTTTCCCTGGTCTCCAATTGTGTGGCACAGTTTGAGGAAGATTGGTTTGAGTTCTTCCATGAAAGTTTGATAGAATTCAGCTGAGAAGCCATCTGGTCCTGGACTCTTCCTTTTTGGGGAGTGTTTTTTTTATTGCTTTTTCAAACTCCATAATTGTGATGGGTTCATTGAGGTGATTAATCTGCTCTGAGTTTAGCTTTGATAGATGATATCCATCCAGAAATTTATCCATCTTCTCCACATTATCCAGTTTTGTGGAGTAGAGGTTTTTGAAATAAGTCCTGATGATTCTCTCAATTTCACTTATGTCTGTTTTGTTGTGTTGGTTGATCAAATTGACCAGGGGTTTGTCAATCTTGTTTATTTTTTCAAAGAACCAGGTCTTTGTTTTGTCTATTCTCTTAATTGTTTCCTTGGTTTCCAATTCATTAATTTCTGCTCTGATTTTAATTATTTCTTTCCTTCTGGAGATCTTTGGGTTGGATTTTTCTTGCTTTTCCAGTGTCTTTAGGTAGATGGTTAGGTTATTGATTTGGAACCTCTCCGTCTTTTTTATGAAGGCATTGAGTGCTATGAATTTTCCCCTGTTGACCTCCTTCGTTGTGTCCCATAAGTTTTGGTATGATGTGTTTTCATTGTCATTCATTCCAGATATTTTGCAATTTCATTTTTTATTTAATCCACTATCCACTTATTGTTTAAAAGTGTGCTGTTCAGTTTCCAGGTGCCATTGGGATTTTTGGTGGGTCTTTTGTTGTTGATTTCTAGCAATATAGAATTGTGATCTGATATCATGCAGGGAATTATGTCAATCTTCCTAAATATGTGGAGGCAGTCTTTGTGACCCAGTATATGGTCTATTTTAGAGAATGTTCCATGGACTGCTGAGAAGAATGTGTAGTCTGTGGATTTGGGATGGAAAGTTCTGTAGATGTCCGTTAGGTCTAAATGATCTATGGTTTTGTTGAGCTCTCTTACTTCCCTGTTGAGTTTCTGTTTGGATGATCTGTTTATTACTGATAATGGTATATTGAAGTCCCCAGCTATGATGGTGTTGGTGGTTATTTCTGTTTCATTGTCAAGTAGGTTTTGTTTTATGAACTGTGGTGCCCCTGTATTTGGTGCATGCAGATTTATGATTGTAATATCCTCTTGATGGATCGTTCCCTTCATAAGTAGGAAGTGGCCTTCTTTGTCTTTTTTGATTATTTTTGGTTTGAAGTCTATTTTATCTGATAATAATATAGCTATGCCTGCTTGTTTCTTATTCCCATTTGCTTGGAATATTGTTTTCCACCCTGCCACCCTGAGGAAGTGCCTGTCTTTAGTGGTTAGGTGGGTTTCTTGAAGGCAAACGATTGATGGGTCTAATTTTTTGATCCATCCTGTTAGCTTATGTCTCTTGATGGGTGAATTAAGACCATTAATATTTAGGGTAATGACTGTGAGATTTGATTTGATCCCTACCTTATTGTGATGGTATATGTGGGTTGGTGTTTACATGGACGTTGAAGTTTTTTGTGCCTACTGTGAGTTTGGTTATTGTGATCTGCTTGTTGTAGGCATTTGAGTTTGACTATTTTTTTTTCTTTTCTGTGGAGAATTTCCTGAAATACACTCTGTCGGTTTGGTTTTGTGTTCACATAATTGTAAAGCTGAATTTTGTCATGGAAAGTTTTTCTTTCACCATCTATTATGTGGGATACTTTTGCTGTGTAGAGTAGTTTGGGTTGGAATCATAGGTTCTTAGACTTTTCAGTGTTTCATTCCAGGCCCTTCTAGCTTTCAGGGTTTCCATTGAGAAGTCTGAAGTAATTCTGATGGGGTTACCTTTGAAATTGGTGTGCTGTTTTTCCCTAGATGTTTTTAGGATTTTCTCTTTGGTGTCAATGTTTAGAGTCTTAATGACAATATGTCTTGGAGAGTTTCTCCTTTGATCCAGTCTGTTTGGGGTTCTGTTGGCTTCTTGGATCTTGATGGGCCTTTCTTTTTAGAGACTGGTTAAGTTTTCTTCAATTATTTTGTTAAATAAGTTCTCCATGCCTTTGGTCTGAATTTCTTCTCCATCTGGTATTCCAATGATCCTGACAATTCCCTCATGTTCTGTTCACAGGAACTTTTGAACTTACTGAAATTTTTGAACTCTTGAACTGTTTCTTCCATCTTGTCTTCCAGATCAGAGTTTCTATCCTCCACATGGCTGACTCTATTCTTGAGAGCTTCTAGAGAGTTTTGGGCTTGTTCAATTATGTTTGTATTTTCTACTACTTTTCTATGTATAATTTCCATCCCTCTGTCAAGCTCCCTTTTCACATCATTTTCTGATTTTCTTGATGATTCTTGGAATTCATCCTTGCATTTCTTTATGTCTTCATTTTACATGGCCATGTGATTTTTGAGGTCCTCTTCTTTTTCACTCTCCCTCTGATCTCTTGACTCTCTTTGAAATCCTTCCATTTTCTTGTCTATTAGGTACAGTTTAGTGATGGCAGCATCCACATGATTATTGGTCCTTTATTACTTTTCTGCAAGTTCTACCAGTAGCTTGGTTAGGGTTGTATTGCTCATAGCTTCATTTTGGTGTTCTAATCCTAATGACTCTTGTATGTTTTGATTAGAAATGTTCATTGTAGGACTGGGTGATCTAACTGGATTTTCTTGCATTTGATTTTTCATGTTATTTCTTTTGTGCTGTGGTCTGCCCATGACAGTGAATGGGCACGTAGGTGGGTGGGTCAGCCTGGGCTGAAGCACAGTGGGAATCTGGGGCAGCCTGGGGCAGTTGCCAAGCAGCCTGGTCTTTGGCTCTCACTTGCCATAGCCGCCTGATCTACTGCCTGTGTGGTGCGCCAAAGTTACCTGATCTCTCAAGCGGTAATGTGCCAAAGCTGCCTGTGTTGGAGCTAGGAGGGACACTGAGGCATTAAGCACTGAAGCAGCCCAAACTCTGGTGTGGGAACACTGGGACCCGGAAGCAGTCTGTGCTCCCCCACCACAGGAGAATGGCAGAAGGCCATTGCAGCAGACAGGTAGGGGATGGCAGCTGAGCTGGCGCAAGCGACAGACACAGTCTGAGCTTGCTTGGCAGTTGCTGTGGGCCTGGACTCACTGAACATGTGGTGGCAGGAGCAGTAAGTGAGCGAGTAGGTGGAGCAGTCTAAGCTTCCATATGCAGGGATTGATCGGCGTGCATCGGCGCCGTGGATATGGCACCTACTTGCGGGGAGAAGTGGGCTACCTGCCTGCCAGTGAGGAAATCAGTGATTCCCTGTTATTGCCAGGACTCGCTGGATGTGGGGTGGCTGGAGCAGTAAGTGGGCTAGTGGGTGGAGCAGTCCAAGCTTCCACATGCAGGGATCAATCAGCACGCAGCAGCGTCATGGGTATGGCGGCTACTTGGGGGGAGGGTGGGTTACCTTCCCACGAGGGGATCAGTGATTCCCTGTTTTTCCACCCTCTGTGGCCTCCTACTGGCAATCTATTGGAGATTTCTGTCCCCTAAAAGACCCCGTGAACCGTTAATGTCTTACCTTTCTTTCCCCGGGATTTGCAGTGCAGCTAGGCAGTCCCCATCTTGGCCAGAAGTCGGATTTTGGCATTCTTACTGTTACAAACATTGACCAAGTCTCACAGCTTCACAGCTATAGTGAGGAATTCTGTCTTCTACCAGACACTACCTGTGGTCCTAGGTGGAGAAAACAATCCAAACCTCACTTTCCTAAATGAGTTTAACAAGTAGAACAGATAAACAGATCAAATAGGTTTGAGTTACAGGTGCTCAATTCTCCTCAAGTTACATCCCATATGTCCCATGATAGGTCCCTCCCTCCTAGTGCTGGATTGCAGCTCCTCTTTGCAAAAAGTCTTGAACAACTTCTACACTTATTAGGGGTCTGAAGACTTTTTTCTTTTTGCTTTAGATCCTGTCATTCTCTCATCTGTCTGGAAATAAAATTTGGGGACCAAGGAACAGTTGGATATATGTCTTCTCTTCTGGAACCTTAACCTTACATATGGAAGATTGAGTGGACAAAAGAGTACACTTATTAGTCCAGCAACATTGAAGAACTCCAAACAGGATTGCTGTATTTGCCTCAGTTAAGAGAAATTTAAGTCAAAAATCAAAAATGATAATGAATAACCTAACAATTGCTTAAGACAATAGATCAATCAAGAACATGCTAGATTGGGAGGTAGAGAAAAGGAGAGGATGAGGGAGTAAATAAAATTAAATATTTTATGAAAAGGCTATATGAAAACCTACTTGTTTGTTATCTAATTAAAAGGTATAATATAAAAAAGAATGTGGGCAAAACCAGCATGTGGAGGTGGAAAATGCTATTCTCTGAAGCCATAGATTTGTACAGGAGTATCCCAGTGCCATTGGTGGGATACCTCCCAGGCATCTGCTGGTCAGGGTAGACCCTTAGGTCCCTGAAATAAAACAGGCCATTTCTTACTCACCAGAACTAGATGGTAAGACCCTATTACTGAAGATATCACATGCTTCGTTTGCCAGGTAGTGAGACATTAATCTGGAACCAAATTGGAAGCTGCCTCCATGCTTGCTACTTGTCAAAGTACTGGAAAGTGACTTACAGGCTGCTGGTAGAGAAAAGACATTTGTAGTCTTAACAAACAGTGGAATCTGTTAACTAAATAAGACAGGCAAGATGTACCAACTGATGCAATAATGTCATAGAAGTGACCTACTATCTCTAATTGGATCTTAAACCTGCTCTATGGGAGGGAATTCGTGCTTGGTACTGAAAAAGCAGCCAAAAGCATATGTCTTGGAAAGTTATAGCCCTAGGGGGAAAGCCACTACTACTGTTCAGCAAAATTGATATGTTGTACACATCAAATTACTCTCTAAATAGTTTTGTTTATGCCCATAGGTTAGTGTTGCTCTCATCTTTAGTCAGAAAAACATCTTTATAAAAATGTCAGTGAGTATTAGAGATAATCAAAATGCATTTAAGTGTTAAGAAGGAGTGACAGTTCAGTGTTCAGTGCTACATGAGACATCTCTATAACACCCTCCAAGGGTCAAGGAACATTATCGAAGGTGGGGTGGAAAGAATGTAAAAACCAGAGGGTGTAAACAATTACTTTGGAACAGTGTTTTCTAGACCTGAAGAAGACATTGCATGCAGTACTTCACAGCAACTGTCATTACCTGAACAGTATCTGGTTCATCAACATTTTGTGATGGATGGTTAAGGAGGGGAAAAATCATGCAATCAAAATATAATAGTGTTGCAGTTACTTTCTCATTGCTGGACAAACATCTAACTATAAGGAGCTTATGGGAGGAAAGTGTTTATTTCAGGCTTACAGAAACCAGTGGAAACACCATCAATGCCATAAGAAGCTGGCTCACTTTCATATACCAAGGAGAGAGATACCCCAAGATCCAGGAAACACAAACAGCAATAGTCAGAGTTCAAACTTACTCTATTCATGCCTTAAGGCTGGACTACATGATCAGTTCCTAGTGATTTGCCACTTCTCAAGCAGGGCTCTGCTCTATAAAGTCTCAAGTTGCAAGCTCAATCCTAATTTTAAAAAATTCCTGAGTCTATGGGGCCATAAATTCATACCACCACACTCTGCCCCTGCATTCCATAGATCGATGATCATCTCATAATTCAAACTGCATTCAGTCCAATATCAAAGGTTTCCATAAAATTTACCAACTTTAACACCATTGAAAAGTCTGAAATTGGGCTTGGAAGATGGCTTAGTAGTTAAGGAATTTGCCTGTGAAGCCTAAGGACCCATGTTATAATCTTTAGATCACATGTAGGCCAGATGCTCAAGGTGATGCAAGCACACAAGGTTTCACAAGGTGGCACTTGTATCTGGAGTTTGATACAGTGGCTGGAGGCCCCGGTGCACCAACTCTCTCTCTTTCTCACTCTCCTGTATAGAAAAAAAGGTCAATCTGTCTGGATTTCCTCAAAAAAAGGAAATGTTTGCAGTCTCATCTGAGATTTGAAACTTTCTCTTAACTTTTAGTCTTATATAAATTAAATATAAGTAACATGCTTCCAACACATAATGGCACAGAGTAAGCATTTCCATTGTAAAAAGGCATAACAAGGAGACACTGGGCCAATGCAAATAGTAATCAGCAGGTATACATTAAACATCTGCAATTCAAGACAAACATCCATAACCATTGATGAAAGTCTGGATTACAACTCCACCCCTCCACAGGACTGAGCAGCTCTCTATAGCAGCCACTTCACAGTGCTGGTACATCCAAAACATCTTTGTGTCTGCTTTGCAAGCCATGGCTCATCTTCACTGTTCCATACAATGTCCTTACTTGGACTCACACAGGAATTTTATACCCTGATTAAACTTGACCATCAGCCATTTCCGAAAAGAAGAAGAAGGAGGAGGAGAAGGAGGAGGAGGACGAGAAGAAGACCTGCATTGCATTAAATGATCCAGTTCTCTGCATTTTTCATGCTTCCAAAACGAGTACCACCTAAGGGGAATAGCCAAATTCAGGGAGAAAAAAATCTTCACCTTGAAAAGCAGCACACTCTTTCATCAGTCCTCCTTTAAGACACCTCCTTTCAAAATAATCTGTATTCTTAAATAGTTGAGCCATCCGCGGGTCACCCTCAGGTATCTTTTCCATTGTTTGGTTGTAAAACAGCCTACCCTTGATAGTGATAATCAAATTAAAAGTTGCAACTTCAGTGACCTAAAACCAGTCTCTGCCTATAATTTTACACGTACTTAAATTTTCCTTGTGATAAACCATCCATCTGTTATACCTTTCCATTTTATACCTTCTTCCAAGCATGCTAGTCCATTGTTTTTGTTTGTTTGTTGTTTGTTTGTTTGTTTTTCTTTTTTTATTTGGTTTTTCAAGGTAGGGTGTCATTCTAGCTCAGGCTGACCTGGAATTCACTATGTAGTCTCAGAGTGGCCTCAAACTCATGGCGATCCTCCTACCTCTGCCTCCCAAGTGCTGGAATTAAAGCATGTGCCTCCATGCCTGCCTTTAGTCCATTATTTTAAAATTCAGCCTTGATCAAATTCTCTAGATATGGGTGGAAGAATGTAGCCAGTTTTTATGAGAGTAGCCCAGTTGCAACATAATTCCTTCTTTACATATGAAAAGTTGATAAGTCAAGCTTTTACAGTCTATACTTTCCTCAGCATTTAGAACTTTCAATCTCTCACCAGAATAGCCCATCAAATTCTGATTAAAGCACAGCAAGGCTTTTCCAATCAATCCAAAGTAACAAATCCTTCCACACTCTACAAGCATATAAATTCCAAAAGACCAAAACTCACATGGTCAGATTCATTACACCAATGACTGCATACTTGGTACGAAATTTACTGTTGCATTTTGTTTCTTGTTGGTGGATAAACACTTGACCAGAAGCAGCTTCCAGGAAGAAAGGGTTTATTGGGGCTTACAGGATCCAAGGGAAACACCATCAGTGGTGGAAAAATCTGGCTAACTTCCACCACCAATATCCAGTAAATAAGAACAGTCATAGCCAGAGCTCAAGCTGGCTCTTTACACACCTTAGGGCTTGTGTATAAAAACTGTTCAGAGTGATACACCTGTTCCCCAACATGGCTTTCTCCAGTAGATACTCAAGTTGCAAGCTCAATATAATAAAAAAAAAAAATGTCTGAGTCTATGGGGCCATACACTTAAACCACCACAAAGAGGGTCTGGATTGGTTAGAAAGAAGAAAAGGTTCAGTGAAAGATGATGGAGTAAATGGTGGCAAAAGAAGATAATAGAAGTGAATTATGATCAAAAACATTATGCTTACATACATTGCATACATTACATGGATCTCTTGACTTTACTTTTTGATGGATTTGATAAATACCTTTAGATAAATTTGTTATGGTTTAAAAGTTCTTTTTTAATAACCTAAATTCTGAACATATCACTGATTATATTCTCTTTGGCCTAAACATAGTTCCATACATTTTAAGTTAGGTCAAAAATGTTTATCCTTAAATAGTAAACTGAAATTGAGCTTGATATGTAAATATATCATATCTTATTTCAATTACAAGGAACCAAGTCTCTGCCAATCAAAAACAGCTAGGTGTTTAAATTATGTTCAAGTGCAGCAAACATGTACTTGATAAGATAGATGATATCTATATATCACTTCCATTTTCTATATGGCATCCTGTTTAGACAGCTACAGGTTGCTAAGATTAATATCCAAGCTAGACACAGGTTACAGGAGTAAGAGATTTATTTCAAGCTTACAGATCCAGGGGGAAATTCCATCAGTGGTAGAAGAAGCTGCTTCCATACACCCAAGCATAGAGAAGCAACCAAATAGGTAGCAAAATCAAAAAGCATGAGGCACAAATAAGCACCAAGCAACAGGGACCCCTACAGAGCTCACACTGTTCTCTTACACCTTTGGGTTGAAATGCAATCCACGCTCAAACATACCGTTGTGGTGGACCCCAGTATTTGTCCCCAGTGACCCAAGTTACAAGAATAATAAAAACTTGAGTCTATGGGGGACATATAATCAAGCTTCCCCATTCTGTCCCTGGATGCAACAAACTCATGACAATCTCACATACCAAATTCCATTTAGTCCAAATTCATAGGTTACTATATGATTTACCATCATTAAGATTCTTCTAAAGTCCCAATTCACATCCGATATTTAAGTCTGTTAACTATTAATCTTGTAAATTCAAAACAAGTTAGATATTTCTAACATACAATGGCCCAGAGTAAACATTTCTATTATTATAAGGTATATGAAGTAGAGACTGCATCAATGCAAAATCAATAAACATTAGGGAAACATCAAACATCTGCAGTTCAAGTCCAATATCTGTAACCAGTGATAACAATCTCTGTGTGGTAGATTGATTCAGGTATCTCCAGAAACTTAGGTTTTCTGAATTCTAGGTTCCCAGCTGATAGAGATTTGAAAAGTAATACCTCTTGGAGGCAGTGTATTGTTGGAGTAGGGTTATGGGTATTATAGCCAGTTTCCCTTACCAGTGTTTGGCAAACTCTCCTGTTCATATTGTCAATCTTATGTTAGCCAAGGGGTGATGTCCACCCTCTGTTCATATAATCGTTTTTCCCTGCCATCATGGAGAGTGCCCTTGGAGCCTATAAGGCAAAATAAGCAATAATTCCCCCCCCCAAAAAAAGCTGCTCTTGGTTGGGTGATTTCTGCCAGCAATACAGACATGACTGCAATACTCTGGGTTTTCCATTTTCTATCCTTCTGGCTGGGCTGAGTATCCAGGGAGAGTTCTAATCCCTAGCAAACAGCCCTCTATGGTATAGCCAAAACATCTTTAGGTTTCCACTGCCAGCCATGATCCATCTTACAATTGCCTCACTGGTCTCTCTAACAGGGACATCCCACTGTTCCATTTGTTGTGTCTCAGCAGCAGCTCCTGGAACAATGTGCACTTCATAACCCAATACCATGCATTGTTCATGCTTAAAAACCAATATCAGATGTGCAGCCATATAGCTATTTTTAATTCAAGGGGAAATAAATATTGCACTTGAAGAGCAGGTTTTTTTTTTCCTTTCTTCATATCACCTTCTTTCAAAAGACTTTACATTGCTACCATTCAGTCTTTCTGAGTAGAATAACCACAGGCAAGCTTTCCACTGTTTCAATGTGAATTATTTGAAGCATCTTTAAAGGTAATGATATACTTAACAATAGCAGATTTATCAACCAGGTTTTGTGCCAGTAATCTTGTACTTCTCCTTATTTCTTCCAACTTTAAATCATACGTCTCTCAGTTCAATATCTTCCAACAATCACATCAGTTCATTACTTTCAAATTCACTCTTGATAAAACTCTTTGGGCTTCAACCAAACTCAGCCAGGCCTCTTATGTTGGTAGCCTACTTCCAACAAAGTTCTCTACTTTTCTTCCTTCCCCTTTGAAAATTCTAAAGCCAACACAATTTTCTTTGCACTTAGCATTTTCAAACTTTCACTAGAATAGCCCATAAATCTTGGCTTACCACTCTAGAAGGTGTCTGTATTTACAAGAAAGGATTTTATCCATATTTCTCCTTCTGCACAGAAGTTACAGAAGGCCAAAATATACATGGTCAGATTCATCTGAGCAACACCCCAATTCGCTGGTACCAAATTTCTGTTGTAGACAGCTCTACATAGTTGGGAGGAACATCTAAGATAGGCACAATTTAGGGGATGAAGGGATTATTTTTGAAGATTTAAGATACTGGGGAAGTCCCATCAGTGGTGGAAGAGCTTCTTTTATATATCCAAACAGAGAAAAACAACCAAACAGCCAGCAACACAAATCAGCAAGAACAAATCAGCAGCATGCAACATGGACACTGGAAGAGCTCAAACTGTACTCCTACACCATTGGGGTGGAATCAGATCCACCTCCAAATACACCTTTGGAATATACCACAGGATCTGTCCCCAGTGACTTCTCCTCTCGTTACTCAAATTTAGACTCAATTTACAAGCTTAATAAAACACCTGAGTCTATGGCGGAAATACATTAAACTACTGCATATGTCCTTTTATTGCTTGCTATACATATAATGTGTCTATGTGGTGGAACAGAGTATTTGGGGCAATTTTAGTTAGGAAGTGCTGGCTGGTTCTAAGATCACTAACAAAACCAGTTAGCACGGGGTGTGGTGGCACACGCTTTTAATCCCAGCACTCAGGAGGCAGAGATAGGAGGATCACCTTGAGTTCGAGGAGGCCACCCTGAGACTCCATAGTGAATTCCAGGTCAGCCTGGGCTAGAGTGAGACCCCACCTCAAAAAACCAAAAACAAACAAACAAAAAAACAGTTAGCATGTGAAAACTAAGTTGAGTATAGAGGGACATGCCTATAATCCCAGCACTCAGGAGGCAGAATCAGGAAGATCAGAACAAGTTCAAGACCAGCATGGTCTCCATTTTTTTATTAAGTAGAATCATTGAGTGTTTACATCATGTGTTGGTACTGTTGTATCCCTCCTTCCAGCCTTAGCTCCATTTGGGGCAGTGAGGGGGATTGCTGGCATTCACCATGGAGTTGTGGGTTATAGTTGTTGAAAAGCAGTCTGTCATTGTAGGAGGGGGCATTGCCTCTGGATAATACTTCCCACCCTGTGGCTCTTACATTCTTTCTGCCCCCTTTTCTGCAAAATTCCCTGAGCCTTGGTGGGTATGCATTTTTTAGTGTTGAGCTCTTAACAGTTTCTGGATTTCTGTTTGGTGAGTTTTGAGTATCCTCAATTTCTGTCCCCATCATCCTGGTGGAGGTTGTCAGGCTCACCATGGAAACAGCATTCTTTCTCATCTCTCCAATTCCTCTGTGGTTTCACCTGAGCCCTAGATGCTGTGTGAGGGGTGGTTCATCTCTTGCCAGGGAGTCAGGTATCTATTTTTGTCTTGTCAGTAGATTAAGGTTGCCCTTGTTAGGTAGACACATTTAGGAGAAGACTCCTGCATTAACACATCTTCAAAATATTGTTTCTTTAATTTTTGTATGAAACTTACATGACTCAAATAATGTAGTGTTTGAGAGAAATGGTAAGCCTTTCTCAGCTCTCTATGTGTATAATTCAGAGGGTTGAAGTGTTTAAAAAGTCATTATCCACTAAAGCCAAGCCTTTAGACACTGACTTCTATATTAATGCCACAGTTAAGGAAGAACTGGTGACTGATGCAATCTTTACTGAGATTATTTGTTTGTACACATTGCAGGAAAACCAGTGAGGGCCCTATGGACTGTGTGCATGACACCCAGTCAGAAAGATGATGATACATCATAGTCATCTTGTCCATTCCTTCTACCAAGCGATTATACTCACTATGGTGGTTATTTACTGGACCTTTTTCTTTCTTTTATCCTTATGCTACATGAGTGTAGTATAATTGGTTGCATAAATGGCTTACAATTCACCATGGACTTTATCCTTACTGCTTAGAGGATATAACTCCTATTTTATAAGCCGAGCATACCAAAAGGCATTCCTGTCCTTCACGTTAATCTTTTAAACATGTGCTTCATGACTTTGAGGTGAATATGCTCAGCAAACAAATCCTGTTCCTCCCCTAGTCTGTGTCTGGTTGGATGTTTATCCCAGTAATGTGGAACTGTCTACTACAATTATTATTAAACACAAGTAAAACAAGATTATATTCTGGAAAGCCAAAGGGAGGAACATGTATATTAAAATTGTGTTCCATAGAATTGCAAAATAAGAGATAATAATAAACGTGCATTTTGTATCATTTTTGTAGCAAGCCTATTTGTAGCAGACTTGTTTGCTTAGCTGTGTTATTTGCATAACTATGTTTTATGTAATGTTCTGGATTCTCTAGAACATGAAGTCTGTTTTTCTCTAAGCTACATAAATTACAAGCATAAATTTTACAATTTTCATTTATGATGCATATCATATTTAGATGTTACTTAAAATGTTTGAACAAGGTATTTGTATTAATATTACATCTATCTCTGAGCTACAGAGTTAAACTGCCAAATGAGATCCTGAGATCAATCTTGCTTGGTTTAGCATCATGAGAACTTCATTCTAACTAGAAAGATACAGTGCTGTAGTGCAGCTTAGAGTAGATTCAGAAGAGTAGTTTCCACCCTAATTGCCTCAAGAATGAAGAGTTTTAGCCATTGAGTGAGACAGACATTCTCAAAAGCAAACTGTTATCTCCTTGCAACTTCAAAAGATCATTTCTTTTTTTTAAATTTAGAGAGAAAGAGAGAGAGTTGTCACACTAGGGCCTCAGCCACTGTAATTGAACTCCAGAAGCTTGTGCCACCTAGTGGTCATGTATGACCTTGTATTTGCCTCACCTTTGTTCATCTGGCTTACCTGGGATAAGGAGAGTTGAACATGAGTCCTTAGGCTTCACAGGCAAGCACCTTAACTGCCAAGCCATCTCTCCAGCCTGTATCCTTTCATTTATTTCCATCTTAAACTTTATGGTACAAGCTGAACAGACCTAGAAGTATTCTGGTCCATCAACATCATCTTTTAAACATATTTCTTGATCTTAATGTGAGCATACTCAGGAGTTTGCTCCTTAACTAACCAACCCATATCTGAATATGTGTAGATCCCCTTAATAAAAAAAAAAATCCCACCTTTGTTTAGGAAGAGCTTTGATTTGGAAATGACCCTATTCCTCCTCCAGAAGAAAGTCTATAAAATTTGATTTCTTGCAATTTTGTCTTTTAACAATATTGAACATAATTCAGTTCAATTCATCTTTGTATATATATCACAAATAGTAGAGATAATAGGACAATCAAATATAGTTCACTATAAGAAGAACAGGTCAAAATACATGACTCGCGTAAGGAGTCAAAATATTCTTTTTTATGTACCACCGGAGAAGACAAAATACCATTTTTCAAAAATTATGTTTGTTCCACCATATATTTTCCATAAAGCAATTGACCATGCGGGTTTTCATTGTGATAGGACTTAAGTTTATGAAATTTCATTTCATGAGAAAACCATGAAGACAAGAAAATATTTTATATATTTATATATTACCTTTATGTTTTCCCCCAAATCAATGAGTAAGATATAATTCTTGATTATTCTTTAAAACAAATCCTGAATGATTTTATCCACTTATTTACATTTTGATAGAATGGTCATGCCAGTACACTTGTGGAAAGTAAGTCTGAGTTCTCTTAGTTGTGAAAGTCATTAAAATTCCTGCCCATCTTCAATTGAGTTTCATTTAGACTAAACCTAATTTTCTAGCACTAAGAGCCATGGAACAGTTACTCTGCATGGCTGACAGTATATACATAATTTTAATTTGGCTTATCTGGAAGAAGCACAGAATTTGTGATGCTATAGGAATAGTTAACTAGATACTGTTTTACAAACACATCATTTTTTATGGGTGCCTTGCCTCTGAAAACTGCACAGTTTGACTTTATCAAAGTGATTTTCCCCTCCTGAACTATTTCCCAGCTATTCACCTAACGTTCTACTCTTCCAAATCCAATCTGACTAGGGCCAATTTAGATGCTGCACCATTGGAAATTTCTATATATTTCTATACTCTCAGTATATGTCAGTGCTTTCTATACAGTATTAATAGTGCTAATTTTGTACTGACTAAGTTTCCATAATAAATCATCACATGTTTTTATTATCCTGCAAATATGATCTCATGGGCTGGAGAGATGGCTTAGTGGTTAAGGTTCTTGCCTACAAAGCAAATTACCCAGGCTTGATTCCCCAGGACCCACGTAAGCCAGATGTACAAGGTGATGCATGCATCTGGAGTTTGTTTGCAGTAGCAGAAAGCCCTGGCTTGCCAATTCTGTATCACTGTCTCTCTTTCACACACACACACACACACACACACACACACACACTATCTTCCTCTTCCTCTGTCCTTCCCTCTATCTTTCAAATAAATAAATAAATATTTAAGATATGATCTCTTGGGGTATCAGATTATATTTATTTATTAGAGAGAGGGAGAGAGAGAAAGAAAAAAGAGAGAGAGAATGGGCATACAAACATACTCCAGACACATGAGTCACCATCTTCTTCTGGTTTATGTGGGATCTGGGGAATCCAACCTGGTTCCTTAGGCTTTAGAGGCAAGCTCATTAACCACTAAGCCATCTCTTCAGCTCTCAGACCATATTTCAATCATGTGTGTACATGCATGCTCATGTGTGCATGCTAATATGTGTGTATTTATGTGGGTGCAACTGCATGTTTGCATGTATGGGGTATACACGTGTGCTCATGAATAACTAGGACAGAAAACAACCTTTGGTGTGAACACCATCCTTTTTGTAAGAGTACCTTATTGGCCTGGAACTTACAAATTAGGCTAGCATGACTAAATAGCAAGTCCCATGAATCCACCACCTTAAATCTGGGATTACAAGTGTGTCACCATGCTTAGCAATTTTATACAGATTTGGGGGAGCAAACGTGGGTCCTTATGCTTGCAAGACAACAAGTTTGCTGAATGAACTATGTTCCCAACCTATCTGCATCTTAAGAGTACAATGTGTAACAGTTATTACATACTCCATAGATATGTGATTGAGTACCTGAATGAATAAATTAGTAAATGCAAAGACACAGTCCAACAGTGGTTGTTGCTTTATTCTTTATACTTCCTTCACACCTAATTCTGGCATCTGACAAATGAAATTGCAGGCAGAATAGATATGTGGCTCATACACTGCCCAAAGATCTCCATGTAGAGAACTCAGAGTTAAATTGGGGTGAAGATATGTCCTGGCACTTTTTATTAGCTTTCTTCCTAGCAGTAAAGCTGCTTATCACTGACATGAGAATTATTCATTGTTACCTTATCAGGATGGGAAGCCATCATTCACTGTGTCCTTGGTATAGCCCTGTCACAATTCATGCAAGGGAAATAGAGGATACAGAAATCACTGTTGGCTTTTTCTTGGTTAAACATATTTTCATTGTTAGTTTATCTTATCCAAAATCCAAATTTTAACAAGGAACATGGTATTAAGTTCCTGCAGAGCCAAGGAAGAGAGAAAGATTTTCTTTACCAGAATGATTGCCACCAGAATAGGACACACAGAGACACAATGCTAAGGATATTGATGTGGAAAGCTAGAAAGATAACTTTAATTGCTGTGAAGTTTCATACTCATTATCAGAAAAGTAGTTTCCTAGCTGATTGAAGAAGATTCTTCTATTTAAATAATAATCCTTTGCTACCCCTGGAAGCTTTAATTATTTTCTTTTATTAACATTTTTGTTTTCATTTCATTTCTTTTTTTTTTCAACTAATACTCACAATTTCTCAGGTGAGAATAATGGGAAGCCTTAGCCTTTTGGAAATATAGTCCTTTACACTAGGGATCATATACTGAATATTTGTAGCAAGGCTTTAGAATGTTTCTTTTGTTTCAAGATTTAAATTCTCCCTGAGGCTTTTAAGAGGGAATAAAAATTCACAAGACTACTTTTAAGAATGACAGTGTGTGGAATGGGAATGTAGGTCAGTGGCAGAACAATTATCTAGCGTGTATCCTTGGTTACATCCTGGATACTAAAAGGGGACAAAAATGACTTTCATTATGTATTAAAGTGCTGAATGACATAGATGCTGGTGAGAGTGGGTATAAAGAAGCATGTATGGATAGGAATGTATCTTGAGAAGACATGGAGACGGACAAGAAAGCTTTGGAGAAGTTACAGTCAGCAACCATGACACCAAATAGACAATTAAAGTAACATTTGCTGAAGTCAAAATGTAATACTATTCAGCTCTGTAGTGATTCATCTGATGTATGACTCAAAACTTCAAGCAATATTTGAGGAAAAATGGAAGTAGATGCTACCCTAAGAAGGACCCATGCACTGCTGAGGTCTGTGCTAGGACTCTAATTATTATGGATGCAAAATCTTAAGCTCTTGGGAACATGACAAGGAAAAAAGGCAAGGGAAGGACGAAAAGGCATATGTGATGGGTAAGAAGATAAGGGAGGCTACAAAGGGAGGGAAGGAATTGGAGAGATGTGGGAGTGAGAAGAATCAAGTGAAACAAACATCGGTAATGATACCTAAAGCTTCGTGTGCTAAATAAATATAAAATACAACACAAAATACACAGCTTTCATTTCAAAGGAAATAAGAGATAGTTTATTCTAGAGTAGAATATGACCATAGTCCATATACACAGTTTAAGGTTACTCCAAATACTATGCCCAACATGGTAATAGTTACAGTAACAGAACAAAGAAGAACATAAATCAGTACACGCTTCCAATACCTTGATGGAACCTATCACCTAGACAAATAACAATAAAGTGGGACAATCTCCGTTAGTGGCTTCAAATGCTGTCTAATGACATTCTGAGCCCTTGGGTTGGTGGAAGGTATTGGTCTGTTTGTATATTCCAAGGGGATCTGCCTAAAATAGTTCAAAGGAAGTTAGGCCACACAGAGAGGTAAGCAATAAATTTCTATAATGTGACAAATATAGCCAAAATATTGGCTCAATATGTAAAACATTCCAATGCCCCATAATCACAAAATTTTTAAGCTGTTTTAGTTTTCTAGTTTTTAATGTAGGGCTTTTCTAGGAACTTTGGTTCACAGTATTTGTCTAAATCTCCATAGTCCTATACAAGATTGATAAGGAAACAAAACCAGAAAAGTAAAATAACTTATTAAAGTTTACAGAGTTACTATGTTATTGAGCTAGGATTCAAGAATGCTGTGAAATTAAAAGGGTTTTGTAATAAAGCCAATAACAATACTTGGAACTCCACAGAAATGGGAAAGATTATTAATAATGGTTATTTATTAATGGATGTTATTATAATTTGAAATATAAAATCAAGAAACAGCACATCATTAGAGTAAGTTTTCAGATTTCCATGATATATACTTTCATTTCCGGTGTTCTGTTAGCTTGGAATTGGCTCTAATTATTTGCCAATTCTGTATACAATATAGCACAATATCATTGTGTGACATTTCCCTGGAGAGAGGGAGACAAATATCTATTCACCTCAAACAGGTAACCAATAATAGACCAAAGAAATGATTCTACTCAAGTCTAGCTTAGTGAACACCTGAGTTTATTGGGTTTACTTACAGGAATCTAGGCAACTCAATGACATCTGCATCATCAAAATGCCCATTCCAGCATGAATACATTCCTGGAGCTCCTTGCCTTACCTACAGGAAACTGAGGTGGTCCAAGTGTCTCCTCACCTAACTATGGTTAATGCATGTAAAACCTTGGAGTAGTATTTGTGAATCACATAAGTTTCAGCACATAAATTTCAGCTACCTGAGGCTTGTAAATTTATTTACTTCCTAAGTCTTACAAGCTTCCCTTCTCCCTGCAGGATGGAATGTTTCATTTCAAAGGAAATGGTTACAAAAAATATTGTAGCATGTCATCTCATACTACACAGGAAAAGAGAAATAGAATACCACTGAAAGAAACAAGAGCTGATGTATATTTATGTAGAACCAAGGGTTTTCCTCATTTATGAGGAAAACTTTTGTTTTATATTTAGGAAGTTCTGGCAGTGTAGAATGTACCAGTTTAGGATATCAGATATACCAAGGCTCAAAGAACTTATTTTTTATGTTTATTATTCTTATTGTTATTATTAACAAGATATTTCGTATGTATGCATCATGTGTTGTACCCACTTTTCCCTCATCCCTGCCCCCATTCTGTTGGGGACGTTCCTCAGTAGGGTTGCAGGTATTCTCCATGGGGTTGTAGTTTATGCATTGTGGGAGCAGTACTCAGTTATTTTTTTATATTGTTAGTTATGTACACAGTGTGTACACAGCCATGTTTGCACCATCATTAGCCTCCTCCCTGTCTTCCCCTCTTCTCAGGGACCCTCCTCATTGGGGAATGTGGGTCATGCATTGTGTGGTTAGCCATCAGTTACGGGTAAGAGGTAATGTCTCTGCGCATAATGTCCCAACATGTGGCTCTAACAATCTTTCCACCCCTCTTCTGTGAATTTCCCTGAGCCATGTTGGGTTCATTTAGGTCTACTTCAGTGGCGAGGTCGTGGAAGCTTCTGTTTCTCTAAATAGTAGCCAATTATTTTTGAGGGGAAGTAATGCCTCTAGGCATGATGTCTGAACCCGTGGCAATTGCAATGTTTCTGCCCTCTGTTTGGCAAAATTCCTTGAGCTGTAGTGGGTGAGTTTTAAGTCTACTTGAGTGAGGAGCTCTTAGGAGCCTCTGGATCTCTACTTTGGTAGGTGTTGAATATCCTCAGGGTCTGTCTCCTGCCCCCTGGTGCTGGTTATCAAGAACAGCATGGAAGCAGCAGCACTCTTGCTTGTCTCCCCATTCCTCTGTAGATTCAGTTGTGGCTTGGCTGAAGTGCTAGGGGTAGTTTTTCTTATCAGGTCTGGCTACATTCCAGACAAGGCAACTTGGAGGAGTGGGGAGGGGGAGAGGGACAGGGATCTGGCCTACTCACTCCTCTCCTGCCTTTAGTTTGGAGTCCTACCTTTAGTTTGGAGTCATTGATGAGGTTAAATTCAGTCCTTTGATTTTCCATCTAATACTTTTTCCAAGACTTGGTTTCCTATTAACTATACTCCTATCATTAAAGTTATTGAAAGAAATATGATTCACTAGCTGTGCCTATGAGTTTAGTTAAATCACATATGTCCAGTATATTATTTTTCAATATATTTTTTTCTTTTTGGAAAAGGGCAGCTCCAGACCTCCTGTGAGCAGTATCATGTTATATATTATGGGAACAACGTTTTACTGATTAGGTGGCAGGCTCTTGCTAGACATCTGAGGAGAAAAAGCTAGAATTATAAGAAGCCCTCAAGGAAAGTATGACAGAAATAATCAATTCTTTTAAAAGAACAGATATCTGCATTTGTTGTTCATTGGCATTTTATCTGTTATGTTTGTTTGACATAGGAAAGAGAAAAGAGAGAAGGACATACATATGAAAGGTCATTTAAAAATGTTAATCACTATATTTGCCAGGATTACTTTCAGAATGTGGATACCTTTAAAAAACACAGTAAAGACCAAGTTATTGCCCTTAAGGAACTGAGCATCTAAGGAGAAAGTTAGTTCCATGTATAATATTTACTTAGAGCAGAATAAGACTACAAGGGAATTTTTGTTCCAAATATATTAGATGGATTCCTATCTTTTTAGGGCTGTAATTTGGGATTATCATATCATAAGTCATCCCAGTTATGTGTTTGAATGGTTTTAGTTATTAATTAATCTACATAATTTTGAGTTGACCTGTTTACATGTATGGGAAGTGTATCACCCATTTACATTTATAGGCCTCATCAATGAAGACATCAATTATAGACTGTCCTAAGATTCTCTTTCATGTGCTAATTCCCGCCTGTTCATATTTTCTTTCTCACGTGATACAGTTTATCATTCCTAATTCTGTCCTTCTTTCTCTGACTGTAGCGTTATTATGTTAAGAATTATCATGAAATATATAATTGGGCACTGAAACCAATACTTATGATCCATACCGATTTGTTAGAGTAAAAGTAGTGTATCACTGCTCTGTTTCTGGACTCCAGCTATAGCTGACTACATAGATTAATAACTTCTTGTTATTTGGCATACAACTTCCCACTGCTATTTTAAATAAAGTTAGAATCATGTCAATAGTTATCTGTTTTCCCTTACAGATTGCTAAAATCTGTGCATTGTACAATTTGTTATTTCAAATATATATATATATATATATATATATATATATATATATATGTACAGTAGTTCATATCCTTGATATAAAGAGTTGTTCATTGAAATATTTATGGATGCAAAGGAAATTATGGTGCTCTCTATACTAGTTTTTCAATATACTAGTGAGAAATTTTACTTATAGCTCCTGTCCAACTATCCCTTAATTATCGCACTTGCATTCATTTAAATGAACATCTTGTTGGCTTGACCAATCATAAGAGATTATAAACATAAGACAATATTGAGCCATATTAGAAACTCATAGGTAGCAGTCTATATTTTAGGTTACTGTTTTAAAAATTATTTTTGTTCATTTTTATTTATTTATTTGAGAGCAACAGACAGAGAGGGAAAGAGGCAGATAAAGAGAGAAAGAGAGAGAGAGAGAATGGGTGCGCCAGGGCCTCCAGTCACTGCAGACGAACTCCAGAAGCATGCACGCCCTTGTGCCTCTGTCTAACGTGGGTCCTGGGGAACCAAGCCTCGAACCAGGGTCCTTAGTAATCACAGGCAAGTGCTTAACTGCTAAGCCATCTTTCCAGCCCTAGGTTACTTTTGTTTCATGTTGAACCAGGTATGGTTAAGTATTGCAAGTACTTGGAGAATGAAGCATGTCAGCATGTACAGGGAAAGGTCCAGAAAAGACCTGTGGCCCTGCATTAGCCTTCATTACCTGGAGTGTGTGTGTGTGTGTGTGTGTGTGTGTGTGTGTAGCACAGTACATGTACAATTTGAAGCACTTTTGAAGTTTAATTGCTATTTACTTTCACTTATTTATAACCACTAAATTTTTATGTTTTATGCAGAGATCATTTGTATGTAAGGGACAGAACAAATCAAGCAAGTTTAAGCTACTTTAATGAAAAGGGGGAGTTTATCAGAAGGATATAGTGTTATCTCATAGAGAATCAATAAAAGAAAATGAATGAGGACCTCATGAAAAACTTTCCCAAACAGGAAAGTTCTCAGAAATTGTGTATCTCTTTCTCAGGCCACATATTCCTAGCATGATTTTCTGTTCTGTCTGTCTGTCTATCTATTTATCATCTATCTATATCTATCATTTATATATCTATCATCTATTTGTCTATATATATATCTGTCATCTGTAACTATCTATAGCTGTCATCTATCATCTATTTTCTAACTTTTCCTCCCTCTGTCTCTCTCTATTTCCATAGTTCCTCTATTTATATACACTAGACAAATCATAAATAATTGTATTTAACCTCCTTTAAAGTTAACATCTATAATTTAATGGCTCAACTGCTTCAGAGTTCTCTGATTTATCCTTTCAGTCCTTGAGTAAGTTTCTCCTGAGTCAGGGCCAATCATAATTGGTAAGAAAATAGTGAGGACTGAAACTGAAATCATGGCACCATTTTTGGGGGAGTTAGGGGTGAGTAGTTATCAGAGAATCAAAAATTTATCCTTCTCTTTCAGTTTAAGTAGTATTTTCCTTGACAAAATATTTTAACCATACCAGTTTTACAAATGCTAATGAAGCACACACAAATATGATCGAGGTAATTAGAGAGTAAAGTAATACAAATTACAAACACAGGGCTGGACACATGGCTTAGTGATTAAGGCACTTGCTTGAAAAGCCAAAGGACAGAGGTTCGATTCCCCAGGACCCACATAAGCCACATGCAAAAGGTGGTACATGCATCTAGAATTCATTTGCAGCTTCTGGAGGACCTGGGACCACCATCCTCTCTCTCTCTCTCTCTCTTTCTCTCTCTCTGTCTCCCTCTTTATCTCTGAAATAAATAAATAAAAATAAAATGTAAAAGCATTAAAAATGTAAATTTATATAGATTAGACTTATTTAAAACAATGTACCAAAGCTATGAAGCAAAATGATAGTGCTGCTTTGGCAAAGACTTTAAAAGTTGTTCATAAAATTACACATATATTTCATTGTTAGAAATGAAATACTATGTCCTCACAAAAACCTGCATGTAAATGTATATAGTAGATTTATTCATAACCACAAAATAAAAGTAGGAAACAAACCAAATATGCAATGAGACCTGTGTAATTGCTTCATCATTAAAATGGGATACTGTCTTTATTTCTGAAACAACCAAGATGTGTAAAGAAGAAACTTAAATCTTTTGCGATCACAAATCATGTTAATCCACAATCTTTCCCACCATAATGTCCTGTATCCTATGGAAATGTGATCTCCAAAGTAAGTTTTTACTCCTTTAATTTGTTTTTTTTTTTTTCAAGTATTTTGTTACAATAATGAAACAACTAACTACGACTGAAAATTAACACAAAGAAATGAGGTTATTGCTGTGACTTAAACATGTGGTTCATAAGACTTTGGAACTGATTTGTCAGAGTAGTGGGGAATAGTTTGGAATTTGGGGATAGAAAAGCCTGAGAATGCCAAAAGCAAAGCTTAATGGGTCATTCTGGTATAAGTTTGGAAGACCAGAATACCAAGAGAAATTCAGACAGTGGAGGTTTGGCTCATGAGGTTTTTGTAGGGAGCAAGGACTCTATGAGGAACTGTGCTAGAAGCCATTCTTGTGTGAAATTAAGCCAAAGAGACTGGGTACATTCTGCTCATGTTATGAAATTTAGAGTGAGGCTGAATTCCAAAATAATGAACTAATATGCTTGACAGAGGAAACTTCAAGACAGTATAATGTTCAGGTGGCTGCATGGTAATTTGCTTGCTGCACTTAGCCAGAATTATAATGAGAATTGAGAGTGAAAAGCAGAGCAAAAGCATGTGAAAAATATGCAGGCTAGAAATGTAAGTGCTTTTAAAGCCATGAAAAAAAGACAGATGCAGATAAAGCTACAGTTAGTGTTAAAGTGACCATCATCATTATTAACGAAAAGCCTTGGACTTTGCACTGGGCCAATAGAAAATGTGTCTTGTGAGGGTCAAACTTGATCAGAAACTTCAGGGTGTAAAAATGCCAACATTTGCAAGGCTTTCATTTAACAAGCAAATATCTGAGAAGATAGAGCCTCCAGGCAGCTAGCTCATTGTAGTACTGCCTAAGGGATTGTTTTTCCTTTTTCAGCCATGTGGGTATTTTGTATACACTATAGTTATATATATAACAGGCTACATCTTGAGTTCCAGCAGAACTTAATACTTTTCACATGGTTCTGACTTCGCAGGCATTCAGAGAATAATATTTTCTGGGTTTTTTTTTTTGGGTTTTTTTTTTTTTTTTTGGTTTTTTGAGGTAGGGTCTCACTCTAGCCCAGGCTGACCTGGAATGCACTATGGAGTCTCAGAGTGGCCTTGAACTCACGGCAATCCTCCTACCTCTGCCTCCTGAGTGCTGGGATTAAAGGCGTGCGCCACCACGCCGGGCTATTTTCTGTTTTGTGACAAGATTCCAGTGAAAACCTGTGAAGCTAGGCAATGTGTAGCAGAGTTAGACATGGTGCTTCCAAGGGAGCTGTGTGAAGCTCTGAGGGTACAGCCAAAGTTGCAATGGAGACTTCAAGATTTTGAGAAAGTGTGCTATGTGAAATGTGCACTAAGATAAACAGTAGACACTGAGTAGAGGTGGCCCAAGGGAGAGACCACATGTGCAGCAAATAGCAGGCTATAGAGACAGGGTTGTACAAATCCACTGGAATTTTGATTTTTCCCCCGTATTCTCCAGATGCTAGGCATAGAGATACATGGTTTAATACTTGCTCTTGTGAATTTCATTCTTGCTTTGGAGCTCAAAGTTTGTATTTTGCCTCAAAGGAGACTTTTGACTTTTAAACCATGTTGAAGGTGTTAAGAATATGGGGAGTCTCAGATTTGGACACAATGCATTTTGCATTATGATATGGTCATGAGCCTCTGGAGTTTCAGTAATAGAATGTTATTATTTGGGTTTTAAATGTACCTCAAAGGCTCATGATATTTTAAAATATCCAGGTCCATAAACCACTATCTCAATTTCCCTGTATTCCAAAGGAAATTTAAAAACAGAAATTGGTAAATGAAAACTAATTTAGAGCTTCACAAACCAGAGAGAATCTAATCATTTATCATGCTTGCTTCACAATGTATAGAAAACCATGAGCCAAAGGCCTAATGATTTGCAGATTTTGTTTTAAAACAATTTAACAGGTCGTTTTCTTTAGAGAAAGTGACTAGGTCACAGGTTGCCTGCATTTACATTTTCTGCAAGATGTTTTCATGGATGGGAAGGATGCTGTATTTTGTCAACTAATACACTTAATCTTAGAGACAATTTTGTGTTCATGTCTAGGACTGAGGAAAATTAGTATTCAAAAGGACATTCAAAGATGCCCCACTTTTGAAACAGGAAAAGTGTCAGGGGTTTTATGAGATGATGGGTAGATCACTATCCATTGTGGTCCTGGATTCCAGAAGCCTTTTGTATCTTTTTTTTTTGAACATCAGCTTGGAGCTCTAACTTCTTAATGCCTATTAAACATACTAATTTTGAAATTACAAAAAAAAAAAAACCCTGGTATTCTAAGAGCGGAAAGGAAGAGCACAAATGTCTTTCTTTAGCATTTAGGAAATCTCTGTCCCATTAGGGTTCAGCCCATTATCTTTTAACATGGAATTACTGTGTCAATATGTTGGAACACTTGGAAGCTGGCAGGTGACACCATTTTGGGAAGTTGCAAATGTGGTGATTGTCAGATACAGGCCACTAAGGGCAGGAGTTTGATGGTTTGGATCTGTATTTGCTCCTTGGCTATTCACTGCTTCCTGGTCCACCAATGCATTATAAGAGGCAGCCTCGAGTTCTCACTGCCAAAGACCAAGCTACTCTTCTTACTGTTTCAGGTCACTTTTTGTTAACTGTGGAGTTTTTGTCCTGCTAACACAGCAAAGGAAATACATGGATGACAAGGAGTGAGTAAATCAAAAGCATTTAAGAAAACAATGAGACAAGGTGATGCATGTGTCTGGAGTTTGCAATGGCTAGCGGCCCTGGCCTGTACATTCTCTCTTCTCTCTTCTCTCTCTTCTCTCTCTCTCTCTCTCTTTCAAATAAATAAATAAAAATAAAACATTATTTTTAAAAAGAAAACAGTGAGAAAAATGAGTGCCCAGGGAAGCATGCTTAGAATTTAGGCTCATATCCATAAAAGAGACAGAAAGGGGCTTGTAAATATGGCTTAGTGGTTGTAGTGCTGCCTGCAGAGCCTAAGAACCCAGATTTGATTCCCCAGTACCCATATAAGCCACATGCACAGGGCTGCACATGTCTGGAGTTTGTTTGCAATTACTAGAGGCCCTGGCATATGCATTCTCTCTCTTTTCTCTCTTTCTCTCTGTCTCTCTCTCTCTCTCTCTCTCTCTCTCACTTTCAAATAGATAAATAAAAATAAAACATTTTTTTTTAAAAAAGAAAACAGTGAGAAAAATGAGTGCCCGGGGAAGCATGTTTAGGATTTAGGCTCATATCCATAGAAGAGATAGAAAGGGGCTTGGAAAGATTGCTTAGTGGTTAGTGGTTGTGGTGCTGCCTGCAAAGCCTAAGAACCCAGGTTTGATTCCCCAGTACCCACATAAGCCAGATGCACAGGGTTGCACATGTGTCTGGAGTTTGTTTGCTGTGGCTAGAGGCCCTAGTGTGTCCATTCTCTCCATATATCTGCTTCTCTCTCTCTCTCATAAATAAATAAAATAAAAAGAAGACAAGGGGATAGGAAAGGGTATGCTTTCTGAGTTAGCATCTGAAAAGTAGACATGCTTAGCCATGAATATTTGTAAACAACTGCCTCAGAGGGGCTTTTGAGGGTGTAAATACATGATCTCATTAAGTGGATATTTATTGCTCACAGCTTTCCTTAGGGGGTGGTCTCTCCTATCCAGGTGATTTCTGTGCACATTTGAATTAACTCCTAAGGGAAAGTTCCATAATATGCCTTTGGATCCTATGATTTAGATAGATTAGACTATCATATCTCCACGCAGAACCAGAAGTAGAACTCAGATTCCATTCCTTTACCAGGATGAACTTTCCCCTAATGGGCCTCAACAAAGCCCTGATACATCCCCCCTCTTCCTTTCATATGGTATCTTAAATCTTAAGGAGAGGCAAATTTAATATGAGGGAGAGGCCCATCTTTGAGAGCATCCAAATCTACCAAAGCCTATCTAGCTACCTAACTCCATCATGATGAACTGCAGCCCCTGAAACCATGAGACAAAATAAATCCGCCCTCACTTAAAAAAATAATTGAGAGTAAAATTTAATGGGACATATGTATCAAAAGACCATAATGAAATCTGTTACTCTATACTCTAATCTTAAAAAATTAAAAATAGCAAATAAAAATAAATTAAAATGACAAATAATCAAATAGAATGCTGCTCAGTAATGATAAGGAAAAACCAACTTGAAAATGCTATAGCATGGATTGACCTAAAAACCAACTAAGGGAAAAAAGCCACACCATAAAGTTTCCATGCAATTACTTTTTATGATGTTTTGATAAAAGCAAAGTAATAGGCACAGAGAACTGACAGGTGTTTACTAGGAGCTTAGTAAGAGATGTGGCTGATGAAAGCATGCACAAGAGAATCTTTTGAAGGGTTGGAAATATCTTTCATGCTCATGGAGGTCATGGTTATTTAACTGCCTTTATTTTTCAGATTTGCAGAAGTTCATAATGAAAAAGGGCAAATTTTACATTTTGTAAGTGCTATTTTCATTCATAAAGAAGTCAAAAGGAAAGCTGGAGTACAGTGATCATTTGGGAAGCTTAAAAAGAACTGTCACTTTGTATAATACCATTATGTAGAAGGGATGGTATGAAGACTTAATTTCCTCTTTGATATCTCTGCTGACCTTGGAAATATAGAAAATTCTAACTGAAGATTTCTAACACAAACCATTTTGTGTCCTTTCAGCAAAAATGTATCAAACATATATTAGAAATTTCACTGTTAAACTTGAAAAAGGTATGTGCATGTCTCTTCTACCTCTTCTAGTATTCACGTTGAATTAATTTATCCTTCTATATACCCTCATCCTTTCTTCCACACCCATATATAGCCTCAGGTTAAAGAAAAGGGGCAGAGGAAATATGAGATATAACAACTGACGATTTTGTCTTACATTTTCTGTTTTCTAATTTTGTTTTATTAGAATGCTTTGTGAGAAATGCTATATGTTGAGATACTTACCTTTTTTGAAAATTTGCTATTTTTCTCCTGATTTTCAGTGTCATAATCTATAAGAAATATAAGCAGCTCTTTGTAGATTTTAGAAAAGAAATGTGTGCAAAAGCTATTCAGATAGTACATTAGGAAGTTATTAGGTGAAAATTTTGTGTTTACCAACTAAAATGAAGCTTATGCTTTCTGTCTTCTGATGACATTTAACATTGCACAGCTTGATTGATGTTATCTATTTCTGAAACATTATTATAGAGAAGATGTTAGCACCATTTTAAAGAAAAAAGGAATGAAATAGCAAATCTGATGCAATTTGAAGGTACTCCTCTACTGGAAATGACATGTTTCTTTGAGTTTAAATATTTAGAAACAAGCAGAGCACTGTGTTTTGGCAAAGAAGATAACTGGAACAATTATGAGTTTGATTCTATTTATGATTTAAACAAGCAATATAATTATTTACCAAAACAGTTTGCTTTTGTTAGCAATATTTTAAAAAGACATTAATGATTTGTTTTATTTATTTATTTATTTATTTATTTATTTATTTTTGTTTTTTGAGGTAGGGTCTCACTGTAGCTCAGGCTATCCTATAATTCACTATGTAGACTCAGGGTGGCCTCGAACTCTTGGAGATCCTCCTACCTCTGCATCCCAAGTGCTGGGATTAAAGGCATGTACTACCACACCCACACTTATAATGAATTTTTTAGACCAACAGTATATTTCCAAAGATGGGGTAGAACTTGATACTTGTTTTTCTTTTATAAGAAAGATACTTACCTTAAAGTAATTTCCTGTTTGGAAGATTGTGGTGCCAACACTGTTATTGCCTAGAGAATAGGAATTGTCTAAATATGACATTTTTCCATGTCTTTGACATATAAATCAAAATAAACTTGTGAATCACCTATTATTATGAACATGTTACAGTTTTTCCCAGATAAGATTTTGAGTAGCTTGAGAATACCTCAGATCAGAAGGTTCTATATGAATGTTGAACACACAATGAGTGCTTAATGTACAAATTCATTTATTGTTTCAGAAAATTCATGACTTACTATGTGCTGGATGCCAGAGATAGAAGTCCCCTAGAGATATAGTACATGCCCATGTTGTTATGAAGCTTAGATTTAGGAAAATGCTCACCTAATGAGGAAACCAATACTTTATACATTTATTTTATAATGATAAACATATATAATATTAGATAGTATTAGTTATATTAGTATGAATATATATACACACGCACACACACATAGGACTCCCATGTAACCACAAAATAACTCTGAAGCACTTCTATCCTCACCCCTAAAGATGACCACAAATTTGCCTATTAGAGAAATCATGATCTTGTCTTTCCTCCTTTGTCATATTATATACTACTAAGTATCATGGTTTATGTTTGCCTCTTTTGAAGTGTATGTGCATGAGAAGATCCAATATTCATGATTTTTGTGCTTGACCTCCTTCACTTACGCTTCTGTGTATAGCTGTAAATATTTTTGATGCTAATTAGTATGATTCAGTAGCTTAAATAATTATGCCTTTCTTGAAATAAATTTTCTCAATATAAAATTACTCCATGCATGTTTCAAATTCTTCACAATGGGTGTGTTTTATTCTTTTTTTGTTTATTTTTATTTATTTATTTGAGAGTGACAGACAGAAGGAGAAACAGGCAGATAGAGAAAGAGAGAGAATGGGCACACCAGGGCCTCCAGCCACTGCAAATGAACTCCAGATGCATGTGTCACCTTGTGCATCTGGCTTACATTGGTCCTGGGGAATCAAGCCTCAGACCAAGGTCCTTAGGCTTCACAGGCAAGCGCTTAACCAATTAGCCATCTCTCCAGCCCAGGTGTGTTTTACCTTTACAAAAACTTCACAGAAATGCAAGCACATAGCATCCATTCTTTTATATACTGATTTTCCTCTTGTATTGGTTTCTTTCACATCGGTGTGACCAATACATCAGAGAGACAACTTAAGGGAGATGAGTTGTATTTTGTATCACAGTTCCAGAGCATACAGGCCATCATGGCTGAGAAGGCATTGTAGAGAAACTAAGATGCATCTAAATCCAAAAGCCAGCTGTTACATAATGTCCCAAACCAGCACAACCAGCTGGGGACAAAGTACTCAAGCATTGAGACTATGTAGACATTCCAAACTGAAACTGTATCAACTCTAAAAACAAAACTTGTGAGGTGAACCCAGAATATAAGCATATTGCTGGTCTATACCACAAAAACAATTTTTAAAAATACCCATAGAGCTGGAAAAAAAAGTCTCAGTGTTTGAAGGATCTTGTTTACAAAGCCAGATAGTCCAGGTTCAGTTCTCAGTACTCACATAAAGCCAGATGCAAAAAGTGGATCATGCATCTGGAGTGTGTTTACAGCCTTGATATTCCTCTCTCTCTTGCTCTCTCTATCTCACACAAATACATATATTGGTTTTTTGATGTAGGGTCTCACTCAAGCTCAGGCTGACCTGGAATTCACTATGTAGTCTCAGGGTGGCCTAGAACTCATGGCGATTCTCCTACCTCTGCCTCTCAAGTGCAGGGATTAAAGGCGTGTGCCACCATGCCTGGCTACACAATTATATTAAAAAAAAAAAAACCTAGAAAATACCTAATAGTGTCTGTGATAGTTTAAATGAGTGTCCCCCAAGAGATTCAGGAGTTTTATTCAGCTTGTAACTTGATGTCACTGTAGATGGATCTTAGGGTCCAGACCTAAATTGTGTTTGGGGGTGGATCTGAATTCTAGCCAAAGATATGCAGAGCACTTGAGCTCTGCTTGGGGTTTCTGGAGAGTGCTTGCTTGTGGTGCTGGTGGTGGTATTTCTCTCTGCATAGACCTCTAAAAGGCGGCCAGCTTCTTTTGCCATTATAGAACTTCCTATGAATCTGTAAGCTTCAATAAATGCCATTCTTCCCATAAACTATGTCTGATTGGAGGTAAATCCCAGAAACATGAAGCTGTCTACAACACACACACGCACAATTAAAAAAAATATATATAAACGTTTCTTTCAGACAACTGAATCTTTGTTCATTATTTTTTCAATATTTACTTTTCTCTATGCTCTTCAGATTAGACACTTTTTAGTGTCAAAACTTAAGTTTGAGCAGCATGTATATCCAGGTATTTTTTTTTTTTTGCTAGGTTGATAAGTTAGTTAAATTAGAAAATTTAAGCATGAACTTATAATATGTTAGTTTAATGCACTAAAATGTAGCAAATTTTAGAACCAGATGCTTTAATATCCTGACTAATGTTTATTCAAAGTAGGAATTAGCCTATTGAAGAAAAATGGAAACAAGTTTTTCAGGTTGATTCGGTGAAAATTAACCTCTATCATCAATTTGGTTGGAACAGTAATCAAGAGACACGCCTCTTGCACAAGTATGCTAGGACATTTCCTCATAATACTAACTCAGAGGAGAAGACCTTACTCCAGAGTGAGCAGTCCTTTTGGTTATAGACTTTATATAAAGAGGTTCCAGGAAAAAGATATCCATTGTCCCTGGCTGCCCTTGCTCCTTACCAGTGAGTACATGTACCTCATTGCTGCCATCCTATAGGTCTTTAGTGCCAGAATGGAGAGCTGAGACATCTAGACTGCTATTGTTAGACTGCCAGACCACGTTGTATAAGCCAATGTACTGAATTCCCTGTATAGTGTTTATTAGCTATATTGGTTCTTTTCCTCTAGAGAACCATGACTAACACAAACAACAGTGTATACAAAAGTCTGGAGGCATAAGAAATAAAAGAAGTTTAGAAAATGCCATCCCCAAATAGACTACTTTGTTAGGCTGATGACTTCAGATTGGAGACACTGAGTAATAGCACCTGCCTGGGAGTTCTTTATAAGAATTTCTCCTTATTCTTATAAAGATAGAACTTTCAAAAAAGAATAAAATTGTCTTGAATCCATTCCCAGGGAATATCAGCAACCACTGAAGACTAGCTGTATCACAGGAGAATACTGGATGGAGGTTGACAGCATGCCTGGCAGATTTTGCCATAGGCTATCTATCATCTGTTTTGTGAGGCCCTATTCATTTTTTCAGAAATAATTTGTTCTCTCCCATAAGAGGGCATGCAACCTTCTAGATCTCTCTAGGGTCTGATGTATTTACTCTTTTCTTTAAGCAATGACCCAGTGTGTTTAATAAATCTATATGGTGTCCTTTAAATTAACCTGTCTGATAACAGTTTATTTCTCGGAGTGATTTATAAAACTCTCAGAAGATATAAGAAAAACCATGAGCTGCATGTGGTGGTGCATGCCTTTAAATCCCAGCAGTCAGGAGGCAGAGGTAGAAGGATCGCTGTTAGTTCAAGGCCACCCTGAGACTACATAGTGAATTCCAAGTCAGCCTGGGCTAGAGTGAGACCCTACCTCAAAAAAAAAAAAAAAAAAGAAAAGAAAAGAAAAGAAAAAGAAAAAGAAAAGCCTTCCTCCCCTACAATAGCATTGATCATTTGGGATATTTGGGATATTACCTAATTTGCTACTACCTTGTTTGTTTGTTTTTTTATGTTGAGAATCAAAGTCATTTTCCCTTTTTGCCTTTTTTTGTTGATGATGCCATATATGCTGCATTTCAAATCTCATCTTTAAAAACTACTCATTCCCTGGGTATCTTCTGTGTATATGTGAAACTACATGAGAATAAACTTTTGTTCTTCTGTCAAACTTTCTTTTGTTACAAGAATCTATTTTTCCACTATACTGGAATAACTGAAGAAATTTGACAAGAAGATCATTGGGAGATTTACACTACTTAATAAGACTTATTATAAGTCTGTAATAAACAGGACAGTTTGGCACTGTAGAAAGAAAAGACACATAGGTTAGTGATATACATACATATCACAATAAATTCTAATGAAAGGTGAAAGGAAAATTTTCAACAATTACTGCTGATTCAAGTGGACATGAACCTATAAGTTATTATAATACAGAAATGAAATCTACATGATTATGGGACACTTCAGATTATAAATAGAGAAAAAATAAGAAAAATCCCTTTGTGACTTTAATATACACACTGCTTTCATAGAACATATACACTCATGAAAAAAGATTAAATAGGGCTGGAGGGCTAGCTTAGTGGTTAAGGCGCTTGTCTAGAAAATCAAAGTTCCCAGGTTTGAGTCCCCAAGACCCATGTAACACAGATGCACAAGGTGGCACATACATCTGGAGTTCATTTTCAGTGGCTGGAGGCCCTGGCATGCCCAATCTCTATTTGCCTCTTTCTCTCTCTCAAATAAATAAAATATAAATATGTTTTTTAAAAAGATTAAATAAATATATGTGATGGTTCTTGTTTTTTCTTGGCTTTTCAAGGTAGGGTCTCTGTAGTCCTAAGGTGGCCTTGAACTCTCAGTGATCCTCCTACCTCTGTTTCCCAAGTGCTGAGATTAAAGGTGTATGTGAAGTATATAATGCATTTTAATCATAATGTTCCTATTATATTCTGTAGAGTCCCTTCCCCTAGCTCTTTCCACAGAACCCCTTCTCCTTCCCATCTAGTCCCTCTTCTTCATAAATGTATTTTTTCCTGGGTGCAAGAACAACAGAATATTGGTCCTAGCACCATTCTATCATGACAGCTGAGGGAGGGCATGTTGTCCCTACCCCTCCTTGAAGAATTATTGGCAATCAGTGGTGACTAATGGAGTAGGAGACATTTCATTTTCTACAGTAGTATAGTCACTGGTAGGATCCATGTGCTGTGGTAAATAATCCTCCCCATCCATGCTCATGAGAAAGGATGCTTTTTATGTTGCAGTATACAAGATACCCTTAAGCAATGGAAAAAGCGCCAGACTTAAATGAATGTTTTGCAATACATATGCCAGAAAATGAATTTTTACATAGCATACATAAAGAATTCAATAATTTAATATCTAATATTAAATAACCCAATAAAAATGTACCTGGGGAGATAGATCTATATGATAATGCACTTGCTGTGAAACTCTGAGGACCTAAGTTGACAGTCTCCTACATAAAATACACAGACTTACACATATAGTCACACATACACATAGAGTAACAAACATGGATATATATATATATATATATATATATATATATATAGCCAAAGATATGTAAAATATATGTAAATGGTATTGAAATGTTGCTTAGTTTCATTAGTTACCACAATGTAACATCAAAAATACCAAAAAAGAAAAAAAAATAAAAACAGAATACCCAGGCCATTTTGTGTCTGAAGGAGCATGTTATAAGGAGTTCTATGCTTCTGTTGGCTCTTACATTCTTTCTGTCACTTCTTCCATAATGGACCCTGAGCCTTGGAAGGTGTGATAGAGATATTGCAGTGCTGAGAACTCCTCTGCCACTTCTTCTAAACACCATGGTGCCTTTTGAGTCATCCCAAGGTCACTGCCATCTAAAAAGAGAAGGTTCTCTAACCAAAGTGAGTGAAGCATTAATATATGGCTATGAACATTAAGAGAAGTGCTTACTGGGGAGTTTGCTGAGCTTAGTATATACATTTGTAATTCCCGTGGGATATTGTTTACATCCATGGATATTGTCAATAAATAAAACTAAAAAGAATAAAACATTCACACCTTAGAATGGTTAATGTATAAACATGAGTTTTTCAACCTGTTGGCAAGGATGTGGAACAACTGAAAGGTTCTTATACTTCTGATGGGAATATAAAATAATAAGACCATTTTTATAATACTTGGTAGTTTCTTAAATAGTTAATTATAATTCAGCCATTCTTCTCCATGATATTTATGTAAAATGTACACAAAACTTCTATCCGGGCTGGAGAAATGGCTTAGCAATGAAAGCATTTGCCTGAAAAGCCAAAGGACACAGGTTTGATTCCCCAAAACCCATGTAATCCAGATGCACAAGGGGCACATGCATCTGGAGTTTGCAGTGGCTAGAGGTTCTGGAGTGCCCATTCTTTCTCTGTCTATCTTGCTTGTATCTCTCTTTCTCTGCTTTAAATAAATAAATAATTTCTTTAAAAGTCATTAAAAATATTCTGTGCAGGGCATAGTGGTGTGGAATGAGTAGGCAAAAGACCTTTCCCAGCTCCTCTCACTTCCTTGGGCCAGGTTTCATGCACTTATCAGTGGAAGAGTGTGTGGGGACAGAGAGGTGTGGAGTGTGTAGCCTAATCCCCTGTTTGCCTGCTCCTCTCAGATCACTGATGAGGGTTCCCTGCACCAGTGAGTGGGAGATTGTGCAGGTGGGCACTCAGGATGGAGTGAGAAGGCCAGACCTGTTTCCCTACTCCTTGAGCTCACTGATCTGGGTTCCCTGTACTGTTCGTTGGGACAGTGTGTGGGCAGGCTCTTCAGTGTGAAATGAGTGAGACAAATCCCTGTTTCCCTGCTCCTCCCAGATCAGTGGTCCTGGTAGGTCCCATTACGCCTTGCTTGGGGAGGCCCAGTCCCTGTGTGGGCTGTGGAATCAGGCTTTTTGCTCTGGTATCCTGAGTGGCCACTGGATACCAACATTTCTGTTCACCTGAGTCAGGGGGTACATGGACCAAAGTAAAAAAAAAAAAAATTGCTTCCTCCTCAATAAAATAAAGTGTCTCCCAAAATTAGGTAGATAACAATGCAAAAGTGCCAATGAAAGTCAGAAAACAGAGATCTCCACCAAGGATGCCTAGTCCTACAATGGAAGCCTCCAATGAAATCATAGAGATATCAAGAGAAATTCATTATATTTTTATTTTATTATAGTGCTTTCTTCTCTTCCTATCTGAAGATTTATTTAAAGATGTTTATGTGAGTATATGGTAAATGAACCCACATGTTATAACTTCATATTGAGGACAGGTTATGAAAACTTTCAACCTTTAAGGATTCAGTCCTCTTTCCTATGAAGTTGGAATTTCATTGTCAAATGGCTCTTTTTATCAGTTACTTTCCTCCCCATGGTGACAGAATGTGTGGTAAATGTGATTTAAGGGAAGAGAGGTTTATTTTGGCTCACACTATAAGGCTATATAGTCTGTTGTGTGGAAGGTGTGGTATATAGAGCAGCTCAGTTAGTGGCAGTAGTAGCTTGCAGTGTGGCTGTTCACATTTTTTTCTTTATTAGTTAGTTTTGTATTCAGCAAATACAGTCAGTTTGGTACCATTATTAGGCTCATCCGTGACCTACCCCCTCCCCTTGGCCCCTCCTTGTTGAGGTATACGGGTCATGCATTGTGGAGTTAGCCCACAATTATGGGTAAGCTAAATGTCTCTGCATATCATGACCCAACATGTGGCTCTGACATTCTTTCTGCCCCCTCTTCCACAAAATTTCCCTGAGCCATGTTGGGTTCATTTTTGATCTGCTTCAGTGATGAGGTGTTGGGGGCCTCTGTGGCTCTGGCTCTCTGATTTGGTAGAAGTTGATTTTTCTCAGTGCTGATCTCCTTCCCCCTTGTGCTGGTATCCAGTTCATCAGGAAAACAGCCCCCTTGCTTGTTTCTCCAATTTTTCTTAGTTTCAGCCAGGGCCCTTTTGAGGTATGATGGGGTGGCTCTCTCCTTAGGATCTACATCTATCTGAAAAGGAGAAGCGGATTCTCCAATGGAGAGTAAGTTAGCACCAGGACAAAAGAGATAAGGCTTACTTTTTTATAGACAATTTAATAGGTGTAGGCCCTCTTGTAGCCCAAACTTAGACCCAAACGGCAATGGTACCATAAAATTCTACTTCCTAAAAGACAGACGAAATGGCTGATCCTTCACCAGGCCCTTACAGGGAACACCTGAACCACAAGACACTGGAGAGGGTAGGATCACGACTAACCTAATCTTCTACATCTTCCCTCCCTCCTTCTCTCTCTCTCTCTCTCTCTCTCTTCTCTCTAACTCTTGTGTATTAGTTATCTTTTTCCTCATTTTCTTAGTGGGCACTGACCTGTAACTCCCAGTACCAGCATGGGGCTATCATACACAATGAGCTTTTGATCAGAGAGACCTACAAGGTTTCCTAAAAGAAAGACAGATTTCTGTCAGAGTACTTGATGACCCACCAAAGGTTAGTGGTAAGACCCTACTGCTGAAGACACCTTATGTGGTTGACATGTAAAATGGAATGGCATGGCTGGAAGCAGGAAGAGAGTCAGTCCTCAGACCTCAGCGCGTCTAGTGCCAGAAGGTGTTACATGGGCGACTGGGGGAAAATGACCAATATCTGTCCAAGCAACTCATGGTCTAACCTACTTAGCAGCAAATAACTTGTTGTGATGCCCACACAAGTGCAATAGTGGCACACAGCCATGGAGGGGAACCAACTCCTCTTAATTTGGCTAACTGATCTCCTCAGTGGTACGGGACCCATAGCTGGAGCTTGGAAACAAGTCAGGACCATATCCAAACATAAGCCCACTTGCCAATATCAAGCTACCATCAATCATGGGCTACAAGAGGGCCTACACCTATTAAATTCTCTATAAAAAAAGTAAGCCTTATCTCTTTTGTCCTGGAGGGGGAAGGAAATGGAAGAGCCTAACAATGGTACCTACTTGACTGTATTCACTGAGTACAAAACTAATTAATTAAAAAAATAAAATTCAAAAGGTTATTAATTCCTTCAGTAAAGTGGTGGGATGCAAAATCAATGCACAAAAGTCAGTAGCCTTTCTATATACAAAGGACAAATATGCAGAGAAAGAAATCAATGAAGTTGTCCCATTTTGAATAACAACAACAAAAAATTAAATACCTTGGAATTGGAATAACACTAACCAAGGGTGTAAAAACCTATATTATAAAAACATTAAAAAAATCCTCAAGAAAGTAATTGAGCAAAACTTGAGAAGTTTAAAAGTCCTCCCATTTTTAAGAGCAACAAAAAATATTAAATACCTTGGAATAACACTAGCAAAGGATATGAAGGAACTATATCATGAAAACATAAAAACACTCAAGAAAGAAATTGAGGAGGACTTTGGAAGATGGAATGACCTCCCATGTTCTTGTATAGGTAGAATTAATATTGTGAAAATGGCAATTCTGCCAAAAACAATATACAGATTTAACACAATACCTATAAAAATACCAGCACCACTCTTCACTGAGACTGAAAAAATGATATCAACATTCATATGGAATGGCAGAAGGCCTCAGATATCCAAAAATATACTCAGCAAAAGAAACACCTCTGGTGGTATCACCATACCTGATATAAAGCTACATTACAAAGCCATAGTAACAAAAACAGCATGGTACTGGAATAAAAACAGAAACATAGACCAATGCAACGGATTTGAAGACCCAGACTTTAGGGCAAGTAATTAAAGCTGCTTGATTTTTGACAAAGTTGCCAATAATGTAGACTGGAGAAAAGATAGCATCTTCAACAAACGGTGTTGGACAAATTGTTTGACCATATGTAGAAAAATGAAATTAGACCCATTCATTTCACCACACACAAAAATCAAGTCCAAGCTGGGCGTGGTGGTGCACGCCTTTAATCCCAGCACTCAGGAGGCAGAGGTAGGAGGATCGCCGTGATTTCGAGGCCACACTGAGACTCCATAGTGAATTCCAGGTCAGCCTGGGCTAGAGTGAAACCCTACCTTGAAAAACCAAAAAAAAAAAAAAAATCAAGTCCAAATGGATTAAAGACCTCAATATAAGACTTGAAACTCTTCAACTACTGGAAGAAAAAATAGGAAGCACTCTCCATGATACAGGACTGGGAAAAGACTTCCTGAACAAAACACCAGTAGCCAAGGAAATTAAACAAGCACTCAACCAATGGGATCTCATGAACCTAAAAAGCTTTTACACAGACAAACATACTATAAGCAGAGCCAATAGATTACACACTTAGTGGGAGAAAATCTTTGCCAGCTATATCACTTACAGAAGTTTAATATCTAGAATCTACAAAGAACTCAAAAAACTAAACTAAAACAAATCAAACAACCCACTCCAAAAGTGGGGCAGGGAACTAAATAGGGAGTTCTCAGAGGAAGAATTACAAATGGCTAACACACACTTAAGGAAATGTGCAACATCTGTAACCATTAAGGAAATGCAAATTAAAACAACTATGATATTCCACTGAACAGCATCTTGATGCTTGTGCCATAGGGAAGGTAGAGTTTGGGGGAAGGGGAATGGTGGGGGGGGCGGACACAAAACTGAACCCAAATTGGACTAGTACCATAGAATCCTATATCCTGGAAGTTAAACTAAAAGATGAAACCCTCAATAAGACCTTAGGGGGAGCACCTGAATTGAGGGGCCCTAGAAAGGGGGAGATGAAGCCTAGCCTTAAATTTATCCTTTTTCTCTGTCTTTTTTATATTATTTATTTATTTATTTTAATTAATTTATAATAATTATTATTATTACTTGCTTTTCCCTTGGTGCTGACCTCTAATTCCCTGTACCAGGACATGGTTAACATCCACAATTAGCTGTTGATTGGAGTGACCTACAAGGTCTCCCAAAACAAACAAGTCAGACTACTATCAGAGCACTTGATTACCCATCAGAGATTAATGGTAAGAAGCTACTGCTGAAGACACCATCTGCTGTTGGCAGAGACCATGGAGAGACCTGGTTGGAATCTGGAAGATAGGCAGTCCCCAGATAGTTAGTCCATCTAGTGCTGGAAGGTGCTACATGAGCTACTGGGGGAAAATGATCAACATCTGTCTGAGCAACTCAATGTCTAAGCTACTCAGAAGCAAACGACCTGACATGATGCTCACACAATTGCAATAGTGGCATACAGCCATGGTGGGAAATCAACTAATCTTGGATTGGCTAACAGATCTGCTCAGTGGAATGAAAGCCATATCTGGAACTTGGAAACAAATCAGAATCATACCCAGAAAATGACTTTGCTCTCCAATGTCAAGCTCCCATGAATTTTGGGCTATAAGAGGGTCTATACCCTTTAAATTCTCTCTAAATTAGTAATGGTTATCCCATTTAACTGGTGCTAACTTCACTTTCCATTGGAGATTCTGCTTCTCTTTTTCAGATGGGAGTGGAACCTGAGGATATAAACTACACGGTGTACTTTACCCTGACCCCAGCTGAAACCACAGAGAAATTGGGGAAATGAGCAAGAGGGCTGCTTTCTCACTGAGCCTGGTATCAGCACAAGGTGAAGGATATAGACACTGAGGACACTCAACACCTACCAAAGCAGAGATTCAGAAGCTACTAGGAGCTCATCACTGAAGTAGACTTAAAATGCACCCAACATGATTCAGGGTATTTTGCAGAAGAGGGGGCAAAAAGGTTGTTAGAGCCACAAGTTGGGACATTATGCACAGAGACATTGCCTCTCCCCCATAACTGACTGCTGCCTCCACAATGCATGACCCACAATCCCCATGAGGTTGATCTGCATCCTCAAGGAGAAGGGCCTCTTAGGAAAAGTGGCATGGATGAGGGAAATGATGGTACCAACATGTGTTGTTTACATACTAAGTATGTCCACATATAATAAAAATAAATTTAAAAAAATCTTCTACCACAATGTTTTTAGGTGTTTTAAAAATTAGAATATTCTCAAACAATAAATATTCCATGTTTCATCAGTAGATGAATAGATAACGGAGCATCTATATGACAGAATATTTCTTGGTGGTAAAATTGAATGAAGAGTTGATGCATGAACAGTGTGGATAAATTTAAAAATCATTATTTTTATTAAATAAATCAGTTACCCACTTATAAAGTACACTTTATAATAGTTTTATATAAAAATTGAGAAAATGCCATTCAGTGAAGAAAAATGATTAGTAATTCCCTGCAGAGTGTTATAGAAGGAAGAAAGATTCAGGAAGGGATGAATTTAATAAAAGGATGGGGGAATTTTAGGAGCTATTCAAAATATTCATTACCTAAATTGTGGTGAGAATTTCATAGATGTGTACATATGCCAAAATTTTTCAAATTTCCCACTGCGAATATATGATGTTTAGTGAATTCGTCACTTATTTTCTTGTTGTTGGGACACAATACCTAACCGGAATCAACCTATGGAAATAAAAGGGTTTAATTTAGCTTGAAGTTTCAGAGGACAGACTCCAGCATGGCAGGAACAGGAAGTTGGAGTCATATTGTCCCATTCACTGGCGGGAAGTAGTGATATTGAAAACTGCTGAATGTTCAGGTAGCTTTTACCTTTTACCATCCATAAACCCAGCCTATGTGATTGTGTCATCCACAGTTACTATGGGTTCTCCTACCTCAACTAATCTAATAGAAAACCCTGCATATATATGAGCAGAAATGTGTGTCCATCGTAATTCATTTAGCTAATCACTTAGGTGCCGGGTTGACAATTGGAGATTTACCATCACACTGATGTTAATTATATTCAATAAAATTATAAGAGAAATTAAGCACAAAATAAATATTGGAAAACATTAGTAAATAAAATAAAGGAAAATATTTGATATACAACTCTTACTCTAAAAAGTGTTCCCTGCAAAGCCTTTCTGGTTCAAATATGACTTTCACTTCAATTTTCTGAATCTCCTCAGTCATTATTGTGGCATAAAATGAAGTGAAAAAGCACTTAGAACACATATTAGAGTGCCTTATCAAGAACGCCTCTATCTGTAATACAGACATCTCTGAAAAATTGAAGATGATAGCAGTATCTATTCCTATAGGATTCTTCCAAGAAACAAAATGCAAAATAAACAATATTGTGCAGCTAACTTTCTATTTGTATATAATAGGTAAGTATAAGTGCTAGTTTAGAAAACTGAAAAATCGTAGCCATGTATTTGATATTTTTCCTATGTATTTATGTTACATTTCCCCCCAAGATAAGTAAGGCAAATTCCTTAGTTGGCATATTCTTCAAGTTTTGTTTTAGTGGACAAAGATTGTGTTTTTGTTGTTTTTCTGAATGGAAGGAGTCTCCAAAGTAGTAGCATTACTGAGAAGCTTCTTGTCTGTTGGAAAAAATTCCCCATAGAAACTCATTTGCGAAATGGCATTTTGCAAAATTCATAAGAGACCTTTTCATGCGATTTTGTGATACTTGTAGCTGCTGATTGGTAATGACTACCCTTTAATTTTTGGGACCCACTACATGTACTTTGTCTAGTAGTAACATAAGGAAGATGAAAATATCATTACAACCTTACCAAATTCTGATAATATTTTATATCTATTTCTTAAAATCTTTATTGGAACTGTAGATTCCTTAGGCCACATGAAAAAGCATATAGCCTTAGGCATTGCTTTCAATTTTTACTTGGTTTGCAAACCTTAGGTTTGACACTTATTATAAAAAGAAATCACTTCAGTAGATCAATCTTCAAACTTCATTTTAATTTTAACCTTTTACTGAAATTTTATTTTGAAATCCATTACCTTCAGGTCATTTAATGTATTGTCCAGCATGAAAACTTGACACACAATTCAACATATAATTCCTACCATAGGACGTGAAGGTAAAATGCAAAGAAATGCTGACTGAATAAGGAATACAAAACTTCATGCTATCAAAGTTTAATGGACAAAATTGGCTATATTCCTCTACTCTGCTAATGATCCATAAAGCACAACTTGTATTTGACTTCAGTTTAATTCCAGTTGACCTTGTAATCACATTTTGGAGTCATACTGCATGAATGAGGGAGGTGATTTGGCACAGTACTAAAAGGTTCTATTTGGGCTGGAGAGATGGCTTAGCGGTTCAACGCTTGCCTGTGAAGCCTAAGGACCTCGGTCCAAGGCTCCATTCCCCAGGACCCACGTTAGCCAGATGCACAAGGGGGCGCACGCATCTGGAATTCGTTTGCAGTGGCTGGAGGCCAATCTCTATCTCTCTCTATCTATCTCTTTCTCTCTCTGTCTGTAGCTCTCAAATAAATAAACAAACAAAAATTTAAAAAAAGGTTCTATTTAATATAGCTTATGTTCTAATTTACTTGCATTTATTTTATGCCGAATTTATTCCTTTTTCCACATGGTGTTGCTTCTGTTATTTCTGGTGATATCTTTTTTTTTTTTTTCCTTTTTTCTCTCTGCAACCTAATCTTCTGATTTAGGAAGAGTTCATTTCTTTTATGTGGGGGTCCTCTCCATGTGACAAGGGGAAGTCACATGTGTGCTAATCCAGCCATGTATGGTAGCACAACTTGGGTGCTTTGTTCACCTAGGTAAGGTGGATGACAAGAGAAACTATGTCTAAAACTTTAGTTCAGCACTACTCTCTTCATTTTAAAGCATGTGTTACAAAAATACAGTACTGTTTTGTAGTTACTGTGTGCAGCCCCACTGTTTGACCTGGGCACACTTGCTGTCTCTACCACTCTACTGACAGAATGGCACATATTACCTCTGTAAACCAACGACTTTCAGATACTAGCTGGTATTTTGGAGCTCCATATCTTGAAGGCTTTAGCAGTTTCACATTTATATTTATCTCAGTACACTTTACAGTTTTAGGGCAGTTTCACATTCCCCAATTTCAATGGCACTCAACAATAAATTTCAGAAAAAAAGATAATGGAGCCAAGCAATTAGAAATGAAAAGAAGTTTTTAAAGTCTAGATAACAAAAGAAATAAAACTATCTCTATGTAGATGGCACAGCCACATTTATAGAAAATCCTAAGAAATCCATTAAAATCTGTTTCTATGAATAAACAAGTTCAGAAATGTATTAAGGTACAAAAATATTATTAAGAAGTTATTGTATTTTTACATATTAATAAAAAATAACCCAAAGTTGAAGTTATGGAAGTAATCTCACTCTTAATAAGTTTAATATCAAAATTATAAAATACTTAGAAAAAATATTAAACAAAGAAGTGTAAAGCTTATGTTCTGGAAACTATCAATTATTGCTGAAAGAAATTTAAAGGAAACTATAAGCCATAATCATTAATTCGAACAGTCAATGCTGTTCAAATGTCAATGCCACCAAAATTAACTCACAGATTCAGTATAATCGCTGTAAAATACTTTTCTTAATTTTTTAAAAATAGAAACTGGCCAGCTGGTCCTAAAGTTCACATGGATATTCAAGGTATCAAAAACAACCAAAAGTATATTGGAAACAGAAGAGGGTTAAAGATTTTTACTTCTAAATTTGGATATCAGTTTATGGGAGTAAAAGATTCACTTAGGCTTGCAGACTACAGGGGAAACTTTATGATGACAGGGAAAAACATGACATGACCAGAGCCTGGACATCACCTCCTGGCCAAAATGAGGTGGGCAATAGCAGCAGGACACTTTGCCAAAAAACAGCAAGGGAAAGCTGGCTATAATATCCATGAGCCCACCCCTCAAAACACAACCCCTTCAGGAGAACCAATTCCCAAATTGCCACTAGCTGGGGACCCAGGATTCAGAACAATTGAGTTTATGAGGGACACCTAATTCAAACCACAACACTCAACCAGGAAGTGCATGAGCAACTGACTACTTCAGAGGGAAAACTGGTCACTGGGTCTCTCACCCCATGAAGGCTACAATACCGAAGACAGAAATTTTGGAAAAACTAACCATACCAGATGTGATCTTTGTGTTTGGACTCAGAACCCATTTTTGTGGTTGCAAGTGATCTGACTTCAGTATGATTTATGATTCTTTTGGTTGTGTAATGAAAAATCAGCCCTAGCACAGACATGGCCTGTATGAAAAGAAAAGACCTCAAATGAACAATGAAAGGAATCCAATAACCGAAAGAATGAATAAAGTCAGGGGCACTGCAAAGGGCAGTGTGGGTACTGACAAAAAGTGAGATGATATTGGATAAGAACAGAAGTAGTAAAGATTATGCAGTGACTTGATATGCTACCATGTTGCAAATTTCCAAGGAAGGTACAAATAAGTTGTAAAACCTTCAAAATAATGAAATGAGTAATACTAGAATCAGTACAGCACATAGAGTAATGGGACAGAACTGAGAACAGAGAAAGCAACCTTTGGATGTATAGTTAACTGATATTTGTCAAGGGCATCAAGCTAATTCAAAAGAGAAAGAATAGACTTTTAGTAGTTTGTTCCAGAATAACTGGATATTAACCAGCAAAAGAAGAAAATTAAATTCCTCCATTATAACATGGGCAAAAATATATCTAAAGTAGATGTACAATCTAAAAATAAAACTTCCTAGAAAAAAGAAAATACGAGTGCATGAATTTATGACCCTGGGTTAGGCAAAGCACAACTTATTTTCAAGATATGACACCAAAAATATAAAGAAAAGAAAAAGTAAAAAGTATTTCATCAAAATAAAATAAAGCATTCATAGATAGGAGGGGAAGATGGGGAAGAAAAACCAGGTGAAGAATGTGAAATAGGAGAGTGAATATAATCAAAGTACATTATATGCAGGTATAGAGATACCATAATGAAACATGTATACATGATACAGAATAGATGAACCAGGAAAATGTTGTGCTAAATTACGGAAGTCAGACACAAAAAGTCACATGCTGCATGAAGTGTCCAAAACTGAAAAATCTATAAAGATAGAACCTAGTGTTGCCTATGTCAACTGTGTGGACAGAAAATGGGGAGTGACTATTTAATAAGCACGGGGTATCTTGATTCATTTTTGTGGCAAAAAATGCAATATCTGTGGATAGATACTTTATAGAAAAATGTTAATTCAGTTCATTTAATTCAAAGTTTTGAAAGCTGAAAGTCAAAGATAAGGTTGTCTCATCTGGTGAGGGTTTTCTGGCAGTGTCATAACAAGTCAAATAGCATCACATGGCAAAAGTGTATGAAAAAGAAATAATAAGGAATACAAAGAAGCAAGAAACAGGTAAGAGTCAGGCTTACTATTTAATAATAATCATCCCTCATGGAGCAAATTCACTCCTGAGAGAGCCACTTCATGAGACTACCACAATTTCTTACTAGGACACAGCCCTCATGACTTATGTTCCACTGGGCATCAATTCTTATAATTCTCACCACTTTCAATATCATAACATTGGAGAACTCAGCTTTAACATGAGTTCCACTGGGCAAGAATAGATTTCACCCCATAACACAGGGGGGTTATGGAAATGTTTGATATTAATTTTGATGACTGCTGTAGTAGTCTATGAATATGTTAAAAATGAATTTTCCATGCAGTTCATATGGGTGAATTACATAGTATGTTAATTTTATTTTGGTAAGCAATTTGGTAAACAAAACTAGTAGAATGAGGAAAAGGAAGGAAAGACGAAAAGGAGGGAGGGAGGAAGGTAAGGAATGGGGAAGGAGGAAGTAAAGAAGAAAGGGAAGAAGGAAGGCAGGAAGGAAGGAAAGGAGGAAGGGAGGGAGGGAATATAAATTCATCAGATTACCTTCTGTCTTCCTTGTCTTGGTACAAAAAGATAATTCCTTATAAGAAAAATGTGTTCCTCTATGCCCAGACTCCCTTCTGAGAATCTGTAATTTTAGTGGATGCATGCTAAGCAAAGGCTACCTAACAGATTACCTATTAATCTGGACACTGAGTGTCTTAGCAATATGGGTGGAATCACTGCACACATATTTCTGCCTGCTAGAGGAAGCATTTTGTATGAGCATTCGTGGAAAAGAGAGAAAATAAGGAACCCAGAATCTGCTTCCTTTTGACAACTCTTTTGCTCGTTTTTGTTATGATCTGGATGTGTAACCTGTCTCTGTCCATTTACTTGTAAAGAACTCCATATGCTGAGCCCCATGAATACTCCCACAGTGGTACTTGAAAGGAGTTTCATTGGAATTGCTAAGGGAGTGGGTTTCAGGAGTACAGAATGCAATGCCAGGTTCCCAGAACTGGGTAAGATCTGTTGTAGTAGTGAAAGTATGGTGTTTATTTTTTTTTAATTTTTTTATGTGAGAGTAAAAGCACAGACTCGACTCCAGAGTCTGAGCTTGTTTGAGAAAACACATGCCTCAAGAACTCAGTGTTCTTTCCTGGGGAATTTTTAATGAACATATGCAGAGGGTGGAGCTGATCCCTAGGAGCAGAAATGGGATAGATCTTTACCCTGATTGATGGGCTGTTATACAACTTTGGACAAGCAGTACAAACTCAAGGCATACATCCCATAATTTTAAATATATGCACACCACAACATGCATACACATGAGATGGTAAATAGGAGGTCCCCCTCCCATGCCTGATCACTTCAAGGACTGATTGGCCTTCAATGTCATTGCATCCAACATTGGTCTAATCTATCATTTCTTTTTTAAAATATTTTTTTTTATTTTTTGTTTGCTTATTTATTTATTTGAGAGCAACAGAGAAGGAGGCAGAGAGGCGAGAGAGAGAGAGAGAGAGAGAGAGAGAGAGAGAGAGAGAGAGAATGGGTGCACCAGAGCTTCCAGCCTCAGTAAACAAACTCCAGACGCCTGTGTCCCCTTGTGCATCTGGCTAAGGTGGGTCCTGGGGAATTGAGCCTAGAACTGGGGTCCTTAGGCTTCATAGGCAAGCACTTAACCGCTAAGCCATATCTCTAGCCCAAAGCTATCATTTCTTATCTCTCCATTTTGCACAATGTGCCTGAACACAGATTGTCCACAATAAAGAAGGTACTGGATGTTGCCATAATTGGGAAGGGGCAGCCAGAGAGAGGTGCTCCAGGTTGTTGGACAATTCCTATGCTTCCTTGCCCCAGAGTGGCCAAGATATATGGGGCTATTCATAATAAGCTCTTCAGAAAAATGAAAGTGAGAGAGTTGGGGGATAAGTAACATGTGTGGCTACATGGCTTTTGAAACACAGATAACGTAAATGCCACAGAGCCTCTGTCTTTGGTGAAGAGTTGTCTATGCAATTTTAAAATGATATCTCAGACCCCAGGAGAATTGACTCCCCACCTTTCTTATCTGCTTTGGGCCTTCTGAGAGAAATGAGGTATATAAATCAATGCCTTGGTTTTTGTTTTCTCTTGTTCCAGATGGGAGTAACAAGGCAGTAAACATGTTCAAAAGTGGGCTTTGGATTTCGAAATGTCAATGTATAAATTGTGGTTGTTCTCTTCCCTGTAAGGCAGGGGATATTGCCAAAAAAAAATTCTAAAGGTATACTTTCAGTGGGCCAAGAATGTTAAACACTCGCAGTGTTTCAATAACTTTAGAGAAACTAAAGGGAAAAAAATTAAAGACAGAAATGGGCAAAAATTTATGAAGAAATTAACCTGGTTGGCACCACTGATACAATGGACCTCCTCTCTCCAATTTTGTTACTTCCATTCCTAAGTTTACTTCTAGCTATTTGAACAAATTACAATGGGATAAAAGGGAAGGAGTGTGTTTTTTTTTAAATAGCTTTGTTAAAGATGTACTCACCATTTCAATCATGGCACATAAAATTTTGGGGTAATCAACTGTTCTCTGTTTGGATATGAGGCCTGCTTAAGTGGGAATTCATGCGTTGTACTGAGAAAAAAATCAAAACCTTTGGCTTGAGGGTCATAGACCCTAGAGGAATGCTTCCTCTGTTCTTTGGCTAAATGGAGAGGTTGAACCTATCAACATGCCTTCTACATAAGTATGTCTATCTCCATTGATCAAAGCTTCTCTTATTCTTGGTAAGAAAATCTTTGTACAGCTGGTGGTGGTGAATACCAAGAGAGACCCAAGGCCCATAAAAATTACAAAAAGAGAAATCTTAGTGCCTAGCGCTGGATGAATCATCTATAACACACTTGCGAGGGTCCAGGAAACATTATAGAGAAAATGGCGGTACGTGAGTGCTGCTTTCATTGCTAGCCAGAGAATTTTCTCTATGAAGATGGCGGTAGACAAGGAAGAGGCTCAAAACACATCAAAGTAGAAAATCAGAGGCTGCTGAGAGCTTATCACAGAGGTGATTTATAACATGCCCTCCAAGGCTCAGGGAACATTGAAGAAGATGACATGGAGAGAAAGTAAGATCTACAAGTGGGAAGGTGTACTCTGAGGCATTGTCCTCCACTCCCCACAGAAATTTATGATTACTGATAACCCCATTGAGGAGAGCCTTCACTTGAATGAAGAGAAAAGGGGACATAAGAGTATAATCCAATAGGAATATGACCAATTTGCAACATATTCATATATTAAAATTCCCAATAAAAATTACTTTCAAAATAGGTTTGTTGAGACTGGGCATATAGCTCAGGGTTATAATATGGGTTCAACATGTATATTGCCCTGGGTTCAACTACCTGTACCATCTGGACATATGATTAAAAATTGAGGTAAAATTATTACTTCATCAATACTAAAATGAAAACCATAATATGCACAAATTTAGTAAAATACAGCCTAATTGCTTTTTAAAGTTTGTAAGTACATTGTAATCTAAATTTGATCCCTGCCAATGAAATGGTGTAGTTTAAAAATATTTTTATTTATCTATATGAGAGAAAGACGGAGGGAGGGAGATAGGAAGTTGAGAGAGCAAGTGAGAGAGCATGCCAGGGTCTCCACTGCACATAAACTGCAGATTCGTGTGCCACGTTGTATATCTGGCTTTACTTGGGTACTGGGGAATTTTACCCTGTCCATCAGACTTTGCAAGCAAGAGGCTTTAACTGCTGAGTCATATCCCAGCCCCAATTTAGTTTCTATCGTGATTTTTTTTTTTTCCTACTGGATTCTCTGGAAATAGAAAAAAAAATAATTTTAAGAAACAGGGTTAATCTTCATATGGAGATAAGCAGTGTTTTAAGAAATACTTTTGGTTTGCTAATCAGCTCTTATAATTAGATACCTTGCCCTAAAAGCTAATGGTGTTCCAGTCTGGTGTGCAGGTTTTTAATCTGGTCACTTGGAATGATAAGCAAAGGGAGTACAGGAAAGCCACACTTTATCCTATCTTGAGAAAGTCATTATCTGCCTCTAAAGTGTCTAGGATTTGCTGCTGCCAAAGGAAGGCCATTTGCTTTTTGTAAACTTGAATTCCTAGGTCTGAATTCCCTGCATCTAATTTGAAGCTGAAACCTTTTATAATAAAATAAATTCTATTTCAAACAATTTATTTAGATTACAAATATTATGTTTTTTGCTTTTTTTTGGTTTTTCGAGGTAGGGTCTCACTCTAGCCCAGGCTGACCTGGAATTCACTATGGAGTCTCAGGGTGGCCTCGAACTCATGGCGATCCTCCTACCTCTGCCTCCCGAGTGCTGGGAATAAAGGCGTGCGCCACCACGCTCTGCAAATATTATGTTTAATGGTTTCTATTTCATTGAATTCTTACAACAGCCAATGAATTAGGTAAGATAGGTGTTAATATCTGTCCTCAACAAACAAAGACAAATTTCTATGAGCTAATTACCTTGTCTCAGATTATACTGCTGCTAACTGATAGACCTGGGATTCTAGGACTGAGATGAATGATCTTCCCAACTGCTCTTTTTGCCAAAAAAAAAAAAAAAAAACTTTTATTGGGGTTGGAGAGATGGCTCAGCAGTTAAGAGCACTTGCTTGCAAAACCAGACAGTCTGGGTTTGATTTCCCAGTATACAGGGTTAGATGCACAAAGTGGCACATGTATAATGGAGTTTGTTTGCAGTGGCAGGAGGCCCTGGCATACCCATTCTCTCTCTCTCTCTCTCTTTCCCTCTCTCTCAAATAAATAAATACATACATAAGTTATTTTTAAAAGTTAAAAAAACCTTTTAGTTAAATCTTCTATACACTGTACCATGACAAAATAAATATTTTAATATCTTCTGGGGGATAATTTGATCTCAGTAAGTGCTGTAATGAACTGAGGATATAGGCTCAGTGAGTAGAAATCAGATTCTTGGACACTTATAGATTTAAAAAGCTCTTCTGTGAGACTACAAACTACAAGCACAACATGGAATGTGGATGTCATGAATGGAATTCCTGACTCACTTGAAGATATCCACATGAGAAGGCCTTATTTGATGACAATATCATTTGAAATGGAGTTACCATAGGACAGCTCCAAGTAGTACATAGAGACACACATTATTAGCATAGTGACTCTGATGACTTACTAAAGGACAGCACTTGAGATACTGGGGATAAGAAAGATTATTAAACTGCCTAGGGTTACAAGCTGCTGAGAGGTGGGTGGAAGTATTTAAATCTAAATCTGTGTGACTCCATAGTCTTTGCTCATAACCACTATACGGAGTTGCTACTACTGACTTTATAGCAATCCATACAACGAACTGCACACAACTCTGATATATCATGTGTAACCTACTAAATTTGCAATGAAAAAAACATTGCTATCTGTCAGTCTTGGCCAGGGAGCACTGAAAGAACAAGTTATACTAACTGCTAGAAGGAAAGTCCATTGTCACATTCTGAAATTCTGAAGGAGAATTTATCAATATGATGATCCCACTCAATCAAATAATTCTGGATATAAAAAAATCAGAGGTGAATCCATGAATTTGTTTGTGGGGTTGTTGAACAAAATACCATTTGGTTCAAAGGAAATAAAAAAAAATCTATATGAGAACTAGAAATGAGTTGGCTAAAATAAATTATAGCACATAAATGCAAGGCAACAACATGAAGCCATTAGAAATAACAACTAATTCCTTATAATTATTTTAATATGCATATTGCTAATAAACAATATACAATGACATGAGGGCTAGGGAGATAGCACAACAGTAAAATGTGTTTGTCTACAAAGACTGCCAGCCTGAGTTCTATTCCCCAGAACTCACATAAAGCCAGATACAAAGGTATGCATGCATCTGGGATACCATTGTGCCTAAAAACCAAAATGATGTGAAAAGGTACACATTGAACAGATTTGTATTCTTCCTTCTTGTGTGTGTATATATATATATATATATATATATATATATATATATATGTGTGTGTGTGTGTGTGTGTGTGTATGTGTGTGTGTGTAGATAGATAGATAGATAGATAGATAGATATAGATACAGATACAGATACAGATACAGATATAGATATAGATATATGAATATGTATGCTTATAAATTCACTTATTTATTTATGTAGCATATCTTATTACTCTTATGCAAATGATTTCTTAGTTTCTTTTAAATCATTTCAATATTTATTTATACAAGTGCAGACCAATACAAATATATGCAGATTATGTACTTACATTTCCTTTATATGTAAAAGTAAGGAAACAGTTTATTCAATTTGTCATATCTTCCTTTTTAGTTGAAAAATACTTGTGAGGATACTTCCAGGAAATAGTTATCCCAGTTTTAAAAATTACATAATATTCAGGCATGGAATTTATAATGTTGCAAGAATTAACCTTGAATATATTTCATTTTGTATATGTGCAACTAAAGAAGTGATGTAAATCCCCAGAAGTGAGATTACTTCTTATGGTTTGTGTGTTCCTTTTCTTATCATTGTGATAAAATACCAGACAAAAGTAACTTTAGGAAGGAAGGGTTTATTTTGACTCACATTCTCAGAGGTCATGCAGTCCACCATAAGAGGGGAAGCATGACAGAGTGTCTCTGTCTGTGGCAGCAGGAGCATGAAGCCTCTGGTCACATGGCATTGGCAGTGAGAAAGCAGAGAGATGAATGTTGGTGCTCATGCCTTCATTAGTTTGGGACAATAGCCTGTGGAATTGTGCCACTACACTCGGGTAGGTCTTCTTTTCTCAGTTAAACCTCACTGAAAATGCCCTCACTGACATCCGCAAGTGGTTTGATTCCTCAATGATTGTAAATCCAGTCAAGTTGATAATGATCAGCACAATTTAAATAAGATATATATATATATGTATAATTCTGACAGGTATTTCCAAGTCAAAGTTGTCCTTTAGAGATATTCTACCATTTTATGGCCTTATTACTAATTTATGATAATACCTGTTTAAAACTTGTGGGACTTTTTTGCCCTAAAATAGGGGAAATAAAATGGTACCTTAGAAAGTTCTATTGTCCATTTCACATACTATGAGCATGGTATGTCATGGTTTCTTATATATAAGAGCTTTTTATAGGTATGTGTGTGTGAGAGTGAGTGTGTTCTTCTTTCATGCTGTGGTTGTTTGAATGTGAATGTATGTCCACCATAGCTTCAAGTATTTTTAATTAACATTAAGCTTCCCACTTAAGTCTGCAGCATCACGATGGAGGGGGTGTGTCACTAGGAACTGATCTGATTCCAGCCCAAATGTGTGGAGAGAGCAGTTATGAGCTCTGGTGGTTCCTGTTTGCTACATGCTGTTGTTTACTTGTGGTAGTTATTTCTCTGTGTTTAGATGTATGGAAAGCAGCTATTTCCACCATTGGTGCAGTTTCTCCTGGACTTTGTAGGCTGAAATATATCCATTCCTGTAAACTTTCTATTTGGATGTTTGTCCAGAAACTCTTGCTAAACACAGCCCATTCCCTTTGTAGAGAGAGAAGAGGAGAAGGGGGAAGGGAGAAGGGAGAGAATTTAATGAATTCGCCCACATGATTTTGGGAGTTGGCAAATCTCTAATGTTCAGACTAGGCAGGCAGAGTGGAGACCCAGTAAAGAACTGATATTAAACATTGAATTTGAAAGGCATCTGAGAGGCATGACCCCTATTCCACAGAAACCCTCAATCTTTTACTGACTCGATGAAGTCCCCTACCCCTTGTCCATAGTAGGGATGGTGATCTGCTTAACAGAGAATATAGTGATTTGAATCTTAGCTTCATTAAAAAAGCACCTTCAGAGAGTTATCTAGATTTTTGTTTGACCAAAGGTGAGGGTACCAAGTAGATATATAAAATCAGCTATTGTTACCTAGTACCCACATAAAAGCCAGGCTTATGTTTGTTTTTTTGAAAGTTAAGTTGTTGGTATTGTTTCATAAATTGTAATGGGCTCTATATATATCCAAGGCAGTAGAATTCTGTTTATATCATTTATCTTGATATAATTTAATTTATACATTTTCATCAGTTCATCGATGCTTTTATTCATTGTGTGTATGTAGTTGAACTTATTATCATGTTATTTTTAGTTTGCACATTTTGTATCATAGTTACAAAATTCATTCTTAAAACAGGGTTAAAATAATTAATATTTGTTTTATATTTTATAATATAATGACTTAGTAAATCACCTTGCATACCATAAACTACTTGTTTGCAAGAATGTAGACATGAGTTCTATACCAGAACCCACATAAAAGCTGGGCATAGTGATCTGTGCTTGTAATCCAAGTGTTGAGGAGGTAGAGACAGGAGGAAACCTGGGACTTACTGGCCAGCTATTCTAACCCACTTAGTGAGTTCAAGCCAATGAGAGACCTTGTTTTCTCATAAAAAGTTGAGTGGTGCCTAAGGACCAATACTCAAGGCCTCAGGCCTCTATAAGCACATGTACAAACACATACACACACAAGTGAGCTATATGATAGATCTTTATTTGCATATATAGGTCTTCATACATATTTCAGTTATAAATTATGTATTACATTAAATTATGTATATTATGTATTTATGAATGAGATATATATTGATACACATATATGAGTATATGTATGTATAATTTGGTACTTTAATTTTTTAATTTTATTTATTTTTTGATTTGAGAAAAAGAGAGAGAGAGCAAGAAGTAGGCAGAGAGAGAGAGAGATAGAGAGAGATAAAGAGAGACAGAGAGAGAGAACGGGCACACCAGGCCCTGAAGCCACTACAAATGACCTCAAGACACATGTGTCCCCTTGTGTACCTGGCTTACATGGGTCCTTGGAAGTCAAGCCTGGGTCCTTTGGCTTTGCAGACAAGTGCCTTAACCACTAAGCCATCTCTTCAGCCCAGTTTGCTACATTTTAACTTTATACTAAGAGATGTGTGATACAAACTTCCCTAGACCACAAGGTACCCAGATATTTGGTTAAGCATATTCTTGCTTTTATCTCTCAGAGTGGTTTTGGATGAGTATAATGTTTAAATTAGTAGAATGAATAAAGAAGAGTTCCCTCATAGTGCAGGTGGTCCTCATCTGTTCTGTCAGGAGTCTGAATAGAAGAAAATGGCTGAATATAAGCTTATTAGTGGAGGAAAACATTTGGGTAAGAGGAAATTCATCCTATCTAACTCCCCTTAATCTAGGACTTTGGTGCCTTCAGATAAAAGTAAAATATTGGCTCTTTGGGGATATCCCAGCTCTCAGACTAGAACTAATGCATCAGCTTCCCTAGGTTTCTACCTTAACAGCTGTGGAGCTTGTGACTTCCTAGCCTTCATCTTTACATAAACCAATTCCCTAACATCACTTCCCTCTCCCAACACATGCTATTTGAACTGTTTCTCTGGAAAACCTTCACTGATAACAGTGGAAATATAACACTTTCTTTAGCATGGCTATCCAATCACTCCAAATCATTTGCTCAATAATTATTCAATAATATCTCCACTAATTGACAATACTGCCTTTATCATCCATTGCATTTCAATACATTCATGAAGTTAATTGTAGCATTTCTATTTCATTCAACTGGTGTTTAGTCTTTTCTTAAACTTGCAACATAGTGTTCAAATTATTAAAGATTAAATTGTTGTTTTGTATTTGAAAATAATTGTTCACTAGCTACCTAATTTTTACAATTTTTCCCATTATGTTGTTTCATTTTCCATATGAACTTTAGCATCACCTCTTTAATCACAAATAGGAAAAAGAAATCTTGGTTATTTTCATCAAGATGGCAATGGATTTAGACATTGATAACCATGAGATGTAATCAAAACTAGGTGTGTGACTCTTCTACTGGTGTGTACCCTAGAGTAAACCAAAGCTCTGTGAAAAAAAAAAAATCAGAACGTGAATTTGGCTATATTTGGAAATATTAGGCTATAATGACGTAAGAAATGAAATTAATATTTTACTAGATATACTATTGGAGCTTTCCCTCAATTCCAATTAATGTGTCATCATTTCACAATATGAATTAAAAATGATAATTTTTTTTTGGTTTTTCAAGGTAGGTTCTCACTCTAGCCCAGGCTGACCTGGACTTCACTATGAAGTCTCTGGGTGGCCTCAAACTCACGACAATCCTCCTACCTCTGCCTCCTGAGTGCTGGGATTAAAGGCGTGCACCCCCACGCCCAGCAAAAACAATAAATTTTTATAAGCAGTCATGTTTTTTGTGATAAATGATCATCTAATTTAGTATGGTGTTAGTTTATGAATTGCTTAAAGAGATTGCATGTGGTAAATCAGGTCAAATTTGAAGCAGTGAAAATATGAGGGTATGTATATCAAGATAAATACAGGTTGTCTCATATAACTTTATCTGGAAATAGTGGAATGCAAAACAAGATAAAACTATTTATGTCATACAAGAAAAACATAAACTTTCTCCCTAAACTGTCATAGGGTTTTTTAAATAAGTATTTGGAGTAGGCCATGTATTGAGTAGAAAGTGTACATTGAGAAAAATTTCCTTCAGATTCAATTCCAGATTTCACTTTGATAGATTGCTGTGTTACTATGTAATTGGCTTCCAGCCTTTTGCTTAGTTTCAACAGTGTTTTAGGTTTACACATTGGAAGCCAACTCCCTAGATTCACACATCTTAATTTTAGAAAATTTTTAGCGCAAGCTGGATTTGCCACTCTCAGTTCTAAACCTATGAGTCTCTTTGCTGAAAATAATGGAATTTCATATGATGAAGTATCAAAGTTGAATCTTTGGTGATATATATATATATATATATATATATATATATATATCACTTTTATTCAATCAATTCTTGATGGACATTTGAACTGATTCCAGTTGGGGATACTGTTATTATGATTGATATGTCTATGAGCCTTCATGCATAAGTATTTGTAGACTTGTGTTTTATTTTTCTTGTATAACTTCCTAAGAGTGGAATCACTGTTTTGCATGGGAAATATTTTGCATGGGAAATATATGTTTAAATTTACAAACATCTGTGAAATGGCTTTCAAAAGAATGTATTATCATTTTTATCCCAACTTATAAGTCATAAGAGTTCAAGTGCCATATGTTCTCACCAGCACTCTCTGTGACCACCTTTGACATTTTGTCATTGTATGTTTAAATATTTAGGATACAGACATTTTAAATATCTGTCAAATCTGCACAGAAGCAGCATTTAAATGGTACTCAACATTACATGTACTATACACATTATTTTACATATTTCTTAATATCAGGCTTAGTATGAGTTTTCTGTTATAATAGTGAAAAACAATCCAATTCATAAATTTGGGAAAAAATAAACATATTTGAATACCATATCAATTCTTATGGAAATTGCATCACAAAACAATAATTATATAGAGAAAACAAAAAAAACATAATAGGTTATGGGGAATCTGGCAATGATGAAAGACAGAGTAGGACTTTTAATCAGCATAGCCATATTGAGAAGAACTGATAAAGAGGTACCTTACCCTGACACACACTTTTAGTATGTTGACAGGAAATTTATTTTATAGGAGAGGAGAACAGTGAAGAAGTTTGGGGATATGCATAACTGGCAAGGCAAATAATCTTTTTTTCAGTCCATGGCCTGGTGATTCATTACCTCAGGACTGGTTCTGAGAGGTGGCTCTGCAAAAGTCATTATTACTGTTATCACTTGAGGGGGTTAGCCAGTTCCCATGGTGACATGATTTTCCTTGCTTAGAGATGCAGCAATAGTTCCCATTATGGGATAATTGCTCCCACTTAGGGGGGTGCTCTCTTCATGGGGTGATCTGATTTTCAAGACTCACTGTTTCTTAAGAGTAGTTTCAGTCCCTTGTCAAAAAGTGTTTATTGATCAGTTCTGTGGATTCCAGGATTCAAGGTCCCTGTAGACGAGAATGACTCAAAAAGCAAAGAAAAGTTAAAGAGGAAGAATGGCAGCATGGAGTTAGTTCATCTAGTGACTAGATTTTTGTTTCTTAAAAAAGTCTGAGACTCCTGGAACTATGAGACTTGCCAAATAGAAATCTATAACAAAGCCTTACATAACTCAAGAATATCACTCATTGAATTAGACTTCAAGAAGGAAGCAGAAAAACAAACTATCAGAAACTAATCCATGTGTTAGTGTTCCAATCATCAAATTCTACCTTTCAAACCAGAATCCTGTGAGTCTCTGACAGCTCTAGACTGCGAAACTGTCTTCACCAAAATTGCTTTTAGAATATCGAGAAGCTAAAACAATTGTTCACCCATTCCCTTTTCAATGATAGTCAAGTAATTGTGAAACAAGACATAAAAAGAAAATAAATACTTGAGTGGAAAATCTTAGGTGGCATTTTTTTTAAATCACAGAGACATAAAAGATAATGGATAATTTATTCATTATTATTTTTCCTCCCATTCTTATGATTTTTAATTTTTTTGTTATTTTTATTTATTTCTTTGTGAGTGACATACAGAGAGAGAAAGAGGCAGAGAGAGAGAGAGAGAGAGAGAGAAAATGGGCATGCCAGGGCTTCCAGCCACTGCAAACGAAATCCAGATGTGTGTGCCCCCTTGTGCATCTGGCTAACGTGCGTCCTGGGGAATCGAGCCTCAAACAGGGGTCCTTAGGCTTCACATGCAAGCGATTAACTGCTAAACCACCTCTCCAGTCCCGCATTCTTATGTTTGATTACTTAATCCACATATTATTACTTACTACGTAACAAAAAAATACTAGAGCTTGATGATTCAAAAATCAATAATAGATAGATCTTGCTCCCAAAGCTAATAGGCCATATTGGTGATGATGGGAGTATAGAAGACAATCAGTTTGGTGTTCATGAATTTTTCAAATATTCTTATGATTTTTTTCAAGTATCTTTTGCATGGTATCCAGTTTCAACTAGTCATAAAAACAAGAGGTTTAAATGATTAAGAAAATATGTGGAAATTGTATCTCTGTAGGTGTAGGTAATGAATGGGAAAGTGAGTTTTAAGAATATGACTTCCTATTTATTTATATTATTTTCTAAATGTAGTTTGTTTTCGATTTTGAACTGTCTATATAAGTGAAAACATGCAGTTAACACTACATTGTATTTTACTTATTTGGTTTTTCTAGGTAGTGTTTCACTCTAGCTCAGGCTGACCTGGAATTCAGTATGTAGTCTCAGGGTGGCCTTGAACTCATCGTGATCTTCCTACCTCTGCCTTCCAAGTGCTGGGATTAAAAGTGTGCGCCACCATGCCTAGATAACATTACATTTTAAAGTACTTTTCTTAGGCAATCTTAACTTCTATTTATGATACATTGTCAATTTATACCTTTGATATGAAATCTGAAGGTTGTCAACAAATTGAAATGGTTTGTCTGAATTGGTAGCAATATTATATATTCTTTAAATTCTATATTTTTGAAGGACCAGTGTTTAGAAATGTTCTGGCAACATTAGATAGTAGAGAGTTGACTTTTGCTATATTTTAGGCTTTTCTACTTGTATTATTTAAATTCTAAAAAAGTCTAGAGCCAGGATAAATGGATAATTTTATGTTAAATGCTGTAGGAGAATTTTAAGGACGCCTTGGTCTTAAGAGGTTTTGTACATTCACAGAGTTGAAATTTTGACTATTAACTTGACAGGACCTAGAATCACATGGGAAACTAACCTATGAGCATATATGAAAGGTATTATATGGTCATGTAAGCCTTTGGCCATGCCCATGACAGATTATCATGTCTACACTATCTGAGGTGAGAAATGCACATAATGGTTGCACCATGGGCTGCCTACAGCTCCTGCCTAAAATGCCCTTTTTCCCCAGCTTGATGGACTGTAACATCAAAATGTAAGCTGAAATATACTCATCTTTGCTAAGGTGCCTTTTTTCAGGTATGTGATCACAGCCATGAACAAAGTAAATAATACAGAAATCTAGAATATTGATATGGATTAGAGGTCAGATTTTCCAGACTAGTACATCTAATATTTGTATTTTGCAAATACTACTGTTCAAATTTCCTTTCCTTAATAAACCCATTTAATCTTGCCACTAATCTTATATAGTAGGATTATTATCTCCACTGTGCCATGCAGCTAGTGGCATCAACAGGATTTTAAACCAAGATGGTAGTTTTATACCTTATACCTCTGTTGCAGGCAGGTTCAGATTGCTGGTAGAAATCACCCAACCAAGAGCAGCTAGTGGGGAAAAAAAGAGATTTACTTGGGCTTACAGGCTCAAGGGAGAAGCTCCACTATGGCAGGGACAAAGGTGGCATGAGCATAGGGTGGATATCACCCCTGACTAACATAAAGTGGACAACAGGAACAGGAGAGTGTGCGAAACACTGAGATGGGGAAACTGGCTGTAACGCCCATAAGCTGGCTTCCCTTCCAACAATACACTCCCTCCATTCCCAAATCTCCATCAGCTGGGAACCTAGCACTCAGAACATCTAATTTTATGGGGGACACCTGTATCAAGCCACCAAATTCTGCCCCTGGCCACCATAAACTGATAACCATATATGATGTAAAATACAATACATTCATCCAACTTTAAAAGTCCTGATAGTATTTATCAATCCCAATGATGTTCAAACATCCCCATAATCCAAGATCTTTTAACTGAGCCACAATACAAAATAATAATAATAATAATAACCTCAAAAACCCCATAATGGCACAGAGTAAATATTCACACTGCAAAAGATGGCATTGGGCATAGCAAAGAAACATTCAGCCAACACAAGATTTAAAACAACCAGGGCAAACATCAAACTCTGTAGCTTCAAGTCCAACAACTCTAATCAGCAGCAAATCTCCACTCCACTAGTTCTAACCAGCAACAAGTCTCTGGCATTCCAATTCAGCCTCTCCAGCTAGCCTACTCACAGTCCTGGAAAACATCATCAGGGTTGGCAGCTCCTTAGCAGCCATTTTGTGGTCCGGGCATCTCCACTGGGTCTCCACTTCAATCCATGGTTCATCCTCATGGCTCCATGGGGTCTCCATGCATGCATCCAGCAAACCTGCTTCACACTGCCCATAGCCATTTCCAAAACAAAAGACTGTGCTGCAAACTCAATGACCCTCTTTCCAGCATTTCTTATACTCCACAAAACCAGGTAGGGGCCAATTTGTTAATCCAGGGGGGAATAAAGGAGACTTTGAAGAACAGGACACTCCTTGAAGCACTCAGGCCCCTTCAAAAGAGTCTACATTCTTTTGTTTTCTCAGTACAGGTCAGTTGGCCCAATCTCAGAGGTTGCAATCTCTCAATTGCAGCTGAACAGACATCAGTTCACTCAAATATTTTTCTTTCTGTGCCATATTCCTCTGTTCATACCAGTTCATTTCTATGTAGAGCAACCCTGCACAACTTCTAAGGACACAGACATAACAGCAAGCTTCCCACACAAACTGCTAGCCCAATCCAAGCAAAGCTCTTTCTCACCCTCATGAGCCAAACCTCACATTCCATAGTTCTTACTGCATTCAGGTCTTTCGACTCTGACCACAATAGTCCATCAAGCTGTACATTCAGCACTGCAAGCCATCTCTTAGGCCAAGGTTTCAAATCTTTCCACATTGCTCTTGAAAATCAGTTCCAAAATGCCAAAGCCACACAGTCAGGTGTCTAGCAGCAACCCCACTCCTTGGTACCACTTTACTGTTGCAGTCAGGTTCACATTGCTGGTAAAAATCACCCAACCAAGAGCAGCTTGTGGGGAGAAAGAGATTTATTTTAGCTTACAGGCTGGAGGGGGAAACTCCATGATGGCAGGGGAAACAATGGCATAAGCAGAGGGTAGACATCACCCCCTGACCAACATAAGGTGGACAACAGGAACAGGATTGTGTGCCAAACACTGGGATGGGGAAACTGGCTATAACACCCATAAGCCCGCTTCCAACAATACATTCCCTCCATTCCCAAATCTCAATCTGCTGGGAACCTAGCACTCAGAACATCTAAGTTTATGGGGGACACCTGAGTTAAACCACCACTACCTCTTAATAAACTGTTCTGTATATAGATGACATAAGAAAATCAATGCCTAGAAAATGGAAAAGACTTACCCAAGATCATAACCTCTTCAGTGTTTGACATGGGATAAGAGCCCAAATATCCACCATTCCATTCTAAATTGATAATCCACATTAATGCAGAATGGGAGAATAGTGAAATAAATTTTTTTCACATATTTCTTTATTGAAGGAACCAAACACATAAACTAGAAGTAGTAGACAGTATAGGAAATATGGTTAGCTTTGTAGCAGGTTGCTATTGCTGGCTTTTATTATTTTTTATTGTTTTGTACCATCAGCATAACTCACTGGTAACTTTTTAAATGATAATGATATGGCTGCTTAAAGTAAAAGCATTACTGAGCTGGACAAATATAAATGTTGTCCATAGCACAATTTTGACAGCAAGGACAAATGTGCACAGAAAATGCTTGTTACAAAAGCCCTACCAATCAATGCAGGCATTAAAAAGCTCTGGTAGAAATGTAAAAGATTGCACTAATTCTTAAATATGTAATTCAAGTGCATATAGTAAAACGCAAAATGGAAAGCCAGCTTAACAGGAATGCTTTTCAAAATACATTTGAATGAAATTAAAAAAAAACTGTCAATCTATTTCTATATCACCTGTTCTCTAGATTACTCTTTGAATAGTGACAGATAATGGAATTTGTCCTGGTTTAAAACTCTAAATCAAAACACTTTCAGATGTTTCCCTAATAAATAGCCTATATTGTATTATAAAATTTCACTAATTTCAATGTGCTAAGGATTGGGAAATATACACTCTAAATATCTTTAAGTATCCTTTCCCCAAAAGGTAAAAAAATATCTATTTGTTTTCCAAATTCACAACACCAGATAACAATTAGATGTGGCTAGTCTTTTTGACAGTTAATTACAATATAGTCTATATACATCTTTCTTTGAGCTATATCTGTTCCTCACTATAAGAGCAAGACACAAAGGAAAAGAGGCAAATGTGGATGAGGCAAGAACTAGAATCTAAAGATTGTCTGATTTTATGGTGGGCTGTTTAAAGACAGAAGATGCCAACTGTTCCTACAGGTTATGTTCCAGAATGGTAAGATCATATAAAAGAAACCTGGAATAATTTTCTCCCATTAAAATATTATATACTCACTTTGGAGGGACTGAAACAAGGATGGGGATCAAAAAGAGCTTGAACATCTAGGAAGTTAAGGTGCCTTCAATCTACTAACCTGGTAGGTACTAAACAACTACAGTGGACAGGATCCTATCAGGTGCTGAAAGATATAAGTAATGTATGACACTGAGAGAAGCACAAGTGCTTTTGGACAACTACAAAACAGGGCTGATAATCAAATAAATTGCAGCTGTTTTTGGTAACAAGGCAGTCAACACAGAGTAATTGCTGAAATATGTTCATGGATGCTCCATTGGTGCTCAGGCTGATTGGGGGATATTCCAAATAAGGCCTTCCATTTCTAATTTTGCATTTCATTTCTTGCATTATTATGGACTTAACAGAGAATGAATTTGCCAAAGACATTAAGCTCTACATTATTTCATCTTATGACACAGTAGAAAGATGAAATAGAAATGGGACAGCAATGCTTAAAGTACTTTCTTCTTATGTAACTATTGAAGTCTTGGAGGAATTTGATCCACTCTATAAATGTCACATGATATCATACCCCCTTATTATCTATTCAAGGTCAGGTCTCCCTGGGCTTCTGTGTTAAGTTCTCTGCCTCAGAATTCTAGGAGCTCTCTGGTCCATGATATATACTTTTTATTTAATGGAAGTTTATGTGGACTACAGTCTCTTCAAACTGATAATTCTCTTAATTTATAGAGTCCCCTTTTGTGCAATGCTCAATTTTACTTACTCAAGCTTATGCCATATATACAGAGCAGTTACAGCCAAAATTGTTATCCTGACTTGTCTGTCACTATATCGTTCAGATTACATTGTTCCAGTACCCTCACAGCCCAACAGATGGACAAGGAAAAGGTAATGGAAAACCTCACATGGAAGGAGTAAAGTGAAGTTAGAAGTGGAATTTGAAAGCACAGTAAAAGTAAAGTCAACACAATAGCCCCAGTGAGTATGATTTAGAGTAGACATCTACATTTATGACAGTTTGTTGAAATCTGCAGCTGTACTGTGTATTTCCATGAAAATGTGTGTTCAACTGCATAATAAATCAACTCTGATATAAAATGGTTTTGAATATTTGCACAAAATTGATGAATCTGAATGTTACATAATTCTTATCCAGATTTTTATCCTCTGATGCACCAAGAGGATGCAAACTGGGAAAAAGGCTATGAAATCTGCTCATTTTTAATACTATCACTTAATTATTTTTAAGAAAAAGCCATCAGTGTCACAGAGGGACAGATATAGTACATAGGACCAGAGGTAAAAAAAAAAAAAAAAAAAAGGAATGCTGGTTGTTCAAAAATGCTTGTTGCTAAATTGAGGAAGACAAGGAGAACAGTATCTTGAGCAAGACTCAAAGAAAGATGTCTGTAGGAGAGGGAAAAAAATCAGAGATGAAAAGTTAAGAATCCCCAGTGGTTTTACAGATTCTTTTTTATAAAACAGTTCTCAGAAATGTTTAAAGGATTGGGTGATCAGTAAAGATTGTCTGTATGCTGTAATGTGAAATACTTGGATAATTCTTAGCATGTCAGTTGTTTAGTAGTAGAAATTAGTCCTACTGAAACTAATAAACACTCACTGTTCATCATTATGTTTAATTATATCCTTACCCCATTTAAAGGTTGTAAAGCCTCTCAAAATATCTAATACATATACTCTGAGGAGGCGCAATATCTGGGATGATAAACTCATAGAACAAAATACATTCAAACATTCCCTTCTACTTTACTAGTTTTCTTTACTTACTTTATCATCACCAAAGACTGTGAAATAGTACTGAGGTGTCAGATATAAGGTGTGATGGTTAGTTTTTATTGGCAACTTGATAAGATCAGGAATCAAGAAAGATGTAAGAAGCGTGACTCTCAAGGCAAGGAAATTTCCAGGAAGGATTAACTGAGGCTTAGTAAGGAAGATATTTCCTTCACTCAGAGTGAGCAATCTGTCCTGTGGAAGGATGGATATATAAATAGAAAGATAGATAGATAGATAAATAGATAGATAGATAGATAGATAGATAGATAGATAGAGATAAAAAACAGTGCCTTTTACCTCATTGTACTTGTTACTTGCTTGTGAGTATATCTCCTAAAGTTATGCCATTCTTTGTGAACATTAGAACCCAGCTTCTTCATCCTTCCAATGTGGACTGCAGAACTCCCTAGGCATTCTAAAGACCTTCAGCACAAAAATGGGAGTGCTGATATGTGCAAACTCACTGACTGAGCAGCTTCTGGATTCTCATACTCTCTAGCCTGTAAATAGCTATTGATGTACTTCCCAGATCATGCTGTGAATGCCAATCTAATAAATCTCCTTTATAACATAGATACATTCTATCTGTTCTCTTCTCTAGAGAACCCTAAGTAGCACACCAGCAAATCAGTAAATATTCAGTGCTATATCTGTATTTTTTGGTTTGGAAATATGGTAACATTAACAGAACAGTGATTAAGTACTATGAAAGAAAGTAGTATATTAAAGACTGTGCAATATGGGGCTCTAGCATAGTTAAGAGTAGGAATTCCCAAAAGACTCCCTAAATAAAGTAAAATTTAAGTTAGAGCTCAAGAAAATAACTATGAGAAGAAAGGTCGACAGATGGATGATGGCATGCTTTGGACAGATGAAACAGTTTATAATTTTAAGAGAGTGGAAATTATCATACAAACATAGCAACTTATATCAAATTGTTACTAAGTGTGTTGAATGTCACAGAAGCTAGATAACACCACTTCAGTATCATCCTCAGAAATATCCTTTGGGCTAGCACATGTTCATGAATCTCTACCCATTTCTTTATGTCCAAGTCATAACCCCATCATACTTGTTTTCTTCCTTATTATGTCTCAAGGGAGTACAGTCTCAGTTAGCAAGTTTCAGGAGAAATATTTTCCCTATACAGTTTGAGAAATCTAGATAATCTAGGCTATAACATGTCTGTCTGTATACTTAACATTATTTAAAAGGGAAATAGTGGATTTGACATTAAACAAGTATGAACTACAGTATCAGTTGAATACTAATAGCATAGTTTTTAGAGTAGATCATTTCATAACCAATATGTTTACTCATGTTTTGACGATGTATGCAGTAATATTTACCTAATTGGGTTGTTCTTGATATACATTGAAGGTAGTTATCAATAAACCCATCACAAGCCAAAAATACCCTAAGTAGAAGTGCATTGAATACTTCTAACCTACAAAACACCATAGTATACACTAGTGTACCTTAAATGTGTTTTTGTGTAGTCACCTAGCATAAAACATATTTATAATAAAAAGTCACATACATTGTATTGAATGTCTCATGTAATTTATTGAATTGTTACAGTAAACATTACCAACACAGTACATGTGGTGGTTCAAATTAAATACCTCCATAAGTTCATATATTTTTAATGCTTGATCCCCAGCCCCTGGTAATTTATAGGTACAGTCCAGCTGGAGGAGTTGTGACACTGGGGGCAGAAATATAGTCTAACCTACTATTTGTCCAAAAATAGGTCAGGTTCCTGTTGTCTTTGTGTGTGGAAGCATTATATTATAAGCTAGCTGCCTCTACCATGATGAAATTTCCCCTTGAAACTGTAAGCCTGAAATAAACCCTTTCCTCCTATAACGTGTTCCTGGTAGGGTGTTTTGTCCCAACAAGAAGAAGTTAATTGCTACAGCACATGATAACACATATTTATTCGTGTGATAATTTGGCTGACTGAGGCTGTGGCTTGCTGCCCAGAACAGTGAAGAAATATCAAATCATGTATCACTAGCTCAGGAACAGATCAACATTCAAAAGTTGAAGTACAGTTTCTATTCAATGCATCAAACTTTAGCACTGTCATAAAGTAAAAAAATTGTAGGTCTGGAGTGATTGCTTAGTGGTTAAGGAACTTGCCTGTGAAGCCTAGGGACCCAAGTTTGAGTCTCCAAGTCTTACTGAAGACAGATACACAAGGTGGTGCATGCCTCTGGAGTTTGTTTGCAGTAGCTGGAGGCCCTGGCATGACCATTCTCTCTCTTTCTCTGCCTCTTCCTGTCTATAATAAATATTTTTTAAATATTTAAAAGGAATTGTGGATTGAAGTTTTCTAAGTTAGAGACCATCTCTATTAGTATTAAGACAACTTCTAATAATGTTTTACAAGAAAGCCAACATGAGTCTGCAGCACCTACTGCAAGGATGAAGACCATTCTCAGCAATCAGACTGTCCACATCCCAGAACATGTCAACATCATGTTGAAGGGACGCACAGTGATGTGAAGGGCCCCAGAGGAACACTCTGGAGGGACTTCAACCATATCAATGTAGAACTGAGTCTCCTGGGAAAGAATAAACATATGCTACGAGTTGACAAATGGTGGGGAAATAGAAAGGAACTGGCTACTGTTGGTACTATCTGTAGTCATGTCCAGAACATGATCAAGGCTGTAACACTGGGCTTCCCTTCCAAGATGAGGCCCATGTATGCTCACTTTCCCACCAACATCGTTACTCAGGAAAATGAATATCTTGTCAAAATCCGAAATTTCTTGGGTAGAAAGTACATCCACAGGGTTCGAATGAGAATACATGTTGCTGGTTCTGTGTCTCAGGCCCAGAAAGATGAGTTAATCCTTTTAGGAAATGATATTGAACTTGTTTCAAATTCAGCTGCTTTGGTTCAACAAACCACCACAGTTAAAAACAAGGATATCCGAAAGTTCTTGGATGGTATCTATGTTTCTGAAAAAGGGACAGTGCAGTAGGCTAATGAGTAAGATCTAAGTTATTCAGCTGCATACAGAAATGAGATCCTGGATCACAAGAACAATTTGTTTTTTATTGAAACAATAAAAGACTTCTGTTGATTTGGGACAAAAAAAAAAGCCAACATAATCAGTAAAACCCTGTTTGTTATCATGCAAATATTTGTTTTCTAAATAATACCAAATATGGTGACTATTATGTTAATCAACAAAAGTTATTAGTTTAGTTTTAACAGACCTTCTGGGATGATTTATTATATAAAATAGAAAAAAGGAGGCTACTGTACTCAGGAATGCAAAGTACAATCTGAATTGTCTTAAGTAATGTATCACTGAAAAAAAGTATTATATCAGTAGATTTATGCTGAAAAAATATTTTACTCCAAAGGTTAAATATGAAAAGTTTTCATTCTTTTTTAATTTTCTTTTGTCTTTAGTTGTATTTCATATTAGGATATATCCAGTTATAAAAGCCAAAGCCAACTTTTCAAATTTTATTCAAGAAGAATGAGTCAAACATGAACTAAAGATAATTCATATAGAGGAGATATGACCAGGTCATTTGCAAATGGGTAAAAGCTAAGTATGCTTTGGCTCTTTGAGATTTTTAAAAATCCATTAGGAAATATTGAAATTGATCTTTGTGTAAGTTCTTTCATGGGATTTAAAAATTATTATATGTATTATTGTTTATTGCTTATTTGAATTGAAACTGAAAGGTATTGCAAGGTAATAATAGTCATAGAAAGGAAGTCTTATAGGAAAAGCACATTTTCCTTTAAGGCATAGCTTTTGTTGCACAAACTGTTCTAGGTGACTGATTTCACAGGAATATGGACAGCTAATAAGTTATCTTTGTGAAACCTGGGAAAATAGTGTTATATTTCTACTATTCAGGCAGAAATTATTTTATCTTATATGATTTATTACTAACCTTCTTTGGTAAAGTCACAAGAAACAGGTTATGATCTAAGAGGCTCTATAGCGTAAAAGATTTTTTTCTTCAAGTATAAGAAATGTTCACTGAAATAATGAAATAGAGATCTGGGGGCTATTGAAGAAATCATTATTCTATTAATATTTTTATCAATGGTCAATTCATGAATTCAGATAAAATATTTGTAACTCAGGCTAGAAAACAATAATATGATTCTTCTTGTTTCATTTTATGCCCAAAAGAAAAAGAATTCCAAAGGAAACACATCATAAAACTATCCCCACTAACACAACATATTACTTTAGCATCAGCTAGATATAACTTGAATCTTGTAGGATTTGTGAACACTAGAGCGATTTAAGAAAGAATACATTCTTAAATTTATGTTATGAGCACACTGAACATATATTTTCCATGATATGAATAGTCTTTGCGAATATATATTTGCCATGATATTGATGCTATTAAAATCAAAACTATTTTATTTCAAAACTTTTATATAAAATATTCTACCTATTGATATAACCTTTAAATTTACTGTCAAAAGTGCATGAGAAAAAATGGTGAACTGTAGGCTAATGAAGGGTAATGTAGCTCAATGACAAAATGCTTGTCTAGCATGTTTTACTGAGTTCCATCCCAAATATAAGAAGGTGAAGGAGGAAGAAAAGAAGGATGAGGAAAAGGAGGAGAGGAGGAGAAGACAGGAAAGGAAGTAAGTTAATAAAGCTGTAAGGAACAATCTAAGTAAAAGCTTTTCAGGATCTAATTTTGTCATTGATTGAAGTTTCTAAGATTGAGTAATGAAGAGCAAGGACCTTTTTGCTGTTGTTGTTGGTGGTGGTGGTGGTGGTGATCTTTGTTTTTTGAGGTAGAGTCATGCTCTAGCCCAAACATACCTAGAATTCACTATATAGTCTCAGTCTTGCACTCACAGCATTTTTCCTACCTCTGCCCCCTGAGTGTTTAGATTAAAGACATGTGCCTTTTAAAGGACACTGAAGCACATTTGTAGCAATATGCTTTGTGACAAAGAAGTATATATTCTACTGTTGAGTTTCCAGGGAAAACATAAAAAGAAACATTTTGGGACTGGAGAGATGGCTTAGCAGTTAAGTGTTTGCCTATAAAGCTTAAGGACCCCAGTTAGAGGCTCGATTCCCCAGTACCCATGTAAGCCAGATGCACAAGGTGGTGCATGCATCTGGAGTTCATTTGCAGTGGCTGGAGGCCCTGATGCAGCCATTATCCCATTCTCTCTCTCTTTCTGCCTCTTTCTCTCTCTGTCTGTTGCTCTCAAATGAATAAATAAAAATAAACAAAAAATAAAAAAAATTTTTGTTATGAATACAGTGAACAGTCAAATAAGTAATAATGGCAACAAATAAAACATGCATATTTCCTTGATTTAAAAGGTTATTACTGTTGTTGTGATTGAGGTAAAATATCATTAACTTTGCAGCTCAGGCTCACCTTAAACTCTGAATTTTCCTGCCTCCTAATTACTGGTATTAGAGGCAAGCACTACCACTACTGGGATGATTTTAAACTTAATGTAGAGTTACCTCAGCCATTACTTTTGCTGCTATAGATACTTGTTCATATTTGGCACAAGAAGACTCGTTTGATACAAGACAATTAAAGGGACTCTAGGGATGGGAGAGATGTCTCAGAGGTTAAATTGCTTGCCTACAAAGTATAACAACCTGGATTCAATTCCCCAGTATCCACATAAAGCCAGATGCACAAAGTGGCACATGTATCTGGAGTTCATTTGTAGTGGCAAGAGGCCCTGGTGCTTCCATCACCATCCCCCCATTATCACTGCTTATAAATAAATAAATAAAAATATTAAAAAATAAAGTAACTCTGACCTATAAATCTCTTCAAAGACGTTAATGAGTATGGCTAAATTATAGTTAAGCATCTCATGATTGGTGTGTGTGGATCATGTTGTATATATACTATTTGTGTGCTTGGAAGAGATCACACCTCAGGCTCTGTGCTTGGTGGTAAAGGCTCTATCACAAGGCTGCATCCTCAGCTTTATTTATGTGTTTTAAAAAGTCATTCCTGGGATAGAGAGATTGCTTAGTGGTTAAGGCACTTGCCTGAGAAGCCTAAAACTCATGGTCGAATTTCCAGATCCCATGGAACCAGACACGCATACATGCAAAGTGGGCAATGTCTCACATGCATCACAAGGGGGTGCATGTGTCTGGAGTTTGCAGTGGCTGAAGTCCCTGGCATAACTATTTTCTCTTTCTCTCTCCCTCTTTCTCAAAAATTTATAATAAAAGTAAGGTTTTTTTAAAAGTCATTCCTTATTGGGAACTAGATAGGTATAGGAGAGGGCAAGGGTATAAGAAGGGTCCTTGGATATGATTAATGCACAGTGTATATGTAGGTGAAGATATCAGTATGGATTTCATTAATATGTATGGTTAATGAGTTAGAAACAGATATGAATAAAATAAACACTAAGAATCACTCTGTTGGCTTTATTGACTTATTCTTACCTTCTTATAGTTTGGGTCAAATGACTCTTCCTTCTAGACAGCTTAGGCATAGGGAATATAGCATATTTTAGATTCTATTCTTTCCTAATGAATAAATTTTTGGTCTAGAGTTCATTGGTAACCATATTTACATTTGACATTTATGTTGTGAACTGATCACAATTTATTAATGTGATCTTGTATCAATGCTTTGAAAATAATAATCATTTGGAACAAATTAATTTCTGCTTTAAAAGTTATCCCTATAGAAAACAGTCATTTCTTTCATTTTTTTATTGCATGGAAACTTTGTATGGACACATCATGTGCTGTCACCATCATTTCCCTTCTCCCTGCCACTATTCCACTGTTTGCTGATGTTCACCATGGGGTTGTGGGTTATGAGTTGTGAGAGTAGCAGTCCTTGGTGGCAGGGCAATGCCTCTGAATATTCCATCCTACTCTGCTCTTATGACCACCCCCTTCTGCAAAATTCCCTGAGCTGTAGTGGGTGTGCTTTAATTCTACTTTTATGTTAAACTCTCAGCAGCTTCTGGATTTCTGCTTTGGTATGTTTTGAGTATCCTCAGCATCTCCATCAATTTAGTTCAGTTTGTCAGATTGGCCAAGGAAGCTGCACTCTTGCTCATCTAGCCAATTCCTCTGTGGTTTCACCTGGGCCCTGGATTATCTACAAGGGGTGGTTCCTCTCATGCCAGGAAGTCGGCTATCTATTCTTGTCTTGTTAATAGATGTTAATTGTCCTTGGTTCTCTCTGCCTTCTGAAAAAGAAAAAGAGCTTCTCCAATGCAAAGTGAGATCAGCATAGGTTAAAGAGGATCAATATTGTTAATTTAGAAAGCTTTTGATGGGTATAGTTTCTCTTTTTAGCCAAAAACTAGCACGAACATCTCCTGGGAATCCATAATCTTGGTCTCCATAGGATTCGGACTCAGTTCCCAGTTCCAACTATAGGTTCCTTCACAGTGAATGGATCTTTTACCTAATCACAAAGCCATTGGTTACCCACATACACTGGGTGCCACTATTGCACAGGTGTGTACATCTTGTCAGGCTGGTTGCTTTCATGTAGCAATGTCCCCTGCTTGCTGGCAATGTTGGCCATTTTCCCCAGCAACTCATGTAGCATTTTCCAGCACTATATGTGCTAACGATCTGGGACCTGGCTTCTTTTCAGATTCCAGTCAGACTTCCAGATCTTTTGAGACATCAACATGTGGTGTCTTCAGTGATAGGTTTTTCCCTTTTACCTCAGATGGGCAATCAAGTGCTTTCACAGAAGCCTGTTTTATTTTGGGGACCTCATAGTTCCCTCATATCAACAGCTCAGTGTGGATTGTAACCAATTTTCTGGTACTAGGAGTAATAAGCCAGAGCCAAATATCTTAGGGCAAGGCTTCATCCCATCCTCTCCAGCTTTCTTCTTGCAACACAATCTTCCCATGCCCCTATGGAGCATTATATCATTTATTTCTTAGTTTTAACAGCCAAACAAGGTATTATTTTTTAAGGATTTCTTTCAGATGTTAAGAAAGAAATTATCTTTGACACTGTGATTCTTCCTATAGTAGCTACTCCTGTGGTGAGCTTCACATGTCAACTTCTCTAAACTAGAGGATTTATACAAACACAATCTAAACATTGCTGGAAGGTATTTTGTAAGAAGATTGTCCTCAACAATAAGATTAGGCCTCATCTAATCAATTGAAAGTGCTTAAAACTACTGAAGTTCCCAGAGGAAGAATAAATTCTTCTATAAGATTGCAGTGTGAGTTCATATCTGAAAGCCTATCAGTTTTTTCATCTGTCAGCCTGACCTACAGATTCCTGATGTTTTGGACTTCACAGTTGTGAAAGCCATTTCCTTGATATTTGTAAATAATATATGAGTTCTGATTCTCTGGAAAACTCTGATACAGATTTATTGTAGGAAAATACTTTAGTACACATCAATCCAGCCAAATTTCTGAAAATGATAAAATAGAGTCAATATGAATACTTATATGTAACTGAGTTCCTTGAATATGGTCAATTATGATATAAATACATGAAGACCTATTGGGACTATCTCGGTGCATGTAGCCAAGAGTATCAAGTTCCCTACCAGAAAAGGAAGAGAATTAAAGTTACAAGGTTTGGTGGTTTGAATAAAAAGATCTTCCATAAGCTAATGTGTTTAAACAATTAGACTACAGATGTTTGAGAAGGTTATGGGACATTTGGAAGGTTGAGTCTTCCTACAGCAAGTGTGTCAGTGGGGTGGGCCTGGAGGAATATCAACCAGTTTTATTTGCTGTTTCTCTCTCTCTCTCTCTCTCTCTCTCTCTCTCTCTCCTTCATCTCTGCCAATATGATGAGGTGATGTAAGCCCCCTACTATTTCTATACCCCCACCATGTTCGACTGTACATTCTGACTGTAAGCCAAATTAACCCCTTTATCTCCACATGTTGCTTATGGTTGGGTATTTTGTCCAAGTAGCAAGTAAGAAACTGATACAATGAGATGTTAACTGTAGAATTTTGGGTTGGTTTTATACAGAAGATGACCTATCTCAAACAAAAGGCATTACATTACTGTCTTTCCAAATCCACATGACTTGATTGGTTTAAAAAAAAAAAGACAGACAGACAGACAAATAGAAAGGCAAGCAATCAGGCATTCCATTCCATCTTGTCATTGGAAATTTGATCCATTTTTCAGTGTTACAGAGTGATTAGTGACTGAGTTTCTTCAGAATGTGCATCTTTACCTGTATCTCCCAAATGCACAGAAAATTTAATTATAAGGTAAGAGTCAAGTTGCTTTCAATGACAGGGTTCCATGTTTGGAGGTATCTCAAAAACTTCAAAATAGACCTCCCATACAACCAGCTATACCACTAATGGGTATATACCCTAAAGACTCAACACTCTACTACAGAGATACTTGTACATACAGGTTTATTGTGGCTATATTTACAACAGCTAAGCATTGGAACCATCCAAGATGCCCATGTACTGATGAGTGGATAATGAAAATGTGGTACTTAAATATAGTGGAATTTGTTCAACAGTATCATGAATTTAAATATGCAGGAAAATAAATAGCTTTGAAAGTAATCATATAAATGAAGGATGAAATATGTGTGGCAATGTGGAAATTAACCCAGACTCAGAAAGGCCAAAACCACGTGTTCCCTCTGATATGAAGTTCTCAGCATGTAATGTCTACAACTATGTATATATAGAGGGCAAATGTGAATTAAACCTGTGAAGACAGAACTATAATCAAAAGTGAATATGAAGAGATGATTTGGAAGAGAGAAGAGGAGAAACAAAATAATACATATGAAACAGGGGAAAGGGGAATGGGGAGAAGAGAGTGACGGGGTGATGGTAAGGGTATAGGAATATAAAACAGTTGAACTTGATGATACTAGAATGAATGACACCTAAATCTAAGTATGCCAACTAAAAATAAAGTTTAAAATAGTATAGGATCTAAGGATATAGCTTAGTAGTAGAGTGCCTACCTAGCATGCATAAAGACCTGGATTTTATCCCTGGAGCTATGAAATAAAACACTCTAAATTAAAAAAAGGGTCTTACTGTTCAGATATCATCTTCTTTGTTGGAGACATAATAATAAAGCAATGACATTAATTTGCCTCAATAAAACATTATGTGAATATTAACTTTAAAATATTCTAAATTTGGCCAGCCATGGTGGTGCAAGCCTTTAATCCCAGCACTCGAGAGGCAGAGGTAGGAGGATCACTGTGAGTTCTAGGCCACCCTGAGACTACATAGTGAATTCCAGGTCAGCCTGGGCCAGAGTGAGACCCTACCTCAAAAAACAAAAAATATATATATTATAAATTTGTCACTCAATATCTCGCTTTTAAAATACAAGTAGTAGGCAGGCATGTTGCCATGAGAATTTAATACCAACACTTGGGAGGCTGAGGACAGAGGATAGCTGTGAGTTAAAAGTCAGTCTAGGCAACAGTGTGCCCCAGGTCAGCCTGGACTAGAGAAAGAAACTGCCTCAATAAAAGAGAAAAAAAAAAAGTGCCAGTAGAGATTCAGAAAATTTCCTAAGAAAGTAGCATGTAATAAATGGATAAAATAAACTAAAATATTTAGTGTGACTATCTAATGAAATAATAGAAAATAATAGTTGCCATGAAAACTAAAGCTCATCTACACCATGATCTTTAGCTTAGAGGTAGTAAAGTGATTCCTGAGAAGAGAGCGGATTCTATAGAAATCATACTAATGTCACACTGAAAGAAAATTATCTATGAGAAGAACTCAGATCTCTTGATTTTAAACACTAGGATTACAATAGCAGGTTGTCTTTTAGAGTTTACCTGTTCTCTCTCTCTCTCTCTCTCTCTCTCTCTCTCTCTCTCTGTGTGTGTGTGTTTTCCAATTAGACTATAAATCAGAAAAAAGTAGTATAGTTATTTGCTCAACTCAGATAGCATATGAAACCAATTAAAATGATCTCATTAAATATCATGATTTGGGTAACATTATGGAAGAGGGGGCAGAAAGATTGTGAGAACCACAGACTGAATCGAAATAACCTGAAGCAAGCCCCCCCCCCCGCTATCCCATTGGGACTGACTGAGGCCTTCATGATCCCACAGTGAATCTCATAATCCCATAGAGGAAGGCCCCAGGGAAACAAGAACATGGGAGAAGGAATACAAGAGTATAATCTGTTAAAATAAATAAAATTTTAAAAATATATCAGGTAAAAAATGTTCCTTACTTTCTGACATCTCTAATTTTATTAAGCATTCTTGAAATTCCTTCCATACACTTGCCCAGAGGTGGCAACCAAAGATTCATACTATCAAGTTGCCAACCACAGACTAACCATTACATTCACCAAGCCCACTTCTCACCTGCACGATTGTGAGAATATCAGTTTGTGTCGCTTTATTCACTCTGATTTGGTCATTTGTTGCCCACCAATAAAAATACTAAAGTAGTCATTTAACTGCACCTTCATTAGTTGATACTTTGTCTTCCATTTTAAAAATTATAAAAGGTGGAATTTTCCTTAGAGCAGAGACTTGTGGTCTAATAGTAGAAGAGAAATCATTAAGATATGCTCAGCATTTATTCTCCTTAATAAGAAAAGAAATACCTTATATGTCTGTGTATGTAATCCTTGCGTTCTATAACCAGCTTGTTATTATTTTCAAAATATTCTTTTTTAAGCATAAGAAAAAATAAAGAGGGCTAACTTGTAAGAAAATATTTTACTTACATCCTAGAATTAGGAAATGAATTCTGTCATTTGTACTTTTGTCCAATTATGCATAAGGCTGAAATATTTTGTTCTCATTAAATTTAAGAAAATAATCTATCTTAATAATCTGTATGATGTAGTCCTTGCATGTTTTGAACATACATTTATTGTGCTAGAAATTAGCTTGCACAATTAATGTGGGATAGTGATAAAAGGTCCATAAAAAGTGTTATTATAGAAGGAAATTGAGAAGGCAAATAAAGTTGATTGTATCTATCACTTCCTACAAATAGAATAAATAGCATAGAACAGCAGTGAGAAAACATGAAAACTTCTTGCAGTTATTTTAGGTGCATCAGAATATATGCAAATCATACTTTGGGTCTATGAATTTCTCCTGTTAATTTAGAAAGGGAAAAATTGTCTTTCTCCAATCCTGTCTCTCCCAAAACTATCTTTTCTAACCACAAGTTCAAGTTTTTATGAATCTTCATTTTTATCTGCTACTTCTTATGGCATTATTATGCAGTGTCGTGTCTCTTTATTGGAACTTCTCTTATCACCTGTCATAGCTGTCATACATTTCATACAGCCTAATTCCCAACTTGAAACAACCAGGAGCTTCATTTTGGAGTTATGATTATCTGGACCACCTCTGGTGACCATTACAGATGTTGGATCTATATACATAGTCATGTTGATTTGGTTTTCAGCCAATTAAGTGTGCTCATTTTCTGGTACTGTCATGATTCTGCCAGTAGCATAAAATAATTGTGTGTTCAGTGGTTGATATTGTACAGGAGGGATATTACTCTTCCTGTCTGTGAATGAATTTTATGACAAATTCAATTTTGTTATTTTTGTAATTGCTCTGGTTTTTCCAACAAAATCTGCCTTCAAAATTGCAATCCACAGAAAGCCATCTTTACATGATAAAATCTGGTAAAAGGATCATACATCAGATAGCTCACTCATTTTCTAGTTTTAGTAAAATAGCATTATGTGATCTGGGCAATTGGTGACTTTGTGGTTCTTAGAAATTATGGCATTATGGGAAGTGAACTAGTAATGGGACCACTATTAGTTGGCTCTATTATTTTAAAGTCTTTACTGAGCCTCTCTGTGTTTGTTGATTCTTCTGGAAGAGAGATGAATATGTCTCAACACATTCATTGTTTTTAAAACTGTTAATAATTTTTCCCTGAGAGTGTAAAATATTTTTATGGAATCTATTTCCCTGTAAGAGCGATAAATAAATTACTTATTCGATATTTAGCAATCTTTTGTCTCCTAGTATCACACTGATAACATATTGGTCTGCAGCAACATTAGAGATTTTGAGAGAAACAAGAAGGGAACCCTCAATCCAAATTTCTTCATGATTGGCATCTCAAGACAAGCTGAGAAAATCCTCATGATTCCAGATATTTTTGAAAAACTCCTAGGGGAGGATTTTTATTATATTTTTGAAAGGTACTAAGTACACTGTTCAAGACAACAATGATAGAAAGATATTTTGTGCAAAACATAATACTGATACAGAAATTTAAGGTAGTAATTGTAGTTATGCATTTTGTGAAATCCTTGGAATGCAAAAGGCAGAATATTCACTAATGTGGATCTCAAAAAAAGGATATTTGCTTTCCATTGATTTTGACTTATAAATGAGTAAGAATTCCTGACATAAGAAAAGTTCAGCCGGGCATGGTGGCACACGCCTTTAATCCCAGCACTCGGGAGGCAGAGGTAGGAGGATCGCCGTGAGTTCGAGGCCACCCTGAGACTCCACAGTGAATTCCAGGTCAGCCTGGGCTAGAGTGAGACCCTACCTCGGAAAACCAAAAAAAAATAAAATAAAATAAAGAAAAGTTCAGCAAAAATTTTCTGGAACTGATACTTAATAAACACTTGACTATGTGATATTGGGATTCTGGAATGATAGACTTGATTGGAAATGAATGAAAAAGAAGCAGAATTTGTTGAAGAGTGTTCCATTTGAAGAGCAACCGAGCAACAGCGTGAGGTAACAAATAGTACCATGCTTGATAAGTGAGCACCTCAGCAAAGAGGGTTTTTATAATACCTTCTACAAAGAAATTAAGGTTAATTTACCATCAATCAACTTATTTCACAACTTGACTTTGACTTCCTCTGCTAGTACCATCTATCTCCACTGCTTACCTGACACTCTAATCACTATTCCCTGCCCATACATTTCATGGCTTTCTATGTTTGACATTGCTTCTCTTGGAGTTAAATATCCATCCTTCTCTACTTAGTAAACAACTGAATCTATTCAAGACTCAGGTCTCTCATTCTCTGCTCTGGGACTTATTCATGTACCATTAAGGTCTCCATTCTACTTTAGATTTAGACTATTTAGAATTATTTAAACACTTCTGTCCCATATCCAGAGCAAGCACAACATCTAAATTTATCTTCAGTGCCAATTCTCAAGAAAATACTTGACTCATAGTTGGTGTTTAATAAACATGGGCTATTTATTCATTTGTTTAATTAATAGACATATATTTGAAAAACTAACCTATTCATCAGTTGGTGGAGGAAACTGAAACATCACCTCAAAAGTTTTATTTTTTCTTCTACAGAAGTGGGTAGCCACAGTAAGTTTTATTTTATTTCTGAAGTAGAATCTCATCTTCTGTCCATAAATGGCTTCAAACTCCTATGCTCTATACATACTCTTGCCTCAGTCACTTGTTGTAGCTGGGGCTAAAGGCTCATAACTCTGAACCCAGATCAAAATTGTTTTGAGCAGAAGAAAAATACAAGTATTTCTGTAATGAGATGATTTTAGTAGTCACTGGTAACAACTAATCTGCTTTCTTCCCACATATTACATGGCTGCCATTTGTCTTTTTTTAACATTTTTTTTCCTTTTGATTGAGAACTTCCATATACTAACAACAAACATGCTGAGGATGAAATCAGGGAACTACTTCCATTCACAATTGCCTCAAAAAATAATAAAATAAAGTGCCTTGGGATAAACCTAACAAAGGAAGTGAAGGAGCTCTACAGTGAAAACTTTAAAACACTGAAGACAGAAATTGCAGAAAACATTAGGAAATAGAAAAGCATCCTATGTTCTTGGATTGGAAGAATCAATATAGTGAAAATGTTAATCTTACCAAAAGCAATCTACACATTTAATGCAATCCTTACCAAATTTCAATGAGATTCCTCATGGAAGTAGAAAAAAACAATCCTAAAATTTATTTGGAAGCACAAAAAATCCCTCGAATATCCAAATGATTTTAAGCAACAAAAATAAGGCTCATGGTATCACCATACAAGACTTTGACCTATATTACAGAGCCATAGTAAAAAAAAAACAGCATGGCACTGGCAAAACACAGACATGTAGATCAATGGAACTGAATAGAGCACCAGATGTAAGTCTGGGCAGCTATAGCCACTGGATCTTCAACATAACGGCCCAAAATTCTCATCAAAGAAAAGACAACCTCTTCACCAAATGGTGCTGGGAAAACTGGATATATATATGTAGAAAGATGATAATAGAACTGTGGTAGTTTGAATACATGGCCCCAATATATTCATTATCTTATTACTTTGTAGTTTGCATCTGCAGCCATGTGGCTGGAGGCAATTTCACTGGGCAGATCTTAAGGTATGGTGGTGTGTTTGAGATTTATATCTAAAGATATGCAAAATGTGCCTAGCCGGAGTTCTTGAAGTGTGCTGGCCTGTGTGGCTTTTGGCTTTTAGGCTTTGCCTCTCTCTCTCTCTCTCTCTCTCTCTCTCTCTCTCTCTCTCTCTCTGCTTGGTCCTGTGAAAACAGGCCAACTTATTCTGCCATTATGGAACTTACCTTGGATATGTAAGCTTCAATAAATCCCTTCTTCCATAACTGTGCCTGGTCTGGAAGTTCATCTCAGTGAGCCTGAAGTTCTGTACAACAAAAGTTGGTACCAGGAGTGTGGTGAGATGAACCTGACCATGTGGATGTTGATCTTTTGGAACCTTTGTTTTGAAGGAATAGGCATGGACTTGGTTCTTGCAACTGAAGATGTTTTCTGTAGTGGTAAGCCAAGTTTTATGAACTAGTCTGATCAGAGTTTCAGAATGATAAATTCAGACAGTATTGAAATACAAGGCTTGCCTTTTGAGCTTTCTAAAGGGAAGAAAAGACTACAGAGGACTTTTTTTGGAACTGGGATACTGGCACAAGGGCTGACCGCATTCTGCTGCTCAGGCCCATAGAGTTTGATCAAGGTTAAATTTTTTATGGATTGACGTGCTTGGCTAAAGATATTGAATTGAGGGATTTAAATTTTTTAAGCTGGAAAACTTCAAGCAAACTAAAATTAAATTTACTTGCACAGAGACTGGTTTTAGGTTACTAACACTGATATTGTCAACACATTAGAAATCTTAAGGAAGATGGTCCAATTGCTTTACATTAAAACAATGGAAAGGATGCCTGAGGAAAGACTATCTTAGAAATGCAAACTCTTTTGGAAACAGTTGACTGGAGAAGGAACCTGCTTTTCAAGGCTATGATTTATTTTGTCCCAGAATTGAGAATATGGCTGTGTCCTGCACAACTGGTATTGGTTCCAGAAGCATGAAAGATGTGAGGAGTGGTTATGAATTGCACACAGTTCCAGAAGCTGCTGCTGAGATGTGGTATGAGTCAGGGAGTGATGCCCTGATAGGCTGAAAGAGCCTTTGTGTTTTGCATGGAGACCTGAAGACAGTTTGGATATACCAGGTCTGTGCAAGGGCAACCATGTAGTGCATTGTTGTCACAGGATGGAAGTGGTCCCTAGCTACTCTACACAGGTGGAGGGGCGGAATTGGAAAATCTGGAGACTGTCAGTCTCTGGTTGTATTGGACTTGAACAGCAGTAGTTTGATATTTGTTTGATGGTCATTGAGTTTGTATTGTTGTAGTCTCTTTGCTATGCCTTATACCAGTCAAAATGTTTACTCTGTGCCTTTATATATTGGAAGTATTTAACTTGTTTGATTTGACAGGACTTACTATCTTAAATTTGTCAAGACTGTGGGGACCTTTGAAATTGAACTGAGTACAATTTACAATGTGTAATGTCTTGGGGGGCAGGGCTGGAATGTGGTAGTTTCAATAGATGGTTCCCAATATATTCATTGTTTTATTACTTTGTAGATTGCATCTGCAACCACCTGGCTGAAGGTGGTCTCATTGGGAAGATCTTAAGGTGTGGTTATGGGTTTGAGATTTCAATCTAAAGATATGCAAAGTGTGCCTAGCTGGAGTTCCTGAAGTGTGCTAGGCAATGTGGCTTATGGCTTTTAGGCTTGTGCTTCTCTCTGTGTGTGTTTGGTCCTGTGAAAACAGGCCAGCTTCTTCTGCCATTATGGAACGTCCCTTGAATCTGTAAGCTTCAATAAATCCCCTCTTCCATAACTGTGCCTGGTCTGGAAGTTCATCTCAATGAACTTGAAGCTCTTTGCAACAAGATCCTTATTTCTCTTCATGCACAAGAATTAAGTCCAAATGGATCAAAGACCTTAATATCAGATCCAAAACTCTGAAACTGCTAGAGGAAAAAATAGGGGAAATCTTTCAACATATTGGCATAGGCAGTGACTTTCTGAATATAACCCCAGTGGCTTAGGAAATAAAATCACTAATCAACCACTGGAACCATATAAAATTACAAAGCATCTGTACAGCAAATACTCATATGGAAACCTACGTTCTTGGACAAAAGCACACCCAGAAGCCATAGATTGTTACTAGAAAAATTTCAGTTCCAGGTATGGGATACCTTCTAGTAAGTTGTTGGCCAGGGAGGTCCCTGATGCCCTCCAAAACATTACAGGCCATGACTGAGGCTTTTGGTTTCCCACCAGAAATAGATGGTAAAACCCTATTGCTAAAGAATCCACATGCTTTGGCTGCAAGTTCAGTGAGAAAACCTGCCTGACACTACGTACACGAGACCATCCTAATAGGAGGAAAAGATGATAACATCAAAATAAAAGAGAAACTGATTGAGTGGGAGAGTGACATGATGGAGAGTGGAGTTGCAAAGGGGAAAGTGGGAGGGGAGAGAATTACCATGGTTTATTTTCTATTTGTCTTTTCTATACAAATGTAAGATCCATGAGGAAGTAACCACATACCATGTTAAGCACTGGGTTCTTTTAAACAGGAGCATACTTCACACATTATAGATAATTCGAAATATTTTCTTGAATAAATTAATCAATGATAAATTTATGAATAAAAGCAGAAATATCTATTTTAGATCCAATAATGAATTTCTTTTAAATGAGACATTCATATATATGGAATTAAAAGACAGGTTATGGTCTCCTTCCTTCAAGGGGTGTACACATTAGTCAAAGGACAAAATACGGACCTGGATAGATGGCTCAGCATAAAGACACTTGTTTTTAAAGCCTAGCAAGCTGAGTTTGGTTTCCCATTACCCACAAAAATCCAGATGCACAAAGTGGTGCATGTGTCTCAGGTTTGCAGCCACTAGAGGCCCTGGAAGGCCCATTCTCACTCTGTCTCTTTGCCAGCCATGGTGGAACATGCCTTTAGTCCAAGCACTCCAGAGCCTGAGGTAGGAGGATTGCTGTAAGTATGAGTTTAAGGCCAGCCTGAGACTACATAGTGAATTCCAGATCAGCCTGGCTAGAGTGAGACCCTATATCGCAAAACAACATCAAGAAGAAGAAGAAGAAGAAGAAGGAGGAGGAGGAGGAGGAGGAGAAGGAGAAGGAGAAGGCAAAAGCATTAACTATCACATACACATTAGACTGTGATTTATGAAGAAAGGTCTTACTTCTTGATGAAGCTATCTGGTGAAGGCTTAATATGGAATGTAACAATTAGCTCATGTTAAAGTATTCTGTTGCAATTTATTGTTTAATGTGCATTTCATATTAAGGTGAATTTACTACAAATAGAAACCTGGTGCCACAATCTTTATGAGGAGATCTGCCAAGGCTCAAACTCTAGTATGAAAGCAGAAGGGATGTGTACAGGATATGGTGATGTTCATGAATATTTTATTTCAATTTTATTTGCAGTGCTGAGGATGGAACCTAGAGTCTCACCTACTGGCCAAGTGTTCTACTGCTGAGTTGTATCCTATATATTTTAAAGTTATTACAAGCTGCTAATGGCTATATGGCATTATTGCTTTAAGTTTCCATGTTGTACCATGGTCTTGATTAGCTTCATGAAGAATTATTTTTTTCATTCCTTATTTGAAACAGGGTCCTCAATGTTATCTTTTGTTTATTTCTATATTGCATGAATTTCCTTTCTAAATTTGAAGCTTTCATCTTTTGGGAATTGACTATATTCAAATATGATAATTGCATTTGGAAAATAATATAACTGAAGTGTTGAGAGAAAATTATATCCAGCATACATTTAATGCCAACTATAAAAAAAATTCTAGGAAATTAAGGAAATTTGTGCCAGAATATTGAATTGTGTATAATGCATGTTCCTTGGAGATAAATCTTTGGAAACAATACACAAATTTGTTGCCACAACATTGATTGCACTATGATTTGAAAGCTGTTTTAAACACAGTTCCAACACTCAATACAGTTCTCATACCAGTTATTTTTACTGGAAGTCAAAGCATAAAAAAATTAAAGAAAACTCAGAGATTATTGCAGGTAAGTGTTATACCTCATTTTATAAGCAATAATTAATACCTAAACCATATTTTTAAAAAAATTAACCATATGTTTTAGTATACTTAGGCTGCTATAACAAAATACCCTAGACCTACTAATTTATAAACAAGGATGCAAGGGAGTCCAAAACAAGGTATCTGGGATTTATTATTAGAAACTTAGGCTCTGAGATAATTGATCATGTAACAAGTAACTTTTATTGGTGGGAAGTGATAAGACATACCTGGAGAGAAGGTGTGGTAGTTTGAATAGAAGGCCCCCAATATATTCAGTGTTTTATTAGTTTGTAGTTTGGATCTGCAGCCACCTGGCTGGAAGAGGTATCACTGGGCAGATTTTAAGGTGTGGTGGTGGGTTTAAAATTCCAATCTAAAGATACGCAATGTGTCTACTTCCACCTGGAGTTTCTGAATTGTGCTGTGAGGCTTTTGAGATTTGGCTTGTGGTCTCTCTCTCTCTCTCTCTCTCTCTCTCCTTGAACCTGTAAAAGCAGGTCCAGCATCTTCTGGCATTATAGAATTTCACCTGAATCTGTAAGCTTCAATAAATATCAATTCCTCCATAATTGTGCCTGTTCTGGAAGTTCATCACAGTGAACCTGAAGCTGTCTACTACAGAAGATTACTGGCCCCGCTGGAGCATTCTGGGGATTTTGACACTAGATCTAAGGAATTTAGATCTGCATATGAAGAATGCTGAGAAGGGCAAGAGGAGTTGAGAAAATCTCTGTAGTCTGCTCTCAATTTCCTATGAAACTAAACTATTTTGAAACAACATAACCCACAGATTTAGTTCATGCTAATGTACCGTGAGTTTATTCTGCTTTAGGTGCAAACTGCAAGTAATAATCCCCAAATTATCTACACTTCTGTCCAACTTAACTAGAAGCCCCTATGATCCTCTTTTTCTTCAGTAATTTTATGTAATGGGTCACAGAAGCAGGGAACTCATTTCACTTATCATTCCTTATTTATTGTGAAAAAGACATCAAAGCAACAGTGAAATGCAATAGCTGTCAGGCAATGTATGGAAGAAGGGCACAGTCCTTCTCTGCTGTCTTTAGGTGTGCCATCCTTATAGAACCTTCATGTGTTCACTAAAATAGTAGTGTTGTAAACCAATTCCATAGTTTTGAGGTTTTGGGGTTCCTAGGAGTCTCCATAATGCAATTATAATTGATGATATCACTGGCAATTGGTGAGTGATCCAATTTCCAGTCTCTCTTCCTTCTACAGAACCTTAAAGAGTCTTAATATGACTAACAACAACAATAACAACAAAAAATCCTATGTATCATGCAGGAAGTTTAAAGGGTTTTAGGAGAGATATATTTCAGAAACGCAGATAACAATATTGTGTGTGTATATGCATACTCATGTACACTCATGCACACACACACACATACATGTTTTCAACTGTTCCTATTTGCAATGCCCATATAATATTCATTCTCCCTCCCTCTTTCTCTCTCTCTCAAGTATGGTCATAGATCAGTGTTAGTTTAAAAGTCTTAAACATGGGCTGGAGAGATAGCTTAGAAGTTCAGGCACTTTCCTACAAAGCCTAAGGACCGAGATTATATTTTTCCATGTCCCACATAAGCCAGATGCCCAAAGTGGTACATGTATCTGGAGTTCATTTGCAGTGGTTAGAGGCCCTGCCACGCCTATTCTCTCTCTCTCTCTCTTTCTCTCTCTCTCTCTCTCTAATAAATAAGTAAAAATAAAATGAAATTAAAAAGTCTTAAACATTACTAGGCAATGACCACAGTAGCATGCAAGATTTTCTTTGAGCACATATTTTCTGGAAAGAGAGATGACTATGTGTGGTAGCATTGGCTACATTAGCATCCTAAGGGTGGTAAATATGTGCAGCCATTTCAGAATCTAAATGAGCTTCAGCTGCTAAATTGGCCCTATGAACACATTTTCTTCATGATACTCAGTTCACCGGCCATCATGAGTGGTGTAATGGCTGAGCAGCTAGGCACATTGGGTTACTTCATTACCTTAAGCAATGCCATCTGGACTTAAGGCTGGGCCCAGGGCTGATTCACAAAACCTACATTTTCATGCCTTTATGAATTGGTCCCTACAATCTATTAAAAGAGTTGTAGCTTCTACTGAATACTGTTGACATGAAGAATCTGCTAAGTAGAGAGAAGTTACCGAAATTCATAATGCAGTAGGCTAATATATCTTTATCTATCTTAATGTCATGGTCAGCAACATGCTGATGGCATGTTGGAATTTGAAATGACAAATTTAGGTGAACCACTGACTAACTAGAACAATGGAATTTTCTTCCAGTGAGATAATGATAATCTTCTTGGCCATCTAGGAAAGATCAGACAGAACTCTCTAGTAATCTATCTGGAAGTGACGATCAAGATGGTGGTGTCAGCCTTCACTATTGGAGTCCTATACAAAGGCAACATCAGAGACCAGTTCCAGTAGTTGGTTGTGTTAACACATTGAATCTGGCCATAGAAAAACCCTAAGAGCTGATATTATGGTTTTTTTTTTTTTTTGTTTGTTTGTTTTTTGTTTTTATCTAAGAGGACTATATACTTGGGCTTATCTCTGGTCCTGTAATAGTAACTTCTCAATGAAGTAAAAGTAACAACAGAATGATATGAATCTCTCATCAACTTGAAATGCTTCTATTCCATCTGCCAATGTCATGGGAAAACCATCCCTATATGCCATTCTGTGCAGTGACTTCTTACCATTTCACCATTCACAATGACCATCAACTGCATCCACTGAGAAACAGGTAGATAAGTATCATGAAGAAACACTTTGCTGACTTAGTGCCAGACACAATGTGCAGACACCCTGCATACTATCCTACCTGAGCCACAAATATCTCAGCATTTATGGGCATTACTCTGACCTATAGCAATCTAGATTTTGTAGGAATCACATCTTGATCATAGAGAGCTTTGGTTAGCACATTAGACAATGCTAAAAATTAAATTTATATCTGTGCTTTCTTGTATAAACAACTGGTACCCATCCAGCATCTACTATGGTATCTATTACTCCTGATGTTCTTTCTTTCTATACGTGTTCATTAATAACAGTAACAGTTATGAAAACAGATAACATCTCTAATCATTTACTAGAAGTTATCAGATAGAAGTACCCACAAAGTAGGTGTTGTCATTTTTTTATTGTGGCACAAGTCTCACAATGGTTCTGTGGTTAAGCATTCAAGTTGTACACACTTACAGAGAAGAAGCACAGGCTTAGAGAGAGATTAATGTGTACATAGCAGTCTGTTACACAGTTTTAGGTTACTGTGAAAAATGTCAGAGATAATTTAAGAGGGGGGAGAATCCTCAGATTCAGAGGTTTTCATCCATGATCACCTGGCTGGCCCCATCATTTTTGTGTGTTTCAATGCAGAACATAATGTCAGAATGTAAAGCTACTCAGCACATGGCATTGAGGAAGCAGAGAAAGAACATAAGAGCTAGAATCTCACTTTTCCTTTCAAGGGCTGATACTGATGCCTTAACTTCCTTCCATTAGGCCCTGTCTTTTAAAGGGCCACCAGTTCCCAATGCTGCCATCAGCTGGGGACTAAGATTTTAACACATGAGATTTTGAGGGGCATTTATGTTACAAGCAACAACAAACAGGAGCAGATGTTAAACTTGATTCTGACTATAGAGCTCAAATTAACTATTACATTCTATTGTCGTGCATGATTTTCAATAGAAACAAATTTAACAGTAATAGGAGGATAGAATAAGTGCTTACTTGTGTTCTCTTAATTTATTTAATCCTCAAAACTATATGCATGCATTAAGTCTACATTTTACATATAAGGAAAGCAAAGCTCTAATATCACTGTGAATATGCAGATTAGGAATTTAACCTAAATTTGATAACAAAATCCATGCCCTCTAAGAAGATTTTTGTTGATGTGAAATAGTAATGTCTCATATGACCAATATAAAAGTCTATACTACTGTGAAGCTCTAAGAACCTTTTATCATAAACAATATGCATTTTATATCAGCTTATTTTATATTTTCAGAACTTTTCAATTTATATATACATTATATATATAATATATATACATTATATATAATATATATACATTATATATATAGTGTTTATGAGCTACCATAAAAAATAGATACAATCAGCAAACTTGAATGTAATATTCTTCAAGGCGGGTTGACTAATTAGAACTTCCTGATTGAGAAGAATTGGAATACTGTAGATCCAGAGCTAAAGTTATCATGAACTACTTTTTTTGCCCCTTGGTAACCACTCACTAACCACCTGTGTGTGTGGCACAACATCCTTGTGATTATTGCATGAAATCTTTGGGGACACACTAAGAGACCACTATCTTCCACCATCCCCAAAGCTAAGATTGTCATCAGATAGCATCTGTAGCGTGTGACACCTGTAATAGAGATTTCCCTGTTTGGCTGTACCCTGTCTGCCTAATATTTTCAGTGATGCATTTGAAACATTTCCTTGTTTGTGACTTTTTTTGTTCTATAACTACAAAAACTGTATGAAATTGTTACACCATGGGAGCATAGTACTTGAGGCAACCCGAATCAATGTTCTTGAGCCATAGTCTCTTGTGTTAGGCAGTTAGTAAACTTTTATTATTTTGAGGTGCAAACTGTGTTTTTGCATTGATAACAAAATGTTAGCTTCTGCCTCCTATAGTAGGTAGATTGATGAGGAATGCGATATCTGACACTGACACTGAGGTTAGGCAAGACTTTCTGTGGAATGTGTAACTAGAAGAGTTACCTGATGATTAGGCTAAAGGAGGGAAAGAGAAAAATAATTTATAAACAAAACAAAAGGGTAAAAGTCTGGAGCAAATTGGTGACGAAATGATGTGCTAATCTCCCTTAATCTCAATTAGCAACACTATTAATTGTTAAGCCATACGCACCCAAAGATGTTTGTAATGATAATACAACTTCAGGATAACACTTTTGCCATAACCTTCTAACAAAACTGTTGTCTCTGTCATCTTTCAATGTAGGAGCTCTGGCATTTTGAAGAAAAACCCAAACAGTTTAGTGGTGACAAATTACTTACTATTGAGGGAGCCCATTCTGTAAGTAAAGGAGCAGACACTGACTGGAGGAATAAGACTGGAGAAATAAGTAGGAACATAATCATTAAGCATTTTTAGGAGTTACATTATAGTCAATGTGCATTCATGCTGAGAAAAATGAAGGGAAAAATGAAGTTTTTTTTTTTTTTAAGGGAGAGTTACATATCCACTTCTGTCATTTATGCTTTTGAAAATCAATTTTGAGTACACTATAGGGGGCTTGGAAAGAGCAAAATTGAATGCAAGAGGATGAGAATGCAATTTCCGTAATCTAGGCTGGATGTAATGGTGACTTAAGAGAAAGTAATGGATATGGGGGAGAGAAAAATAGTAGAGGGATCTTAGGCATATATCATTTGTAAATGCAACAGAAAGGGTCAAATGAGAAAGACAGCTGTCAGGAATGGCTGCTTAGCTAGATTTGGCAGACATTGGAAGAGACAAGAGCCCAGAGAGAAGAAGGTAACTTCAGATGTCATAAATATAATTAAAATATTAGTTGAACAGAATAGACAGGAATGATCACATAAGTGCATGTATAGAGTTTACTGAATTTTCACAAAGTAAAAAAAATGAAAACATGTATAATAGTCACCAAGAGTCAAGAAATACTACAACCACAAATCCCCTTTTTTATTGCTTATAAGACAACATCTTGACCAGCTTGTTCAAAATTAAACATTACCTGACTGGGAATATCACAGAGTATGGCATCCCTATTTTATTAATTCTCCATGTGTCATTGGGGATGGGACACAAGGCAAGTACTCTACCATTGATGTATTCCCTATCCTTATATATTTTAACTATATAATCATAATCATGTGCATTTTGTACTTTTGGTGTCTGACGTCTTTGGATCAATAAAATTCTTTTATAATTTTATGTGTAATGATACTGGCCTCATTTTCTTAAAGCAATTTCTTAAGCACGTCTGCTGTAATTGGGAAATTATATCACCTCCAATATGAGGTTGTCATAAATAGATTCCTACTCTTATTCTGCTACATGACTTTTGGGTTCTGGATATGAATTTGTATTAAAAACACATAGCTGAGAAGTAAATATCTGGGGCATAGAGCATTTTATTTGTTCCTGCTGTCATCACATATACCCAGGAATGCATAATATGTGAAGAAAGGAAAATTATTTGGAATGGATCTGGAGAATGGAAATCCAAGATCAAGGTACCAGCAGATTCAGTGATGACGGCTTCTCTGGCTTCCAGCTTTGCTGGTTTCTTGAATGTCATGTCTTCCCATGGAAGAAGGCCAAAGAGCAAATAGGGAACTCCCTTCCCCTACTCTTATGAGGTATTAATCCCATTCATGAAAGAGCCACCCTTGATTTAATTACCTCCCAAAACCCCAACCTCAGTACCATCACATTATTGTGTTATGTTAATTGAGTTAAGTTAATTTGTTAATTGAGTGTTAAGAGGTAAATATGAGGGGGGTGGAATAGTGAGAGCACAGTACATGGCAGGCTATGATTTGGTAGAAAATGATACCTTTGCCAAGTAAGCAACACATGAGAGTTGTACTTTATGAGTACTAATCAATATTCCTCTGACCAGTACAGTTGTTTATAGCCATTATGAATGGATTACATGTATATCTTATTGTGATCTTGACTTGCATTTTCTGATGAAAAATGGAGCAAAGCCTTTTAATGAGATTATTGTATACTTGAATATCTGCTTTTTGTAACTCAATAGATCGTACTTTCTAAACTGCTTTAATTCTAGGTTATTCTGAATTTTGGAATGAAACATTGTATTTTCTGGAACAAGTGAGAAATATTTCTCTTTTCCATTATTTTGTACCTTTAAAATATTTTTCTAGTTTGTTTTTATCTTGGGCAGATAGTGAGTTCAACATTGAATACATATAGTGTCATATGTTCAAGAAAAGGCTTTCAATATTTGCTAGTAACTATAGTAAGTTTAGAAGTAACTATAGTAAGTAAAGTGTATCAAAATGCCCAGAATATCCATGGATACTGAAAATTGAACTCAGGAACTCATGCTTAAGGGGCCCTATATATTTCCTAGTTTTGTTATTTCTTTCTGACCTTGGTGCTTATTATGGCTTGAATTCTTTGCTGTATTGTCTAACTTAAATGGCATAACAAATCTAGAATTCATAGCATCATCTGGACATAATGAATGTTAAAAATTCATTGTTAATCATTATATTAATAGAATTATATGCAATAAAAATTTTGATAAGCACATATCCCGAGTATCCACTGATGTCCCAAATATAGTCTTAAATTAATAAATTTTATGAACGCTATCAAGAATGAAAAATGTGTTCTTATATTTTAGTGTTAGCAAATAATCATAATGACACTTCTATATAATTTATTTATAATATTTCAGACATCAATTTCACATTTATAAGAAATCAATTTTATCATTTAATATAATAATATTTATGCTAAATTAATATTACAGATTCACTGATTTGGAAAAACATTTCATTATATGTACTATCTTGAAGGTCTTCACTGGGTAATTTTATTCCTGAAACTTATCTCTGAAACTGCTTTTGTCAATTCCATGAATTTATATGTCTCTGATACATGTTGAATGTTTGAGTCTTTTTGAAAAATATGTGTTTATATGAATATTATATAAAACCAAGAATTTCTATGAGCCCAACAAGACACAGAAACTTCATGTTTGCAGCACAGATTTTAAAAACTCTTTGTAAACTTCACTAGTGATTATCATAACATATTTTTAATTATACTAAAATTATAATCAGACCTTGCATACAATTAACTAATTGCTGAATTGCAGCCCATAACCCTGTTATTTGAATAGTACAACTGCCTGTATTTTATAGATTGAAAAAAAATGTCCAGGTTTCCATCAGTTGTCTCTGAGTTTTTTTCTAAGTTTATATTCAACTAGTCATGAAATATTTAAATCCACATATTTATTTTATGAATTATAATTTACTTTTCCTAAGCTAAGCTATATGACTATTGTATTTGTTTGTATGCATTACATAATTCTTTTGAGAAATAAGAAAGTAATATGAGTCACTGCATCCCAGGCTTTTAAAAACTGCACCTATCAGTCAACAGTAGGAGAAAAAACAATCTAGACATCCATTGAAGCCTGACCTAGAAATAAATGAGAAAGTTACATGGGAATATCAATGCTGAGCTTAACATTGCAAGCCTTCAATAATAAATGGTTAGGTGGTTTATTAATGTGTGTTTAAATTATTTTTTCTCCTGCTGGGTATAGTTGGTAATAGAAGTGCACACAGGATAGAAAACTCTGGTGTGTAAGCAAAGTTAGGAAAGTCTTGAACAATAACTTTGCTCTGGCTGTATCAATCACCAAGGAAATTACATTATTCTTCACCTAAGAAAGGAAACTCAAAGTCAAAGTTTAACTAAAAGTGGTGATTTTCTTTTTAGAAAGGAAAACAGAAATCTTATCTTGACTATGATGGAGTGTGTTGAGTGCCCTGAGGTTAAGGACCATTTTGTCTTAGTGCCTAGCACCGAACAGTGCTAAAACCTACTTCTTGCATAAAATGTGAGAGGTTCTCAAATTAAGAGAAGTTAATATAAATAACCAAAATTCTGAGATTCTCAAGAATTAGAGATTTCAGCCAGTGTAAATATGAGACACAGAAGAATAGAACTGGATGCACAAGTGAGGAGACTATCAATTGGCTTAAATTCTATTTTAAAAAGGCAGCAATGATTACTTGCAGAAAAAGCACAGAGAATTCAAGAAATGTGATTGTTCAAAATAGGAAAGAGAGCTGGTCATGGTGGTTCACGCCTTTAATCCTAGCACTTGAGAGGCACAGGTAGAAGGATATCTGTGAGTTTGAGGCCATCCTGAGTTGTCATAGTGAATTCTAGGTCAACCTGGACTACAGTGGGACCCTACCTCAAAAAAAAACCGAAATATATATATATATATATATATATATATATATATATATATATATATGAGTATAAGATCTTCATTTCAACTGGAAATTCATCCATACTCTGAAGAGAATTAACTGCCATCTTAATGCTGAGAACCAGCAAAGGCTGTTCTTTCATAAACACCATTCTAACCTACTCCTCCAGTGGTAAATTCTCACTGTCATAAATCTAGTCCAAGTTTTCCATGATCTGTCACCAGGATATTGCTATAAATCTTCAATGAATGTAATTAGTACAAAAGAAAAATTTGAGAATTTTAAAGATATTTATATTTATTCACTTGAGATAGAGGGAAAAAAAGAGGCAGATAAAAAAAGAATGGGTGCACCAGAGCCTCTAGCCAGTGCAAACAAACTCCTAATAAATGTATCACCATGAGTATGTGGCTTATGTGGGTACTAGGGAATCAAACCTGCGTCCTTAGGCTTCACAGGCAAGTGCCTTAACTGCTAAGCCATCTTTCCAGCCCAACTTTAAGAATTTAACCTGTGTTGAATTAAAAATTTTATTGTACTGATACATAAATACGTTTATTGAAAATAGTTTTAAATTAAATATCTATCAAAAGCCTCTCCTAAAAGAAGTACATTTTAAATGTCATATGTTTGTTATACTTCAGCTTCCCTTTCTACTCCAGTAAACCTTGGCCATATGACTGTGAATACCTTCAAACGGATGCCATCTCTGTTATTACAATGAGTTAATAACCTGGGTTTTTAGCAATTTTCAATGATCACTATCTGCAGGTGAGAAATTAATAAGTAGTGTTCACTGAAGAATTCTGAGAACTTGTATCATTGCAAAATGTTGTCTCCAATTGCTTTCCCCATTCATTTACACACAAAGTAGTTTTAAGAACTTACTGTGAGTCAGGCACTAACAGAAATCATGGAAGGATAGTAAAAACAAACTAGGAGTTGTCCCTACCAAGAAGAAACATGCATTCTATTAAGGTTATAAAGAATAACAATTATGACCACTAAGTATATTTTCAAGGAGCTGATGTTCTTTGATGGAGAGCAAGATATTTGGATTGGAGGCCCACTCCATGGGAGGGAACACATGCCTGATACTGAAAACATAAAATGGGGGAAGTCATGAGCCCTAGGGGTGTAATTCTTGCTGGTATCTGGCTAAACGCATATATTATGCTCACCAAACTGCTCCGTAAGCACTTCTCTTAATGTTCATACCCATATATTAATTTTACTCTCATTTTCGATTAGAGAAACTTCTCTTTTCAGATGGTGGTGACCTCTGGGATGATTCAAAAGGCACCATAGTGCTGAGAAGATGTGACAGAAGAGTTCTAAGCACTGAAACTTCTCTATCATACCTTCTAAGGCTCAGGGTCCATTGCAGAAGAGGTGGCAGAAAGAATGTAAGAGCAAATGGAAGGGTAGGACTCCTTACAACGCTCTCCTTCAGAAACAAAATGGCCTGGATATCCATGACCTCTCAGTGCCTGAGATTACCTACACATGACCATCATAGTATGAGGAAAAAAATGATGACATCAAAATAAAAGAGAGGCTAATGGAGAGAGGGAGCAGATATGATGGAGAGTGGATTTATGAAGGGGAAAATGAGGGAGGGGAGGAAATGAAATGATCATGGTTTATTTTCTAAAATTGTGGAAGTTGTCAATAATAAACAAAAGAAAAGAAGCCAGGCATGGTGGTGCACATCTTTAATCCCAGCATTTGGGAGGCAGAGGTAGGAAAATTACCACAAGCTCGAGGCCAGACTGAGACTACAGAGTGAATTCCAGGTAAACCTGGGCTAGGGCAAGACCCTACCATGAAATATGGAAAAAGAAAAGAAAAGAAAAGAAATATATAGATAAAATGTCATGAAATTTGAAGCCTTATGATCTCTCATCAAGGTGTTTGCAATGTCCAGTGTTCAGAGGATCATCAGAAACAGTGGCATATAAACAGACACCTTAACAGAATAAGGAAGGAAATCATGGGTAGATGTGAAAAGCAGTCATTCCAGGGGAAGGTAAAATGAATAAAAAGTCTTGAAGTGAGAACCAGTTTTATGTACATACAGCAAAGTAGAACAGGCAAGGAGTGTTCAGAGTTGAGGTTGTAACAAGGATCTCTGTTGAATAAATACTTAAATGACAGGTATATCAGCAGCTTATTTAGCTCAACTGGCCTTGTAACTTGCCAGATGTTAGCATAGGTGCAGAAGCTGAGATTTGCTGTAGAAAAAAAAAAATGTGTTTCACACTGATTTAATCAGACTGGAAAGATAAAAAATTTGCAGTCTCTTTCCTAGCAAAATCGTGCCAAATCCGTTGGTCTTTGTCTCTGGACTTGTGTCTTCTGACTTGAGAGAAGAGTGGCCAAGGATAGATTGCTCATGGGCCTGAAGTTTCTCCCCCCACCCCTAAACCACAAAGTCCAGCTAAGCACTATAGAAGAGGTGGCAGAAGTAGGAAAGTAGGGAAAACTTAGGACAAAAAAGTCATTCTTTGATTAGTAAAAGCTTCATACAGCTCTGTATAAGCTCTCTGAGAGAAAACCACTAACTTGGACATGCTGGAAATCACAGACCTTTGTTTCTCCCATAGATAAATTATGATTTCCACAACAAATGAATGATGGACTTCCTGAGTCTCCAAATTAAGTAAGATATAAATGAGCTTCAGTTTTGATAATAGTCCCTGCATACTGGAAAACTTACAGAGAAGAAGTACAACTTAAGTGATAACCTTACATTTAGAATCTTGTGAACCATAGCAAGAGCTGTGTATTCATGTAGGAAGTAATCAGTTCCACATTCTGTAATCACTCAAGCAAAACAGTTCCTTTCAGGGGAAATTACGCACATAGGTGTTTGAGGGGGCAATATGGTGTTGCACACTGTAGAGTCAGGATCAATACATAACAAAACAGTATTGCATTGTGGTGGTTTGAATAGATGGCTCCCAATATATTCAGTCTTTTATTACTTTGTAGTTTGCATCTACAGCCACGTGACTGGAGGTAGTGTCACTGGGTGGATCTTAAGGTGTGGTGATGGGTTTGAGATTACAATCTAAAGATATGAAAAGTGTGCCTAGCTGGAGTTCCTGAAGTGTACTATGCTGTGTCGTTTTTGGCTTTTTGGCTTGTGCTTCTCTCTCTCTCTTTGTGTTTGGTCCTGTGAAGGCAGGCCAGCTTCTTCTATCATTAGGGAACTTCCCCTGGATCTGTAAGCTTCAATAAATCCCTTCCTCCATAACTGTGCCTGATCTGGAAGCTTATCACAGCTACACTGAAGCTGTCTGCCACATTTACTTATTAAAAACTTACTTATTACAAATAATAAAGTACTTAAATTAGAAAGTTTCTCATCTCCACAACTCAAGCCCTAACAATTGAGAGAAATATTAACAAATTCACAATATGTGTGTTGAGATAATGTCAATTTTGCTGATTCTATAGCTTTGTCCAATTGATTAAACTTGACCTTATAAACATCTACTTTGGATCAAATTCATGAGCTAGTTCTGTACTTTTTTAAAGCAAAGATGGAATTTCTGAATTCATTTGATGGAGGGATTCAATACCCAAAGAGGAAAGTAGTCATTTGTTCTTCAGATTGCAGGCAATGAAATTCAACATCACCATCAATATCAATGTCTTCAAGGTTAACCAATTACATGGTACATCAAACAGCATGACGGGAATGAGTTACTCATAGGTCTAATTGAGAAACAGAGTTTGAGAATCCAAATTGTCTTCCCTGGGACTTTCTGAAATCATACCTACCATATAATGGACTCATTCACCAAACATAAAAGTCTCTGCTATACATAAAGTAGCCATAAACCAATAAACACAGACACACAGACACACACACACACACACACACACACACACACACACACACTTAGTGAGCTTCGGCAGTTTGTTCCAGGAATAAAACAGTGGGGAAAAAAAAGGATGTAAAAAGATTTATACCCAGAGATGTATTATTCATCTCCGCTCAAATGGTGGGAATGATTAGAATCAAAGAGGCAAACCAAGAAGTAATGCAATACAGGCTACAATGAAAGAAAACAAAGCGAAATACTGACATATACTTTAGTTAAGAGTAGAGACCATTAGATACACAACATGGTACTGCTTGCCAGAGTAGAGGTAAAGCTAGTGCTGCCATTTAACTATTCTCTAATTTCATAATTATTTGTGACAGAAATATGTAATTCATAGGTTAATTCTCATTTTATAAACTCAGAACAGTCTTCATATGTCAGAGACAGTCTAAAAAGACTTGTATAACTGCAGAGTTTATGTTTTTGAATGCAGTGCACAGTGTCTGTATACAAATATGGCCTTGATTATTCTGGGGATTTGGTCACTAGCTTTGCATGCATAAGAACTCCTCTACTGACATATGAAAAATACATACCTTTGATATTTCTTCGCTTGAACCCTGTGTTTATATTGCCTTGCATTTTGCCAATATTATTATATGTGATGTGCTAAAATTAATTAACTAAAGCTCATCTTAGTAGTTGTTCCATTTTCATCTTCTTGCATTTTGAGTGATACATTATGTTCCCTTGATGTGATTTAGCTCAGAATATTGCCTGGATTGTCAGTAACATGTTTGTTCATATCCATTTCTTAAATCTTATCAATGTCCCACAAAAAAATGGTGCTCCCATTTTTACAGTATACAGTTATAATTGTGTTATTAAAATGAATTTTAAGGGCTGGAGAGATGGCTTAGAGGTTAAGTGCTTGCCTGTGAAGCCTGAGGACCCCGGTTCGAGGCTCGATTCTCCAGGACCCACGTTAGCCAGATGCACAAGGGGGTGCATGCATCTGGAATTTGTTTGCAGTGGCTGGAAGCCCTGGCGCGCCCATTCTCTCTCTTTCTCTCTATCTGCCTCTTCCTCTCTCTGTCACTCTCAAATAAATAAATAAAAATGAACAAAAAATTTAAAAAAATGAATTTTAATCATTTAGCCATAGGATCCACCTTGCGTGCAAATAGAAATGAAGTAATAGATGTTCTGAAGAAAAGTTTTCAATTCCCTACATCTTATTGAAATGTACCTAGTGTTCTTTTGCAAGATTATGATCAGCATTTTTAGCATTATTTTTTCTTCTTGACTAGCTTTTGGAGAGTGACTATTTTCTACACTTTCATCTTGGCCTGTAGTCATTTGATATACAGAATATATATATATATATATATATATATATATATATATATATATATATATATGGCTATCCTTCTAAATTTATTATATATGATATGTACTGAGTAATACATGAAATAGAATTGATTGGTGCACAGTTTTAGGAAATGAGGAATGCATAAGTGAGTCAGAAATTGTTCCTAACCTTAAAGAAGTTTATTGTCTACTCTAGTATTATCTGCAATCTATTTCTTAAAATTTAATATTTTATCAAATTAATTAAGCTTAAACAGGAGAAATGTTAAGAATCCTTGTTGCTTAAGCATGAATGCATTTTGGAACAGAAACTGCCAAGTTCAACTGCCCAGAACACATGTGAAAAGCTGGATCAGGCCACTTATGCCTATTTCCCCAGTCTGTGTGGGGGCAGAGACTAGAGAATCACTGAAGTTCAATGATGGACAGCAACTCCAGGTTGATGGAGAAACCCAGTATCAAAGAAATACACAGATGAGCAACAATAAAAGGACATCTCATTGTTCTCCTCTGGCCTCTGCACACATAGATATAGGAGACATGGGTCTGCACACACCACACATCATACATACCACACATATCTCACCTCATATGTACTCTACACACAGAGAAAAAATTAGTATCTCTCAGACATTGGATCTTTAAAGTTATATTTTTTTCTCAATAATGGCCAGTATAGTTAATGTAATTTAAAGCATTGAAAGATATTGGATTGGTAGATGGTGAAAACCTCTCTTTGATTTTTTAAAAATATTTATTTATCTATCTGGGAGACAGAAAAGAAGAGGCAGATAGAGTGAGAAGGGGCACACCAGGGCCAGGGCTTCTAGCCACTACAAACTCTAGATGTGTGTGCCACCTTACGCATCTGGCTTTATGTGCGTACTAGGTCCTTTGACTTTACTGGCAAGCACTATAACTACTAAGCAAACTCTCCAGCTATATCTGACTTTTTTAACTTAGAAAAAAGAAAACTAATCATAAATCTATGATTTCTATTTCCTTAGCATAAATTTTAACCTTGTTTAAATTAATTTTTAAGTGAATATACAATGTAACAGATTTAATTTGGCATTTTCATGCATATTTTGTTATTATTCATTGTTCATTGTGCTCCCCCATTGCCCTCCTCTACCCTGTTGTAGACAGCTTCATTTTGCTGGTATGAACATCAAAACCAGACATAGTTTATAGGAGAAAGGGGTTTATTTCAAACTTACAGATCTGGGAGAAGTTCCATCAGTGGTGAAAGAAGCTGCTTCCATACATCCAAGCAGAGAGAAACAACCAAACAGCCAGTAAAAAACAAAAGGAGCCAAGGGAACTGGCAGCAAGCAGCAGGGACCCTGCCATAGCTCAGATTGGTCTGCATACCTTTGGGCTGGAAAACATATCCACCCAAAACACATCTTAGGCCTGCACCCCAGGATCCATGCCCAGTGATACCTCCTCCAGCCAGGTGGGTAGAGACCAAGTTACATACTTTACAAAACACTTGAGTCTATGGTGGGCATACATTCAAGCTAATACATCCCTCTCCCATCTTAGTGGTCTCCTTACTTCTTCCATCAATAACCCCCTTCTGGTTTTATGTTACATGTATTATATTCCCTCTATTCTCCCCCTTCCCCCTTAAGACCTCTACTTCTTATCTTATGGATCTTTTTTATGGTTTCATCACACACACACACAAACACACGCATGCACGCGCGCACACACACACACTTTAAATTAGGTTTTCCATATGAGAGAGAAGATGTGGCATTTGTTTTTCTGAACCTGGCTATTTTCCATAGACAGTATTTTAACATTTTGAAATTGTGTAATTTTATAAGGGGGTTTTGAAGGTTCAGGAAAAGTCCTTGAACTCCAAACCCTGAATTTGTATATATTTTTACCCAAGGCATTAAGATTAAGCCAGACTGAGATGGATAATTATTAAACTATTACATTTATTCAGGGAAAAGGAAAGGAAAGTATAGAGAGTTGCTGCCATGTGATAGGCAGGAGGGGATAGGAAGCCCACATGGGAGTAGGGGTTGGGGGAGGTTTACCAAGACCTGTAAGTTCAGGAGAGATAAACAGCCAGAAAAATGAGGGCTACCCACCTGGTAAGCTTCTACATATAAACTTATTGCGGAGGGCCTTAGCTTCATGCTCAGACTTATTGGTCTGGGTTAGGGACTGGCTCAAAAAGAGGCTAGCCATGGAACCAAGTTTCAGGGATGAGTTTAACTAACCTCAATGCCAAGATCAGATTTAAATTCTAGGAAAGGGAAACTCCCTCCCAGGTTGAGACTCAGGTTGTTTATGGATAAACAGATCTAGATAACTCCTTTAGTCTAAGGAGAGGAGAGGTCCTTTTCTGATCTCTAGTAAAATAGAGATTGCAAGGGCAAAGTTAAGGCCAGTTCTGCTTTTCTTAGTTTTGGGCCCATTCACCCTTAACTACCTAACAAAGCTACCTGGCTCCCTCTTACTTTCATAAAACAAATATTGGAAATACTAGTCTTCTCAATTGTAAAGAAAATTATAAAGATGTTAAAAAAGAAACAAGATAAACAGATTTAGTTTTTCTTCCGTTGTATCTAACCTGAAAAATAAATAGCCACACTCCCACATTCTTCTTAAAGGATTTCTGTGGAAAGGCAAGTAATTAGTATTTATTGATTATATATGAAAATATTGTTATGGAGCAATTTTATTTTTCAGATATTAAGTGGATATTTATACTGAAAATTAAGTTTCATATAGTGCATCCGCTTTCCAAAATTGTAATACACTGTGGAAAACTTTCCTACATCTATTGTGTATTCCTATTATTTGTAGTGGAAGAGGACGTTCAAATGTTTTGTTTCAGAAACCAATCATCATATTTATGCTAATTTAGAATACATAAGCCAAATTTTGGTCAATTTTAATTTGTTATTACTGCTCTTATATATGGCAGGTTGTTAATGATTTCCAAGTAGCAGTGTTACAGTTCATCCATAGTTGGTAGATGGTATATGTGCCCAGCACAGGGTGAGAAATGTAAAGGATTGAGTGTTGTCTTCAAGCACCAGACCTCAATAATGATCTACATGATTGTGTCAACTAAGTACTCTTCCACTGGCTGGTCCTAAAGGACCCTATCAGCCTTGCTCTACCATTTTGAGGTTTGTAGCCTTCCTGGAAAGAAGTGTATTTATACTGATCTAGACAGATATACAGCCAATATTTTTACCCAACAATAGTTTAAATAGAATTTACAAATTCAGACAAAATTCTTACAACAATAGCTACCATAATTTCTTTTTAAGTTATGCTTTTATCAATACAAGTTGATAGCATCAGTTGACTGCTTTGTACAAATCAGTCATTCACAGGGGAACATAATTCCTATTTTCAGGATTTTGGAAGAAAGGTGGTACTATAACTTACTGCATTTCACAGGGATCACATTAGAACTTGATATTATATTCTACTTTTTTGTCAGTGTTCATGATTGTGTGGATCAATAATAAATTAGTATGAAATAGCAGTTCTAATCATATTGGGAGGCATGTCCTCAAGGTCAGTTTCAATGATTTATGATTCAGAAAATTAGTATAGATTTTACAATTTGTTTAGGTGTCTTTCATGCACACAGGCCAAGAATTCCTCAGGTTTTCCAGGGTACTTAATATTTCTAATTGCCAGAAATATCATTCCATAAAAATGATTTACAATTAAAGGAAAAGTACACTGATATATCTTCTGTCCTTTCATACCTATTTCTTCATTTATTTGTTTCATCAACATGTGTTGGGTATCTACTTGGTAACTGCACTAGACAAGGGGCTAAGTATAAAGTCAATCAGAACATAAAGTCTAAACTTAAATATTAGTGGGTAAGAAGAAGACTCTATAATAGAAGAAATGAACTATCTTCAGCACTAGAATAATAAAGAACTATAGAAACACAGAGGCAGAAGCTAAGCAGAATTTCATAAAGCCAAAGAGAACTCCAGGAACCAAGCATCGACACATCCAAGCACCAACACATCAACAAAGTGAATATATATATATATATATATATATATATATATATGCAAATGTATATATTCAGAATAAAGAAGTAATCATAATTTTCTTGATTTTATAAAAGTGAATTTATCAGTCAAACATATAAAGCCTATGTTTTAACAATTTGCATGTTAACTATAATACATCAATGAGTCTCACAAATACTTTGAAATCCTCAGTCCTTAACTCTAGCAAAATAAAATTGTACTCTATCAACATGGATACTGGTTTTGTAAATGTTAGTCTTACTATCTCAGATGTATTCAGATCTCTCAATTGACAAGAGCAAAAATAAAATGAATTAATTAATTCATGTGTTGTTCAAAACAAATGTAGTTGTGACAGTAAATTTTGGTTGTTGGTGTGATTAGATTAAGACATATATAGATTACTAGTGAAGTACACCTTTGGGTGTGTTTATGAGGGAGTTTGGGAAAGGATTAAGTGGGGAATAACCCTGAATGTAGGCAGCACCATCTCATGAATGGAGATCTTGGACTAAATACAAAATGGGGGAGGAGATATTCTTGTAAGTGTGGGCATCTCCTTTCTAGTCTAATTCAGCTGATATGTTAGGAGGTGAGAAGTCTCAGACATATGTTTCCTACCACATTGGAGTCATATGACACTATGCCATTATGATTCTAGCCACTCAAACCACATGCCAAAATAAACTTCTCCCTTAAGTTATTTCTGTTAAATATTTTCTCATAGCAATGTTAAAAGTAACAAATACAATAGCTTAACTTATCTTTTCATTTTAATTCTATATGCCCAAATATATTCTAGCTAGGTACCACACTTTCTAGATCAAAAATAACAGAGAAAGTTGAGAAAATGCACTCCTAAAACTATTTTAGTTAATTTAGGAAGATTTTTCACTTATAACCTATTAGATTAATGATGACTAATAAAAACATGAATTCCTTTTCCTTTAGGTACTAAAGACATCATAATTAACACTTTTTATCTATTTTTCTGATTGTCAGTTCTTTAAAAATAAAGTTTTATGGAAGCTGAAATAGATGATCCAGATTGTTATAACCAAATTTCCCTTATATAACTCTAGATCTGATTCACAAATATTTTTGTATTACACCTGACTGAACCAAATGTACTGTGTGCATGTATATGTTAATTGAATTTGGAAGTCATTGCCTAGGATTCTGTTTACTCATAATTGCAAGCAACTAAGGGCATAGCCCTGAAGAATTCATAATCAGTTGGAAATGATTTGACACAAAATAACCAAATTAGAGCTTTCAGAAATAGGAAGACTGGTTTATCTTTCACAAAATATAATTCATGGACTTGATTTTAGAATAAATGGAAGGAGAAAAAGATACACTGGGAAAGAAGTTGGAAAGAGAAAACTTAAAAAGAAAGAGGAGGACTGAAGCGACTGCTCAGCAGTTAAGGTGCTTGCTGCAATGCATAATGACCCGGGTTCAATTCTCCAGTACCCATGTAAAGCCAAATGCACAAAGTGGTACATGCATCTGGATCTGGAGTTTGATTGCAGGTGCTGGAGGGTCTGGCACACCCATTCTCTCTCTGTGTGTATCTCTCTCTCCCTCTCTCTCCTTCTATCTCCTGGCACACCCATATTCATTATCTTTCTCTCTCTCCTGGCAAATAAATAAATAAAATATTTTTAAATTTTTTTTATTTTTTTGTTTATTTTTATTTATTTATATGAGAGCAACAAACAGAGACAGAAAGAGACAGATAGAGGGAGAACAGGTGTGCCAGGGCCTCCAGCCACTGCAAACAAACTTCAGATGCATGCACCCCTTATGCATCTGGCTTACGTGGGTCCTGGGGAATCAAGCTTTGAACCGGGGTCCTTAGGCTTCACAGACAAGCACTTAACCACTAAGCCTTCTCTCCAGCCCAAATAAAATATTTTTAAAAATAAAAAAGTAAGATGAGATCATGTGTATAGATCCTTATGAGGAGCAAGGAGAGATAAGATGACTTTGAGCATGAAGACACAAACTAGTATAAAAGGAGCTCTGAAGTAGCAAGACCACCATTTTGTCAATCGTCGTTATCTCTCTTTATTAAAATGACTGCCACTGGTATACAATACAAAATGGCTTCATAAAATGGAGCATAACAAAATAGCTTTGTTCAGTAAGTTTTATAATTCCAGCCTATTTGAATAAAAAAATGGTGCATTTCATTGACGATTCTGGTAATATGGGGACTAGAATACACATCATGAAGATGAAGGGAAGAATAAAACTGTCTTCATTTAGATGAAACATAGGGCATGACACATTTTTTAATAGCTGGAAAGTATAGAAAAAAATCCATGGACTTACTGTATAAATAAAGATATCAGAGTAAAAATGTACATTGATACTAACTGCCTTCTGTGGTGGCCCTGAGCCTCCAGCTAAACGAAAATGATGTGTGACAGTGGAGAGAGTAGTAAGAAAAATTTTGAAGAGAGCAATTTGAAGGCAAAATATAATGACTGAATGCAGGTCCACAGAAAAAGGACAAGAAAACATAGACAGGGTAATCAGGCTTTATATTCAAGTTCTTTTGTTTTTCTAGCAGCTGATATTTTCTGACATAAATAGTATTGCGGACAGAAATGCAAGTGGTAAGGCAAAATGACGTCCAAGATGCTCTACCAACTCATGGTAGATAGTATGCCATGTCATCCATTACACATCTGCTGGGACTCTCATCTGTACCCACAGATTTTGGTTCATGAAGGCTGGTGCCCAGCTAGCCCCCATGTCTACCATCCTTCTTACTCTAGTATTATATTTATTCTTATTGGGTTTCATATTTTACCTTTCACTTAGGTGACTCTTTGTTTTTGTTGCCCTCAGCTCTTTAAATATTAATTCCAATCTCAGCCGAATGAAACCTAAAACAACTGCTGTTTAAAAAGAAAAATGGCCTGGAGAGATGGCTTACAGGTTAAACGCTTGCCTGTGAAGCCTAAGGACCCTGGTTTGAGGCTCAATTCCCCAGAACCCACATAAGCCAGATGCACAAGGAGGCTCACGCACCTGGATTTCGTTTGCAATGGCGGGAGAACCTGGCGTGCCCATTCTCTCTCTCTTTCTCTGCCTCTTTCTCTCTCTGTTACTCTCAAATAAATAAAAATAAACAAAAAATTTTAAAACATGAATAAATTGCCAAATAGCACAAGTTTTGCAGTGTGTTACTGTCTTTCTAATTAGGGGTAAATGGATTCACAGGAAATTGCAAAAAAAAAAAAAAAAAAAAAAAGAGGATGGTCTCATGATGATCCATGTACCCAGGTTTCCCAAATGATAATATTTTGCTTAAGTATAATACAATACCAAAATCATGAAACCATATAATTTCAAACCAGAAAAATGTAATCAAGTCATTATAAAATGATTTAGTTTCCCATTGTCAATGTTTTAGAATTAGCAACTCAGGCAAATTAGGACTTTGGTGTTGGAATCTCATTGGGGAATGGTCAAATGCAATCCTTTAATTCCTACTGTCAGACTGTATTTTAGCTACAAACTATGTGTTGTGAAATGGCTTGGAACCTACTGAGATAATGCATAACTGATGGGCAACTAGTAGTAGAAAATGTCAAACCTCCCAAATCCCAAACCTTGAATCACTTTTAGAATTTTCAGAGTGCTCCCTTTGGACTGTACCAACACATGATTTACATGAGTCACATATCTGTAATTTATTCATTTAAAAATGCATTAAATATTGGTCGAAGAGAAAGTACTTTGTAATGTATAAAAGTGTTCTGTGCATGCTATATTGTCTTACACTTTTGTTATGCATGTTATTTTTATTGCTTTATTAATCAGCTACAGTGTGGATTTCCCACTATATTATTGCTGCCATTGTTTGCCATTGACAGGTTCAAAATGATAAACAAGAAGACAGACTGAGTAAGCAGCATCATTTGCTTGCTGATCCAAAACTATCTTCTTTGTGCCACTATACACCATCTCATTTAATTTATCCAATCAAACCCTGAGTTAAGTCTTAACATCCTCAAGTCTCATTTGATCAGGAAATGAAAACCCTTAGAAGTCATTGAATTTTGCCAAGATAGCCTGGATACTAAGAAGAAGAGTCAAGATGGGAAGAAAGTCTGCCTTCTTTCACAGCATGTCCAATCTCCTTCCAGGAGCATGCTGTTTTGTAGGGGGGAGCTAAAGTTTCTGGAGAGATTTTTTTTCACTAATCTCAGAGAACATAGATATACTCTTTTTTCTTCATTTTTTTAATTGACAACTTCCATGATTGTAAACAATATCCCATGGTAATGCCCTCCCTCCTGCCACTTTCCTCTTTGAAACTCCACTCTCCATCATAACCTCTCCTCCTCTCAATCAGCCCCTCTTTTATCTTGATGTCAGTATCTTTTCCTCCTATTATGATAGTCTTGTGTAGGTAGTGTCAGGCACTGTGAGGTCATGGATATCCAGGCCATTTTGGGTCTGGAGGAGCACGTTGTAAGGAGTCCTACTCTTCCTCTGGCTCTTACATTCTTTCTGCCACCTCTTCTGCAATGAACCCTGAGCCTTCGAAGGGGTGATAGAGATATTTCAGTGCTGAGCACTCCTCTGTCACTTCTCAGCACCAGGGTGCCTTCTGAGTCATCCCAAGTTCACTGCCATCTGAAAAGAGAAGGTTCTCTAACCAAAAGTGAGAATAGCATTAATATATGGGTATGAACATTAAGAGAAGTGCTGACTGAGCAGTTTTATGAGCATAGTATATACATTTAGCCAGACAGTAGCAGATGTTACACCCCTAGGGCTCATGACTACCCTTTTGTAGGTTTTCAGTATCAGGGATGTATTACCTTCCATGAAGTGGGCCTCCAGTCAAATTAGAGGGCAGTTGGTTTCCCCCATAACAGATGTGTCACTATTGCACCCATTGGCTCATTTGGCTTAGTTAGCCAAATATAAGGCTTACAGTGTCCACTGTTGAGTATCTCCACTGGTGATTTCTCTCGCTCTCTCGTTGAAGTGCATGCAGAATGGCTTCTTCCAGATTTCTGTTACCTGGTCTACATAGAGAAGGTTTTCACCTCAGTTCCAACAGGATTTCTCAGTGACCTTGCAGACCAAGTATGTGGAGTCTTCAGTAATAGGGTCTTACGATCTATTCCTGGTGGGAAACCAAGGGCCTCAGCAATGGCCTGTAATGGGGGCATCAGGCACCTCCCTGGACAACAACTCACTGGAAGGAATCCCATCCCTGACACATACAATTTTCTAGTAACAATCTATAGCTCCTAAGGATGATATCATATATATGTAAGTAGAAGAACAGATTAATGGGGGTGAAAAGGCCTAAGTGAGCACAGGGGAAGGGGAAGAGATTGAGTAAAGGAAAGGTAGAGGGAGGATAACCAAAAACCTACTTTTTTGGACATAGATATACTCTTGCATAGAGTAAACTATCATCAAGATTTAGAACAATGAATTTGAGGTATTTCTTTTGTACTTTGATATATATGCAAATGTAGAATTATTAACATGAATCCTTTGCATTCACAGCTGGGTTTTGTTTCTTGGCCCACTGTGTTCCTTTGTCTTTTTAAACTTATTTATTAAAAATTTTAATACATGTACATAATATATATTGTTTATTTTTATTTATTTGAGAGTTACAGACAGACAGACAGAGAAAGAGGCAGAGAGAGAGAGAGGGAGAGAGAGAGAGAGGATGGGCCCATCAGGGCCTCCAACCATTGCAAACGAACTCCAGATGCATGCACCAACTTGTACATCTGACTTACATGGGTCCTGGGGAATCGAGCCTCAAATCGGGGTCCTTAGACTTCATAGGCAAGTGCTTAACCACTAAGCCATCTCTCTAGCCCCATAATAAATATTTTGATCATAATTCCCTCCCATTATGTTACATTCTCTGCCCCCATGTGCTCCATTCACTGAACTCTTCTTTTTAATAGGTACCTATTCTATTTCAATGGATGTTTTACTATACTGTTATTTTTAACTTTTTATTAACAAACCTCATGCATGTGCATAATGTATTTTGATCATAATCCACTCTCAATGTCTCATTTTCTCCCCCTCTCCCATGTCCCTTCCACTTCTTTCCAACTAGTTCTATTGTGATGTCTCATTTTTTTTGCCTTATCCCATAATCCATGATAAAATTTTTGATGAATCCCATATTGTGCAGGGAACAACAACCACTGTGAAGTCATGAATACAATGTCCACTTTGTGTCTGGAAGACAGAGTTCTAAAGTACTCCTCCCCATTCCTTGACTCATACATTCTTTTTCACCCCTCTTCTAAAGCCTTTGAGGGTGTGATAATGATGTCTGTTAGTACTGAACACTCAGAAATAACTTATTCTCAGCACTTTGTTGAGTTTTGAATAACCCCAGTAACCATAGTCAGTGTAAAAAGCAGCTTCTCTGACCAAAAGTGAGAGCAGCACTAATCTCACAAACATACACATTTAGAGAGCCATTCAAGGGACTCAACATCTCCATTTAGCCAAAAAAAATAGTAGTTAACTTTCCTGTTAAGACTCACTCTGTTTCTGAACGTCTAGGGGACAATGGATTAGAAGAACACATACTCCTATTCTCAAAGTTTTCACTCTGTAATATTGCTTTATGTCAAAAAGAGAGACTATTATTATGACTAAAATTGCTAGGAAAATGAGTCATGTATTTGATAAGGCAATACTAAGACCAATATTTTGGCTATGTTTTCTATTTATTTACTTATGTATTTGAAAGAAGAGAGATAATGGGCATGTCAGGGCCTCTAGCCACTGCAGACAAACTCCAGATGCATGTGTGACCTTGTGCATCTGGATTGCACGGGTACTGGGGAATCAAAATTGGGTCTTTTGGCTTCCGCAGCAAGTGCCTTAATGGCTAAGCCATTACTCCAGCCCATTAACTATGTTTATAAATGTTTATTTATTTGCCAGGAGAGAGGGGGAAAACCATTGCCTCTTGCCCACTGCAAATGAACTCCAGATGCATGCATGACTCTGACTTTATGGGAGTACTGAAGAATCAAACCCAGGTCATCATGTTTTGCAAGCAAGTGCTATTAAACACTCAGCCATATCTCCATCCTAGCTATGTCATTTTTTTAAAATCATTCTCAAGGTTGGCTCTCAGAGTTACTGTTTTACTTAGAAATCATCAGGAATAGGTCCAAAGTTAAGCTAATTTTGTAAACAGAGTGTAAAATGTGGTAGAAAAAAATAAGTGGTAAACAAAGATTCATATCCTGACATCAGAACATAATCTATTTTGTTGAGTTAAAAAGTCAATAAAGAGGGCTGGAGAGGTGGCTTAGCAGTTAAGCGCTTGCCTGTGAAGACTAAGGACCCCAGTTCAAAGCTCGATTTCCCAGGACCCACGTTAGCCAGATGCACAAGGGCGGGTACGCATCTGGAGTTTGTTTGCAGTGGCTGGAGGCCCTGGTGTGCCCATTCTCTCTCTCTCTCTCTATCTGCCTCTTCCTCTCTCTGTCTGTCACTCTCAAATAAGTAAATAAATTAAAATAACAAAAAATAGTTAATAAAGCAGAGTCTTATAACTTTTCAACTTGCATCTCCTTCATGCTTTAGAACCAGGTATATAGTATATAAAGTCCTTACACAAATTGAATACCATAAGAAAACTTAGTATAAAATTTCTTTGTAACATGTATAACTTTACCATTCATTAAAGATGAAGCAAATTAACATACTAAGAAGATGGATGTGCTTGTTTATTTTGATGTAATAAAATCTTTCATAAAGAGTTAATGCTATAGGACATAGAGCACCTTCAAGATTTTCATAGTTGATCAATATTTTGATTTTATAATCTTCAATGCTAAGAATGCCAGTTCACATAAATATAAGTGGTGCCAAATGGCAGAAGTATGTTTAGGGTCACTTCTGAAAATTTTAAAAATTCTGTACTAATTCCCATTAATTCATTTAACAAATTTTTACGAAACAAGTCAGCAACTTAAACAAAAACATTTTAAATCAATAACTCTCATACAACAAAATCCAAAATCCAAATTTGATACTTACACACTAAGGAATAACAGTAGGAAGTATAAAAAGACTTGCTTATCTGTATTCAAATTGCTATGATTCTATAGAGCAGAGAATCATATATGTGAAGTAAAATCACTATATTTCATAACATATAATAGTCTTGGATCTGAGGCAAGGCATTGCAGGCAGTATTTGGGCATATTGTGAGCTCAGAAGTGAGCTTCAAAGGAAGTCCCACAATGCAAGATGGGTGAGTGCTACCAGAAATACCTTGAATTTGTTATGCATTTGATTTTGAAGTAATTTTTCTTTATAGTGTTCATAACCCTTTTATGATTACCAATTTTTCAATTCAGAGATGTGACCCTATAGGGGGATATGATCCACAGCTTATGAAACTAGGGAGTAAAGCATACTTTAAATAATTGAGAACAGAGCTATAAAATATGTTAGGCAGAGCAGTGACATGGTAAGAGGACAGGTGTTGGATTCCAATAGACAGATATAAATGCTTTCCCTACAGTTCCCCTAGTTGTATGAACTACAGAAATAAATTAACATTGTGATTTTTTCCCTTAACTTCAAATGGATGTTTAAAAACTATCACCAAACTCAGAAGACTTTAGTGCAGATTAAATGAGATGAGCAATGTTAATAAGGTAGCTCTGTATGTAGTATATCCAAAGATACAATGAATGATCCTTCTTTGTTTTGTCTTCTGAAATTTGGAGATGTGGAGGCTAAATCTCAGGTAAATTTTATTGCTTCCTGGCAACCTAATATGAGATCCAGGGGGGTCAACTCCTTTTAGAACTTATTCTTTGATTATAAAATTTAATATTTTCAGGCGCTGGAGAGATGGCTTATTGGTTAAATGCATGCCTTCAAAACCTAATAACCCATATTTGATTCTCCAGGTCCCACGTAAGCCAGTTACACATGGGGGCACATGCATCTGGAGTTCGTTTGCACTGGTGAGGCCCTGTCATGCCCATTCTCTCTCTCCCTCCCTCTCTCTGTCTCTCTGTCTCTCTCTCTCTCTCTCTCTCTCTCTCTCTCTCTATATATATATATATATATATATATATATATATATATATATATATACATATATATCCCTTTCTCTGTCTCTAATAAATAAATAATACATAAATTAATTAATTAAATTAAAATTTTCAGACCTGTTAATTTAGATATCAACCAACTTTTCTGGTCAATAATAAATCTTGTTAATTTTTAGCTTTGACACTTTTGCCCATTTCACTTTAATTCTATTATATTTTCACTCATTATGGTTTTTTTTTTCATTTTTTCTAAATATTTAACCTGTTGTACAATCTGGAAAAAGCTGGTGAAACTGGCTTCAGTTTATATATATATATCATCTGGATATATTGAAAGCACTAAACTTATGGGGTTACTATGAGACTTTGTAGGAAAATGCTTACTTACAATATGCTTATCACAATTCTAGTTTTCAATGCTATTGTTGACTATATTGTGCTTAGCCTAATAACTTATTTCTTATAATCTAGTATATAGGCTGATGATATACATGTATTTGCACATAATTGGCACTAAATAGGCAGGATTGCAAAAAGTTACAAAGGATTTGTTATTACATTGACTATTACTATCACAATTATAATAAAGCACTTACTACAGGGGAGCTACTACTTCTCTACTATCTACCCAATGAATAGTTAACACTCATATTCTGAACTACATCCATCAAACAAATATCAGCTTGAACAAAAACTGGCACTTGACCAAATGTTAGCAGTAAGCAAAGAGAAAGGAAAGGAACAAATATTGCTATATGTTCATTGTCAGTAAATTTTTATCACTGTATGTAAACCTCTTATAGATTTATTAAATGTTTTCTCTAGTTACAGTGCTAGGGAAAGAAACAATTAAAATATGTCTCTACAACCTAGTAAAATAATCATACAAAGATACAAAGCAGTTAGGCACTTGCATATGAAAATAATGCAAGGAAATTGTGGTGCAAATAAGGTTGTTAGAAAACACAGAATGGGGTAAAGACAATTTGTTCTAAGGATTTGTCACCAACTTACAAGTAATAATTCAGTTAAGGATGATCTCATACAACTACCTCCAAACTGAAGTTGTATAAGATTAAAAAGGCATCAATGTTGTTTCAAGTTGTATTCCTGAAAAGATAATAGAGATTAAGAAAGCATTGTATGCAGGTCACGTCTCAAATAGAAACATGATTTACCGAATATCATACAAATGTTAACTGGAGTGAATTTTGGAACCATATCAGAGGAATGCATAATTGAGTAAACTTCACTGGTTTTCTGAAAACAAGGACAAAATACATAGTGAAACTAATCATAGCATTGAAATTGGGAAACAAGAGTAACAGCTGTGTGATAATCAATCAGCGAGAGAAACTATGAATGCATATCAAAGAGTAATTATTCAGAACTACCTGAGGATGGGGAAAGAGCCTTTTGACAGGAGGGAGGGTGGATTTTATACAACATAGTTCCAATATTTAACAGGGAATATGTGATTGAGAAATAACTCTGGCAGGTCTCCATAAATGAACCATGTAATTGATATTAAGTGAATGATTTATGGGGAATGCTATTTAGGAAATGTTTCTAGTGTTCTAACAATTGAAGAAAGGAGTCAGTGCTATTAAAACCCTATGTTTATTAACAATAAACAATAAAACCACCTAAAAACTGTACTCTCTAAAAAGATAGAAGGGTCACAATTTTGCATTTAAAAAAGTTTCAGTATGCTGTTGAGACAGCCAAGCATAAAGGGTAGGTCAGAAACTCAGTACACTGCTTGTCCTTGGCACCAACAACATTTCTTTCCCCACAGTGTGGTTTCGCAAGCTTTTGGCAACCTGGGACCTCACCTGTACTGAGACGCATGTCCACCCCACTCCAAACAATGAAATAGATTTGTCCTTTAGCAACTACTATTTGAGATCACTTCCTATTCAAATATGTTTTGTTTTTTTTTCAAGGCAGGGTCTCACTCTAGCTCAGGCTGACCTGGAACTCACTATGTAGTCTCAGGCTGGCCTCGAACTCATGGTGATCCTCCTACCTCTGCCTCCTGAGTGCTGGGATTAAAGGCGTGGGCCACCACACCCAGCTTCAAATATGTTTTTAGATATAACTGGACTCAACAGTTGTGAGGCCTCCAGCCTGGACTAATTTGGGGGACATATACAGTAAGACAAATTGCCTTCTAAGTGTACAATTAAGGAAAATTCCCTATTTAACTCCTTAAGCTGAGTGTACATATGATTTAAATGAAAGGTATTACAAAATATCCTATATAATACAAATTTGTCAAACAAAATAGAGAACTATGCAAACAATGTCCCCTAGCAATCTACCCCTCCTTCTGGTGAAGTCTTTAAAAAGAAACTCTGGTCAGTTGCCCCTCTTGTTATTATTTTTCTTTTAATAAACTTTCCTATTGTTTCACTATTTGTGTGTCTTTATTTAATTCTTTGAGTAAAATGCCAAGAACCTGGATTTACCCAGAGACCACACTAAAACTGGCACTATATATCAATGCATACATGAATTTGCAAACAGAATACACATCCTCCACAGTGGGAAATTGCTCTGAAACAAGATCATAACAGTCAGCCAACTGAAGGATTTAAGCTCACTCAATAGATATGGTAACCACTTGAAACTGGGATGTAAATATTAGGGTTCCTGCAATTATTTAGTGAAGTAAGAAATTAGATTGAGGTCACTGAATAAGGTGAATGTAATAAAGTTTTATATGTATGACTTCTGAAATCTGCTAGGAAGTGAACTATACAGTATTCCTCTAACTCTATATTTTAAATCTATTGTATAGGTATGATATTTGAGACTAAGTTCAATAAGATTTGGGATAAGATTAGGGACTTGAAATAATAGTAATAGTGCTAACTTAAAGAAGCATTTTAGGATCAGGAAAGTAGCCCAATTGGTAAAGTACTTTCCACACAAGCTTGAAAAGCCGAGTTTGACCATCAGCACCCTTGTAAAAGCCTACCATGGTAGCATGCATCTGTAAACTCATTGTTGGGAAGCAGAAATAGAATGATCCAGTGACTTTCTGGTCAGCTAGTTTAGTCAAACCTATAACTCAGTTAGAGGACCTGTCTCATAAAATAAAACAGAGAGAGACCAAGGAAGACACCCAGTGTCTACTTTTAGCCACTAAATGCATATGCGCACAAACTACATATACACATATATAAACAGGAAAAAGCATAATATGTCTATGAATATGAATGTTAAGTGCTTAGAAAAATGTTTAGCACAATAAAGGCTTAAGAATATTATCATTAGGCTATGGGATTCAGGGTTCCTTTACTCCTACCAAAATTCTCATGGCTATATTCTACATATCTTCATAAGATTCAGTGATTTCTTTATGTATGTTATCTTTTTTTTTTTTTGTTGTTGTTGTTGTTGTTGTTCATTTTATTTATTTATTTATTTGAGAGTGACAGACAGCGAGAAAGAGGCAGAGAGAGAGAGACAGAGAGAATGGGCGCGCCAGGGCCTCCAGCCACTGTAAATGAACTCCAGATGCATGCGCCCCCTTGTGCATCTGGCTAACGTGGGTCCTGGGGAGTTGAGCCTTGAACCGGGGTCCTTAGGCTTCACAGGCAAGCGCTTAACCACTAAGCCATCTCTCCAGCCCTATGTATGTTATCTTAAAGCTTACTTATTTATGTGCATGTTAGGGGAAGGCATTATTGCCACTGTAAAAGAACACTAGATGTTTGTGCCACTTTTTGGGTCCAGCTTATATGAGTGGCTTGGGAATTTAACCGAGGCCCAGAGGCTTTGCAAGCAAGCACCATTAACCTGTGAGCCATCGTCTCAGACAACTTTATTTTTATTTTCTGTTTTGTTGTTATTGTTATTCTTTAGGCTGAATCTAAAGCTAGAAACCAGGCTGACCTGGAATTTACTATGCAGCCCAGACTGACCTTGAACTCATGGGAGTTATCCTGCCTCAGCCTCCCAATTGCTAGGGTTACAGACATGTCACAGTACCAGGCTAGAAACCAGCAATTCCTAAGTATCTTTCATAGCACAGGGAAATTTTGGAAGACTCTGGGAATGGGGCAATTTCTAAAGCATTTCCTTTCTAGAAACCCCTAAGAACGGTAAAATAGAGCTCCCCTAACCTTTCAAGATTTACTGTATCTTATGTACCCACCACTCCTCAGAAACATCAGTCCAGTAAGGGGATGTTCTTGACAATTTCACCATGCTGGGATGAACATCCAACCATTCACAGTTTAGGGGAGGAAGGAATTTATTTCAAGCTTAGAGGTCCAGGGGACATTCCATTAATGGAAGAAGAAACTGGTTCCCTTTCACAGATCCAAGCAGAGAGAGACAATCAAATAGTTAAAAATATACCGAAAGCAGCAAGCACCATATCCCAGAGCTTGGACTGCTCTCTACACCTCTGGGCTGAAATTAGATCCATCACCAAACTCACATTTGGGTTGTACCCCAGGACCTGCCTCCAGTAATACGCTCCCCCCTCCCCCCCCACCAGCAGGAGTCTGCCTGCTAGTGGCTGAAGCTGCAAACTCAATTTTAATAAAACACCTGAGTCTGTGGGGCCATACATTCAAACTACCATGGGGGAGGCAGGGGTGCTTCTGCCTGCTTGCTTCTTCCCATTGCCCCTGCTTGTCCTCATATTCCACTGGGGCCTGTAGAAGTAGACTATTCTTTTTCCCTTTATGTAACTGTAACTTCCTTTATATAAAAGACTAAGTGCCATTGGTACTTGTTAAATTGAGAATAAAGGAAAATTAAGATCTCTCTCTCTTTCTCCCTCTCTCTCTGTTTACTTTCTTTCTCCCTCCTTTCTTCCCACAAAATTCCTGGATATAATAACTGCTATCTTGCAAAAAAAAAAAGCAGGCGGGCAGCAAGTTTAGGAAGAATGTGTATATGTATAGCTGGCATAGGAGAGAGGGTGCATCAGCTGATAAGGCATAGGCATGTTAAATACATAATATTGGTGCTGTGGAGATTGTTCAGTGGTTAAAGACATTAGTTTATAAATCCTGCCCATCTGGGCTCAATTTTCATCCACCCATGTAAAGCCAAATGGGCTTTTGTTTGCAACAGCAAAAGACTCTAGCATACACACACACACACACACACAAATAAAAATAAAAATATAAGAAGGGTGATATTTTTAAAGGATGCACTTTATTCATTTTAATATCCTTCTTATATATTCTGGTAAAATGTATTTAACATAAGATGTACATTATTGACCATGCACACTTCAGTGACAGAATATGTATGCATTTTGCAACCATCTATTTCCACATTGATTTTTATGTGCTCTAACTGAAAGTTTGTAACTTATCAAAGAATAACTCCTAAATCCCTCTTCTGAAACTTCTGTTCACCACCATTATGCTTTCTGTCTCTATAAATATGAATAATCAAGGTACCTATGGTAAAATAATCATATGGTATTTGTCCTTTTCTTACTTACCTTATTCCACTAGTCATAAGCTTTTGAAGACTCATCCATGTTGCACTATGTCAGAATTTCACTCGATTTTAAGACTGAATAAATTTTCATTGTATGTAAATATAATTTTCTTTATTCATTCATCTGTCAATAAACATTGGGATGCTTCTACCTTTTGTGAATAACATTGCTATAAATTAGATACATGATTGTTTGAATCCCTGCATTCAAAATTATTTCAGTTTAAACATGTACATAGAATTGGAGGATCATGTGGTAATTTTATCTCTAATTTTTTGAGGATCTTTCGTATACATTTCCGTAGTGACAGTCCCATTTCACATTCCCACCAAAAGTACACAAGGCTTCCAATTTCTGTACTTCTTTGCCAAAGTTTGGTAATTTCTGGGTTTTTAAAATTACAAAAGTGAGCCGGGCATGGTGGCGCATGCCTTTAATCCCAGCACTCAGGAGGCAGAGGTAGAAGGGGCACCGTGAGCTCAAGGCCTCCCTGAGTCTACATAGTAAATTCCAGGTAAGTCTGGGCTGGAGTCAGACCCTGTCTTGAAACCACCCCTCAAAAAATTACAAAAGCATCCTAATGGATATGAAATAATATCTTACTGTGTATTTCTCTAATAACTACTGATGTTTAATGTAGTTTCACTGTGGCCATTTGTACATTTTCCTTAGAGATATGTCTATTAAGCTTTGCCAATTTTTGGTTTGACTTTTGTTGTTTTGTTTTTTAAACATTTTTGTTAATTTTGAAGCTAGCATATGAAGTCATGGATTTCATTATGTGGGTTGTTTCTTATTGCCAAATTATAGAAATTCTGTGGGCATTCTTAATATTAATCTCTTATCAGATGTATGATTGGTAAATATTTTCTATAATTCAGCATGTGTTCCCTGTACTCCATTCACAATATTCTTTGTTATGTGGGAGTTTTTATTTTTCAGTGAAATTCAATTTTTTTTTAGTTTCTTGTGTTTCTTGTATCAAAACCAAGAAGCCATTGCCAAGTCCAATGTCATGAAGCTTTTTTAGCACTCATATTAGATATTTAATTCATTTTGAGTTAACTTGCATATATGATGTAATGATTCAACTTTACTCTTTTGCATATTAATATCCAGTTTCTCAACATTGTTTGTTAAAGGACCATTGAGCTTGCCTTGATAACCATATAAAAATCATTTGACTATATATGTGAGGGTTTATTTCTGAGCTCTTATTCTCAGAACTTGTGTAGGCAGTGGTCTAGGTAGGACATAAAACTGTTTCTTTCCAGAGTTTCCACAGGAAAGAGGATATAAACCTCTTGTTCTTTTTTTCTGACTCTTGTGGGACATCTTACTCTTTTATTATGTTCAATACATACAATATTTTTTCCCTGTAGTACTTTTACTCAGAGAGGAATTACTGGGCAGACATCTGACCACTTGTTTCCCTGCCTCTTGACTCCCATAATACACAAAGAATAAATAAAATATTTTATCCATTTTTCTTCTTGTCTTACTTGGACATCCTTGATATAAAATCTTAACATTGTGTTCACAAACTCTACCTACTGAGGGTATAGATAATACAGATACTCATATATTTTCTTTCTTTTTTTTTTTTAGAAGTAGGATCTCGCTGCAGCCCAGGCTTACCTGGATCTTATTCTGTAGCTCTACGCTGGACTCAAACTGACAGTGATTCTCCTACCTCTGCCTCCCAATTGCTCAGATTAAAGATATGCACCATCATGCCTAGATACTCACATTTTTAATCTTGACCTATAAGTTTGACCATGACTCTAAAATGAGGAATTGTTTGCTTTGGAAGTCATTTGATGCAGCTACCATGCAAATGTTATATATCTTCCTCCCTTTACTTCCCTCCCTTCCATCTATATTCTTGTCATGGAATATACAATTTTAGGGCCCTTAGAGAAAGAATCTGTGAATGAAACAGTAAAGTGGCTAATAATAAGCATTTAAGGATATTGTGAGAACATGTGAGGAGAAATAATGCTAACTGTGGACATGGGTAGAACCTTAATTGACTATTGAAAGTAAAATATCTGATTAGGAGATATGCATATGTCCAATGCTTTGTTTGAATTGCTAAAGATTAAAACTAAGTATATAATTTTGTGTTTTTTCCAGTAGAAGCTCCTGAGGCATGAACTTATAAAATGAAAAATTCCTTTAGGAAAATGTCATATTACTCTTATAAGAGATATTCTCAACTGAGAAAATTTGGGTCCAGCAGCATAGCCAGAACTGCTGATCATCACTAAATGGAAATCCAGCTGGAAGTCTGGGAAAGGGTACAAAACCAGGAATAGTAGACAACAAAGAAAGAAATTTGCCAACTGAGTAGCACTGCCAAGGATGGGCCTTCCATGAGGATGGTCAAAGAATCTGTTGCTGAATGTTGAAAAGCATCACTAGGACAAACCCACACAGGAGTCATTGCCATCTGTCTTACTGGCATTTGCTATTCTGAAGTTTACCCAGGCTTGCATAAAATCTATAAATTTGTGCTTTACAAAAACCCACTCATTGAATTTCTAAAAACTAAGCCAAAGGTTTTTATTTTTACTTCTTTAAATCAAAACTTAATCAAAATGCATGCTTCATTCAAAATTTAGTCTTTCTCATTTTGTGACAACAAAGAGTATTTTAAATGTATGCTGTTATTTTTCAATAGCTTTTCTCTTTTATTAGAGTAAAAATATCAAGAAAAGTAAGAATTTTAGGGGTTAGTAATTACAGATAAAGTTATTGAGCAAATTAAATGATGATAATAATGTAATGTAATTGGGTTTTCTCTTTCATAATGCTACACAATTCTGAATTCATAAAACATTTAAACAGAGATATCAGAAAAATAGCTTGAGATGGATTCTAGTGAAATTTAATAAGAGACTCAGCTACTATCTTCATTAAAACATATTGAGTTCAGCGTAACCCAATCTGGTAGAAATTCTCACCGTATTATTTGCATTACATAATGTGGTTCTACTTTTTAAAGCCTTTTTTCCCCTCATCTAACCCCTGCCATAAATTTGATGCTACATTACAGACTACTAGCATATTTTCACTAGTTTGTAATGCACAATTTCTACAACTGTACATATGCAAGTGATAGAGGCTCAAGTAAATTTATATTCAAAAATAAGATAAAAGATCTTTGAAAAAAGGATAAAGAAATCAAACGTGGGCTGGAATCACAAGAAGATTTTTGAAAATTCAGGCTACTGTTGATTAAGATGCCATTGCCTAAGGACTTACTGTCTCTAAATCTCCCCATATCTAATTTCCTTCAATCTGTCCATATTGACTTCATTCTTTCCTATGGTGAGCAGTAGTTCTCAACCAGAGCAGTTTTCATCCTTACATTTCAATATAACATTTCTGAGAATTTGTTTGTTTGTCAAAATTGGAGTGATGTTCTTGTCATTTAGTGAGGACCAGCCAGGAATACTGCTTAATATTCTGCAATGCACAGAACAACTGCTCAAAACAAGGAAATATTCTGTGAAAAATGTGGAGTTCTAACACTAAGAAATCTTGCTCTACAGTAGGTAATTCAAATTTTATACCTAGTCAGTGAATAACAACATGAACAATACAATAATAACACCTTTAACAATTACTACCTGCCAGGAATATTCTACATGTTTTAAATATGAAATCCCTCTGTGGTGCTTTGAGTGTAAGATGCTCCCATAGATTCATATGTTTGAATGGAAAGCTTATGGAACATTTAGGAGCTAAAGTCTGGCTGTAGGACATGTGTCATTGGGTAATGACCTTTGAGTTGTTATCGCCAGCTCTAAGTCCTATTCTTCTCTCTCTCTCTCTACTTGCCTGTCTGTCAGAGGAACAACTTCCAACTCCAGTTTGCCATACCATCCCTGCCATGATGAAACTTCTTGAAACTGTACTGAATTAAACCCGATTCTTTCCACAAGCTGCTAATGGTTGGATATTTTGCGCCCCCCACCATGAGATGGTAACTAACAAAACAACCATGCCCATAAGATCGTGTTTTGAATGCATGGTTCCCAACATGTCATGCTATTTTATTAGTCATAATGGTACTATGATAAAACTGTTGTTATAGTCCTCATTTTACAAATAAAGAAATTAAGGTATAGAAAATTTAAGTAACTGATTTAAATTAACATAGCTAATACTTGGTTGAAATTCTTTGAATCCAGGCTGTCTCACTCTAGAACATATGATTATAAACTTGTTAAGACAGTTTTTCACTTACTACTTTGGTAAAATAAAACCTTAGATTAAAGACCTAATGGAACTGATATGTATTAATCTTGTGGAAGAACTAATATAGCCAGGGAAGTAACAGGTTATGATTCACTTGAACTATGTTATATTGTCACTTCTATATTGTTACTTATATAAACAAGGGTAAATTATAATGTGCTTATGAATTCCACCTAGAGCTGGAGTGAGGGACATATGGCTAAAACGAAAAATGGGACCATGGAAGCCAAAAACAATGGAAATCTTCCTTTTCCATCATCATTTGTCATTGCTGTTTATCTGTTCATTATATGTTCTTTGGTTGACATGATCCATCCAATAGTCTCCCATAAGTGTACACTTCATCCAACTCAAGTAAAAATCTAACTGGAAGCTTTCTATTTTACCCTTCCAAATTGACATATATTGCTTCCCCCATGCCTCTTAGTGCCTATGTATACTTATCCTGGTATTTTTCACATGACATATATTGTGATATTTCCCATTATACTGTTTAGAAACACAATTTTGTTTAATTCATCTTTTCCAAATGCCTAATCCTATTCCACATATATTGTAAAAAAAGTCAGTAAATGTTGGTTGACAAAATGGCAGATTTCAAATCTCTAGGAAAGTCAAAAGTAAGTGCTTTAAGTTTAAATTGGTTCTTATGATGGGATTTTACATTCTCATTCTGGGACAAAACACCTGACAAAAATCAATTCAAAGGAAGAAGGATTTATTTCAGTTTACAATTTTAGATTAGAGTCCGTCATGGCAGAGAATGTACAGTGGCAGGATCTGGAGGTAGCTGGTCACATTCAGTCCACAGTAAGGAAGCAGAAAGCAAGGAGTTTTGGTGCTCAGCCAGCACATTCCTTTTTATATAGTCTAGTACTCAGCAGAAGAGATAGTGTTGCTCACAGTTAAGGTGGGTCTTCCCACTTCAATTAACCTAAGAGAGATAATCCCTCACTGGTATGACCAGATGCTAACCTAGTCTGCATAATCCCTCATAGAATTCTAGGTCCTGTCAGGTGGACAGTCAATATAAAACATCACAGATGTTAAGAAAAAAATAGTGATTGCATTGTGAAAAGCAGAGAAATAAGCATTCCAAGTATAGTAAAAATATGAATCACCAAATGAAAGAGCTGGAAGTGGTTTACTAAAAAAAAAAATAGTCTAACACTTGTTATTTTATAAATAATAACTCTTAAGTCAGAATGTTTGATGACAAAGTGTGCAGAATAATGATGCTTGAAAAAAAAATCCGGGAATGATTTTCAAATTTCAACTACTGCCCTAGTCTAGTGTTTTCACATTTGACCTCCTTGGCTGTTTTTACCTTGACATACCTTGGCTCTGAGCAACAGTGTTCTCTAAATCTGTTGGCTGATTGCATGAGTCTCTCAAAACCTTTTCTCATTCTAGCATCTCCAGAAATTCATCTGGTGTTGATATTTTGCATTCTCTTTCTTTTCTCCATTCCTGATGCCTCAGGCATTGAAACATTACCTCAGAAACCCCATTAAAAAAAATTCCCAAATTGATTTGCATGATTATTCCAGGCAGCATTCTCAATAAATATCTTACCATAGGCAGAATATAGGTGTTCATACCACTTCAGAACAATTAAGCTAGGGATTTTTTTTTAATTTATTTGTTTATTAGAGACAGAGAGAAAGAGAGAGACTGGGCGTGCCAGTGCCTCTCGCCACTGCAAATGAACTCCAGATGCATGCGCCACCTTGTGCATCTGGCTTATGTGGGTCCTGGGGAGTTGAACCTGGGTCCTTTGGCTTTGCAGGCAAGCTCCTTAACTGCTAAGCCATCTCTCCAGCCATAAGCTAGGGATTCTTATGTAATGCCAAAGTACTTTAATGATGACAATTCTCTCACTATAGAAGATGAACAAGTAGTAGTAAAGTTTGTTGTTTGTAATGGGAAGTGATGCACACAACTCCACAAATTAATCAGGAAGCTACTTATTCTGTTTATGTTGAAAGCTCATCCAGAGCTGGAATTGAGAAATAAATAGTATTCAGATGTTCTCAGAAACATTCACTTAACCATGGCTGTACAGTTCTCCTATTTTTTTGTTGTTTTATGCAAAGTTATTTGGTATATTAAACTATTTTAACATTTGAGCAGAAGTCTGGAAAATAAGCTAACCTTTTGAAGACTATATTTGAATTTACCTTCATTCCCTGCTTCAGTATGGGTCACATATTTTGGACAGATAGCAGTAAGTGACTATTCAGTGATAGTTTTATCCAAAATTGATCTTTAAGCCAGTTTTCAGTGGCATCAATTGGATGTCTTTCAAGAAACTATGGATCACTAGCGATTATCATTGAATAAAAAACACATAAAGGCAAAAGAGAAAAAAATGTCCCCTGAAGATCTACATATTATAAAAACTTTCTAGTCAACAGCCCCAGGGTAAAATAGAACTTTACAAAGGAGGATAGAAACACATTGTCTGAATATGCCTGTCAAATCTCCCTGGAGACAGATTGTGCCAGAGAAAAAGAATTATTATAAAGACAAACTAAACATCAGAATTGTCACTTATTCAACATACTTTATTTTTTTTTTAAATCTCTGCCAGGAACTCTGGTTAAATCTTGGAAATCAGTAGAGAGAGGGAGAGAGAGAGAGAGACAAAGAGAGAGAGAGAGAGAGAGAGAGAGAATTGGCATACCAAAACCTCTTGTCACTGCAAATAAACTCCAGACACTTCCTCTACCTTGTGCAAGTGGCTTACATGGGCACTGGGCAACCGAACCTGGATCCTTAGGCATTATAGGCAAGTGCCTTAACTGCTATACCATCCTCCAGGCCTCACAAATCATTTTTATGGGTCCCTAAAAGATGTTTACAGCGAGCCATCTTATTACTGATTCATTACTTCATGAAGTAATGCTTCATGACTGCCCGGCTAAATTCAACTACTAAAGACAACAGATTAAAATAAAGAGCTGCAAATAGTCAAAGGAATAAACAAAAAGTATTTACCAGAATGAAAGTTACCTTCTCATTGATTGAAAGGAATATTATCAAGGATAGCAAAAAAACTTAAATGATACACATACAGGCAGAAAATTATAATAATTAGGACTCTAGAGACAAGTAAGTTTCTAACAACAAGAAAATTGGTTTATATTCAACGTCATAAGAATTAGACTCACTTCTGACAATGTCTGAGGTTCTAAGTGAAATTTTTCCAATCTACAATTCCATATGCAATCAAATTATCAATACAGTATAGACCTTCACATACAAAAAACCTTGACATTTTTACATTCATTATATCCTTTCCCAGGATGCTAATGGAGAAAGCATTTTAGGGAAACTAGAGGGGAAAAAACACAGTAAAGTTGTATTCAAAAAGCATTTGCCTAGATGCAGGAGAGAAGAGAAACAGGAATGAAGTAAATATCTAATAGAAGTCCCAGGAAAGTAGTTATAGTAGTTATAGAAAATCCATAATGGACAAGAAGATGGAAGGCCCCCAAAAACAGAATTACAGATTCTTTGGCTGGTTTCAGCATTGAAGAGAACATAGAAAAAATTTAGGCATAGAATAAAAAAAATCAAAGCAATTATTAAATGTAAAGGAAAACATTATATGAGAAATCAATCATACAAAATAGTGCAAATATTACCTGAATGCATATATTTTCTTTAAATTCCTATGTTGAAGCCTGTTCTTCAATATGATAATAGTAGTAACAGGTACAGGTAATGGGCAGTCTTTAGGTGATGAGATTGAAACCTTCATGAATAGGATTAGTGTCATGATAAGGGCCTAAAGAACTCCAAGCCCTGTCCTTGAATCCATATGAGGACATAGTTAAAAATAACACCTAGGAGGCCAAAAGCAGGCCCGCATTAAATAAGGTATGTACTAGTTCCTTAAGCTTAGAATTCCCAGTATACAAAACTCTGAGAAACCAATTTCTCTTGTTTATAAATTATGCAATCTATTATATTTTTTTTTACAGGAGCCCAAAAAGACTCAGCTGATTCTATGCTTTGTACCACAATTACCATTTAAGAAAGACTCTGAATTCTTTCATCCCAAATGAGAGTTAGCAATGCTCTTCAACCATGATATTATCAAAATAATTATCTAACCCTGAAAACTTTTGATAATGTAAAGGAAGGGGTTATTAATAGTAGAAGTGAGACATCAGGATTAATTTAAATCTGTCCTAGGTGATCTGAGGCATATTGCAAGCTTAGCCATTGTGACAATACAACAGTCTACCTGGTATAAGTTTATCTCTAATTCAAGTTGAAGTAGTCTAGAGAAAATGCACTACTTTTATATCCTGAACATTATCAAAACTGACCATCTGTTTCTGCAATAGAAATCATTTACATTATTTGCAGGTATCAGGCATGCATATCTTACTATATAAAAATAATGAAAATGATTCTGATTCAGGAAAAGGAACTTGAAAGTCACATTCTAGGGATGGACCTTTTGGACTTTTTAATGAGTATTTCATACATTACTGATGTTAGAACGAATATCAAAAGAGTTTCCCAATAAAATTTCAAATATGTGGATCCATTACGCCTCATCTTGGAGGTCTGACAATTTTATTTCATTAGGTAATGAATAAAACCCATCGTAACACATTTTTTTTTCAGTTCTTTACTAGTCCTTAGACAATCTGACACATTAAACATATGTAATATTATTATATAATAGACTCAAAATCCATATTGTAGGCATGCTACATTAAGTTAAGCTCACATGTATATTTAAACCATAATCAGAGGAGCCAATATGAAAATATTCTTGAGTTGAACAATGTAGCTAAAACTGTGCCATATCTTTAATTTAGAGGCTAAGTTTTTTTCCCCTTTAAGCAGCATGGTGAAGATATTTAAGTATATGAACCATGATATTTTTAGCAAGACATCAAAAACATATGGCTGTTGTTCCTGTCATTCAAAAATTGTCTTATCAAGTGTAACATGGTCAGATAATGGGCTATTATCCTAGCCTTCATATTTCTACTTGAAAAATTCACATGTTTCCATTTGGCTACGGTTAATGTTATGTATAAAATGGGGTTTTAGTTTCAAATTTGTTGATGTTTGTATAACATTTGTTATTAGCTATGAGTAAATTTACACAAATGAACACATATAACTATTACATGAAAGTATACATAGTTCCACTGACAGAAAAAGGCCTTGAGGGGCTGGGGAGATGGCTTAGTAGTTAAGGTGTTTGCCTGCAAAGCTAAAGGATCCCAGTTTGATTCTCCAGGACCCACATAAGCCAGATGCACAAGGGGGCACATGCATCTGGAGTTCATTTACAGTGGCTGAAGGCCCTGGTGTGCCCATTCTCTCTCTCTCTTTCTCTCTCTCTCTTCCTCTCTCGCTTCCCCTCTTTCTCTCTCAAATAAATAACTAAATAAACAAAATATATTTTAAAAAGAAAAAGGCCTTGAAATTCAAGTAGATATTCACACTATCATAAAGTGCTTACCTCAAGAGAAGCTTTTCTTTGGTTTCAAAACAATTATTCTATTACCTATCTCTTTAATGTCTAGAATTTATTTTTCAAAGACTTTTTTAAAGTATTTTATTTTTATTTATTTATTTGACAGAGAAAGAAGTAGAGACACAGAGAGAGAATGGTTCTACCAGGGCCTCCAACCACTGCAAACGATCTCCAGATGCGTTCTCCCCCTTGTGCATCTGGCTAATGTGGGTCCTGGGAATCAAACCTGGGTCCTTTGGCTTTGCAGACAAATGTCATAACCACTAAGCAATCCCTGCAGCCCCTAGTATTTATTTTAAATTCATTATTTTTATAAAATGAGCTGAAAGTGGAAAATACATCAATTTATAGGGTATACTAGCTTGAGCTTTTGAATAATATTGTCATCTGTGGAAACCTATTAACCTCCTTTTAACTAGTGTTTACAAAATGGGCAATTTCAAACATCTTTCCATGCTCTGAACAAGTCTGGGATTGTTCTTTTGAACAAGTCTTTGTTTTATTCGGTTGAGATAAGATAAAAATGCAAGTGAACTTACACTATAAGGTTTTCTTCCCTTTTGTACATACATGTAACCAGGCATGCTAACGCAAAGTATCAATCCATTAGCATCTTAGGCAAGGATGCACAAGCTTGAAGCAAAGCTATTCAAGAATAGAGAATGAAAACAAAGCAAGTTAACTCAAATAAAACTCAAGGAGACCTTGTTGTTCTGTTCTGAAGTGAACAGTTTTTCAGTTTCTGTATGCATATAACCTGCTTTATACATATGGCTCTGGAGCAGTAAAACATTTTGGGGAACTAATGTTAATTTCTGATTTCCAGTTCTAGGCAAACCTGACATCACCTCAGGTAAGGTTTACTAATTTGAACAAGTCTCTATTTCTTTATATGGTCACTGGAAAGTGCATGGCACTATGGGTACCCGTGAGTACCTAAAAATATAGTGAGAGATAAAACCTCAACTTTTGTGTTTGTTAAGTTTAAACTATGTCTTTCTTCTAAAGAGAAATTCTTCAATACTAATGATCCCTCCCCACCTAGTGATTGGACTCAGTTAACAGGCAATTAGTGTCTATTCAACCTAGATCTACAACAAAACAGTTGGAATTGTATAGAAAAATTCCAAGTCATCCCAAAGACAAAATATGCTAGCGTTTTCAATCCATTTGGGCACTTGAATATGTCAAAAGCAACTTGGAATTTTAGCTAGCTTTTGTGTCTCTAAAGGACTTATAAATCAATTAAGAGCCAAAAAAAATGCAGCTTCCCAAAGAGAAAAAAGTCTTTCAAAGATGCCTGAAGGGACTTCCTTCAATGAACAATTGATGGTGTGGAAGTCAGTCACAGGTGCCTATGTTATAGCTAAAAAACAGGGGCAGATGGCAGGCAGGCTTTCTAAAAGCTCTTCAAAAAAATCATCCCCTTAAACCCATTAATCAGCAATCTAGTCTTCTTGATGTTGCCACTCCATGTCAGACTCTAATCATTCAGAAATTAGAGTAAATTTAGAAAATGAAAACTTTTGAGAGGTTTATACTAATTCAAAGGGTGCTATTATTAATATTTCTTAGAAACAGTCTGCCTCATTTCAACATAACTTTGCTCAAAGACCCCTTCCCAGTAGATATCACATACATTGATTAATAGTACAACCAAAAAAGTAATTTTTGCCCAGATTAGATTAAACATACAATGTTGAGAGATTATGATGACTGTCATGTAACTTTTAACAATTTAGTTCATAAAACACCATAAAACTTGAATAGATGTTAACATTAAAACAATTCTCTCTCCAGTATTTTATTATAAAATCTAAGTATGTTCAGTAAACATTATTGGTGCCTTATACATGTTTTAACCTATCTTGGAGAACTCAGCACTGGATACCATTGCAATTTCTAAAATCAATCAAAAGCCTTACACACAGTCACTACTCAAATTTGCTTTTTAAAACCACGTTTCATCTATTTCTGGTGCGAAACGAAGGTCCTCAGCAAGAACCTATTGCTGAAGACTCCACATACTTGGTCTGCAAGGTCACTGAAAAATCCTGCTGGAGCTGAGCTGAAAACCTCCTCCATGTAGGCCAGCTGACAGAAAGCTGGAAAAAGCTATGCTGCATGCACTTTAATGGGAAAAAGAGAAATCACCAGTGGAGATACTCAACGGTGGACACTGCAAGCCTGAAATTTGGCCAGCCAGGCCAAATGAGACAACAGATGCAATAGTGTTATGTCTCTTTTGGGGGAAACAAACCACTTTTTAAGTGGACTGGATAAACGCTCTATGGGAGGGTATACATGCCTGATACTGAAAACCTAAAACAGGGGTACTCATGAGCCCTTATATGTGTAATATCTGCTGATGTCTGGCTAAATGTATATATTATGCTCACCAAGCTTCCCAATAAGCACTTCTCTTAATGTTCATACCCATATTAAGGCTACTCTCACATTTGGTTAGAGAAAATTCTCTTTTCAGATGGCAGTGACCTTGGGATGACTCAGAAGGCACCATGGTGCTGGGAAGAAGTGACAGAGGAGTGCTGAGCCCTGAAATATTCTATCACACCTTCCAAGGCTCATGGTCCATTGCAGAAAATGTAGCGGAAAGAATGTAAGAGCCAAAGAAAGGGTAGGACTCCTTACAACATGCTCCTCCAGACACAAATTTTCTTGGATATCCATGACCGCACAGTGCCTGATACTACCTACTCAAGACTATCATAATAGTAAGAAAAGACCATAACATCAAAATAAAAGAGAGACTGATTGAGAGGGGGAGGGGATATGATGGAGAGTGGAGTTTCAAAAGGAAGAGTGGGGGGAGGGGAGGAATTACCATGGGATATTGTTTACATTCATGGAAGTTATTAATATTTTTTTTAAAAAATGATGAATAAACCATGGAATAACACACCCAATGATGTCTGAGTTTCAAAGTCAAAAAAAATTAAATAAATAAAACCACATTTCAGAAAAGTCATGCAACAATTGTAATATCTCTGAAATCTGGAAAGTACCACTTTTTGGCCTCTAATAGATCCCTAATAATTATTTCCCTTAATTTTTGAAAAAATTATTGCAAATGTACTATTTGTTATTCAATGTTTTAAATACCAATCATTTTTGAGTAAAGTGGTCATTATAATAGAGATTTAGATTTATGACTTGTCTCCATTCATGATACTATTTTAATCCCCTAAACAAATCTGGATTTATATAAACATTCCTTTCTTAAAGGTTGACACTGAATATATAGTGCCTTTCAACAGAGATACCTAGAGAATAGACCAAATATAATATCATCTTAATTGTATTCTAAAGTCAAATTAGTTAAGATTTTTAATAAGACAAGTCAATAGGTCATTCAAGAAAGTTGATTCATCTTTTGGGTGATTTGTCATCTAGGCACTTTTTTTCTTTATTAGTTAGTTTTGTATTCAGCAAATACAGTCAGTTTGGTACCATTATTAGGCTGATCCGTGACCTACCCCCTCCTCTTGGCCCCTCCTTGTTGAGGTATATGGGTCATGCATTCTGGAGTTAGCCCACAGTTATGGGTAAGATAAATGTCTCTGCATATCATGACCCAACATGTGGCTCTGACATTCTTTCCGCCCCCTCTTCCACAAAATTTCCCTGAGCCATGTTGGGTTCATTTTTGGTCTGCTTCAGTGATGAGGTGTTGGGGGTCTCTGAGGCTCTGGCTCTCTGATTTGGTAGGAGTTGATTTTTCTCTGTGTTGATCTCCTTCCCCCTTCTGCTGGTATCTGGTTCATCAGGAAAACATCCCCCTTTGCTTGTTTCACCAATTTTTCTTAGTTTCAGCCGGGGCCCTTTTGAGGTATGATGGGATGGCTCTCTCCTTAGGATCTACATTTATCTGAAAAAAGAGAAGCAGATTCTCCAATGGAGAGTAAGTTAGCACCAGGACAAATGAGATAACCCTTACTTTTTTTAATAGAGAATTTAATAGGTGTAGGCCCTCTTGTAGCCCATGATTGATGGTAGCTTGATATTGGCGAGTGGGCTTATGTTTGGATATGGTTCTGACTTGTTTCCCAGCTCCAGCTATGGGTCCCATACCACTGAGGAGCTCAGTTAGCCAAATTAAGAGCAGTTGGTTCCCCACCATGGCTGTGTGCCACTACTGCACTTGTGTGGGCATCACAACAAGTTATTTGCTGCTAAGTAGGTTAGACCATGAGGTACTTTTTGATGGCATAAATTTAGTTTCTGGTGGACAAGAGGCATAGAACAATTTATACACATAAACTTACAATAACTTTAGGATTCAGAACTTGAATTATTACAAGGAATTTATAATTACTCACATTGTCATTAAAGAGGAAGGCAAATTAACATTCATTAGCAACTAGTTTCTTAGAACTTTGCTATGTTTCATTCAATTTTTAATTTTCATTTGGATTCACATTAATTATATAAGGTTAGTCTTCATATCACAATATTGTAGATGATGTTTGAACTGAGACTTGAATACGTTAAATAACTTGACTATGACTAATAAGGACTGGATTCAGGACTCAGCCCATATTTGCTGACTCAGGAAACCTCTCTTTTTTTTTTCAAGCAGCATCTACAGTAGTTAAGAGTTGTAGGTCAGGGGCTGGAGAGATTGCTTAGTGGTTCAGGCACTTGCCTGCAAAGCCAGAGGACCTTGGCTCAATTCCCCAGGACCCACAAAAGCCAGATGCATAAGGTAGTACATGCATCTGGAGTTTGTTTGCAGTGGCTGGAGGCCCTGGTGCACCCATTCTCCATCTCTCTGTCTCTCTATACATATGACTTTCTCTCTCTCTCTCTTTCTCAAATAGATAAATAAAAACAAAAAATTCCTTTTAAAATAACAGTTGTAGGTCAGGAGCAAGATTGCTTGGGTTGAATATCAATCATTTCACTTACTAGCTTGTGATCATGAGGAGTTACCTATCCACACTTTACTTTCTATGTCTATAAAAATGAATAATAAGTATAATGCTTATACTGCTTATCTCATAGAGGTTATTAAGAATAGGTTTAATAGCCAGGCATGGTAGTGCATGTCTTTAGTCCCAACACTTGAGAGGCACAAGTAGGAGGATTGCCATGAGTTCAAGGCCACTGTGAGACTACATAGAGAATTCCAGGTCAGCCTGGGCCAGAGTGAGACCCTACCTCAAAAAAGTAAAAAAGAATAGGTTTAATAAGTAACACGTAAAGCTTTCTGAATATGCTTGACATAATAGAAATTAAATGGTAGCTATTGTTCCCATTTATATTGTATCGTCTAGTGGCTTACTGTCATGAGATACTGTTTATGGTCAAAATAGGGTAACTCATAAAAAAAAACTATACACAAGGGAGTGCAAATGTATTGGGAAAAAACAAAATGATGATTTCCTTGCCAATTTCCAGGGTTTGAATATAAAATGTACCCCCTAGGCTCATTTGTTTGAATACTTAGTTCTCTGCTAGTGGCACTGGTTTGAGAGACTATGAAATCTTTTAGATTTGAGAACTAACTGGCAGATGCAAGGATATAGGGGCAGCACTTATGGGTGATGGGTCTGCTCTGCTTCTGTCACAAGTTCCCTGTTGCTGGGCTGTCTGAGAGGGGCTGCCCACTCTGGGGGAAGGGCTCACTGTGGGGGAAGGACTTCCTCCTTCAGCTAATCCTTCCTGGAAGCAACCAATGAGACCTGCCTGAAAGGGACTTCTGTGGATTACTAAACAGATCAAGTTGGCAACACCTTGACCATCACAACATTCAACAGAGAATCATGGTCATTGTCACCAGTGGCCACAAGTGTCATGTTATTGGTACTTTATTCTTCGTCACCTTAAAGCATCTGTTTGTATTTCATTGTTTTCATATTCAAATGTAAACTTATGCTTGTATTGGCTTGTATGTTATACTTCAATTTTAGGAAGGACTTCTCTGAAGAAAAACATCTATAGATCATTAATGAACACTAATATTAGCATTCCCACTTGTTTTGGATTAAGGCCTAACCAGGCAATTTATAATTACACTTCTCAAAAAACACAATTCAATGCAGAGACAATACGTGATTTTATGTCTTTTAATATAAATTGACATATATATCTCTGTGTGCTTTTATGGAAATAACTAGAATGAATCAGAAAATTATTCAGATGAATATATTCTTGGTTACTGATTGCAGGAAGATTGGCTAATATACAGTGTTCTTTTTTTGTGCAGTCTCTCCTTGTTGCTATATTTACATGCAAATGACTTAGTTTTTTTCCTTCAATTTAAATGAAGGCTCTATTACAAACAAAGACTCAGATGTAAAACCATAAAAGACAATTTGTAGGCAGATTTTCAGATTTTGTTAAGTATTCCTGGAATAAAAACAAAAAAAAACATAAACCTGCTGCAGACTAATCTCCTTTTAATATTCTTGGAATTTTACCAAAGTTTAGATAACATTGTTTCACCTTATCTGGATTATTTATTTATTTTTATTTTTTTTTTTTTGAGGTAGCGTCTCACTCTAGCCCAGGCTGACCTGGAATTCACTATGTAGTCTCATGTTGGCCTTGGACTCACAGAGATCCTCCTACCTGTGCCTCCTGAGTGCTGGGATTAAAGGTGTGTGCCACCACACCTGGCTAGAATTGTTTTTATCAGTAGTGATGGATACCAGAAACAGAAGTCATGGAGTAGGCCTTAACTTTAAGAGTATTTTGATACTTTTCTTGTTGCTGTGATCAATTACCTGACAAAAGCAACTTAAGGAATCAAAGGGTTATTTGGGCTTTAGGTTTGAGGGAATACAGTCCATATCATGGAGAAGTCATGGTGGTAGGTACAAGTTTGAAGCACATTGTGTCTGTAGTCAGGATGCAAAGAGAGATGAATGGGGATTCTCAGTTTACTTCTTTTTATTCAGTCTGGGACATCAACCTAGGGAATTATGCTGCCAGTAGTTAAGACAGGTCTTTCTACCTCAATTTAATTAACCTAGAGTGACTGTAGAGATGGCTTAGTGGTTAAGGCACCTACCTATGAAACCCAAGGACTCATGTTCAATTCCCCAGTACCCACATAAGCCAGATGTACAAAGTGGCACATGCATCTGGAATTCACTTCCTGTGGCTGGAGCCTCTGGTGTACCCATTCTTTCTCTATCTGCCTCCCTCTCATTCTAAAATAAATAAATAATAATAAAATATTAAAATAATAAATTAACCTAGAAATTCTGCCAGTGATATGCCCATAATTTTCCCATAAAAGTGATTCTAGATCAAGTCAAGAGTAGACATTGTGAGGAGCTTTGAGGTGGCACAAGCTAAGGAAGAAGTAGAAAATAGGAAGGGATAAAACAGAAAGAACCTGGGTGAGAAAGACAAGGCGTTATTCCGTAAAAGTTTGGCACTACATTAATGTAAAATAGTAGGAAGTAAGTCTCACACACAACAGAAAGAATTGGAAAATCTCTTTCCTGAACTTACACTTCTTCTTTCCCCCATCTTTGTCCTTCTCACATGCATTATCAATGAGATCTTTCCCTTTAATATATTCTACCATTCACTTGAAAGCACAGATGAAATTTTGGCATAAAGGAAAATCAAATCATTCAGTCACATCATTTTAATATAAAGAGCAATTTTAGTGTTTTGTGAGCATGTAAGCAGGTTCAGTTTCTGATGTCTTCCTGTGTTGTTGGTCTTATTACAGTGTTAATATGTTAATTGTTTTGATTCATGTTTATCTGTGAATATAAACTATAGCAAACTGTAATGATACTATAAAATAATTCAAATTCAAAGCAAAATTAAAAGCTGAGCCTGGTGTGGTGGCGCACGCTTTTAATCCCAGCACTCGGGAGGCAGAGGTAGGAGGATCACCATGTGTTCAAAGCCACCCTGAGACTACACAGTGAATTCCAAGTCAGCCTGGGCTAAAGCGAAACCCTACCTTGAAAAACCAAAAAAAAATAAAAATAAATAAAAAAAATAAAAAATAAAAGCTGAACTACAGGCTGGTTTATTTTAACTATCTCCAGATAAGGAGATTTCTAAACAAATTAATATGTTAATGTGGATTGTAGGAAAGTAATGATTCAAGCTCTTTTCAACTACTTTATCAATCTCTAATTACTGGTAAGGAAATACAGCATGTGTTTAGTATGCACAAGATTCTGGATCTTGGCCAGCAAAACAAACAAAAGAAAGGAGAAGAGAGGGAATGGAAAAAAAGGGAAGATAAGTGAAGAAAAAGGAAGAAAAGGGAAAAGAAAAGTGGGCTGGAGGGGTGGCTTAGTGGTTAAGGCATTTGCCTGCAAAGCCAAAAAACCCAGAATCAATTCCCCAGGACCCACATTAGCCAGATACACAAGGGGTACCACCTGTCTGGAGTTCATTTGCAGTAGCTCAAGGCCCTGGAGAGCCATTTCTCTCCCTCTCTATCTCTCTCTCCCTCTTTCTCTGTCAAATAAATTTTTTAAAAAAGAATTGTTTAAAAAAAGAGAGAAGGTATGGTGATCATTAAGGCACTGAGTCGATTTAATTTAGAGCATTTGATCATTTTTAGGAGCACAGTAGATAATGCTGTCCCTATAACTGATGTCACCCTCCACTCAATGTCATGTTCATAGTAAAGTGGTTTTGGTCATAAGAATATTTCAAGATTATTATTCAAATTTTAGAAAATACAGAAGTGTATGAAAAACAAATTAGTAGCAGTCAAGAAAGTCCAGTTTGAGTTACCATAGCAAGGAATTCCCAGATCTTAATTGTTAAAACAACAAAGTGTTATGGCTGGCTCATTCTACCTGTCCTTTGTGACCAGAAAGTCTACTTGTAATAGTCATTCAATATCCAGAATGACTGGCTTTTTATTAATTAATTAATTTACTTATTTATTTATTTAGGTTTTCAAGATATAGTCTCACTCTAGCGCAAGCTGACCAGGAATTCACTCTGTAGTCTCAGGCTGGCCTCAAACTCCCTCTGATCCTCCCACCTCTGCCACCCTGACTGGCTTATTTTTAAGAGCATGCTGTGAATAGGGATTATATATAGCATAAAGTCACCTTTCACCTGATGGAGACAAAAGGATGATACATCCCTGAAGATGCAACAGGGCACTGAAGATGAATCTAACTTTTATAGTTCTGCTGAGGCTGCCCCTAGTAACACTATACTGAAATAGCATAAAGTAAGCAATTGAAGTTGCAAACATATTTCAGCACAAAATAGATATACCATACTAGCATTTATTTACTGTCCTTAGTTGATAGAGAACTGACACTACAAATGATAACTGATTAGATGTCACTTTATCTTGCTTCCTATAATGCTAGCATACCCAGATATAAAATGAAATATTCAGTGTCCCACCTGGATATTTTGACTCCAGGATGCCAATCAAACACATCCCTGCTTCCAAGGTTCTAAAACTATTTATGATATTGTTCATTCTCTTTTTACAAAGTTTGGCACTGGTGATGTTGGTGCTGAGTTCAATTAGAAGATAGACTTCTCAGTCAACTGCTCAGATCTGTTATTGGCAAGCTTCATGTCACTGAGTCGCTTTCACCTACTGACAAGTTAGTATGATGCAGAAAAGTGTGACTGCTGTGTCTACATTGCTAGGGTTGAAATCACTTTTCATCTTCTTGTTAGAAGTATCACATTAAATTATAATGTAGCCTTTCCTTAGCTACTTCCACAGGTGCAAAATGAGGGTCATTGTCATATCTGATAATTGTTGATATTATGAGGCTTACATGTAAAATACCAGGAGAAAGTTTGAAGTAAGTGCTATCTTTTTTGTCACTTGTAGTAAAGCATTCAGTGGTGTCACAAAGCTACCTGTGATCTGGGGATGAATAACCTTGAGGGCTCCAATGCTGCCAATGTTTTTTTTTATGGTTTCACACATGCATTCATTCTGAGTTTTTTCAGACAGTAATCAATTAAAAAAAAATCTCATGAAATGTGAATGCAGTGTGAACATTAAGGTTTATTTCTTTTAAAGTTAAGCTGGATACAAGTTCATCAGTACATATAAATCTCTGTTTAGGTAGCTAGCCAAACTTGGAACTGCATTCTTACCTTACAGATATGTCTAGAGGGTCTCATACTTCTGAGACACATGAAACTTGATGAGCTCAAAACAAAACATAAGCAATGTGCTTTTGTTAAAACACATTTACAGAGGCTTGAATAGAGTGAAGATCAAGCCATAGGGTAGTGGGGTGCAGGACTCTGCAAAGCTCTTCAAGTACATGCAGGCCTGCCTGGGCATGTGAATCTATTCTTTCCCATGTTTTTACAATATGAGCAAAGTAGGGGGCTTCTTTTGTTGTTATTTAAGTAGCTATGTGATTGTGAAAGGGGCTAATAGCTGATGTTAATCTTCTCTAATGCCAGAGGAATTTCCTCTTATTAAGGACCTTTGTCTTAGAATTTAGATTTAAGATTTTGTAACCTTAATGGAACAAGCAGGAGAAAAATAAGCTGCTTCATTTTCTATATTTCAGGTCCAAATTGTCCTTCAGAGGTACACCCTATAGGGCACAGATATTCAGTAGGGAGATTACTTTTGTTCAGAACTCAGCCCTGAACAAAACTGTACAGGGGGGCCATGATGATCCATAAATTTGTCTACCTCCACTGTGACTGCTCTTTGGACTTGATATAATACCTCAAACTTAGGTATCCTTCCATAGTCTGGTTGCTCCTAGTCTTTTTTGTTTTTTTAAGGTAGGGTTTCATTCTAGCCCAGGCTGATGTGAAATTCACTATGTAGTCTCAGGTGGGCCTCGAACTCATAGCCATCCTCCTACCTCCGCCTCCTGAGTGCTGAGGTTAAAGTCATGCACCACCAAGCTGGCACCCCCAGACTTGAAAGAGTTCTCATATATTAATTCTCAAGTTGACAGATAGGATAATCTGTTACATTTCTATGAGAAACTTTCTTTTTTTTCTTTTTTCGAGGTAGGGTCTCACTCTAGCCCAGGCTGGCCTAGAATTCACTATGTAGTCTCAGGGTGGCCTCGAACTCATGGCAATCCTCCTACCTCTGCCTCCCGAGTGCTGGGATTAAAGGCATGCGCCACCACGCCCGGCTATGTGAGAAACTTTCATAAAGTTGGTGGGACATAGATTGTAATGAGCCTCAAGGAAGGGGTGCATAGCAAGCAAAAGAAATTCTCATCTTAATATCCAATTGTCAGCCATATTGGATGTGAGGTCAATACTGCCTTAAGCCCTTATTAAGTGGTAATAGAAAGATAAATTGCTCAAATTTAGCATATAAAACTAACTCCCAAGGGTCAGGGAGCCTCTGGGTTGAGATAACCTTGGAAGAGAAATAATGTAAGAAGTTAAAAGAAAATTAACTTTGATCTATGAACCTGTCAATTGGAATACCATTGCTCTCAGTGAGGTTAAAGCACCCAAAGCTTTTTGGAATCAAGACAATGTTTCCCTTTCAGCCAGAATGTCAATAATCTATTGTAATGCACAGCTTTAAGAGCTCACAGAATTTTTGTGAAGCAAAACTCTTAGTATCCAATGTTGATAATGTCACTGCCCTTTGTCTATATAAATGAAATGGTAAAACTTTTTATAAGAATTCTGATGAGGTTTAAAGTATTTAAAATATGATTATTAATTACATACTATATACATATATCATGAAATAAATGATTGTAAATTAGTTGCATGCAAATAGAAGCCCTAAAGTTTAGAAATTTTCTGGATTTCTTCTTTTAATCTGTTTTTAGAGTTCTGAACACATGTACAAAACAATTTTACTATATTTTGTGTATCTGTCAAAGTAGCCATGATGTCATTGAAATTTTCCTTTATTTGAGCTAAATCAACACAAATTCGAATGAAAGCACTATGTGAACTTGGTTGCAGAAAAACTAAAACCATTTTTTTTTTTTACATTTTAAATGCATGTGACAGGGTGGATGGGATTGGAATTGCTTGAGTAGCTTAATTTATTGCAGTAAGAATAGATATTTATTTAAGGAACACTGGATATGGGCATGCCTATTTGTTGCTTAATATATTGCAACATGTTTCTTTGGTAATGTGTTGCTTAGAAACTGTCATTCTATAAAAAGAATATAATTAAACTCTCCCTTCTATAGGCCATCTTTTCAGGTAAAACTATATTAAAAATAGGGGTTATGTCAGTTCTACCCACACAGGTATTTTGTCTTTCCCAGTATAAAAACCCGGTTTCTTGATCAGTCTCTACTTTTTAATGGCCTATGTTGATCTGAGAAAATAATTACATCTAAGATTTTTAACATTACACAATATATAACTATTTATTATGTAGTATCCTATAAATATGTACAATTATATGTGTCAATTTAAAAAATAAAATTGAAAAGAAAAATTTAAAAAATAAGTTGTAGCAGTTAGCTTCTCATTGATGACATAAAACACTCAACCAGACATAGATTAAGGGAGGAAAGCATTTAAGGCTGATACTTTTGACAGGTAACTTCATAATAGCAGAGAACAACAGTTAGCTGACCACAGCACACATCCACATCAAAGAAAAGCAAGTGCTAGCTTTTAGATTTACTGGCTTCTTTATTGTCTATTTGTTACTTCATTTAATTTTGCTTTACTCTCATTCATTTACTTTTCTGGTTTTGCTTTGTTTTGGTGTGGACATCTTAATTTATTAGGTGAAGTGTCATTGATTTGAGACTTCTCATTTTTTATGATTGCAGGAAGTTTATTATTATAGGATGCTTGGTGACAGGTTCCACCTTGAATGCTGACTCAAACAGCATCATTTTCAGCATCATTCTGTTCCTGCTCTGCAAACATGGGCAGTGGTCACAATAATCTCTCCAACAATGCTGTAACTTCCAAAGGGAGTACATTTGTCACCAGATCCTGAACTTTTTTCAGCTACATCTTCTACTGGGGAAATAACAGAAAGGAAAGCTGGCCTCTGTGGCCTGGGGCCATCTTGTCCACTTGTAGGACCTGCATTCGGGGGGGGGGGGGGCTAGGGTGGGTTTATAAGAATTTCTGGTCCGTAGGAAAAGCAACTGGTACTTGTACTGCAGCATGTCTCTTCAAGGTATCTGACTGGGAGACAACAGCATGGCCAGGAATAGGTTTCCAATCCTGGGCTTCCTGAACATTTGAGCCTACTAAAATAAATGGTGGGGCACTGGTCTTCTTGCTGTCATCTATCATCACATGAGTTGGAGAAGTAACTTTTGGTGGATTCTACAGAAACTGTTGGTCCTTAGGGTAAGATAAATAAATAGAGGGTTGCTTGTGAGAAAGGCCCAGGTACAGGTGATGGTGATGGGCGAAATTGTTGTTTCATTCCAGTTAGACAATAAAGTGTCCATGTGTTAGAATATGGTGGTGGCTGTCCTGCTTCTCTTGTTGCTAGGGCAAACTTCATCAAACCTGTTCAGATGCAGCTTCCCCTTCTGCTTGCATTTCAGGTTCAATAAAGCCTTCTGGCACAGGATGGAAAGGACCACCATGAGGTTGAGGTGCAGCATTCTCCTCTGACTCCTGTCCAGGGTTGTCAGGGTCTGTGGTAATATTCTCCACTTCAAGGTGCAGAGATTTCTCAGGGGCTATTCTAACAAATCTCTCTGAATCCAGAGGTTCTGTAGGCACCTCAGGATGACCAACTGAAGCAGTGTTAGAGAGCAGAACTATAGCTTCTGCCTCCATATGTAGGGAGGACTGGTTTTGTGCTTTGTTTTATGGCTTGACATAAGAGTTGTTTTGGATTGTCATATGTACTGTTGAGAAAAATGTGCACTTTGATATTTTACTACCATCCCAGTCCTATAGTTCTCTGTAGCTATGTTAAGTGCAGTTTGTTTATAATGTTGTTAAAATGTTATTCTTTCTTTGTTTATCTGTCTACTACTATTATTATTATAAGTAGATATAATAAGATCCAATAATTATTATGAAATTGCGCTGTTTATCTCTTCAACTCAGACTTAATTTATGTAATTGGGCTGCTATTGCAAGGTGACAAAAAACTGTAATTGTGGCTTCCTTATGAATTTGCCTTTTAATCATTATACAGTAGACATGAGGTTTAGGGTGTAGTTCAGTGATCCAACACATTTTTAATCTACATGAGATCCTGGGCTCAATTCCCAAAAGAAAAAATAAATAAGTAAATAGAAAACACACTTATTAGCTTCCAGAAATCCTTTGCATTAAAGTCTACTATGTCTAATAGCAATATTACTATTCCAGCTCTGATTTAATTATCATTTGCCTCATGTATATTTTCTATCCATGTACTTTAAATTTGTTTTTAACTTATTCCCCAAAATTCCTTTATATTCATTATAAGTTTAATCATAGTGATAATTATTGCAATACATGAATGTTCATTTTCATATCTGCTGCAGACTATATAAATTCTTGGAGTTTTAATTTCCTCATCTCCAATAGGGAGTGCACATCACTTATCTAGGAGTCACTGTGAGAATTAAACTATTTTTTCGTGAAACACTTATAGAAGGGTATGACACATAACAAGTTCCTACTACAGACTTGATTATTGTGCCAAAGCAACAGTTCTTTGAAAGTGGGTTTTATGAAATGAGATGTCCATTTTCTGTACTCTGCAGTGCTGGGTATTGATGAATATTGTCCTGGTGAGTTTCTGGATTTCCAAAGGTCCTACAGGTCTGGAGATCACAGAATACTAAAATCCCACTAACCTTCCTTTTCTTACAGCAGGAAATAATACTCATGGAATGGTATAAGCCTTAAATTAATTTCCAAGGTTTTACAAAGTTTTATTTTAACTATTTTCTACTTTTCTCAATACTTTTATATTGAAACTTTAGAAAACTTTATTAGGAACATTAACAGTTATTTTGTATTTTGTTTAATTTTGCAGAGTATTGTGCCTTTATTAGAATAGCAATGAGATCTTCTAATAAATCTTTGAACAATATGGAGGGAAATATCTCAGCAGTTGAATATTTGAGGATATTAGCAAAACCATCTGTTAATCTAAAGTATAGCTTCATTTAATTTTTATCTTGAAGAAAAAAGTTGCTGCCTTCAGTGATAATATATCCAGTACGAAGGCAGGGAAATATGATTACATGGGGATTGTAGGAGTAATTATTCTTATTTCACTAATGTCCCTATTCCTGCCACTCAAAATGCATATGCACATTCTGGATATTAGTCAACAAGGTTAATTTTATTACAAAGCCAGACGCACTCAGTTTACATCTATTTCAAATAATATAGACAGTTACAGAATGTTTAATATAGTCAACTGAAGTTTGAATAACACATATTGCAAATACAATGATAATGTACTTAACATACTGCAGACCAGATGGTTCTGAAATAGAGTATCCCAGAAAGCTATACAAATTATCATTCTGATTCATTTTGGTTTATGTCTTTTCTAAAGAAGTTTAAATCTGTTATCTTTGAAAGTAACTCAAAAGTAATTCTTGGGCTAGAGAAATTGCTCAATGGTTAGAGTGCTTGCCTACAAAGCCTGACGACCTGGAGTGAATCCCAAGTACATTGTCCATGTAAAGCTAGATGCACAAAGAGACACATACTTCTGGAGTTTGTTTTAGCAGTTAAAGGCCCTGGCACAATCTCTCTCTCTCTCCCCCTCATTCCTGGGCATAGTGGCACATGTTTTTAATCACTGCATTTGTGAAGCTGAGGTAGGAGGATTGTTTTGAGTTTGAGGCCAGCCTGAGTCTAATTCTGGGTCAGCCTGGGCTAGAGTGAAACCCTACCTCATCCTCCAAAAACAAGGTAGTTCTCCATCTTGATCTCTGCATGATATATTCCAAACTCATATCTCATAAAAAATATTTCCTAAATGGTAAACAATAAGAATGATCACTAAATCTTCAAATACTGCATGCTGATTTGAATATTAGTATATTTTCTCCTCTGAATATTCCAAAATGTAGATATTTTGACACCTGCAGTAGCATGAAAGAAATATTGCTTTACTGTGGCAAACATATTTTTGAGTTTCTATTATGCTTGTCTTTCTTCTTTTT